>OW204030.1:28287121-29662121 GCA_934048045.1 Polygonum aviculare
CAAACAAGCGTTTGGATCCTGTAAAATTGTACTACATGAGTAGAATTTGAAGACAAACAACCAGCAACTTCATTCCAGGTACAAACGCATTTGGCTCAGCAAGATTCAACTCGCAAAACACACTCAAAAGGCGTCGAAACATACACAATGGCGACCACCAAATTCAATCCCAAAGACAAAAGGATAAAAGACTTGTGCACCATATAGACACAATTGCCCTTGCAGCCTCCATAATCCTCTTTGGAGACCCCAAACAGACATCACCAGGAATGCCATTCCAAAAATATACATGGTGTGAAAATCCAAAATCTGCAGCTTTTGCAAGTTCTATTAAATATAATTATTACACTCCTAATGTCAAATAAAGCTATTCCATGAGCCCATTCCATATTACTTCACAAGTTCAAAGAGAGTGCAAATGCCAACAACAGAAAAAAAAAATACAATGTGAGGATCTGAATTCTGCCTGAGTCATTGGAGTTTTGCTCAATTAAATTAACACAAAAAATTTGAAAATCCAACAGGGTAAAATGAAAATCTCAGGTTCTGCCATGCTATCACCAATGGAAAAAAACTGAGAAGCTTCAAAAGGATGCTTTAGCGGCATACCATGTAAAGGGGATATTTGCTCTGAAATCTATTCTGAAATGTCTAAAAATGCAATGGTCTTCACTACTCTTCCAAGCTTGGACTGGAGAAATCTTCACACACACCATTTGTTTATCAAACTTTTACAAGGCCATTCTACCAGCGAGCCTGCTTTCAGATATTCTTCGATCAATTGCTGCATCAATGGAATGCATCTGAATACGAAGGGAAAAAGGAAAACGCCCAGTTAACAAAGCTTGCTAAAGGTCATAAACAATGACAGTTTCTTTTGTGCAATTAGGTAGTAGCTAAAATTTATAAGACGGGTGCTGACCTGGAAGGCACTGCAAACTCATAAAAGATAACAAGAAATGCTACAAATGGGAGAAAAGCCTCTTTGGCCATGCTCGCTTTGGCAACCCATTCATAAACAACCAAGAAGACAACCAAGCAATAAAAGCAACAGGAAATTACATACGCTCTTTATAGTGCACCATTGATGCAAGATAGAGGAAACCTTGGGCCAGTCACAACATTGTCAGGCTTATAATACTAACCAACAAAAGAAGTATGAAACGGGTACCTACTTGAACCTTTTTGATGCCCACAAAAGCAGCAGAATTTGCAGTATACTGGAAAGTGCCGCACTTATAAGTTATAATTAGGAGATTTGAGTTCCATTAAGATATAAAGGGGTTTTTTAACCACCTATTTTGGCCATTCTTTACAAAATTATGTTTATGAAGATGATAATCAGATGTTAACAAAACAAAAGGAGTACCTTTGAAAGCGACTAAGAAAAGCAGCAGCCAATATCATGTTTCACAAACCTTAGAAAGAGGATTGAAAGTTCAGTATCCTAATATAAACAGCACATGGGAAATTTCCAACTTACCTGGCTAGTTTCATCATGCACCAGATATTTTGGCAGTGACATTCTTCTTTCCTCCTGCAACGGGATTCAGCAGATTAAGACCATTTTGTGACAAAGTGAGACAAACTAGCATGAAATTATAATTTATTAAAGCTTAAGTACAAGTAAAAAACTAACCATGGACATAACTTCATCATCCCAAACCAAATAAACCTCATTGCTAGCTGGCTGGGGTGCGGGAGCTTTATTCGCAATCACTGGAGGTGGTCCAATTGATGGACCATCAGTGTTTGGACCAGAAGCATATGAATGTGAATTCCCTGTTGTTACAGACGAACAAGAAAATAAGTGATCCAAGTAATCAGAGATGCTTATATGCATATTGCATTGCCTAGATGAGGGGACAAGGATTAATCAAATGCTTGAATTTTGTTTGATTCAACTGAAGTCACTTGATGGACCTTAGATAATGATTGCAATCCTTGTTCTCCTTTGTTATTTTACCTTGAATTACATGTATGATAAAAAACGTAGTTCCTTACAAAGACCCAAGAGATCTGCTGTTGGAACTTAATCCAAGGGGTTGACTACTAGTAGTGAATTGGGAAATCTTAGACAATAAAATAATAAGATTCAAGAGGGTTTTGAGTATACACTTTAGCCGACAGAGATACAAAAGGGAAATAATTCACTATCATTGCCATCTCTGACCTCATAAAGGGCATAATATTTTGTTCTATAATAGTCTACTACAGTGCATTGGGGTATGCAACAGGGAAATAATTCATTGTCATTACCAAATCTAAAGCAAAAAAGATCACTCATATACAAACAAAACTAAATTATAAAACTCAATAGCACGCAATGAAAAAAGTCATACCTGGGATTGCTGATACCTGGAAATTGTTCAGTGCATTGGGGTATGCAACAGCAGGAGGTGGGGTAGACATTGATGCAGCAAGTGGAGAAGGGGTAGCAGTCAAATTTTGATTAGGAATAGTAGCTGTGGCTCCAACAGGAAACAGAGGCTGTGATACAGGGAGAGGAGCTGAAGATGGATTTAAACCAGAAGGGTTTGTTTGAAATGGCAGTTGTGGTGGCACAGGAGATGATGCTGAAAGAGGACTCATATTTTGAACTGGAAATAAAGGTTGCTGAGGTAATGCTCCAGGCGGCACTGAACCTGGAGGGTACCAGGGCTGACGAGGAACTTGCCAAGCAAGATGAGGTGGCACTGCTGGGTTATACCTTTAATAAACATCAATATCAAGGCAAAAAATCATGTCAGTCATTTAATAAGACAACAAAGGAAAATAATAAGGGAGAGCAAGAAAAGTTACTGTAGATCCGAAGTTAAAAAGTCTAAAGGGCTGCAGGATGTAATAATACTATGTTAAAGTTGCAGCATTACATAATGAAGAAATGGGGAAAGTAGAAGATCAAAGAACTAGAAGTTTTGAACATTGAAGAATAACTAAAGAAATCAGCAGAAAACAAAAAAGGAAACAAGAGCAAATTGAAAGCAATAAACCACTCTAGACGTCACCACATACGGCAGAAAGCAGTTCATCTTTTTCAAAAACACGGATGCTGCCTTCATTAAGCACATACTCAGTCACCAACAATAGCTAATGCTTACGTTCATCTCTAGAATATATCTACTTATATGGAGCTCAGAAAATGAAGTGTGCAACATATTGACAGTAGCAATAAATTAACAATTCATAGCACACAATCCTATTGATATGATGATAATGCAGAATTTAACCAGCAATCTAAATACAAAGCTCAGGTACATGACAAACATGAGCTTCTAGAATGTATATAGGAGGTAATCACAATGTCTTAGAGATAAGACTGTTAACAGTAAATAATGTAATAAACTATGAGGCAGAAAGTATAGAGGTCATACATGGGAGGCTGCATCATTCGATATGGTTGTGGGGGAAAACCAACACCCGGCATCATACCACCAACAATGTTGGAAGTTGGAGTATCTACTTTAGCTGTTTTTGATGGCGTCTCTTCATCTGTCAATAAAAATGTGCACTTGTTATATAGCTACTGGACGTAAAAATACAACTTTAAACAAAAGAAAATTTCATATCCTACATGATCTTACAGATATTAAGATTTTTTACAAGAGAATCAGTTTTTATAAAACTCGCAAAATTCCAAACTCCAATATGAAAAATTATACATGACACGATTCCTTCCACCCATTGTTAAGATGTCTTTACCTACTACTTTAATGGTTGATCTCACAGGAATGAATGTAGACCCTATTCATAAAATCAAAACTCTGTCTAGCATTCAGATGCATGACTTGATTCCAAGCATTGTCTTAAACAGTTATGTAATGATATCAACTACTATATGTATATGAATGCCCCAAATTCAACCAACATGTGGACTCACTTGTCTCTCACATGGTTTGGAATGAGAAAGTAAGAAGTGGAACGATAAGATGATAAGAGCATTTAAGAAGTGACCCATCAAACAAACCATATGTTTTCAATTCAATTTAACTCTTCCATCGACAGGAAGCTTGCCTATGACCTTCATTCAACATATATTTCTTAGATAGACATAGTTAAATAGGCCAACTTAAAAGGCAATTTGCAAATATAGATAGCATGCCATGTTGTTAAGGATGATACGCAGATGGGCTTCAAGGTTAGCCTGTTTTTCCAACATTATTGTTTTCATTTGTTCAGCAATTACATCTGAGAGTTTAGAGAGTCCATCTTTTACCAATCCAATTTAGCTTATCCAATGAAAAGGTCAGTAAATTTCTCCTTTTCTCCGATGGTAGCAAAGTGAAGTTTAAGTGTCACTCTTGAACCTTGGGTCAGGGCTATCATCAAGTAAGTGGTTTAAGCTTTCAAAGCTAGATTCTTTGCATCATGTACAAACATTATTGTTTTCATGTACAAACAAAATAAACGCATCTAGGCATGAAGGATGAACAGGGAAGCAAAATATTATGGAACAGGAAGAAAAAGGAAATTGCAACAAGAGCAAAAAAGTCAGAGCAAAAGTAGTAGAATCTTTATCAAGCTACGCACAAACAAATACATCATGTAACCCAGACACAACCATTCTCATGCTAACTTAGAATAGATCCTTAAGAGCTCGGATGATTAGACATTCATGACAACTGTGATAAGAGACTTAAAACTAACACAGAGCAAGCAAACATATCAAAAAGATTACCTATTTCTCCATAGTGAGCAGCCATAATATCAGGTGGAATCCCCTGCATCCCATATATCTCAATCTCTGTGGATTCTCTTTCTGGTTTAGCATTAGGCACTCTACAATAACAACAAACTATCAATACATAGTATTACCGTGATCATACATAAAACATAACATCCTTGCATGGCAAAATATGAAATCCCTCCCAATTTTAATCATGACTAGCCTCCCCAATCCCCCAACTTTAAGCTCTACTCTCCGGATCTCATGATTCCCCAATCCAATCTAATTTGTGGTATCACACACATTCAAATTGAAATAAGCTGCAAAACACAGCGAAAAGGGATAAAGCAAACAAATTTGGACAAGTAGTTACTTGGTGACAGTTTCCTTGTGAACTTGGAGGACATGGATGACCATTCCACCAGCCGTCGAAAGCTTCTTGTTGCAGACATGGCATTTAAAGTGCTTCGCCTTCTGGTGTTGCACCAGAATCTTCTCGTCGTCGAATTCCCTGTCGCAGTAATAGCAAAACACCTTGTCGCTCGCTCTCTTCTTCTTCTTCCCCATTCAATCCCAACGAATCAGAAAATTAGGGTTTCTTCGCACAATCCTTCGGTCTAATTCCTGTTGAAGAATATCTACGGAGCCTTGATCGGTAGGGAAATCAAACACTGCTGATTGGGATTCGGAGGATCAATCGGGGTATATGTCGCTCGATTTCGCGCGAATTGAACCCTAGATCTACGACTGATCGAATTAGATGGAGTTTTGGGGTCCTAAATTCCGTTGGAAGGGGTTTATATGCTAGTTGAGTTGGTCCGATGGGGAAATCTTGTGCTAAGACATCATGCACAAATAAGCATGACAGGCTCGTACTAGGGTTTTGGTCAAAATCGTCTTCTTTGTTAAGAGGGTAAATTGACCGAAACACTTCGGTCCTTTTTAAGGTCGGTGACATAGATTTACACAGATAATAAATAAATTTTGTCACTTTATTTTATTTTTCATATCTTAAATATTTTTATTTTTCTATTTTTTAAATTTTTATGTATGCTTTTGTTAATTATTTTATGTGTGTGGCTGTTATTTTTATTAAAAAAATGTGTGCTGAGGGACGCAAAGTTGCAAATTTAGAACATGCATATTATGCATTTAGACTGATTATTATATATATTACTAGCAGATGATCCGTACCTTGTACGAAGGTGTTATTTATTTATTTATTTATTGCTTTGTGTATGAATTTACTAAAACAATTACAAATATTATCATATGTATACTTTGTTTTAAAACGACACTTATTTTTTCGATTATAAAATGAAATAGTTCTTGTATCATCATATATATAAATAACTTTTACTTATGTATTTGATTTTTATACATACATAACCATATATTTAAATAATTGAGGAAGAATGAAATAACATAAGATGCATTAACAATTGATGCAATACTTTTGGCATTTAAGTTAAATTACGTAAACTAACTAATATCAATAAGATCCAATAAAATTCGGATTAATATATTAAAATACTAAATATTATCTCGTATATATGTTATTGTTTTCTGAAAAAATAATAAAATATTAAATATACGAAAATATAATGAAAATATGAACGAATTATTATTTTAATTAAGAAATCTATCGTTTTTTTCTAAAGTGTAATCAATATGCAATATTAGTGTTATATATGTTAAATATAACATATACTTTTTTATTGATATTTTAATATGATATGATAGTAAAAATGTATTTATTATATTATTTTCATAGAATGAATATTTGTCTTAAATACAGTGATAGATTTTGTACCATTGATAATTTAAAAATTACCATAATAAAATTACAAAAAATAATTTAAATTTAATATGATATTTAACTAAATGGGTAAAATATTATGATTATTATTTATAGATTGTGACGAAAAAAATACTTTTTTAAATAAAAGGTCTATGATAGATCTATCTATGTATTAGTTAAATGTGTATAATGATAAGATAGAGATTTAGATATTTGGATAGAATTATTAACTAAAAAACACAAATTCTAATATAGAACTAATATTTTAATTAAGTATCTATAAGATTATGATAAAATCAAGATTTGATAAGATAGATTTTTAAAAAAGGGGGTGATGTGGCGCAATATGGTGATAAAATTTGCTTCCGCTTTAGTATATAGTAATAGATAGATAATACTTTAGAATGATTATATGTATTATTATACTAAATGTGTTATTTTTTTATCGCGTAAGAATAAGGAAGTCTTCTAACAATGATGTCTTATATGATTCTTTCGCTCAGATGAGAACAGTAAGTCTCGAATGATCCACAATGTGTTTGATAAAGAGATTGTGACCCAACTTAGCAATTTTATCGATCAAAGACAATAATGTCCGAAATGATCATGTCAATATCCCAAAGACATTTTCCAATAGCTTAGTGGAGTTGATCAATGTCCGACATGTTTAATCATAAATGTATTTTAAATGAACATGTAATTTGCATTAACCATGTTAAAATGTCAATAATAAAATATATATATTTATAATCCAATTTCGACATATTGTATGGTGTGATGCCCATGAAAAGGCTACAATCGACTATTGAGTGATTCAAGACCATCAACAACAATGCACTCGCTACACTACCATGCACCACCATCTCTCTCTCTCTCTCTCTCTCTCTCTCTCTCTCTCTCTCTCTCTCTCTCTCTCTCTCTTCATCATCTATACATCCTATTTCAAATTTTACACACATATGTGCACCCCATTAATTCATATTTTTCATATTCCCAATATCTTCATATATAATTACACATTTATCATCTTTTATAATAAAATATTTTGATTAGCTACCACTACTTAATAACAAACATCTTAAATCACATCGGAGCTTCTAGTATTACTCGTGAGCGAGTTCTCTACCCGAAAAGGTATAATAATAATAGTCATTTCGACTTAAAATGCCCGTTTTCCACATATTCAACAATCAACCCGATCTTGCACGTGCCGCGCTCGCATTGGACGAGCGTGGCCTCGCTTAGCGGGCGACACAAGGTGCCCCATTTAATTTTTTTGGCCAACTTTGCCACAAATGAGATGTTTCAACCCTTTTGATTGCAAACCGCATTGTTTTGATGTCACATGCGGACAACAAAGAACTTCTTTTGTAAAAGGAGATTTGAGACTCTCTAACTTCTGAAAGGAGCATTTTATTTATATTTTTATGGGGTGTTACTTTTTTTTTTCCTCTCTTTTACTTTTAGGGAGCATATTTTGCTCCAATTTCATGTGGACATACGCCCTCATAATATTGTCGATTTCATAGGAACATGCGTTCTCTTAATATTTCCAAATATTATAGGGACAAAACTCTCTTAATATCTAATATTGTATTAAAATATGTCCATAGACCCCACAAAAATTCATTGTTGTGAGTGCTTTTAGAGCTTGTTCAGCGGTTGGTCAAACTTTAGCCATTAGCTAAAAAGCTAATAAAAAATATTAAAAGATGAGAGATTGTAATGATGGTGATATTTTGGTCATGAGGGAGAGGAAGGCCAATTGTGGATTTGGTCTTTCATCCACATAACTATACATGTTATAAAGGTGAAAAGGGTGAACTGAAAAGTTGAATTTGTTTTTTTTATACCACAATAGTGATATTGTTTTTTTATTTAAAGGCCAAAATAGTTGATCAATTGCTATTTTTTTTATTTTTTTTGATCAACTGCTATTTATGCTCTTAGAGCATGTTCAATGATTAACCAAAATATTGGTCATGGAAAAGAGAGTATTTTTTACTCCAAAAGAATGTAAAGAGGGTGAATTGGCCATCATGGTGACCAAATGTAAGTTTAGCCTTTAGATCACAACTTGACACATGTCCCATCATTCCATTTTTTGTTCTTTTTAATTGACCAAATAAAATAAAAAGATATAAATACATATAATTTGATAACCAAGATTTTTGGTCTGCCACTATATATACTCTTATATTGTGTTGATATTGGTAAGTTCATTGTCATGAATTCTAGAAACTCATGAATGAGGGATTGTGTTAGTTAATTGTTAGTAAAAGCTAGAAGTTGTTTGTAGATGATATATGACAAAATATCTTGTAAATGTGATACAATATATTGAAATATGGATATTTTTTTTGGTAAGAATGAGGGAAAAATTAAAAGGGATCACATTAATCTTACAATCATCACATCATAACTATATACTAAAGCTGAAGTTAAAAATAATATTTAGCACAATCATCACACGTGTTAACTTCTCATTGGACCACATTACCCATCTTTATTAAAATAATTTAATTTGTGTAATTGGTTGAAATTCCATTGTAGACCCTGTTAGAGCTAGAAATCGTCCAAGCTAGGTTGGCGACCTCGTAGCCTAGATCGGGCGTGAATTAGGCTTAAACGAACTCAGGGATCGAAGAGAATGAATGATTGATTGTATTAAAGTTGATGTTGCTCGATTGTATTGAAGTATGAATATATCTCGTGTCCAATGCATGACCCCCTCCTATATTTATATAGGGGCCTAAAAGATAGAGTACTTTACAAGATATAAAGATAACTAGATATACACGTTTTTATCTAAACGCCCTATGCTAAGATATGATATGTTCTTCGCCTCGTAAGATAGAAATTACTCCCATAAGATATAAACGCAGATATATCCTATAATTGGGCGTATAGTATATCCATTTACTTGATCATGCTTCTAGAAGCTCGTAGGCTGCCCTCGGAATTACCTTGCGGGCCGTCCCAGCGCGTGCCGTGGGCTTCTCGTCAGTCAGGGCCCAACAATACCCCTTTTGATTTAAATTCGGAATTCCAAATTTGAATTTCAAATTTGAATCAAACGAAATACTCTCCTCCTGATTTATCTGCTTTGGGAACCACTTACGCACGCCATCATTACTTTCATTTAAAACCCCTTCCACTCCCCCTTACGCGTTCAGAGGCGTCACTTCACCATTTCTCAGGTACGAATCTCTCTTCTCCTATCTTCTCTCTGTTTTACCTTCGCCTTCCTTTGCTTCTTCCTTATTGTTTCCTCCATCTGTTACCCAGACCTCAACCCCTTCTATCCATGGCTGAATCTCCCCTTTTTGCACCTTCCCATTCACTAATGGCGCAAGACCAATTCCAATGCAACCTTACCCCGGATGAAGTAACCAGAATCGTGTCCGAAGGGGGTTTTCCGGTCGGCACCGTAACGTACTGCCCTCAGGATGAACTGATAGATTGGATACGGCCAGGGTGGATCTGTTTCACAGAGTTCCCATTCTCATTAGGGCTCAAATTTCCGTTTTCCTCATTTATCAGGGATTTTCTTAGAGATCTAGGAGTGTCGCCTTCTCAGATTATGCCCACGACGTGGCGCATACTGAGATGTGTTGACGAATTGGCTTCTAGGAAAGGGGTAGCTATGACGGTGGGCGAGTTCTTAGTCGCTTATAAGGTAGTACCCTCTAGACCGGGTAGAATCTCTGTGCATTCTAGGAATACCCATGACCCCCTGATTCCTGGCGTCAAGAATCCTAACACAGGGTGGCAGTCGCGCTACTTCTTCGTGGAGAGACGTTCTCTGGGTGAGCTAGGAGAAACCTTTAAGGACGTTTTCCTAGATGCCTGGAACACCACCCGTAAGAGCTTTGCCTGCTACATTGTCGTCTTTTTCTTTCGTGTCTTTGTATTGTTTTTACTAGTGTTTATAACTAATTTTGCTGCCTTGACAAGCGTATCTTGCTGACATTCTTCTGTAAACACCTTTGCGCAGTGCCAAAGAACTTTAACTCCAGATCGTCCAGTGGAAAACTGATCGACGTGTTGCTGACCACTGAGGCCAAGGACCGCGCCCCTAGCAAAGTTTTCAACGAGCCGGAAAAGCCCAAAGAAGAGGACCAGTCCCGAGATCCAAGCTCAGAAGAACTAGAAATCGAAACCTCGCCCCCTGCCGTGAAGATGTCGAGTACCTCCAAGCCCACTAACTCTGGTAAGATTTTAGCAATGCACCTCTTCCATGTACTAGATGTCTTTTCTAGTGAAGAACGGGCTCGAGTAATGTGTGCGTGGTGTGATTAGGTCGTGAAAGGAACGTTTCTACGGACGCAATGCTCCGACGGATGCTGAGATCCCAAAGCTCTAATCCTCCCTTGGTGCCAAAGAAAGAGGCCGAGCACGGACGTACCACCCAGAAGCGGAAACTAGCGGACCCCCCGACTATAGATCTCTCCAAGGACGATCTTCCGGACTTCTGGGGCGCCGTACTGGAAACCACCTCTAGTGAGGCTAGAGCCGCTTCTGTCAAGAGTGGGGTGGAGCAGGTGTTAATCCGATCCAGAGAGGCCATGAAGAAGGTACGCTCGCGCGACCCTTTCCTTCTTTCTTCCATTGTACAAGCAAACTTCTATTGCCGTTCTCCCCTCATTCTGGTACCTGTTGCAGGCGACCCAAGAATTTGCTCTTGCTATGGACGTGCATATGAGAGAGATCAGCCAACTAAGGGCCAAGGAGAAGCGTGCCGTGGAAGCAGCGCAGGAAGCCGGGCGCCAGAACCGCATTCTGGAGGAGGCTCTGGGTAGCCACCGGGTGCAAGCCGCCAAACTGCAAGAAGAAATGTCTTGCCAGGAGAGGAAGATTACCGAGCTTCAAAAGACCGCGGGGGAATTCTCACAACAGGTGGTGAGGATCGGGACCTATTACTCTACCAAGGCCAAGATAGAGGTGCTGGAAAGCGTTGCTAATGGGGAAACCAACCGGTGGAACTTGGAAGAGCTAAGGTCCACCTTCGAAGCTTTGTTTCCGCCCGGCTCGAAGGTCCCAGGGGAAGATTTCTTGCCTGACGAAGACCTAGACGACAACGCCAATTCCCCGGCTCCGATGGAAGGTACCCCAGCTGCTGGTTCCAATGACATCGTCCGGAAGGACAAAGACGAGCAGCTTTCGTCGCAGACCCCCTCACCGGCCAAGTAACCCTTCCAAGTAGTGGCTCTTCTAATCGTCTTTTGTTTTTAAGTACTCTTCCTGGCAGCGTTATTTGCCGAAAACTTGATAATTGTTCTGGTTGTGGCCCGGGTGCCAAAACTTTGACTCTTTTGTTTTGGGGGAAAACTTTGTACCCCTAATGTATGGATTGCTTTAATCGTAGGCCCTCTGTATGGCCCCGCTTTAACCAACTATGGGTATTTTTTGTTTACTATATTGCTTGTTGAAATATCTAGGTATTTGCCCACGAACGTCTTAGGAATAGTTCTGGCGGGGTTATCTAGCTTTTGGAACTTATTTGAGCGATCTTGTTTGTCCGTCGGAAAGGACTAGCACCCTTTTGTCTTTTCTTAGGGATGAGTTTGTAGATTTCCTTTGTGAAGAGCGCACCCGAAGAAGTGTGCTTATGCTATAATCAAGCGTGAAAGATTGCGAACGCATATCTCTAGAGGGTGGATCTAGAGATGATTTGTGTACTTTTGATCACGTGATTGGTGAAGTTGTCGTAGTGAGAGGCGAATTCGCTACCCCTTGTGCTGTGTAAGGGAGGATCACCTCTGTCTAGAAGTTGTGCCTGGAAAGGCGAGCTCGTGTTCGTTAATGCGGTATAAGTACTTAGTGCGTATTAGCGTTTTAAGAAGCAAGTTCGTTCAAACGAAGTGCTAACGTTAGCTTGTAGACGCTGAGGGTCTATCTAGGTCGTATAACTAGTTAATGTTTGTGGATTAATTTGTCAGATGCTAGCATACGTGTTAGGCGACTTGTGCCTATATTCGTGGATCCGGATATTCGTGCGAGTTTTGCAATTCTGGCGATACTTGCCTGGGCCACTTATGGGCCAAATCATTACGTCCACGAGTTTTGTGGGATTTCTGGCGATAAATGCCTAGGTCACTTATGGGCCTAATCGTTACGTCCACGAGTTTTGTGGGAAAGTTTGCCTTTTCGTAGCTTGATCGGAGCTACTAGGCGGGTACCCTGGTGTATTGTCTTTTGTATCGTGCGGAATTTGCAAAGGCGTGCTCTCGATAAGCGCACTCTTGCTTATGCGTGTATAAACGAAGCAATTTGTAACAAATTTCATTCATAACTCAAAAAGAATCGCAAGAATGCCAAACAGTGTGCTAACTAGTGCTAACTACTAGAACTACGACCTAGAAATAAAAGTGGGGTGATGGTTCAGGAACCCCCTTGCATCCCCCCGAAAAAGAAGAAAATCCAAGACCTTCTAATATGCAGAAAATAAGCTAAGTAACTGAAGATAAGGTTTCTAGAAATAATACTTCTTGAGGTGGGTAGCACTCCAACTCCTAGGCACTGGCTCGCCATCCTCGGACTCCAACTGGTAAGCTCCTTGCCCTACAACCTTCGCAATCCGATAAGGGCCTTCCCACCCGGGAGCCAGCTTCCCAGCGTTTTGCTCTGCTGTGTTCTGGAATACTTTGCGAAGTACCCAGTCTCCAACTCGAAAGACTTTCACTCTTACGTTCTTGTTATAGCTCCTGGATACTTGTTGCTGATATCGAGCTACTCTGAGGTAGGCCGACTCTCGTAACTCCTGGACCGTGTCTAGGTCAGCCTCGAGTTGCTCCTTGTTTTGGTCGAGTGTAGCTAGACCGTACCGCGCAGTTGGGACTTGGATTTCAGCTGGGATGACTGCTTCGCACCCGTATACCAGGGAAAAGGGTGTTTGTCCCGTTGCTTTCTTTGGAGTGGTGCGATCAGCCCAGAGTACGTAGGGTAACTCCTCGGCCCACTTGCCTTTGGACTTGGTTAGCCTCTTCTTCAGATTGTTTATAATCACCTTGTTTGAGGCTTCTGCTTGCCCATTCGCCTGGGGATACCTGGGAGTGGATGTAACCAGGTCGATGTTCCACCCCTGGCAGAATTCTCTCATCCTCTGGCTAATGAATTGAGAACCGTTGTCACAAACGATTGTTGCTGGGATCCCGAAGCGGCATAGGATGTTGCGCTCGATGAACGAGATCACGTGCTTGTCCTTGATCTCCCTATACGCTTCAGCTTCGATCCACTTGGAGAAGTAATCAGTCATGGCCAAGAAGAATACCTTTTGCCCTGTAGAAGGAGGCAATTTTCCCACGATATCCATTCCCCACCGCATGAAAGGCCAAGGGGTGAGGGTTGGATGCAGGCTCTCGGAAGGTTGGTGAGAAGTTGGTGCATGTCGCTGGCAAGCTTTACATTCCCGGGCATACTTAGTGGCGTCGCGTCGTAGCGTTAGCCAGTACCACCCATGCCGAAGTATCTTGTTCGCCAGGCTCCTACCTCCTGCGTGGTTCCCGCAATATCCTTCGTGGATTTCCCTCATGACATCCTCTATCTCTTCCCCCTCGACGCACCGCTGCAAGACCCCAGATGAGGACTTGTGGTAAAGTGTGCCTTGGTGGACGATGAATCGCGTGGCTTTTGCCCTTAAGGCTCTTGCCTCTATCTTTTCTTTAGGCGCCTTCCCGTGTACTAGCCAGTCCAGATACGGTTTGATCCAGCCGCTGGGCTTCGATCCAGGATGTGTGTCAAGGCTGGCTACAGGAAGCGCACTTAGCAGGGATGTCTCCTTGGGATGCTCAATCGCCGAGTAGAGGAGGTGTACTAGCGGGATCTTAGAGTATTCGTCTGGATTGAGTACTGAACCCAATCCCGCCAGGGCGTCGGCCGACGTGTTGTTTTCCCTGGGTACCTGTTCGAAGGTTATTTGGTGGAATTCGTGCGCCAGCGCCCTCGCCTTCTCCAAGTAAAGGGCCATCCTCTCGTCTTTTGCCTCGAACAAGCCTAGTATCTGGTTGATCACCAGGAGGGAATCGCATCTTACTTGAAGGTTCTGGATTGATAGATCACGCGCTAGCCCCAGCCCGAAGATTAAGGCCTCGTACTCCGCCTCGTTGTTCGTGGCGCTAAAATCGCATCTTACGGCTTGAGCTAGCCTGTCTCCCCTGCTTGACTCCAGGACCACTCCTAATCCTATCCCTCTGGCGTTAGAAGCCCCATCTGTGTTGAGCGTCCACGTGGCATGTGTCTCGCTTGGAATAGGAGTGGGTGTGCTCGCGTTTGCAGCTTCCTCTAGGTCAGGTGTAAAGTCAGCGATAAAGTCAGCTAGGACCTGTGACTTTATGGCTTTGCGAGGTTCATACTTGATATCATAGCCGCAGAGTTGTACCGCCCATTTGGTCATCCGTCCAGAGAACTCCAGTTTTTGCATTACTCGCCGCAGAGGATAGCTAGTTTGTACCGCGATTGTGTGTGCCTCGAAGTAAGGGCGTAGCTTATTCGAGCTCATGACGACGGCAAGGACCAGTTTCTCGAGGGGGGTGTATCTAGTCTCTGCTGAAGTCATTGTTTTGCTTACAAAGTAAACTGGCATCTGTTGTCCGTCGGCTTCCCTGACTAGAACCCCGCTCAATGTGCTTCCTGATACTGCTAGATACAGCTGCAAGATCTCTCCTGGTACCGGCTTGGCCAGCAGCAATGGATTGGCAAAATAATTCTTGAGTTCTTGGAACGCCCTCTCGTGTCGTTCGTCCCACTGGAAGCTTCTGTTTTTCTTGAGTATGTCGTAGAACAAACGACACTTGTCGGCCGATTTGGATATGAACCTGTTAAGGGCGGCGACTTTCCCCGCGAGCTTCTGGACTTCCTTGATGTTCTTGGGGGACCTCAGGGAGGCTATTGCTTTTACTTGGTCGGGACTGGCCTCAATCCCCCTTTTGGTGACGATGTAACCTAGAAATTTTCCAGATTGAGCCCCAAACGTGCACTTTTGAGGGTTAAGCTTCATGTTGAATTTTTCGAGAATACTGAAAGCTTCCTCGAGGTGCTGCTGGTGCTGTGTTGCCATCGTGCTTTTGACCACCATATCGTCGATGTATACCTCCATGGTCTTCCCAATCTGGTTCTGGAACATATAGTTAACGAGACGCTGGTAAGTGGCGCCAGCATTCCTTAAGCCGAAAGGCATAACTCGATAACAATACGTCCCTTGTCTTGTTATGAAGGACGTCTTCTCTTGATCTTCAGGGTACATCTGGATCTGATGGTAGCCGCTAAAGGCGTCCATGAACGTCAAGAGCTCATGACCAGCGGTGGCGTCGACCATCGTGTCTATGTGTGGGAGCGGGAAGGAGTCTTTAGGACAAGCCTTGTTCAGGTCGGTAAAGTCTACGCAAACCCTCCACTTCCCGTTTTTCTTTGGGACGACCACCACGTTAGCTAGCCACTCTGGATACTTTACTTCTCGGATTTTGCCTGTGTCTAGTAACTTTCTTACTTCTTCATCAACCGCCTGGATTCGTTCCTGGGCAAACTTTCTTCTTTTTTGTTTAACAGGGGGGAAGCTAGGATCGGTGTTGAGTTTGTGAGTGATTACCTCTGGGTCAATTCCAGTCATGTCCTCGTGGCTCCATGCGAAGCACTTCTGATGCTTCTCCAGAAAGGACACAAGCTCTGCTTTGATGGACGTGTCTAGTCCGATGCCCAGGCGAACAATCCGTCCTTCCCCTATTGCCACCTCCTCCACCTCTTCTTCTTCCTCTCGGTTCTGGATAGGAGGGGTAGCGTTCTGTAATTGCTATGCCTGCGGCCCGGCGGCCGTAGGTTTCAGAGCAGTCTTGTAGCACTCTCTGGCTAGCCTTTGATCTCCTCGGATTTCTTGTATTCCCTTTGGCGTGGGGAATTTCACCGTCAGGTGGTAGGTGGAAGCCACTGCCTTCATGTCGTAGAGCCAGGGACGCCCCAAGATCACGTTGTAGCTGGAGGGGCAATCTATCACCAAGAACTCTACTTGCAGGTTGACCCCTTTCGTGAAGGTTTGTAGGGTTATGCTCCCCGTGGTATGCTTTACTTCTCCGCTGAATCCTACGAGAGGGACTGGTTGCCTGTGGAGGTCGTTTTCTGACAAACCCATCTCCTTGAGGGCGGTGAGCGTTATGAGGTTGGTGGAGCTACCGGTGTCGACCAGTATCCTCCTCATAAGGACGTTTCCTATGTGTAAGGAGATCACCAACCCGTCGTGATGAGGACCGACCTGGTTTTCAATGTCGGAGTCGTCGAAGACTATTGCCATTCCGTCGGGTTGTCTGGGTCGCCTCTCCAGATGGGTTGGTTTTCCCAAGTACCCCTCTCGCGCATGTCGCTTGGCTGCTGAGTAAGTAAGACCGCACACGCTCGATCCTCCTGTGATTACGTTCACCACCCTTTCTGGAGTGGGGGGTGTTTTCTCGCTGGCTTTTCTGGAGTAGGGGTTGTCTAGAAGGTCGCGAGGAACTCTGGCGTCAGGAGCCGCTTCCCGGATCTTGCCCTTCGAGATTAGGTGTGCCACTTCCCTCCTGAGCATGATGCAGTCTTTGGTCCAGTGGCCGTGGTTGTCGTGGAACTCGCACCATTTGCTCTCATCGGCTCCTGCCTTAGGTGCTTTATCTTTTCTGGGCCACCTGACTAGATCTCCCATCTTGGAGAGATTTCTCACCAGTTGTGATGGCGAGACCTTGAGATTGTAGTCTTCCAGGGGTGGTGGCAGTGGGTCGCGTTCTTTCTCCATTGGCGGTTTGTTGCGTGCTAGATTAACCCGTTTGGCTGGGTGTCTTTCGTAAGAACGGTCATGCCCGCCCCTTCTCCGGTCGACGGGCGACTGCCTCCTTTCCGGATACTCTCTCTTGCCATCGTTGCCACCCTTCCTGTCGGACCCTCTAGGTTCTGCCGACCTCCTCCGGAGAGACCTATCTTCCTCCAATCGCACGTGAGCTAGTGCCTTCGACTGGACTTCCTCGAAGGTAACGCACGGGTGCTTGGTCAGCTCCTGGTATAATCCTCCGTCCGGTATGATCCCTTGTCGGAAGGCCTCGATCGCGGTAGTGGTGTCGCAATTTGGGATGGTTACCTTTTCCTTGTTAAAGCGATCTAGGAAAGTTCTCGTGGTCTCACGGTTCTTCTGCTTGATCCGGTACAGGTCACTAGACTGCTTCTCGAACTTGCGACTACTTGCGAACTGACTTCGAAAGGTGTCCGAGAGGTCGGCGAAAGACTGGATGCTCCCTCTGGGTAGACCGATGAACCAGGTGAGGGCTGGTCCAGTTAGGGTCGTTCCAAACCCTTTGCACATCACGGACTCCTTTGAGTGACTGGGGACCGAGCTAGTCATCATCTTTTGTTTGTAGATGGCTATGTGCTCGTTAGGGTCCGTGGTGCCGTTGTATGGGTTCATGGTGGGGATTGTGACTTTCCTCGGGATCTCGGCCCGTGCAATCCGGGGGACGAATGGCGACTCGTCGTACCCATCGTGAGCCTCTGGTTGTACCGGCTGGTATCCGGCGTGACTCCTAACAACTTGATCGGAGATGGCCCCGATTTGCTCCATAACCTTCCTTCGGATCAGGGCGTCTAGGTCGACGTCCTGGTGTCTATCAGCGTAAGCATTCTCCGCTATCCACATGTTTCCGGAGCGGGTCCGGTAGGTGTTACCTGGAGGGGTGACCTGGTTACCAGGAACCTCCTTATTTGTCGCTTGTTCGTGATTGCCCTCAGGGTTAGGCGTCTGCTGAGTGTTTAAAACTCCGCCTTGGGTGTCGTTCCCGTTGTTTCCCCCCGAGGTCCCTTCTCCGGAGTCGAAATTCAGCCGAGTTACCAGACCTTCAGTGTTTCTGGGCACATAGGCGGGCTGCCTGGCCGTGGTGAGTAACTGGTTTTGGCTTCTGAGTTGATTGTTTTCGTTGGTCAAGCGCTCCATGCTAGCTTCAAAGAACCCCTTTTGTTGCTCGAGTTCCTTCTGGAGAAGCTCCATGCGACGCCGAACGTCCGCCATCTCGTCTTCTCGTTGCTTGGACAGGATTTCGTCTTGCTGGACGGCGTTGTTCTTGTCTGGTGCGAATTCCCCAGATTCCGACATTGTCGTGGATGAGAAACTTGAACAACAAGTTATCCTTCGTTCGTAAGATGCCAAATTCTTTGCCCCACGGTGGGCGCCAAATTGTTAGAGCTAGAAATCGTCCAAGCTAGGTTGGCGACCTCGTAGCCTAGATCGGGCGTGAATTAGGCTTAAACGAACTCAGGGATCGAAGAGAATGAATGATTGATTGTATTAAAGTTGATGTTGCTCGATTGTATTGAAGTATGAATATATCTCGTGTCCAATGCATGACCCCCTCCTATATTTATATAGGGGCCTAAAAGATAGAGTACTTTACAAGATATAAAGATAACTAGATATACACGTTTTTATCTAAACGCCCTATGCTAAGATATGATATGTTCTTCGCCTCGTAAGATAGAAATTACTCCCATAAGATATAAACGCAGATATATCCTATAATTGGGCGTATAGTATATCCATTTACTTGATCATGCTTCTAGAAGCTCGTAGGCTGCCCTCGGAATTACCTTGCGGGCCGTCCCAGCGCGTGCCGTGGGCTTCTCGTCAGTCAGGGCCCAACAGACCCCACATTAGAACTCTTCTTATTTACTAATTTCCATTTTAATTTTGTCTTCTAAATAAATTAAATCCTAAATTTTATACATAATTTTTCTCGATATATACCTTCTTATCTACTAATTTTAATTTCAAACTTATTTTTTTTATGAAATCGTGCTTTGATCAAATTCTTAATTTTAATTCATTCCCTTTAATTCAACACTTTTTGTTTGATCAAAATCTTAAATTTAATTGTCCTTTTAATAGGTAGGGACATATTACTTTTTTGCTTGGACAATGGACGTATGAAACAAATAAATTATGAAAAAAAATTATCTGATGTAATTATAATATCGGATCAATTTCACCTATTGCTAATAATTTTCTAAAAATATTTAGATATTTCTTTATTATTTAAAGTAATTATCCAAATCTTAAAATAAATCTATCCAAATAATATAAATTCTTATATCAAACTATTATTTGGAATAGTTTCATATAAAGTTTAAAGTGAGTTTTAGTTAAATCAAAATCGTGCTTGCAAGGCACGGAGACTACTACTAGTTAGCTTATAGAGTGAGAGGAAGAAAAATTAAAGGGATCACATGAATTTTGGAAACTCATGAATATTGATTATACATTTCTATGTTCATTAAGAGAATGTTTGAAAAGTACACTAAAAAATTTCATCCAAGTTTCACCATTAAAGATGCTTTTAGATCAGAAAAGTACAATAAAAAATTTCATCCGTTATTGTATTGTTGTTGTTAGATGAGAAAATGCTTATGCGTATCAAAACTCGAGAGAAAGTGAGGGCGAGAGAAGAGACCTATTCTTTTTGCTCTTTATTTTTTAATTAGAAATACAAAGTCAAAATTTCTATAACCTTTAAAATAAAAGTTTTTTCAATGTGGGTACATAATCATATTAAGAATTCCAAACTGTGAAAAAAAATCAAACTATTCCCTAAATTAGAATTAGTGAACCCATTCAAAATAAAATTAATTTTTTTGGAAGAATTAAAATAAATTAATGAGCAAATAATTTTTATACTTTTTAAACTTGATATTGTTAATTTGGTACACAGTAGAAAAATCCTTTAAATTAATGTTTAATTGCAAAAATGATTCGGATATTAACATTACAAAACCAAAAACGGTAACATGATGCCAATAAAGGTAAACAACATTTTGCACCAAAATTAAGAGAGAAAAATGCAGCATAAAACCTAGAACAGCTCCATCAAATTACAACACCACGCCGGTAATTTACAGCCCCTAAGCAAGTCACCTTAACCTGTCCATGGGTTTAACAGAATCTAAGAATTCCAAGCTTTACAAAGAAATTCTACACTCTGCCAAAAACATCTTTAATTTTTAACAGCCTACACCAATTGGTTTAGCATTTTGAAGGTTCAAAACAAGTTCACAGAAGAGTACTAGTCCCTCCTTCGGTTCGGTTCAAGGATGCCTTTGTCCGTCGTCATGCAATTGCGCAGGCCTCACGTTGGACTCATCCTGGAAACCAAGCAAAATTCAGAATAGAAATCAAGACTGCCATAAATATAAGAAGGAAAAGATGCCATGATAAGAATGACAGATTTAACACTCACCCGAATTCCATACGAGAAACTAGTAGGTGGTCGAAAGAAATCCATTTGTCCTCCTGGTACCTGTACGAACTCTTAGCCGTAAGTTCAATCATTGTTGAAATATATCAAATGGGTTTTAATTTATAACTGATAAAATTTCATAAAATTTACTCAATTTAGCCTAAGGTCTATAATTTAATACTACTTGTTCTCTGTCTCACAGAAACAAACCCAGATTGTTTATTAAAAATACGTACCAGACCATGCATGCCCTGCTGAGTGCCAAAGTAGCTATCATGAGTAGGCGCCATTGAGTTTAATCCCTAATAAGTAATAATTTCAGAATTTATCACAATCCAAATTTACAACAAGAAAAAGGCAACTATAGCAGAAGTGGGTGATTCTAGCAAAATGACATACCAGCCCTGAAATAGTTGGCTGACTATCATAGTAATTACGTGCAGGGGCCATCAAGTTCAACTGAACCTACAAAAAACAGCTCAAAAATTCAAACTGTATGAAGAACCAAAATATAATTATGAGACCAGTGTTCTAAAAATCGGTCTAGGCGCCCGCCTAGGCCCCGTCTAGGCGCTAGGCAGTGCCCCACCGTCCCGACTAGGCCCTAGGCAGTCGGCTAGGCGGCTAAGTGGGCTAAGCGAGCACCTAGGCGGTCCAGACGGGCGCCTAGGTGGTGTAGGCGGGCGCCTAGGAGGCTGGGCTAGTTGGTTAGGCGGCCTAGGCGGGTCCCTCGGTAGTTAGGCTAGTTGGTTAGGCGGTCTAGACGGGTCCCTAGGCGGCTGGCTAGTTGGTTAGGTGGTCTAGGCGGGCCCCTAGGCGGCTTAGACGACCTCCTAGGCGGGCTGGAGGGTCTAAATTGAGGCTAGATGGGGCTCTAGATGCCAATTTATACATAAATATTAAGATGAGATTGTTCTTTTATCTATATTCTCACCAAATAAGAATAATAATCTTATATTTCCAATAACTTACAAATCCGCCTAGGCGGTGCCTAGGCGCTAGGCCCCATCCCACCGCCCAGCTTCCGCCTAGCGTTTTTTAGAACACTGTATGAGACCTAAACTATATACACATCCAAAGCACTTACCATTCCTGGTGCATTTTGCTGTGTGCCATAGAATCCATCAAGGCTTGTTATTGTTCTCGAGGTTAGCTTGTCCTGTAAATGTATAAGAACTGTTAGAACTAACTCGTCTACAGAAAAACAAATAATTATAACTGTTGAAACATCAATCTATAAACTATGTAATTTTTGACTCAGATAAGAAGCTATCAACAATAATATAGGGCCATACTATCTGTTGAATATTGTCATGTGGTCCAACAGTCGTGACTTCTGCCTCTGTGTTCACCTGTACAATCATAAAACCACAAGCCCAGCATGAGAGACAATTTTGTGATAGCAAAGTGCAATTTCCAGAAATAGACTAACCTTTCTTTTCTTAGCCGCGTTCTTTTTCTTGGCTGTCTTATTCAAACTCCTGCTCTGGCTATCATCTTCAGTGCTTAGAAGTCCATGAGAAGTTGATGCACCAGGTTCTGGAAGTGCCTTGCCAGAATTATTCAAGCTTAAACAGTTCACAAAAGCTTCTTCCATGGAACGAAGAGCAAGAGCAAAACTCTCCTGAGATAATGACCCTTCTTCACCCAATTTCATTGCTCGTCTGCACAATTCATTATACCGCTGAACCCTAGATGGAATATGTTCCGATATTTCTCCCATTTGCCTATCTTTTGCTTCCTTTTTCCATCGTTTTAGCACATACTGAGGTGGAATCATTGCAAGGCCACACATCTGCAGAACAATCAGTGCGTGTCTACAGAGGTAGCCTCTGTATTCAAACAGATGACATATGCAAGAAAGCTCTGATTTCATCTCATTCCATGAGACAACAAAATCTTGATTCTTTTCAAGATCTTGTACTCTGAAAGTCCTTAAAGTTGCCATATTTTCCTCTTGTCTCTCTTCCTTCGGATGGCAGGCAACTGCACCCAAAACCTCAACTTGAAACTTCTTGAACACAGCATGGGTATAAAGATTGGACATGTGCTTTTCCAGAGGTGATGGAGACTTTGATATTGGTTGCCTGTTCCATGTATCAGACTCTGCCTTGGCCTCTTCTTCATATCTGTCTTGGATGATGGAATCATACTGCTTCACAAACTCCGACACAGAGGTCTTCTTGTGCACACATTTGTCAAAAAATGAATTCACGCTCTCTGATCGGTGTACCGTGGACATTCCAGCTAGGAAAGTGTCTTTCATGTATGTCGGTGCCCATAACCGCCGCTCTTCATACAGCGATTGAAACCATTCATTGTCCTTTAGGTCATACCGACCAAGAAGCTTCTGCCACCTCCTATCGAACTCTTCATCAGTCCATGACCTGTAAATGCATTTTTCAAATTTTCTATTGAAATTGTCATGTTCCTTGATGACATGTGCAAGGTTCTCTGAGACCTTCCCAAGGACATGCCACAAGAAAAAGCTATGTCGTGCAGTTGGAAAGATCTTCAAAACAACTGAGCTCATGGAACTGTCTAAATCAGTAATCATAACCTTTGGGATTTGCCCACCCATAGCTTTTAACCATGTGTGCATTATCCAAGAATAAGTGGCTTCACTTTCATCAGACACAAAAGCACACCCAAGTAGCAGGAATTGATAATGCTGATTCACTCCAATGAAAAGAGCAAGAGGCATTTTATATTTGCTTCTGACATAAGTTGTGTCAAATGATATTACATCACTGAAATTGATGTAATCATTCCTACTTTTGGCATCAACCCACAACAAATTCTTTACCTGTAGATCATCACCGACATCTACAGCATAAAAGAAGTTAGAATTCATATTCTGCATTTGCACACAAAAGTCAAGTAGGCACTTCATGTCCCCAGCTTCCAGTGCCAAATTTCGGCCCTTATCATATGCATTTCTTGAGTCATTCTTTAAGCCAACCACATTTTTGTATTCAGCAAACTGTCTAGCCATTGCAGCATATATTCTTCTAGTCTGCTCACTTACAGCTTGTGCAGGTAAGAGATCATGGTTGTGCTCCTTGACAAAACTGTGGATGATCCATTTTCCATCAGGCCTTCTCTTAACATGCATGCTTGCCTTGCAGTCTGTTTTGCCACAAGCTCGACGACCAGTGGCACTATCAGGTTCTTGCTTGCTTACTTGTCTAGCACGGGGTCGATTAGCAGCCTTTTCATATTCCCTCTTAGTACCATATCTAGAGCATGCAAACTTTGCATCTATGAACTCCCTAGATGTCTTTGAACGTCGACTATTTTGAATTGCAGTGTTGAAACCCATGGACCTAGCATATTCCTGATAGAAAGTATATGCTTCTTGATGAGATGCAAATTCCATACCAGAAAGTGGCTCCAGATTCATATCCTCTCTGTACTCTACAAACTCTTGGGCTTGAGAATGCTCTACAAGTCTGTCATCGTGTGCTTCTATGGCATTAACCAAAGGTATTCCTTCTCTAATTTGTAGCTTATCTTCACCATTTAGCATAGCCATGGAAGTTGGCTCCTCATCTTCTTTATCAAGATCGCTAGATGGTAATCTAAGATCAATATCCATGGCAGGAACTGAATTTAATATTTTTCCTACTGGGGTACCTGAACATATGCAGAAAAAGGGGTGTAAGCAAATATAGTACAGCTCTAGGAGAGTTCTCAGTATCATAATAAACAATGCAAAAAATGCAATATCTCCATACATATGCTGCAACAGAACATGGATTCTCAACTGAAAGGAAAAAAATTACAATCATTTTGCTGACAAAGGTCACGAGTTACATTTAATAAATAAAAATCCAGTGAAATGACTCTGAGCAACAACTTCTCATGTTACCATCAAGGATGAATGGCTATTGACGGCGATGCTATGTACCCATCCATAGAGGTTATATACCGATCCAACATACGCAACAACAAACCGTTACAAACGTCTGTATAGGCAAGTTTGTTACCAAATACACCCAATCTGGAGTGAGCAAAGCAGATTCTCCAGATGCTAGGCTAATAAGAACACCAATCTCAACATGGAATTTTCGCCCAATCTGTATTTTGTAACTTTTGAATTTTCACATTCATTTGCTTAAACCACTATCAAGTATCACACTATCACCACCATAACCAGAAGTCTTAACTCTATGAGACAATTATGACGATCTATCATGAACCAGAATGAAACGCGCATCTTTGATTCAAGTGATTTTTAGAATACCCAATCTCAGTTGCGGTTTTCATCGTTGATTAAAACGATCTAACCTTTCCTATAAAGTATAATCCCTTCATTAGATTCACTTACTAGTCTTTAAAGTTTAGTGATTGAGCAACCAAGAGAGGAACTTTCTCAAAATCAAGTAGCTGCATAGTTCCAAATTGCAGATTAAAAATTCAGCACAATCCCTTGCTAGGCATCAATCATAAGAATCCTCCGAAATCTACCGAATCAGCAAGTAAAAGATCCCAATTCCTTCAATCCCAAGCTCAAACACCTAAAAATCGAACATACGGAGCTCACAGAAACAATTCCACCATGATCATTTCTCAAAAATCTAAACCCTAAGGTCCGAAAGACATGGGGGAAAGAACGAGCAGAAAAATAGATAAAAACAAAGACAATTAATTAGCAAGCTAACCTCTGAAAACGTTGAACTGGAGAAAGGGAATGGGCGGTGTGGTACACTTGCTTCCTCTCTTCCTTCTGCCTCTGCAACACGCGAGTGGCGAGCGTTGAAGACGCCCTTCGTGAGATCGCTCGCTCTCGCTCGGATTTGGAATTGGATTCGGTGAATTTTTAGGGTTTTTAATTTTGCCCCCTTTTTCGTCTGCACACGCTCCTTTTTGGGTCCCGGGTTCACACGCTCGAACGCCCCTGACACCTGGCGGTTTGAGGGTCGCGCGTGCGAGCGTAATAGGGGTGTTTTGGTAATTTCACAGAGGGTTCGGTGGTCACGCTCCGAGTGGTTTGATTATTAGGTCACCGTCTTGGGTGGGCCCCGCTGACACCGGTTATTTGGTGAGTGACTCTCTTTGCTGTGTACTGTATTGAGCGCGTGCTGAGTTTTTTCTTTTATTTATGGCCGCCATTTATTATGTGGGTCCCGGTTTTAATTCCCTTGGGATGGGGCCCACCGCGACAATAGATACGGGTAAAAGTTGGGTAAATCACCGGTGTACAATTTTTTAATCCATTTACTTACCATTCATGGATTAACCCCCTTATAGCATCTTTATCAATAGCACCTCTAACATCTCACTTTTTCTCCATTTTTCTATTTTTTTCCTTTGTCACATCATCCAAACATCCCATACTATTTTACCATTTTATCAATAGCATCTCTAGCACTCCAAAATTTACTTTGTTTTTCTTTATATTTAATTATAAATAATAGTACTTCTTCATTTTATATTAAACTTTTACTTTATTTAATTTATATACATTACTTGTACTTTTAATTACCAAAATAAATTTTAATAACCCGATAAACATACTAATATCAAACCACTATATCAAATTATAAATATATCTATTTATTTTATTTAAAAGTTATACATACCCTATATTGTCAATTACCAAAATAAATTTTATTTCACAAATCTCAAACAATATAATCTCAACAAAAAGTACCATAAGAAAAAAAAATTGGAGGCAAAATGAAGCATCGATGCTCATGTGATGCTGCTACCATTTCAATTAAAATATTAATATGTAGTAGCACCGATGCTACAAAGGGCATTGATAAAGGTGCTCTTACTTATAATGTTATCTCTTAGGGTAAAATTTTACATTTACTCATGTTTACAAGTGCCCACTCAAGCTTGTTCAGAAATTTCTTTTCGTGCTCAAAAGTTGGTTCGAGCTGGGTTCGAGTCGTGTCTAGTCGAGACCGTGGTCGAGCTGGTTCCCGAAGATCCCTCATCTAGGTGAGGGCAACGTCGTGGTGGACCTTTGTGCACTTTATTGATGGAGATGACCCGTTTCTTCCTGTATACTGGCAGTACTGTTTCTTTCGTGCTTGGCTCAAGCATCGCTGCTCGGCTTTTGATCGTGTCAAATTTTTTTGTCATGCTTGGCTGTGTTTTTTTTATGTTTGTTTTCGTTTGTCGGTTTGTCCGACTGCCGATTGTTTCGGCCTCTCGATGTACCATATATGTCTGGTACATCGAGTCGCTTTCCTTATCCAAAAAAAAAACTAGATTCATTTTCATTCCGTTTACGTTTCCGTCGTTCAATACCAAACGGACCCTAAATCGACCAAACTCAGTGGAATCGTAATAGATACTTTTGGTATGGTTTTTGTTTATACTTTTTGAAAAAAATTGTTTCAATTTAGTTTGAATTTTTCTAAGAAAATCAATTCACTTAGTTTTTTTATATGTCTTAAACCAAATCTAGATGTTAAGTTTTATGAAAGTATTATTCTTTCACATAAGGATGAAGTGAAATGGTGGATATATATGCAAAGTTCGACACCTTATCAATTATATTCTACGATAATTTTGAAAATGATGGATAAATTATTCTTTTACCTAGATATACTTGTTATGAACTTGGGCCGTATAGAATTTTGGAAATAAAGGCACTACGGGCACCTAGATGAGCTAGCTTGACTCGTAGTTATCTATGCTAGCTTAATACCTAACTACTTGTGCTAGTTTGACACCTAGTATGGATCCCCATGGACTAGACGCTTGGGTCTTAGTTGAGCCCTTCTTAGACCGATTGCACGGGTTGCTCTTGTGCCCTCCTTGTGCTGGATTGATGAGCTTCTCTTAGGTCTCAATAAGGGGAATTCTCTGCCTTTTTTTAACATAAATAATTGCTTCAAACCTCTAGTAACCGCGCGCCCTTTGCCTTATAAATAATGAATGGCAAGTGTCTTTAAATTACAGTGGTTTGTGGAACACTTGGATGTGAGAGTGAGAGAGACGTCTTGAAGGTTGTTCTCAAGCACTTACTTTGGCGGTTCGAAGAAGAAAGGAGAGGCTTCTTCTGAAGGGATATACCACACGAACTTGCAATCGTCTTTGGACACATAATCGTGCAGTTGTGGCAAGGAAGACGAGAGCTATATCAAGTATGTCAAAGTCTTCTCGAACTAAGGTATGTGTATGCATAATGGATCGGACTTGCCAATCTTTCCATTATTGTTGGAACGTTTTATCTCACAGTAGTATTGTCGAACCCTTTGCATGAAATAAGGGGCAATGATCATTGAAGGAAAACACGACTAATCGCGTGACCCGTTGCCATTATCCAGGACATGTTAATTTGTTTGGAACGGTTAGTGGTGATTGCCTTCGTGGCCTAACACCCACAAGACTACCATCCTGACCCCCCATATCCTACCCCGACGGAATTTCCCTGATAAATAATGTTGTTGTTGTTGTTGATCTAGAAGGAGCGACTTTTCTTCAACCTTGCAATTATTTTTTAACTAGATTTTATATGACCCACAAAACTCAACAATATATCTCTTGTTATCCAACTTTTTCATCAACTTTATCATTTTTTCTATAAAATTATAAAATTACTCTCATCTAATCTCATATATTACCTCTCATTATCCAACTTTCTCATGAAATTTATCACTTTCCATTTTATCTAAAAAATTATAAAATTAATATTATCTAACCTCATACATTATCCCCATTATCCATTTTTTCACTTTTTATTAATAGTTGTGTAAATGTACTCTATGGACAAACTTCTGGGCACTAAAAGGTTGCAAATGAATAACCATTTTTCAAGGTTGTGCTTAAATGATGGGTTTCAATGGGGATTTGAGAGAGGGGAATGGTGAGAATAATTTTTCTATTGTTTGTTTGAGTTTTAATATGTGATTTATTAGATATTGGAGAAGAGAAGATAAGAAAATAAATCTTTTTAAATTGGTGGAAAAAGTAAAATACACACTCTACGATAAAAAATTAAATTAAAATTTTATTTATAATTTTTCATCAAAATCTATTTTATCTAAACGCAAACTTTCCCACTCTTTCTTCTTCCTTTCTCATATTTAACCCCCTTACTTTCCTGTCCAATTCCTCCAACCAAACAGATTGTAATTTGTAATAGGAAAAATCCTTTTAGAAAGACCAATTAATTAGCAAATGGACTCCACACACACATTCCACATTGCTCTTTGGGTTTTCAAGAGATGGGAGGCCCATGGGCCACAGCTAAGGCATTACAACAACTCTTCATCTTTTCACTTTCTTGATATTAAATATTGGTCTGAATTATTATTGATCACTACTATGATTATGTTAAACTAATCAGACAAACAGAATTATGAAACTTCGTCTTCAATCATTGAAATGTTGTGGTTTTTGCTGTAGTAGGGACCGATAATGAATTTATTAAGAGAGTGGACCAGCTTGTTTAACTTAAATGCACCCTTGTATTTGAATTTAATTTCATTGAATTAGCTCTAAATTATTAATGTAGCAGTATGGTGTGTCTGAAAAAAGTATATTCAGTATTCTTCATTGTCAGTAATGTATAAACCAACATGTTCAACAAAGAAACTTATCATATTTTTGTCAAAGATTGTCAACTTGACGGAATCAACCAGCAATTGTTCACACAATAATTTAATAAATAACAATTTTCTTATAATAAATTGGTAAATAACATTTTCATAGCGGTTCTAACGATGCAAAACCATCCTTAAGAGTTTTTCTCAACCATGCGTATTTTTTTTTATATCTCCTCACAAATTCCTCAGCAAATAACAATAGATTATGCCAAGAGTTTCCCAAAAAATAAAGTTCCATTAAATTGAGTAGGTTTGTGTAATTTATCTACTTTATAGTCTTTGTCGATTGGGTCATGAGTCATGATACTGAAATTACGATAAATGTGAGTTTTTGTAAAAAAAATTACCCAAAAGACTAAAACCTAAAACCTATATCTAATTATCAAAAAAAAAAACCTATATCTAAAACATTTTTTGCCTACAAATTGTAAAGCCTTGCATTATGAAAATATTAATAAAACTATCAACAAAGAAGGTTAAATACAAAATCAGCTAAGTGTCATTTCATAACAACTTTTTTATTTTTAAATTATTAAAACTCCTTTAAATCCCGACCATAAAACTCAAATACTTTAAAACATGTAATTGTCAATTTAGGAAGTTTTTGCTTGATACCACATTATTACGTTTCCATATTTACAGAGGTGTGATGAGATATTGAAAATTGAACTCTTTCACGCAAATTCTTCCGGCTTTCTTAGTTTTCCGCACTAGTCCACTTTCCCCTTCGAGGATTTTCACATTCACTATTTCACACGCATTTTGTCTGTGTGCTTTGAAAGCCCTCCACTCTCTCTCCTCACCCCACTCTTCCCCTTTTCCTCCGCTGTTCATCCTCATTTCTCTTCCCCATTTATGAAATTCCCCCCTTCCAAATCCTAACAAGCCTTATTTTTCTCCTTCCACTCATACCCACTTCTCCGATTTTGCGAATGGAGACCGGTTAATCAACTCCCCTTTGTCAATTTCTAACCCCCCTTTATGTGGATTGTGGATTTAGGGTTTTAGGTCTGGTTCTTACTGAACTGGGTCCTTGAACATTTGGCTTCTGGGTTACTAATTTGGGAGCTCTTCAGCCATGGTGAGAAAGCATGGTTGGCAGTTACCCGCTCACACGTTCCAGGTTATTGTTTTTTTGGCTTTTAAACTACTGATTTGTTCTGTCTGTTATTCTGCTATCTGGAGTTTTATGCTCTTTTGGCGTTTTCCACTGAGTTTCTGGAATGATGGCTGAAATTTCAAGTGAATGTACTTCGATCCGTATTTGCTCTTGCAAGTGATTTTTAATGTGGGGTTTGTGCTCAATTTTGTCTGATCTTCATGAATTGGACCAGCTGTTGGTGCTTATTGCAATATTGCCCCAAATAACCCTAACCCACAAATTTGGATCCGGGAAATCTACAAATGGTCTTATGTTTTTGGCCTACTGAATGCTGGGTTTGAGTAATTTTTACCAATGGAAACTGGCCTAGCTAGTTTGAAACTAGAGCTTGTGTTTTCGCCCTTTCCTGAATTGGTTGCTGATTGTGTTAGTTCATGCTAATGCAGTGGACTGATTTTGAGTGTGTTACCTGTGTCATTGTTTAGGTCGTTGCAATCACTGTATTTTGCTTGTTAGTGGTTGCATTCTACGCGTTCCTGGCTCCTTTCCTTTGGGGTCGGCTATGGGAGTATATTCTGATCGGCACCTACTCTCCAGTGGTATGTATCTTATACACCAGAATGTTCTATCATGGTACTATCGAATTCTGTTGCTTTGTTCGTTTGTGAATTTACATGGGGCTCAAAGAAATTTCCCCATTTCTGTGGGTATGGCTGCATTTAGGATATTTCCTTCTGTAGTTCTTTAAATCTTTTTTTTTTAGTGGGAACTCCTGTCTATCTTTCACTTACAAAAAGTTGCTACAGATTAGGTATATATTTAGGATTATTTCTCTGTTAAGGTATCTTGAAGTAGTCAAAGACTAATTATGTAGTTTAGTACGGACCTGATTAGCATATGTTGGGTATGTATTCAGTAACTATTTGTAGGCTTAAATTCACTACCTTTTGGCATAGAAGGATGTTCCATCTGACTTTCAGCTTTACTTCCTTTGTGAGCTCATGTAGGGGTGAGCAATTTGGAATTAAGATATGATAGTCTATAATGCCAATTAAGGATCTTTTGAATAGTATTCATATTATGAAAATTAAGGATGATTTGGCTGTTCATCTTCTTATTCCTTTGTAAAATGGCAGCTTTAAGCTTTACAACTTCTTTCCTTTGGCCATTTTGTCTATCTCTGCAGGTACTTACTGTTTTTATTCTTTATGTCCGATGCACTGCAATTAATCCTGCGGATCCGGGAGTTCTGTTTAAATTTTCACATGAAACAACTAACGGAGCCTATCCGAAGCCGGGGTCACTTACCAAGGATTTACCTGGCAAGTTCAGTGAAAACGGTAGTGGAGTTCATTCTTCTCCATCCTCAGTGTCTAGAGTCTCCTTAGCAGCAACTGACTCAAACAGAGTTGGCTCAATAAGGGAAAATCTGGAAGTTTCTGGTCCAGTGCAGAGTATGCAAAAGAACTCATCCCGAATTGGCTGTGGAACAATCTTCTGCGCGTTATTTGTACATGGAGATTGTCGGAAAGAGTCTGTTGAGGAACAAGATGCCACTGGTGAAGATGCCTTATTCTGCACTCTATGCAATGTTGAGGTATATGCCTTTCAATACTTTATCGATCCTGAAGTGGCACTCATAACATTATTTTTGTTTAATTTGGATCCAAGCTGGTGACATTGTCATTGTTATGAGCTTTCGCCAATTGGGTGTGGTGTTTCATTTATAGGCACACAATTAAAAGTCATAACCTGGTAGTCAATTCTAGGCTTTGAACTGAATTCAGGTCATGATCCTTGGGTATATTTTGATATTAAGGTGTTGACCTAGGCATAACAAAAGAAAAAAAAGAGGTGAATAATAGTTTGTCCTGCCATTATATAAAGAATTTTTCCTCTTTGACCATGTGTCTGCTCTATATTGGATTATATGTTTTCCCGGATAAAGGTGTTTCTGTTTTGCATTATTAACAAGTGCTTTTTGGATCTCAGGTTCGCAAGTTCAGCAAACATTGCCGAAGTTGTGATAAATGTGTAGATGGGTTTGATCATCACTGTCGGGTGCATTTCTTTGTTGCCCTGATTCCATTTGTCTTTGGAAGCAATGTAGATATTTATCTCAAACTTTTCTTTTTTTTAATTGCAGTGGCTTAACAATTGTGTTGGAAGGAAAAACTACATCACTTTTATCTGTCTTATGGCCACCAGTCTCCTATGGGTACGTTACTAAGTCCTTGTTAATATTTGATGGGAAAAAATATTCTTTTAATTTTTTTTAACATATTATTCAATCTCTCTGCTGTGGTTAGCTCGCCATTGAAGCAGGGGTTGGAGTTGTGGTCTTTGTGCGTTGCTTTGCTAACAAGGGAAGTATGGAAGCTCAAATTATTGATAGACTAGGGAATGGTTTCTCTCGGGCCCCCTTTGCAACTGTTGTGGTAAGTACTATGCTTCAGATTTCTATTATTGGATTTGACCTCTCATAAGGATTATGGCATATACCAAAATGGCCTAATTGTGAATTGCTAACATCAGCCTGATTCTGTAAACACAGGCCGTATGTACCGTGGTTTCCATGTTAGCATGTGTACCTTTGGGTGAACTCTTCTTTTTCCACATGATACTGATTAGAAAGGTTTGTTTTCATCTAGCAATCTAGTATCTTATCCACATGCATAATCTTTTTTGCTCATAACTTGATTTCTTTCTCCTTTAGGGCATTACTACCTATGAGTTTGTGGTTGCAATGAGGACTATGAGTGAGGCCCCACAAGAAGCCTCGGTTGATGAAGAATTGCCCAATATATTATACTCTCCCTCAGCCTCCACAGCAACTGGCTTTAGCGCCGGTAGTTCGCTTAGGGACCATTACAAGGGTGCATGGTGTACTCCTCCTAGGGTTTTTGTTGATTATCAGGTACCTGTTATGTTATTTATATATGAAAATATGGTCTCTTGGAAACTATTACCCTAACTAGAAAAGATGAAACTACAAAAACGTCAAATTCCTAACTACATAAATCTGAGATAATCTCTCTGAATTAGGGTCCTGGAAGGAGATTTTATAATTGACACAAAGTATCAGATTCTTGCTATATCTGCGTGTTTTTGTAATTGTCCAGGAAGAGGTTGTACCTCATTTGGAGCCAGGAATGGTCCCTTCAACAGTAGACCCCGACTCAGCTAGACAACCAAATAACCGGCTTCCTAAAAAGCCAGTCCGAATCAGCGCATGGAGGCTTGCAAAACTGGACTCAAACGAAGCCATGAAAGCAGCTGCCAAAGCAAGGGCGTCATCCTCTGTGCTCCGCCCCGTGGAAAACCGACGCGCCCTAGATGGAGGAGACTACAGCTCTAGTGGAAACATGAGCATCCGTAGCAGCGTCAGCACCGATGTCGGCAGCAGAAGCAAGGAACTCAGAACCGATTTCAGGCCGACGACCGTTGTACGCAACAACTCCTCAGCTCTATGTCAAGGAAGCCGGGACGAATACGAGTCCGGGACCCACAGCCTGAGTAGCATAAGCAGTCCTCCTAGCCACGTCCATGAATCCGTCACGTTAAGCCCTCTCCCACGAAGCAGCCATTTCAATGCAGCGGTACTTCCTCGAGTCACATTAACTCAACCTTCAACCTCAAAGGACCCTTTTACTGTCGCCACTTCATTGCTCGACGAAAAGAAAACCCGAAAGGAGAGTAGCACTGATCCTCTGCTTCACTCCTCCGCTGCACCAGCAGCAGCTGGCTCTCTTCTGAGGGATGTGAAGAGGACTTCTGTTGTGTGGGACCAAGAAGCTGGACGTTACGTGTCGGTTCCTGCCACATTTACTGATACCAGAAACCGAACGTCTCAGGCTGTCGGTTTGTCAAGGGCTACTAACCCAGAAGCAAGACGACAACCAGCGGTTCAAGCTCAACCTCAACAGGCCGCCTCCTCTTCCATGGAGCAATCAGACAAACTGCATTACACAGGGGAGTCCATTTTCTTCGGTGGGCCCCTCTTGGGCGTTTCAGCTCGTAACAATGGCGGTGCTAGAACGAGTAGGGAGTCAGTGTTCAGAAATCCAGGCTTGGCCCAGGAGTCGAGATTCAAGAGGGATGCGAATTCGAACCAACTCCCGGTGTTCGCACCAGGTGGGTCTGGACAGAACTTGAGGTAGTTGTAACACTTTTGCAGGAGCAAAGTCTTAGAAAATGTGGGGCAAAGAATGTTTGAACCCTTAGTTGGAGAAAAGGCTGCTGTTTCATTGAATGAACATGACTAGAACTAGAAGAGGGCAGTTTTCGGAGGTGTATAGGATCCGGAAAACGCTGAGATTCCGTGTAGCTGGTGCCATGGACTTGTGCTAGATGGAGGTTTCTTACAATTGTTTTTCATGTGTTTGGGATATGGTTTCACTGTTTCTTACTTGTTCAGTTGTCGAGTTGTTATCATGTACTATAAGATCGGAGATGCAAATTCTTTGAGTCAGAAGCAAAAAATGAACAAAATTTTGACAATGATATGAATGCTTAGCCGAGTTTAGTTCGTATTTTAAAGTGAAATGATGATACTCAATTATTATGTCTCGTCTAACTAATCAATATAGACTACGTTGTGATTTTGGTGATGCTTATGTTTTCTTAATGAATCACATTATGGGCAAAACGACTTGCAGTATAAATCGCCCGAAACCTTTGTAACCTTCGGACATCTAGTCAAAACCTTCGGATATCTAGTCAAACAGTTAAGCTGGTAAGATAGTATCATAGTATCAAAAGGTCGTAACCTTCTGACAACTAGTCAAAACCTTCGGGCATCTAGTCAAACGGTTAAACTTGGTAGTATCAAAAGCCATTGATTTGACTCTCAAAGTGCCCTCAACCTAAATCGCTCGTAGTAGTACATAATCAATCATATATAAATTACTCATTACACTATCTTTTTTTTTTTTGAAACGGTGAGAATTAGGCCCCGCCTTACGGCGGGATACCTAGAGCATCCTTTCGGATGAGAGCTATAAGCTCGTGATGGTTCCAGATAGATTCCCATGAGAGACTGTGGCCCAAAGAAGCAATTTTATCAGCCACAGAGTTGCACTGTCTACTCCCATGATGAAAACGGACTGACTCGAACCCCCGAAGGGACACGAGAATGTCGGCAGCAATTCTTTCAATTTCCCATGGGCAACGAATTTGCCACATTATTGCTTTGATAAGTGTTATATTATCCCCTTCTATCTCTAACTTTCTACTATTCATCTGCTTTGCTTTTCTTAAGCCATCCCATAATGCCAATGTTTCTGCCATTAGAACCGACACTTTTCCATATGTTCTGACAAATCCATCAATTGGTTTTCCATTGTCATCCCTTATTATTGAACCTCCGGACGCATTACCATTGCTAAGCTTAGACCCGTCAAAGTTTAATTTTGTACTTCCTTTGGCCGGTTTCTTCCAACTTTGCAATTTATTTCGCGTTCTACCTGTAGAGCCGACTCGCTTATTCAGACTCTTTTCTTCATCCTCATGCCAGTCTTTCGCCTGTCTCCATTGCACTAATTGATTGCGGACATAAATGCTAAGATCTTGTATGATGTCACTAGGCGTTTGCTGAAAGAGTACCTTATTTCTCTGATGCCAGATGCCCCACCATGTCACTGCTAGCTCAGTAAATTCGTCCTTCCTTAACTTACTGTTCAACAGAGATAGAGCATTTCATGGGTTCATATGATTTGAATCAAGTTCTCTAATTACTCGTTCTGTTTTATCATTAATGCTCTTCACTATTGCGAGTGTATGGGGGCATTTAAGCATTAGGTGGACCGAGTCCTCGTGTGTAGCATTGCACATGAGAGTACGAGACTACATAACACTAAACACATGCTTGTTTGTTGCTCATGAGATTATCCTTGCATTACTCATTACACTATCAAATCCTGTATGAATACATAACACTAAACACATGCATGTTTGTTGCTCATGATATTATCCTTGTATATACAGTGATTGTCCGAAAAAGAATCGATCCAGTTATGCTCAAGCACAAAATGGACTGCAACTTGATTGATACAACATCACTCTTAAGCAAACCAGCAGGCGAAATTAGCCATAAACCACAGAGCCAAAAAAAAAAAATACATTAAACCTCCAACCTCCATAGTACATTTCTAGGGTTTGCGAAGCCCGAATTCCGGAATCACGGCCTCTTCTTACCGGATTTGCGCAGAGCGCGCCTCTCTCTGGAGCTCATGGTAGACTTGAATTCCGTATCATTCTCCAAATCGTCCAGGTTTCTGAACGATTTCTGCACAAACACATCAACAGATGAACAGAATCAAAATCTATCACCACAAATTTGGTTACTAAGCAATGAAACCCTAGATTGTGAGAGAGAGGGGGGGAATTAGGACCTCTCTGATCTCGTTGAAGCTGACGACGTAGAAGGTGACGGCAGCGGCTGCTACGATTCCGATCGCCGGAATTGCTATCTGCATCGCTACGCCGTCCATTTTCTTACTCTCTGTTTGTAGTTTGAAGCTCTCGCTCTGTTGTTCTTTTGACGACCAATGGTTTTCTACCGATAAGCTCTTCGATCTCTTTCTTTCTTCATCGTGTATTCAGTGTGTATCCTTGTCTTTTGGCTAAGCCGGGATTTTGATATTTGAAAATGAGGACCAAATTATAAGATATTTACAAATCAGGTAGACTAGTCTCCGTTTCTTTATTAATCACCCAATAGATACATTCATTTGGTGATTAGCTTTGGAGAATTTGAACTATAATAATACAATTTCGTGGAAAATTAAAATATTGGAGTAAAATATTAATAAATGTGTTACGAATAGAGCTGTTAAAACCTGATCCGACCCGAAAAACCGACCCAAACCGACCAAAAAATTTAGGGTTGAAATCCGACCCGAATAGTAGCGAGCAAAGAAAGAAACCGAACCCGATTAACCTGAAACCGATTGGGTTGAAACCCGAGCCCGACCTATTTTTTTTTATATATGTAGAATAAATATATCTTCTTATGAATATATTTTATCATGTTAAAACCCGCGGGATATATGCTCATTTTCTCTTAAATACAAATTTTGATCCCAACCTAATACAAAACACATATCGCGCTCACTACATCTTTGTGAGGAAATGTCTTGAGTTGGTCCGGATGTCTGTCATCGTGCTATTCAAGGTTTTCGGGTTTCAACATGATTATATAAATGAATATGATTATAATTTCTCAAAAAATCCTACTAATGTATTTTATAGCACTATTAGTTATATACAAACTTTATATCTATACGAGATCAATATACTATTTATACTTAAAAAATATTAAATCTAAAATTTTATTCAAATCCCGTACGTACAAGGTAGGCTTGTACGGGGATTACACTAGTTGAGATACTATTGAGGATAGAAAACACCCTAAGATCTCCAAATTTGAGATTTCCAAAAATACGGAGCATCAGCGCAATTAGCCAAAGAAGGATAGAATAAAGAGAAAGTGAAGCTAGAGCCAAAGATGTTGTGGATGATCAATATAATGATGAGCAAATTCAACACTGTTGCTTGCTGCTAAACCAAAATCAACATCAGTTGAGTTAGACAGATATCACATAAATGTTATATTAAAATCAGAAAATACAGCTTATAATTGAGCAAAACCTTATTCAACCAAAAAAAAAAAAAATTGAGCAAAACCTTATGTCGTTATTAACAATTTTAAATGAAGCTGAAAATATTATCATTTGATTGCGTCCACCGATCTAATTCAGCTGAAAACTACTTTTGCTTCGAACCAGTAGAAGAACTCGAAAGATAAGCCTAATAGATCGGCCTACAATGAGCTACGAAAATTGAAAAACAACAAAACTATTTTATTTTTAATGAAAATTTTGGACGGGCCAACTTGTAGGGAAGAAAAAAGATTCGAGAAGGGAAAAATTGAGTGTAAAAGTCGGTATTAGATGAGTCATGGCCACCTTCATCAACATGGAAGGGCGGTTTGGTCGGTTGTCTATCTATTTCCACTTTAGCATACGTATACTAAATTAATGTGTGTCAAATTTTAATAATTGAATCTTTTGATTAAACTTCTTTTTCTTGGGGTTACAACTTTATATGATTTGATGTGATACTCCTTATGTATTTGGTCTCCATCCGTAACAATTTATTCCTCGGCAGGTTGTAATATTGGATATATTATTTTAAAATAATTGTAACAATTTATTCCTCGGCAGGTTGTAATATTGGATATATTATTTTAAAATAATTGTAACGATACTTAATCAAATAATGTCAAGGGAGTTCTTAACACATAGTTCGGAAATATTCGTGGTTTTACGATTTGTCCCTTAAATTAAGGAACTACATGACTTTGCTAAAATATCCCTAATTTTGTGAAGATTTTTTTTCTCTTAGTACATATTTATGTAATTAATGTTAATCAATGGGGGGATAATACTGAAAGAAAAAAAGTGATAAAATGTGTTGAATGACAAAATATTATTGAACAAAAGAATCGAGCTAAAACGACAAATATTTTCGAACGGATAATGCTTCAAAATTAGGAATTTAATTTCAGGAGAATAATTTTCTAGATGAATCGGGCTAAAACGACATATCTTTTTTATAATTAATTTTCAGTATTATAGCAGGAATATAATTTAAGGGAAATAACGAGTTAAAATAATTTTCTAGTTCAACTACGTAGTAGACTTAGATTGTTGATCATATCGCAAATTTAAATGAAGATTTAAGATCCCCTTTATAATATACTCCTAGACACTTGATTAAATAATGAACAGTGAATGAGACATAAAAATGAAAGGCGCGCCTACAGGACGGCGCAAAGGAGTGGCTTCCAACTGCCAAGAGTAGACCAGCCGTCCAATTCTAACCCCGCCGTCGGCATTCACAATTTGCTCGGCTCCACACGCCAGAGGCCACGGTGTACAAAATTGCACTTGTTTTAGCTTAAAACCAATAATTATGTGGTGTGGTTGTTTCAATCTCCCCCTTTGTCCACAGACTCATTTACAATATTGCTATGTTAATACATGTGATATTGTAATTCAATTGGAACTTACAAACATGAAGTAGCGGTATTGAGCAATACATTGGTACATTATTTTGAAATGCTCCTGATGTACTTATTTGTACTAATATTTTATAAATGAACTTAATTTGTAGGGTGAAATGATGTTTTTTATAGGCTTTGTTAAACCAAATATATGAAGCCTATAAAACAACATCATTTTTTCATGGGAGAAAATGATGTTTGACTAAGTTAAATAATTTTTTTTGACCATTTTAGCCCGTTTGACCCATTTCACTTGATACTAGATAATACTTCGTATGATTTTGTAAACCTCATTTTTTATGTGTGTTTTTTACATTAGTACAAAATTCTATTTAGACCAAAAAATTGTACATAAAAAAATATATTAAAATATTAAAAATTATGGATCGACAAGCCAAGTTAGCCAACACAAGGATTCTGGATGTAGGTCATGCTACACTTCTTGGACAAAAATACTTTCGGGTAAAAAATATACGTTTTTTTTACCTCAAAATCCGTAAAAATGAATTAGAATACACATATTACGAGGTAACAAAAGTATTTTGCCTGAAAGTACTTTTATCTTGAAAGTGTATCAAGGCCTTAGACGAATGTAATTCGTAGACCGTTAACATATAAATCTTGACCCACAATCCCATTAGCTAGCTTGTCGGGTAGGTGCGGGTCATGGATGCCCCGGCCCCTTTGAGACCCATACTATAGTACGCCTTGAGCATCCACAAGAGATGAGAACTGGTTACTAACCAGTTCTAAAGGAAATAGGGCAAACCGCCATCCTGGAGTCTCGAACCCGAGACCTCATGGTACTACCATGATTGCTCAACCAGTGAGCTGCTGCGACAAGCCCCGTACTATAGTACTAACATCTCGGTCAAAAAATTTTGATCAAAAAAAAAAAAATCTCGGCCAAAAAATTTTTGATTTGAAAAAACAAAACCACCGCGCTTAAATGATTTATACTAATATAATTACAAATTAGTCCCGTCATGCAATGGGCCCCATCGCTAGTAACCATGGCTCTTGCCTTCATTCCTTGACGCTTAAATTAAACATCCGCCATTCTTCTTCCTCTCATCGATCTCTCATCTCTCTCCTTCTTCAATCTCCTGTCGCCTAAATTCAAAAAAGCCAAAACTACAGTGAGCGCAAAATTGTCTTTACTCAGGTAACGAATCTCCTTTTCTCTCTCATTCTTACTTGAATCCGCACTAGTAGTCTTCTCCGATTCATCAGATTCAAACAGAATCCGATCTCTTATGGTCGAATATGCTTCTGAATTCCACTTGGATCCACCGATTACAGTTTCCATCACTTGATCGATTTGCTATGTCGGTTATTTGCTTGAATTCCTGAGAAAACTGCTTCCGATTCGTCGTGTATTGCTAGCGCTAGTCCCTTTGTGATGAACGAGTCTGCTTAATTTGCGTTTTTGTTCTTCCGATTTGTGCTTAGTTCAACTAGGTTAAGCTCTTCGCTCTGAATCTCATTCGTCAGAAGAGCACTCGGTTTCGCTCTGATCTTACTTCAAGCCTGATCGATTTTCTTCCTATTATGCCGATTTATATCTCTGTTTCCTTCTCAATCTGATCTCAGATCGGCTAACAGTATTATTCCGATCAGCTTTACCAATTACGGAGTACGATTTACTTGCTTCTTTTTCCTCTCAATCTCTTTCCGCTTTTTCATCGATAATTCGTTCCTTTTTCCTGTTGATTCCTTCCTTTTTTGCAAATCTGGCGACTTCTCTTTGCAAACTTTAATTGAAAGCAGGTCTTTTCCAATTCCGCGTCCGAATTCCGGATTTGCGCTGAAACACTGCTCGCTGTTTATCGGTCCCTCCCTATATTAACTGGCGCTATATGAGTTTCCTTTTTTGAGCAGTGTCAAAATCGTACTATGACGTCATTATTACGTCTATAATTCTCTCACAATCAACAATTGTCCACTTTTGTTTCTCTTGTGTTACATAATACATATATACACATCATTAGCATCACTAATTGTACCATAATACGGAGTATCGATAATAAAAGTATAAAATAAATTTGGTCAAAGTGTTAATACAAAAGATTAGTAGATAAAATTCCATAAAGAATGTGCACGCCGATGTTGAATCATACACGGAACCATTATCAATTATCATCATTCATTCTATTTTAAATTCTAGAATGGGTCCATTTTTTGCCCACCTTCTCATTTTAGTCTTTGATTTTACACTTAGCATTCCCTTGAGAAATTTTGTGCTACTTTGGCAGCTGGCAACGAACAAAAAATGACCCTAAATTATGACCCCATGCCCATGGTTTTCTGAAAGCCTCTTTGATAGTATTGAGATGATTGATCTTGGTCGAGTTTTGATCGGCAGAACCCAAATCACGCTTGTGCCCACCAGATTGGTCGGTCTTAAAGTGTATTTTATTTCCCCTTTTCTTTTGTTTTATGCTATAATTAAAAAAATTCTTTTCTTTTTCTAAAACATTTTTGTACTGCTATACAGTATTTGGTTAATTTTCTTCATTTTGCTTGTTGGCATTTCTTTTTCAAGTACTTCTTTAATTTCTTTTTCCACTTTAGCTTGCACTTATCTACTCTTCTCAACTTATTTTCTCATTTCCACTCCATTTTCCTACCCACTAAACAAAGTCCAGTTTTGCTTAGCTCGTACTCTACTAGTCCACCATTCCAATGTCTCCAGCTTTTTGAGCATCTCCTTTTCAAATTTGCCATCTTAAATAAGTTAATCATGGCTTTCCCTTTTAGCTCAGGGCTATAATTCAATTAGCTCTGTCCATTAAAAAACAAAGAAATTATTGTATACAAAAAAACTGGTCCTAGCCTGCGATTCCTGTTGGAGTTAATGACCACAGAGTGGAGTAGATGTATTTTAATATTGGCCGAATATGTACAATTATTCGCAGTGATCTGGCATGTTCATTTAATATTTTTTTTATGCTAATATTTTCGTGCTTTATATATTTCAGGTTGGCGCCAGCACAAGATCTGTCTGCTTGTAAGAACTCTGACACTGAAATAATAATTTCTCAGAGTAAGACGAAATTCTAATTAATCTGGTGTGATGGCGGAAGAAACTCAAACTATTACTGAAGTTCAAGTAACGGAGGTAGCTGAACCAATTAAGGTAACTTCTGCTCTGTACATATGAAGATTCATCTAATGAATCATTATCAATCAGAGTAATCATGTTTGATCAATTAACTTGCCCTTGTTTAGATTGGGATATTGAGTTTTGGACTCATACGACATTTGTGTAAGGTTTCTTTCATCTATCTGATTTTCTAGTTGTCTGAATTTTTTGTTGCTTTATCTGTTGTATGATAAGTTGTCTTACTAGGTTACTATCATTATCATGTGCATATTAGTATAGGAAATATACAGAATTTAAAGGTCTTAAATTCTGAGACTAATTACTTCATCAGTTGGCCAGTTGATATTGAATTTACATTAATATCTCTGTTAAGCTGTCTAGACCAATGATTAAACTTCACCTAACCAGATAGTGATATTTTACTTCATGCATTTCAATCATCCGTACAAATTGCTTCCTTTTTTTTAAGACAGCCTCATGCTGATGTAACTTTGATGTCCAAAAGTTAGTTGCATCTGAATAGGGTAACTATATTTTGTAGCATGACAATAAAAAGCAGATAAATTAGATAAGTTAACCCTTGTATGAAAATTTTCAAGCAGGTTCATGGGGGAAAGAAAGAAGAGGAGGAAGCTTCTTTGGATGGAGAATTCATCAAAGTCGAGAAAGAAACGTATGACGGGAAGGAAAACTCCCATGTTGCTGAAGTGAAGGCTGAAGAAAGCGAGGTACAATCTCTTACAGACCCTAGTCCCACCAAGGAACCCTCCAGCAATGAGCTTATGGAGGTTCAGGAGAAGATGAAAGGAATTCATATAGAGTTGGAAAGACTCGCGAATGCATTAAAGGAGTCCGAAGCTGAGAATGTTCAGTTGAAGGATAAATTGTCGTCTACTGGAGAAAAGTTAGAGCAAATGGTACAAAGCGAGGAGAAGCTCAAACTGCATATCCAACAATTGCAAGAGGAAATGGAAGAGCTAGTATCCAAGCACAAGGAGCTTTCAGGCGTAAAGGAAGCGTTTGAGAATCTCAACATTGAAGCTGAGAGCTCAAAGAAGAAGATGGAGGAGTTAGAGCAAGAGTTACAGTCTTCGGCATCTGATGCCAAGAAGTTTGAGGAGCTTCATATACAAAGTGCTTCGCATGCTGAGTCAGAGACAAAGAAATCAGAAGAGCTCGAAAGGCTTCTTGAAGAAGCGAAGCTGAGTGCAAAAGGCGCTGAGGATCAGATGAGTACTCTCCAGGAAGAACTCAGAGGTCTCCATGAGAAATTTGTGGAGCATGAGAAAATTGAAGAATCTTTGAAGAGTACAACTTCAGAGCTTGATCTGGTAAAGAGTTCAGAAAGTCAGCTGAAGGAGAGTATTCTGGAAATGGAATCTCTTCTTTCATCAACAAAGGAAGGTCTTCAAGCCAAGGTATCTGAGTTGGAGGAAATTCAGATGAAGCTCAATGAGGAAGTGTCATCAAAGGAAGGTCTAGAGGCAGCTGTGGCAGAGCTGAAGAGCAAATGCACTGATCTTGAGGCCAAATTGCAGCTATCAGAAGAGAACTTTGGCAAAGTAGATACACTTTCTGGTGAAGCTACAATAAAGAATGCTGAACTTGAACAGAAAGTGAAGTCTCTTGAGGAACTTCTTAATGAATCCAAATCTCTAGAAGCTTCCGCTTTGCAAAAGAATCTTGAGCTTGAAGGGTTGCTACAAGCCGCTAGCTCTGCTACAGAAGAAGTGAAGTTACAGTTGCAGGAGCGTGAGTCGGTACTAGAAGCAGCAGAACAGAAGAATAAGGAGTTGGAAGAGCAGCTGAATCTTTTTGAATCAAAACATGGGGAAGCTGATAGGGAACTGAAGGAGCACATTGAAAAGCTATCGGAAATAAACATGAAGTTTAAGGATCTTGAGACTGAGAAGGAACAAATGAGCTTTCAAATGCAGGAGCATAAGGACAAGGTCTCTGAGCTTGATTCAATGTTGAACCAGTCATCAGTGCTGAAATCTGAGCTAGAGGCTGAATTAAAGAGTCTTGCCGAGAAATGTACTGAACACGAGGGACGCAGCCTGGAATTGGAGGATTTAATTCAGTCATCTCACTCGAAGTTTGAGGATTCTAGCAAAAAAGTGAGTGATCTTGAGCTGTTATTGGAGACAGAAAAAAATAGGATAGCAGAACTTGAACAGGAGATGGAGATGTTGAAGCAGAATTGTGGGAATGCCGAGAGTGAATCTCAGAAATATTCCGATATGGTGTCTGAGTTGACTGCTGAGCTTGAAAATTCTCGTCTTTCCATAGCAAGCCTTGAGAGCAAATTGGAAGGGGCAGCTGAAAAGGAGAAGGAATTGAATGAGTCATTGAATTTAACAACTGAGGAGAAAAGGAAATCAGAAGAAGCATTGGATGAGACTGTAGGGAAACTAAAAGAGACTGAGAATCTGCTTGAGATATTAAGGACTGAATTAAATGAGACACAAGGCAAGCTGGAGAGCATTGAGAATGATCTCAACGGTGCTGGAATTAGGGAAGGTGAAATAATGGAAAAACTGAAATCTGCTGAAAGTCAACTGGAAGAAGCGGCGGCTAAGACTACAGAGCTTGAATCTCTCAACGGGACCTTGATGAAGGATTCTGATCTGAAACTCCAAGAGCTTGTTGAAAATAATGCAAACAAAGACTCTCAGATGAAATCCCTGTGTGAGGAATTGGAGCTTCTGAAGGAGCAAATAAAGGCTAATGAAGAGTTGAAAAAGATGATTGAAGAGGCTGAGAACAAAGCTGCTCAATCAGCATCTGAGAATGAATTATTAGCCGAGACAAATCTACAGCTGAAGAACAAAGTTGATGAGATACAACAGCTGCTAGAGGCTGCTAATGCTGAAAAGGAAGAAGCTGCTCAACAATTGGCTTCCCATTTGAATACGATATCAGAGTTAACCGTAAAGCATGATGTTCGCTTCTTGCAAATGGAAGCAGAGATGCAGGAAACAATTGAGAAGCTTACTCATAAAGAGATGGAAGCTAAGGAGCTGAGTGAGAAATTCAGCAGTGCCGAAGAAAATGTAAAGATTCATGAGGTGAAGGTCCGTGAGTCGTTTGAAGTTGCTGAGTCTACAAAAGTTGAATTAGAGAAGGCTCTTGCCAAAGTGCAAGATCAAGAGAAATTGATTGCGGAATTAGAACAGAAGTTGAGCCAGCTTGAGACACATGCTGGGGCCTTAGCTGAAGCAAACATGAAGTTGAACGAGGAACTAGCGGTGTCTGAGTCACAACTGAACGATGTTCACGCTAAATTAAATGCAGCTCTTGCAGAGAAGGATGATTTGTTACAAGAGCTGACTTCTGTAAAGGAGAGTCTTCAAAATGAGGTGATGACAGTCTCCAAATTTGTATTTTTTTCTGTTTATATCATTGTTGAAAATGGTTTGCTAATTTTTATCAAATTCATACAGGTATCTTCAATGATGGAGGAAAAGCTACAGCTTGGTGAGATGAGCACCAATGCTCAAAATGAACTGAAAACTTTGATAACTCAACTAGAGGAGCAACTGAAGGAACATCAGGAAAGAAGTGAAGGCTTAAATGCCGAGCTGGAAAATGCGAAGCTTGAAGCTGCTGAGAAGCCTGCTTTGCAGGCTAGAGTAAACGAACTTGAGGAGCAGCTTCTGACAACTGAAGCTGATTTGAAAAAGGAGGTAAAATCCTGATTATAATAAATCAAACTCTGCAATGTCTTAGCACATGACACTTATCCCATGAAAAAAAATGTGATGGTCTTACTACTGAGATTTCTGCAGATGGAGAGTGTTCAGGCATCTTCTGTAGCAAGAGAGGTGGATTTAACGTCAAGGGTAGAACACCATGAAGCCTTAAAAATGGAATTGGAAAATGTGAAGCTTGAAAATGCCCAGATTTCGGCTTTGCAAGCTAGAGTGAAAGAGCTAGAAGAAAAGCTTCTGGTAACTGAAGCTGATTTGAAAAAGGAGGTAAAATGCTGACCATCATAAATCAAATTTTGCTTATCACTTCCAATGAAAAAAAATGATCTGATTGATAATATTTCTGCAGATGGAAAGTGTTCAGGCATCTGCTGCAACAAGAGAGGTTGAATTAACATCAAAGCTAGAGCATCACATGCAAAAAGCCCAAGAAGGAGATGCAATGAGTGAGAAGTTAGTAAAGCTTGAACAAGAATTAGAATCGACTCAAAGTACTATTACTGTACTGGTAAGAAAACACTCTCATTCCCAATCAAATTTGATCCTAATGACCCTTATGAGTAACAAGGCCTTCACTTTACCAACTTCATTCTTGTGATTGCTGAACAAACAGAAAGAAGAGAACTGCAAACTAGCAGCTGCTCAAGAAAGTGCTGTTAAACTTTCATCTGAAGAGCTTGAATCCAAAAGCCAACGCGTCGTACACTTGGAAAAGCAGGTCAAGGATCTGGAGCTAGAGGTCAATTTGGCTAAAGAAAAGGTAAGAAAAAATTCTTTATCTTCTGGCACTAATCCTTACTTCCTATCTGATTCACCAATGACATAATTTTTTTTGTTAATCCTTTGTTCTCTTTATAGGGTGACAGTTCTGGTAAACTGAAGGATGACACAGAGGTGAAAAGCCGAGACATTGGATTGAACTTTAGTTCTCCAACAAAAAGGAAGAGTAAGAAATCTGGATCATCAGCGCCACAAACACCGTCTGCTTCGTCAGAGGTCCAAGCTAAAACGGTTGAAGCTCATTCCTCTGCTAACAACCTCAAGATTGCACTTGGGATAGCTCTTGTGTCCATTATAATTGGCATTGTTCTTGGAAAAAGATACTAAGTTTTGGCTTGGGAGTTTTTGGTAAAACAAGCCGGTTCGTAGTCCTGTTGTTTGGATGATCTCATTATCATTTTTGAAGGGTTTGCTCAGTTGCAGATTTTGCAACTCGTCTTGGATTTGGTTTTGGATGTCAGAATCTTCTTCTCCTGAAATCGCCCATCAGCAAAGGTGTAAGAAGAGTTGCTGTTTTTTTTTTCATTCTATTATTGGTATTGCAGAAGTTGGTGGTGTTAAAGTTATATTTGCTTAGGCTACTTCCTTGTAAATCTTGGTAATTTTGGTCTCGTTCAGTTGGAATAACAATATTTATTTGTAATTGTTTTTTATCTTTTTGTTGCGTCCTATAAAGTTCTCTGGGGCAATTTGGTCTTGATGTTTCAATGTCATTCCCAAAATTCTCATAATATTATACTCCACAAGACTAGGTGACATGCCCATGCACGGGGCAAGATTTTTTAGGCTTCCATCCTAAATTTTAATGTTATATAAAAAATTAAATCTAAATAAAAAATATGAAATTATAAAATATGAAATTTCTTTATATTTCAAAGTAAGTTATAGCTTAGGTTAGGGGAGATGCCCATGCTGTATCGGAGTCTTAATCTATTCAGATAAATTTTCATAATATGATTGTGTTAATCTTTGTGCATGAGAGTCTGGGCCTTAAAGTTTTTTTTTTTCATATATTAATGTGAAAATTCTGAATAACTCAAATATGTTGATTTCATTAATACTTTTTTATTTTATAGATTATTAGAAATAACTTATTGACTTGAATGTGTTGTTTTCTATATTATTCAAAAAATTGATTTGCATGTGTTCCGATAGTCTTTTTTATATCATACAACGTGTGAATGTCACTAAATAATTTTCGACTACTAATTCTTTTTGTGATATCTCGAAGCCGAATTGAACATTATGAGAGATATACTTAGAATTATCATTATTATCTTAACGACGTATACATGAAATAAGCTCTGGAAGAAATTAATTATGGAAAAAAAAATGAACCCTTATTGCATGTGCATTATGTTTTCTATCACATGATATTAAAATGTTTCAAAATTGTATATGATAGTAGTAATAAAAGCAAGCTTGCTTTTAAAGTTAAACCATATAGTTTTAAATTAAACCGAAATGTCTTGGAATAATTTCTGTTAATACTAAATACTCCCTCCGTCCCAAATTGTTTGTCCATAAAGGACGGTTTGCACGGAAACTAATAAAAGCGTAGAAGTTGAATGATTAGGGTAATAAATGAGAATAGATGAGGATATTTTATTAATTGTATACAGGAAAAAGTTAAAAAGTGATAAATTTGATGAAAAAGTTGGATAATGGGAGTTATATTTAAAAGTAGATGAGAGTAATTTTGTAATTTTATAGGAAAAAGTGATAAAGTTGATGAGAATTTTAGATGATAACGGTATAAAAGTGTAAAATTGATAAAGTTGATGAGAATTTCAGGAATATGAGATTGAATAAGGGTAAAAGTGTAAAAATATATACATAGAATTGTAAAGATTTGAGAAATGGAGAAACTTTTTAGGACGACCGAAATTAAAAGTTGGACAAATTTAATGGGACGGAGAAAGTATTGAATAACATGAAGAGAATTTGAAATGTTTTATCGAATATTTTGTTTTTATGAGCCAACACAAATTTTATAACTATTATAAGCATGTGTTTGTTATTTTAATTTACATGATTGTAATGTAACGATCTTCTTTTGTGTAGTGATATATACAAATTTTGCTTAATTTCAATCGAAAAGGGGAGATATGTTAAATCTCCAAAGGACGAACACATAGAAAGTAATGACAAACATTCTACTAAAAAAGGAAACTAATGACAAACATATATAAACAACTCATTTTTTTATTTTTTATTTTTGAGAAGGTGAGAATTCGGATTACCAAACAAACTTGGTAAACCGAGAGGCCGTGTAAAAACGGCAACCGAAGACGGCTAGGAAATTCAAATAGAGCAAGTCTAGCCAGAAAAAGTACAAATTCCCGAAAGATAAGAACTTAAAAGAGTTTGGGATGGGGTGAGTAAAACACTATTAGAATAGTGTTGTGGACAACTGGTCAACCCCTCATGGGCGTGCGAAACGGACAACTGACGTTCCCTCCACCGAGATGAAGGATCTTCAGAAGTCTCAGAGTACAGAACGACCCAGCACAACACAACTCGGTCCAATACCCAAACCAAGCTCCAACTCCTCGGAAAAATAGTACATGAAAAAAGCCTCGAGCTATCTTGCAACCAAAGAAGGGAAACTTACTTCACAAGAAAAACGAACATGTTTTACTTGCAGCGCAAGTGAAGACAAACTTGTCTCACAAGCACATATTGATATGCTTGCGATGCAAGTAATTCTCAAAAAAATATCTTTATTCCTAAGAATTAATTTTCTATTTTTTCCTTTTCTTTTTTATTCCAGTATTCCTTAAAAGTCTGTTCAGTTCTTTCTTTCTTTTTTATTTTTTCAACCAAAACTCAAAATTCTTCCTTTTTATTTTTTCAACGAAAACTCAAAATTTTGGGAAACATGGTAGCACCGGTCAATGCCTCTGGGTTCTTCTTTTCCCTCTTAATAACTTTCCTAGCAATATGGGTTCTTCTTTTCCCTCTTAATAACTTTCCTAGCAATTATGGCCGGCAAGCCTAGACTCTTTATGATAAGCAGCTCATTTGCTCATAAGTAATGTGTGCCACTATTTGATTTGATGATCATGAAATACCGCTAATGTCATTACGTACTGGTACATATGAGATAGCATACAATTTTCTCGTGGAAAAGAATGCAAAGGAAATTGGACTATTACATAGGAGGATAAACTTTTCTATAGAAAGGAGGTTATTTTGTTTCAGGATTTGTCAAGTAACGCTCGATTTTTTTTGTCTCCAACTCCGGTAAGTTAGCGGAAATTAAGATGTATCAAACTAAGTTAAGTAACACATAACTTACAATGACAACTCATTCAGTGTTGTTCAAATCTTATTTTCTCCGACTCTTTTTTTTCTCTTTGTATTGTTGCTTTCTCTAGCTCATTTCCGTACCGCTGGAATTCCGCTGTTTACAGCTCATTTCAATATCGCGAGAATTTCACTATCTCTAACTCATCTTTGTCCCCCGCTTGAATTTCCTGTCTCCAGCTCATCTTTTTATCGTTGGAATTCCGAAGTTTTCGGCTCATTTCAATATTGTTGAAAACCGATAGATAGCGGTTCAAAAAACCGTTGGAATTTCCTGTCTCTTACATACTTACTAGATTGCATACATTTTCTCATGGAAAAGAATGCAAAGAAAATTGGACTACTACATAGGAGGATAAACTTTTCTATAGAAAGGAAGTTATACTATTTCCGGATTTGTAAAGTAACGCTCAGATTTTTTTGTCTCCAACTCCGGTAAGTTAGCGGAAATTAAGATGTATCCAACAGAGTTAAGTAACACATAACTTAAAATGACAACTCATTCAGTGTTGTTCAAATCTTATTGTCTCCGACTCTTTTTTTTTTCACTTTGTATTGTCGCTTTCTGTAGCTCATTTCTGTACCGCTGGAATTCCGCTGTTTCCAGCTCATTTCAGTATCGCAAGAATTTCTCTGTCTCCAACTCATCTTTGTCCCCCGTTGGAATTTCCTGTCTCCAGCTCATCTTTTTATCGTTGGAATTCCGAAGTTTTCGGCTCATTTCAATATCGCTGAAAACCGATAGATAGCGGTTCAAACAACCGTTGGAATTTCCTGTCTCTTACATACTTACTAAATTGCATACATTTTCTCATGGAAAAGAATGCAATGAAAATTGGACTACTACATAGGAGGATAAACTTTTCTATAGAAAGGAAGTTATACTATTTCCGGATTTGTCAAGTAACGCTCGAATTTTTTTGTCTCCAACTCCTGTAAGTTAGCGGAAATTAAGATGTATCCAACTAAGTTAAATAACACATAACTTACAATGACAACTCATTCAGTGTTGTTCAAATCTTATTGTCTCCGACTCTTTTTTTTTTCTCTTTGTATTGTTGCTTTCTCTAGCTCATTTCTGTACCGTTGGAATTCCGCTGTTTCCAACTCATTTCAGTATCGCGTGAATTTCTCTGTCTCCAACTCATCTTTGTCCCCCGCTCGAATTTCCTGTATCCAGCTTATCTTTTTATCGTTGGAATTCCGAAGTTTTCGGCTCATTTCAATATCGCTGAAAACCGATAGATAGCGGTTCAAAAACCCGTTGGAATTTCCTGTCTCTTGCATACTTACTAGATTGCATACATTTTCTCATGGAAAAGAATGCAAAGAAAATTGGACTACTACATAGGAGGATAAACTTTTCTATAGAAAGGAAGTTATACTGTTTCCGGATTTGTCAAGTAACACTCGAATTTTTTTGTCTCCAACTCCTGTAAGTTAGCGGAAATTAAGATGTATCCAACTAAGTTAAGTAACACATAACTTACAATGACAACTCATTCAGTGTTGTTCAAATCTTATTGTCTCCGACTCTTTTTTTTTCTCTTTGTATTGTTGCTTTCTCTAGCTCATTTTTGTATCGCTGGAATTCCGCTGTTTCCAGCTCATTTCAGTATCGCGAGAATTTCTCTGTCTCCAACTCATCTTTGTCCCCCGCTCGAATTTCCTGTATCCAGCTCATCTTTTTATCGTTGGAATTACAAAGTTTTCGGCTCATTTCAATATCGCTGAAAACCGATAGATAACGGTTCAAAAAACCGTTGGAATTTCCTGTCTCTTGCATACTTACTAGATTGCGTACATTTTCTCATGGAAAAGAATGCAAAGAAAATTGGACTACTACATAGGAGGATAAACTTTTTTATAGAAAGGAAGTTATACTGTTTCCGGATTTGTCAAGTAACGCTCAATTTTTTTTGTCTCCAACTCGTGTAATTTATCGGAAATTAAGATGTATCAAACTAAGTTAAGTAACACATAACTTACAATGACAACTCATTCAGTGTTGTTCAAATCTTATTTTCTCCGACTCTTTTTTTTCTCTTTGTATTGTTGCTTTCTCTAGCTCATTTCCGTACCGCTGGAATTCCGCTGTTTACAACTCATTTCAATATCGCGAGAATTTCACTATCTCTAACTCATCTTTGTCCCCCGCTTGAATTTCCTGTCTCCAGCTCATCTTTTTATCGTTGGAATTCCGAAGTTTTCGGCTCATTTCAATATTGTTGAAAACCGATAGATAGCGGTTCAAAAAACCGTTGGAATTTCCTGTCTCTTACATACTTACTAGATTGCATACATTTTCTCATGGAAAAGAATGCAAAGAAAATTGGACTACTACATAGGAGGATAAACTTTTCTATAGAAATGAAGTTATACTGTTTCCGGATTTGTCAAGTAACGCTTGAATTTTTTTGTCTCCAACTCCGGTAAGTTAGCGGAAATTAAGATGTATCCAACTAAGTTAAGTAACATATAACTTACAATGACAACTCATTCAGTGTTGTTCAAATCTTATTGTCTCCGACTCTTTTGTTTTCTCTTTGTATTGTTGCTTTCTCTAGCTCATTTCTGTACCGCTGGAATTCCGCTGTTTCCAGCTCATTTTAGTATCACGAGAATTTCTATGTCTCCAACTCATCTTTGTCCCCCGTTGGAGTTTCCTGTCTCCAGCTCATCTTTTTACCGTTGGAATTCCGATGTTTTTGGCTCATTTCAATATCGCTGAAAACTGATAGATAGCAGTTCAAAAAACCGTTGGAATTTCATGTCTCTTACATACTTATTAGATTGCATACATTTTCTCATGGAAAAGAATGCAATGAAAATTGGACTACTACATAGGAGGATAAACTTTTCTATCAAAAGGAAGTTATATTGTTTCCGGATTTGTCAAGTGACGCTCGTTCACTGTTGGAATTCACTGTTGAAGTAACACATAACTTACAATGTCAACTCATTCACTGTTGTTGAAGTCTTATTGTCTCCAGCTCTTTTTTTCGTATTGTTGTTGTCTCCAGCTCATTTATGTACCGTTGGAATTCCGCTGTTTCCGGCTCATTTCAGTATCGCGGGAATTTCTCTGTCTCCAACTTATATTTATCCCGCTGGAACTTCCCTGTTTCCCTCTCATCTTTATAACGTTGAAATTCCGCCGTTTCCGACTCATTTCAACGATGTTGAAATTCTGTTGTTTTCGACTAATTCGTGGATGGTTTAGTAAAAAAGTATTACTCCCTCCGTCCCGGAAAGTTTGTCCATAAAGCACATTTGCACGCGTTTTAATGAAAATTGAAAAAGTTTGATAAGTGATGGGAAAAAGTGTTAAAGTTGATGGAATGGGTATAAAAAGGAGTAATTTATAAGATTGGTTGGGAATAATTTTGTAATTTTATTGAAAAAAAGTTATAAAGTTGAGAGGAAAATTGTATAATGGGGGTAATATATGAGATTGTATGAGGGTAAAATTGTAAAAACATAGTGATATAAATGGAAATAAAGTAGAGATAGACAAACTTTCCGGGACGCCCGAAAAGGAAAGGCGGACAAACTTTCAGGGACGGAGGGAGTAGTTGTGTAGTGTACTTTCAGTCTATTATACGGATGGCCTAGCAGGTGCTACGACGCCATCGACATGTGTGGGTGGTTTAGTCAAAAACGACCTCAATCACCTAAAGGCTTGGCAGCTGCCACGATATTTTTGGGCGATTTACTGAAAAATTCGCTAATTTACGGACAGTGTTGCGTAATTTCATCTTTTTTCTGATGGTTTTGCAAGTGCCACGTTGTCTCATCCAAATCACCCCTATATATCCATCTACAACCAGACACACAAACACAGTCCGTAAAACCTCCATTCCTCCGCCATGGCCACCTCAAATCCTCTGCTCTCCTCCAGATTCTTCGGCAATGGAGTCCAAATCCACCCCCTCGTCCACACACGAGCCTCGAATTCCATTCTCTCCATCTCCAGAAAGCGGAATTTCATCACCAACTCCCAAATCCCCAATCGCCAAAACCCTAATCCCCAATCCAAATCCAATTCCGCCATTGCCGCCCTAATTCTCTCCTCCGCTCTCACCGCTCCACAAGCTCTCGCCATAGACGCCCCCTCTCCACCTCCACAACCACAATCGTCTTCTCCGATCGAAGTCCAACCGACAAAACCTGGAAATCCATCGCCGTTCGCACAGAATCTTCTGCTAACAGCTCCGAAGCCTCAGTCGGCGGCGACCGACCTCCCGGAGGGGACGCAATGGCGATACAGCGAGTTCTTGAACGCCGTCAAGAAAGGGAAGGTCGAGAGGGTCCGTTTCGCCAAAGACGGATCCACTCTCCAATTGACCGCCGTTGACGGCCGTAGAGCGGCCGTGGTGGTCCCCAACGACCCCGATCTCATCGACATTTTAGCCATGAACGGAGTCGACATCTCCGTCTCCGAGGGGGAGGGCGGAAACGGCCTCTTCAACATCATCGGTAACCTCCTCTTCCCTGTGTTAGCCTTCGTCGGGCTTTTCTTTCTTTTCCGTCGGGCTCAGGGCGGGCCGGGCGGGCCAGGAGGCCTCGGCGGGCCTATGGACTTTGGTCGGTCCAAGTCCAAGTTCCAGGAGGTTCCGGAGACAGGTGTCACGTTTTCTGACGTGGCAGGGGCTGATCAGGCCAAGCTTGAGCTTCAAGAAGTGGTGGATTTCTTGAAAAATCCTGATAAGTACACGGCTTTGGGGGCCAAGATTCCGAAGGGATGTTTGTTAGTGGGCCCGCCTGGGACGGGGAAGACGTTGCTGGCGAGGGCGGTGGCAGGAGAGGCCGGGGTTCCGTTCTTTTCGTGTGCGGCGTCGGAGTTTGTTGAGCTGTTTGTTGGGGTTGGGGCGTCTAGGGTTAGGGATTTGTTCGAGAAGGCGAAGAGTAAGGCGCCTTGTATTGTGTTTATTGATGAGATTGATGCCGTTGGGAGGCAGAGGGGGGCTGGGATGGGGGGAGGGAATGATGAGAGGGAGCAGACTATTAATCAGTTGTTGACGGAGATGGACGGGTTTTCGGGGAACTCTGGTGTGATTGTGTTGGCTGCTACTAATAGGCCTGATGTGTTGGATTCGGCTTTGTTGAGGCCGGGGAGGTTTGATCGGCAGGTTACTGTTGATCGGCCTGATGTTGCCGGTAGAGTCAGGATCCTGCAGGTATAATCTAGACCTAGTTCGTGCGTAAATATGTTCCGATGATATGATTGTCAATGTGTGTTGTATGTGTGTGTTTGATAGGTGCATTCGCGAGGAAAGGCGCTTGCAAAGGATGTTGATTTCGACAAGATTGCGAGGAGGACGCCCGGGTTTACAGGAGCTGACTTGCAGAACCTGATGAATGAAGCCGCCATTCTGGCGGCCAGGCGTGAACTTAAGGAGATCAGCAAAGATGAGATTGCGGATGCTTTGGAGAGGATCATTGCTGGGCCTGAGAAGAAGAATGCAGTTGTGTCGGAGGAGAAGAAGAGATTAGTGGCTTACCATGGTTAGAAAAGATTTCTCATTGCTTATGTTTTGTTGTGGTTTGGATTGGTTTGTGATTGATCTTAGCTGAAACTTACAATGGCTACATTATGTGTGTATACAGAGGCTGGTCATGCACTGGTGGGTGCTCTTATGCCAGAATACGATCCAGTTGCCAAAATCTCAATCATTCCTCGTGGGCAAGCCGGAGGACTCACGTTCTTTGCACCCAGCGAAGAAAGGCTCGAATCAGGGCTTTACAGTAGGAGCTACTTGGAAAATCAGATGGCTGTGGCACTCGGTGGCAGGTATTGGTTCTGTCTTCAATTGGTTGTTGATGAGTAGGGTTTTAGGGTTTAAGGTTTAGGGTTTAACCATAAACTGATTGGTTGCAGGGTTGCGGAGGAGGTGATCTTTGGAGACAACAATGTGACAACAGGCGCATCAAACGACTTCATGCAAGTGTCTCGGGTGGCTCGGCAGATGGTGGAGAGATTCGGGTTCAGCAAGAAGATAGGCCAAATTGCAGTTGGAGGAGGTGGTGGGAATCCCTTCTTAGGCCAACAGGTACCATTTCTGTCATTCTGATTTCTGATCTGATCTTGTTAGGATTTCATTGAAAATTGTTTACATGTAATGCGAATGATGATGTGAATTGAAATTGTCTAATTAGATGGCGACCCAGAAAGACTACTCCATGGCAACCGCAGACATTGTCGACGCAGAGGTGAGGGAGTTAGTCGAGACAGCCTATGGGAGGGCGAAACACATCATCACCACTCAGATCGACATCCTCCACAAGCTCGCGAATTTGCTGATTGAGAAGGAGACAGTCGACGGCGAAGAATTCATGAGCCTCTTCATTGATGGCCAGGCTGAATTATTTGTAGCCTAAACTCAGTCGTAAAGTTACGTGTTCCATGCCACTTGAATGAAGCCATCCATTGTGAATTCGGATGCTGTCGTGTAAAGAATCAATGTTGTACTATATATACTGTGAAGAGGTAAAGGATTCATCACACGCTCTCTTATTCTTCTATGCTTATTGACTAGTTAGTTGGTGATTTTTACTTTCACCTTACTCTATTTTTCTTGTAAATCTTCCATGCCATTCCATGTATGGAGTAAATCAAAGGAAATGAAGTGAAAACTTCAACTTGAATTAGACTCTTCAACTTAGGTTCGAGTAAGAAGACGTGTTACAGGAAATAGTAATCGCATTAAACCGATCCAATGCACCCAGACCCAAAACCATGTCCGGATTTGACAAGGATCCGAATCCACAATACATGACATCCAAACCCAAAACTACGGTCCGTATTTGGTAATGATCCGAATCCGTATTCTTTTCGTGACGAGGAACTCACACTTGATGACACAACCTCGAGACTCATGAACCAGCCGGCAAGAAGCATAAATCACATAATCGGCTCGACCAAACGTAAGGAAAGATGGAAGAGGTCGAATCCGGACCGACCTCTAACCATAAATCATGTAAACTCGTTCGACCAAACGTAAGGAAAGATAGAAGAGGTCGAAACTCATGAACCAGCCGGCAAGAACCATAAATCACGTAAACCGGTTTGACCAATCGTAAGGAAAGATGAAGAGGTCGAATCCGGACCACCCTCTCAACATCCTTTTGAGATGCATACTTCTACTTCCTATCACTAGGCCACCCCCTTCCTCGTAAAACATTTCATTGTTAAAAAAGAAAGCATTACCGAGATTCATGAACCAGCCTACAAGAACCATAAATCACGTAAACTGGTTTGACCAAATTTAGATGTTTTCCTTTCGGTTCAACTCGGACGACATCGAAGAACAAGATAGCAAAAAGCCGAGGTGTGACAAGAGGTGTCCGATTAAATAACAAGATGTCGCTTTATACTAAGCCATCGGAGAACAAGACAACAAGAAGCCGAGGTGTGAGGAGAGGCCTGGATACGCATTCTCGGCTGAGTTAGGCACGATCGTTTCTAATCGGTTCAGTCCACTCGGCTATTTAGTTTAAGATTTTCGGGTTTGGTTCAGTCGAACCGGACCTTAAAAAAAAACTACTCCGGTCCAATTCAAACACAAACCTTCAACCCGTCAAACCCATTGTTGGATTTGTTGCCCCTTCCTACTGTGTATTCTGAGCTCCTCCCCAAATTGCAAACATTCCGCTCCTTGAAAGGTAAGTTGTTCAAACCCTAATTTCTCTTTGATTAGGGGTTTCATTCGACGAACAAATCTAATTGAATCTCGTCTGTGAGGATGGCCTACATATTATATCATCCTGAATTTCTCTTTGATTAGGTGTTCATATTTTTTATTTTTTTTTCTCTGATTAATGGTATTGCTCGCTAGGGTTTTCTGGCCAACATGACAGAAAACGAGTCTGTTTCGAAAATGGAAGGAATTGAGTATCAGCCGAGTGGTGATTTTCTAAGTGATCTTCCTTTGAGCATCATCCATATCATTCTAGGCCGTATTCCATTTAGAGAGGCTGTGAGAACAAGCATCTTATCAAGGGAATGGAGGTACAATTGGGCTAGTCTTCCCCACATTGTTATTGATAAGACATGTGCAAATCCAGTGGAAAAATCAAGAAGTGAGCTTGAAGATTGCAGTGTTGATGAGAGTTGTGCAAATCCTGAAGACAACTCAAGAGATGAGCCTGAGGATTGCAGTCCTGATGAGGGTTTTGCCGATCCAGAGGACGAATCGAGAGACGAGCTTGAAGATTGCATGGAAGATGTGATCACCCATGTTCTCTCGAATCATAAAGGACCCATCCATAAGTTCAAAATGTCCTTCCGTTTCAAGAATAATTGCCCGGATGTTGACGAGTGGATACTTTGTCTGTCTAGGAATGGTGTCAAAGAGTTGATCCTAGATATGGGCTTTCCTCATTTTGAGGAGCCACTGCAGGTGCATTCCAGCTTATACTCTTGCGAAAAGCTGATCAATTTGGAGCTTCACAATTGGGAGTTGGAGTTGGATCCGCCGCCTTCTACCTTCAAGGGGTTCTTGTTCGTGAGGTGCCTTCGTCTCTACGATGTTCGCCTGTCTTCTGATGCAGTCGAAACCCTTGTTGCCAACTCTCCCCTTCTTGAGAGGCTCAGCTTAGTCGAATCTGAAACTTCAGAGCTGAGAATTAACGCGCCTAATCTCAAGTTTTTGTATATAATGGGTCACTACATGAAAGCAGAGATATGCATATGTGCTCCTCTTCTGGCTGAACTGATAGTCTTGTTCAGCCACTACTATATCTTTTTTGGTGAACCACAACAGAAACGACCGTCTTGTCATTATACCGACTTCCTCGGTGGTTTTACTAATCTTGAGAAGCTGACTGCACAACACGACTTCGTTAATGTAATGATCGGTTGTATCTCTCCCTCTCCCTTGTGTTATCTTCGTCTTTGAATAACTTTTTGAGTCTTAACTAGCTGCTTAAACATGGCTTTTTGTTTGTGTGTGTGCGCGCGCCTCAGTATCTCAGTGTTGGTATTGAATCTTGTTACCGTACCTTGGTGTTTCCTCACCTAAAGGAGATTGATTTAAACGACGTCAATTTCGAAGACATAAAAGAGATATCAGCTGTTGCTCGTCTCATTACGGGCGCCCCTAATCTGTATAAGCTTAGAATCTCGGTAAGTGAAGCCGCAAAGGACACACCTTATTTACAGTTCATGATACATATTAGTGTTTTGTTTTCTGATGGTTTACTTGTTGTGCAGACTAATTTAGCCGATAAAGATGAGAAGGATTATGCATCAGATTCGGAATCTCCGGACATCTGTTTCGGTGATTTTGGGTGTGCACCGGGCTTCACATTCGCAAAGCTGAGGTTTATCAAGATGATAGACGTTAGAGGCTATCCTTCCGAAGCCGAATTCATGGTGTTCTTGCTTGAAAATTCGCCTGTGCTCGAGGAGATGTACGTTGATCATTCGTGTGCACGAGATGATTGGGAGAGAACACTCTTGGTGGATAGATTAGTAGGCTGCGAATGGGCTTGTCCAACTGCCGAGCTTTACACACCATTATCCGAATAATCGCCCAAATCGATACGTGGGTCGGGCTTGGTGATCTTGTCTTGTATTTGGTTTGTCATCTATATGTATATTTATTGAACTGGGAGCCAAGGTTTGGCCAAAAGGAGGCACTAAGAGGAGGCATTTGAGATGGTCGAATGCCATTGAAATTGAGATGTTATGTTGAAATGAAGCTAATGTGACAATCATGCATTATAATTTACAAGTACGCATTTTTACTGATCATTCCTCCAAACAAAAATAGGTGTAGCCACAAAGAATCTGTATTCTATCTAAAATGAAAATGTATGGGTCGCCGACTCCCTCACAAAACCTGCTTTCTCTTTTCCTATCGGTCTTCATGTTATTGTTGAGGCTCCTATGAGTACTCTCAAGCTTTTGTACGACGATGTCGCGGGTAGGGTCACCCCCGCGTATCGTGAACTTGTTAGGCCTTTAGTTTTTCGGGTTTCCCGTTTCTTGATAAAAAAAAACAATGAAAATGTATGGAGAGATGGCACTTCCTATCACTAGGCCACCCCCTTCCATTTAAAACTTTCCATTTTCAAAAAAGAAGGCATTACCGAGATTCATGAACCAGCCTGCAAGAACCATAAATCGCGTAAACCAGTTCGACCAAATGTAAGGAAAGATGGCAGAGGTCGAATCCGAATCCGGACTGACCTCTCAACATCCTTCCGAGACGCATACTTCCTATCACTAGGTGACTAGGTCACCCCCCTTCCGCGTAAAACTTTCCATTTTCGAAAAAGAAAGCATGACCGAGATTTTTCGAACAAAACCCGGGTTGCACATTTGTTAGTAAAATCTTGCAAACAATGTGAAAGAGCATTAAACACAAGATTCCTTGGTACATAAGAGATCATCAAGTTGACCCCCATGATAGGTTATGTTGCTCTCCATATGTTAATAACTCGATATCAATTAAAATTTGGCATCTCCGTCTCGTATCTTTTGATGCTTGAAGAATCCAAAATACCAAGAATTCATGCACTTGTTACAAGAAACCAAACTGACCGAGAAGGACAATGAACTATCAAGCATATAATTATATAATCCATGAATATCTTGACCAAAAAAAAAATATAATCCATGAATATCTTCATTTTTTGCTACACATTAATTTGCTAAGATGCATGTGGCAAACTTCTTACATTCGGAGAATTTTAATCTCCATAAAAATGAAAAAAAGGGCTAAGAATCAAGCTGAAGGTGCATATGCAAATATCAATTTAAAGGGTGGATGAGTGATATAACATATTTTTTATCAACAAAAGAGAGAAAAAAAAAACATTCAAAGCTAAGAGGCCATGGATGCAATTGTTTCTTGGCTTTTCGTAGGGATGGCAATGTTAATCATCACCATAAACAATTGCTTAGCGACAGCATTGTTAAGTTCCTTCATTTCTTAGCTTTTCTGCATCAAGTTTTTTTTTCCTTTTGGTCGTAGTTTCTATTTGTATATTGTTTTATTTGTGTTTTTAAACTTATATTGATTAAAAAATGTTTTACTTTGGGGTATTATGTTTGAAGTTCTTTTTGTTTTCTTCTGCTCGTGTACATATTTTCCCGGTTTTTGGTGGATCATACATGTTTTTTCTTATGAGCTACATCCTAGATGTTTAAAATTGTTGTAGTTTATCTTTATATTATTTTTTAAATATATATTTGATTTAAAATTTTTAATTTTTTTATAGTTTTTAAACTGAAAATTTTGATTTAAAAAAAAAAAGGATTTACAAGATTTTGTTTTAACTTCAAACTAATATATTCCTACAACTTCCGACCAAAAAAAAAATATTCCTACAACTCACTGAAGATCGTTGCTAAACTGTTTCTACGTGTATCAATGTAATGTGTGTAAATGTTGGTAATTGATGAAGTTTGAAGAAATGAAAAGGTGTCCTTGTACTTAAAAGTACTCATTTTATTTTATATATTTTCCAAGAAATATAATACTAATTACAAGAGTCTACAATACATAAGTCTTACTAGCTCCTATCATTACATATAATGTAATACTACTGTATCATTTTTCTAAAATTCCTTTTAAAATATACTAATATTTTCTGTTCATGTTCTCACTAAATCCGTCCCTTTCCTTAATTGTCTTTATTTTGTGGTCATGTCATGAATGTAAAATGTTTTCCAGCAGGCAAGAAGCAAATGCTGAACAAGTATCAGGGACAAATCCAGGGGTTTATTTGAACGTTACAAGCAATTATGTATGTATCTCCACCCTTTAAACTATGTAGATTGAAATCTCATTGACAAGTGCAATGTACCATTAAAATTCTATTATCACCAAATCAACAAGATATAACAATTATAACCCTTTTGATCTTGCTGGTAGTAATGGACAATGGTGTTATTCAAGTCACCATTGCAAATCCACACGGTTATGTCACCGGCATTCGCTACAATGGCGTCGATAACTTGCTTGAGATCCATAATCAAGAATCAAACAGAGGGTATGTAACATTTGAATGATAATTGAAAGACTAATCTTATACTAACTTTGATGCCAAATTTTTAATCTGATCAAATTCAGGTACTTTGACATAGTTTGGGACTCACCAAGACGCTTTGGTAATTCTAGCAGCCTTGGTTACTCTGACTGGTAAATCTTTATCATCACAAGAAAGTACAATGTATTTTGCCTGCTAATGAAGATATTGATCCAGAGTTAATGTGAAAATGAAGGTTATCAGCCAAATTATTCAGGGTCATAAGAAATTCTGCTGATGGGTCAGAAATTTCATTTTCTATTAAATGGAATCAATCTACATGGAACACTAATTTTCCTACCTCTCCACTCAATGTAGACAGGAGGTAAATCCATTTGTCTGCTTAATTTAGTACATAAGTTTTATGTTATGAATCATCAGTAATGTAGACACATTTTCAGGTATGTGATGTCTAAAGAACTTGCTGGATTTTACTCTTACACGATCTTAGAACACGAAGCGAATTATCCGGAAGCGATCATTCGCCAAATAAGAGCGGTTTACAAGCTTAATAGAGACAGGTATAAGTACAATTAATCTTGTACAACCGTTATGTGATCATATATGGCCTAATAAGAATGCTCAGCAATTTTTTTTTCTTCATAATTTTGACCTACAGATTTCACTACATGGCGATGTCGGATGATAGGCAAGGGCTGATGCCAATGCCAGAGGATCGCGCCACTGGTCAGGTGCTCGCTTACAAGGAAGCCGTTCGACTGATTCATCCCTCGAATCCTCTATTGAATGGAGAGGTAACTTTTTTTCTTAGGAACTTAATCTGAATGGATTGGGGATCGCGCACATGTAAGCTTATGACATTAAGATTGGTTTAGGTGGACGACAAGTATCAGTATTCGTGTGAAGACCGAGAGAACAAGGTTCATGGCTGGATTGCTTCTGATCCAGCTATTGGATTCTGGATGATAACACCAAGTGATGAGTTTAGATCAGCTGGGCCATTTAAGCAAGATCTCACCTCTCACACGGGTCCGACTTGTCTCCAAGTAAGTTGGACTAACGGATCAATTTAACCGCCAAAGAAAGCTACATTGGTTATCAGTTAATGTTTACTAGAGCTTAAAATCTTGCAGATGTTTCATAGTGCTCACTACGCGGGTGCGGAAATGGTGCTAGACTTCAAGCAAGGAGAGGCATGGAAGAAGGTTTTCGGGCCGTTTCTTGTCTACTTGAACTCTAACAAAGACAATGGTGCACTCTGGCAAGATGCTAAACGTCAGGTGATTTGATTACATGCATATACAAAACTTGTTCTTTATGACATTAAGATTGTAGGTTGTTGTGATTGATGTTTTCATTGATTTATACCAGATGATGCAAGAAACCGAAAAATGGCCCTATGATTTCCCGGTATCTATGGACTTCGCGAAGCCAGGACAGCGCGGATCAGTATCAGGCCGGTTATTTGTGAAGGATAGGTACCTCATATTATGCACAACTTATTCAAGATTATCACATTACAGAGTTTCTAACCATGTTGGATTTTTTCTTGGGAATTTGTTCAAGATTTGCGACGATTCCGGTGGCCTCAGCAGCCAATGCTTGGGTCGGTTTAGCTGCAGTAGGCGATGTGGGATCGTGGCAGTTTGAAACTAAGGTAAGAAAATCTGAACACAACAACAACAACATTTACCCAGCATATCCCGCAAAAACCAGGATCTAGGGTGTCAAGATGGGGGCATTTCAGACCTGGATGAAATGCGTCATGAACCAAACCAACCAACAAAAGAAAACTAAATGAAGTCCAAAAAAACTACAGCAAAAGGAAAAAAAAACTAGCACAACTAGCCGAAAAAACCAAAGGGCCGACACATTGATTGAGATCATATGAATATGAATCTTTTGCAGGGTTATCAATTTTGGGTGCAAACAGATGAAAATGGAAGCTTCTTGATCAAAGGAGTGATCTCTGGCACATACAACTTGTATGCTACTGTCCCTGGATTCATTGGAGACTACAAATATCCAACAAACATTCAGATTGCACCAGGTCTAGATTAACCACAATGATCTGCTCTTCTATATACAAATGTGGATGTGCTTATGCAAGAGTTTGTTTTAATCAACTTGGATGCAGGAAGGGAGGTAAGAGTAGGTAATATCACGTACGAGCCGCCGAGAAATGGGCCGACGTTGTGGGAGATTGGGTTCCCGGATCGATCGGCTGCTGAGTTCTTTGTTCCGAATCCGAACCCAAGTCTAGTGAACAAGATCTTACTCAATAAGCCTCAGGACAAGTGAGTTGAGTAAATACATTCTTACTAACTCTTTGATGAACTGTTCTTTCAAAGACTGAATTATGAGTGTGTTCATTTTTGGTAAACACATAAAACAGATTCTGGCAATATGGTTTGTGGGATCGATACAGCCAACTGTATGCTAATGGTGATCTTGTTTACACCATTGGTAAAAGCGATTTTCAGAAAGATTGGTTTTTCGCTCAAGTCACAAGGTAATCCTTTTGTATAAGGAACTTGTGCATTATCTGAATCTCTGGCGAGTTCCGATCAACGACAGATTCAAGACATCTTGACCTGCGCTTTAAAATCTAATTAAACAATGCCTCAATTTGGAACGCAGGAAAGACGGACAAACTTATAAGCGAGCAACATGGCAGATAATATTTCCAATAGCAAAATTGGTACCAAACACCACATACACACTACGCATAGCAATAGCATCTGCATCAAATGCTGAAGTCCAGGTAATTAAAAATCCCATCTTTTTTATTGGGTCCAAAAATGAATTGAGCCTTAAGAAAACACGCGAATTCGTCGGCAGGTTCGGTTCAACGATCCTACGAAAAACACCTCCGATTTCACCACACATCTGTTCGGCAAGGATAACGCGATTGCTAGACACGGGATCCGCGGTTTATATTGGCTGTTCAATGTGGACGCGCCTTCTTCCAGTCTCCGTCTCGGAAGCAACACGATCTTTCTTACGCAAACTCGATGCGCGTCGCCGTTTCAAGGAGTCATGTACGATTACATAAGGCTTGAAGGACCACCTGAATTCAATTAGTAGCTTGTACTTGTACATTGTAACAGGTTCATTCTATCAAGTGGGTTTGTTTTTTCAAACTCTTTTGTAACAGAAAATTGAAGTTCAAAGCGTGTTGTCATAAATGGCTCTGGTTTGTTACAATTTTATTGAATTTTGACTTTTTGGTGGGTTTGACTTTGTGGGCATGCCATTCTTGATTTGATTGAGAGAGATCAAAATGGGGCAGCCGTTTCAACCACCATCATAAATGAAGGTGGTTGCTTGTTTGATGATGAGATTGCAAATTCAGTTTCGATTTCTCAAAAGGACATGCAAGTGCAAATTGCAACACATCTAAAAGCCCAATTAATTTAATTTGTCTTTGTCTCCTCTTCTTCTTACCAAAAGTAGGGATGAAATTGCAGGAAATATCAAAAAATTAAATAAATAAAACGACAAATCTAAGCGCATAAAACAAATCTAAAACTTCTGATTTCTATCTTTTTTTTCCCTTTTTTTTTTTAAACCGCTCCTTCCCTGGCAAGTTTCACCCGATTTGTCCTTATCCCCTCTATACATTAAAAAAACCCGGAAATTAACTTATTCCTCTATTCCGGATCGGGTCGGGCCGGGTTAGGACTATTCGCCAAAACAACGAAGAAAACGCTTCTTCTTCTTCTGCAAGTTTCCTACTCGAACTTTCCAACTCCGATCCTGCTCATGACGGCGGCGGTGGCGGCGGAAACGCTAGCGTTCCCGATCCCAATCCCGCCGGCGGCCTGCGAGCACATCATGATCCCGCTCTGCTGCTCCGCCATGTAACTCCTCACCTCATTCCTTATCATCTCCTTCATCACCACCACCAACTCCGCACTAAACGGAACAACCGCCCTCTCCTCCGCCGGCGGCGCCAATTGGAGCGCCAACGGCCGGATCGGAGCCTCCGAGGCCTCCTCTCTCTTCAGATCCAAACTCAAACCACAAAATCCGCCACCGGAACTCGTTCCCGGCGGCGAGAGGCTCAGATCGGTGTTCGCCGGCCTCGCAACCGGCCTGTAGACATGAATACTCGAGTCGCTGAGGTCAGATCCAGAAGGACTATCACGATTCAGGCTCAGAGAGAACTCGGCGCCGTCGGACATCGCTCTCTTGAGCGGCGGCGGGGCCTGATCGTTCTCATCGGAGTTGCGACGGCGCTTGAGAGTCGAGTTCCAGTGGTTCTTGATGGCGTTGTCGGTCCGGCCGGCGAGGAGGCGAGCGATTGTGGCCCACTTGTTGCCGAACCTGGCGTGCGCGCGGAGGATCGTGTCGTCCTCCTCCGGCGAGAACGGCCGGTGCTCCACTTGCGGAGAGAGCTGGTTGCACCACCGGAGCCGGCAGGACTTGCCGGAGCGGCCGGGGATTGATTTGCTGATGAACGTCCAGTTCCGAGGGCCGTGCTTCTGGACGAGGCGAGTTAGGGTTTCGTCCTCTTCTGTGGACCATGGCCCCTTGATCCGGTCCACTTCCTCGATCCGGTTCATGGCTGAAACTCCGTCGTTTTGGTGGTTTTTGTGGTCTGAGAATGGGATTTGAGATTTGGGTTCTGGGAGTTGGGGGAGGGGGGCTTTATATGGCGAAGAGGATAAGGGAGACGGTTTTTTTTTTTTTAATTTAATTTTTTGAAAATTTGATTTTTTATTTAATTTTGGGGAGATTTGAAAAATGACAAGTAAGCGGTTGGGAAACAGCTGGAAAAGGGGACACGCATCACTGATTAGCATGAAGTCGCGCACACACAATGACACAACACAAAAATGCTCCACCCAAAGGGTTTGTCGTTTTGTGCTACTATCTCTTTCGTTTTATTTGGACCGTTCAATTCCTTTTTTAAATCAATTTTGACGACGCCCTCTTGTTCATCCAATTCTAAACGCCATAAGTTTTTTTATAAAAAAATTAGTTCTAACGATTTGTCCTATTTCACGTTTTAAATCGGTTGTGAAAATGGGGATTATAATATTAGGACGGTTAGTATTTGAATGGTCTAGATTATAAAGTGGCCTTGTAACTCCCAATCAAGACTAATTATCTTTGGGGTTTGTTTAGTCGTTATCAAAGACGTGACATGTTAATTTCGGATGTAAGTTACGTCTGTTTAGTATTGACTTCCATATTTGGTTAAATAGATTTTAGGTTTAAGCTAAAAATGAATTTGTATAATCTTAATTGTCCGGGTTATGTAATGGGTTGAGAATGTTTCACGTGTTTTCTTTAAGTTGGAGACATTTTTCTAGACTCTTTTGATATGTAAATTTGGATTCGATGAAAAGAGACCTGATATCTCATATGTTTAAAAGCGAAAAAGTGTATGTGCGTGAAACAACGATATGAATTAAATCAAGACAATTTTTAGCAGTGATGCGATGAACACTTGTGTGATTTGTATTTAGATCACGGGGTTTGAGTTTAGCCAAAAAAGATTACAAATATTTGGGTCTATCTCACGTTATGCACGCAATGATCATCGTTTCAACAAATCGGATTCTTACTTGAGAGTGATGTTAGCTCAAGAAGTTTTTTCGACTCCCTGCCCTTAGCGTAATACTCCCTATTTACACCAATAGATCCGACCCACACTTGGTGAATATTCCGATGTCGATCGGATGGCGGAAGCCTGACACTCGTGTCGCTTGCTGATTGGTCCACTTGGGCGGTGCGCGCGTGGGCCTCAATCTGTCGCCCACAACTTGCCTAGATGGGACGTTGTCCACTTGGACGGGACACCACCCACTTGGATGGGACGCGCGGATGCATCAAGCGCGATGTCAACATAGCTTTCCACGCAATGTGGGTCTAAAAGTTTTTATATGTAGGGGTGGCAAACCGTAGGCCGGGAGACAACGCGCTATTTTCCGTAGAGGAGGGAAAGTGCGCTACACGGCCTACACCCCTGTCTTGTGAATTCTGGGTATTAACATCATGCTCGTTTAGCATAATTCAAAATCGGCCAAAACCTTTGGCGGTGAAACACACTTTGACGCGGAAGATTACCTTTTGGCGGCGAAATAGTTTTCGAGGCCTTTAATTTTGGGCAACGAGGCTAGGGCGGCGAACTCGCGGCGAAATTCATGTCACCGCAATTGGTCTAGGGCGGCCAAAAAATGGGTTTGGGCGGCGAAAAACCTCGTCGCCCAAAGCACGTTTTCTTGCACTGCCTCTATGGTATGGTCTCGCTTGCCATCATCATGTCGGTAAACACTTCTTCAAATTTTACCAAGCACATGAGAAAAAATCTACAATCTACAACCTCACGCCTAATTGTTTTTCCAAGTCCAAATTTATACCAAATGATCCCATTAAAATTTGGTAAGGTTTTTGAATGATCTTTGCATTAAAACCATCCTAAAAATATAAAGATAATTTTTCTAACCTTTTAAATTTTCAGAAAAACCTTTAAACTCATGATTTTTTTTTGTAGTTACATTTTTTTTCCAATACAATATTGAAATTCCCACGTGTAAGGAAATCTTATTTCGTAAAACATATATTAACTAATTAACTTTTTTTTTGTAATTTTTCATCCGATTTGACTGGTCAGAGCATTTTATAATTCGGATTGGACATTTTTTTAAACAAGCCAAAAAACTCCACATAGCGTAAAGCACATGTATCTTATTGTATGTGTTGAATTTTGTTACGTGTGATTTTGGTGCGTTACAAAAGATACTACAGTAATAAATCAGTTAGGCTTTGCAAAAGAATTTGTCATTCAAAGTCAAATTTGAACCAAAGTTTGGTATGTCACGTACAAATCAGTATACACATCAATCACAAATACAACAAATTAAGTGGGTACGGACGGTGCAAAGATGGGTGTCTTTATTTCGGCTTTGCCTTAATCATGAAACTGATTTTCCTCCTACTTTAATAAATTTTGCAAGAAAAAATAGTGAAAGTTCGACCAAAAAAAAAATAGTGAAAGTGTTAAGCAGTTTTTTCTACACGTTTAACACGAACAAAGACAGAAAGGGAAAATGGCTTGCTTAATTGAATCTCTTTCATTGACGTGTATAATATAACAAGACAAAGATGAATGCAGATTTGATTCGATACTGTCGGTGAGTACTTTTTTGTACTGGACCTGGGTAAAAAAAAATATTTTTTAATTAAGAGGAAATTAGGTACACTTTTTTTTTTGATCTGAAAATTAGGTACACTTTTGCCTTGAGGAAACACGGTTGATTTAGAGTTTGATTATGCGTGAGATTTGTACTGTTTATGTTAAGTGTTCATGGGACACGTATTAATTAATTAGATAGGTTTGGACTGTAATTTGACTTAATACGTACTTAAAGTACTTAAGCCTTGATCAGATCTATTAAAAAATGTACACAAGATCAGAGAGGTGATATAAGTCATGGTAGATTTATTTTAGAAAGAATAAGTCATATTAGATTAAGTATGCCTTCACGCATCCGTTTACCGGATAAGTCCTTGGGCAGTATCCCAATGTCGCTATTTCGAGCCCTAAGCTCTAAACGAATCCAAGTAGTACTTGTGGTGATCTTAAACATTGACACTGACCGGGCTTGGTCAGGCCGAATCAGGGAATCCAGATCAAGGACCGACCCAATCCGGTTTTCTTGGAGGTTGAATCGGGTGGAGCTCTTTTTTCCCAACCCGGGCGGATTTAGCCCGACTAGCCGAATCGGACCATTTCGGTTCATTTTTCCTGGTCGGCCTTCACTTTCATCCATGCCTAGGCGATCCTGATCCTTACCCAATTAAAAAAAGGACATAAAGGTTCGAAACTTAACATCGAAAATTGTAAAATAAAAGTATTGATAATTTGTTTTAAGATATACTATTGAAGAGATAACAAAACATGCTTGATTCATGGCACATGCCTACATGAATACCTTTTGTTCAATGACCGTCCAAAGTGTTAAAAATAAACTCTGGCTCCGAATTTATGATATGTCTCCAAACTTGAATTAAAAAATTGCTTGAACTTTCATTCAACAAAAAAAAAATTGCTTGAACTTTCAACATTTGCGACAAGTATCCTTGAACGTGACAACTATCCCATACATTGTTGTAAAAAGCAATGTCAAAAGTTAACGGTTACATGACATTGTTGTTTATATTTTTTCAAATATAATAATTATAGATAATACCAACATTAAATTAAAGATGAGTCCGATTCAGATCGAATCAGAAACCCAATCTAGAACAACGGTAGATTTAGGAACCAAAATCGTCAGAATCATCCCCTTTTCGGTTCGGGATATCTAGAAATTGTGGAATTGGAGGTTCCAACATGCTCAAAACGGCGCTTTTTAATCATTAATTTAATATATATTTAAAATACGAACGTTTATTTATAATGTTTTATGGGTCTACTTGTTAAATTTAGAGTTTTCGGTTTAATTTCAATGTATAATACATTAAGGATTTAATTATTTGATACATTAATTTGATATTTATTTTTATTAGGTTTTTTATGGAGCTTTATTTTTAAATCTTGGAATTGGAACCGAGTTGGAAGCCTGGAACCTTCCTAGAACCGTTTTGGAACTGGCTAGAAAGTAGAAACCAAACCGGAACAAGGACTTGTTTTGGTCTCAATTTTAGGTTCTCAAACCAGATCCGTGTTTACATTAAAACGATGCAACATGACCTACGCAAAAAAACAAAACCGGATTTTACCAAAAAAAATAAAAAGTAAAATTGGACCTGGTTCAGTTCGAGATGACTTTCTAAAAATGATATCTTCATATATATACTCCATAAAATGATTTTTTGTCAATATAAAATGTACGTTTTCCCTTATATAACATACAAATTAGGTTTGTGTAGCATGAAATGATGTTATCAACCATTCAAAAAACAAACTATTCAAAAAATAATAATATGTTCTAATTTTTAAAATTCAATCATAGAGGATTAGATTGAAATTCTCTTAGTTCTATATGGTTTAACTCGATCTTAAAAACGAATAGGATTAATTATTATTTTTACCCAACCTTTCTTACAAATAGAATTTTGTCCGATTTGGTTTGAATAGGGAAAAACCATCAACTTTGGAACAACTACCAGACCTCTTCTGTTTTCAAGTGTAGTTCAGGATATTTTAAATCCGTGGAACTGGTCATTGGTGGTTCCAAACTAGGGGTTTTGAACTTCCGATTCAACAGTTTAATTATTAATAAAATTAAGGTTTAATTTTAAAATTTCAATGTGTTTTGTTAAATTTAGAGTTTTATGTTTAGTTTCGATGTAGTAGGGTTTAGCAACGATATAAGGTTTGAGTTCATTAATTTTACTTAATGTTGTAATAAAATTCTTTACATTAAGTTTCTTAATTTCTATAGAATCTATTTTAAAAAAACTCGAGACCATAACCAATCTCAGAGCCAATCAAAATGGCTCGAAACAAAGGAGTAAACAAAACAACCGAGAAACTCCCGATTCTGATAGGTGGACTTGGAACCGGTGATTTTAAAACCGACCCACCTCTACTCGTAAAAAGGATGAGTTATTTTATGAGTAAATTATGGGTTTAGTCCCCAACGTTTCATTAGTGTTCTATAGTAGTCCCAAACCTTTAGAATGTTCCAAACTAGTCCTTTATTTATGCTAAAGTGTTTAATTTCTAGTCCTATGGTTAATAATTTAAACCCATGTCCTAACTGGCAATTTGAGGTGGCACTTTTCATCTCACATGGATTTATTAAAAAAAAACAGTCAAGGTTTTAACTCAAATTCTTTTCAGCTGCAATAGTTTTGGTGTAGTAATGCACTTAATTAATAATGGTTGGTAAGGACCATACTATTTTGTATATATACATATATATTAATGCAATGTACTAGTTTAATTAATTAAGATGTATTCTTATATATCTTCTAACTTCCAGCATAAGAAAGAAAGAAGCCAATGTCAAAATTGCTAGCTAACGAGAGTAATGTTGGAAATGCAATGTTACGTGGGAATTGCATCAGCACCAAACCGGCCAATGGCTGAAATTCAACAAAATGACAGCAAACTAATAAACTTGTGTTGATCAGTACTAATGGTGGTGTGTTGTACTAAGGTATTCATCACAACTGCATACACACCATTTGAGGGAGAAAGATATTTGTGATATGTAACAACCCATACTCATACATTTACTAAATATAATTTACTGGCATATTGTGATATGCAAATGGCTACAGCTAAATAAATACTCCAAATGACATACAAAAATCTTGATTGTTTTTTAAATAAATCCATGTCAGATAAAAAAATACCACCTCAAATTGCTAGTTAGGACATGGGTTTAAATTATTAACCACAGGACTAGAAATTAAACACTTTAGTATAAATAAAGGACTAGTTTGGAACGTTCTAAAGGTTTGGGACTATTATAGAACACTAATAAAACGTTGGGGACTAAACCCATAATTTACTCGTTATTTTATGCATCCCCTTCTTTTTGACACAATGCTAGCATTATAATCCAATCACAAATACATTAACTTGGTAGCATTATCACCCAAAATTAAACTTGGAGTATCTTCTTAGCATTAGGGTTGTGAATTCGGATATATCCGATCCAATTCGAATTTTCAGATTTTTTTTTGCCTAAAATGATGATCCGTATCCAATCCATTTTTACTCGGATATCCGAGAAAATATATTCATTTAGATCAGATATCCGACGTCGATATTCCAGATATCCGAATTATCCATTTTGATTAAATATGCTTTAAAGCATTAAATTACAAACCATGTCCATTAGCTCATAAGCCTTTAACGGGCCGATTATTTGAGGCACGTTTTGTTGACAAAATCCCATAAATCTTTATTGTTATTCAAGAATCCGGGAGAGAGAAAGATTTTTATCGATTGCGGAAAATTCAAGTTAGGGCGACATTTAGGAATCTAGGGTATGCAATTGCAGCTAAAATATATATATATATATATATACATATATATACGGATACAATAAAATATCCATTTTATCTGAAACTTCGATCCGTATACGATCCAAATATCCAGAAAAATAGTAAACTGGATAAGATACGGATCAGTTTTAAATAAATTAATTTAGATACAGATAAAAACATATCGAATCAATAGATATCTCGGATCGGATCGCCGGATCGGATATCAAATTCGCAACCTTACTTAAGCATAATCCTACGCTAGTCGACATGGAAAAGCTCACAATTGAACATCCTTATCCAAAACTACCCTTGAGATGTCGATTTCATTGACCCATTTAAAAACGAGTCACATTTTAACTACTCGTATTAGCTAATAGGCGGTGGTGATAGTTGTTTGACCCAATCGTTGACGTTTGACCCGGGGACATTCACAGCCTGTGCACAACTAACATTGCTCACTAGCTAGCTGTCAACGCAATCTTAATCATTAATCCCACTTTAATCCCCCTCACTAATTGCTCTCCTTAGGTTCATACTACCGGGTTGATTCATGGACACTAGTACGATGGATTTTGTTCAATGTACGGATCAGTATCAAGCGGATCGGATCCATGTAATTATACACAAAACCCCTCATTTAATTAAGTACTTAAACATCAAGATTTTCTAACATATATATGTCCGTTGGCCATAGATTAAGATGTTTAAATTGATATTTGTATTTAGTTTAAATTAATAAGTTACTCTAAAAAATTATATTACTTTTTTGGTTAAATAACTTACTAATTTTTATATAGAGTGTTTGTTTATTTAATTAATAGTTTATTTTATAATGCTTGTTTGTTTGTGTTGTCGTATGTAGTAGCGCGCTTGTGGTGCTGAAATCTAAAAGAATATTCTTGTAAGCTAGCAATCAGGATTAAGTGATTAATTAATTTGCTAATTATGCATTAACCGACTTGTTTAGAGTGACCATTGTATCCGACCCAAGTAGTGATTACGCCCAAATCATCGGCAAAATCTTTTGCTCGTATTTTCAGATGGAATCAAATTATAGTTGTTATTTAACTATTCTTATATATATTCCTTGAAACTTTCAATAATACCTAATCCTCCTTGTCTGGTTGTGTATTACATTATATTAAAAATTAACGAAAAACATTTCTTTATATATGTGATGTTAACTTGAAGAACGTAATGCTTTCATTTTTGGAATAAAAAATCGATTTAATTTTAAAAAAAATCCCCGAACTACAAATGAGGAAACGTCCTCCAAACATCCACACACAATAATTTGTCATGTCTTTTGCTCACTAATTGAGCCAAGTGATAGGCATCTCAATTATTTAATCTACTAAGATGCATACTAAAGTACGTGTCCTGGAATTAATTTATTGTATGTTTAAATTCCACTATCATGTGATTAAATGGGGTACATTTAATGTAGAAATTTGTATTAAGGTGAACCAAAAGTCGAATCGAGTTGATTCAGTTACGGTTCGGTTTTAACCTTGTCTGTTTAAGATAGACAGAAGGTTGTTCGTTAAAAAATTTAAACCGCGCCGAAATCAAATCAGAACCTACCTGAAAATGAAAAATGAACCAAATTGAATCACGAGTCAGTCTTAAAACATCTAGTAGACGATACATTTTTCCAATGGTTTGGAGTGTGTGTGAACGTACATTTTAGAAAAATGTGGATAGAAGAACTATGCTATTTTTCCAATGATAAGTATTTCATTCGCAACATAGCTAACATTAATGAATACTTCTTCTATTATCAATTAATTTTAGAATAAAAATTTACATTTCCTTAAAGGATTTTAATTTCGTTTCATGGGACCTAGTTAAAATTATGTATTAGGATTTTCTTATGTAACAAGAAATAAACTGTACATATATGTTTAGTGGTAACGTTGAATGCTGAGTTTGTTGAACGTTGACCAGTGGTCCACTTTATAGGCACTGCACCGAGGTTGAGTGGAAGCCGTTGGCGATTCAACTTATTCCGTTCCCTTCTTTTGGACCGCTTTCATTTTTCCCATAAATTCAATAAAACAAATACCGGCAAATTATGAACTATTATATTTATATTAAAAGGACATAGGATAAACATCATAATTTTTTTAAGGATTTATATCTTTGTTTGTGACAAGTTTATGCATTTTTTTAAGACGTTAGTTTTCAAAATCGGAAAGTTTATCTTATGCCCTAAGAATATAGGTTATAAAGAATCTCCGGTGATTTTTTTTTGGGAAAAAATAGTTGAGTTATTACAATATTTTCCAATGTCAACAATTTTACAATATATATTAATCAACTAAAATGCTTTTATAAAGTAGTCACTTTACATTTGCAAATTCTTATAAACATACATGTTCATCATTCTTTGAATCAAAACCTCTTACATCAACTTTTTTTGTGAACTTTTTTTGGTTTGCCTTGTGTGTGGGCTAATCAAGAGAACAATATGTCTTCGACCAATCTGAGTAGGGTTGTCCTAACTCTTTTTTAATAACCGTCGAGGACAATCTTTATGTACTTAATCGGGTTGACTCATCTTAACGTCCAAAGAAACATAGGTTTTAATTCGAACAGACGAGAGAATGATTATAATAGCCCCATCCCTAAATTATGTAAACAAATAGATCAAATATAGTAAAAGGACTTACGATAGTTTTTGTATAGAAATCAAGGTGACTCAAAATACGTGACATAGGTCATATCATAACACTAATATAAAGTGCATTCATTTTATTTCCGTCTACATTTTTATTTTTGAAATTGGATGGTCTGAAAAATATAATAAGGAGGATGATGATGGGGTTGTGTTGTAAGCATGGCCCACTGGGCCCGCTATGGGGATGAATTGCTGCCAGCTATAGCGCATTGTCGTTGCCGATCCAAATAATTTAAATTGAAATGAAAAAAAAGAGAAGCCCAACTGATAATTACGGATATCAAACTTTTAGGTAGTTTTGGATCCATATTAATTATTACTCCTCCTCCCAACAGGCTTACAAAACCTTGAGCTGTCAAGCAAAAGGCACTTGAGCATCACGTTTCACATCCATACGACGACGACGACGACAACAACATTTACATTTACACAGATAGTCCCGTCGAAGTAGGATATCAAGAGTTAAGATGGGGTATTTCAGACCTGAATGGAATATGCCCTGAAACAACCTAAGATAAACGCTCCAAACCACCCAACAACCACTAAAAAACAACAAGCTAAGAGACCATAAACTAAAACTGGAAAAAAAAAACTTGAAGTAAAAGAAGACTTAAGAAAACTACAAACTAGCTAACTAACACCCTGGCTTTATCCTTCCGGATAAGAAAGTTTGCTCCGACAGCCCGGCTACTAACTATCCATCACCCTGATCCTCTCCATCCAGCTCTCCCTGCACTGGGGCAACTGCACTGAAATCCCTAGCAATTTGATATTTTGTTTAATGTTGTCCATCCAGCGTTTTTTCAGGCGGCCTCTACCCCGTTTCACATCCATGAGGTCTAATATAAAATGCCTACAAATTATCAATACATATGACACACTAAAAGTCGTAATATGAAATGAAAGTACTATCCTATAAAACCAACTCAATCAACTAAACAAAATGTAACAACATCAAAAAAAAAAAAGTAAATAAAAAAAGTTTGCGATGAACAGATGCATGGTACCGGAAATAGCTTGTTATTCAACGAACAAGGTCTCGCTTCATCATTACATATGTTTTAACATCTTTTACTATTACGACAAGTCGATAACTACTACAAACAAAGGATTATTCCTTTGATAAATGATAAACCGGTAAAAACATAAAAGAAACAAATGCACCGAGAAAAACTCCAACAAATACGTCAAAAACACATTCAACAAAGTCATTCTACGTCCGACGGACGAGCTTATTAGTATAATATAATAAGGAGGATAAGGAAAACCGATTGGTTGAGTGAGTGAAGAAGATGGGATCGAAAATGACAAAAGAGCAAGTCCCATGCCCATGCCCATGCCCATGCCATGCCCATGCCATGCCCATGCATGATGGAAACCGAATACCCGAATTCCGAATCCGTATGCTCCACCGTACTACGCCCCACACCCTCGGCACGTGATATGTGTGTCCTTCTCCACGTGACCTTACCTAGCTCCCCCTCTATCCTATTCCTTTTCCCACCTCATCTTTTCTTACTATGAATTTTGAACTTCAAATAAATTTTTTATTAAGTCCAATGCTTTCTCCGTGTTCAAATAGGACAACATATTTTTTGCTTTTTTTTTAATACTCCCTCCGTCCCATAATGTTCTTCCCATCCTGGTTTTTCCGTCCCAAAATGTTGTTCCCATCCCCCCCTACTTTCTATTTTTATCCACCATACTTTATCACTTTTTTACCTAATCAATCAACTTTTTCATCATCTTTATTTTTCTTTCCTCCTATCACCATCAACTTTTTTCCCACTACACGAGGGATTGGGGTGGGGGGGTTGTTTTGGGGTGAATTTGGAGAGGCTAACCTCCCCAAAAAATTAATGAACTACATAGGCTTTCTTTCCCCTATAAAACCCCAAAATTTTACCCACTTTCTCTCTCTCCTCCTCATTTTTTCTCTCCTCCCTCTCTCCTCTCCAAACTCTCTCCTCCTCCCTCTCCTCTCCATTTTCTTTCCTCTCCCTCTCCTCATGCCGCCCGCCCTCCCTCTGCGTCACCGCCGTCGCCCGCCCTCCCTCCCTCTCCGTCGCCGTCTTCGCGCCGCCCTCAGGTTCGTCCCCCCATCTCTCTCTCTCTCTCTCTCTATTCTCTCCCTCTCTCCTAGATCCGGGCTCGTTGGAGCCAAATCCGGGCTCCTACGAGCCAGATCCGGGATCCTACGAGCCAGATCTAGGCTCGAACGAGCCGGATCTAGCCAGATCTAGCCAGATCTGGGCTCGTACGAGCCGGATCTAGGCTCGAACGAGCCGGATCTAGCCGGATCCGGCCTCGAACGAGCCGGATCTAGCCGGATCCGGACTCGAACGAGCCGGATCTAGCCGGATCCGGCCTCGTACGAGCCGGATCTAGCCGGATCCAACCGGTTGGATTTTTGGGATTTTTGGGTTTTTGGATTTTTGAGGGTTTTGGATTTTTTAGATGACAAGTTTACTTTTCGGACTTAAGTGATGACAAGTTTTGTTTGTGGGTTTAGGGTTTTTGAGTTTGTGGGTTTTTTGGATGACAAGTTCAGTTTAGGGTTTTTGAGTGATGACAAGTGATGACAAGTTTTGTTTGTGGGTTTAGGTTTTTTGGATGACAAGTTTGTGGGTTTAGTGATGACAGGTTTGTTTTAAGGGTTTTTGAATGATTTTATGGGTTTGGATATGTTTTTGGATTTTTTGGATGACAACTTTGTGTTTCGGATTTAAGTGATGACAAGTTTTGTTGTGGGTATAGGGGTTTTGAGTTTGTGGGTTTTTTGGATGACAAGTTCATTTTAGTGTTTTTGGGACGATTTTATGATTTAGGGGTGATGACAAGTTGTTTTTATGGTTCTGGGTGATGACAAGTTCGTTTTTATGGGTTTTGGCGATGACAAGTCCTTTTTAATGTGTTTTGGTGATGACAAGTTGTTTTACGGATCTGGGGGTGATGACATGTCTGTTTTAATGTTTTTGGATGATTTTATGGGTTTGGGTATGTTAGATTTGTATATATATTACTTATAATTATGGCCTATTAGCTCAAATGGTAGAGCAATGTGCTTGATGCACAATAATGTGGGTTCAAATCCCACATAGGTCAATTTCTGAACTCGTCATCACCTGATGACATGTTTTTTACGTGAATGATGGGTTTTACCTCAACGTGTCATCAGATGACAAGTTGAGGTCGTGAGTGGTGAGTTTTATCTAAACTGGTCATCACTGATGACTAGTTTTTTGTACGTGGACTGATGACAAGTAGCTTGTCATCTGATGACACGTCACTTGTCATCACTAATGTCACACCGGTCAACGCTTGATGGGTGATAAGGGGTGCTGACGTCATCAATGACATATGATGACGTCATCCTGTAATTTTGAAAAAAAGGTAGGGGCAAAATTGAAAAAAAGCCTATGGGACCTCATTGTTTTTCCTTGTAGCCTATTTACTCCATTATTGCTTGCCCAAAGCCCATGTACACAAAATCGTCACATGAGATTTCACCTAAAAACCTCCATTAAAACACTATTCATTATCTTCTTTACATAAAAATTCACAACAATTTAACATTACAAAAAATAAAACTTACGCTTCAAATTGAAATTAAGCAAATAAGTGGCGTTAATGTGGGATTAAGTGTGACATTGGGCCTTTAAACATGTTTAAGCTTTGAAATTGGGCTAGCCCATGGCGTTGATCCATCAACTGGATGCTTCCCCTGAATAAAACCCCTAACCCTAAAATGAGAGACTCACGCCCCCATTCTTGTGTACCCTTGCGCCGCTCTCAATCTCTCTCCCTCTGAGAACTCTCTCGAATCCTCCCTTTGCTTCGTTGCTTTGTGCCGATATCTCTTCATCAATCCTTCATCTTCTCCTAATTAACCCTCGAGATAAGCTTGAATCTCGCAAGATCTATCCCCCTAAACCCTAGATCTGTCGCTTGCTTGCGGGGTTGGCCTTGTTCTTTGGAGATGGCACACGACGGTCCCATTGATCAGAGCCATGAGTTCGGGGAGAGCGACTTTGGGGACGATAGCTCGGATTTCTCACAAGAATCCGACGACAGTGTTTGTTCCATGCATCCGGAGTGCGAGGGGAGTTGCGGTGGGAACCACACCTATAGCCCCCGCCGCTTTGAGACCCCTGTGCTCAATTGGTTGAGGGCCAAAAATAAGGCCGCCGCTGAGAAGGCCGCCGCTGAGGAGGCCGCCGCTGAGGAGGCCGCTGCTGAGAAGGCCGCCGCTGAGATGGCTTTGGAGGCTCTTGAACCTGCGCCGGATGGGAAGGAGGGGCTGCAAGAGGCGTCCACATCCCCCGAATATCAGGACGGCCTCGTTGTCCCCGATTCCGAAGAGGAATCCTAGCTAAGTCCCCCTTGTTCTTTTCATGCATGCCTCCTTCTGTTTGTGATTCTGTCTTGGGTTATGTTCATGTTTACTGAGATGCGTGCGTCCTTTTCTTGTTGGTGTTTGATGTCTTCTTGATCCAAAAAATCCATGAACTGATGTTGATTTTTGATGAGATTTGTGGTCTTGTGATGCTCTGTTTTCGCATGGTTGTATGCTTGCGTGTCTCTAAATTTTCTGGAATGTTGGAATGCTGCCATGTTGATGTTGTGTATCCCCTGAACTGAGATCGTGGCTATTGATGATGTGTATCCCCCTGATTTCAGATCCTGGTTGTTGATGTTGTGTTGATGTGTATCCCCCTGAACTAAACTTGATGTTGTTGATGTTGTGTTTAATCCTTCTGTGTGAACATGATGTTGTTTGAACTGGCTTTATTTTGATATCTGTGTTGATAAACAAAACATGTATGCATGAATGTGAGTATTTGGGCATGTTTGTATGATTTTGTGTCAAGTCAATGTTCATTCCTGAATTTCATTTCATATCTGTGTGGATTCATGACTAGTTGTATGATTACTGAAGTACTTGTACATGTCAGTGTTGACTCAATAAACCTGTATGCATCACTGTAATTATTTGAGAAAGTTTGTGTGATTCTGTGTGGCCCTATGTTAGTTGTGATTAGCCTGTATACTTGCTTGTAGATTCATGCACAGATTTGGTGATTAGCATGTGCTAAAACAACCACTGTCGAATCTTACATTATCTCTGCAAAGAGATTTCTGTGTTACTCTTACTCTGAGACTCTCATAGCTCAGAGCAAAGAGTTGTAGTGCTTTAACATGTGCATGTTTGTATGCTTGTTTTTGTACTTAGTTGTCATTCATGAGTTCTTTTGCATATTTGTCTTTCATTTGAAATATAAATGCATGAATAAAAATGTTTTATTTTCTTGAATTTTAATTCTGTATGCTTCTATTTCTACTTAATTTTGATTCATGAGTTGTTGTATGAAGTGATCACTCATGACTTTAAAACTGTTTCATGGCTTTGTATATTTTTAAAACTGATTCATGGTTTTGTATTGAATGCTTCATGTCTGTAGTGCTTCATGAGTACTTCTTCATGCTTTGAAAAATCTGTGATGTAGGGATGGTGTGAGTGAGTCTCAATTCAACCAAGTCCTGAACATTGAGCTGACCCAAATTTGGGTCAGCTCAATGACTTGGTTGAATTGGGACTCACTGACACCATTTTTACCTAATGAAAGTAGCTAACCTCAATAAGGAATTTGTTTTGATTTTAAAACTGTTTTTTTTTCCTTTTAATCTATGATGATCTCTTTTATGCCTGAGATGTCAACTCTTACAAGCCTCTTACCTTAACTAGCATATGGCCACCGCCCTTATTTGTGGCTTTGGAGGCAGTTTGTTAGTTGATGGTTTTGGGTTGAGTTTGCATCAATGATGCTAAGGGGAATTCTGAGATTTATTTTTCTTTTTTTTTGCTCAATGATGAGACCTATCTTACTGAGCTGAGATCCAGTCTCATTTCAAGCCTCTGAACTTCACATTCACTAGGCCACCGCCCCTAATTGGGGCTTTGGAGGCCATTGGGTGCTCAAGTTTTGGGGTTGAGGCTGCATCTGTGATGATAAGGGGGATCCTGAGAGCAACCACTTTTTAAATAAGTTCCAAGAGGATCTTGCATCTTACAAAAACTGGTGCACTTCAACAAAAGTTTTAAACTGGCTAAAAGTTCCCCCCCACCAAAAACTACTAGTGCACTACACAAAAGTTGTAAACTGTTCAATATCCCCCTATATATACTTACATGTCTTCATCATAAACTTCATGGTTATTATCTTCATCTTCATATTCTCCCTGAGTTGCTTGTGTTTCCTCCCCTGCATCCTGAGTTGCTTGTGTGTCTCCCCCTGCATTTTGAGTTGCTTGTGTGTCTCCCCTTGCATCCCGAGTTGCTTGTTCTGTATCCAAAGCATTTGCATCCCCATGAACGATGTCCCATGCTTGACAAACTGCCCAGTTTGGTACTTGAACTTGTATAGGTAGATTGCCTTGACTTGCCAATCTTCTCTTGTTCACATGTGGCACATCATAATCATTGCTACCTTTTGCAATTAACACCTCATTCATTACATATTGCAAAGAATGCCATACATTTCCCAAAGTAGTTGGGTCAAGCTCATAAAATGCTTCATGAACTGCATCCAACATGTGATCAATATCCTTTGGCATCTTCTTGTGCATGAGTGATTGAATGCTTCTAAAAAAGCCAAGGTCTAGTATGTTTAAATCTGGGCTGTTGGGGGGCTGTTGAATTAGAATGAAAGTAAAATCATCCTGTTTGTATACTTGCTGCCATTCTTCATCTTCTTGAGTGATGTGTGCCTTAGCATTGTCCTGTTGTATGAATATTACCTTGTGACCTTCTTGCTGTGGCCATTTCTCCTTGATTGCTGGCACTATCTGGTCAATGAGCATCCTCCTTGTTACTGTTTTGTTCACTGATTCAACCAGCTTTGTGACTAGAGTCCCCTTGTCTCTGTTCTTTGATTTTCTCTTGGCTGCTTCTTGATATGTAAAGGGAAAAATTCCTATTTTCCCATCAAAAGTGCAATCCCCCTCTGAATTGAATCTAGGCCTTGCTACAGCAGCTGTAAACATTACTTTTGGAATAAATTTGCTTGATGCTGCTGCCCTGTACTTCCCCCTTTCATTGGCTGCTAGATACACCCTCTGTGTTTTCTTGCTAAGATGAAACCATTTTTCATCTATGTGTATGAAATCATACATGCTGTAATATTGTTGCTTGCTCTATGCATCACTGCCTTGAAGTAGACTTAAGATCCATTCCAACCTTGTCTTCATGTTTGTTGGCTTCAAGCCTGGATGCAGTGGGTTTGTGTGTGCCCTTATTGACTTTCTCTTGATCATTCTGTGCACTGTGCTCTTTGAGATTTCCAGCTTGCTTGCTAAATCACGTATGCATGATCTTTCCCCCATATTGAGATCTGTGATTTGTGTAGCAGCCACCTGAATCCTCTTTCTCCCACAGTTGGTGTACTTTGTAGTCACATTTGGCATATGAAGGCCATTCTCTGAGCCCTTTGCTGTCTTCCATAACTTACCTATGGTTTTCCTTGACAGGTTGAACTCACTGGCCAGTAGTTTAATGCTGTTTGGTGGTAGATATCCCCCTTTTGCTATGTGCAAGAGTCTCATCATTATTTGCATTTTTCTCTCACTGCTGAGCCTTGTTGTGAAACGCTGATGAGGTAAATGTGTTGTTGTGTTATTCCCTTCTGCTTCTTCTGCTTGGTCCCCACCTGCTTGTTCACTTTCCTGAGATGCCTCTGCATCTCCTTCTTCATCCCCTACGTCCTCATTAAGATCAAAGCTGTGGGGACCATGCTGGGAGCTGTGAGTATATTCCTCTGGAAAAGGGTCTTCATTTAAGTTTAATGCTGAGGCCATCACAACAAGGCAATGATGCAGACTTTCTCCCCCTTTACCTTTTCTGTGTGATCTGAAAGTAAATGCTCTGTTTTTTTTCACTGTTTATCTTTGTTTTGTGCATCAATGGAGGCAAATGGAATGTTTGTAAGGGACTGACTGTAATTCTGCTCATGTAAGGACTTTAATGTAAGGGAGGGGGCAGGGGGGATCCGTGTGGTTTGAATGGCCACTTCCTATTGGTTGCTGAATTTGTAAAGTTAATGTTTGGTGTTTTTCCATTGTTTTCTGGCGCCATAATCCCCCAATTCAAAAAAAATTAACCCAAATTAATGATCACACCTTCTGACACAACTGCAACCAAAAAATCCACTTTTTCCTCCCTTAAAAAACGTGTGTACAGTGGCATGGGAAGAACATTTTGGGACAGAGGGAGTAATAAAAACATTATTGCAAGTTTTGATATTATTTTTGCTACTGTTTTAAAAAAATAGAATTAAGTGATTCAATCCAACTAATAGACGTGTGTTACGTGTAAATTGAAAATTTGACAAGGTCGTCATTGGGATGGGAAAACGCAAAGTAACTATTGTTTTTTTTATATATATATACTTAAGTAAAAAATTACCAAAAAAACAATCGATATTTGGTCTGGTGGGATGAGAAAGCAAAGCGTTTGTGTAGGAATAAATTTGCATTCGAATCTTCGTAACGATGATGTTTAAAGAATGATTGAATCGGAAAAATCTGTTGGGATACAAAACTTATCCCACATCGGAAGTTGGGAACAAAAATTGCCTAGTATATAAGACGGTGGACTACTCCTCCTATTGCCAATTGTTTTTAGGATGAAACCCTACCGGGCTTGTATCTGGGTCACCCACACGTCTAATATGGTCGAGTTAATAAAATAGCCTTAGCCAATTGAATAGAACGAGTGATCAATCAATTGGAAAATAAACCCTTTGAGAAAGTCCCCTCCTTATCTACAACTCTAAATCTATTGAAATTGCACCCAAAAAAGATCAATAAAAAAAACTGAAAAAGATATTAGTTCCTTAGTATTCAAGCATTATTTTGAGCTTTCTCCTTTACATTATTGTTGGAGCCCAAATAAATGATCAATTAGGTTATCAAAATGAGTCCACTCCAATGAAAAGATATTGGGTTGGTCTTTAGTGGCTGGGGCCCAACACACCTAAGACATTTAAAGATGGAATAAACATATCAATTGGTCCAAAAATACCTTGTTTCTATACATACTCACTTATTAGTCACTTCACTTGTGAAGAAAAGAACACTCGGAAGAAAAAGGAGCAATAAACTGGCTAATTGCATACAAAAAAGGCCAGGTAATGGTAGTTATAATTTATAGCACCATAAATTGTGGGTATGTTGAATGAATGAGAGACTGGTATGTAAGCAAAATGACATTTTATTATCAATTATACCCTAAGAGCATGTACAAGGGTAGACCAAAAATTTTGGTCTCCATATTATTATATTCAATTTTTTTTCATTTTTTTTATAGAATGGAACACATGACACTACATCCCTCAAAGACCAAATTGGAGTTGACCTTCACGAAGATCGGCCATCACCCACTTTTACTATATTTTATTATATTTTATACTTTTTCTTGCTTGAAGACCAAAAATTGATCAACCAATAACTTCACTCTAAGAGCACAATCACTGGTTAACCAATTTCTGGCCTCAGAGTCACCGGCCAGAGAGATTATAAAAAATAATGTATTAAGGAAAATTAAGTGATGACCGGTCTTGATGATGACAAAAAATCAGCTTGGTCTTACAATGACACGTTACCATATGTACATTTTTTTAAAAAGGTAATCTTACTTTAAAAATAGAGAAAAAAATTGAATATAATATTATGATGACCGAGAAATTGGACAACCGTTATACATACTCTAAGTAACCGGATCATTACACGTTACCATATGTACATTTTTGGTTGAAAGACATATATATTGTTTGAAACTATACGAAGTTTCCTTAAAACATTCAATATGTTTAGCATTTGACTCATGAATCCAACAAATCATTACTACAGTATTATATATGTAATCATTACACTTTTGTTGTTGTTGTATTTCATCACTAATTATTTGTTTCCCCGTCCGAAGGGAATGGAAAAGGAGAGAAGGGTAGCTAAGTTTATGGCCGATGGGGCCATACTCCACATAGACGATACAATTAGTTATTGAAAATTATGGAATCAATATAGAAGTGGATTTTGAGGCTAGCTCATGATTGATATGATTTAGTCCTAGAAATGCTGTGGTTGTTGTTGAATTGTCTTGCATTAATTAAAATATTACGTGAACAAATCAGGATGCTTAAATAATTAGTGGATGGAGTAACCATAATTATCAGGTTTACCCACTACACGGTTTTTTTTGAATATTTTTCCTTCTATTTTTTTGGATAATGAGAAATCCACAACTAATTAAGGCATGTTTGATGTCTTATACGGAGTATATTATAAATATATAATACATCAAACTAGTATAAGTCCCATAATATCTATGAATAATTTATAATATAACTTTTTATTATTTTTACACGTATAAATAATGTATGTGTTAATATCATCTGAAATTTAAACTTAGATGTGCAAATTATCATAGATTCATGTATAATATACATATGTTTATAAGTTGTAAAATAGTTTTTCTAAAATGTGCCGTAATGAAACACTGACATTGCACGTGATAAGAATCCATAATTTGAATTTTTTATTTAAATTTAGTACTTAGTATTATTTAAAAATTTCTTAAACAGATTTATCATTTCCCTTTCATTTCCATTTGGACACCCCATCGGAAAATCGGTGATAAAGAAGGTTCATGTTTTTTTTTACGAGATTCATGTCTAAGTTCTATGCGTTCATAAACGAGTATTGTAATGTTCTTGTTTTGTTAGTTTTATGTTCCTAGTTGATTATAAACACCTAAAAATAGTAAAACAAAATGTTTAAAATAAATAATAACAATAATAATTATAGTAATCTACTACTCCCTCCGTTTCATAAAAGGTGTCGTTTTAGCTCTAAAATTTTGTTTCAAAATACATGTCTTTTTACATTTTTGGCATTTACTTTACAGATTTACCCTTATAATCATTAGCAGTTTATTAGCAGTGGTTTTCAATAAAGTGAAAAAGTGAAGTAATAATTAGGGGTATAATAGTACATTTAATAAATTCCTTAATATATGTGCAAATTGCTAAAATGACACATTCAATGAAACAAAGGGAGTATAATACAGTATAAAACAGAACCTAAGTCTGTGTAAAAATTTGCGCCACATCATCAACCTTGAATAAAATAATAATTTTATTTTTGTACATTAAATTTTTAAAAAATTGTCTTTATATCTACTTGATATCTTATCCAATTTCCTTGTATATCTACTTTATATCTTATCCAACTTCCTTATATTCACTTGATATCTTATCTCATTTTTTTAATCTTAAGATTTTTTCCTAACATGATTCTTTTAATGTTATACATTTTGTACGTCACTATTAAATATTGAGAAATAGTGAAAAAAAACTTTCTCATATCATCATATGTTAATAGTATATTAAATAATAATATAAATATAAACAATTAAATAGAATTTTTTAAAATTAACATTGTATTAATAAAAATACATATATAAGTCAATAGGTTTGAACTCGGGTCTATCGTGTTTGAATTGTAAATTCTCGAGTTAAAAACAGATTCGTGTCAAAATTCAATCTCGAATCAGTTAATTCAGGTTTATATTTACATTACCCGTACATTGTACGGGATTTGTACTAGTTATTAACGTATTTGACAACCAAGATCTATTCGTAATTTTCACCATTAAGGTCCATTTTCTTTCATTTGATCCAAACCTAGCTTGTAATATATAATGATAAGCTAGAAATAAAACCAAATCATTAATGAATGATTGTTTTTGTGTGTATGGAAATTGGAAAGCAATGGATCATTTACAGCGCGGAAGTTCCGATTTCAAAAATGTGACCCAATGGGCCGGACCATACTTTCAGGCCCAGTATAAGTGACCGAATGAACACACGAAACTAAATAAACAAACTTGTAACGTGTGTGTCTTGAAAAGTTTTTATTTAAAAACACACAAACTAAGTTTTCGCGCCAATAATTCTCTCAAATTCCCTCTTTTATGTACATGAGTTCATCATTCATGTACATTCACTATAACACACCCTTCATCGATCCAGTAACAAGTTCAACTTAATACGACTATAAATAATGAATAACATGGTCGATCGACGTGTCGAACGAGCTAAGGTGGAACTTATTTAGTCATTTCTTGACCACCTAGTTAGTAATGGACTTGATATCATCAGCAATGTTTTGCGCATCAGCTCTAATTCCATAGAGCCCACGTCTCGCTAGCCCCGTGCAATACAAGCCACGCCTACCTTTCCAATTGTTCGGAGCGCTTTGCTTTGAGAACCCACCTTCGTCAAGCAAGTCATCGTCTCCCTACACGCATGTGCATACACACATACCTTAGTTTTTTTTTTTGAAAAATCCAAAACTATTCGATTCGGGTCATAGAATTTGAATATACATACCGTGAGCCAGTTCTTGGTGGTGCTACGGAAGCCAGTGGCGAAAACGATGGCGTCAAAAGCATATGACTTGTCATTCTCGAACGCCACTTCCTTGCCTCTTATGCTTCTTATTCCCGGCATTACCTGCAATTACATCCTTATGAGTTCGAGCCTTGTGGATGAAACAACGTTAAAACCTATGAGCGAGTGTTTTACCTCTTTAATGGGTCTACCCAACACGAAACGAGCGGCCGTTATTTGGAATGAAAAATGAATCATATTTTGTCATCTAAATTAAAGGTTCATACTTGAGCATATTGTCAACCAAACAAACTTTGTGACCCACTCCCTTAATCAAAGGTCTCGAGTTCGAGCCTTGTGAATGAAACGGCGTTAAACCTACGAGGGAGTGTCTTACTTCTTTAATGGCCCACCATTATATGGATTGAAAAATGAACTAGGCTTTGTGACGTGGATTCATCTTTAGTCATCAAAAGTTCATTTTCAGTACGGTCTAACGTTTATACTAAATTATATAATCATTTGACACACTTACGATCGAAATAAAGGAAGTATAATGATTGCAATTAAGTTAGTTAGGTACCTGGATTAGGCCAGCTTGAATTTTGGCAACGGTGCCAACATCAAGAACAGGGAATTTGCCGTGCTTGATCTTGTTAAGAAACGGGCCATCTTTGGGCCTCATTATCCCGTACTTGGTTAAATCCCCGTACACAACTCTGCTTAAGATATTGGTCAAGTTGTCCACCATGTGTGACGGCAAGTATTTTACCAACGTTAGTGAAAGATTCATCATCCATCTTGACATTATGTTAACCTACACTCAACCAAAACAAAAAGTTGGTCAAGTATTAGCAACACATAAGCCAAGATATCGTAAGGCCAATTGACAATAGAAGAAGCGCTAGATCTTGCCAGCTACGGCAGGGTCAAGTACAAAAAGTAAAGAATAACATGACACGATTATAATAATCCAAAAACCGAAGGTCCTTTACGTACCGGACTCCTTGTGACGATGGAAGTGGTGGCACCGTAGTTGGCAAGATCCAGCGCGATCTCCATCCCGGAGTTTCCGGCACCAACCACAAGCACCGCCTGACCTCGAAACTCCTTCCCCGATCTATACTCGGTAGAGTGAAGAACCTTCCCGGGAAACCCTCCCAATCCGTCCACCTCCGGCCAGTAAGGATCACTCGTCACCCCGGTGGCGACCACAAGAAACCTCGACACGTACTCCTCCTCCTCCTCGTCCTTCGTGTTCTTTGCCTTGACGCGCCACCTCTGTGCCGCACCGTCGTACTCAACAAGTACAACGGTGCGGGTGAAGAGGGGCGCAATTTGAAAGTGAAGGGCATAATCGTCCAAGTAGCGGACGAAGTCGTCTCGGGAGACGTAGTCGGGGAGGTGGCTCGGGAAGGGCACGTGCGGGAGCTGGCACAAGTGCTTCTTGAGGTGGAGGTGGAGCCGCTCGTACGCCTTCTTTTGCCATAGCGACGCCACGCAGTCTTCCCTCTCGATTATCGTGTACGGGATCGAGTTCTTGGCCAGGCACGCGGCCGTCGCTAGCCCTGATGGGCCCGCGCCCACCACTATCACCGTCGGCTCCGCCTCCGCCGCCTGCATTGCCGCTAGCTTGGCTCGATCGGGGGCTTGAATGATCAATTGCACAACCACGTACTAAGCTAGGTATATAAAGATATTCAAGGTGAAGTAGTACTAGACTACTACAGTAGTACGTAAGTATTGCTTCCTTTTTATGAAAGGTGGTGAAGTAGTACCTAAGTGTTTATACCGTTTTTAGAAAGCTGGTTAAGTAGGCACGCAAGTCGCAAGTTATGTTATCACCACACAATTAAAACAATAAAGGTAAATGAAGTGGAAACCCATTTACTTATTGCAATCAATGTAGAGGGACGCTCCGGTGCGATATATATTATAGTGCTTCCTTAGGCATCCTATTAGCCATTGGATTAGATGAGATTAACGGTAGGATATGATGGTGCATAATAGGGCCGAATTTGTGGATTTTATGGGATGAAAAATCTGTTTAATTCCGCTTGCCATATAAAAAACGGATCCTATAATCTAGGAAGATATCAGCATAATTTCCGGAAAAAAATTGTGAGATCCTATTATCGGTTACACAAAATCACGAAAAATATAATATTTCCATATTGAAAAATCACCAATTGAAGTCTGATATTCTGCTCACAATACTCGCCGGCGAAATCACGATAGAACACCATCTCATCGCATCATCCAATCCTCTCATCGCGCATACAACTTAGTAGTTGAAAAACTCATCAACATGACGAACGTTCAATCACGAACAGCTTTCGTTAGAGGTTAGATTCAATAACTATGCCTTACATTTTCATATTCCGAGCTAGTTGTTTCATACGAAGATGAATTTTTTGAAGACGCCTCTCTTCAACATTGTTTGTTGAAGTTCTTGGTCGTTCAATAGTATTATAATTCGATAATGATATGTTGGATTCATAAGACTATGATGTCATATAGTTTACAGGTTTGATTCGAGTGATCCAAATAAGTAGGTATTGGTTGTAGCATCGTTTAATCGTAGTTATTGGCTGTACCATCGTATTATATCATGAAAAAACTAGCTGCATTACCCTGGTTTATGAGTTGAAAAAAACGTTTTTAAGGGTTGAAAAAGTAGTTGACTGTAGCTAAAGTACATTCGAGTTGAAAAAGTTTAGAACCAAAGTTGAAAAAGTAGTGTTAAATAATTGAGTAATAAGATGCATTTGGCTCGATAAGAAACCATAATGTTGATAAGTTGAAAAAGTATTGTTGTGTAATTGAAAAATAAGAATCTTGTTGTTTGATAAGTTGAAAAAGTATTGTTGTGTAATTGAAAAATAAAAATTTCGTAAACAAATTGTTTTGTAAACTAAAGAATCTTGTTGCTTATTACTTGCAATATTCTAATGTAACATCGATTTGAAAAAGCATTGTAAACTATTTGTAAACTGATTGTTAGATTAATGAATGATAACATGCATGTGCGTCTATAAGAAACCATAATGTTGATAAGTTGAAAAAGTATTGTTGTGTAATTGAAAAATAAGAATCTTGTTGCATGATAAGTTGAAAAAGTATTTTTGTGTAATTGAAAAATAAAAATACTGTTGCTTGATACGTTGAAAAAGTATTGTTGTGTAATTGAAAAATAAGAATATTGTTGTTTGATGAGGAAAATTAACAGATAACGGTATAAAAAGTACGAATGAATATTTGAAAACGGAATAAATCGATTCTGTCTCTTCATTAGCATATAGTAATAATATGGAAAATGTAGTTTGCCCGAATTGCAAAATTACATACTTGTAATTGAAAAAAATTTAAGCGGTCGTTAAATTGTATTTTGTCGTGCAGTTGGAACCAGCAAATGGGAGGAGTATGTGTTCAATAATGATCAAGATTTTTCTCCAGCTGAAGTAGAAGAGTGTGATGATGAGGATGCAGAATTTGAACCTGAAGCTTTCATGTATGGAACTGAATGTGTGTTTGATGAGAAGGACCCAAACATAAAGCACTGGATACCTAGATGCCCTACCAACGTAAAGCCTGCAGTTGGAATGCGGTTTAGATGCCGTGAAGATGCTGAAGCGTTTTACCGTCAATATGCTTCAATGGCTGGGTTCGATGTGAGAATAAGTTCCAAGAAAAAATTCAAGAATTCTGAAGAAATATCATCAGTGTACCTTTGCTGTACTAGGGCAGGATTCAAGAACACTGGAAATAGCAGTGGACAAAGGAAGACAACATCGAATAGGGTGGGCTGTAAAGCATGGATCAGTATCAAATATGGTGGAAGCGGTTCATATGTCTTTCGAAAATTTATGGAGAAGCACACGCATGATATGATCCCGCAGAATGCAAAACATTTGCTGAAGAGTAATAGGAAGATGTCAATTGGGCACAAGAAATTCATGCTAAGCTGTGCGAAGGCAAATATGGGACCAGTTTGTGCGCATAATCTGCTCAAACAACTCGTCGGGGGGTATGGCAATCTACATGTAACTTCCAGAGAGTTCAGAAATTATAAAAGGGACTTGATGCAAAATATATCAGGAGCAGATGCACAAATGGTGATTGACAAGTTGAAAAAGAAGCAAGAGATGTGCAGTGAGTTCTTTTTCAAGTACACGGTGAACGATTCTAACCAATTGACGAGAATGTTTTGGAGTGATCCAATTGCACGTAGAAATTTCGCTGCGTTTGGGCAAGTTGTCTCCTTTGACTCAACGTATGGAACAAACAGGTAACTATTCATTTGCTTATGCATATTTTTTCATTTACTATAATAGACTTGTTCAAACAAATATTGGTAAACAAATTGTTTTTCAAATTATTACGTGATTATTTGCAACGCAACATGAATAATTATTCAGTTTTATACGTTTTGCAACTGGACTAACAGTTTTTTTCATTACGTCTTACATGTTGGTTATTCTTTGGTAAAATGTTGATATGTGTGTAGGTACTGTATGGTATTTGCGCCATTCACTGGTTTGGACAACCATAAACGGTCTGTAACATTTGGATGCGGTCTTTTAATGAAAGAAGATACAGAATCGTTCACATGGTTGTTCCAACAATTCAAGTTGGCGATGAATGACGAACCATTACTCATAGTCACTGACCAGGATTGTGCAATGAAGGTAGCGGTAGAAAATGTGTTTGAGCGGACTAGACATCGTTTGTGTATGTGGCATATCATGGACAAAGTGTCTATAAAGGTAAGTTATTCATTGGGTTATATAAAATTTTTCAAGTGTTGTGTAAGAATTATTCATACATATATTGATGCTCAAACTGTTTAAAAAGGTTGGGACATCAAAGGTGAATGAACCAGGCTTCAGACAGGATATGGGAAGACTTGTTTGGAGAGATCAATTGACGCCAAACGAGTTTGAAGAAGGATGGAAAGAATTTGTAGAGAAGCACAACATTGAAAACAACGCATGGCTAAAGGATATGTACAACCTCCGGACTTTCTGGATTCCTGCGTACTTCAGAGACATTGTACTCGGTGGGCTGATACGAACAACATCAATATCGGAGTCACAAAACAGTTTCTTTGGTAAGTATTCAAATAAGAACTTCAGCCTTGTTGAACTAATGATGCACTTCGAAAGTGGCTTAGAAAAACAAAGGCATGATCAGTTGAAATATGATGTTGATTCGGATACACGAGCATACGAACTGAAGACTCCTCTATCAATTGAAAAACACGCTTCAGAAGTGTACACCCTTAGCGTGTTCAATCTGGTTCAGGATGAAATAAACGATGCATGTTTCAATTGTTGTGTTATCAACGAGCTGAAAGGTATTTTTCAAGAACTTATACTCTGTTTTTCATACGAAATAAAAAGACGTGTGTATGATTAATTTGCATAACTATTAATTTGTTTTTGATTTATAACATGCGATAGGTGATCACTACATAGACTACGCCGTCAGGGAGGGGCGAGATGATTTGTTTGATGTTAGGTACACAATTTCAAATGGGTTCACTACTTGCACATGCGTGATGTACAATCGGATTGGACTCCCATGCTGCCACATGTTCGCTGCTCTTAAGTCCAATGGGTGCACGGAAATACCTGAATCATTGATTATGCAACGTTGGATTAAGGGCGCAGGTCGTACAATGAAAAAAACAGAACTTAGCGACATCTTCAAACAAAGTGCACATATGGAGAGGATGGAGTCAAAAAAGAGTCAGATGTGGTCGGCTATTTATGCTTGTGTTGGCCTCGCTCAGATTGATGAAAAGAAGATGGATATAATGCTGGATAAATTGGATGAATTGCAAACTATTTTGGAGGGCCACACTAACGGTTCAGCTAATGTTAATACAACCAGGAGTGAGTTTGAAGAATTTGTAGGAGTAGAGGTGCCGGAAGACATCGAGGTCCTGCCTCCAGGGAAGGCAAAGAACAAGGGTAGGGTTAAGCAAGGGAGGATTCGAGGTGGGAAAGAAATATCAATTGAAGAACAAGAGAAAGCTGCAAACAAGGGCAAGAGGAAATGCAGGAGGTGTGGTCAATACGCAGGTCATGACAGCCGGAATTGCAAGGAAGTGTTGTATGGTTAAACATTCTTGGTTTTTTTCAATGTATCGCAATGAATTTTTCAACGCTGTGCATACAACAGCAAACATTGATAACGTAGTTGTGTCCCCGTGTTTTAAGTACTGAAATATATTGATTTTTCAAATAATTGTAAAGACATATTCAACAGATACAAGTCATGTGATTAAAATTTGCAAAATAGTAGTACTAAGTTTTCAACATAATACACAGAATTTTTCATGAAAATATCGTGTTCAATACATATTGATGAAAAACTCAGTTTAATATGTTGAAAAATTGGTTTAAGAACACGATTCATTTACAACAACTTATCGGTCTCTATCATTGATAAGCTTGATATGATGAAGCGAAAAATCCAATAACCAACATCAATGATGCGTAAACATAAAAACAACTAATCCAAATATCCATTCATCTTGCATCAATATGTAATCAAATAACCTACATCAATATCCAACCAACATCAAAAGATAGGGTCTTTCAGAGGTTCTTAACGGATGAAAATAAAAACTCAACACAACTTAAATCCAATAGTAGGAGCCGTTACTACTAGAGAAAATTTATTTTTGGCTTCTATTAGCTCGTCGTTGTGCATTTAGCTCTTCCATCCCTCTTCTGGCTTTGAGTTTGAATTCCCGAAACATTTGATTGAACCTAGTGCACAATAAGGTGTGTAAATACTTGATCCTAGGTTTCTTGGAAACATCTGAAGGATGAGTATGTACTTGGAAAATAAATTACCTTTAGACACCATAGGTTTCTTTGCTTGATGACCTTTATGAATACTTCTCGGCTTTTTAATCAATCCTTTCCTCTTAGCAATAGGCACTTCGTCTGAATCCTCACTATGATCCTCATCCAGCACAAGCTCTTTATCTGGAACCATTTGAAAAATCGCATTATAATATATGAAAAAAACAGATTTTTCATTTGCACATGTTAACTTCTTACCTTTTTTATGTTTTTGACCAATGTTTGCCTTCACCTGCTTCTTCTTTGATACTTGCATATCTTCTGATTCCTCGCTAGATTGCTCAACAACTACCACTTTCTTACCTGCAATCATATAAGAGAAATTATAAATCATATTAACATTATGAAAAAAAAAATAATGTAACATCAAATTGCATAAACTTGCAGCCTTGAGTTCATCTACATACCTTTCTTGTCTTCCCTGGCAGCCTTGGACTTGACCAACTTCCTCTTAGAGGCTGGAGTCTCATCAGATTCTTCACTTTCATCGTCGGATGATGAATCATGTTTGCCTATAGATTTTGAATAATAATCAGCAACAATTTTAAAAAGAAAACTGTAATATAATTTACAACATTACGCTATGATTACCTTTAGCTTTAGAATTTTTCTTACGTATGACAGCCTTGTCTTGAGCATTTTTAATTGATTCATCATCCTCAGTTGCGCTTGAGCTGTTGTCTTCTTCACTATGCTCAGGGCCCAAATCAAATATATCGACTTCATCATCAGAATCTTCTTGGTCCCTCATCCTTAAGCGCTTTGATTTCTTCCACTTAGCTTGTTCATCTACACGGCCTGGACAAAGAAACACACACACAGAACTCATATAAATGAAATGTTGAATGTATACTGATCGAATACAAATACAATCTATTTAAACTTTAACTTGAAAAAGTTGTTGTTCGGGTTTGAAACAGTTCTTGTTTATAGTTGAAAAAAAGAACTTGTTGCAAAAACAGAGCAATACTGATGAAAAAGTATCAAATAAATATTGAAAAATGTATTTAATCAAAAAACCAGTGCTCTACACATATTTATGAACTTATTTTAGGAATAAGTTGTTGTTTTTGTTTGAAAAACTACACTTAATCATTCAACCTAGAACGATCTCTCTGAAAAAACAGAACATCGTTGATGCAAAACCATCACACAGACATTGCAACATATAATGAGTTGACAACTACAAACATGCAAATATATAAAGAGCATATATCAACCAAGAACAACCCCAATAATGAAAAATCGGAATCGGAAACAAACCTCCATGTTTGCGTTTGCTTGAACGCTTTGAATTTGGGGATCTAGCCATTGTGCAGATCTGCAAATTTAACAACAACAAAACCCTCAAACACGATAGAACAACCCAAAATCCGGTAAAGAACAACAAAAATCAACAATCAATGATGCTTAATCACGATATAACAATCCTAATTATCGGTTCAACATCAACTTCATTCTACCAAAAACGGAAATCCGAGAACAAAATCTACATGAACGAACACAATGAATTATATTAATCGACTGAAATCAGTGGGTTTTGATACCGATTTTGACGAAACCCTATAGAACCCCAATCTTCTAACCTCAATTAGAAATCGTACGGGGACGACACTTCGGAAGACGAGTTCCAATGCTTGACAAACTGAAGACGAGCTCCGAATTTCCGAAATCACCGGTGAGGATACTTTGGAACGATAATCGCAGAGAGAGAGATAGACGATGGCTCTCGATATGGACTGATGTGGAAAAAAGGAATATTGCGCGTTGAAACGAAAAAGGAAGTCGGAAAGGTTTCGAAATTGGGTTGAGAGAATCACGGGAATTTTTCAAAAATGGGTAAAAAAAATTTCAAGCGGGATTTTATGGAAGCAATCCCGTGTATTGCTCTTGTGGTGTACTAATACACCTTAATCTCAATTATTTTAGACCGTAGATCGTTTTAAATCCAACGGACATGATTAAGTAGTAGGAAGTACCGTAATTAGGAGTCTCTCTAGAGCGTGATTCATCAATGTATAGACCCAGGTTGTATCGTACTAATTGCCAAAACATCATGGAAATGTAGGAGTGTACGACCATTTTCTTCCATTACTCATTTAACAAGCTTCTCATATTTTTATAGATATGTCCAAATTTTTGGATCTCCTCCTCATTATGGCTTGGCTTCCCGTGAATTGTACTACGTATTTCTTAATCTACAAAGAATGTGTTTCTTAATTTTTAATTTTCGGTTTTGTCCTTGTTTCCTAATATGAACAAAATATATAAGTATTTGATGAATATACGTGCTAAATTGATTGTGTTTAGTATTTACTGATTTTTACCCATCCATCAGCATATTCTAATTACCATACCAAAGTGAAGATTTTGACTGAAAAGATACAAAAAAATCATTAATGTACTTATTTCATTTACTATGATAATGTTTATTTATTTATTTATCATTTACTATGATAATCTATTTCCAATTCTAGATTCACAAATCAACAATTTTCATAATTTAAGTATTCCTTTTGTGTATAATAAGTCTATAAGTTTTAATACAAATGGTTTTTGTTAACCTTGATTGTAATTTGTATTTAATCCACTTTAATTAGATGCTTTTTGAAACACCTATTGTTTTCCTATTGTTGTTTTAGCGAATTTTCTTTTTATTTAAATTAGTTTTGATTAATTAATAAAATGTAATTGGAAAAAGAGTATTGGATCATATTTACCATGTAACAGGTACAAAACATAACTAATACTCCACAAAACACCTTATTGGTCAGTACTCACTAGGTCACAGGTGGTCACTTGACTAGATGTTGTACTAACTTACACATATGTACGTTTATATATTATAAAACTATATTAAGACTACACAAGAAGTAAAATCTGCGATAGAGACAAGAATATAGTTTAGGACTAGTAATAGTGCCCGTGCCCGGGAGGGCACGACTTGTATTAAATACATGTTCTATGTTTTCCTGGGCACGACTGGTATTAAATACATGTTATAGGTATCATCAATTGTTATTATAAAGTATCGTTTTTCAATTATCTTATTTTTTTATTTAATTTTGTGCATATCCAATTTCATTTAGATATTTCTAAAAAAATAAGTTGTATTTTAAAAGAACTAAGAACCTTTGGTTATTTTTCTATAAATTAAATGTTATATATCTTTTAAATTTAATATTTAAATTGGATATATTATAATATAATATTTTAATTAGATATGTCAAAGCATAGTTAACACTATAATATTTACATAGATAAAATATTTAGTAAGTTTTTTATAATACTCAAGTTATTTTTCTGGAATATTTTAAATACTTAGCGATCCAATTTGAACAAAAAAATACTCATTGAAAGATCTGATAGCTACTAAATCAATAATTTTACGAAACGAACTTTATCGTACTCAAAGATATTAATTAAAAATTCTACCGTATCCGATATTATAAATTTAATACGTACTAACTCCCAATTATAAGAAATCTAATGACATGAAAATTTTATTTAGATAGAATTTATTATAATGAACTTATTGATACGGTAGAATTTTAATTGAATTCTAATGGAAATTCTTATCGATAGAATATGGATATCTATCCATTAGATTTGATTATTGATAGGAATTGGTAAGTTAGGATTTGTTTTTGTTTTTTAAAATTCTAGAGCTTGTTTTATTAAATTTTAACTAATTAAAATGAAAATTAGTAGATAAGAAAAAATTTAATGTGGGGTCTATAATGAAATTTCAACCAATCAAACAAATTGAATTGTTTCATTAAAGATGGAAAACGCTGTCCAATGAAGAGGTGCCACGTGTTTGGCTAAATATTAAATCTAACCTCCGCTTTAGTATATAGTTATGATGGGTCAGTTTTGAGGTAATATATAAAATTAGGAAAAATAATGGGATAAAATGTAAAAACCCACCCTTTAAATGCACAAGTTTTCTAAAAACCACCCATTAAAGTTTCTGGTTAACCGTACAAGAAAAAAACGAAAAAACGGTTACGGTTAACCGATCGAAATATTTTCTTGTTAAACGATTAGGTTACGGTTACTAGTTTTTTAATGATTGGTTAACCGAATAACCGAATATATATATATATATTTAAAAAGAGAACAACATAATTAAGCCAATGTAATGATCTTAGACATATATATTAAGATGTCCCGGAATGTGCTTGCAATACCAACTACAAGCGTTGCTTCAACGTCTACTTTTAATACTAGAGGTATATTGCGCCGTTCATTTAATCCTATTCTTTGCTTTAGTTGTTCTTTTAATGGATAGTTTGGTGGTTTTTGCATTTCTAAAATTGTTGATGATTTATGAAGATCGTGTACTTGATTCTTTTCGTACTTCATTGACGCTTCGAATGGTAGGAGCTTTAGTTTGTGGTGAAGATTGGATGCGCACTTCACGCACATATTTTACAGCCGAAGAAAATATACTTGAATTAGAAAATATGGAAGAAGGTTCCTTTATTATATTTGTTAAGTTTTTTTGATTTGAGTACAATGTTTTACTATGTAATAGTGCGTGGGTATTACGGCACTCCGTAATTAGGGATGATGTGTTTAATAGTTAGACTTTGACAAGGTAGGGTGTTCAATAAGTTTGTTTCAAAGGTTAGGTGTCCAAATGACCAAAATGGACAAACTCAGATGTCTGTATATGTTTTAAGCTTACGACGTGAGCCTTGAAAAGTTTTTATGTAAAACACAACTAAGTTTCGCGCCAATAATTCTCTCAAATTCCCTCTTTTCTGTACATGAGTTCATCATTCATGTACATTCACTATAACACACCCTTCATCAATCCAGAAGCAAGTTCAACTTAACACCACTATAAATAATGAATAACATGGTCGATCGACATGTATCAAACGAGCTAAGGTGGAACTTATTTAGTCGTTTCTTGACCACCTAGCTAGCAATGGACTTGATATCGTCCGCAATGTTTTGAGCTTCAACTCCAGCTCCATAGAGCCCGCGCCCCGATAGCCCCGCGCAATACAAGCCACGCCTACCTTTCCAGTTGTTCGGATGGCTTTGCTTTGAGACCCCGTCGTCGTTAACCAAGTAATCGTCCCCCTACGCGTACATACATACATACCGGCTTTGTGAGTTTTTGAAGATTCCAAAACTATTAGATTCGGGTCATATGATTTGAATATACACATACCATGAGCCAATTCTTGGTGGTGCTACGGAAGCCAGTAGCGAAAACGATAGCATCAAAGGCGTACGACTTGTCGTTCTCGAACGCCACTTCCTTGCCTCTTATGCTTCTTATTCCGGGCAACACCTGGAATTACATTCGTAAGCTAGTTTTACTCAAGTTCAATAGCTAGCTAGCCACCACAAAGATTCATATTTTTGGTCATCTAGATAAAAGTTTCATACTTGAGCACATCGTCAACCAAATAAACTTTGTGACCCACTCCCTTAACCAAAGGTCTCCGGTTCGAGTCTTTTGAATAGAGCAGTTTTAAAACCTATGAGGGAGTGTTTTATCTCTTTAATGGGCTTACCCGACACGAAACGCGCCGCCCTTATATGGATTGAGAAATGAATCAGATTTTTCTGTGATTTAGATTCATCTTTAGTCGTCAAAAGTTCATTTTCATTGGTCTAAGGTTCATACTAAATTAGTTGACCAAAAAAAAGGTTCATACTAAAGTATATAATCAATGACACACTTACGCTCAATATAGTTAATGATTGTAATTAAGTTACTTAAGTACCTGGATGAGGCCAGCTTGAATTTTGGCAACGGTGCCAACATCAAGAACAGGGAACTTGCCGTGCTTGATCTTGTTAAGAAACGGGCCATCTTCGGGCCTCATTATCCCGTACTTGGTTAAATCCCCGTACACAAGTCTGCTTAAGATCACGGTCAACTTGTCCACCTTGTGTACCGACAAGTATTTTACCAAGTTCAGTGCAAGGTTCATCATCCATCTTGAAATTATGTTAACCTATACTCAACCAAAACAAAAAGTGAACAAAAAGTTTGGGTCTAAGTGTTAGCAATGCATAAGCCTAAATATCATAAAACCAGTTGACAATAGAGGAAGCGCAGGATCTTGCCAGCTACGGCAGGATCAAGCACAAGCACAGAAAGTAAAGCATAACATGACACGAGTGATGATCCGGAAATGGAAGGTCTTTTACCGGGCTCCTTACGACGATGGAAGTGGTGGCACCGTAGTTGGCAAGATCCAGCGCTATCTCCATCCCGGAGTTTCCAGCACCAACCACGAGCACCGCCCGACCTTGAAACTCCTTCCCCGTTCTATACTCGGTGGAGTGAAGAACCTTCCCGGGAAACCCCTCCAATCCGTCCACCTCCGGCCAGTAAGGATCACTCGACAACCCGGTGGAGACCACAAGAAACCTCGCCACATACTCCTCCTCCTCGTCTTTTGCGTTCTTCACCTTGACGCGCCACCTCTCAGCCACACCGTCGTAATCAGCACGTACGACGGTGCGGTTGAAGAGGGGCGCAATTTGAAAGTGAAGGGCATAATCCTCCAAGTAGCGGACGAAGTCGTCTCGGGAGACGTAGTCGGGGAGGTGGCTCGGGAAGGGCACGTGCGGGAGCTGGCACAAGGGCTTCTTGAGGTGGAGGTGGAGCCGCTCGTACGACTTCTTTTGCCATAGCGACGCCACGCAGTCTTCCCTCTCGATTATCGTGTACGGGATCGAGTTCTTGGCCAGGCACGCGGCCGTCGCTAGCCCTGATGGGCCCGCGCCCACCACTATCACCGTCGGCTCCTCCACCGCCGCCCGCATCGCCGCTAGCTAGATCTATCGGGAGCAAGATTGATTAATTGCACAAGTAATAAGCTTGATATACATTGAAGGTGAAGTAGTACACTAGTTACACTAGTACGCAAGTGTTTGTTCCTTTTTTTGAAAGCTGGTCAAGTACACACGCAAGTTAGGTTGTTGTGACCACACAATTAACGCAACATACACGAAGGTAGCTAAACTGTCCTAATCATAGTAATCAAGGTGAAACACGTAGTGTTTAAGTGTTTTTCCCTTTCACCCATGTATTTACTTTGGATTTTCATCTTTGATCAAAAATGTATTTACTTTTCAGTGTATGAATCCAGGTTGGATTCTAGCAAGTAACACTCATTTTCCCATTTATTTCTTGTATTATAGTATTAAATGCCAAAATATGATGGAAGTATAGGAGTGTAGGACCATTTTCTTCCATTACCCATTTAGCAGCCTTCTCATATTTTTATAGATTGTCCAAAATAATGGCTCTCCTCCTAATTATGGCTTCCTGTAAATTTTAGTACATCTTAATGTACAAAAAAATGTGTGTCTTCATTTTTAATTTTAGGGGGTTTTCTTCCCCTTGTTTCCTAATATAAACAAAATAAGTATTTGATAAATATGCGTGCTAAATTGGCTCTCTCAATCAGCCCCGTCTTAAACATTTTCGGGGCCCTAGGGCGAGATCAAATTAAAAGCCCTTAATTTATGGCAAAAAATACTAACTTAATCGAGTATAATCAATCCTTGTTAATGTTAAGTCGATTCATCCACACCTTTTTTTAAAGCCAAATAAGTAGTTGTATTTATTAAAATTTATGTATGTAGAAATCTCTTATGTTGAAAAATAATATAAACTAAATATGATACTTAATATTTTAGCACAATTTTTTAAAACCATACCTATACAAAAGTTATATACTTAACATAACATATAGGCAACTACAAAAGTCTATGAACTCATTTGGTTTCCAACAACGGAAATGTAAACAAATAGAAACGAATCTAGTATATATTAGTATTATGATACATCAATCATAAACCTTGAGTCACCAAAATTTTAATATAAAAATCACCGCATGCCCCCTACAGTACTCTATTTATTTCCCTAATCTTAGGGTAGGGTAATGTTGTAAACATTTCCCTTGTCTTAACAGTTAACACATAAATTTTTAAGTTTCAAATTAGGATAACTGCAATTTTTTCGTTGACGCTTCAGGAGTTGGAAACCAAACGGACTATAATACATCTTTTCTTAAACTTAACATGAGAGTAACTGCAATTTACAAAAATGTATCAAAACTATATGAATAGAAATGATATTATAACTTAAATATATTTTTTAAATTAGATGTTTAAATGAACCTTCTTAATTTTAATAACTATATTTTATTATTTTACTAATATAATTTTTTTTTCAAAACGGGGCCACTAGTTTTCGAGGGCCCATGACGACCGTCCTACCTTGCCTACCCATTTAGCTGGCCCTGCTGTCAATCCATCTGTCTATTACTAGTCGAGCATCTAAAACAACTTTGATAAATGTTTCTCTAAAATGGAGGAACAAAGACTGTATTCTCCAAAAAATATCTAAAATTTCTGATTCAACTCCAATTGGTTCTCTATTTTGGAGAATGTAACATTTATTATTTAAGTCAAACATATTATCTATTTAGCACCTATTATTTTCCTATTGCTGTTTTATCGATTTATCTTTTTATTTAATTTAGTTAAATCAATATATATTATAAAAGCCGACCGTTTTCGAGCCACCACGTTGATTCTGGCCCCACTTTATATATTGAGTTTAATGTTTTTTTAATCATGCTATTTTTTTGGTAATCAATTCAAATGGATATTAAAAACTTTATCAATTTTATTTTGTTTAATTATCCTATCTTTTTTCTTACTCATCTAATATCTATATTTGAAGCAATACTAACTATCTTTAAAATTTCTTTCTATAAAAGATAGGCAAATAACACGCACCAACACCATAAAGCACATAAATTACGTTGTTTCATAATCACAATTAAAGTTTGTAGATAAGCATACGGGTGATAAATATCTATCTTAAATTTTCTCTTTTAACAACTTCTAACGTGATATCTAGGTACTTTGACAATTTCTTTTAACCAAAGTGGTGGTGCGATACAAGTCATGAATATTCTAACCAAATATTTTGCAAACTTTTTTTTTTCAATCTGAATAATAAACGTGATTTTTTAGTCAAATAATATAGATAAGCATGCATATCTTTTAAATTTTTTCTACTTATTTACATAAGAATCCCTCAATTATTATAAATTATATAAATACCGCTTATTTTTCTGATACACACATATATATATGGTCGTTTTTTAACCTCCACATTAATTTTGACCGTACCTCATATCTTTATTTTTTGCATTATAAAGGTTATCTATTGAATTTCTTCTCATCTATTTAACAAAACTTTTGTCAAATATAAGGAAAACTCTTTCACATTCAAATTAAGCATAATCTTTAAATAATCGATTCAACCTATTTCTATGAATACAAGTAAATTTGTGTTTCCTACATTTTCTATTAAATTATAATAAACTTTATCAATTTATCAAATGATGAAAAATTATAAATTTTTTCTTTTATACTAAATCATTATTAGTATATGATAAAAATTGTAAGAAATCAATGTATATTGTTATAATAAGGTTTTATTAACAAGTGTAAACAATATGTTAATACATATTATTTGGGTTATATGAATTTCAAAAATGTGTCACTCTTTTTAGAAAACAAAATGTTTATACAATAAATTTTATATAATATTTTTATAACAATATTAAATTAGAAGATATCTAATATTAATTTTAGTATTTTTAAAGATAATAGTCGTGCATAGCACGACAGGTTACGCTAGTTAATTAATAAAACGTAACTGGAGAAAGAGTATTGGATCATATTTACCATGTAACCCAGGTAGAAAGCATGACTAATACAAAGCATCTTATTGGTCAATAGATGTCGTACTACTAAGGGAATTAGGATTACACCTCTTGTGTTTACTTGAATTAGTCTCGTATCTTCAATGTACCAATTTGATTTAACTGAAAGTTTAGTTTGAATTCTATATAAATTTATTTAAAAAATAGTTTGATAAAAAAATCTTGTATTATTATATTTAATTTTTTTCTATGAAATTTATTTTAATAATGTAGTATTTCTATTATAATATATTATATTATTCGACAGAGATTTATAAGATTATGGTTTTTATTTAAGGATTGAATACTCCTAAGATTTGTAGGATTTATTTTAATTTTCATGGATTATAAATTTAATTGGAGTTGACATATATTTTTCTATATTATTATTTTAATCTCCAATTTGGTATATAGTACGATTAATTAATTATATAATTAAGGAAAACGTATAGATACAGTTTTAATGATATATATTCTTTCATATTTTACATATATATTGGGTCTACAATCAAAATTAACGAATTAAATTATTTTAATAAAGATGAGTAATGTGGTCCAATATGAAGTTGACACGTGTCGTGATAATTATTATTTGTAACCTTCGCTTTAGTGTGATAATTATTATTTGTAACCTTCGCTTTAGTGTATAGTTATGATGGATCACAAAACTATATTAAGGCTAAACAAGAAGTAAAATGTGGGACAAAGACAAAAATAAAATTTAGAGTCGGCTAGTATTTGGATAAAATATAAAATTAGGAAAAAATGGGATAAAATCTACAATAAAGTGAAGAAAGTGTATAGAGTGAGACTAAATCCATGTTGTATTCCACAATGAGCCCTGCCACTTGAATTAACTTAACATTATGCTATATACTCCTCTCTAGTAGGACTAATATTGTTTTGGGAAATGTCACGTGGTGACCACGAGGTTTTCACGAATTTCACGTGGTATATATATAAAGTTTTTCGGGATTCCGCGTGGTAACTATGAGGTTTTGCAAATTCCGTATTATAACATCGGCATATTATAAAAAGTTAAAAATATATAAAACTCACCCATAATATTTACTTAATTTCATAAAACTCATCCATAATATTTACTTAATTACATTATACCGGTTTGACATATTTAACCCGTTTTATATACTTTATGAACACTTGAGTTAACTCGACTACTCCATATATAATACCTCTACTTATATCAGTCCAATTAACCAGCGTTAATTTGCCAGATATTTGTAATCCTATGCGTGCTTGTTTACGAGGTATAATGAACCCAAATTTCCTTATTTATTTATTTTCCAGTTAGAAATCAGTTATAAATAATACTCAGCTCACAAAATATATCCGAACCACAACAACGTTCGGTTTTGCCCGGGTTATTCATCGAGCGAGTAAGAGAAAAAGAAGAAGAAGAAGAACGCAAACTTAAAACTTACAAAAATTACTTGTGGATCTTAGAGGAAGAACAGTCTTCTTGAGTTTGGGGGCCTAGAATCGAACAATCTCAGGAAAGGTTTGGTGTTTTGGGCATATGAAAGCCTTGTGTGTGGCACACCAAATCGCCAAGTGGTGACCGATCGGAGAGATGGCCAATGCATGGTGGTCACGTCCCTTCCTTATTGACCACCATGCAAATAAACCCAGATGGGGAAATGGCTGCTTTGCCGAGAAATGGGCCGGGCCGGGCCCAATTGGTTGGCCTTGAAAAAGAACAATATGGGCCGTTATTACCGAATCCAGTTCCTAAGTGAGGGTTCAAAAGACCTTAATTGTTAGTATTAAAATGTAATAACATGATCTGATAAAAAAATATAATAACATGAGTTTCTTTTTCTTTGAAAAAATTTGGATACTACTGTGTGCTTAGGTTCGGGATAAGGGTCTTGCTACACTTCCTCTCAAAAGTATACTTTTCTCCAAAAACTACTTTCAAAACTCGATCTTAAAATACGTGCAATCTTTCTACTTTTTACGTTTTACTTTCTCTCAAAAACTACTTTCATCAAACAAGTGTAGTAAGGCCAAGGACTCATCACGGCTCAAAATCCAACTTATCACGGTTTGAAGAGCATTTTGCATCATATCAGATCGTGTATTATAATGCATGATAATTAAATTAATTATGGATGTGATGAAAAAAAATCTTAGATAATGACGCTCTTAAATAGTGCATGTTAAAATGGATAGTTAAGTCGAAAAAAGAGGGGCATGTTGTACCTTCTTCAACCGTAAAGTGACATCAATTGAAGAAATAGGAGTCACATATACGTGGACGATGAAGCACTGTACATCAACTAAGTTTTCTGCATTAAATCAATTAATTATATGCTTCCCCCAATTATTTATCGGCCCATTTTTAGCAATAGCAGACAATGCAAGCACACATTTTCTAATAAATTATGTTACGTACCTAGCTAGCTCCCAGATCCTATGTTTTGATGTAATTAAGATTTTAAATTCTGCATAAAACGGGTCAATTAATTTGTCCTTAATTAATCTGTATAATGAAATGCTAGAGGTGTTATATATAGATGTACTATACAAATGAAGTGTACGTGAGATCGATGAGGTCCCTAACGACCCAGAGTACAACTCAAAAGGCTGTTCATATCAACTTAGTAGTTGTGCATGTGTAGGAATCATACAACTAATATTGTTACGGTACATTAATGTTGCACATGTACGTGTGAGGGATGGAATTAAGTTTATTGCATTGCATATGGTTAACTTGATCTCAAACTGTTTAAGGATGAACAACGTCATGTATTGCATATTGTCTATGGATATAAGTGATTAGATCCTTACTCAAAATAATACAATTAGTGGTATACTGGTATTATAATCTTGTAATCTAGACAGGCCATTATACAGGCGCCAACCCACCTCCGTATACTTATTGTGGATGTCAACTCTTTTTTGCTGTAATTAATCTCCAAGAAAAAGAGCTTGGATTCTATTTTTATTAACCTTTCTCATATAGGAGCTTAACTAATTAGGCATATGAATCATTGTAAGCCTAACCCTCTAAAACAAAGGCCTATTATACGAACAAAGGGCATCTTAATTGATTGGATACTCGAGAATTCTAGGCAATTAGTCTAGAATAGATATACAATGTGATAATAGAAGAAATAGCCTACAAGTATATATACTAGACGTACAACAATTAGTATTGTCAAGGCTTGCTGAGTAAAGATTGTTCTATTCAATTCTGTCATGTGTATTAGGCGAGGTGAATACGGTTGTGATCGTCTCGCGTCGTTTGCTTTTTTCTTTTCTTTTAGGTTTTCATGTATTGTGTGCACTGATTGAGGGGATTAATTTATCGTTGCTTGATGATGTAAGGGGTCGGATTGTCCCTCATATATGTGATGACTACTTAGCCCGTTTTTATTCTATATTAATAAAACGCTCTCTTAAAGGGCCGGAGAGTGTCGTCTCTCCTTCAACCAAAAAACTATATACTATGCAATTTATGTTCTAATTATAAGCATGGATAGACTTCCTTTCACACGCCCCTCCAAGCACAACGTAAATTAAAACCGGTGGGTCAATATACAACGTGAGACTCCACACATCAGTCTGAGCGTTGATGCATCTATGAGCCTAACTAACAATAAAAGGAGTAGCCCACAAATGTATATATTAGACAACTTATGTTATAATTTTATAGATGGAAAACTTTCTTCCTCAATTATCTTTTTTTTTTTTGGTAGAATCTTCCTCAATTATCTATTTAACTCACTTTCGATTGAAGAAACACATTCTATTTCATAAAACTTTATTTGATAGATAACCCTAAACAATCTTTTATATAGAGTTTCACAATAGTTTATGTAACTTTTTAACGGGTTTCCATCCTATTCCCTTAGGACATAAAACGAGCTTTATAAGAACCCGTATTTAGAAATTAAACCTAAGAATGAAAAGTATAAACCCTTCACAAAAAGGATGATTACAAAAATACAAATTATGATTACGTTTTTTAATATTGATTCTAACTTATACCCTTAGTATATACGTTTAAAAAAATCCTCTTTTAATAAGATTTTGTTTTACTACCAAACGATGCCTGAACGAGCTAACGAGGTTAACGATTTCTTAATTTTTGAACCCACCAATGGGAACGATCTAAGTAGATGTAAGGAATATATTCAGATCATGTTTGCCAATTATAGCTGACAAGTGACAAGCTAACTCTTGTTTTATGTCAAGGTGCAAGTCCTAATTAGCTAGCTAGATTGTGAACACTTTTTCTTTTTGTGCAATTCTTTAATCTAGTTTTGGTTCACAAGCGTCTATACGTGAGAATATGAAGACTTATTGCGATTTCCTTAGCCAATGGCCATGCACTTTCATGTTGCTACACTTTATGCCATGTGTTTGTTGTTATAATTAACATTGAGATTGTTTTATCTCAGACAGGGTTGTTCACTTTCATGTCTGATTAATTTAGATGCTACTCCAAATTTACAGCTAATATATATATATATGGTCCCTTCTTCAATTCTTCTTCAATCTCTAATGAGTGATAACTTTTATATACTGTTAGTACACAAAATATGCCGTGTACAAGTTTCAACTCCTTCTTCAATGACCTTCTTCTCCAAGCTTCTTCTCCTAGCCTCTTCACCTTCAGTGACCTGCAAAACAATGGACCAAGGGGCGAGCGACCCCCAATCCACCTCCGATGCTTAAGTCAGTAAGGGCAATGTTGATCAAAGGCGTCAGGCAAAGCGAGGGCTTAGAACTTAGAGCTTACCTTTCACATGGAATACATGTGTATTTATAGAGGAGAGGGACAGAGGGGGCGCACGCCTAGGGGATCGGCCCATAGGGTAGGGTTTCGCGATATCTTGCTCCCCAAGTCAACCAAATATCTTATCTCAGGCGAAGATAAGATTCTCCTCCATAAATAATATCCTAACTAGAATAACTATCCTAATAAGGGATATAACATAATAAATATGGATAGCAAAATAAATAAGACAGAGAAATAAATGCTAACTAATTGATAGCTAGGGAATTTTGCCCGCCCACATATACAATGCAAAATATACGTACACATGGGTAAATTTGCATGATAAGGTCTATGTTATACTATTTCAGGATAAAATTGCATATTATGTGTGTACAAAAGTAAATAAAATTCAATGTATGTTGGCCTCATTTTTAGTCGCTTCTTGTTGTCTTATAAGTAAATTTGATAATATGGTTGCCTCTGTTATGGCTCAATCACATCTTGAATCACATCACGAGCAAGTAAAATTGATTTGTGACCACATACATTTTGTAGTCCCCTAGCTAGTTCCAATATTGATTACACTCTCGGACAACAAATCTAGCTTGTGATTATTTGGACCCATCAAACTTGTTTTGACAAACCCTCGTTGCAGTTTTTTTCCCATTCGACTGATCGATAGACATTCACTTAGTCGTGCTACTTCTCGCCTTGTAATTTTCAACCCATCTTTTCGCGTATTTTTAGACTATATATATAACTTGGTGCATACTATAACCCTCGTGATCTTGGTTGGAGAGAGTCCATTTGATGACTATTTCTTTTTATTGATAGAAAACAATTGAGGCTCTTATAACAAGTAAGGCCGTAAGGAGGGTTCGACCCTGCAATATAATGATCACGAACGTCATCACCTATCAACTAAACGCAACTCTCAACTCCTACTATGTACTAATGGAAAAGTTACTTAACTTATTCGGTGTCATATTCATAACCAAATCATAATTAACTTACTATTTGAAAATGATCTTAATTAAGTTATTGGGTTTAACAAGGTGTGTGATATAGATGAGGTGGTCGATCTAACTTCACGGAGTGGCAATGGGCTCCACATGCCGACGACCCATATGGGAAGTTTTCGACACGTAAACCCTATATCCCCACCTTTATAATTAAGAAACATTAGATTATATATTAATAATAATAATTAAAAGATTAATTCCATCAAGAAGTTTTAGGTGTATAATACTGGTGGAGAAGCACGTGATCTTATGCTTCTCTTTTAAGCGTCACATATGAACTCGAATCCCATTTTAATCTTTTTCTTCACTTTCCTAATATAATACAGGCAAAAGTTGGATTTTATAAAGTCAATGAAGTTTTTGTGACCAAGTCAGTCGATGTAATCGTTTATATGTACGTATCTTAATAAATCATATTCTAAAGATTTTACTTCTTTTCGATGAGTTAGCTACGTTACACCGGTGTATGCGTACATATGTATAATTGCATGCATTTGGTTTTTCACGAATAAAGAATATGAGCACCACCTAATGCCATCTTCAATATTATGACTTTCTTATTCACAAAATATAAAGATTAGCTCACTTTAAGATCGATGGAATTTTTTTTATCATCAACTACTACTTGTGTTTGACTTGGTCAAATTTTACCCTTTTTTTTCTTTTGAGATTACTGATATGATCGGGATCCAAATAAAGTTATTACAATTTACTATTGTGTGTCCTAATTCTAAAGGCACATTATAAATATACTAAATAAGAAAATTAAACCTTAATGATATAATAATGAATGCGTTACAAAAAAAAAATTAATAAAATCTTAAATTTAAAATTTACCAAATCTTTCTAATATTAATATCTTTTAATATGTACTTGGGACGTATAATAGAAAAATCTGTTAATAGGGCAAAAGATTAGGTTAGATTAATTAGGAAAAAAATAAAGGTTGACCCACCTGAAAAAAGTAGAAGAAAAGGGAAAGCTGATTCTAGCCAACGAGGAATGCACTGAGTTGCTTGGGTTCGCCTAATCATATCTTAAATTCACCCACTAGCTTGAAGTTGAATTGATTAATTCTTCCAAAAGGTAAAATAGATAGAAAGTTCGATGTTAAATTTGGTGATCTTCCTACTGGCCTCCATGGAAACATTTAGACGACCAAAAGTATACAAAGGGGTTACACATGAACGTTAAAGTATACAAAGGGGTTGCACATCTTCTTTATGATCATTTTGGATTAGGAAATCGTAAGACCCATTGACTAATTAACCAACCATTTTTACTATTATCGGCTTTATATAAACCTATGTTTTAACTTTTAAGGGCATGTGATAAAAACGTTGTTTTTTCGACCAAAAATAAAAACGTTGTTTTTGCTTTTACAAACTGTAATCCTAAAACAAAATATATAAATCCTATAAAATAAATAAAGTAACCTTCGAGAAATTTAATTTAATTTAATGGCACTTGAGGCCTTATGTATAAGGATGTATGGGTAATTAGATGAATTAAGGATTTAATGTATGATTATCCAATCAAAAAAATATTTAGTGTGGTAATTAAGAATAGAAAATATTTGAAATAAAAATAGGAAAATGGGTTATCATGTTAACAAAGCTAAAGGAATATAGCTAAAGGAATATATGTATGTATCCAATCGAAAAAATAATAATAAAGCAAAAGAATTGAATGAACAGCAAAATAAAGAAGAAAGGGAGCGCATGTCGAGCTGATTCCCTTCATGTCATAAGAAAGAACAAACTGTTGAAGAGAATAATTGAATAGTTAATCATGCATCATTAACCTTAATTAATCATATATGTTAGTTAGAAAAATAGTTAAGAGCTAAACGTACACAATTAATCAAAGAGAAGACGTTGCTAAACACAGGATATGTCGGTTTAGATTTACAGATTTTGCCACTAAATCATGTGGTTCAATGATTTTTAAGCACGGTTCATGTTATATATACAACTTGGCAGCTTATATTATAATGTTTCATTATTAATATATATTTGTACATGTAATGTATATTACGTGAGCTAAAATCAAGCAATAACTTAATCCTACACATATTCGCTAGCTACACACACATATATTAATCATGCATGACGTCGCAAAATCCAAATTAAATTTAGTAGTTGAGCACTACTAAATCATATCTAATTCATCGTATAATCACTTTTGTTTTTAGTTATAATCAAGGCAAATACCTACTACTTGAGTAAGAACAATCTAAATTATCAAGAGAATTATTTGTTTTGATAACTCTCTTTTTTTAGAGGAATTGATAAATTCTCTTGCAACAAGCTCAAGGATACTCAGTAGAGCTGTCAAAACCTGACCCGACCCGAAAAATCGATCCGAACCGACCGAAATTTTTTGGGTTGAAACCCGACCCGAATAGTAGCGAGCAAAGAAAAAAATCGAACCCGATTAACCCGAACCCGATTGGGTTGAAACCCAAGACCGACCCGACCGACCCGATATATTATATATATGTAGAATAAATATATTATATTGTAAATATTACTCCATAATATATTTTATCATAGAACCTATTATAAATAAAATACTACTATAAAAATCTATTAAAAATAATATTTTATTATTAAATATTATTATTTAATCATAATATTATTTTAATAATCATTAAAAATTCAAATTCTTGACCTGTTAGGTCGACCCGAACCCGCACGATAACCTGTCAAGACCCGACCCGGCTTGACCTATAACCCGATAGACCCGAACCCGCACTCAATCCGAACCCGAAAAGACCGAACCCGAATCCACCCGACCCGACCTGTTTGACACCTCTAATACTCAGTAATGTTTGAGTGTTACAAAGAACGTTTCGAATCGTGATTACACGGATATAAAATTATTGTAGAAGCAGTTTTAGGAATTACTAGCTTAATTATTTTCTGTCATCAATGATTATTTCTCAAATATTAAAATTTATATAAATATATATGAAAAAATTAAAATATAAATTCTGAATAATAAAATTAATGGCCCGTAAAATAAATATCAAAGGAGACAATTCGATAACTATAAAAAGATAAAAATAAGTGTTATTAGAATGATTATCTTACAAAATAAATCTAATTTATAATTATATTTGAAAAAAAATACTAACTAACTTATACATTATTATTATAAATTACATAAAATTGGATGGAAGCCTAGAAACAAGTTGGGCTCGCACACCTTTCTGAATGCAAAAACTCAATCTATGAAAAACAAAAGAACCACTCTTAACATTGTTAGAGTGACTAATTGCTAGAGACCTAATACGCGAGAGCGTGTCTAAAGCATCCTTCTCGAATTCCCCAAATGTAGAAAAGGCGAAGGGGATAAATTTGTATCCGTGCTCAACACATTTGGACTCATACTTCCTCCTTTTCTTCTCAACAGCGTTGTGCAAGGCTTGCCCGGGCGCCCAAGAACTCGCACCCATACCAGCAAAGGGAGAGACCCCGGTCACATCCACACACGCGTCTTTGCCCTGAAGCCAATTAAAGAGTAAAAGGTCAGCGGGCCTAAGATCCTGCCCATTCTCCGAGAGGAAACCCATAGGAGCCTCTTTCCGCACCGCGACCCCGACTTTGGCACAAATATCAACAAGAATATCTCGCACCAGGTTATGCCTGAACTTCACACCCACCTCACTAGAACAATGGACCGCATGATCCCCCACTTGTCCATCCTAGGAGCGTTGCAACTCGAGCAAATACTACCATCAGGAACTAGAGGAACCATAAGCCTGTAGCACAACACTGAACGAAATCGATCACTTGTATACTATATAAACTACAAAGAAGACAATCAATTATCTAAGTTCCTAAGTGCTTCAAGAAAGTGTTATATTTACACGTATCGATCTTTACATAAAATGTAGGGCCTTTCTTCTTCTTCTTTATTATAATATCTAAAATTTTATCATTGCTAGCTAGAAAAATATAAATTTGTCTATCTACCGACCGAAGGTGTCATATCAAAATCACATACATACAAAATAAATTTAAGAACCCCTCTATTAATTGAGAGCTAACAAAATGGCTCTTCCTCTCATCGATCTCAATAATTGGTTCAATTTTCATTGATGAGTCAAAATCGACCTCAAACGAAAGTATAATTTGTTGGAGCCCTGACCCACCACTAGAAATACAAAATCACTTTCTTATAAAAAGTTAAATAATATTAATTAATTAATTATAATAAATAACAAGCCAAAAACATTCAACAAGATGTGGAATATATATAGTTTTGGGCCCCTAGAATTGCATAAAATGCAAACCCTAATTTAAATTCTTGTGTAGTATGCAATGAGTTTCTACGTACACATGTTATGATAGATTGGTAGTACAATCTTGTTATTTATTTTATAATAAGAAAATGATTAGAAAAGGAGCAGGTATTTGTTTTAGTCGGAGATTATGCATGTTAATCAAAAGCTAAGACAGTCCATAACCGTCTTTATGTGCTCGTCCTATTCTCCTGCATAAAAGATGCTTAATAAGTTTAGGGTTAATTAATACTATTCTGGACCATTTTATAATTGTATTCGTATTCATTTCCACTTTTTAGCTTTCACATTTACAGCCTACACAAGAAAGGAACAAACGTTACAATTAAAACAACTGGCCATGGGGAAAGATATCAAGCAAAAGAGCAACTAGTCATTGCACTTTGTGTAGTACATTTTGGCTTTCAATCATGTTCTCTTGTTCTAGGCTGAAGAAATGTATAATCCAAGTTGCATGTATTCACCAAGAAAGACTACCCTCGTCAAGGCCATGGTTGGCGATTGGTGTTGCCGGTGAGTGATTGAGTAGATTCGTGCAGATATTCACTATCTGTTTGGGCGATTCCAAAGTTGAGGCACAACCTTACCCAGGTTCCCGTAAAGAAAATTTTAGTCGCTGACTATATAGCCGGTTTTTGCTTTCATATCTCTTTTGTCCTTCTTGTAGTTGATCGGGATATTTAAGACCTTATCCGTAACGATACTCTAAAATTGTCTTCTTCCTTGTAAAAAACATATGAGGTTTTTTTTAGGATACTTACATGTAGTGGTGGCTTATATTGTGCCATGTAGACTAATTAAGACGATAATGTAGTATTTTACAGGATTTAAAGCTATGTCATCCTCGCTCCATATTTCCATTAGTAATCATGAAAAAGGATCCCCTATTTTACTTTTGACATTTCACTTGATAATTCACTCTCTTTTATTGGGATTTTTTAAAAAAATTAAAAACGCAAGTATATACAGTATATGAAAAATAATAAATTTATTCAATCAACATAAATGAACTATAAAATCTATTACAAAAGTGGACAAGAAGATTCTTACTCGCCAATTACAGCCCACATCGTGAGCTCTAAGTCCATAACCGATGATTGAATGTGTTTCTTCATTTATTATAAGGAGTTCATTACATATAAATAATTCAAATATTATATATAAAAAATAAAATAATTATTAAGTCTTCATAATAAACAAAGAAAACACTGTATCTGATATATTATGTTATAATACGTGGTTTATATAGCTAACAAAGTCGTATTTGGTATAAAATTGGATAATAATACTATACAATGATTAGCCATCAATTACGAGAATCAAGTTAGTGTTTGATTGTTTCATGTCGATCACGAATGATTAGTGACGAGGGTTCAATAGAACAAATTCATATTAGTAGAAGAGTCTAATAGAATATCTTTAAATAGAGAAGTCTCTTTGCAAAAAACGTTCAAGTGGAGAGTTCTCTTGATGTACTAAGTCTAGAACTAAATAGAAACTACATGCCATATTTATGTGTGAAATTTGGCTCGGGTTCAGTCAAAGTGTGCAACTCGGTAAACTTAAAATAAGTAGTTTATTTGTTAAAATAAGTTAAATGAAACTTCTAAGCATCCGAGATTCAGATTGGTGTTCGACAATTTAAAATTTATGGGACTTATGAGTGTCATATCTTATTTACCGAATGCACCCAAATTTACATTTTCACGCGAGGCTTAGAAAAGGAAATTTGACTCCCAAAGATTCTATTTACTCAAAAATAATAAAAAAAAAACATTCATTTATCGTTAAAAAAATTCCACCCCTTTTTAATTTTATTTCCCCACATGGTCACCCCATTCTCATAAAATCCCACTCACACACAAATTCCTCCTCCTCCCCCACCCCTCCCCGTCCAAGTCTCCTCTGTTCTCCTTCTTCAACCAATGAAGACACAGACCCACCATTCCTCCACACAATGATCCCAAACCCACCCCTCCCATGGCGGATCCTCCTCCTCACCTTCCTCTCCCTCCTCCCCCCCACCACCCCCCTTAACAGAGACGGCGTCCTCCTCCTCTCCTTCCGCTACTCCATCATCACCGACCCTCTAAACCTCCTCTCCGCCTGGTCCTTCGACGACCACACCCCCTGCAACTGGTTCGGCGTAACCTGTTCCCCCGCCGGCGACAACTCCGACCCCAGAGTCACCGCCATCTCCCTCCCCAACTCCCACCTCCGTGGCTCCATCTCCCCTGACCTCGGCTATCTCGACCAACTCCGTTCCCTCAATTTATCCTCTAATTCTTTCTACGGATCTCTTCAACCCGATTTTTTCCGGTTGTCGGAGCTCCAATCCCTCGATCTCTCTGACAACATCCTCTCCGGCGACCTCCCTCCGTTACTCAGTACTCTCCAGAGCCTCCAACTCCTCAACCTCTCCGTCAACGCCTTCTCCGGCGACCTCCCTCAACTCTCCGGTCTAACCAACCTGACAATAATCTCGGTCAGGGCCAATAAACTCACCGGCGGAATCCCCACCGGGCTGGGCCGGGTCCGGGTTCTCGACCTCTCATCCAACTCCCTCAACGGCACGCTCCTCGGGAACGGCTTCCAATCCATCCAGCTCCTCAACATCTCCAACAACCGGATTTCCGGCGAAATCCCGCCCCAATTCGCGACCAATATTCCGGAAAACGCGACACTAGACCTCTCTTACAACAATCTCACCGGGTCGATCCCGGGCTCGAGCCTTTTTCTCAGCCAGGAAACGTCTTCTTTTTCCGGAAACCCGGGCCTCTGCGGGGCCCCGTTGAATAGCCCGTGTTCGATCCCGTCTAGTCCCACCGCCCTCCCGACCGCGGCCGGGCCTAACTCGTCGCCCGCGATCGCGGCCATGCCGAATAATAACATTGAGTCGAACCCGGCGGAGGGCGCCGCCGTCTCGCCGCCGAGTGAGGGTGGTGGTGGTCAGGGGCTGAACCCCGGGACGATCGCTGTTATTGTCGCCGGCGATCTCGCCGGGATCGGGATTCTCGCTCTCGTTCTGTTCTTGGTTTACCGGTTCCGGCGGAACAGGGGAGCTGGAAATAAAGAGAGGGACGAGGTTAATGCTACACGAACTGACCGGGCGTGGTCGCCGACGTCGTCGCTGACATCGTCGGAGACCAAGGGGTTCACCAAATGGTCGTGTTTGGGGAAACACAAGGGGGGAGGGGACGAGGACGAAGACCGGTCGTCGTCGTCGGACTCGGTGAATTCGGAAACGAACATGCGAAACGCAGCGGATTGTTCTAAAGAGGGGCGAAACGACGCGCAGAGGGTGGGGACGCTTGTGACGGTGGACGGGGAGAGTGAGCTGGAAGTGGAGACGCTGTTGAAAGCGTCGGCGTTCATATTGGGCGCGAGTGGGCCCAGCATCGTTTACAAGGCCGTTTTGGAGGACGGCTCGGCTCTGGCTGTGCGCCGGATTGGTGAAGGCTCGGCTGAGCGGCTCAAGGATTTCGAAAGCCAGGTTCGGTCGGTGGCTAAAGTGGCTTCGGGTCACCCGAATCTCGTCCGGATCCGCGGGTTTTACTGGGCTGCGGAGGAGAAGCTTATTATTTACGAGTTTGTCCCTAATGGAAGCCTTGCCAACGCCCGTTACCGTAAGTCCTCTTTTTCCGTTGTTTTTTCTTTCCCGTTGTTTTATTATTTTTGCAATCATTTTACAAAAGTGAAATTAATGGGTCATACATTCCTGGATAGGATACATACAACTGTGAGCATTTAACTAAGTACGGATTAGTAAATAATTTAGTATTTATGACATTTATGTCTGATCGACATTGGTTGATAGAGAATGCGTGCATGTTAGTAGAATGATAGGTAGAGTTGCTAACGTGAGCATAAGTGGTTGGAACTTGAAAATGATGTGTTAGAAAGTCATTATCGAGATCCTGAGCGCGGGAGTGAAGGGTCAACTAGTACGTGGTACAATTCATTTGGGAGTTTGTGAGACACCGGCCGAGTTGTTCAAGAGATATTTTTTTTGGTTTTTTGAAAAGTGGACCAAAGTTTTCTACGTTGTCAACTTTTGTCCTTGGATTTTGTTTCCAGTTCACCAATTTCCAGTTCTAGGAAAACTACAGTAAATGCTTTTACGTGCCACTGCTCCTCGCCACCGCTCAATTCTGTACGCAAAGAGAAATTCAATTCTTGGGTCTGAATTTCGCATTTAATTTCGTTACTATTTCAAGAAAATGGGCGCGTTGGAATTTATTTGTTACTGACAAATTTCATTATCTCTACCTAGACTTTGGACCCCGTTCAGATTGGGTACCAATCCAATTTTATAATAGTCCTGTAAAAAAAGAAAAACTTTTTTTATTTTTTTACGCTTAACGATTTTGACTATAGTTTTGAGTGTGCGTAATAGTAACGGAATGTGTCACGAATTACAGGGAAAGGGGGGACGTCGCCGTGCCATTTAGCGTGGGAGTACCGTCTAAAGATAGCAAAGGGGGTGGCACGTGGGCTGAGCTACCTACACGACAAGAAGCACGTGCACGGCAACCTAAAGCCCAGCAACATCCTGTTGGACCTAGAGATGGAGCCCAAGATCGCCGACTTCGGGCTCGACAGGCTGGCGCCGGGCCTGGAGTCGGGCCACAAGACGGGCATCTCGACCCGGCACTTCGGCAGCAAGCGCTCCACCTGCTCCCGCGACAGCTTCCAGGACGCGGGCTCGTTCGGGCCCAGCCCCAGCCCGAGCGCCAGCTCCATCGGGTGCGGGTCCCCGTACTACCCGCCCGAGTCGCTCCGCAGCCTCAAGCCCAACGCCAAGTGGGACGTCTACGCGTTCGGGGTCGTGCTGATTGAGCTGCTCACGGGCCGGGTCATGGGGCCCGATGACCTCGCCACGTGGACGGTGGGGCTCAGCGTGGGCGGAGGGGAGGATGACCAGGACAAGAGCAGGGTTTTGAGGATGGCTGACCTGGCGATCAGGGCTGACCTGGAGGGATTGGAGGACGCTTTGCTGACGTGTCTGAAGTTGGGCTGTGGATGCGTGGCTCCTTTGCCACATAAGCGGCCTTCTATGAAGGAAGCCCTTCAAGTGCTTGAGAAACTGCCCACGTCATTTTCTTCGCCGTATTTTTAGTCATTTTTTTAATTTTTATTTTTAGGAGAGTGGATTTTATTTTTCCTTTTTCTTTTTTGTTCATTTAATTTAAGTACCATACAGAGTGTAAAGAGGAAAAATGTATGTATGGTACAATGCTAAATTAACACCATGATTTCTTCACTTTCCTTCAGAAACTATAGTCTTTTTAATGTAACTTAATTATTAGGGTGATAATGTTGGCAGGTGAGGTTGGTCTGTTGTTTGCTTTGTTTTATAATTAAATTAGAATTAATGAAGGGATTAATAATATAATCAGAATTAGGAATTTTGGAGTGTCATGTGTCATGTGTGAAGAGGAAGGGTTGATGTCATGATGTGTGACAGTGAGGTGATTCGTTTCTTCTTCTTGTTGAGATTGTTGTTTGTTGCCTTGATTTCAATGCAGATTTCTGAGTCGATTTGTCCTTTTATTCTTGTTGTTATGTCTGACTAGTACCAAACTGGATTATGTTTGCCTTTTTTATTTTTTCTTTAATCAATGTTCTTAATACATTGGGAAGAGCAGCAGAGTATAAACTACGTTATGGTCGGTTATGTTAATGAATTTTAAAACCTTAGTAAAATACTTCTACTATACTACCGAGTACGTCTTAATTTTGACTTATCGGTTAGAATTTTTTGGGTCAAAGACTACGTTAGTTTTTTTTAATTATAAGCCTCTCCATGTATTTGGTTTGGTTCGAACTGAACCATTAAAAAATTGCGTGACATTGAATCGGAATCGACCCAATAAAACTCGTCGATTCAGTAGTACTGAATCGAAACTAAATCGAGATATGGGCATATATAACTTGACTTGAAGTTTTTATCCAAGATTAGGGACGAGCGTCGGTTCAAAAACAAACCAAATATAAAAAAATCTGATCGAACCGAAACCCAAATTTGTGAACTTTGAGAACCGGAAACTAAATCAAAAAAAATTCAATTTGGTTCGAATTTTGGGATGCTGTATATAAGGTTTTTTTTGAAAAAATTGAATTGATGAACCGAAATCGAAATCCTGAAAGTTCGGTTTCGGTCTAATTTTTTGATTTCGACCGAACCGTGACGAGCCCTACCCAAGATGTCATTTTGCCAATCTGTTTTTTCCTTTTTCAAATTTGATTTTACAGCTACTCAAATTGGGAGGTTAATTAGCTCTCCTAATTTGATTTCTACATCACTTTTGTCACCGTTTTTTTTTTGACTATTTTCGATACATTAAAATTAGCACTTGACAGGTTCCTCTTCTTTTTTTGGTGGAAGCAATCTATTTATGGGACACAAGATTTGTATATAACAAATGGCAATGGATTTTCATCCCCTTTTCCAAGCACAAAAACATCCATCTAACTTGGCTTTGGAAATCCATTATTTTCTCAAATGGTAAGAAAAGTCCCTTTATTTTTTTTCCGGGTATTTTTGGATAAACATTTTAAGTTTGTGGTCAACTAGTTAATTTTCATTGCGTACAGGATCCTGAGGCGATAAGGGAAGCAATAGAAGACCCGGCGACGGAGGTGCAGGTGAACTCGGTGGAGACAGTGGACTCGGGCGACGGCCACCGCCAGGTCACCAAGTACGTGACGGTGGTCCACCACCAGGATGCTCCAAGCCCCATCAAAGGCACGGTGGCCGCCGCCATCGCCGCTCATCACACCCTTCACCACGTTGAACAACTAACTAATTCCCAACCGTAAACCATGATATATACATGAATTACCAAGGGGGTGTTTGAGAATATATAGCCAAATGTAATGTATTAAGTTCATGATTGGTACACTGATTTTGTTGCAATGCGATCATGTTACTTATATGAAGAAAAAAGGTATTGCATGTTTGGAAATTTATGCTCATATTTTTCAAATTCTGTTGTTTAATTTAGTGACTCGTCGTTAAATTTTGTAAACACTTTCCGAAATTTCTGATTGGATGTTAAGATGTGTATAAAAAGATTGAATTGGGCTCGAATCTCCCTAACAATAATAAGTAAAAATCATCCGAAAGATTAATAATCTTGATCGATCATGACTCAACGATAAAATATTGTCTTTCAACCAAAAAAAAGGATAAAATATCTTCATAAATTATCATATTCTCTTGGATAAAAAATCATTCAAGAATGATTCTTTGATGCAATTTGTACGCAAAGAATTTGAGGATTCATAGTCGTAAACTTGCTCACTAAGAATTTCCGGAAGCTTTCATAAGTCAAGTCACACACAATTAATAGTTAATTTAATCATATACTTCAAATCAAAGTATATAATACTGTTGCCACCTATTCCACCTAATATCAGAGATTTGATTTTCCAAATCATGTAACCAAACATTTTACTCCCTCCGTTTCAAAAAACATGGCTTTTTAGACAATTTAGATTGTTTCAAAATACATGACCATTTTATATTTTTTCCCTCTTCTTTCCGGATATGCCCCTCATGATAACCTCAATTATTGAAAAAGTAGAACATGCAAGCATGCTTTTTTTTATAAACAACATGCATAACTTTTACAAGGGTAATTTAGGTAATATGAAAATTCCTTAATATACGTGAATTTTCTAAAAGACTATGTATTTTGAAACGGGGGGAGTATATTTCATTAGTCAACGGTTGAATCTTAGCCCAAGAAAGCCAAAAAGTCAACGAAATGCATAAACTTGTTGTCTTGTTGATGCTCTTAGCTTTATAATGCAAGCTCATTTGCTTGAAAACTCAATCACCCATTTCGCTAAACCTTCCTCCGGGTTCAGATTTTAAATCCACAGACAAAAAAGAGAAAAAAAAACCGGGTCGGTTTCGACTCAGTGAGTGCTGTAATGGGTCAACCACTGAGTCGACTCGGTCAACTGATCGTTGGTAAGGAGACTTTGTATGTGAACATGGTGGGGTTTATTTTCGCAGGCAAATCGACAATCATTCATCACCTCAAAACTGGGCAATTCGCCGATTTCAAAACCATCACAATTGGTACGTTTTCTTCTAATCGTTTGGGTTTTGAATTTGAAATTGCGGAGAATGTAGGTTTAGGGTTTATGTTTGAGGTTGGAATTAGGGTTTAGATCTGATTGGAACAGGTTTCGAAGTTGACACCTTGCAATTCGGCAACTTTGAGCTCTGTGTAACTGAAGTTGGCGGACAAACCCGGGTAATTTCCAAACTCATGTCCATTATTTGGAGTATAAATCTCTTCATATCTCTGAGCGACCTTGCCTACTACCATTGCAGTTTAGTGAATGTAAATACCTTCTATATGGCCACGGGATTGTGTTTGTGGTGAATAGTAGTGACAGAGAAAGAATTATGGAAGCCAGAGATGCTCTTCATGAGTTCCTGAACAAGGTCTTTAATAATCTGCTGATTTTATGGTGTAGAATGGTGATTATTGGAAGAACATTGCTTGATGATCTGTGTTATTTGCTTTTCGATGGGCGTAGGACGAAGCGAAAGAAAAGCCTCTTCTTGTGATTGCAAACAAGCAAGACCTTCCTGGTGCAATGAGTGTTTATGAGATCATGGAGAAGCTTGAACTCCATGCCCTTCGTGTGCATTGCTGGTAAAATCTCAGGCTTATGTTGTATGAAATTCGTATGGTTGCTAAGAATGGGGCGTCGACGTTTAATTGAATGAGTAATGCAGTTTCTCAAAGGCTAAAAGTTGTGTAGTACAGTATCTAGTTTTCTATTGTTTGAAGAAGTGTTACAGATTCAAACTTGTTTCCGCGTTGATTGACTGGTATGGATTTGGATCAACATTCAACAGGCATGTTCAGCATACTTGTGCCGTATCCGGTGAAGGGATCCGTGAGGGCTTTGACTGGCTATGCAGGAATATGACTGGCAAGGCAAGTCAATTTTCTTCCGATTTTCATTCATTCTCGATGGATGCAAGATGAATGTGTAGCTCCTTGATTGAAAAAATAGTTTTAACTTTTCAAATACTAATGTCAGTTTCTTTGTTTCGGTCACAGCCTTACGGCCATCAAGTGTATTTATCTCAAAAGAAGTGAATTGTTGAAGATTTGTAGAGCAAATCCTTGTGGGTTAGCCCATATACACTAGACTCATGTTCTGTTCTTGGAGGATCAAGGTCTGTCTCGTGAGATGTTACTTTAGTTTTTTACACAGAATTCCCAATAACAGCTTTAGGATTGTAATAATATGATGTCGATTACTACAATTCTTGTAGCTTAATTCGAAATGATGCTTATGGAGTTGTAGAGAATAATTTGTCTTCCTTCAGGTTGTTCTTTATCCTAGTCCTAGGCAGTTGATGTACTCTTACCCTTTATACTGTATTCTAGATGTGATTATGTGCACTGTATTTGTAAAATTGTAAACTTCAAATTTGCGATTTCAGCTCGGAGTCTACTTTTAACATTTGCACTCGAAACAGAAACATTCTGCAGTTATATAAGACCTTATTGGTGTTATTGTGCATTCCATGTAAAGTGTAAACATTTAAATTCATCCATATGTGCCTAAAGAATAATTTAATTGTTATAGAATCAGTTCATATACACGCAACTACACCAAAGATAAGGAATCATGCACATGTTATCACCTACCCGTAATGCATAATATTGATCAGAATTGTATGGCAGGGCATTTGCCATGGAGAATAGGCAGGAGATTGAAGATTCTGATTTGTTATTCTTTTTCAGAATAGTTGCTTAGTTTTTCAGCTATCTTTCTATCTAAAGGAATAGTTCAACAAAAATGACTAATCTGATTAGTACAGGATAAGATGGCTGAAAATGATACCTAGCCTATCAGATTTGTAATTATTCTCAATCGTATACTAATTCTCTTCATTTAATATTCACTATTTGATTTAGATGGACCATTGCTTAGTCTCCTTCCCAATTAACAAAAAAACTTGTATCAGTCAAACATATCTTCTCCTATTAATTTGCCAACACTGTCTTCTCTTTTCATCCTGTATTAGATTTCCTCTTTGCCTTGAAGATCTTTTTCGTTTTCTCTGACCCGGGTGAACAAGTGAGTTTTTTCACAGTAACAGTACTTCTTTGTTTAGAGCCAATATCTATATTTAATTTATGCAGTTGTGTTAAGGCCTGCTCATTGAATTGCTTGTGTTTGATACAGGTAGCAAAAGACAGAAATGGGTATGGCAATTTCTCGGTTGTTGAAGGCACTGTTTGCAAAGAAAGAGATGAGAATTCTAATGGTGGGTCTTGATGCTGCTGGGAAAACAACCATTCTTTACAAGCTAAAGATTGGAGAAGTAGTAACCACCATTCCTACCATTGGTATCTACTGCTACTTCTTTTTCTTACTGTGCCTTACTACCTTCCTCTATGATATTTATAACCCATGATTTGGCCTTATCCCCTTCAGCTTTTTACGATCGTAAAACATAATTCTTGTGCTTCCAATTGATTGATCAATTGCCCTTATATTACGACTCAAGTCGGGACAAATGATAAAAGAATCGCAAGTGCTTTGTCAAACATGATGTTGTATGTTGGAGAGTTTCAGCTAGATATCAATTCTAATAATTATATTGGACAGGTTTTAACGTGGAGACAGTTGAGTACAAAAATGTGAGTTTTACCGTCTGGGATGTTGGAGGCCAAGACAAGGTAAAAGTTCATCAATATATTTTTTTCTAACACTGGCTCATGAAATGACTAAATTTACATAAAATAAATGAAAACCATTACATATTTTAAGTTAAAACTGAACCAGACTTATTAGTTCTTCGCTATTGAAAATGCATGAAACAAAGTTATGAGGCCTTCACATATTGCATGACCAGTAATCTTCCTTTCTGTATCTCACAAAAGGCATGACTATGTAATTTATGGTGATCACCATAAATATACGTGATTCTCTACCGGTATTGAACTATACCATAAATGGTTCAGGGGATTCATTATAAATATGTAGGGTAGAGTTCTTCCTCCTTTCCCTTTCTTTCTGAGAAAAAATCCTGTTCATTTCTGATCTGTGGGCACCCCGCAGATACGGCCTCTGTGGAGACATTACTTCCAAAACACCCAGGGCCTAATCTATGTCGTTGATAGCAACGATAGAGAAAGAGTCTTGGAGGCCAGAGATGAGCTTCATAGAATGCTTCATGAGGTTAGTCTTGTAAAATGGATTCTAACAACTACTCGAGTGGCTGTAAAGAAAAGAAAATAACCCCTTTTTGACAACTATTGCTTTTGGTTAATCGGGTTAACAGGATGAGCTACGCAATGCAACGCTTCTTGTGTTTGCAAACAAGCAAGATCTTCCTAATGCTATGAGCATTGCTGAAATCACAGATAAACTCAGCCTTCACTCACTCCGTCAGCGTAAATGGTATAAATTACATCCTTTATGAAATTCAACACTATCATTCATGAGCTCTGATTATCCTACTATAATTCTTCGGCATCAGGTATATACAGAGCGCTTGTGCCACTTCCGGGGAAGGGCTTTATGAAGGTCTCGATTGGCTTTCCAGCAATATCAACGGCAAGGTAGTAGGATAAGCCTAAATCCAGGTTCCATGGCACATTTACATTTAACGACGCTGTGTTGATGGATTGTAAGTATTTGATATAGCTAAATGTTTTTGCAATCGGTTGCAGTAACTAATGATCATGGAACCTAAACGGCTTTAGGCTGTGAGAGTTTGAGCTTGAAGTCTTATCCAGGCACTGCGCTTAGTTTATGGTACTCTTAATGCAGTTTTATGGATTAGTTGGGATTTGGAGAAGTGTTGTTCTTGGTTTTGTTATATCAAATAAATGTTTGCTAATACATCTTGTTGGATCCACTGTGAATAAAACTGGATATAGTCTTATGTTTCCTGAATGTTATGTTTGTTTACTGTTAAAGATGTTTCTCCTTATTTTCACTTTGCTCACTTGATTCATGAAATAGAGAAAAACTTGTAATTATAAACTTAGCACACACTAGTTTGAGTATACTCCTCATTTTCTGGATCATCTAACCCTTTTAAGTAATCACAACTTTTATTGTCAACACTTATGACTGCAAAATTGAAATGGCAAACTAAAAAACCACTGTAAGTGTGGGCGTGAACTGAGAAGAGATGGCTTATGGGCACTTTTTGATGTAATTTTGCCATCAGAGTCAGAAAACCTCCATTGGCAGGAGCTCTCCAGCTCTGGGGAGAGGATTATCACATGCTGAGTGATGAGCATATGCGCCTTCTCTTGCATTTTTGGCTGTTGTTTGTGAGTTCTGATATGAATTTGCAGCAGTCTTCTACTTTCTCCTGTCAAAGATTAACAAAGAAACTAGCATTATTACCACAATCACCACTATAAGTTAAGCTTGTCTTGTTTAGTTTTTATGCTTGACTACTAGATGGGCCCCATCATGAAAAAAGGGATTAGATACTTCTATTATTGGAAACTTCTGTTGTCTGCATCAAATATGATTGCAGAAGATCATACTTGTGGAGATCCATAAATTCTAACTTGCTTGGTGTATGTTAAATGTTGATGCTAGGTAATTAGATCCTTATCAGTTTGTGATACTATGGTATTGTAGTCAGTAATCTCTTGTTATTTAAATAACTTATATGGTTTGAGGGGGAACCTTGCTAATCTTGAAGGCATCCATGAGGAGAATTTCAGATTCCATTGGACTCCAAATCTCTAGCTCTTCTATGGCATGTAGCACCACTGAAGCTGCTACAACAGATGGAGGGTAACACAAATACCCTGGATCTGGTAAAAAAGAACAAAAGGGTAAAAATCCCAGCAACAGAGTTTGTAGTAACAATACTTGAAAAAACATGGTGTGACAATTACCAGCAATAAGAGAGAGCAGTAAGTTTTCACTTGTACTGAATATCTCCTGCTGCCAGTAGCTCTTCCAGTTTAGCTTCCTTGTCAAATGCTCAAAGTATGAAAATGGGGTTACTGGGTTCATCTTCCACTCTAGTGTGGACATCACCAGCAACTCCATTTTCATTACGGTTTTCGGTTGGAACACATATTTGCAATCTATCTGCAAGCACAAACTATACTCGTCATGCTTATATTCTTGTTATATCGGTCTTTCTAACTTATACCCTTTAATAACCCTTTTTCCGAATATAAGTACCGAAACAATCAAATAGAATCGAATCTTTCAACATCAGGATTGTATGATGTGTATGACTGATGCTTACTTGGAAGTCCATGAGAAATGGGACATGGGTTTCTTGAATCTTGCTGGCTAGAGATAGGCAAGCAACAGAAACCAGCTGAGAAATCCAAGGCAGGCTTGCATTTGCAAAGGATTTGGTGAAAATGAACCTGTCATAGTAATTGACAGCCAAGACAAGTGTGGAAGTGGAGAATCCTAAGTGGGCATTCACCATCATCATCCATTCTACTGATTCTTTCCTCAAGTTGCTTTCCAACACCAGCAATGGCATTTGATCAACAGGGGAAAGTTGCTCATTCTCCTCCTTGGCAAGTAAAGATACAAGCTGATCATGATCATCTTCTTCATAAGAAGAACAAGGAGAAGAAATGGCGGGTTCTACGCATTCTTCCTCCTCATCTTCTTCTTCTTGATGTAGTTGGCATTTGGATTTGGAGAGTCCAAGATCAACCAAGATTTCTTCATGGCAGTATAAGAAATCAAGGCCACAAGTGGAGATTTGTGGTTGGCTTTGTGTAGCTTGTAGAGTCATTTTTGTTTAGGCTAAAATGGATACTATTGGTGATGAAAATAGGTATAAGCTAGCAAGCTATAGCATCATCTCTCAAGACTTTGCCATCCACTATATATCCCCTACTTTCCAAGTTCAAATAGGAGTGGGACCATGTAGAGGGTCAATCATATTGGTGCAACCAAACGACATCGTTTTATGAATCTTTTTTTTATTATTATTTTGAACAGATAAGATTTCGAAATATCATGTAGGCTTAGTACGTAGATCAAGAAACCAAGATAGAATTCGATAGCCGGACAAACCCACATGCAAGAAGAAACATAGAAATGGTAAATGTATGTTCGTGCTAAAAGAAGAATTTACAAAAAAAAAGCTCTTGAAATACACCATGGATAAATAACACTTAAGCACGTACCTTACTTGCTCAATCCAATACATGCCTATGATATTTAACTTATGGTTTATTACAAGTAAATATATTTGACTAGTGATCTTCTACACTAATTTACCCTAAACATTGAATTCTACTTATTTTGTAGGATCAGAATGGAGGAGTGACAGCTAGCTAGGTGGGTTAAGAGTTGCATTAAAGAGAGGCACGCAAGGTGCATGGTCTTTTGCTTTTGTATTGTGTGTTGTGTGTTGTGTGCCTTTCAAATTGAATACTTGAGCTATGTCTTTCTGATCCTCTTCAGACCACTTGAATGCATGAGGAGCTTCTTGTCCTTTCTCTTGTCAGATGATTGCTTGTATTTGTTCAACTCTTTAATATGCTCTCCTTCCTACATCACTCTATACATGTGATGCCTATGAACTAGTTAATTTTTGTGACCCAAAAAGGATTTGTTAATTGTTATGCACTCGTTCAAACCTACAATCAAAATTAAACTTTCTTCTTGTACTAATGTTATTTATTGTTATTATTATTATTACTATTTTGTCATTTAAATGAGATGCAAACCTTTCTCATGTTAGAAAATTATAGATACATTATGCATAAACATGCATTGTTATAAAGTGAACAAGCGCATCATATGTGTGAACATCTTGTAATATATCAAACGTTATGTTTTTCAAATTCAATGACAAAAACAAGTGGGAAAATATAAAAATTAGAAAGAGTCAAAATTACCCATGTATCTTTTAATCTTAGCTATGTATCCCTCCCATTTAAGGGTCTCATTTATTTAGTATTATTCATGTGATCGGTTGTAAGATCTGGATTTCCAAATTTTTTTTACATCATAAGGTGAATTGGCAGTAATTGTAATGTAATAGTAGAGTGAAAAGGAACATACATATGCAGAATTCTACTCGTTATTCAACTGGCTTTATGGGCTTATAGATTGTCGTAGTCCAAATTGAAGGCGACAAAATAGATCTAGGGCAGGTTTGGTATCAAACAACGAAAATGTAAACTGAATGAAAGCGCACCTAAACTATATTAGCATTAATGATAAGTCACACAGACACAGGATGAATCACCTCAATTGTTATACAAAAACTACTGGAGCCCTCTTACGGTATTCTATTTGTTTCCCTAATCTAATGTTGAGGTAACAAATCACCTCAAGCATTCCCTTCATTCCTTCTCTAGACACACATGTTTTAAAATTTCAAATTAGAATATTTTTTTTCAATGTATAGTTACACATAATTGGACTAGTTTCATTTTTATTTCGTTTACGTTTCTGTAGTTGGAAACCAAACGGTCCCTTAGAAGCATAGACGGTCCTAGGGGGCATGAGTGGGCCCGTGCCCTCCCTCCCGTTGGGTTTATTATCGGTATATATATATTTGGTATATATATATATATTAAATTTTAGGTTAAATACGAATATATTTTAAATTAATTTGTATTATATGACATGAAATTCAACTAGTCTAGATGGTCTATTGTTCAATTTTGTTTTCATCCCACTAATGTTCAATTCCTAGTAGCATCATTTTGCTCTTTTATTCACATTTAATCTATTTCTCTCCAATTTTTTATTCACATTTTTCTTTTTTCAAATTGTTTTTGCTTAAGTTAGACCTCATACATAATATATATTTTTTGAAAAATAAGTACCTATTTTTTACTATTTAAGAGTATTGCATAATTAAATTTATTAGTTATTCTTGATTCATCGAACCTCCTATACAAATTGTGCCCCCCTTAAATTCGTTCAGCGTCTGTCATTGCTTAGAAGGAACACGAAAAAGAAAATAAGTTCTTGCATTTCCCAAATTTCTAGTTCTAATAAGAATTTTAAAAAAGGAAAGTGTGATGATCAATTCCACAAATTAATGTCTATATCCTAAGCTTACTATAATAATATTTTTTCAAAATTTATATATCAACTTCTATAAATACATTTGAGTCTAACAAACTAATAGAATAGGCCATTTTACAATATTCTCTATAGAAAATAGAAATCATGTCCCATATAGTTGCTTGCATTATTAATAATGGGGTGGTATAATCTAGAGGCGACAAGTGTATAGGGAACATGTGAATGCGACATGTGATATAATTTGCTATTATTTTAGTATTATATATAGTAGACTTTGTCAAGCAAAATTTTTTCTGTCAAAATGTTTGAAATGGTTTTCACTAGTCGATTCATGAAAATAACTTTGAGAATATTAATTCTTTGAAATGGTTTTTTATTCGAATTCCCAAAAACTATTGAACAAATGTAGTATACAACTCTCAATTGCAGAGATCTGATCTCATATGAGCGAGTGCTTGATCATTTTCGTTCATCTTTCTCTCTATCTCGTTCTTTCCAACTTCTCGCCTTCTCTTATTTCGCTTTGCTCCTCTTTGAACCTTGTGAAGATTGTTACGTTTTGAAGGCTCCAATTGTTAAAATTGTTTTCTACTAGATCTTTCTGCTTTTAGTTGTTGGATTTTGAATTGTTGTCGAGATCAATTGCCTCACCTTCATTTCCCAACTTAATTTCAATCCATTTTCTGATTTATGGCCTATGAATGCAAAAATTTGACTATTGTTTCTTTTGTCCATTTTGAACAATAAAAACACCTCTTTTTTAATTTCAGAGTGTTATTTTCACTCCAAATTTCTATTCTATAGCATGTGAATGCCAAAACCGAAAAACGTCAACTTAAAAGACTTGTCGCTTACGAGTCACAATTTTGATCTCATCAGTCCCACCACAAATGTTATACATTCGAAGTTCCAACATCATAATAAACTAAGAAACTATGCATCCAACTAATAACAAGATTTCTATAGAGAATCCTCGGTTTGACCCAAATCTTATTCCAGAATCCACACCATAGTATTGAACCATAAAATTCTCCTACATTTGGGTTCCCAACAATGTCTCTACCAGAACCAGACGACGTCGTTCACCATCAAATCTCTCATATCCTTCAGCAACCGATAACACAATCCGGATACCCTCAAGTCGATGAGCTTTACTCTTCGGAGGTTTTGGGTTATCATCGACCCATAAACAAAAACGGTTCACTCGCCTCTAACAACTTTGTTGACCCAACTATAAATTATAGCTCCGTTACACAAGAGTCTAGCAATTACGTTGGATCATAAAATTGAATGAATCAGCAATAGTTTATGTTTTCTTCCCAGTTTTCGAGTTTTCAAGCACCATATTGTGATGTTGAAGTTTTTCCATCATCAAGTACTTAGCATTTTTGTTACCTTTAATCTCATTTTTGGTTTATGGAATACTGTGTACATTTTTTGTGATTAATATGGTGTCGATTCATATGAAGTTTCAGGTGTTGGAATTCCTAACCAAGGCGAAAGTATAAACAAAGATTCGGTTTTCGATGAAGGTTATGGATAGTATGATCAACAAGGTTATGTATATGATCGAAGACGTAATTAACGTTTAGTTTGTATGCCTTCATGTAATTTTTTCTATTTAATGTGGTCGAGAAAGATTTTGCGGCTACTTGCACGTTAAACCATGTATGCAACTCGCTAATTGTACGTGTTACATTGGTTGCATAATAAACTTTCTAGATATGAATGAATGTTGCTTGTTTTTTGGTCAAAATAATGAATGTTGCTTGTTGATTCAAACCTCTCTTGGAAATTGTAACTTTGGAGATTATAGGCTCATTTTTAGCCGCAAAAGCTTCTAACAAGAGCTTAATCCATACCCATTGAACCGTTGTAATAGATGGTGTAAAACCAAAATCCATGACAGATTGCAGGCTGTTCATAAGTCTTGTCCGAACCAAGATGGCACTTGGGTGATGTAGCAATCTTGGCTAAGTCTTAGGCGGATACTTTTTTGGTAATTTGAGGAGCCTAGATGACACCAAATGGCAATAGCCCACTGATGTGTTTGATTTGCTTGCATATAACCGTTACTTGAATCAAGTTTACAAATGCATATATGTAAGTTTCAAATGTGTAATGATCATATTCTGCAAGGGTTGGATATGTGATTAAGCAATTCTGGTAAAAAAATTTCTTAATTTGTGTTAGGGATTTTCTTTTGCTACCCTTGAGGTATTGACATTCCTTTTAGTACCCAAACAAACTTTTATTTCCTTTTGCTTTACAAATCTTATCTTCCGTACCCAAATTCACAAGGTAACTTTCCGTTAACATAGGTAAAAATAAAAATAAAATAAAAAAACCCAATTTTGAAAAACCCCTATCCGAGTGGTCATGTCGACAAGGATTACGTTAGGGGAGAGGGCGCCGGATGAGGGGTCCAGGAAGACGAACCGGACGTCGGAGGGGAAGTCCACGATCGAGAAGACGATATCGGAGGAGGTGGCGAGGGCCGGCGAGGCGGGCGCCGAGGGGGAGGAGGGGCTCCACCGCGTGTGAAGACAGTGACCGAGTTGCCGACGTTCAAGAGATGGGTGCACATCGAGAGGCCTGTCACGCCGGTGTCGATCCACTCGATCCGGTTCGCGGAGGGGCTAACGACGTCGGAGGGTGGCATTCGTCGGAAAAGGTGGTTGGCGACGGAGATTGTGATTAAAATATACAGTACAAAATTGGGGATAGGTCAAAGGGGGCATGATGGAGAATGAGCCAATAAGCCCCCGCTCCCACGCTACCAAGAAACCCCAGCCCCCAAAAAACCCTAACAGTACATCTCTACCAAACTTGAACCCTAGATCTCAAATTATGCCACAAATCGCCCAAATTAGTCAAAATCTCCTTCTACAAATCCTAATCCTTGCTACCAATAGCCCCATTCGAAAAGTATCTTGGGTTAAATCAACCAAAAAAACTGCAAACCTCGAGTTTGAATGGTGTCATGGATGAATGAAATCTAGCTTTTACAGTAGCCCGCAAGAAGCTAGTCGAGGATGGCAATTGGCGTCCGATTTTGGTCGGAGCCGGCGCTAGGGCCCGATCCCAAAGGAAGATCTACACTTGTTGGTTTCGTTTGAGACCTTTGCCCGCTCAGACATGATGTTGTTTTCTTCTGATGTTCTTCTGTTGGTTGTCCATTTGAACCTTTTGAGGATTGACTTTTAAATAACTTAGGAACAATTAAGGGTGAGAAACCCAAATATTTTAATGGGTGAGAAACCCATTTTATTAATGAACAATTAAAGGGTGAGAAACCCAAGTTTATGTTAAAGGGTGAGAAACCCATTGGAAATGATAACTAAAAACTTTGACATAATAGAGTGAGTATGGAGGATGGTGAAATAGAAAGATGGAAACTATAGTTGAGGTGCATCCGGTGTTGAGTTTCTTGGTGTTTCATATGCTTTAAGAAACAACATTTTGATCTTATACTTTAAAACATTCACAATGTGATTTTCATATCTTATGCTATGCCTCAAAATTAATCTCGACCATGGTCTCGATTGTTCTTGAATGCTCATATAATTTGAATCTCGTCAAATCCCCCTGTAAAAAGAAGTTGTCCACCCGATTTGCATTGAAAGAAAGGCGCAACAAATAAAAAGAAAACTATGAAAAATTAAATGGAAATTTTCATAAAAAAGGAAAATTTGATCCTTGTAATGCTCACAAATATTAATTATTTACAAGGCTTGCTCTTTTGATTTGAAAATGTTTGGCAGAATTGCTTGTACTTTAATTGCGTATAAATTTTTCGAAGTACACGAGCTTTGTTGGAATTTTCCGAATAGAGTTGTGCTAGGCCAGGTTGCTAGGTGCTTGGGGCCTTTGAAGATCCTTCATCTCGGTGGAGGGAACGTTAGCTGTCCATTTTCCACACTCCAAGATGGGTCGACTTGTTGCCTGCGACGCTAAGATTTCCTTAGTGCTACTCACACCGGGTCCAATCTCTTTTTGCTTTTGTTTTTTGAGAATTTGTGTTATCCTTAGTATATTCTGTCTGTCATGTGTGGCTCTTTGTGACCCTCCTAGCCATTCTTAGCTGCCGTTTAATGACCTTTCGGGCTACCAATTTTTTTGGTACTCCGAACCCTTACCTTTTAAAAAAAAATGAGCCAATGAGATGCACGCGCTTGTTATAACATCGGGGTTTTTTTATTTGATTTTAATTTCTTTTTTTTTTGGTCCCTTTTTTGTTTACGGGAATAAGATTTGTGAGGTAAATCATGAAATTGGATACGGAGAAGTAAATCTACTACTCCCTCCGTCCCTTAATGTTCGTCCTATTTCCGTTTTTGTCGTCCCAAAATGTTTGTCTTACTTCTCCCCCTTTCCATTTATATCAATTATTTCTTCCACAATTACCCTTACACCTTATCACATTTTACACAAATCATCACCTTTTTCATCTCCTTTATTTCTCTTTCATCACTTTACACTCATTACCTATACCTATCAATTCATCTTTATTCTCTTCACTTTTAACTCATTATCTCCATTAAAACACTATTCATTATCTTTCTCATTTTAAAAAAAAAATTTACACATTATTTTTGCCATTAATCAAGTGCAGCAAAAACTCCCAATTTGGACTCATTTTTGAAGTTGTACGTGGATGTTGAATTTGGACTGAATTTGGCCTTTAATGGAGGCTTGGGTTATCACCCAAATCAGGCCCAATATCTCACCTTCTCCCCACATAAATGTGAGAAACCCTAGCTGCTCTTTCATTTCCCCCTTGTGCCTCCATTTGAGATTGAAAACCTCTCTTTCTCTGAGCTTGCTCCATCTTCGATCTCCATCCCGCTTTGACCTCGTCCCTTCATGCTTTCATTTTCCGCCAACCTCATTTCCCCCTCATCTCTTCTCTGAGCGTGCACCATCTTCGATCTCCATCCGCCTTGCATTCTCCCCAGATCTGTGCTGATTTGTGGCGAAGTGTGTTGAGATGGATCACAATGGCCCCGTTGATGACAGCCCCGAGTTCCTGGATGCTATATTCCGCGACGATAACTCCCTCGAGTCAGAAGACTCTTCCCCATACGAGTGCCCTTACTATCCACAATGTGAATGGGGGCATGACTGTGGCGGGAACCATTCCTTCACCCCCGATCGGGGTTCACTTTTGAGGGAATCGTGGTTAAAACGGAAAGATGAGGGGGAGCGCGTGGACCAACCCCTTCCGTCGGAGTCCAAGGCGAACGGCGGCGGGCTGGAGGTTGAAGATCTGGACGGCGGCGGGATGGATCCGGAGGCTGCAGATCTGGACGGCTTGTACGCCCTTGATTCCGAAGTGGATCAGTAGCTAAGTCCCCTTTAACCCTATGAAATTGCAACTTGTTGTTGTATTTTGTTGTTGGTCGAACTCCCCTTTAGCTGCTTTTGTTTGCATGTTTGTAAACCCTTGCATGTTTGTATTTTCTGGATTTACTCCCCTTAACATTTGGTATTCTGTGTTTGAATGAATGATGAAGGAGAACCCCTTTTATGTTTGTTTGAGTGATCTGGATTCCTGCGTTTTGTAGTCCCCTTAACAGGCTATTCATGGATGTCAATGTTGTTTGAGTGATCTTGATTCCTGTGTTATTCATGATCTGGATTCCTGTGTTTCTTGATCTGGATGTGAATGTTCATGGATGTTTGTGGAACTTGTTTTTGTTGATCATGATAATTTGATGCTGAAACTTGATACGTTTTCTGTGTTTGAGAACCCCTTTTATGTTTGTTTGAGTGTTATGAAAGTTGGATTCCTGGATTCCTGAGTGATCTTGATTCCTGTGTTTGAGAACCCCTTTTATGTTTGTTTGAGTGTTATGAAACATGTTGATGCTCTTGAAACTAGTTAGTGAGTTGTCTAAAAACTGTTGATGCTCTTGAAACTTGTTTGTGAGTTGTCTAAAAATTGGTGATGCTTCTGAAACTTGTTTCATGCTTCTAAAACTTGACTAATTTTGTGAAACTTGTTTGTGAGTCTTTTGAAACCTGTTCATGCTCTTTATACTTGTGTGTGAGTTGTCTAAAAATTTGTCATGCTTCTGAAACCTGTTTCATGCTTCTAAAACTTGACTAATTTTGTGAAACTTGTTTGTGAGTCCTTTGAGTGTTGTTGCTCTTGAAACTTGTTAGTGAGTTTTCTGAAATTTGTTGATGCTTGTAGAAACTAGTTAGTGAGTTTTCTGAAAATTATTGATGCTTCTGAAACTTGTTCCATGCTTCTGAAACTTGACTAATTTTCTCAAGCTTGTTGGCGAAATTGCTTAGAATCTGTATGACAGTTGATGTTTTTAAAACTTCTTTGTGATGATTATTTTGAAGTCTGTACACCATGTTTTTTTTTTCAACTCATGGCCACATTCATGCTATTGTTATTGAAACTAATGAAATAATTCAACTTATCATGTTGTTGAAACTTGTTTGTGATGATTGATTGTAATTTCGTACAACATGCTCTTATTTCTGTATTTCTATATGACAGTTCATGTATCTGAAACAAAATTGTGATGATTTATTTGAATTTTGTACACCATGCTTCTATTTGTGTGCTTCTGAGTTACTTGAGTTTATGTTATGCTTCTGTGCTTGAGTCCTTTTTTTTGTACAACATGATCTTATTTCTGTATTTCTGTATGACAGTTCATGTTTCTGAAACTTGTTTGTAATGATTTTTTTTGAATTCTGTACACCATGCTTCTATTTGTGTGCTTCTGAGTTTTGACTTGATGTTATGCTTCTGTGCTTGAGTCTTTTTTTTTTCAATGATGATTCCCTGCGTCTGAGATGCACACTCAGCCAAGCATGTTTAGTTGACATGCATTAGGCAACCGCCCTTAATTGTGGCTTTGGATGCCTTTTGCTTGACAATGGAATGTGTTTGAGTGTGCATCAATGATGGACAAGGGGACTCTGAGAATTTTTTTTTACTCAATGATGAATGGTTGCAATGCTGAGATGCTCATTCTTGCACAGCCTATTGCATTGACATACATTTGGCCACCGCCCTAATTTGTGGCTTTGGAGGCCATTGTATGTTGATGTGAGGGTGAATGAGCATCTGTGATGCTAAAGGGGAGTCTGAGAGTAATTTTTTTTTCCTTTTCAAGAATATTTCCAAAAGTACTTCATATATCTCCCCAAAATATGGAATAAACTTGTACAAGTTTTCCAAGTACACAAAAGTATTTGACAGACTACATGTGTCCTATACATAATTACATGAAGTCATCTAATGCATCATGCTGATCATCAATATCTTCATGAGGATCTTCTGTGCCCTGTGTCTCTTGCTCTTGATTTTGACTTGCTGTTTGTGTCTCTAGACCATCTGCACTTGCATGAATTATGTTCCATGCTTCACAAACTGCCCAGTTTGGTGCTTCCACTTGAATGGGCAGATTGCCCTGACTTGCTAACCTTTTCTTATTCACATGTGGCAAGTCATAATCATTACTGCCTTTTACTTTTAATACCTCATTCATGACACATTGTAGTGAATACCACACATTACCCAAAGTTAAAGGGTCTAGCTCAAAAAATGCTTCATGAACAGCTTGTAACATGTGCTCTATATCCTTGGGCATTTTTTTGTGCATGAGTGATTGAATGCTTCTAAAAAACCCTAAATCTAGGATGTTTAAATCTGGACTATTGGGTGGTTGTTGGATTAAGATGAAAGTAAACTCCCCTTGTTTGTAAACATGTTGCCATTCTTGATCTTCTTGAGTAATGTGTGCTTTGGCATTGTCCTGCTGGATGAATATGATCTTGTGACCTTCCTGTTGTGGCCATTTTGACTTGATTGCTGGAATGATTTGATCTATGAGCATTCTTCTTGTTACTGTTTTATTCACTGATTCAACAAGTTTGGTAACCATGGTACCCTTATCTCTGTTCTTGGACTTTCTCTTTGCTGCCTCTTGATATGTGAAAGGAAATATTCCTATCTTGCCATCAAAAGTGCATGTCCCCTCACAATTGAACCTAGGTCTTGCAACAGCTGCTGTAAACATGACTTTGGGTATAAACTTACTTGATGATGCAGCCCTGTATTTGCCCCTTTCATTTTCCGCTAGATACACTCTTTGTGTCTTTTTGCTGAGATGAAACCATTTCTCATCTATGTGGACAAAATCAAACATTGAGTAGTATTGCTTCTTATTATGTGGTGTGCTGCCTTGAAGTAGACTCAATATCCACTCCAACCTTGTCTTCATGTTTGATTCCTTCAGACCTGGATGGAGTGGATTAGTGTGTGCCCTAATTGATTTTCTTTGGATCATTCTGTGCACTGTGCTCTTTGATACTTCGAGGTTTGTTGCTAAATCTCTTATGCATGATCTCTCCCCCATTGTAAGTGTTGTGATTTTAGCAGCCTCAACTTCCACTCTCTTCCTACCACAGTTGTGGTACTTTGTACTTACAGCTGGCATGTGCATGGCATTTTGCTCTCCCCTTATGCTCTTCCATAATCTGCCAATTGTTCTTGTTGATACACTAAACTCACTTGCAACCTGTTTAATTGTGTTGTATGGCAGAAGTCCTCCCTGTGCTATGTGTAGAAGCCTCATCAAGATCTGCATTTTTCTGTGAGAGTTGAGCCTCGCCGTGAATGGTTGATGATGCAATTGTTCTGATGAGGTATCACCTGCTTCTGCTTGCTCTTCCCCTTGCTCACTGAACTGAGGAGAATCTGTATCTTCCTCTACCTCCCCTGGTGTTGCATTAAGATCAAAAGAGTGGGGTGAATGAGCAGGTTCAGCTTCAAATACCTCTGGTTCTGATATTTGATTTAAATTTATGGCTGAAGCCATCACGACGTGGCAATGATGCAACAAAGAAGCTTCTTCTTCCCTCCTCTCTTTAATTTCAGAAGAATGTTTGGTGCCTTTAATGGCTTTTGAGCTGTAACAGAGGAATGTTTTGTGCCTTTAATGGCTTTTCAGTTGTAGAGGAGAATGTTCTCTTGTGTAAGAGATGATGTGTGCTTTTATATGTTGGCAGAATGTGGGGTTTGGGGTTGGATCCGTGTGACTTGAATGCTGGATTCCTATTGGTTGTTGTAAAGTTTAACTCCCCTTTGTAGTGGTTGAAAATAAATGAGCTGGATTGCATTTGATTTTCTGCTTTTGTACTTCCAATTTTGCAGCTTCCATCTGACACAAGCCTTACACAAAAAAAACACTTTTTGAACTTCTTAATTTTGGGGTGTACAGTGGAGTGAGACAATCAATTCGGGACAGAGGGAGTATAATACAGTATAAAGCGGAACCTATATCTAAAAATTGCGCCACCTCATCAACGTTGAATAAAAAAATGTTTTTAGTTTAACAATTATTAACAAAATAAAATTATTAACCCAAAATTAATAGGATTGTGTACTATAATTAGATCACATATCAAAATGAAAAACTATATTAGCTAGAATCTCTCTACATATTTTACACACTGACACATAATTAGGATTGAAGGGATTGTGTATAATTTATATATTAAGTTATTAAAATAATCTTCATATAATTTATATGAATATGGGGAAAAAATGACCAGGGGTATCAAAAAGAAAAGAATTTTTTTTTTGATAGAGCGCTACCAAAAGGAAATAAAAATTTTTTTGATACCAAAAAGAATTGTCAATACTTCAGGGGTATTAAATGGAAAATCTCTTTGTTTTATAAAGTCACGAAAATGATTAATATTAGAATTTAACAAATAAAACCAAATTCCGGACCAGGGGATACATCAATCAACTTTGAATTGTATGGTTTTTGATCCCAATTTTGATTAAATCTTGGAACAAAAAGTTGATTTGATCCGGACGGGAAATTGTTCAGTGACATGATCTCAATATACTTGGGCCCAATCATGTGAAGCTAAGAGCCCAAACAAGATCCGATTATCTCTATCGGCCCATCAATACAAAAAGTTGATTCTCGATCTCTCTCTGTCTTCCTTCCAATCTCAGGATTGTTGTTGCTGTTGTTGTTTATGAGTTGAATGGAAGATCGGATCAGAGGGTTGATGAAACAGTAAACCGTCAAACAACAAGTAACCGATAATCCCAACTAGAAGCTCAAAGATGAACTCGAAATTGGGTGAACCAAACCTAGAAACCAGCTATGAGGGAGAAGAGCTGATTCGAAGGGAATGGAACGATGAAGAGCTTTGAGAGAATTTGAGATTGGAAAATACTGATATATTGATGCCTGCTCCACGAGCTGAACTTGCATATATAGTGAACCAAAATAAGGGTTCAATTAGGAATATGAAAATACAGCAGACCGGATTAACTAAAACGGCAAAATACAGAAATAAAGGGTAATAACTGAATCCCTGTTACAGTTGAGTTGAGAGCGAAGAAGAGAGCAATGGCGGAAGAAGGGGGCAAATTGAGGGAGGCTCGAAGCGGCGATTTCGCATGTGGAAACTTGAGATTCCGATCTGAAATTGCTGCTCGTCTCACCGAATCAGAACCTCTTCGTTCATCACTCACATACACACACATACATACATGCAGATTCATATCTCGCTCGCTTTCGCTTCGTCTTTACGCCTGCTCTCATCGCTTTGCTCCCCTCTGATCTCTGAACCTTGTGATGACTTCTTCGTCTGAAGGTTCCAGTTTTTTATGTTCAATCGTCGGCTACTGATTGAACGGAAAATGGAGTTTTAGTTTTTGATTTGGGGGTGATTGACTGGTTTCACTAAACCCTAATTTCCCAACTTTGAGATTCAATTTGATTTACTGTTTATAGGCTGTGAAGGCAGGCATTGGCCGACAATTTGATTTCATTTGCACTTGGGAAGTGGCAAAATTGGGAGATTTGCAATTCAACTAAGAAGCCCATCTTTTCACAAAGCAAGCTAGTTTGGAGGCTTGGAGTTTTGTATCGAAGCAATCTTTCCCTTGAAATCTAAAATGACATTGAGTAACAATTATGAAAAACTCATCCTGTGTTGCCTATAATGGTGACATTTGTCAGGATTTGAAGCTTCAAATACACCGCAGTTGAAACAAACCAGAAGAACAAAGCGTTCTGGATTATAACATTTTGACAGACATGAATGAAATCGGTGAAAGTTATATTTGATACTGCAACAATCTACAAGCACATTACAGTTAGGTTTTTCTGTGAATGATAGAGATTTTGAGAATCCAATGCTAGATGAAATGACAATGCCAACTCACAATATTCACAGCCTAAAACCAGCAATTAGTACAATAAGCATCAAACTCCCAATCCCTCTGATTTTCACACCACAGGTTTGACAATCATTCAAAACTGTGTGTTTGAGATCTGCAAATCGACTGCTTTATGAATAGTCTGAATTGTGGCTCAGTTGAGCTGAAAATATAAGCGCAAAAAGAACCAATCTTTTCTTTTCTTTTTTTGATCAAACACAAGAACCAATCTTTTCTAAGCTAAAACCCTAACTACGACATAAACAATTTCCAAATATCAAAGTCTATTACCTAAGCTAAAACGGCGTCGTTCCACAAAAAGTCCCTATCAGCGAAGCTCTTTATTATTCAACCACTCTCCAGATCTCAGTAAGAAAAAGAGAGAGAAAGGAGGGTTGAGGTTAGAGCGAAGAAGAGGAAACGGCGAAAATGTCGGGACAGAGAGTTGAGGAAGAAGAAAGGAACAACGAGGGAGGCTGGAAGCGGCGATTTCACATGTGGATCTGATGGAAAACTCTGAGAATTGTTCATTCGATCATTTTCTCTGTAATTGTTTTCAATCTGAAATCGCTGCTCGTCTTCCTCGCCTTTCCACGGATCGAGTATGTTTTGGAAACGGAGGGAGTATTATTGTTATTATTATTATTATTGAAGAGCATGTGCAATGGAGACGAGGATTGATTGAACTTCGTCTTTGATCTCGCTCTCTCTCTCCCCATTTTCGCCTCCTCTGATTCTCGCTTTGCTCCCCTCCGAACCTTGTGATGATTCTTACATCTGAAGGTTCCGATTTCTTTCATTCAATCGTCTTTTGTTAGATTTTCTAAGCTTTCTTTGTGTTTGATTTGAACGGAAAAGAGGACTTTTCTCTTTAATTTGGGATTTGGGGTTGATCTTTGAAACCCTAATTTTACGTCTTTGTGTCCAATCAATTTTCTGCTTTCTATTGCAACAGATTGATTTCTGTTGCGCGTCAAAAGTGTCGAATTAAGAGACATTTGAGTCACACACAGCCTTGATTAACAAAAATTTATGCTTTTGGAGCTCAAAATCCTTCATTTCAATGAGGTAAAGCTAATTAGGGAGTAAACAGTAAGCACTTATTTGTTTTCCGTTTGCTGGATTTTGCCCGTGATGATGTGAACATGAACAGTTTAATTATAGTAGTACTGAGTATCCCCTCATATATGGGATTAGATCCCTTTGTCGGTCCTAAGAAGAGAAATAATTAGGCTATTGGAATTGATCGAATCTGTACATGTCAAATGCAACAGAGCTACTTCAAATAATATGGGTGTTATTCTAAACCTTACTTGGTAAACAGAAGAAATAACATGTAACCGGACAATGGATTCATACTTGATGGTAAGCATATAGGTCAAGTCTAACGAGGAAATCAAATTATACATTGCTTGAAAGGCTGTTAAATGGCAAGTTTGATCATTTGACAGTAACATAATTGCAATTGCAGTTCATAAATCCAAGGAGCCTCGTCTCATTAGAGACTACCACAATCACACTTCCAATTTCGATTTCATTTGAATTGGCTTAGACTTGCTCAAATCCATCAATTCGGATACATACATGTATGAGGAGAGCATTAAACATTTCGAAGGCGAGGACAATACCAACAAAATGAATCGATTTGGGCCCGTTTCTTTTGGTAGGTCATATGAAAAGCCCACAACGATAGCATAAAACGGTGCCGTCTCGACCCAAAGAAAATGAAAAGAACAACAAAACGGTGTCGTTGCCGTATCTTCTCTGCCTCGTCAAAGTCTACTTTTCTCGATCACTCTGGTTCCTTCCTAGGGTTTATCAGTTGTTGAATGAACTTGCGCCTGTTTGCAGACAGGCCCCTGATCGGCCTGTCTCTTTTAGCTGGTCGGAGGGTTGAGGTAAGAGCGAAGAAGAAGAGCCATGGCGAAATTTGTTGGAAGAGATCGATCTGCAGAAGAAGAAGAAGAAGATAAGAGCAATGAGGGAGGCTGGAAGCGGCAATTTCACATGTTGGAAACTTGGACAAGTTTCTCTGAATTTCCAGAAATTGCTGCTCGTCTTCCTCGCTCACTCCCTCCTTTTTCAAACATGCATGCATACACACACAAATGAATGCATTTCGACCAAAAAAAATACAGATAGAAGATAGATAGATGGATGGATGGATAAATAAGCAGATCTCTCTTCCTCTTTTCGCCTGCTCTGTTCTCATCGCTTTGCTCCCCTCCGATCTATGAACCTTGTGATGATTTCTTGTCTGAAGGTTCCAATTTTTCGTTCCATTGAATGAATCTGTACCCCTTTCTATTGTTTAATTGAACAGAAAATGGAGTTTGATTTACTTTCTATTTCGAGGCCGATGGACTGATGTGCCTAAACCCTAATTTCTCTACTGTTTTTTTCATTGGCCACAATTTGATTTCATCATGAACAATTTTCATAAATTCATGACAATGGGTCTTGATGTGAATGAAGCACACAATATACAGGATCAGTACATCAAAAAAACGGGGTTCCCCCTGCGAGATTATATTGCTAACAAAGAAATATGCTCAGCATGAGCTGAACAATCCTCATGGAGTAGATCAAATAAACATTCCGGAGGGAATGAAAGAAATCTAAAATCATCATCAAAATCAAAAGCTAAATTAGCAAGTCTATCGGCTACTTTATTGGCGGATCTTCAGATGTGAGAAACTTGAACGTATGACTTCTGGGCAAGGAGCAAAGCTCGACATTGACTGATGAGCAGCTTATCACGGTGAGCAGTGACGGTAGGCTTGGTCAAGAGCTGACAGGCAACAAGAGAATCAGAGCATATAGTGGTGTAAGTATCAGGTCTTTGCGCAGCCATTCGTAACCCGTGAAAGAGGGCAAGGAGCTCGACACGCAAGCTGTCACAACTGCCACATGAAAATATGAAGGCCTCAAGGAAGGTACCATGTTCGTCCCGCAACACACCGGCTCCACCAGCAGGCCCCGGATTTCCTTTGGACGCATCATCAACACATAATTGGAGGCAGCCAGCAGCTGGCGGGTGCCAAAATGCCGTGGTTAGGACCGTGTTAGGGGCAGAGGAGATCGGCTGAATGGGAATGTTGAGCTGAGATTTGGCCTTGCGGTATGCGTTTATAACTGACACCACAACATGAGATAGGGTACCATGATCGTCTCTTCCCTCAAAAACCAGACCATTGCAGATCTTCCACAAGAACCACACCATAGTTGTGAATGTAGCAGCCCAATCGTCACACCTACGAATGTTGCTCTCAATCCAATCCCTGATGTCCATCAAAGAAAAGAAACCAGGCGGTAAACTGTTGCCAGCAAGTGCCTGCCAAACGAGTCGAATTGTAGGGGAATCTCGTAGAAGGTGCAGCGGAGTTTCCGGTTGATTGCAATGAGGACAACCACCAGAGGTGGTCAAATGCCTACGAGCACGAACCGAATTGCAAAGAAAAGCTTCATGAGCCACTAAAAACAGAAAATGCTTGGCTCTCTGTTGGGCGTTCACTTTCCAAATCAACTTCCACACTCGATGTTGCAGAGGCGGATCGGTTTCACACAACAGCTTCATCGCCGATTGCGTGGTAAAATCGCCACTCGGATTCGGGTGCTAGAAGAAGGAGTCAGAGTCCTCAATATCACGGGAAATAGGCAATAGCAATAGCCCGAAGCCGGTTTAGGATTGAAGTAGGAAGCTTTCCATTCAGGGCAGTCCAATTCCATGAATCCTCGGCCCAATACTCCTCAACCGTAGCCCCAAGCTCCTCGTCCGACAGAGCACAGATCGCTTCGGAACTAAGAGGCCTCGGTAAAAGCCTACAATGCTCCCAAAAGAAAGTTGTCGCCCCATTACCAATAGCCATACCGATTCCCTGGTTCAGGACACTAGCACCATGAACAAGACCTTTCCAAATTGACGAGGATCTTGGGCGTTGTTGAAAAATATCCGAGTCCAGCCGATGACCACACTACTTCCCACGGATTACTCGACTCCATAAGGCATCCGGTTCTTGTAAAACACGCCAACCAAGCTTAGCCAATACGACACAATTCTGGTTACGCATGGTACGAAGGCCGAGACCCCATGAGCCTTTGGCACGGTGAGCTTGTCCCATACCACTAGATGCATTTTCTTAGCTTCATTAGTCGACCCCCAAATAAAGTTTTGAATGAGCTGATCATTGCTATCACAAATGGACCTGGGAACCATCGTTGATTGCATGATATATACCGGGAGAGAAGAAAGGACAGCCTTGGCAAGAGTTACACGACCGGCCGCAGAAAGCGTCTTTGCCTACCATCCCCAAGCCGAGCCTTTACCTAATCCAGCAAATAAGCATTACGATCATTCGTCATACGACCACAAGCTGTGGGCACCCCCAAATACGTACCGAAGTCGCTTGCTTGAGGAACAGCTAACCACTGGCTGATTTCCTGCTTCAAACCGGTTGGAACCTTGGAAGAGAATAAAACGTTACTCTTTTCAAAGCCGATTTTTCCCCCCGACAACCGGCAAAACTTGTCCAAACAATCCTTGATGACTCTAGCTTGCGCAACAGAGGCCTCTCCAAAGAGGACTCAAAATTGTCTCTCAATTTGTCTCTCACACTCTCACACACTTGTAGAATCACAAACCACATCTTTGCTGAGAACTCAAAATTTTGATGGATGGAAGAGTCGAAACAAAAAAAAAATCATAAAGTGAAGCCTATTCTTGGAAATTCCAATGTAACCATTATGAGGACACTTCTTGAGCTTATTGGATTTTACTCCCTCCGTTTCAAAAAACATGGTCTTTTAGACAATTTAGCTTGTTTCAAAATACATGACCATTTTATATTTTTTCCCTCTTCTTTCCGGATATGCCCCTCATGATAACCTAAATCATTGAAAAAGTAGAACATACAAGCATGCTTTTTCTTTTTGATAAACAACATGCATGACTTTTACAAGGGTAATTTAGGTAATATGAAAGTTCCTTAATATACATGAATTTTAGTATATATTGTACTGTATAAGCTTGTTTATGATGCCAAATTGCCAATAAATGAACGTTTCTTTGAAACGTGGCCACATTTAGGGCGCTGAAGCCGTCTGATTGCTCTGTATTGAACACCGCCAGTCTAATTCAATTCAAGGATTTGAATTGCTAGATTAAGTATAAAATGGGTTTGTCGAGCTTAATCAAATACACATATTCAATGCAGAATCTCTTCAAAATCTTAACAAATATCTTAGATTTTTGTCAATAAAAACCGTGTGTTTTGTTGCAAATTGGATCAAATCCTACGAGTTTTATTAAACTACGGAGTAAAATTTAACCATCACAAATCACAAGATATTAGTACTATTATTTTTGATGAAGGATATTAGTACTAATTAATCTCGTGCTGTTTGATTAATACTATCAAATCAATGAACACCTGTGAATCTTGGCATGATTAATACTCAAAACAAGTGTATCCGCTACGAGAAGTCAGAACGGTAACTCACCACAACACCCAAGCATTATTAAAACAGAGTATAAAAATCCCCTTTATTCCCTAACAAGAAAAATAATTTATTTATTTTTTCCGCAAAAAGCCCGTTCCATGATTACCGCTTCTCTCTTCTTTCTCCCCCATTCCCAAATCCCCTATCTCCCCCCTCCCAAAATGCTCCCCTCTCCATCGCTTTCTCCGTCGGAACCCTAACTCCGCCGTTTCGCCGATGGGCCAATCCGCTTCGGCCCATGGTCCCTTCCCGGAGCTCTCTCGCCTCTCCAGCACCCGCTCCTTCCGCTCCAGGCCCCCTCCTCCGCCGAAATCCCCGTCCAAAACCACCTCCGACGAAGAAGCTTCCGAATCGGAGTCCTCCATGGCGCCCGATTACACCTCGAACCTTCCAGACGAGTGCTTGGCCTTAATCTTCCAGTGCCTCGCCGGCGGCGACAGGAAACGCTGCTCGCTCGTCTGCAAGCGGTGGCTGATAGTGGAAGGACAGTCTCGCCACCGCCTCTCGCTCAACGCGCAGTCAGATCTGGCCGTCAACATTCCGGCGATCTTCTCCCGATTCGACTCCGTCACGAAGATCGCGCTCCGATGCGACCGCCGATCCATCTCCATCAACGACGACGGCCTCCTCGCCGTCTGCCTCCGCTGCCCTAACCTCACTCGCGTCAAGCTCCGTGGCTGCCGAGAGGTCTCCGACGCCGGAATCGCCGCCCTCGCTCGCAATTGTAAGTCTCTCAGGAAGCTCTCTTGTGTATCTTGTATGTTCGGTAGTAAAGGATTGAATGCTGTGTTTGAGAATTGTGGTTTGCTTGAGGAGCTGTCTGTTAAGCGGCTCCGTGGGATTAACGATAACGGTAGCGAGCCGGCCGAGCCGATCGGGGTTGGATTGGCGTCGAAATCGTTGAAGAGTGTTTGTTTGAAGGAGCTTTATAATGGACAGTTGTTTGCTCCTTTGATAACGGGGGCGAAGGGGCTCAAGACGTTGAAGTTGATTCGGTGTTTGGGGGATTGGGATAGGGTTTTGGAGTCGATGGCCGGTTCGAATGATGCATTGGTTGAGATTCATCTCGAGAGGCTGCAGGTGAGTGATATCGGATTGTCTGCGATCTCCAAGTGTACGAAGTTGGAGATTCTGCATATTGTGAAGACGCCGGATTGTACAAACTTAGGGATTGTGTCGGTTACGGAGAAGTGTAGGCTTTTGAGGAAGGTGCATATTGATGGGTGGAGAACGAACAGGATTGGGGATGAGGGGTTGTCGTCTTTAGGGAAGAATTGTAGTAACTTGCAAGAGTTGGTGTTGATCGGGATTAACCCCACTGCTGTTAGCTTAAAAGTGATTGCTTCAAACTGTAGGAGTTTGGAGCGGTTGGCGCTGTGCAGTAGTGAGACCATTCATGATGCGGAACTCACCTGCCTAGCGATGAAATGCTTGGCGTTGAAGAAACTGTGTATCAAAAGCTGTCCGATTTCGAATGCCGGTTTGGAGTCTCTTGCTTGGGGTTGCCCGAACCTGGTGAAGGTGAAAGTCAAGAAATGCAGAGAAGTCAGCCGTGAGATATTGGATTGGCTGAAGATGAAGAGAGAGTCTCTGGTTGTTAATCTGGACTCTGATGAGGTTGAGCTTGTGGATGCTAGTGCTAGTGATGGAGGTGGTGCTCAAGAAGAGGTCTTGGAACCTACACAACCTGTCATTGAAGAAGATACGCCTGTTCGCGTGCCGCCGCCTGCAAGAAGCAACAGCACCCGGCATTCGGGTTTCAGGTCAAAGTTTGGATTCCTTCGGAGATGGTCAATGGGTACTGGTAACAGCAGTAGTAATCCATGACTGGTTTCCTACTAGCAAAATGTTTACAAGAATTGCCTCTCTTCTTTGCATATTTTGGAAAAAAAAAGAAAAGATTGTTTCATTTTACTTACATTGTCCAGTCCTCTGTGTTCGGTACACGTTGTTGGCTGTCATCTTAATTTGTTAGTGGCGAAAGTGTCAACAGCTGATCCATTTCACCATTTGATGTTTGTTTGTTTGTTCGTTGAATTCATCTACCACTGTAATTTCGCTTCTTATAGCAGTTTTATCATCCATCTTTGTCTTGTTGAAAATGTGTTAATTGTGAATTGGGCATGTAAATTTCATGTCTTGTTAATCTGGATACATTCTGAACCTTGTATCTGAACAGTAGCAAAGACTTTTTTTCTTATCATTATTATCTGGGTATTAATCTCATGGCAAGAATCCTGTGCTGTTAGGTGGTACTTTTCACTGTTAGGTTTTCCTCTGGAGCCCAAAATGTAAGACTTTTGTCATCTTGTTTGGTAAGAAATGCAGTGTAACATCATTTGTTGTCAAGCATGAAATAACCACCTTTTGTTTTCTTTTCCTGCATTATTGTCCTTCATTTATTATTAGTCTGCCCTACTTTCAAATGTACCATGCTTTGGATCTTTCCAGGAGGATGGGTCCAGTTGGATTGAAAGCTTGAAATCACCTAACGGTTGTTAATTCAGGCTGGTCTTCTTCTCTCTGCATTCAGCTGTACTATGAGCTGCCATTTTTTGGTAGTCTGTAATTCAATGAATTTGAGAGTTGAGCGATTTCTGTGAGGCTTGTTGTTGTTGTTGTGGGTTTCTGAATGGTGTCAGATTGTGTTGGTGGTTTGTGTATGGCACTTGTGCTTTCAGATTGAATTTTGGTGTGTGATTCCTAACCCAGTCTGATCATTCAAGCAATGGGAGGACAGCCTAGCAAATTGTTCAGCAAAAGTCAGGAGACGACTGATTCCAATTTCGAACTTTCCTTTTGTTGTGTAACGTCTAAAAAGGCAACTTCAATTGGTTTGAAAATTGTAAGTCGAGTCTAATTTAGGCAATGCAATTATGCATGTAACTTGCGTTTTTTTTTATTATAATACCATTGAGTACAATTTTGGTAGCTTTTGAAAATGAAGTGTCTGGTGAAATTGTGTTTTTTATCCTCAATCAATGACTTTGCTACTAATCTAATTAACTAAACTTCGAATCTTTGATGGGTCAAGAATAATTTCGGGAGACGCAATCTTTGGGTATATTATAAAGGAAGAAGCAATCTTTGAGCATTTCTAAATGAATTGAAAAACTATCAATTCTTATGTAAGAAGCATGGTATCTCTGAATTAAAGAGACCTCATTATTAATAATAAATCATACTATTAATTATTGCTTAGATTTACTTATTCAAACTCTACTAGATAAGATCGTATTTTAGGTTGTTTCTAGTCAGCATAATAACTGCACAATATTATCATACTAATTTTTACAGCCTACTAAGTACTAATATGAATAAACTCAAAAGGCCAGTTTAGCTTATATTAAAGCCACCATCTGATTAATGGTTAATGACTTCAAGATGCCCTTACAAATGAGCATATCTCACCTATAAAAGGCTAGTTTAGCTTCATAAGATAGGTCCATAAATAATACCTATCCTCCCAATAGAACATTATGGTAGCTCAACTGTCCTGGACACATATCTAAGTGGCAAGAACGTAACTCCATGTGGATTAGTGACACTGATTATCACTTTGAGCTTTACGGTAGTTGCAATTTAATGGTTAATGACTTTAATAAATTACGGTGGTTTTATGCCAGGGAGATCGTCCATAGAGGCTATTCATCTGTTGAGGAGGCTTTCAGAAGCGCATAGAGAGAGAAAGAAAAACTTGCATATGGTGTTTGTTGACCTGGAGAAAGCCTATGATAGAGTGCCCAGAGAGTTGATTTGGCAATGTTTGGAGGCTAAAGAGGTGTCAGACACGTTCATCAACGTCATTCGAGACATGTATGAGCGGTCGATGACGAGCGTTTGTACGCAAGGGGGTGATACGGAGTTCTTCGAAGTAAGGATGGGTCTGCATCAAGGATCAGCTCTTAGCCCATTTCTATTCACGCTAGTGTTAGACGTGCTGACAAGGGATATTCAAGGAGAGGTGCCGGGGTGTTTGTTGTTTGCAGATGACATTGCTTTGGTGGATGATTCGAGAGCTGGAGTTAGTAGCAAGTTGGAAGTGTGGAGGGAGAGGTTGGAATCTAAGGGGTTTAGACTGAGTAGGAGCAAGACAGAATATGTGGAGTTCCCTTTCGGTCGGGAAATTGAGCCTACGAGTGAGGTTCAGTTGGGAGGTGAGGCCATTGCGCAGAAGGAATTGTTCAAGTATCTGGGTTCAGTTCTACAGAGTGACGGGTGTATTGATGAGGATGTGAGGTCTCGTATTCAGAGAGGGTGGCATAAGTGGAGGGCGGCTTCAGGAGTTTTGTGCGATAGAAAGGTTCCTCTCAAGCTAAAGGGAAAGTTCTACAGATCTGTTATTCGGCCTGCGATTCTTTATGGGGCAGAATGCTGGCCGACGACTAAGGCTCAGGAGTAGAAACTTGCAGTCGCTGAGATGAGGATGCTTAGGTGGATGTGTGGCCACACGAGGATGGACAAGATTAGGAATGAAGAAATCAGAGGCAAACTTGGAGTGGCGAGCATAGGAGACAAGCTGCGGGAAGCGAGACTGCGTTGGTTTGGACACGTTCAGAGGCGGAGCCCAGACGCAACAGTGAGGAGATGCGAGCGGTTGGTTTTAGGGGCTTACCGAAGGGACAGAGGCCGTCCGAAAAAGCGCTGGATGGACAACATCAGTCAGGATCTCAGGCTTTTAGGGATTTCAGAGGAGTTGGCTCAGTGCAGGGAGAGTTGGAGGCAGAGGATCAGCGTGTTAGACAGCTAGTCAGCGTGGTTGTGTTGCGTGGTAGAGATGGGTGATTCTTGCTAGTCAGCGTGTTGTTCTGTATAGCTTAGTCTTTCTATATTTTTTTCGTTCCTCCTCCTTTTTCTTTCTATTAGCCTATGTAATAGTTTGATGAGTGTTCCGGTTTTTGTAGTTTGGGTCGTATAGGGCGCATTTCATCTAGGTCTGGAATGCCCCCACCCTGGCCCCCCAGATCCTGCTCTTGCGGGATTCCCTGGGTATATGTTGTTGTTGCAATTTATTCACTTAAAACCATGAAATTACTAATTATGGATTAGTGACACTGATAACCACTTTGAGCATCGCAATTAGCAAGCCTACTTTACAAAGTCCAAAATCATCAATTCACTAAACAAACAGCAAATCCACCAGAGAAAGCGAGAGAGAACACATCGCCGTCGCCGGAGATTCCAAAAGCCCCAACGATGGAGATAGTCGGCGCCGGACCCGACACCGCCACCGCCACAGACTCGCCGGAAACCGCCGAGTCGCACTCTCCCCATCGCTCCTTCATCTCGCAACGCTACCAACACTTCCTCGACAAATCGACTCCGTTCGTGCTTTATCGATGGATCGGCCTCTCAATCCTCGCCTTCGCCTACATCCTCCGCGTCCTCATCCTCCAGGGCTTCTACGTCGTCTCCTACGCGCTCGGGATCTACATCCTCAACCTCCTCATCGCTTTCCTCTCTCCCATGGAGGATCCCGAGATCCTCGCCGCCGGCGAAGGCCCCTCCCTCCCTACTCGTAGCACCGACGAGTTCCGCCCCTTCGTCCGCCGACTTCCGGAATTCAAGTTCTGGTGAGCGTTTTCTTCCCATGTTCATGGTTATAGACTGCTAGGGTTAGGGTTTTCTTGGTGTTGTTCAATTTTGGACCTGTTTAGCTTGATTTCTCGTGATCTGTTGAACATTTTGGCCTGCTATTAAGTGCAAATTGTTGATTTTGGCCTTTTGGTGTTGTTTCTGGCTCTTAATTTGAGTTTTTAGCTGAAATCTTGTGCTGAATCTTACTAGACATTGTCTGTTCAGTGTTTCAATTCTGCTAAATGCTGGATTATCCTGATTTGCTAAACATTTTTGTCATGCTATCTTGTTTTGGATATTGAGATTTAGGTGCTGAACTATAGATCAGGTTGTAAGATGCCTGTTGTCACTTGTCATTTGGTATACTTCTAATTAGAGGGTTAGACTTAGCACTCAAAATCAAATGGATTGGGTTGTACTTGTATGTATTGATTGTAGCTTGCATTTAAATTTTTAGCTGAAATCTTGTGTTAAAGCAGTGTTGTAATTGTCTTCTCAATGTCTGAGTTCTTCAAAATAACATTTGGAAAGGCATATATATATATCAAGTTGTCGATCACATTGTGTGCTTAGTTACATTCCACTTTCCTTTGCTAAAAAGTCAATTCCTTAATTAATGGAAATCATAGTCTTGATGACTGAATTGATATTTCCCACATCATCATATTCAATATCCAGAGCTTATGTTTATTATCATGGTATACTCCTCCATATCTTGCTGTATCTTCTCACTTACCATTGCTTGGTAAATTAATATTATGTAACCCAGAAAAATGTTTGTTTCACATGCTGCAGATTGGCTATTTTGACAGATATTAATGTAGTTGCTTGTTTATGATGAAGGCACTCTCTAGTAAAAGCCTTCTGCATTGCTTTCGTGGCGACGTTCGATGATGTTTTTGATGTCCCTGTGTTCTGGCCTATACTGCTCTTCTACTGGGTTGTGTTGTTCACAGTTACAATGAGAAAACAGATACAGCACATGATCAAGTACAAATATGTTCCATTTTCTATTGGGAAAAAGGTAATCTTTGAGCACATGTCGTTTCTACATTAACTTTTTTTTTAAGCTTCTTGTGGCTCATTCGTTTGATTGTTAACAATATTGTCAGGATTATGCTGGGAAGAGCCCTACTGCGAATGAAAGTGCTCCTCTTGTTAGGGATTAAGTATTCAGGTAATATTACACCACTTTGTCATGGTGTAACAATTAATGATATTCATATTGCATTGACATTGAGAAGATGTGAGCAGTTTCGGGACTTTGTGAAAATGTGAGAACCCGAAATAAAGCTCGAAGAAATTCGGCATTTGAAATATGAAAGTGTAGAAAATGAGGAAAACAAGGAGGTTGCTGAATGTTCTTTTACCCCACCTGATGATTTATTTGAAACTTCTTCTTCTTGTTCTTCTTGTTGTTTTTGTATATAGAGCTTGAACACTAAATTATTTGTAGCTACAAGAGTATTTGGTGACATTTTGCTCCATGGCACTTTCACCATGTCTAGTTCACTGCTAAATCAGGTATGGTGATTTACCAGGCATGGCTGGTATTTGTAATCTTTATCATAAGATAAGCTGAAGTTGCATAAGCTTTCCTTAAAGTTCGTTATTTGATGGTCTAGTCTTTGTACTCTTTGAGTGTGTAATCAATCCATTTGCTTGGATTGCTCAAAGGCAAGCCTTGTGGGCCTGTGGTGTGCTCTTTGCTTTCTCAGATTATGCATCGAAAGGTAGAAAAATGTCATCAATGAGAATCATGAGATATTTTATCCCAGCATTTAAAATTGTTACATTGAGGCTGACAAGCTTGGCATGGACTAATAGCAGTTTAAATTGTACGTAAATACTGCCTAGGGATGTCAATGGGGCGGGTTCGGGTCGGGGAATACCCTCCCCGTCCCCATACCATCTAAAAATTTATTCCCCATACCCATCGGTAATAAAATTTGTGCCCATGTTTATATCCATCCGGCCTCAAATCACGTTGCTCATGAGTCATGAACGCCGGTTGGGTTAAGCCTTAGTTTTTTTTTTAAGAGTTGATCATTGTTACGCCATAGTGCTTAGTTTAGAGATGTGCAAAGATAACCAACTTGAAAATCAATTCTCATCGGAACTCGATTCAGACTCAGCAATCCGCTCTCACCCCAACCCTATCTAAACGATGTTATTGTTTTGTTGGTCAATGCGGACATGTAAGAAAACATGAATCACAACTAATCGCTACAACTAGACATGTCAATCGAATTCGTTCGGTCATTTCAGGCTCATGTTCAGTATGGACTCGATTCAATCGACTTACCAAGGTTCTACCTTTTTATAATATATATACCCTATCACCTATGACTACGAGGCACAATATAAAACAAATCGAATAAAAATATTAAGTCCTAGTCCTAGGCCATTTTCACATTGTTGCATTGTACAAACTGATGAACAATTTGATCAAAAAAAAAAACTGATGAACAAAAAGTTGAAACGAATAGCTGGGCCGATCTGGCTTTGAAACGGCCCAAGTTCAATTAACAGATTTTTTATTATTAATATCTATATAAGAAATCTTTATTCAACTGATATATAACCCTAGGAAGGACCCCAGAGAGAACCAGGACGGAACGACAGACTCGGGACGAAGAATTCCCAAACACCGGCATACTTTCTCTCACTCGTCGAACTCTGCAATTTCGTCTCCAATCAATCGGTATGTTCAAACTTCTCCTTCTCAATCGATTTTCTGTTTCCTAATGTCTCTACGTCCAGTTTGCTTCTTGTTTCTCGATCGAGAAAGTTCCCAATTTCCACTCGTTTCCCAACTTCCGGCCGCCTGATTTTGCTACAAATTTGACCTAGTTTGATCACGATGCTTATTTTGTACTCCTAACAACAGTATACACTTTTATTCTGCTTGCGAGTGCAGGCAACTATGAGTGATCAAGGCAGAAAAACAATAGAATTGGACGAGGGATGGCAGTTCATGGAGCGAGGGATCACAAAGCTGAAGAAGATCCTGGAGGGAATTTCAGAGCCTCCGTTTCGTAGTGAAGACTACATGCTGCTCTACACGTATTTTGATTTAACCCTAATACTACTTATGATGATGATGATGGTTTCTTTGCAATTGTTTACTGGTGGTGATTTTTATGCTTGGATTTTGCAGTACAATCTACAACATGTGCACTCAGAAGCCGCCACACGATTACTCGCAACAGCTTTACGACAATTACAAGAAAGTAATCGTGGAATACATTGGCTCCACTGTAAGAATATCCTACCATATCACTGATTGAAGATGTGTTGTTCTTTATAATAGTAAAACTTTTCGAGTGTTTGCACCGTCTTGCTAATGGTTGCATCTTGTAATCTCTTACTGGTGATTTTCTAATTGTATCTACTTTTAGGGTTTGCAGTACAACTTCTCTATTAAAACAACACTTCTTGAGAATGGATTTTGCAATTTTTGGACTTCTATGACGTGTTTTCATCTATTTGCGTTTTATATTGAAGCTGTACTTGTTACTTGGCTAATATAACAGTTTAGGAGATGGCATATTATTTTTTTGTGTGTCTGATCCCTTTTGAGATGGGCTTGGTGAATCCTGTTTAGAACACAAGTGATGACTGATGATCATTTATTCGCTCTTAGGAGAAATCTCAGTTGTTTTTTCCTCTTTTTATTCTAGTAACTTTGTAGGTGCCTGTTCAAATATGTAATAAAAATTATGGCATTAGAGCTTCGTCCATTTTCAGGATGAGGAATGTATACATATATGTGGAGCATTAAAGCTTCACACATAGTATTCTTTTAAATGCTTTCATTTTCTGTCAATAAAGCTAATAATACTTAGTTTGTCTCTTATTTTTATGTGTTTATATTTATTATTGTTGCATTGCATTGCATTGTGCTTAGTTATTTCCGAGTTTATCAGATTTTATCATTATCTTTGTTTGAGTTGTATATTGCTCTGGTATGTTTAAAAATATTGTACTAACATCTTGACATGTGGACTGGTTTGTTATAGGTGTTGCCATCACTAAGAGAGAAGCATGATGAATTTTTGTTGATAGAACTTGTTAAAAGATGGAAAAATCATCAAGTCATGGTTCGGTGGCTGTCTCGCTTCTTTCACTATTTGGACCGTTACTTCATAGCTCGGAGGTCACTTGCATCTTTGAGTGAAGTTGGGCTTACCTGCTTTCGTGAAATGGTTTGCAAGCTGTATACCCTATTCTTGTGTTGCAAATTCTGTTTGTTTGTATTTGATTGAAAATTCAACTTTAGTAACAGAATAATACTATAGCTCTCTCTAACCCTATTTCTAATATTTCAGAAGTTTGTGTTATGTGAGCTGATAGTTTTTAATTGGATTAGGTTTATGAAGAGGTGGGTGTTAAGTCTAAAGATGCTGTTATAGCTCTGGTATGCTCACTTCCCTGTTTGTGATATATGCTCGTCTTGGTATGCATTTATGCTCCAATTGGTATGATAACTATTTGAACTAATATTATTTATTTATGAATATTCAGATTGATCAAGAACGTGAGGGTGAGCAGATTGATAGAGCGCTATTGAAGAATGTCCTTGATATATTTGTTGAAATGGGAATGGGTCAGTTGTGGCATTATGAAAATGACTTTGAAAAGGCTATGCTGGATGACTCTGGTGCCTACTATGCCAGAAAATCATCAATCTGGATTTTGGATGATTCATGTCCTACCTACATGTTTAAGGTCTTTCTATATTGCTGTTCTTTCAGTGTGTTAATTTGTGCTGCCATATACTACAGCAGCTAAAACTCTCTTTCATCTAATTTAGGCTGAGGAGTGCTTGAAGAAGGAGAAGGAAAGAGTTGCTAATTATCTGCACTCATCTAGTGAGCAAAAGCTTCTTGAGGTTTGTTTCTAAATTTTTTATTTGTTTTTTTTTTTGTGTGCTGTAAACGTTTCTCCGTGTTTGATGGCCATTATCTCTATTTATTCTCTTTATTACACCCTTGAAAATATCTGGAGCACATTTAGGATTTATGTTAAATCTTTGTGTTTACCCTGCTTTCTTTTCCTCAATTTAATATATAAGATGTTGAAATTTTGTGTTTGTCTCGTGTCTTAATGTAGAGAGTTCAGCACGAATTATTATTCGTGCATGAAAATGTGTTGCTTGAGAAGGAGAATTCAGGGTGTCGTGCATTGCTCAAGGATGACAAGGTAAAAATTTCTGTACCATGTGTTTTTTTTTTCTTTGAGATGTTAGGTAAGAGAAACTCTTGTTAATTGGCTGATGATGCTTGTTAGGTTGAGGACTTGTCTCGGATGTACAGGCTCTACCAGAAAGTTACCAAGGGGTTGGAACCTATTGGAGCTATATTAAAACAGGTTGGAGTTTCCTATCATGTGTATAAAGTGTGTTCGGCAAGTTTTGTTTTAATTCTTTTATCTGACTTGTCTACATTTCCTGTAGCACATTATCGTTGAAGGTACTGCCCTTGTCCAGCAGGCTGAGGATGCTGCAAATAGTAAGGTCTGACCTTACACTCCATATCTGTCTCTTGTAATTCTATCATAGTTGACAATGTTACATTGATCAGCTTGTTGTACTACTAGTGCATTTATTAATAGGCTAACCCTGTTTCTGTCCACTTTTAGTTATTTTTGAAAGGCTATATGTTCATTATTGAAGGGTCACACTGATTTCTGAATTTCTTCTTTTAATAGGCTGATCATGCTGGTGCTTCACATGAGCAGGTAGACTTATACTCTGTAATTTTATATGTTAAATGCTCCAATGGTAGTATATCAAGACTAAAGCTAAAGTGCTTTTCACTCTGTGCCAGGCCTTTGTCAGGAAAGTCATTGAGGTGCATGATAAGTTCATGGCCTATGTGCATGTATGCTTTGCAAACCACTCGATCTTTCACAAGGTTGTCAGCTTTTTTAAGTTCATCATTTGCATGTGACCTAAATTTTGTTCATTTTTATGTCTTATTTGTTGAACATTTACATTGCTTTTTTAAACTTGATAGGCTCTTAAAGAAGCATTTGAGACTTTTTTGAACAAGGGTGTTTCTGGTAGCTCAAGTGCCGAACTATTGGCTACGTTTTGTGACAATGTTCTTAAAAAAGGTGGCAGTGAGAAATTAAGTGATGATGCAATTGAGGATTCACTAGAAAAGGTTTCCTACCACTCTAGTATCATTACTTTTGGCTCCTTTTTTTATGGCTTTTGACTTGTTAGCTCTAAATCTTGCATTTCATTTATTTCTGCAGATAGTCAAGCTTCTTGCATATGTTAGTGACAAGGACCTTTTCGCGGAATTTTATAGGTCAGCATATTTTTGCAATTTTGCCTATATCCCTGTAAAATAACAAGTGATATGTCTTTAGTAGTGTGTACTTTCAACTCCATACAGGAAAAAGCTTTCTCGCCGTTTGCTTTTTGACAAGAGTGCAAATGATGATCATGAAAGAAGTATACTAACGAAGTTGAAGCAGCAATGTGGTGCACAATTCACATCTAAGATGGAGGGGATGGTAATTCGGGACTGTAGTTTCTAATTGATGTTTCTTTATGGTATAAATATAGGCAAGTGTAATCCTGAGGATTTCCTTCCTGCTTTCAGGTTACTGATTTGACCTTGGCACGGGAGAATCAGAGTCACTTTGAAGAGTATCTTGCACAGAATCCTAATGCTAGTGCTGGCCTAGATTTGACTGTGACTGTTCTTACTACTGGCTTCTGGCCCACTTACAAAACTGCTGATCTAAACCTTCCTAGAGAGATGGTAACTTCTTATTGACTTGAGCAGTGCAATTATTTATGTTATCATTCCATCTTTCACGACATTAATCTGTTGATATAATATGGCTATAGGTCAGGTGCATTGAAGTGTTTAAACAATTTTATCAAACAAGAACAAAACACAGAAAGCTCACATGGGTCTACTCCCTTGGGAGCTGCAACATCAATGGAAAGTTTGGATCAAAAACCATTGAATTGGTTCTAGGAACTTATCAGGTAACTTTTAATCCTTTGCTAGGGTGTTTTAGTTTGGCTAATTTGGAAGTGTAAGGGATATATTTGACTTATTGCAGGCTGCTGCTTTGATGCTGTTTAATACCTCAGATAGGCTATCCTATTCAGAGATTATGACCCAATTAAATTTGGCTGATGAAGACTTGGTTCGAGTGCTTCAATCCCTGGCTTGTGCCAAGTATAAGATCCTACTCAAGGAACCAAGCTCCAGGATGGTCTCACCTACTGATGTCTTCACGTTCAATTCTGGTTTTACTGACAGGATGCGGAGGATCAGGGTATTTAACTTCCCCTTATTGGCAAAATATTATTTATTTGTAAATAATAAATTTCTCCAAACATTTGTATAATCAATATAATCTTACATCTTGTTCTTCTGATTGTCTGTGAAGCCTTGTGTTTTTTCCATAAATCTAATCTTGTGGGTTTGTTCTGTCCAGATTCCTCTCCCCCAAATGGATGAAAGGAAGAAGATCGTCGAGGATGTGGATAAGGATAGGCGGTATGCAATTGATGCATCGGTTGTCCGTATAATGAAGAGCAGGAAGGTCTTGGGTTATCAGCAGCTGATATCAGAATGTGTGGAGCAGTTGAGCAAGATGTTTAAGGTATTTACTGCTCATCTTATTACACGTTAAATCCAAGCTCGTGGTATTTTATAAACTAGGCAATGGTTTGAACCACGCTTAGCCATATTTTGCTTCGGTTGAGGTCATTTTGCGACAAGGGAAATATAAAGGGTGTGCAAGTGCACAGCATAACTTGTACACTTGGAGTTGTGTGGTACTTTGCACAATCAACTCAAGTTTTTTTGACTAATTTCAACCAAGATGCTTTCACTTGGCCATCGAGATTGATCTGTGTTTTTTTCCTAAGCCAAAGATGCTCTGATTCTTATTGTTGAAACTTGTGTAATGTTTGCAGCCGGAAGTTAAGGCAATCAAGAAGAGGATAGAGGATCTGATCACCAGGGACTACATTGAGAGAGACCCCGAGAACCCAAACGTGTTCAAGTACTTGGCCTGATCAGGTTGAAGCTGAACCTCATTTTGGACAAGGTCTCATTGTATAGGAAGTAATCACCAACCAGATAGCGGACAGCGTAAAAATCCGCCATCTGCACGAAAAATCTGCAAGGCAATAGCCAAAAACTATAGTGCTCTCTCTCTTGTTTTGCTCTAAAAATCTAACCATCTGAGGTGGACATTTTATAGAGTTTCTTGAAGAAGCTAGAGGATTTTAGGTTTAAGGTCAAATAGGATGAAGGCTAGAACCTACCAGAGGATGCAACTGATTAGTAATTTTTGCAGCCACATCTAGTGGTAAATATCTGTTCATGGGGCTTAGTACAGTCGAATCCGTTTTTTTTTTTTTTTTTTTTTGGTGCATTTTGCTTCCAATGCTTGTTCTTGATCTTTGTTTTGAGTGGGGAAAGGTGTTATGAATCTGCAAAATGCTATGGAGTCAATCGGTTCAGTTCAAGTTGGTGTTATTGAATCTCTCAATTCCTCTCGGTGAGATGGCAAACCATTTTTAGAGAAACCACAGAAACTTTCACAGTAGAATTGAATCACAGACATTTCAATACTGCTAGCTTTCATCTCTTGGTTGTTCTCCATCATAAGCTCAACCATCCTTATTCTGCTGCTATGCAAGTTATTACCAAGCGTCCATTCAGCACTGCATGTAGCACCACCATTCCGCTCCAGCTAGTTGAACCTGCTCCAAAAAAAAGCTGAACGGAGCCTAAGTTTTTAAGTTAAAATTTTCTTTCAAACAAACCGATTTGCAACTCTTGTTTGATAAGCAAAAGTCATAAACTAAGGAGTCGACTGTTGCATCTACGTTTGCTTTAGAAGTTATATTTTTAGATGTATGGACCTCTCCTAAAGTGACACTTTTGTTAACAAAGTGATAATCACAATCTCTTAGAATCGTATTTTATTGTACAAACAATCTTTTGTTCCCTAAAGCACATTCCAAGCAACTTGTATACCGAGAAAGAGCAATTTCTGTTCGGTAATGACACAAACCTCTTCAAGTTGCCAAGTTCAAGGCCGATATTTGAACTATTTATTTATACCTCTGATGCCTATCCCCTTGTAGCAAGGCTTGTGATTAAAAGATGCTCTTAGTTTCCATGCTTTATTGTAACACATTGGAGTAAGAGATGCATATTGATAAAAGAAAGACATTGTTATTGATGTGAAGAAGCAAACATACACTTGAACTAAAAAACAGGATTTCCCATCAACAAGCTGAAATCTAAAATGCAAGTTCTGCAGAAGATGACCCCAAATTAGAAAATATTCACAGAAATAATCCCCTATCCAAATCCCCAACACAGCCTTATCATTCTAAATTGGACAGGGGCAACAATCAAATCGAAGCAATAAGGGTACTAATTACCAACCCAGATTGCCAAATTTTCTTGAGTGTTTTAACTCCCAAATTCCCAATCAATGAAGTCAAATAACTCCAATTAAGCACTGCTGTGTTGACCATCTTCTGCATTTGCCTTTGCCCAATATGGCTTGATTCCATTCTGAGCATCCTTCACAGGGTACGAAGCTTGCATCGCAATCCCGCACTTTCCAGTTCGCTGCCAGTGGACATTGCGCTGAATCCTGATGTAGCCGCTCTCGCCCCATTCTGGGCCCCATGAGTTCCTCACAATCCAGTAGTCCTTCCCGTTCTCTGTTCCGTATCCCACCGCAACTACCGCGTGGTCGAGCTGGGTTCCACATTGACCAGTGAACACACCCTGAAACGTAACGAACAGCACGTTAACTTCTAGACTCCCAAAGATTATCCATTCAACAATCATTCTTTTCCAATTCATAAAGATTAATCAACGTTGTTTGTTTAGTTCTGGTTGTATGCTTACAGATTGGTAGAGTTGCAGGGCTCTTCCACTAGCTTCAATTGCCACGCTAACAGGCTGGTGTGCAACTGCCTTCATCAGCGCCTTCTCGTTGAACGGTGGAACATCCTCGAACCCATCAATGCTCACAACCTTGTTGTTCCTCTGTAAGCATGATTACAAACATATAAAATCAGAACAAATTCAATACAAGTTTGAAACCAAAAAGTCAAAGATTTGCAGAAGAATGGTAGATGACTGACCCTGGATAAGTCGCACTGGCCATCGACACCCTTGTAAGGGTAATCATCCTCGGTGTCGATCCCACCATTCTGGATGATGAACTGGAAGGCATCATCCATAAGACCACCATTGCAGCCTGCATCGTTTGCTCGGTCACAGTCCACAAGCTCCTGCTCCGATAGAGAGGTCAAGTTGCCTGTGACGATCTTGTTGATTGATTCCACAGTTGCTATGGTCGAAAACGCCCAGCAACTTCCTGTAAAACAAGGATCGGAAACATCATAAGACTCACATCAATGTTTCAACAGGTTGATAGATCACAAAAGCCCCAAAATATTGTCCAAATTTTCTCTGAGCTTCTCAACTTTCTTAATATAGATAATATCAAGAATAAACTCAAATATTGGTTTGGATCATACCAAGACACACCTCAACCCGGTCACTTTCAAGTTTCAATCACAAAAATTCTCTTAAATTGAACTAGTCAGCACGTTTTCCCATCATATAACATAACATATTCTCTAATTCATTCCCCTTAAGAACAAAATCACTCCTTTTCCATGGTAGAGCGTTCAAACAATCAAAAAACTAAATAGAAATTCACAAATCCATGTAATTTGATCCAAGACTTTTCCAATTAAGCACAATCAGTAATTTTTAGAACAGGATACTTTCAAAATTATTTCCAATTGAACATACAGTAGCAAATTCAACCAATTCCAAGCAAAACTATATCAAAATTTCAAAGAACCAAATCTGATTACGAAATCAACGACTCACCACACTGTCCTTGATCCTTAACAGGAGAAACAGCGCCGGAATCACGCCAATCGACGGACGTCGGCAGCCTCTCACCACGACGAATCGCATACCTAGGGCTAGGGCTCTTCGCCTTGACCACCAATCGCTCCGGATCGAACCTCATCCCCAAGTGGCGAGATCTATACTCATCGTTAGTCAGATCGGCGAACTTGTTGAGGCCGAGCTTGTAGGTCCGGCCGGGGACGGCGTTGTGCTCGTCGATGAAGCGGAGGTTGTCGCTGAAGATCTCGAACCGTTTCTGGTGCTCGGCTTGGTCAACGATGGCGTTGGAGGACTTGGGATGGTGCTTGGCTTGCCACCACTCGTAGAGTCCCTTGATCTCTTCGTTGCTCCTCTGTGGAAAGGCTTGTGAGAGGGAGAAGCAGAGGAGGAGGAGGAAGAGAGTTGAGAGCGATGAGGACGCCATTGTTGAGGGGATTTTGCAGGTTTTTGGTGGTTTTGATTGTTTGGTTGGGTTGAGAATGTTAGGGCGAGGGAGGTGGGTTTATATAGGGAGAAGGACGGTAACAAAAAAATATATCCGTTTTTTTTTTTTTTGACTGTTCTATCTTATCTTTACAAATTAAAATATGAATGTATTTTTCAAAAAAAAAATATATGAATGTAGCCTACAACGTGGTCTATATTATGAATTCAATTTATGTTGGCCTGGTTTTGGGATTCATTACACCTATTGTCAACGTAAAATAGATTACTTATGTGCTAATAAATATTATAGATAATTATACGATTATTATCTTGTTATCTTTAAGTTTGTCTTATAATGATAGATAGAATATAGTATGAAGTAATTAGATAAAATATTATCTTTATATTAATTTAATAAAATGTTATCTTTATTTTAGATAATAAACCGTAATTGTTTATAAGTATTCATATTTTCGGCCAACCAACATTCAAAATTGGGCTATGTTTAGGAGTGGCCATATTTATTGAGGAGGAGAAAACTTGCACGTAAATGTTGAATTGAGATTGGTGAAGTGTGGACCAACGTGATTGTAGTACTCAGGAGGAAATTGTGGTACTCAGGAGGTGATTGTAGTAAAAATGGAGTTGGAATTTTAGTTGACGGAAATCTGAGGGACCAAGTTGTGCACGTGGAACGCACCAGTGATCGCTTGATGTTGATAAAGATTGTTTTGGGAGAGAAGGCTTTGAATATTATCAGTGCGTATGCGCCTCATGTGGGTCTGAGTTCAGAAGAAAAAAGAAAGTTTTGGGAAGACTTGGATGGGATGATGAGGAGTATCCCGAGTATAGAGCAACTAGTTGTTGGGGGTGACTTTAATGGCCACATTGGAAAGGATAAAGACGGGTTCGAGGAAGTGCACGGAGGCTTTGGGTTTGGAGTCCGAAATGAAGGTGGTCGTGCCTTGTTGGAGTTCGCGGATGCGTTCAGTTGTTTAGTTGTAAATTCTTGGTTCAGAAAGAGGGAGGAACAGTTGGTTACGTTTCAAAGCTCCTCAAGCAGGACACAGATTGATTTCTTCATGGTTAGGAGGACGGATAGAGGAGGGTGTAGGGATTGCAAAGTGATCCCTTATGAAGGTTTGTCGACGCAGCATAAGTTGTTAGTTTTGGACTTCAGGTGTTCGGGTAGACAGAGAAAGGTGATCAGTAGGCCGCAACCAAGAATCAGATGGTGGCGCCTGTCAGAAGCAAATGGTCAAAGTTTGAAGGATAGGATCTTAGAGGAAGCAGAAGCTAAAGGGGCTTGGCAAGTTCGGGAAGATGCAAATGAGATGTGGGGTAAGATGGCAGAGTGCATTCGCAGAGCAGCTTGTTGCGTGCTAGGTATGTCGAGAGGTGGTTCTGGGCATAGAAGGTCAGCTTCTTGGTGGAGCGTAGAGGTGCAGGAAAAAGTGCGGGGCAAGCAGCTTGCTTTCAGAGCTTGGTTGAGGAGCAACGATCAGGATAGGGAGTTAAGGTCAGCAGAGTACAGAGCAGCGAAGAAGGAAGCAAAGAAGGCAGTGACAATAGCAAAGGAGAAAGCCTATGAAAGTCTTTACAAGGCACTCGATGAGAAGGGAGGAGAGAAGGTGTTGTATAGGCTCGCGAGGGAAAGAGATAGAAGGTGCTCAGATTTGGATAGGGTTCGATGTATCAAAGATGAAAATGGGAAGGTGTTGGTGAATGACCTTGAAATTAAACTGCGGTGGGAGAGGTACTTTTCCGGACTTTTAAATGAGGGTTCTGTTTCGGTGGAGAGCCACCAAGGTTCCGTAAGTCAAGATAGTCTTTTTGTCTACAATCGAGTTTCTGGGGCAGAGGTCAGCTCAGTGATCCGCCGAATGGCCAGTAAGAGAGCAGTGGGACCTGATGAGATCCCGATTGAGATTTGGAGGTGTTTGGGCGCCAGAGGCTCGGAGTGGCTTGCTGCACTTTTCAACGCGATCTTCAGGACGACCAAGATGCCGGAGGAGTGGAGACTCAGTCAGCTAATACCTTTATACAAGAACAAAGGGGACATTCAGCAGTGTAGCAACTATCGAGGTATAAAACTCTTAAGTCACACAATGAAGGTGTGGGAGAAGGTAATTGAGATGAGATTGAAGAGTATAGTGCAGGTGTCAGAGAATCAGTTTGGTTTCATGCCAGGGAGATCGTCGATAGAAGCTATTCACCTGTTGCGTAGGTTGATAGAGGCGCATAGGGAGAGAAGGAAAAGTCTGCATATGGTGTTTGTAGATCTAGAAAAGGCTTACGACAGAGTTCCTAGAGAGCTTATTTGGGAATGTCTGGAAGCCAGAGAGGTGCCAGATTCGGTCATAAGAATCATTCGAGACATGTATGAGAGGTCAAGGACGAGCGTTTGTACGCAAGGAGGAGATACAGAGTTCTTCAGGGTGAGTATGGGTCTCCACCAGGGTTCAGCTTTGAGCCCTTTTTTGTTTACGCTCGTCATGGACGTGCTGACAAAGGACATTCAAGGCGAGGTCCCGGGGTGTATGTTATTTGCAGATGATATCGTCCTAGTGGAGGATTCGAGAGCAGAAGTTAATAACAAACTGGAATTGTGGAGGGAGAGACTGGAATCTAAGGGGTTTAAGCTGAGTAGGACTAAGACGGAATACGTGGAATTCAGTTTCGGGCAAGAGGTTGATTCTGGTAGTGAGGTGCAGTTGGGGGATGAGATCGTTGCGAAGAGGGATAACTTCAAGTATTTGGGTTCAGTTTTGCAAAGCGATGGGAGCATTGAGGAGGATGTGAGATTCCGTATTCAGAGAGGTTGGCAGAAGTGGAGGGCAGCATCAGGGGTTCTTTGCGATAGGAAGGTGCCGCTGAAGCTTAAGGGGAAGTTTTACAGGTGCGTGATAAGGCCAGCGATCCTCTATGGTGCTGAGTGTTGGCCGACGACGAAGGCTCAGGAACAGAAACTTGCAGTTGCAGAGATGAGAATGCTCAGATGGATGTGTGGCCACTCGAGGTTGGACAAGATTAAAAATGAAGATATCAGAAGCAAGTTGGGGGTGGCTAGCATAGGAGACAAACTTCGCGAAGCAAGACTTCGATGGTTTGGTCATGTCCAGAGACGGCCATCGGACGCTATAGTGAGGAGGTGCGAGCACGTGGAGTTTGAGGATTGTCGGAGGGGTAGAGGTCGTCCGAAAAAACGCTGGATGGACAACATTAAGCAAGATATCAGCTTGCTAAGGATTTCAGTAGATTTGGCTCAGTGCAGGAAGAGCTGGAGGGAGAGAATCAAGGTGATGGATAGCTAGTAGCCGGGTTGGCGAAGCAGTCTTGTTAGCCTAATTGTTTAAGCATTGGCGTTAGTTACGAGTTTGTATGTTCTTAAGTTTTCTTTGAGTCTTTTTCAGTTGTAGTTTATTTCGGTTGTAGTCTTTGGATGTTTGGAAGTGTTTGTCTTGGGTTCTTTTCGGGCGTATTACATCTAGGTCTGGAATACCCCCATCCTGACCCCCCAGATCTTGCTTTTGCGGGACTACCTGGGTAAATGTTGTTGTTGTTGTTGTGAAGTGTGGACCAACAATTTTGATTTTTGAGGAGTTCGATGCAGTCTACAATTGAACACAGTTCCTTGTATCATGGAGGTCAGGACGTCAGGTCATCGAATGCTTGCTAAAAACCAACTCAAGTACATATATATATACATACTTTAACGTGTATCATAAGAATTTTATGAGGGTATCTATAAAGTTTTAAAACGCAAAAAAAAAATATCAGACTTAAAAGAGTTTTGAGCATCTCTAATAGATGCTCTAAATTATGTATTTGGAGATTTTGGATCTATTTTAAGGTCTAATAATTTTTCATTAAAAATCTATATTTTGGAGAAGATCTTCTAAAGTTGAACTTCTTTTCCTAAATTTTGGGATAACCCTTAAATTATTTGGATAATGTATTAATTATAAATTAAACCATGTGTTCTTCCAATTGGTCGATTTTGATTTTATAATAGTAGTTTATACTCCTAAATATATTAATGATACAAATAAAACTCTTTAATATATTAGTGATACAAATAAAACTCTTTAATATAATAGTAGTTTATACTCCTAAATCTATATTTTGATTTTATAAGTTGAACTTCTTTTCCTAAATATATTAATGATACAAATAAAACTCTTTAATATGGAGAATTTGTTAGAGTTATGACTTTAAGGTTTGGAGAATGTGGGATTTTTTTTCTCCATTTTGGAGAAAATTATAGTCTTTCTTGGACATGCTCTTAGATACACAACTAGTATTGATTCCCGTGTCTTAAAACACGATTTTGATTTAACAAAAAATTCACTTTAAATTTTCTTCAAGTTATTCAAAATAATAGTTTGATACATAAAACCACCCTTAAATTATCACACTTTTCAGAAAACCACCCGCAAAAAGCAAAATTTCAGCAAACCACCCTAATAAAGGAAACTCTTTCACTTGACCACCCACATCCTAACTCTAATTTTTTAAAAATGAGATTTATTTCCTTAACCTTCTTTTATTTTCAGAAAAAAATAAGTGATTTTTTTAAGTGGATAACGTAATTTCAATTCTAACCCTACTAACCCTTTGAAACTCGTCTTTCACATACATACTGAAGAGAAAACCGAGCAAAGCAAGTTTGATGCTCATTCTTATCATACTTGACACTTCAAATCAGGTATTTTTTATGGTTTTTAAAGTGTTTATGGGTTCAATTTTCATCATTTACAAGAAGAAAAATCCTAATTTGATGCTTGTATTGTGAACAATTGTCATATGTTGGTTTCGTTTAGATAGTTTAGGATTTCAATAATAATGTAACTTTATTTCTCTTGAAGTATTTCATATGTATCGTGAAAAACTATTTTTTTTTTAATTTTGATTTTGTGTTTTGAGATTCTTCTTTGTCGTTGTTAGTTACATGTATATGTATGCCTTGGATTTCACTAAAAGTTTTTGTGCTTGAGTTGTTTACTTCTTTGCATATATGTGTACGTAGTCCAAAGAAAAAGCTATTCTGTATATTATTGTATAGAATATGATAATTGGATAATATATGGATTACGTATACTTTCACTATTGTCTATTTAACTGTAAGAGACAAATGGTTTTTTAATTAGCTAACCTGGAGTTAAGAGAGTTAGAATGTAGGTGGTTAAGTGAAAGAGTTTCTTTTATAAGGGTGGTTTTCTGAAATTTAGCTTTTTGCGGGTGGTTTGAAAAATGTGATAATTTAAGGGTGATTTTGTGTAATTAGACATAGATATATCTTTATTTGGAGTTGACATTTGTTGTCTATATTATTATTTTAATCTCCAATTTAGTATATAGTAAGATTAAGTAATTATATATTTAAGAAAACCTTAAAGATATGGCTTCAATGATATATATTCTTTCAAATTTTAACCAATTAGATTATTTAAATAAAGATAGGTGATACGATCCAGTGAAAAGTTGACACGTGTAGGACTAAATAGTATTTTTAATCTCCGTTTTAGTATATAGTTATGATGATACATGATTACAAGACCATGGAACTTTATTTCTGATCGAAGATAAGAAACTCGCCTTCGATAGTAGATTTTAGGTTCATTATCAAGTTCCGACCAAAAAAAAAGGTTCATTATCAAGTTGGTAAGGAATATTATAAGAGTCATAAACGAAGTCAATTGATTTGCGCCAATTTTCTGATCTAGTTGATAAGGAATACTACAGGTCATGAGCAAAGACAATCGGTTGCATCGACTAGTATAACCCAATGAAAAAGAATGAGATCTAGACTTAATTTTTCACCTAAGTTCAGGAATGGAGACATGATTCAAATTCAAAATCTCTAACAAAATTTCTATGAGACTAGTATACTCCATGTTAGATTAAGCAATACAATATTTTTTGATAGAAATAAAGCAATACAAGTAAACATGTCAAAGCCTTACCCGACCCACAAATTCGACCCTACTCATTAAAAAATATTTTGGGTTTCAACCCGAAAGTTTACACCCGGTACCCAGTTTAAACGCAACTCGTTTGAACCCAAGACCCATTGAGTTGAAACTCTAACCTGTTAGGTTTGACCCAATTTATTATATTTAAGAATATAAAATAGTATTTATTATGAAATTTATATTATATTTTATTATTAAAATAAATAGATACTATTTTATTATTTGAATTTATTATATTTAAGAATACTGCTCGTTGTACATGAATAAAGAGGGTTGAAAAAGTACAAAAAATTGAGCGGAAAATAAATTAATATAATAATTGTTGTCCACCTGAGAATGGATATATTTTATTTATTTATTTAAATATTGGTAGGTTCCTTTTTTTTTTAGGTTTTACTCCGTAGTTTTTATTTACAATAATACGGTTAACCTTTTCATCCTAATATGAATTGCAACATACTTATGGATATTTGTCACTATCAAGTATCCAATTATTGTTTGATCTAATAGGGGTAGATATGCCTTACAAAATGGAAAAGGTGGATGTGATTGTGAGACCATTAGGTCACTAATATCACTAGGGGTGTCCATAAAAAACCGAAACCGATAAACCGAACCAATAAACCGAAAAACCGGCACATTTTTTGGTTAACCGAACCGACACTATTTAAAATTTTGGTTTGGTTAACCGAACCGAGAATATTAACGGTTTCTCGGTTCGGTTTCGGTTTACGCATTTCGTAATACCGGTTAACCGAAAAACCGAAAAATATTTTATTTTTATTTTTATATTAATATATAAGTTCGATTTACTTTAAAGGATTCATTTTTCAAATGATTTTGTTGTTCCATTGAGCCATTTTGAGTTCTCTTATTTGCATAGTTTTACTGTGGCTTGTAATTTCAATTATTTACTTGTCAAATATGTCATTATGCGTGTCTACATAAGTCCTTCAAATTATTTATTAAATATGTTGTTCGAATGAAATACATACAATAATAGTTTAAAATATCATTTGGTTATTATAACCATCAAGACATATAAAATTAGTATTATTTTGAAGATCTAATCTAATTAGATTATATTGTTTAATCATATTCGATAATTTTATTTATCTTTCATGTATATTATGATATTCTAAATCACATAAATGGTTATTGGTTAACCGATAAAACCGAACCGAAAAATTGGTTAACCGATCTCCGGTTAACCGAGACTAACGGTTCGGTTTAGGTTTATGATTTTAGCTAACCGAAATTATGGTTAACCGAACTCCGGTTAACCGAAATTACGGTTAACCGGGTTTGGACACCCCTAAATATCACCACCTATCAATTTAATTAGTGAGTTTTAACATGTGGCAATTAGTTATTTGGAGGACTTGGCTACATAATATATTAGGAATGGATTAGAGAAACCGAAAAAATTGACACTTTTAACTCACTAATATAATAGAATAAACACATAATAAATAGTAAATGGTACGAGCCGATAGCAAAAAAGCAAACACGTCTTATTTATGGTAGACCTGATCAAATGCGGGTTGGTTCGCCCATCCGTCCAAAAAAATAGACGGATATGGACAACATTTATAGCCCAGTGGGCGACCCGGCCCAAATATTTTAAAGGGTTGGGCTTAGTCATTAGTATAAAGTCATTATTATAAATTACTCTAATTTACTATAAAATATATCATTATATATCAAAAGTTACAAAACCTTAGATATCTTTACTATATAAAATATTATGGATGAATGTGTGTTGGATTTTTTGTTTAACTTATGGATAGACATGCTTAGTTTTAGGTTAATACGGCTTAGATTTAGAAATTTCATGTTCACAACTGTAGTTTTTTTAGCTTAAAATTTTAGGTTAATACGGCTTAGTTTTAGCTTAAAATTTCATGTTCACAACCCGAAAATAAAAATTGGTGACCCGGCGGGCGGCCCAACCTAGCCTTGTGGGTGGATCTGTGTAAAACTATTAGGCCCGGTGGGCGGGCTCAAACCCGATTTTGATCCGATCTAATTTGTAAAGGGTAAGAAGATGTCGGATAATAAAAAATATAAAATAAATAATATAAATATAAATAGAACTATATCTAATTGGACCCCTTCATAAAAAATTATACTCCTTATCTGATTACTTAGTTTAGAGGAAACACACAAAAAAAAGTATGAATGGACGGCCAAGAAAAGGCAAGAATTGGAAGAAGTCACATGGAATCTGCAATTTGCATTTACTTGACTGATCACTCTTTGTGCTATACGACTAGTAGTTGCTTCTTGCCGCCTTAACACCAATTCCCAGTTCCAATTTCCAACCAACTTTTATTGTTGCAGACTTTCTTACAGTTGCTCTTCCAACGTAACCATGGAAGTCGGTTTTCCAGTTTTCCAGTTTTCCAGTTTTCCAGTTTTCTATAAATTGGTTATGTAACAACATCCGTAACAGCGGGTGTGGAGAATGATTTCTTAAGTTAATTTCTCGGTAGTCTTTCTCCTTTATATCGGATAATTTGCAGAGAAATGTACAATTTGATATTTTGAAGAAGATTTTTTTTATGTAAGAGAAATGTTTCTTAGTTGTCTGATTTTTTTTCCAACTTTTTTAAATGTTTAGAATTAATATAGATACTCTACATTGTGTGTGCTCTAAGAATTGCACTTCCAAGAGGTAAAATAAATTAGTTGAAATTTTAGGGTAGGTTTTTCAATTTTCTTTTACCATCGATGCAAGTTTTGTTGTATGAATTTCGAAAATACATCGCTCATCTTAGGAAAAATCAATATATATATTATAAAAGCCGACCGTTTTCGAGGCACCACGTTGATTCTGACCCCGCTTGATTTTAGTTTTTTTTTTCGACTCAAATAGATAATTACAACTATGTATCTTTTATTTTCCTTAATTATCCAATTCTCAATTTTATCTTTAAAGACATATTATCTATCTTTAATTTTATTTTCCTTAATTTTTTATCCTAAACCTTGTAACAAAGATTTCATGAAAAAATATACGTAACATATGTTAGAATATAGATACGGACTCAAAATACAGTTGTTAACAAAATCATTCAATAGCTAAATTATACAAGTAATACGTTGTTTTTTTTTTGGTAGAAACAAGTAATACGTTGTTAACAACTAGATAAAGTTAACTATTTTATTGATCTCAAATTCACAATTATTCTATGTGATGATTCAACAAACACTTATTTTATAAAAAAAAAACAAATTAATCAATATACACATATACTATATACTATATATTAAAGCCGAGGAATTTCGAGCCTCTACTATAATTTCTAGCCCCACTTTATTAACAATTTTTTCTGTTTTATTTTTTAATTATCTAATTTTTAATTTTATCTTTTTTCTTACCCATCTAATATCTATCTTTAATGGTATACTATTTATCTTTAAAATTTCCTTAATTTTCTAATTTTTAATTTTATCTTTTTTTCTTACTCATCTAATATCTATCTTTGAAACAATATTATCTATCTTTAACAATTCCTTCTATAAAAGATACATATTAATTAACTTATCTCTTCAATTACCATTTTAATCTATTTATATAAAAAAGTGATATAAGAAATTCGAATTTAAAAAATAACTTTTAAATGGAAGCCCTTTTCTCTAATTAAATTATTATTTTATCTTTGACTCTAAATCAATTTAAATTTATTAACTTTATAACTTAGCTTTTATAATATATATTGATTATATATTATCATGTTCCTTACAACTTAGCTTTTATCTCTCAGTATTAAACATTAAAAAAAATTCATTTATTTTAATTAATCTAATAACATTCTTTATTATCAATTTATGTAAAAATATATTATTTGAATTTTGATAAGATATTCTTTTGATATATTAGTTAGCTTTTTTATAATTAAATTAATATTTAGAATTTAAAAAAAATTGATAAGATACTCTATCCTTTTCAATTTGTGTAAGAAGTAATTTAAAAATTTTGAATTTAAAATAATTTTAAAATAGAAGCCCTTTTTATAATAAAATTAATATTCTTATCATTAATATTAAATCAAAATTATTTTTACTATCTTTTAATTAACTTATATATTATCATTTTCATAATAACTTAGCTTATTCCTTTCATAACAAAATAATTTTTGATTAATATATTTTATTTATTTAAATAAATAAAGTCATTAGAATCATGTTGGCGCATTTTATATTTCTAAATTTTGATATTACATTTTAATATTTTGAATTCGATAACAGTTCATAGTAATTATATCTCATACCAAAATAATCAATTAAAACATCTCATTTTATATTATATTGACTTATAATGTCTCAAAATTGTGATAATAGGGACAATGATATATATTAACCATTAGAGACAAATTTTGAAGGATGAAAAAGTAAGTATTTTATTTTCTAAATTGTATTATAATTAGAATATGTTTTATACTTTTAGAATCTCATGCGTGTGGTACTACAAATACGAAAAAATATTCCTTTTCGCCTATAAAAAACATTTTCATACGCTAAAATTGTCATTATATATTTTCACTTATTAATATCATATTTATAATAAAAATAATTTTAAAATGTGAAGTGTGAGTCATTGTCGTGCATGGCACGACGGGTAAACCTAGTTCCTTATAAAAAAGGAAGAAAAAACAATGTACAAAAGTTTTTGGCCGTATAAAAAAATTAAGGTATCTTTTTTCACTTTGCTTGTGTTAAAGAATAATGAATCATTTCTTAAAGAAGCAGGAAGCATCTTTATTTTATATTCATCAGGCCGCCGAAAAAAATAATTGAAGGACACAACTAACTTTCGTTATATTTGTTTCACATTCATAACATATAAAACTGAAAATATATCTCAACCTTGCTTTTTCAAAGGGTTGAGTGATTATATCCAAACACAAAATACGGGTATAAGAATACTTTTGTTGCCGTTGTATTAAATCTATTTTAATCTCTTACGGATTAAACTTCTATGCAACAAGTAAAAATATATAGCAAAACATTAAAAATATGTTGTAAAATATCAAAAGTATAGTAATAAATGAAACTATTACGATACATTATCTATATTGTCTATAGTATAAAGCGGAAACAAAGTCTTCACAAAGAATTGTGCCACGTGTCATATCTTTAATAAAATAATCAACTGGGCTCATGTGTACATAAAAAAACAATAATCACAATAGAAAGATAAATATATATGATTTGATAAAAATAATAAGCTAACCATCCTCTATATAAATTAGGTAGTTAGAATCTCATATAATCTTATCCCGTAAAAATTGCCGAAAATTATGAATTATCTCTTACCAAGAATTAGTTGTAATCTTTAGATAAATTTTTTTATTTAATAAAACATGATATTTATCGTAAAGTAGTTTTTGAACAAATTCAACTTATTTATATTATAAGTTGATTTACTATTGGTAAAAAAAACACTAATAATACTACGAAGATACATATATATAATCATATATTTTTAACGTGATCATTGACGTTACATATTTAATTAAATTGGGTTTATAATCGCATTACCCGTACATGGTACGGGGGTTAAACTAGTTAAACATAAAAACGCATCGTAAAATGTCAAAAATGTATTTATAGTTTGAATGCCCTTTTGAGTGACATTGTACCATACATTTCTAATCTAGATAGTAGATGGAGTGCATCCAACTGTCAGTAAGGCGCTTCATATTTTTTTTTGTTGAAGGCGCTGCCCATGAGAGTCGAATCGGTGACTTCTGGATACTACCCTTAAAGGCTTAACCGTTTGACTAGATGTCCGAAGACGTAAGGCGCTTCATATTATACATTGGTTGGTGTACGTTTTTGTATGCCTTTTAGCATTGAGTATGTTGTTTTTGGTAGGGACAACTTAACTATTACAATGCTAAATGCATTGAAGATCCTCATGCCTTGTATCATCCCTAGGCCCTTGTAGATTGATTGGCCAGCCCAAGTAGCGCGCTATATCTATAAGGAGCTTGTGTTAGTATGGTCTTAGTGCACATCTTTCATCTATCTTACATCGTCCTTCTGATAGTTTACCATGTTATTCTATCAAGCTTATCTTCGATTCGCGAGCGCGCCACTCGATGTGAATCATTCTTACATGTATCCATGAGCGCTTGAAAGAGGCTATAGAATCTTGGAATCATTTCTTTCACCACTCAAGTATCTTCTAACAAGATTTCAAAGCTTACTAAGAAATGGGCAAGAAAGAAAATTGAGAAGAAAGTTAAGTAACTAGATTCTTGATAGCATCTCTGACGAGTAGATGCCTCTAGGTGATTCTGCCTGCAGCGGCTGCCCATACCCCCAACCGGTGGGTAGCCGCCCTATCCACAACTTGTCTTTGCACAAACTACCACAAAAATGGCAATACCAAAAAACAATAGGCATTCTTTATTCAGTGTGTTAGATTCACTCATTTCGCCGGTTTGCCCATTTCTGAAATCATGGGCCTTCTTTTTGTTTGGTTGTGTCTTGTGCTGATTTATCTACTCACTTCACAAAAATCCATTTCCCTGCAATTTGGGGAGAGATATTCTTCTTATGTTTAATGTTTAAATTTGAGATGCACTCCATGAACTTGGACTTATTTCAAGGGACATTCACATGGCCATGATTCATTAGATTCTGTTTTGGAGATGTCATTGTCTTGGGTTAGATCATTTTTGACTTGTTTTGCTATGTAAGAAGATGGGCAGTGTTAGATCTCCATCCTCTTTAGAACACAGCAATGTGTGTCATAGTGTCATGGTATGGCAAAACCGGTGGCTGATATTGAGAACAACAATGCATAAAAATGGTGAAGATGACATATTTAATATTTGGCATTTTCATTGCTTTCTTTTTTCTTGTTGCAATTTATATTGAAGGGTGCTAATGCCACAATATCAAGGATTATAAGGCAAGAAAACTGAGAGCTGCAAATCAGTAAGAATTTCTTTATAATAACATCAAGTGTAAACTCAAACTCAACAAGTTCATGATGGATACAATTAACCTTAGTAATGGCCGATCAAACTGCAATTTCCTGAAGAGATGCACTTTTTTCCGTGGACCAGGAAAACTCGGCAAAACGCATGCGATTCGAGGAGTACAGAGCAATGAAATTTCTAGCCTACAAGAGATATTGAATGAAAAATACACACAGCAGCAAGACACATCTATCTTTGTAACCCTGTAACAATACCTTCTGAAATTCACCATGGTGGCACTTCAATTGGTCTATTTCAAACCTATGCAGATAATGCACCCTTTGCAATATAGAATTGAATTCTCACCTGTTTTTCTTTATATATATTACCGTTGCTACATTTTTAGAAATTTTAGTTCTCCCCAGATTGTCTAGAGGAAACCTGTGTATTGGTCATTCTTGTATCGCGCTTCCTCTTGGTTCGAGAACGTTTGGATCGGGACGTACGGATTTTTGGAGGTCGTTTTTCTGCACGTCCTTCAACAGCTACTGTTACTTTTGGCATAGATGGGAGTTCAGGGGGAAACTCAGGCCAAGGTGTGCGTTTTGCCGGGACGGTTATCTCCAGAGGGGTGTCAATTATCCATCTGCATTGAACAAAGATGACAAGTCACATTAATTTCAAAAGAATTTGCTAAACGCGTCGGAAAGTGAAAATTTATTTCCAATAGCTAAAACTCAGTTAAGCACATCAAGACTGGCAATCTACCGACTATGTTGTGTAAGGACCATTTGGATTGCAGTCCATAATGCATTATTTTCTATTAAGATTCGATGCAAGATAATGCATTAACGGCTGCAATCCAAACAGGTCTTAAATCAACAAGAAAGTGTCCAATACATTCAATAATAAACTAACAAAATTAACAAGGAGAAAAAAAAAGGAAGGAAAAAAAAACCACATATACACATTTTTTCTTCATTAGTTCCTACTTCCTAGTAGGGAAAATATGAGGTCTACACTTCAATTTCAGCAGCTTTCCTTATCCGACTTACGTGCAAGACATAAATAGCTTCAAACTTGCATTTTACAGAAATTCCAGTTGTCTTTTCTTTTCCCCTTACATTTTATATTCTCAGGTAACAATCCATATTATGACCTCAAGGTATTGAAGTTCACTGTTAACACAATCAAGAATTTATGAGTGGAGTATTTAAACGTCATTCCATTAATAAGGGTTCAGCTGGACAAGCTGACAATGGACCAGTAAACTACTACATGCAGGTAAAAAATGAGCTTTGGGACAGGTGATTAGAGGAAACTAAATAGTCAGTTGTAAGCCAAATTGAGCAACAGGCTAGTGTAGCACATAGTCCATCAGTAAAAAATGTCCCTACAGTAGAGTTGTGAATTACCGTAACTCTCAGTTCTAAATCCATGTAAGCTAAAAATGAGTGTTATAGTTAGCAGTTTGTTGTTGGGCTATCACAACTATGAATTTGCAACTCTTCATCAGTGCGGAAGGCTACCAGAGAAGAATGAAGTCTACCAAGACTACTAGTTTCGGTTGAGAAGTACGAAAACACTAAACAGGAAAGTAAACCAAAATTGAATAAACCAAAAAGAATATACTCATGAAGGTGCTAATTCTACTCAAGACAATCCCAACCAGCACAACTACTCATAAGCCCACTGATTCATGTAGCGGAAGATCTACTGTACTAATTTGTACCATCAACTGATGGCCTTAAATTCAATTCGTACTACATATCTTTTGTCCATACTTCACAAAAGTCCACAGAAGAGATTAATATTTTTCCCATATATCCTGGTAGGGAAGGGAAAATTAGCAAAAATGTAGACCTTGCTTGCAGGTGTGAACTCATGGGAATTTTTAAAATATTTCTTGTTTGTTTAATGTATTATGATATGCATATAAATATTTAATTATACAATATATAATAATCATTTCCTTGCGGATCACAGGGAGATGACAAATATTTTTGTCTAAAGACATCATTCCACTGATGCAATGTCGTTCTAGATTTTGTAAAGGTCTAAATCAGTAAAAATAATACCAGAAAGATAAATTACTCAACTATCACTCTATTTTCTATTTTGAAAAGCTCCTCAGACCTTCAGACTATGGGGAAAAATACCAGAAAGATGAATTTGACCAGGATTTCTAATTATTACTTGCAAAAGAAATACTCCAGGAGCATTTTCCTCCAAAAACCATAAGAAAATTTATTAAAATCAGCGAAGGCATACTGGATTTTCATTAGAATAATAATAGACCACTATCACACTTTGCACCACAAGCTAGAATTTAATTTGGTTAGCGCAACATAATCCACAAACACTTAGCAACATATCACTTTTTTGTATAATACTTATTACCACACATCAGAATTCAGCAGCAAATACGCCACATATGGTAATACATTATAACATGTATACTTTAGCTGAATTAATGAAAAGACAAGATACCTAACATCATCAGCTTAAAACCGATTTCAAGTCAACTCCCCTTCTAGGAAAATTATGCCTATTGTCCACTTACATAAGAAAATAATGACCACCTAATCTGCCCTTTTCTACAAGGAAGTTCTATCTTCCAGCTATGTACTATTTATTGAACCAATCATTTTCACTCGCTTTTTTTTCCTTCCAAATTATTCCTCAAATAGCATCTCAATGTTGCTCAAACCAAGTTACAGCAGAAGTCCCGAAGCTAAATTATCTCTACCAGAGTACCAGTTAATCAGATTATGCACATGTACATTTATGGAACGAAATCTAATATCAAGATAAGACTATATTATGACCATCCCTAGAGCTATTAAATGACTGAAGGTTTAGCATACTGACCTAGAAGGGAATTTGCTGTCTGAACGAGCTTCAACCCGGAGCCACCATAGCAAAATTTTACGGCCACAGCTTCCAAGAGGTTCGACCACAGATGCATCCTTCACTAGCGAAAGTGGGCTCTCGACCTCATCCTCTCTCAAACTTTCCAAATCCTTCATCCATTCCGGCTTACCCTCGTCTTCCTTCCAAAGCAGCCTGGAATTCAGCACGAATCCAGCCCACTCAAACCTCATGGGAAGAATAGGTCCTACATCACCAACATACTCTGCACTTCTTTCCGCATACGGAGATGCATCGAAAGTATGCCAACCGACAAGAGCTTCGGATGCATTACACGATGGACCCTGAACCGGAAGAGAACCTGCCCCCTCCTCCACTACAGGCAAAGGCTCATCCGAACCACCAGTATGCATCAAAATTCCAACAGAAACAACTCCAATACCCCTAACCTTTTGAACCTCATCAAATAGCTCCATACTATGCATATTACTATCATCAGCAAACATCACTATCCCATCCAGTTTCCTCTCCCTCACAACTCTGCTTAATGTATAACAACAATGCCAATCAAATTCAAGCTAAACACCAAGAAATCATCAACAAAGAGAGAGAAAACACTAATTTTGCAATCAAATGACTTACCTCAACCCCCGGAGGCGCATCCAACTTTCCATCCTCTGCCGATCTGGCCAGGTCACAGGCATCCGCCGGTCAAATCCGATGTGAATGGTCTGGACTCCGGACTTCTCAAGCAAGTAGGCGGTCTCATTCGTCTTCCCGCCGGCCTCAACCACGATCCAAACCACCTCGTAAGGCGAATTCATCAGCGAATGCATAACGCCGGTGAGATGAAGCGTCTGGAAAGTCCTCACATAGGTCGGCGTGATAACGATCAGACTCCTCGGATCCTTCACCCCATACTGAAGCCTCTGCTCCCTCTGAACTCTCTCCAATATCCTATGCGCTCTCATCACCTCCTCCGGATTCGGATGCGGCCACGGCCGGATCCGGATCCCGTGCCTGCCGACCACGACTCTGCTCCCGGACACCATTCCGGTGGAAAACGTCCTGTTCGTCGCATCCGAAGCTAGGTTTCCGGCGGAGTCAAACCTAGAGATTGTGGTGGAGGTTCTAGAGGTCGGATTGGTGGAACCAGGCGAAAACAAGAGGAAAAGAATCAGGCGAGAGAACCTGAAACCTAGCAGGAGGCTGATTAGGCAGCAGAGCCAGTGTAGCACCATCCAGAAGAGCGTCGCCGGCGACGGCGACTTGATTCCGCCGTCTAGACCGCCGTCGAGCGCGGAGGTGCCTCGGAGGTTGTTGTTCCTCCGATTGGCGTTCTGTAATGCCAGAAGCTTCATCATCTTTCTCAAATCTCAATCTGCCTGTCTCCGCTCGCCGGAACCGTGAATTTGAGCTTCGATTGCAGGAAATTTGTTCAATCTAGCTAGGACCTTGGATGTAATGGCGGATTGTGAGGAATTGGGATTTAGGTTGCTTGGAGTTGAAAGGGGAACGGGATTTGGTGATCGTCTCTATCGAACAGCTAACTTCTGGTGGGTTTGCAGAGAGACTGGAAATTTAGAATTCAAAACACATTGGTGTTTGGTAATGATGAGGCTGGGAACAAGGGGGAGGAGATTAAGGAGGAAACTTAGAGAAAAATTGCCTTTTTATTTTTATTTGTTGTAATGGAGAATTAAGGGCTAAATCTAGAATTGGGGCTTTCATTATCATGGGGTTGTTCATTTAAGAAAATAAAATCTAATCGTGACCAAAAAATAAAGAAATACAGTAAAATCTTATATTTATGTAACAGTATTATAAAGTTTTAACGGATTTTGTGTCTTAATTACAAGCTTTTTTTGGTCATAATCTTAAATTAGAAGCTTGATTGTAACTGTAGGATTATAGAAACACAAAAGATCATTAACACAATAACACTATCAGTTATTATTTACTTGTTGCAAACTCAATTTTTTGTGTTAATAAAATCAAACTCAAGTTTTTTTAGCTTCAATTGTTAGAGGGTGGTGAATTATGTGTAATTTTTTAAACTCAATTTTTTGTGTTAATAAAATTAAACTCAAGTTTTTTTAACTTAAATTGTTAGAGGGTGGTATATTAAAATTAGTGCACTTTTAACTCTTTACGGTGTACAATTGATTTTTCAGTAGTACAATAACAATTTTGTTATAAATGCATTTTACTATTTTATAATGTTTTTTTGATATTTATGATACATTTTTACCTATCGTATATTCATTTCTAACATTTATTTCGTATAAGATTGAACCCAAATTCTTATAGATCATTTAAACTAAAGATTAAGCTTACTATAATTTTATGTGATTGCCATTTTCTCTTTGTGTCTATGAAGTATTTTTCAAATTATTGAACATATCGATTATTTTCTGGTAAAAGTAAAATTAAATAGTTAAATAATGTTTTGATAAAGATTTTTTACAATAAAAAGAGAGAAAACATAGTGTAAAACCAGAAAGGAGCTAATTATTGTTGTAATTAGTTGGTTCGAATTGTTTATAAGGGACAACTACACACTAACATAAACATAAACATAATCATGGACATCGAAGGACCTCTAACCAATAACATATGGTATTTTAAAGGAATCCTCCAACCATAAGAAAATTATGTGCATCTTTAGCTTTATGATATAGTTAATTGTTCACGTACGAATCACGTGTACCCAACATAAAATTAAATCCACATTTAAAAGACTCAAAATAATGGCAATAATAAAGTGTGATAGAATTTTAGAATCAATAGCACTAGTTGGATTATGATCTTGATACTAGTTAACTACTCCACATATCATGGAGGACAAAGGGTACTTCTTCACAAAATATTTATAATTCAAACTAAGTATTTTTTATGTTAATATTTCAATGTAAATATTAATGTAAATCATTTATATCATAATCTTATTAAACATACTCGTTAACACAATTACAATGTTTGATCACAAAACACGTTTTTATGATATCAATGTATAGGAGGGGGCTCACTACCTTCAACTTTGGGCAACCAATGGTTTATAGGTTTCCTTTGACTGCAATCTAAAATAATTAGCTACTTTACAAATTAGGTATTATAACACTAAAACATGCATGTTTCTCACGGTTTTAATTGCAAATGTGTTCTTGTAAACAATGGGAAAGTACATTCGGGGGCCTAGCAAATATCCTAACAAAGTTTGTTTTCAACAAGGCTTTTAGTGTAGGGATGTAGATCTAGTGGGTTGTGAGTTCCGGGATTTTACTTGATGTCTTTGTCTTTCGTTTGTTCATTTATTCATTTATTCCGATTTTGTATTTATGTTTTGGTTTTGTTTGGTTGCTCTTTGGTAGAGTTTTTTTTATGAGTTTATTGAAAAACCTTCTCAACTTGTTTAGTTTATGGATGACCCTTTAATCTAATCCGATTAAATTTATGGGCTTCAATCCAAAACTATAGACTCGAATTCGACCAAAAAATAAAATAAAAACTATAGACTCGAAACGCAGTTCCAACCTAATCCGATTGAACCCGAACCCAGTTTTAACCCGATCCGATTGGCGATTAAACCTGGATCCGTTAGGTTGACACGATTTAGTATACTTTTAGAATATGTAAAATTTATTTTGAAAATTATCTTATGTTGTATTATCAAGACGTATAAAAAATAATATTTTTTGATAATATTTAATTATTTAAATATAATATTATTCAAATAATGGTAAAAAATCCAATACCCTTAAACCATTGGCCTGATCCGACCCGATCAGAAAACCTGCAACGACCCGACCCGAACCCGTTTCAACCCGAACCAACCGATCCGATTGACAGGTTTAGTAGTGTTGTATTATTTGTTTTTCAGATGTCTAGTATATGAATGTTAATTGTGTTAACCAAGAAGCACCCTTAAGCTTATAAAGAAATGATATCGATCATTTATTCCATCAATGTTTACCCTAAAAGGACCATTTGTAAGCACTTGCAGCAGGGTAAAATGATCAAAGTCTCCAATCAAATGTTGAGCCCTAAGCCCCTAACAACATGGTTGGAATGTTGTTCTCCGAAGACATCACTCACAGCCACTGTGGTAATGGGCCTTTGAATGTATATAATACCTTACTTTGGGCCTGATATCAGGTACTATCTATTTCAAGGAGGCCCAATGTTAATGGAAACACCACAAATTAAAGATTTGTAAGGCTGGAAAAAGTGGGAAATGTGAGATTAGAGTTAAGCAGAAAAAGATACCATTTTGCAACGGAGATAAAAGTAATCACTCTTTTTTTGTCTCAAAAAATGTGACGAGAAGATGGTGTCCTAGTTCAAGGACTTATATATATGTTTTATCTCAAGAAAACTAGTAGGGAATCAAACCTAACAAAACTAGTAGGAGATCGAATTTGTAATTTTTCGATACCCTACCCCTCTCTACTAGACCAACTCTTTTAGGTTAAAGTAATCGCTCTTTGAGTAAAGCTAATAACATGGGTCACTTGTCTTCACTTCAAAATTTCTAATAACATGGGTACTTGTCTTTACTTCAAAATTCAAAAATTATGGACTTTATGTTTTCGTTCAAACGGAAATGTCTAATCATTTACCCGAGTGAAAAATAGAAAAACGAAGCGAACTTTCAATAAAATATATTATCAACCTTAATTTAAGATCTTAAATTGGCCCCGTAGGTGACTTTTTTTCACCTTTGACAAATGAATGGAAAACAGAGAAGTCTAATATTGCATTGCATCAAATTGTACATGAAACTAACCAAATAGAAAATAATAAACAAAACAAGTGAATGTAATGTATCCATTTCAGTATCCCTTGAACCAAAATGGATGCATTTTGAACTCCCCTACGGCCGAAACCTCCTCTTCTACAGAGTATAAACTGTTTCTTTCGGATTCTCGACCCGCGAGCTTAGTCCACGACTACTCGATGAATTTAGTACAACGTCGTCGACGCATGATTCATACTAGAGAATACAATAACTCACGATCCATCAAAGTTTTTGATCACGACGACTCGAGAACAAGGCTTGACGTGGTCTCGAGTGTAGCCATGTTGTGGTTGTGTTCTCCTTCGTACGTCACGATGAGCATTGCCGGATCGTCTAGGGCTCTCTCTACGTGCTTCCGAGCCGGGCATCCTCTCACCGTGCTACATTTGTAGTACCCCCTGTTCAATATGACACCAAGAACATATCAACTTGTAGCAAACAAGATTTTTTAGTATATGATATGGATTAGCGTTAATCACTGGTTCAACTAACATGTACAACGCTAATGACCAAACGAATAACAAGTGAGCGTGCACTTGGATGCCAAATTGCACACTTGTGGAATGTCTTGAAGCAACAACAAAACAAAAAAAGCACTAATGACCCACACAACATGACCATACTATAAGGTCTTAGATCACTTAAGTATTTTGAGCTCAATTATTCGTTCCAATTTCCAAACCTATAGTCACATCACATGCAATGCATTACGTTACGCATTATAGCACTTTGGACTTTTTTTAATCAATCACGTATATGGATCAAAATGATAATTACATAATTATTTTTATAAAAAAAGTTACCTTGGATGTGGAGATCCTTTGATTGGCTTTTGACCGTACTTTCTCCAAGAATAATCGTCCGGTGGTATATCCGCCATTCTCGAGCTAATCGCCGGCACTCTCACTATCCTTTTTATCCTCATTTTCCTAATTAATCAATTCATTAATTAATTACCAAATTAAATTAAGTAAAAATAACTGAAAATAATCTCAAATATTAACTATTAAAATATAACAATATTAACCAAACATATGTTAAATCTTCGGATTATTTTATAACATTTTTCCTTAAATTAATCAAAATCAATTTGTTATAAAATAAATAAAATGAGGAGTTTATTTTAAGTAATTAATTTACCGCTTTTTGGAGCAGTGGCAGCGGCCGGAGGAGGACCCACCACAACGGGGGGGCCCAGCGCCAGTAGTATCGGAGAAACTGCACTTCTTAACCTTAAACGACGTCGTAGAGAGCGGCGGCTTCTTACCAGCAGAGCAAGACGAGTAATTCGAGTAGTTCGTGATCTGAAACGACGTCGTCTGAGCGAGGAGCGGCGGTTTCCCACCCGCGTCGTTATTACAATCCCCGGTCAACGTTGACCGGAGCGAGTTCCCACCCGAGCATGAGAAGTTGATCGTGGCCGTCGATTCCTTGGGCAGATCGAACGGCCCCGCCGCCACGGGGAAGACCTGCTTGATGGGGTTAGGGCATAGCACCGGATCGCTGCTCTCCAAGACCAAACCGAGGCTCTGTTCTCGCGGAGGATGGACCGGGGCCCGCCTGAACCGGGCGTGGCCGGTTCGGGAGCGGTTCAGGAGCGAAATTAGGTTCCTGAACCGGGAAACCGCGGATTCGGCGGCCGATTGGCAGTTCAAATCGATCGAATTTGAATTGGGATTTGAAACTGGATTTGAATTGGGATTGGGGTTGCTCTGTTTTGGGTGCTCTGTTTTGGAGATGAGTTGGAGGAAATTGTGGACGCTTTCGAGGCCGGCGGAGGCTTCGTGGACGATGAGGCTTTCTTCCATGGAGCGATGGGGGTTTGGGGAGAAGCCCATCATGAGATCGACTGCCATAATAGGAGCTCTGAGAGGAATTCAGGAGGAGGAGGCCATTAAAGAGGAGACAGAGGAGGTGGGTTTTGGAGAGTAACGTTTATGTGGGGGGGGGAAAGGGAAAAGGAATGGGGAAGTGGGGGTGGGCTGGTCAATGATGCCATCGACGAGGAAAAGAGAGAAAGAAGAGAGAGGACAAAGCAAACTGTTGGATGACTGAACTGTAAGACTTTAATTTTAGTATCGCATAAAAACAGGGGCTCGTCAAACTTAGGTAAGAAATTAAGAATAAACAAACCTCCTCCTAATTCCCCCCAATTGTAATTTAATAATGGTTTTGGGGTATTTTCGAAGAATGTCCCTAATCTTTTGTAGATTTCACTTCATGGTCAGAATTTTCTTTACATGCGGTACGGTGACCATAACTATTACTAGTCCATGTGTCCCGGTTTGTTTCTCCAGTATTTATTTTCGGACGTCCTCTTTTGTTTGTCATACGTTCTTACTTTTCTTTTATATCTACAATTTTTTTCTTACTATTTTACTCTCACTCAATATCGTATTTTACCTACTTCATCCAATTCTATCATCTACTTTATCACTTTTGAACTTTTTGCCTCACTAGCTTACAAAACAATCTATATTCAATCTTATTTTTTACCCATATAATTCAACTTTCACACTTAGCAACACAACTTTATACATTTTCTTAAGAACCTCCTAATTAACCTAGAATTCTTCTTCCTATGTCCATGCTGGTACATAGAGAATAATGTTGCTCATTTTGTTTTGTCAGATAAAATAGTTCTTAGGTTAGAAATGGGATTATTTCATTAGGTAATGAAAGAGGTTTTATTATGAATTCACTTTTACTTTCTTTTTTAGTCTATGGAGAGAACATTAGGGCTTCTGTGTGGGATTTGCAAATAAAATGAGATTATTAGGGAAGATGTGGGCAAAATTGAGAATATCTAGAAATTAGGGGCGTAACTTTGGAAAGTTGGAGACGAAGGGGGTGTTTTGGGGAATATTGTTGTTGTTGTATTGAAGTTTGACTAATGTAAGAAGAGTAGTGGGGGCCCAGTAAAGTTGAAAATATGTACGTTGAATGGGCGAAGAGAAGAGACATTGATTGTGGGGTGCCCTTTTTCTTTGGGGATGGAGGGAGGTTTTTTCCCATCGAGCCGTTAGATTTTTGGTGGGGTACAGACTTATTACTCTTTATTTTTATTTATTTTTATAAATAGTACTGTAAAAGATAAAAGGGGAATATTTAAATTAAAAATATTCTCTTATTGGATAAGTGAAAGTAGTATTTTTTTAGATGAGATCAAGCCAAGCAAAGAAAATCCTCTGTTTTAAAATTATATTTTAAAAGTGTGTTTTTTCAATCTGATTGCTCCACTGGATAAGGAAATAAAAACTAAAAAAATATTCCAAACATTAGACAAATCAAATTTAGTTAATACTTCAAAGAAACACACTTTCGAAACACACTTTTGAATAAAGGATTTGCCTCGCAAACCAAGAGGCAAATTTGACTATGAATAGAGGATTTGCCTCGCAACTACGCAACTATTCATAGTCAAGATTGAGTATGAGATCGCTCCTACAAAGTACAAAGTATGTGTAATTGTACCATTTTAATGATATTTTTTATATAAATCTACAATTTATAATTAAATTTTACAAAATCAAATAATTTTAATTAAAGTGGGTGATGTATTTTCACGTGAAATTGTCCAATGTCATTTTATTTATTATTTAAATTTCTGTTTTTATCATGCAGTTATGATGATAACAATCGTTAAACCAGTTGTCCTTTCCACGTGTTGGTTAATCATTATTCTGAAAATCTCTGTTTAAGTCCTATTTAGACGCTAGACCAGTCCTTTCCACGTAGGAATGACCGCATATTTTAATCTATCTAGACATCCATCTTGACTGTCTAGACATCCGTATAGGTTGTTTAGACACTAGGCGATATCCCTTTCCATGTAGGAACCGCCTAGTTTTTCTGAAAACGATCACGATGAAGTCAATAATGTTCATTAGTTGTCTAGTTTGAACGCCAACGTTTAAGGAAATTTAAAGCTTGCATTATAATAACACAATGTGGATTATCGTTAACTAACATCTAACCTCTCCGTATATATATCTACCTAATTCTTCGGTTTCAAACTGAATTATACATGTGATGTGAACGATCCTGAGAAGACCTTCAAGAAAGTCTATGTTCACTCCTATGGTAACGCAACTCATATATTACTCATGTATAGTTTTCCTTAAGACTCCAAGTCTTGAATTAAAGGGGTCATAAAGTAACTATTGTGAATGATTGTGTGAGACTAATTTCTTAGTACGAGTATTATTTTTTCTAGGTTGTCATGGTCGACTTTCGAGCATCTATCTTAGGAATGCTCAAAGCATTTGTTTTATGATGAATTGATGATGATTGTGTAGTGCTTTCTCCATATAAATGGTCAATGGCGTTACTTACCTTTAATTTGTTTACTATCAAAAGAATTTTAGCGGAAACATATAAGCTTCATGAACACTTATAGTCTTATAGAAGAAGAGTTCATTAATTCATGGGATTGTTTTTATTCTATTTCAAATTTTAAAACAATTATCAAATAATAATATGCGTATACTAATATGAAATTTAATTAGAAGTTAATTTATTCCCAACGTTCCATTCTTGTCAAAAAAATCTAATCCCACGATGCTGAAGATATTGCTTCGCATATTGAAAGTATATAAGGGTCAAAATATCACTAATATATAAGTGGATGGAAAACTCTACCCATTGCCTTTATTAGTTTTTGAGTTAAATGGTGGATCCCGACCCTATATTTAAAAATAATCTAAAACCCGACACGTCACCCATCTAATCTCAACCCACTAGAACAACACATGGTATTAGAGCAGGTCCTACTTGAGTTCATTTATTCTTGGCTATTTAGGATTGGGTTTAGCAAAATAAGTTAGCTGCACATTCTTTGGAATGAGTGGGCTGAAAGAGATTGAGATGTCACTACTCATTCTCCGCATTAAGTATAAAGAGATTGAGATGTCAGACCCATTTGTCCAAGTGTTAACTTGGTCAAGTTAGTTACCACTTGAGGGGGCGTGTGAGAGATATTGCTTCCCATGTTGGAAGTATGGATTAGAATACCACTTATCTATCTAAAAAGCATTTGAAACCCAACACACCACCTGTCAAATCTCGACTCACCGGAATTTTACAACGAAAACTAACCAACTCACAGTATTTAATCCCAACCTAATAGATGTAAAATCCAATTTAAATGGACCAGTCACGAGCCAATTGGCAGACAACTCCAACTTGAGTGATCCTTGATCCAATTCAACTGGCTATAAATGAGACTGTTTTTATTAAACTAATTTATGTAAATATTTTATAATAATTTTATATTTTAAAATGATGTATTTTCACATTTATATTATTATTTAATAATTTCAAATACTTCAATATTGTATAATTTGAAAAAAATGATTACTCAATCGGAACCTATAAAATACCTCGTGACAATCTAACCCGAATTCCCGACTGAATTCATAATCCGATTAATCCGAACCATATACTTGATCTGAACTTCAAATGACCGTACCAAATGGCAACGTAGCTTAATCAACTCAGATTGACATACATCCTATCAAAAATAGTGTTGGAACAAAACTTTGCTTTGGCTTGAATAAGAAAATTCAAATTCCAACAAACTAATAGTAAGAAAATAGTAGTGACCAAGTGACTGAGTGGTCAGACGGACAACGTTATATTCACGGCTTTGATGGCTCGAAATAGTTGACTCTCAACTTTTGATTCGTTCAAAAAACCAAAACATCAAAAACGTTGTGTTACTTCTTGCTTTAATTTACTTATGTTTCTGATTAATTGAATTTGGAATTTTACTTACTCGATCTCAAATAATAGAACTTGTACGGAACCATGGAATCCACCATACAGAAAATGGGAACAAATACGCTGTCGTTTTGGTGGTCGTCCGATCACATGCATATTAATGTTGATTGCAAGTTAAGCTATTGTCATTTATCCAAAGATCGGTTTATTTCATTTGTATTTATCTAAATTACAATGCAACTATAAAGAAATATATATTTTTGGAGAATTAACTAGGTCAAAATTTCATGAATGATATATTTGAAGTTGATAATCGAATTGAGAAGAGGGTTGTTGGGAGAAGGTGATTAGTATACTTTGAGGTTTATTGACGTTACATACTTATCGAATCTTTGAAATTTCGGATGGACAAGGCACGTGGTAGAATAAAAACTAGCCAAGTCCATTTTTGAGTTTTTTTTTTGTAATTAAGTTGGTAAATATTGGTTTTGACTTTTGAGTTAGGGGTTGCATCAAGGTTTTCAAATTAAAAGTTGATCCGTGATCATTCAAAAATTATCTTAAGGGACATACAAATCTAAGTTTGACAACTACTCCGTATGTGTTGAGGGTCCTCGTCTTTTTTCGAGTTGAAAATATCAACCCGGTTAAGTGGGGATAGCTCTCTCAATAAAAACAATTCTACATCTACAAGGACTTGAACTCAAAACCTTGCTTAAACGACAACAGACATGTACCACCTGCACCAATAACTCTTATTGGTTGAGGATTGATTTTTTATAGCACAACATGGTTGTACAATGGTTCTTGATCCATTAGGTTGGTCCGGTCCATACAAAATTTGTAATCGATTTGAATTGATTGAACCAAAATAATCGAACTGACTGAACCGACCGAATCTATGCAATCAATTTAATTTGAATCGAAAAGATCACATAAGCAAACCTAAATTTCAAAGGTGAACTGACTGAACTGACTGTCCTTAGATTTATTTAAGGGTCTGTTCGGCAAGCGTTGATTATGGTGTTTATGGTGCTTATGATGCTTACCATAAATTCGATAAGTAACATAAGCCCTGTTTGGATAATTTTTTTTTTTAAATGATAAGTACCTTATCATACTTATGACCGATAAGTAACATAAGGTCCCTCCCCCCAACTTATCGTACTTATTGCAAATCATAAGTATCTATTCTTAAAAAAAATTTATCATTTTACCCCTCAAATCCTACCCTTCTTCCACAAATCTCAGATCTGCCTTCTTCCTTGCTTGACCTCGAACGAAGCCCCTGATCTGCCTCCTTTCTTTGCTCGGCCTCGACCGAAGCCCCATATCTGCCTCCTTCTTCCTTACCGACCTCAACCGATGCTTCCCTGATCTGCCTCCTTCGTTCTCTTTGCCGGTCCCGTCCATTACAAGGTGCCCCTCTCAAACAAAAAATTACCACCCGCTAAACTTCTAAATTATACTGTAACATAAATAATTTTTGACATTTTTGCAAATAAAGCTTATTTTATTTTTTGTTTTCTTTTAAATAAAAAATTATCTAAAAATCAATAATTTCGAAAAAATTATCTATAATACAATGTAAAAATAAAATAGAAGATATGAAAATATTATTAAAAAATTTAGATTTTTTTATACTAACATTAACATATCATTGTGACATTTTGTCAATGACTTTTTCCCAATAATATTGTAAGATTATAGAAATTTAAGACAAGGAAGTTTTTTTAAAAAAAATCTTTAGTATATGATTTGGATTAAAAATAATCATAAACTCATAACTCTAAGTTCATCGTCGAAGATTGTTGAAGCTTTACGCCATGTGTAAGATATTGTTGACCTCAACTAAAATGCCGTTATCGTTATTTTGTAAAATCTTATCTTCGTTTTGTTAAAGTGAGAATTGGAGAATGTAAGTTGGATTCTATTCATAATATTTTGTTAGATTATTCCATTTTGAAAATATTATTTTATTTTTACGAAATTTCGAAAATTTACCCTTGTTTTCTTCTTTTTTTCCATAAAAAAAACTAATTACTAGGACATGTATGGACTATTATTTCCTTTTTTACAAGCCAGATTTCAAAGGTGTATGGACTATTATTTCCTTTAAAAAATTACTTACACTAGTCGGAATTTCTCTAAAGCCAAAAAAAAGAATAATAAAAAAGCCGATACAATAAAATTGAAAAAAAAAGAAAAAAAACAAGAAGATAAGTGTAGAATGGAATTTTTTTTTATTTTTTTTTTGATTAGGTAAGAATTAGGAGTCCCTCTTAAGGGGGACGTCCTAGAGCATCCTTTCGGATGAGAACTAAAAGTTCTGGGTGATTCGCAATGTGGTTGGTAGGGAGATCGTGGCCCAATTTCGCGATTTTATCAGCCACAGTATTGACAACCCTACTCACATGCTTGATTTTGACTGACTCAAACTCATGGAGGAAGCCCCAGATGTCCGAGATCAGTAAGTCAATCTGCCAAGGACATTTTCTTGTGCCCTTAGTGGCTTCGATCACCGTCAAATTATCGCCTTCAATTTCGATCTTTTTGAATCCCAGTTCTTTGGCCTTCCTCACCCCGTCCCGAAGTCCGAGTGCTTCAGTGCTTAAGATTGATTTATGGTCATATTTTCTAGCCCCCAAGGCAATCACTTCTGCATGTTGGTTTCTAATGACAAACCCTGTTGAGGCTGATCCATCACTCAAATTTGAGCCGTCAAAATTAAGTTTGACGAACCCGTTGATGGGTTTTTCCCATGTTCCATTTCGATTGCTTCGCTTTGCCTTTCTCGGTTTCCTTTCATCCTTTTCCTCGTCTTCTATGTATTTCCTAGCTCTTTTCCACTGTGTGATTTGATTCCGGATGTGTTGAGGTATATTTGTGATTGCGTTACCTGGATCTTGTTGAAATATTTTTAAGTTTCTTTGATGCCATAGACACCACCAGATAACAACTAGCTCAGTGAAGCCGTCTGTACCAATCAAGTGGTGTAATTCTGTTATCATATTGTTGGGTGTTTTGTCTGTGGTGTCATAATTCTGTATTACATTCGCTACTATTGGGTTAACTTGTTGGATTACACCCCGTGTGAATGGGCAGTCAACAAGTAGGTGTCCGGTGTCTTCATTTGCTCCATTACACATAACACATTCCTGAGGAATTGACACTTGTTTTGCTCGTAGTCTATCCTTGGTTGGGAGCCCATTCTTGTCTATCTTCCACAAGAAATTCTTCACTTTTGGTATCGTGTCTAGCTTCCAAATCCAACTATTTTGGCTTGGGGTCAGTGTGTCTGTTTTCGACACTAGGTTAACAGCCGAGTCTGTGGAAAACCAGCCGTTTTTACTCGGCGCCCAGTATAGGCGGTCTTGCAAATGGGATTCTGGGATTTGAATTGCAGTAATTTTGTCTACAATGCTAGGTGGTAGTATTTGAGTGAGCTCGTCCCTAATCCATTCCTTGTTATCGTTAATATAACTCTTCACCTTCCATTCTTCATTTATACTATCGGGGTCTAATGCATGATTCTTTAGTGGTTCATTGATCACCCAATTATCTATCCAGAACTTAATCGTTTCTCCATTACCCACTTGCCAAATGAGCCCTTCAGCGAATTCAGTCCGTAGTTTCATCAGTTGCGACCATTGCCATGATGTGTTGGCTTGTTTTTTATAATTGAATAATGTGTCATTTTTAAGGTACTTCTGCATCACCACTCGTACCCAAATATTGTTTGGTTCTGCGATAATTTTCCAAAGTAATTTCATCTGAAGTGCTTTGTTTACATGTTCTGATTTTCTTATTCCCAGACCTCTATATTCCTTCTTTTTACATATCTTATCCCACCCGATAAGGGGTTTATATGTTCGGTCCTTGTAGTGTAGAATGGAATTGCTTGTGATTGTGAAGGATGCAATCTTTGCACGCGCCTCTCGCGTGGAAGCGGCTGCCGCCTGTCAAGATTGCGCCCGGGCACTTGTTCGAATCTTGTCACTGACAAATTCTCTGACCCCCCACCACTCCTTCATTTTTGGTGTTTTTGTCACATGTTAGTACTAGCTATTAAAAGAGATTTTGGATACGAAGATCATTCAATCAATGACCTAGGATCGGGGCAAAAGTTAGATGGATCATTTACATCAGTTTGCCGATTTAACCATGGAAACTAGGATTAGATCAAATATATACCAAGATGCCTTTTACAACTACGGAAAAGGTAAAATATACGAGTGAACTACCAACTCATACAAGTCGGAGAGTGAGAGAGTGAGAAGGTTGGAAAAAAGCCTTAATGAGACTTAAGTGCTATAGAACAGAAATGATAATGCGTTCGGCGTAGAATGATAGGGTGGATCTAAGAGTGGATTAGGGTTTAGTCTAGCACACCCTATAAATAAAACATATTACTATTAATAAGAATAAAGCTTCGTTCGGTACTAGCGGCTTGGGTAGCCGGGAGCGAATTTTTTTAAAAAATAGCACCCTTGGGGTATAAGGGGTGAGCTGATCCGCTAGCGGGAGCAGAGTTCCGCTGTCCGCTTACAACTTGTCGAATAGAGCCTAAATATAATAAAATCTTGGTAGTATCGCGGGGCGGAATCAGAACTCAATCTATGCAGGAGCCAATTAAGCATAATCTTTTGCTTATGGGGGCAACTAATAAATACTTCTTAATTAAAACTATTCATTTTTTAAATTTCTTTCACTATTACCATTGATTAAGTTTTTTGTGGGAGTTAAGGTCCCCATTCGCCACAATATGGTTCCGCCTATGGGTACCACGTGTGATCATTTTGGTCTAATGAACTACTATAATCCCCCGACCCTATACGTGTTTATGAGATTTTCACAAGTATTTGGGTTTATAATTTGCAATTCCAAAACATACCCTCTTCCCCAATGATCCTTCGTCGTCGCTACCTATCATTCGGCGTCACCTCGTTGTCTCCATCGCCGCAACCCACTGACTCACCACAACCCGTGTCTTGTCATCACCATTTGCCGCCGCCTCCCGGTCTTTCTTCGTCATCTCTCGAGCCCTAGCTTGTTTCCTCCTCCTAAATCAAAAAGCCCGTAATGTTTTTTCTATGTTTTAAAACTAATAATGCAAACCCTTTTTACTCATTCTACTCCAATTAGAATACCATGCACTAGTCATCATACCGAACACACTCTAGATTATCTAGTCAATCATCACCTAATATTAGTTTCAACACCGATAAGTTCTGACTTACTAGACGGAGTATAAGTTTAGAATAACTCACCTTTTAATTAAGATTTCCTGTATGTCACTTTATCAAAAAAAATTCGTACTTACTCCTATGTGTTCTCCATGTCAGAATCACAATGGTGTTTTATTGAATACTTAGGATTTTTTTTCTTCTAATGGGCCAAAATTAGTATTTGGGCTTTCGATCATAAACCGGGCTCATTGTTCGCTTGGCACACTGGATTACTCCAAAAATTCCATTTTATACCGACCCAAATGGAAAAGAAACATAACGGTTACACACTTACACACGACCTACTAAAATTAATATAATACATTATAATTTATCAAAATTACAAGTAAGTACCTGCAATAAATAAATAAGCTCTACGGAAAATTTGCCTGGCTTAAGGCAATTTCACGTGGTACCCACTCATTTACACTATTTCACATTGTAAACCTGTAGTTTTGACAATTTTTGCCAAATAACCATACCGTCAGGAGGGGCGGAGCCAGGAGTCGAAGAATGGAGGGGCCAAAATTACTATACAATTTTTTTCGTTTTGTTTGAGGGGGCCGGACCCCATAATATCACTATAAGATAGGTATATAAAATATAAAATTCATAGAAGCATAACTAAAAAAAAAAATTTTTTTTTTTGTTTGTGGGGGCCAGGGCCCCCTCTGGCCCCACAATGGCTCCGCCCCTGCATACCGTTATTCTATCGTTAAAGATTTAAATTTAATTAAAAATTAGCAATTTTAAATTCTTGTTTGATTCAAGCTAATGAATAATTTTTAGAAGTGAATCCATGAAATTTGAGGTTGGTATAATTTTTATCAAGTTGAACAAGTTTAAGGTAGAAGAAGCTCTATATCACATATAATGTCATATATTGCAAATATGAAATTTTTAAAAGAATTTTTTTTAATACATTTTTTTCTCAAAAAGAAAAAAGAAAAAAAAACAATTTAATATTTTAGACTAAAGTAATGGCAGAGTTATTTGAAATTTTTTGTCAAAACTACAGGGTTACCGCGTGAAATAGTGTAAATGAGTGGATACCACGTGAAATTGACTTAACCACAGGGTTACCAGGCGAAATTTCCGGTAAACTGTATTCTTCTCTTCTCTCCTCTCCTCTCTAGTATGTCATATTGGTTTTAGAGTTATTTGCTAGTTGCCACATGATTGGACAAATGATTAGTGCTTAAAAATCTATTTTGACTGACAATTAGGGTTAAGTTTGGTTGATGAGTCGATTTTAGATGGTTTCAAGGATCGTGTGTCATTTTTCCACAAAATTCAAGTTATCTGTTGGGATACAAAACTATCCCACATCGGAAATTGAGACACAAACTTGCCTAGTATATAAGACGGTGGGCTACTCCTCCTATTGCCAATTGGTTTTGGGATGGAACCCCACCGGGCTTGTATCTGGGTCACCCACACGTCTAATATGGTATCAGAGCGGGCGATCTGGGCCCGTTTCTTCAAGTGTCAACTGGGACGGTCCAGTTGCACTTGAGGGGGCGTGTTGAGACTAATCTTATCCCACATCGGGATTTAGAACCTAAACCACCCACCATATAAGTACATCGGCTGCTCCACCTATCGCCAATTGGTTTTAGGTTGGAACCCCATCGGCCTTGTATCGGACCACCCACACGTCTAATACTATCATCAAGCAGTTTAATCATGGTATGAGCGATTGAGGTTATATGAAAATCTCGGTTTGGTTTGGAGCTTATATCAGGAGCCAACATTTTGAACCAAAAAACATAGAACCTTTTAAAATGAAACCAAACTCGATCCAACTAGATCCGACGAATAGAATCTAATATATTATTCAGTCAAAATCAATTTAAACACAAGTAATTTGTCCACTCTTGTGACCAATAACTCTAAAATCAACATGACTAAAATGAGAGGAGAGGAGATAAAAATAGAGTAGATTTTTGGTTCAAGGACTTGTTTATAATTTCAAAAAATTTATTTTATATTAATAGTTTTAATTGGCTATGCATAACATTTCCTATACAAATTCCAATTTTATATACTCCGTATTAAAACGTGTTTATGGTTGTCAGTTGTGACATGAGTGACATAACAGTAGGTGAAACCATAATGATCCAAAGTCGTTTCCAACATGTGTGTGTGTTTTTCATAAGACTTACTATATCATAATTTTAATATATAAATGCTACTTAATTGTAGGGTCTTTTGCAAAAAAAAATGAATAAATTATAGGGTCTAAATGACTAAGTATAGGTCGCTCTCTCATCTCTGTCCATAGAACTTGTAACCAACCAACCATTTACTAACCCTTCTTATTTATACTAAACCCACCATTATATAATTGATTTGGTAGCAACCAAACACCCTTATCATTAATCCTTCCGGCTCTATATCACTAATCATGTCTCATCTCCTTAACCAAATTATTAATACTACTAGTATAGTTAGTACATTACGTACCACTACTAGTATAATCTAATACTCTTACAAGACAAACACGAAAACATCATTCTAGCTAATTAATCAATTTCATTACACTCTTGACAATGACATACCAACTGAATGAGATGATACTTGCCCGTTAAATCACGCTCTTTTTGCTGTCAAACATCAAAAAAAATTAAAAAAACAAATTAAATTTGTAACATTTTCGTTTTTTATTTACTTCATTACTTCAAGAAATCAAAACACCAACTCAACAACATTACCCCCTTGCAAGTTGCACCTATGCAACACCAACAAAAAACACCAACAAAAATAAAACAGCAAAAATCTTATAGTAGTAGTAGTAGTACACAATTGTAAGATAAAATTTTGGCCTCGATCAATTTTTTTATGTGCATAAATAACCAAATTCCGACCTCGATCAAGAATCATTGCCCGGAGCCGGCCCATCGAACGACGTCGTATTGTGACAGAATTGCGTGCAACTTTCATCCATCCTCTCAACCACAAAATGGGCCAAGACTCCATTTTCCGCCACTAGATTCTCCTTGCAAAGGAACGCCTTGCTAGCTAGCCGTTGAGGGTTGAGATTGTAGTCATGAACGAAAACGTGGGTCGGGGCCCGACCGGCGGCCCGTGGGCCGGGCTTCTTGGACCGGGCTAGGACGGCGGAGGTGAAAATGGACGACATACGCCCCGGTGCCTCGGGCCAATGCCCCCGTGGCCCGTCGATTAGGATGATGTCCCACTCGATGTCGTAGAATTGGTTGGGGAGATCGTTGATGGCGAGCTTGCAATCGGAGAAGAGGAGGTTCTGGACGGGCCTACACTCGTTGTGGGCCTGTTCTTTGGCGGATATGATCAACTCCTTGTACTCGCGAAGCTTCGTCGTGTATTGGACGTCGTAGGCCTCGATCTCCGGGTGCTGCTCCTCCATGTAGGCCGCGTAGTATCTAATCATGGGCTTGTTTTAGTTTGGTTGAAAAGTGGTTTTTATTTGTCTTGAAAAACGTAAAAAGTAAACCAGTTGCCAGTTTGAAAATGGATTTTTAAGAGGAGGGTTAATGTGATTTTCGCGGTACCTGTTTTCATCGATGAAGACGGTTCGGCCGTGGTTGTTGAGGGATTTCCATAGCAAGGTCTCGTGGGAGAGGCCGAAGACGAGGAAATTGCACGGTGACGCGCATTTTCGGATTGCGTCCGCGATGGGTTTAAGATCGGAGAGCTCCATCTTCTCGGTGGTGTTCGCGTTCGCCGAGTAGTGGATGAGCGTGCTCATCACGTGCTTGGGGAGTGGGACACCGTCGCTGGTGGCGCCGGAGATGATAGTGGTGGCGGAGGCGACGGCAGCACCCGCGGGGCTGGTGATCAGCGACCCGCGGGTGTAGACGAAGGTGAGGAGGAACGCGAGGGTGAAGACGGAGAAGAGAGCGAGGAGCCATACTCGGTTCGAGCTCCCTTGTTTTAGGATGTAAGGGTGCAAGAGGATCAGCTTTGTTCCGGTGTTGTTGGTGTTCTTCATCTTTGAAAACCCTAGAGGGTGAGGATTGTTGTTTGTGTTTGAAGATTTGAGGGAGTTGTAAGCAAATGTCCTGTGCTTTTAAAGCTTGCAAGAAGTGAGAAATGTGTCTCTTTCTTGTGACGAAATTGATTTGAAAAGGGTGCCAATTTCATGAAGTGAAGCTAAAGGATATGATATGGGTCTAGAGTTTCAACATTTTATATTACTTGAGAGGTTGGTTAATGTTTATTGCATTTTTTTGGGATGCCTTGGGTACTAATTTTCTTGCAATTTCTGAGCTTTGTTTGGCTTACAAAATATTTCTCCTCATCTTATTTGTTGTATTTTCCTTTGTTTACTTTATAGTTAATTTGTTATTTTTCTATTGTCGTTTTGTCCGATTATCGACTTTTCAGCATAACAAATTGTGCCCTTAATGTAATGTGAAGTTGGATCTAACTTCTATATAGTCATACAATGTGTGCACAACTAATTTCATTCAAAATTTGGTTAGTTTTTGCTTTCACAGTCTAGGGCAAATTAGCATATTGAAAGCATTAGTTGATCAAACAAACAAAGTTTCATTTAACTTTTATGAAAACTTTGAGGTGAGATTAAATGTGCCGACAATTAATAGTTTCCCATGTGCACCACAATTTTACATAAAAAATTTCATACAAAATATTAGTAGCAAACGGATTAATCATAGGTATCTGAAGGCAGAAAGAGAGGGTCTAGAACGCTAATCAATCATATTATGTTCTTAAGGTCACATTAGCTTTGATTAGATGAAACTCATAGTAGGACTAGTACAAATCAAGTACTAATCTATGACTTTCACCGGTGTACAGGGCCAATAGGAATTGACCACATGTCTGATTAGTTTGAAAAGGGTGTGCTTAAAATGTCTAAACCCAGATTAATCCGTTTCACCAATAATTAGTAGATTGTAATTAAGGTCAGGGTTTTTCTTCTTAATGACAATTGGTAAAGGGTAAGGGTTGAAAGTGGTTGGGAGAAAGGTGTTTGAAAGCTGAAGCTGGGTTTTTAGACATATTAGAGCGACCCCTCAACTAAAATACAAGCAAGAAGTCGCTTTTACTCGTTTTTTAATTTTTTAATTCATTCTTTTCCACGTAATGTTGTTTTGTGAAAAATAAAGAATGAGAAAAATGGGTGGGTTTTGTTTATATAGTAAGTTGAAAATTGTGGTACCAAATTGTTTTGAATATTGTGAAAATGAGTTAGGAGACAAAGACAAAACAACTCCCGTGTATTTTAGTTTAAAACACTCGTGTTGAAAATAAGGAATATCGTGGAATTGTAGGTCGACAAGGTCTTAGGAAACGGGAGTGTATTTGCATGTAGTTGCTTGATAAAAAAAAAATTAATGTTTGACAAAAAAAAATGTTTTTAATATATAATCTAATTGATAAAAAAATACATAATACTCCGTAACATATTAGGACTTAGATATTTAATATTACTCACATAGAAATCATAAATAAAGTTACAAAATTGTATTCGACATATAAGATTTGGCTAAATAGAAATTGATTTGATATTATATTCGGAGATTCTCGAGTTCATCAGATCAGGTCGGAGGAGGCTCCAACCGAAAGCCGGGGAGGGCGTCGAGGATGGTGAGGAGGTGGGAGAGCGATGACTAGTGCTCATAGGAGGAGAGGTGGAGGTAGAGGAGGGTGACGGAGGAGGAGCGAGATCGAGTGGATTGTGAGGTGGGAGACGAAGGAGAAGGAGAGGAGGATCCGTTGTGCAAGGAGGATGGCGAAGGAGAAGGCGGTGGCGAGGGGATGGCCCCAAGGGGAGAGGAGCGAGAGGTCGAGGTCGAAGATGAATCTAGTTTTGAAGATGAAGGGTTTGGAGCTTAATCTAACTGGTAACATAAATGAGAAAACCTGGTAAATAATGTAGTTTTTAAAATAAAAGAGGGGCACAACGAGATAATCACAAGATTTAACGGAAAAGTTGATGGAATTATGAGTGAGTGGTCCTCCGCAAAGAAATTACATTTAACGGGTGAGTTAAAACAAATAGGCCTTTAACGAGAGACATGTTCCAATATCGACTATTTAGCCGGTGGTTTAACTCAAAAAGCTCTTTTTTCCGAGTATATTGCATGGTTCTCTTTTTCTTTTTGTTTAAAATATGAATTTTATGTTATTACTTAGTAGGTACGTTTGGTAGGTTCTTTTACCTATTACTAGTTGTCTATACCATGTACGGGACATGACCGATAACGTTTTTTGACGTATAATAGAATTGATAAAACAATATATATTAGTAGGAATAAGATATTGATAACATTTTTACATCCAAAACCGTAATATTTTTTAAATCGGATCGTGATTTGATGTTAAAAATAAATAAAAATTAAATTTTATATAATGAGAGCGCATCAAAAACCCTCTCAAAACGAGGAAAAACCCCACTTTGCTCAACTAAGCACAAATCCACTAATCAACAAATCGAGTCCATGTGTTTTTGGATCTCACACCGGAGATTATCAATACAGGAGAAACTGATCTGAAGCTCCTCAATGAATAGAAACACTTGTAACTTGAGAATCTGTTTCTTAGACGGAGATATACCTATCGACAAACATGTGTTGTTGACTCTTGAAACTACAGGCGAATACTCCCGGGTTTAATAAAGGACGACCACTATTTTACCCAAATTCTTTATCTTTCTTCTCTTTTCTCCCTCTTTTCTCTTGTACTTCTTTCACTCACATTTGGAAGAGATAAACGGTTTTTGCACACACACCTTTTAGTATATGCATATGTGTTGTCAAGTGTTTCACCTTAATTGCAATCCTGATGAAGTATTGGGCTTGGGCTGGAGTTCATGAGCCTAACATATTAGAGATTTGTGAATGATGGAATCAGTGAGAAACAGTCATACTTTAGGATTTCTTATTGATGCGTTTGTAGAATGATATCATGCCTTGGAGAATATGAAATGATATTGGAAGATAGTATAAAATAATGATACAAAAGATAATAACTAATGATAAAAGATATTATGAAAATTTGTTGCGATCTTATTCTTTCCTAATAGGGGTTAGGTACTTATGTTTAAAACTAAAAATTTCCAATTTATTATACATATTTAAAACCACTAAGGATTAGAGTCTTCCCATTGCGCCACCTCATCATTTTACACATGTCACTCCGAGAATACGCCACGTCAGATTTTGCCACGTGTCATCACCATATTAACCCGAATATTTATGTTTTAATTTTAAACAATTTTATACCTTTAAAATATTGACACTTTATTTACACATCATATTAGTTATTGCCACATCACTTACACATTATATTTTAAATTATATATAAATTTATATTATTTATACATATAATTTATATTATTTACACATCATATTAGTTATTGCCACATCACTTACACCATTTTTATACAAATCTTATTTATTTTCTACAAAATTTACATTTCGAAATCAAAAAAATAGTGTAGTGATGAAAATTAGTTTCCATAAATTGTGAGATTTATATGATTAAATACTAGACAATTTGATATCATATAAATACTAGACAATTTGATATCATATTAGGTTAGAATAAATATGTATGATTTATTTGGGAATCTTGACCTAATTTCAATATTTTTAAATACAAAATTTATATTTAATTATAATAAAATAAGCATTTTAAAATCATAATATATGTAATGTGAATATTTGTTTTTTTGTTGTGATTCCTTCACTACATGGCCTAACTCTAATTAAATCAAATATTTTTTATGGTCAAAATTAAGCAACAAAACTTTTTGTTTGATTCCGTGTTTTTAATCAATTTGGATATTCCATATCTAAGCTACAATTAGTTTTGATTTGATTTGATTTCCCAAAAAATTAGTTACGTAGTACTACTTTAAATTTTGGAGTTGAACTAACCATATCTTTTTTGGGTCGAATGAACTAATCATATCTTTAACAAGCTTGCCCTTTAATATTGTTATTTAATTGATTATGTCCTGTTTCTTTCCTATTTGATTTTTTTTTTTGCAAAATATCTATTGAAGCATAAATTATCACCCCCAAATATTTTTTTAAAACTTTACAACATAAAATTATGTTTGAGAAGTCCAGTTAACCAAAATAAAACTCCAACTTTTTAGGCATTTCAACATATCAATATCGCAAATAATATTGATTAGTGATTCCAAATAATACAGACAAATGAAAAATTAAAGTGATGAAAAAGTATTACATTAATAGTAAATACTCACTTTTCTAATAGTAGTAATGTTAAAGAACATAGTTGTTAAACTTCACATCTTTTTTTAATCGTCAAACCCTTAATCTAATTTTAGAAAAAATCATTTATTGTACACCTATAAGAAGATAGGGAATCAATCAATCAAGGTATATTATAAAACGCGACTGTTTTCGAGCCACAATGTTTATCCCCCCCCCCCCCACTTTATTAACAATTTTATATATTTAATTTTTCTTAATTATCTAATTTTTTATTTTATCTTTTTTCTTACTTATCTAATATCTATCTTTAAAGTCATACTATTTACCTTTAAAATTTTCTTAATTGTCTAATCTTTAATTTTATCATTTTTCTTACTCATCTATTATCCATCTTTGAAGCAATATTATCTATCTTTACAATTTCCCTCTATAAAAGATATATATTAATTACATTGTCTTTTTAATTACCTTTCTAATCTATTTATGTGAGAAGTAATTTACAATTTTCGAATTTAAAAAATTTTTTTTTAAAAAAAGCCCATTTTCCTAACCAGATTAAAAAATATTTTGTTTTGTGTAGAAAAAAAATAACATTGTCATATCCTAAAATTTTCATTATATGTTTTCACTTATTAGTATTTTACTTATAATAAAAATAATTACAAAATATGAAGTGTGAGTTATAGTCGTGCATGGCACGACGGGTACCACTAGTTAGTACATATGATAATAATTTGTATATTGTTTTGCAATTTCTATTTTTTTCAAAGATAATACTTGTACTATTTTTAATAAGTTTTCTTTAAAAACCCTTTATTTTCATAAAATTGTCAATTTTGCTAAAAAAAAATTAATTACTGATGAATTTATAAACAACTATATCATTAGAGAGTTGTCTAAGTTTTCACTTACTCATATTGACATAAAATTAATTACACATTATATAAGTTTAATGACAAACTCTAAATGATTGATCAACCCAATAGTTTAATTCATAGGTAACGACATTTGTGATCATTAAAGTTTAAATCCCCTCAAGGCGTCAACCCATTTTAACTGTCATAAGCACCTTCCTATACATGGATCAAAGAAAAATAAGAAACAATGTTCAAAAAAAAGTTGGATTTGATAAGAAGAAATAAGGCCTTGTTTGGTACGACTTCATGGGAATGAGGAATGAGAATGAGGAATGATTGATTTTAGTATCCTGTTTGGTAGAGAAATATACGGAATCGATTTCATTTCCAAGAATGACTCATTCGAAGTCTACAGGCTAATTTGATTCCAACAGAAATGAGAGGGTATCTTCCATTCCAAACATTGCAATTCTTCATCTTGAATGTTAAGGTTTATAAACCTTATTTAATAAGTTCTGAAAACTATAATCCTTTAAAATCATAACTAAGAACTCTAAACCTTAAAGATTTCAAACCATAATTATCTGGAATGGTTCATTCCAACAGTATACCAAACGACATGTCTGAGGAATGGCTCATTCCGATTCTTGATTCCATTCTGATTACTAATTCCAATCCGATTCCAACAACATACCAAACGGGGCCTAAAGAAGAAATTAGTGAAACCAAGAGAGTTTCATTTTCTCTATGTTTTGCCCAACTAGAGCTATTATATTATCCTATCAAGAGTTATAAAATTATATGCTCAACTTGTTGAAGTTAGATGGAGCAATACTATTTTCATGGCTTCTAAGCTCCATATAATATTACTATATTAGTGTAATTAAGTGTTTATACTATGTATGAGTTAGTTAAATATAAATAATATACATTTGACAAAAAATAAGATTACAAATTATTTTATTTTTATGTAAATACTATTAAAAAATATTATGATTATTTAGTGTACGGTGTAATGTTTTGTTCATAATATTTTTAAAATCAAAACAATTTAATCAAAATAAATTTGATTTAAAACTGACATATGTCTAATGTACTTTAACTTACAACACTTTAAATGCCATACAGTATTTTAAAATTAATTTGTAACCGAAGAGTTTAATTTTCTTAAGGGTTCAATCGATTGATTAAAAAACTTAATCAAAATAAGTTATTATGGTTACTAGAATCTTAACATATTGTAACCTTATGTGTAATTCAATTGAAATATAATATTATACAATTCAATCGTTACATTCAAAAATAAAAATAAGTAAATTCACATTCAACTATAACTACAAAATCAAAATTATAAGATAGGTGCAAAGTATAAGGTCATTTAAAAAAAATACAATTAAAAATTAGTTTGTTATGCTTGGATTTTAAAGATAATAACAAGATCAATCATAAGCACAAAATTAAAATGCGTGAATTATTAGGGTTCAAAATATTGATATATTAGGTGGCACCACGAACCATGACTTGACATATAGGCGAAGTAAATCACATGACGACATGCGTTGAAGAGGCTCATTCTTTAATATATAAATAGATCTCTTCTACTTTAGGAAAATACTACCTTTAGTCTTGTTCATTTCAATCCCAAAAAATAATCCTCTCTTCCAAGCATTTGAAAGAATTTAAGGAAAATGCTTAATCTAAAATTGCTTTGAGCCTTAGTCTCCTGGTTATCAATATTTACAATGATGATCATATTAATCAAAAGAGTAAGAGAAAAATAAAGACCATAACCCCAATTTGAGTTGAGAATAGTCAACTTTGAAATACACAAAATCCAAGTCTTAAACATTTTTAACCACTCAACAAAATATTGCTTTGGGGAGTGTTACATTTCATAGGTCGACTCATCAAATTTATATGTAATGTATGAACAATTGAATTTGCTAAATTTATTTCGTTGAAATGAATTGCTAAAATGCTCCTACATTTTGCTAAGGATGGAGCGATTGACCTTATTCACTTGAAGGCATAGGAGCAATTAAAAGACTTTCATTCTATATGTGTCAACTAGAGTAATAAGAGGAACAAAAGCAAGTCGTGACTTCTCATATATTAGATTCACATTTTCTATAAGACATTCATATCAGAATCTCTCTCATTAGTGGTCATAGCTTACTCAAAAAATATTGGATAACTTATGAACTTTCGGGTCATAAGGATCACAATTGTAAATATCCTTTTTCAGATCTTGAAATTCGTCCGTTGCACAAACAAAACCAACCAAAGGTTGTTTAATCAACTCCCGAGCCATAACATCCTCATATGTGGCATCGCTAGGTCTTTGAAGTACCCTCCTCCATATGAATTTGTATTTCGGATCAATTTTCATGCCTCGTTCAGATCTGATGGGAGGGCATCCATCTCGTCTATAATGTGTTCTCAAATGATGATCTCTATGAAGAAGTGTACATAAAGCTTCCTCTTGGGCTTGATGTTTTAGGCAACAATATGGTTTGTAAACTAAATAAAAGTATTTACGACCTTAAGTAAGCATCTAGGCAATGGTATTCTAAACTTTCTTCAGCTCTTTGCACTAGAGGATATATTCAATCTTCAAATGACCATTCTCTTTTTCATACAAAGTCTAGATCATCATCTATGTTTGCTGTTATATACGCTAATGACATTCTTCTCATCGGAACTAATGAAACTGAGATAACAACATTGAAAGCTTATCTTAACGACACATTCAAAATCAAGGATTTCGACAATCTGCATTATTTTATGGGACTACAATTTGCTCCTAATTCTGATGGATTGCTTATGAGTCAACATAAGTATATCATAGTTTCTCCTTGAATATGATTTACAAGATTTTTTGCATGTAGTAAGTCCTCTTGAACTCAACACCGACAATCCTACTTTCTATCATAGGCTTATTGGGAAAGTACATTTTTTGGTTCATAGTCGGCCTGATTTAGCTTATTGAATTTAGTTTTTAGTCAATTTTTTGGTTCATATGGATGCAACTTTGCACACTCTTAGATATATGAAGGGCAATTGTAATTAGGCCTTTACTATTTAGTTCTTCTCCTACTTTGAAACTTCAAGCATATTGTAATGCTAATTGGCCATTGTGTCCTAACACTCGTCGCTTAGTCAATGACATTGTTGTTTTTATGGGAGACAATTTGATCTCATGGAAAAGTAAGAAACAACAAACAATATCTTTATCCTCTACAAAAATTAACTAAATAGAAGTCCATGAGGAATTTTACTACAGTTTAGCCTAGTCAAGTCGCTTATTTGCTGAACTTGATAATGTAGATCTCAAGCCAATTCCCTTGAAGTGGGATAATCATTTTGCTATCTTTATTGCCAAGAACCACGTTTCTCACGAACGTACCAAGCACATAGCCTTGGATTGTGGTTCGTGAGAAACTTCTTGAAAGACTTATTTCGGTCGGTCATATTCCTACTTCTGAGCCACCGACAGACATTTTAACCAAGCCTATTCATGACTATAAGTTGTAAAACTCTCTTTGCAAATTCGGCATGATCAATGTAATAGATGCTTAGCATGCTTTTGTAACAAACCGATCTTCATTCAATGAAACACAAAATTCTACTCTTCTCTCATTTTAGAACTTGACAATTTTTGGCAGCATGTCAAGCTCCCACTCGAATTTGAGGATTGAAGATCCATTCGATTGAGGTTTGAAGATCCATATACCATTCAACTTCAAGTTCATAGAAGGAGAATGAGCTTCTCAATTACTCTTAGCAAAGTTAGTCCATAATTTAAGTTCGATTGAATGTCATATCTAATATCTCTTAATAAGTGGTATAAATGACTAATCACATTTGAATCTCTTTATTTAAAAACAGCTCGAAAACAAAACAGATCAAACTTTTGTTCCAATAAAATCTCATAATACAATGTATAATGAAACCACCAAATCACAAACTCTATATAATGGACTTTCTAGCTTAATTAATCACATTTTCCAATGGTAAACTTTTATATTCCGACGTTATGCTGAATAATTTATTAACTTAGGGTAGGTTTTGATAAGAGTTACAAACATGTGAATGGGAAAGAAGATACCTGCCCTCTAATACTGTCCACTCAACAATGCCTCACTTTTTTTGGCCCATTCTTATGTTTTATTGTCTTTTCGTGATTTATTATTGTTTTCATTTATTTTCTTATTTTGTCCATTTGGGAAGAATATAGCACTACAGCTCAACACTCTGTAACACTTTTCATGGCCACTGATTTCATTTCTACGCCTTTAGTCATTTTCTCATTCAATTGTTTCGAGATGATAAGAAAACGTTGTCAATTTCTTCATCATTAGTCTTTCACGTTCACTTTAAAAGTTTTTTTTTTATTGCGGAGCTAATAGCTCGAACAAGCCAAAATTAGACCCCCTTTTAGTTACAAGGAAAGCCTAAATCATCGCGACGGATGATCTTTAAGAATTCAAACAGCGAGGGATGTTGACTCAACAAACACCTCGACTGTGGTACAAACAAATCTGCAAAATTAACGGACGGAGAATGAAAAGGAATGGCTGCAGAGAGACTTTGAAGGTTGATGTTTCTTCTTGCCAGGAAATCAGCAACAGCATTAGATTCCCTGAAACAATGATAAAAAAATAACAGAGAGGATCACCGAAATAATGTTTCTAATATCTTCTATAATTGAATAGAGTTCCCACGGAATTTTCCACAGACGATTTAAAGAATTAATAACAATTAAATTGTCACCTTCAATTATGAGGTTCTGAATATGGGCAACATCAATATTCCTAAGAGCATGTAGTAGTGCTGAAGCTTCTGCTTTCACTATTGTCATGGAAGGTAGCTGTTGTCGGCCAATAGATCGAATGAAACCATTGTGATCTCGTAAAACGAAACCAGCATGAGTTGTTCCTGTTTTGAGTCTGGAAGCATCAAAGTTGAGCTTGTACCAATGAGGAGGTGGTTTTTTCCAAACTGTATGATTTTTCCTTTTGGGTTTGTTTGGTAACGTTGGTTTTGAAATCCCGCAACCTTCCCAAGCAAGCGCCCCGGAGAAGGCCATATCTGAGGGTAGTTTATTGGGGTTGATTCTGGCGGGGTCAAAAATCTTTGCATTCCTGTGAGCCCAAAGAGACCACCAAAGGAAAGCAAGGGATGTGCTATTTCTATTATTTGCAAGTGTTTCCTGGATATTTTGATGGAAAGTATACGAAGTCGTTATGTTGAAAGAGTAATTTAGTAGTTTTTGCAGTCGATAAATCATAGATTTCGTAAATTGGCATTCAAAAAAGAAATGATTCAGGCTTTCATCTTTTAGATCGCAAAGGGAACACGTTCACTTTAAAAGTTGCACGAACAACATAATCGATACGGTAATTATCGTAACATGTTAAAGGTGATTATCTATATATCTCAAATCAAAGCTTGGCACATGCATCAATTAAAATTTTTAAAAAAGTTAACAAAGGATTTATAATAATGCACAATGTGTCCGAGAATTAACTCCTTTTCGGTTAACATTTATGATGTTTAAGGTTTATTTGCTCCATAATTTTAATCGGAGAGGAATCTTCTTATGCTTGAGCACGACATAAATGAGATTATTTGGTTGTTGTGCGCTTAAGTATAACTCGACTCGTAAAATATTAAAAAAATATTGGATATTAGCTTGATGATAGAAGCCGACGCGGGGGTGAATGCGAGTGCTCTAAAAAAGGGAACCAATTTAAATAATCTCAAGCTTGTTGAAACCCGAAAACGCGATTTGTGGCGTAACGCGATGAGAGCAAGAGGTTGGAACTCAACCGAGTCAATGGACGGGGAGATGGAAAGTATTTGGTGACTTGAGGTGTTTTAACGCGATGGGGTAGTGTTTAGGATGCTTTCGTATTGACTGTGGGATTACAATGGTCAACGAATGATCTCTTATCGCGTTTAGGTGTATCGGGTTACAACAATGATCTTTATCTCGAGATCTAACGTATGTGGTTCGCGAGGTTTTTCTTTTGATCCCCCTCTTGGCGCGCGGCGGCCGCTATTTATAGGCGAATTTGAACCGAGATCGACCGAGATATCGATGTGGGACGAGCGCCGCCCGAGCACGTGTTACCCTTGGATTGGCCCTCGGGATGGTGGCCGCGGGACCGGCCAATCGGAAGCCCGGATGGGACGCTGCCGCCCACCGCTCGCCTGATGGGACGTTGCCGCCCGCCCACTTGCATGGATGGGACGGGCTCTTCTCCTCGCGGTGACGGTAAGGGGGTCATCGCCAACCAGGTTTTGCTCTTCTGATCGCGATGGGAGCAGGACTTGGGGCCTGACGCCACCTTGAGAGGTTTTATACTTAGCAATGTTTTGCTCTGGTGGGGTGCTTTACCGCGTTGACGGTTCCTGGTATCAACACAACCCCATGGACCGGGACTCGACGCCCCTTTGAGGACGGGTCCAAAAAAGTACCTCGAACCGGAAACGTGATGTCCGGAACGCGTTGGACGGTGAGGGCGAGCATGGGGGGAGAGTGGCGATGAGGACAGTTGGGCTGTAACGTTTAATGGGCCGCTTGCGAGGCTCGGCCCATAATCCCGCGGCCTGGCCTAAATCGGCATAAAAGAGAGCGGAAACCGCTTCGTCTTCTCCACTTCGTCATTTTCAAAACACGAAAACGCTCAAAACCCCCATTTTCGCTCTCAACCGTCCTCGTCTTCCACCGCCGAGCAACGCCGAGTCCTCAGAGCCGTCAGCGCAGTCCTCCGTCTCCGTTCCCCTTTTTCGGTACGCTCTTTCTCCTCGCCCTCTCTTCTTTTCCTTTCTGTCTTTTTTTCTGGGTTTTCGGGGTTCATGGGGTTTTCTGGGGAACGCCCTGGTTTCAGCGACGGCGTCGCCGCTGGGTACCGGTGGTGCATGGGGTAGCCGCTGGGTACCGGTGGTGCATGAGGTTTCTGGGCGGCGGAGAGCGACGGATGCCTCCGCCCTAGCCCTACTTTGGACTCGGCCGCGGCTGTCCCTCCATGTTCTGGGCGGCGAAGTGCCCGAGAGAAGCCCTTTGGGGAGGCGAGACGCCATGGGAGGCGAGACGCCGTGGGAGGTGAAACGCCATGGAAAGCGGAAAGCCATGGGAAGCGAAGAAAACGCGCTCAGCGCAACGCCACGTCCCATCAATGTCCCGTCGCCCCGGCCTGCGCTTGGAGACGCGTGTTGAGGACGGCGGAATGTTCCTCTGACGCATATCTCGCGCGCCCCCAGGCCCCTTTGACAGGACTTCTCGCCTTATTGCGTTGTGACACCTGCCCATGGTGGGGGTGTCGCGCTCATTGACTTTTCTTTTGTTTTCTACGCTTTGTCGCGTGCGAGCATCGTCTTTTACTGTGTATTTATCGCGCTATATGTCTCTTCTTCTTGCTTGTCTTTCCTTCCCGTACATATTATCCTTCTTTTCTCTTCCTCCAGGAGCCTCTTTGCTTCCGTGCCCTGGATTTGGGGTTTTCCAGCGATACCTGCCCATCAGGCGTGGATCGCGGTGATCGTATAGTGAATTTGGAGGAGTTCTACGCGCCAGATCTCTCGTTGGAGTACCCGGGGATGTCCGCAAGCGATTCCCAGAACAACTTCCGCGAGCCTGCTGGTTTGAGCAAGAGCGACCCCACTACGGTGTCCGAGGCTCGTACCAAAAGCGAGTCTTCATCGCGGTCCATGGCCCGCTGCAAGCCTTTCGACCCCCACGACGAGGCCCCTGCCAACGAGGCGTCCACGTCTGGGATCGCGAGGAGCTTTCCCTCGCGGTACCTGCCGTGCGGTAGGGCGGCCGTCCCTCGCTTTCGCCAGACCAGGCCTGCGCGCCTGCCCGACTACGAGAACCCGGAGTCGCTGGCTAAGGGCTGCGCGTCCATCCTCACCCTCGAGGAGTTGGACGAGATCGCGACTGGGTACCCCTGGCCAGCAGGGGTGGAGCTCTTGCTACCCTTGGACGGGGGTAACAGCTATGCCGCCTACGAGGCGGGGCACGTGGTGTACGCGGCGAGCCTTGTCGCGGGTTTTAGGGTTCCACTGCCGCCCTATGTGTCTCAATTCTTATTTGACCTCGAGCTCGCCCCTGCCTCGATGGCGCCGAACTGCTGGAGTTACATCGCGGCGTATCACATAAGGTGCCTGGAGCTAAAGTACCCTCCTTCCGCGGGGCATCTGCGACAGATTTTGACAATAAAAGCAGATAAAAGAGGCATCGTCAACTTCAGCCTCACCAACTGCAACCTCATTACCACTCCTTCCAACGTAGGACCGCGTTGGAAGGAAAAATGGTTTATAGTGCACGACTTTGAGGGCGACGTCCTGCACTGTCCTCTTATTGCGGATAGGTTCCGCCCGTACAAGCGGAGGCGCGGTGCCACTGAAAAAGCCGCCGCGCTGAGGAAAACTTTTGCTGCGCCCTACAAGAGGGAGCAGCAGGCGTGGCTGACCCAGGAGCGCCTTGAGCGCGCGGGGCTCAGCCTGAGGCCCGAGCCCTCTCGGCAGGTTGAAAAGTCCTCGTCCGCCACCGCGTCCTTGGTGCACACGGGCGAGGGTATTATTTGCTTTTCGGGGCTTCTTTTTGCTTTTGTGTATGTTATTCTTTGTGTCTTGACCGCGTTGATTGTGATTACTGATGATTTGCTTTGCAGATATGGACGTGTTTGCCGCCTTAACCTCTCGCAAGTCGGCCCCTACTGCTTCCGGGGCCCCCTCCACCGCCAAGACCGGTGGATTTAAAGGAAAAAACGTGAAAGCGGGGGATGAGGCCACCGCGAAGGGACGCGCCGACGCCAAAGGCAAACGGGTGCAGGCGGAGGCCCTGAAGCGTAGGACCGCGGAGGACGTGGTCCGCGAAGAAGGGGTGCTGGCGAAAAGGCCCAGGCGTGACGCTGGCGCGACTGGGGATCGACCCCCTTCCCCCTCGAAGGGATCTGCCAAGATTGTCACAGGCGCCGGGAGCCGCCGACACTGGTCGCGGAAGGCGGAGGTGGCGGGCTTCGCGTGCCCTGGGCCTGCTTGGGGTACTTTTGAGGCTGGCCAGTATGGGTATGAGGAGGAGAGGGAGTGGTTCCAGACCCTCACCGCGAGGGAGGTCAGGGGGGAGTGCCAGAAGTATGGCCACATGGTACGCGATCTCTTTCTCTTTCCGTGTTAACCTGCCATGGTTTCTATCTTTGGATCCATAACTTATACTTTGACTCGTAGGTCAATGCCTGGTTAAACTACCTCCCCGATCGCTTGGTGGAGGCGGAGGAGCGGGCGGAGGCGGCGGATAAGGCCAAGGAGGAGGCGGAAGCGGCCCTCCAGGACCTGCGCGCGCAGGCGGAAAAAGACGCCGCGGCGCTCAAGTCTGCCAGGTCCCAGGTCGCGGCACTGAAGAAGGAGGCCGAGGGTTACAAAGCGCGCAACGGGGAGCTGAGTTCACAGCTGGAAGCGACCAGCAAGCAGCTGGCCAGCGCGATACCCGACTTCCTTGCCTCGCCGGAGTATCTGGAGAAGCGAGTTGACGATGCGCGGATCGTCCAGGCCCTCAGCGCGGTTACGGCCGCTCTCCAGTACTGCGAGAGGTACAAAGTGAAGTATTTCGCCCCCGACCTTCATCGCGAAATGGGAGTCACCTGGGAGGATGGGGAGGCGAAACCGCCCCCGGGGACCGAGGAGGCCAACGCGGAGGGAGATGACGTCCCGCCGGCCCACCCCGGACCCTCCGTGGCCGTCGTTGAAGAGGATAAAGCCCCTGAAGACCCTCCTGCCTCTGAGACCGCGGTCAATGCTTCCGACGCCTGAAGCCCCTCTGCTCAGCCCGAAGATTTGCTCCTTTCTTTTTGCTTTTATAACTCTTGGTGAACTTGTGTCGTAACTGGCCCTTGGGGCCCAAACAATATTTGTAGTTGTTGCCGCGACGCGGCTGTAATTTTGTGTTTTTGACTATGACGCGAAGTCTCGCGTGTTTAACATCTTTTTGCCGCCACGCGGCCTTTATGATTATTTCTCTATCTGTTTCTTATCCTTAGTTTTTGTTTTATTTTTTTTTTTTTCTGTGCCCAACCCCATGCTAAGTCAGGTGCTTGGACCGCGCTGATAGTATGCGTATATGATTTTTGTTTTTGCGAAAGCTCGCCGTACCCAACCCCCTGCCAAGCTAGGTGCTAGGACCGCGCTTGACACCAGGCGAGTAGAAATAGCCGAATTCAACCCCATGCCAAGCTAGGTGCTAGGACCGCGCTTGACATCAGGCGAGTGGAATGGCGTATTAGCAGAAGACCGCGAGGATTTTTTGATATTTTGTGGTTTTATGTAACTGCGAGGCGTGGATCCCAACTCGAGCGCGCTAAAAAGCATCGCGCGCGTTAGCGGACAACCCCGAGCGATGAAGGCAACTCTGGTTTCCCTAACGACTGTGGAGTTTTGATGTTTTAAGGCTTTATGCAACTGCGAGCGGCATAGCCGTGAGTCTCGAGTGCGCCTGTGCGCATCGCGCGCGTTAGCGGACAACCCCGAGCGATGAAGGCCACTCCGGTTTCCCTAACGACTGGAGTTTTGATGTTTTAAGGCTTTATGCAACTGCGAGCGGCGTAGCCGTGAGTCTCGAGTGCGCCTGTGCGCATCGCGCGCGTTAGCGGACAACCCCGAGCGATGAAGGCCACTCCGGTTTCCCTAACGACTGAGTTTTGATGTTTTAAGGCTTTATGCAACTGCGAGCGGCGTAGCCGTGAGTCTCGAGTGCGCCTGTGCGCATCGCGCGCGTTAGCGGACAACCCCGAGCGATGAAGGCAACTCTGGTTTCCCTAACGACTGTGGAGTTTTGATGTTTTAAGGCTTTATGCAACTGCGAGCGGCGTAGCCGTGAGTCTCGAGTGCGCCTGTGCGCATCGCGCGCGTTAGCGGACAACCCCGAGCGATGAAGGCAACTCTGGTTTCCCTAACGACTGTGGAGTTTTGATGTTTTAAGGCTTTATGCAACTGCGAGCGGCGTAGCCGTGAGTCTCGAGTGCGCCTGTGCGCATCGCGCGCGTTAGCGGACAACCCCGAGCGATGAAGGCAACTCTGGTTTCCCGTAACGGTAGATTCATTATTTGGACAGTGCACGATAGTTGCCTCGTTTTATTCATATACGAACAACAGGTGGGATCAGGATATTACAAACGACCGCTACGCGGTGATGACACTAGCTTGTTTACACAGAGTTGGTGATGATACTAGCTTTTTTTTTTACACATAGTATTTCTTTAGACGTGCCTCGTTCCATGTCTTGGCCAGAGTTTGTCTTGTCGTTGGATCTGTGAGTTTGAACGCCCCCGGGACGACCTCTTTGGAAAGGCGGTAAGGGCCCTCCCATTTCGCGTCGAGCTTGCCCCCATCGGTCCTTCGGAGGGCTAAATCGCCCTCCTTGAGGCCGCGTGGCTTGACCCTCTTGTTATAGTATGCCGCGGTCCTTCTTTTGTACTCGGCCGACCGCAGCTCCGCCGCCTCTCGGCGCTCATCGCGGAGGTGCATTTCCACCTTAAGAGCTTCGTCGTTGGTGAACTGATCGTACCCCGCGACACGCTCCGTGGGCAGCATGGCCTCGACGGGCACGACGGCATCACTGCCGTAAGCCATCGCGAAAGGTGTTTCGCCTGTTGCTCTTCGCGGTGTGGTACGGTTCGTCCATAAGACGAGGGGCAACAGCTCCGCCCACCGGCCCTGTACGCCGTCCAGCCTGCGGCGGAGGTCGTCGAGTATCCTTGCGTTCACATTTTTCACTAGCCCGTTGGACTGAGGGTGCGCCACTGAAGAAAACTTCAACTCGATGCTCAAGCTCGCGCAAAAGTCCCTTGTCTCCTCGCTGTCGAACTGAGGGCCGTGGTCTGTCATTATCGCGACGGGGACACCGAAACGACAGACCACATTCTTCCAGAGGAAACTGCATACCTTCGCGCTGGTGATCCGCGCCATGGCCTCGGCCTCTACCCACTTGGTGTAGTAATCGACCAGGACCAGGATGAACTGCACCTGCCCGGCGGCCTTAGGGAAGGGGCCGAGGATGTCCATACCCCACATTGCGAACGGGTAGGCCGGCTGGATGGCGCGCAGTTCTCGCGCTGGAGCGTGCTGGATGTTTTCGTAGCGTTGGCACTTGTCGCATCTTTGCACGTATGCCGCAGCATCGCGGCGCAGTGTAGGCCAATAGATCCCCATCCGGACTATTTTGTGGACCAGAGTCCGCCAGCCCGGGTGGCCTCCACATATGCCCTCGTGCACTTCCTCCAGGACCTCGGAGACCGTGGCCTCGTTTACACAGAGCAAGTTGGGCTCTGCGTAGCCGCGGCGATATAACTTATCGCCCTCGATGCAGTACCGCGCCGCTTTAAGCTTAAGTCTGCGCGCGCTCACGGCATCGCCTTGGGGTAATTCCCCGGCCTGGATGTATCGGACTATGGGGGCCATCCACCCCTCCGTTGCCAGCGCGAACACTGCCTGGGTGACACCGCGCTGCATTTTCCGCTCGATGGTGACCCGGTTGCCGACCTCAGGCGGGAGGGCCGAGCCCAAACGCGCCAACGCGTCGGCCTTGGCATTTGCCGCACGCGGTATGGATTCAATGGCGAACGTTTCCAGGCATGCGATCAACGCCTTGACCTTTGCGCGATATTGAGGCAGGAAACCCGTGGTGCATTCGTACTGGCCGCCGACCTGTCGCGCGACAAGCTCAGAATCTGTGAAAACTCTTATTCTCCGCGCCCCCACCAGTAAGGCCATCTCAATTCCCGCGATCACCGCCTCATATTCGGCCTCGTTGTTGGTAGCTTCAAAGCCGAAGTTGAGGGCATGCTCGGACGCGTAGGAGGGTCCCTCAAGGACTACCCCCGCACCCGACCCCAGGTCGCAGTGTGAGCCGTCAACAAAGACCTTCCACTCGTCGGGGCTCTCGTCCGTATCGGGGAAGGTGACCTCTACCACGAAGTCCGCGAGGGCCTGCGCCTTGATCGCGGTCCGTGGGTGGTATGAGATGTCAAATTCCGACAGCTCGACCGCCCACTTGGTCATTCTTCCTGACAACGCGGGCTGGTACAGGATTTGGCGCAGAGGGAGGTCCGAGAGGACCTGGATGGGGTGTGCTTGGAAGTAGGGGCGCAGCTTTCTCGCCGCCACCACAACGGCCAGAGACATCTTCTCCGCGGGCGAGTATCGTTGCTCTGCCGGCTGAAGCACCCTGCTGGTGAAGTATACTGGGTAACTGAAATCGCGGGTGAGGACCGCGCTGACTGTATGCTGGCTCACGGCAATATACAACTGCAAATCCTCTCCCGGCCTGGGCGGGGAGAGCGTTGGAAGGTTGGCGAGGTAGACCTTCAGAGCCTGGAACGCGCTCTCCATCTCCTCTGTCCAGCCGAAGGTGGTGGTGCTTTTCAGACAAGAGAAGAAAGGGAGTGCGCGGTCCGACAATCTGGAGCAGAAACGGCCGAGATAATTTACCGCGCCCGCCAGTCGCTGGACTTCGTTTCGCGAAGTTGGAGAGCGTAGCTCCAACACCGCGGCGACCTTGGCGGGGTTGACGTCGATGCCCCTTGCGCTGATCATGAACCCGAGGAACTTCCCAGAATTCACTCCGAAGACGCACTTCTCCGGGTTCAGGCTCATTCGGTGGGCGCGCAGTGTTTGGAAAACCTCGGCCAGATCGGCCAGGTGCTCCTGCGCGCTGTGGCTCTTGACCACAACGTCGTCGACGTAAGCCGAAACGCTGCGCCCTAGCTGCTTTCGGAAGACATGGTCCACCAGGCGTTGAAACGTGGCCCCCGCGTTCTTCAAACCGAAAGGCATCACCCTGTAACAGAAAGTCCCGCGCTGAGTGATGAACGCGGTGGACTCCTGGTCCAAGGGATCCATGGCTATCTGGTTGTAGCCGGAGTAGGCGTCGAGAAAACTCAACGCGGTGTGGCCGGCGGTCGAGTCGACCAGATCATCAATGGAGGGCAGGGGGTAGCTGTCCTTGGGGCAGGCTTTGTTGAGGTCCTTGAAGTCGACACACATCCGCCACTTCCCGTTGGACTTCTTCACCAGAACGACATTGGAGAGCCAAGCAGGATACTTGACCTCGCGGATGAAGTTTGCACTTAGGAGCTTCTCAACCTCCTCATTCGCCGCGCTGGCGCGCTCCTCGTTAGTCTTCCGGCGCCTTTGACAGACGGGCCGGGACCCCGGGCTTATTCGGAGCGAGTGTAGTGCCACCTCGGGAGGGACGCCCTTTAGGTCCGTCGCCGTCCATGCGAACACATCGCGAGAACGGGCCAGGAGATTTTGCAGGCTTTCGGCGTCCGCCCCGGTCATGCAATCCCCAACATAAAGCTTCTCGGACGTGTCGGGAAAGGGGGTGACGGCGACCTTCTCGAAGTCACCGAGGGGCTCACGCGCCCGCTCCTGTCGCACGTCCAATTCCGCGCCAGCACCACACGCGATGACATACGCGGCGGGGCGAGCGCGGGTTGACGCCTCATAGCACTTTCGTGCCTCCATCTGCTGGCCGTGGGCGACACCGACCCGGTCCTCCACGGGGAATTTCAGGACCAGGTGATAAATGGACGCGACAGCCTGGAACTTCATCAACGAGGTCCGTCCTATTATCGCGTTGTAGATGGAAGGAAGCCGGACGACGGTGAATTCTATGGGCTCAGTCCGGCGAGCGTCCTTACTGTCCCCCAAGGTCATGTCCAGAGTGACCAACCCCGCGACATCGACCTCATTGCCGGAAAAGCATGTGAGCTTCCCGGCGTAAGGCAGGAGCATGGAAGGGGAAATGCCCAGCTGCGCGAACGCGTCGTAGTATAGGATGTCTACCGACGCTCCTGTGTCCACCATGATTCTCTTGACAATTTTGGTGGCGATCACCGCGTGCACAACCAGAGGATCCGTGTGCGGGGTGATGAGCTCGCGGGAGTCGCTAGGGCGGAAGGTGATGTCGGCATGAGGAACTCCCGACGCGCCCAAACTGTTGATGGAGCGACCGGAGGTCGAGGCGCGAGCGTAGCGCTTCCTTTCCCCGCCACTAGACCCTGCGAGGGTGGAACCCCCAGCGATGGTGTTGATGTAGAGGTTGGGGTCGTTATGGTTGACCTCCCCCCTTACGGGCGCGGAGGCGGCCAAGGCGTTTGCCTGCGCCGGCCGTCCACCGTCGCTGCGGGGCCCTAGGGCGGTGGTGTTGGCCCCGGTGTACGGGTCGTTGTTGTATGGCCCGTTGCCGCCGCGGTTGTTGCGTGGTCCGCGGTATCCCTGATACCCGCGACCACGACGCCCTCCACCACGGTTGTGGCCACCATGCTGTCCACCATGAGGCTTTGTTGGGGCGGTGGATACTGTGAGGGCCTCCGGGGTGGCTTTGGCCTTTCCCTTACCGCGATCCTGCGTGGGCCTTCCTGCCGCGTCCTCCGCGAAGACGCGTTTGGTGATGGCGTTGCAGGCGTCCTCGTAGGTGTGCAGGGTTTTCCCACACATTTTGACCTTGAAAGTCCCGTCGCGGAGGTTGTGGATTAGCATGTCACGGGCGGAAGTGTCGTTGAGCTGAGGCACCTCCGACGCCGCGTTCACAAACCGGGTGAAGAAGGCTGCTAAGGTCTCCTCCTCCCCTTGCGTTACGCTCATGAGATCCTTCGTCGTCTTCATGCGCGTTCGTGACCCACTGAAGTGGGACATGAACCGCCGCGTTAGCTCTTTGAAAGACGAGATGGAGCCCACGGGGAGGTTTGTGAACCACCTCATGCCGGCGGTCTTCAGGGTGGAGGGGAAGACCCGGCAGTACATGGCGTCGTTGTAGGTATTGAACGTCATGTGAGCGAAGAACTGCCTAACGTGCTCTCCCGGGTCTTTCGTGCCGTCAAATTGTAGTGCCGCCGACGGCTTCTGGAACCCCTTCGGCATAGGCTCCTCTTGGATGAAATCGGCGAAGGGGCTGCCGTAGGTGGTGCCGCGATCGTCCACCAGCATGTTGCTCCGGGAGCCGGAGCGTGTGGACAGGGAACGAGAGGTAGAGCGCCCTCGCGATATGCTCATGTCCTCACTCGAGCCCCCCGGAGGCGGGGTGTGGTATGCCTGGCCTGGCCCGTACCCCGCGGCGTACGCAGGGACATACGGCTGGTGGGGCATTGGGTAAGCACCCTGCCCATGCGGCATGGGGTACGCGCCCTGGCCGTAGTGGTACGCAGGGACGTAGCCCTGAAAGTGAGGGTTGGGAGGCGACAGCGCGTTGGGAGCGTCCTGCTCCACCTCCTGCCCCGTCGAACTCCCGTTGGTGGTGGCGTATTCCTCCACGTAGGGCTCCTGCGCGGGTGCGTACTCTTGAAAGTACTGCGCGTGGACGTACCCCTGGAATGGGACCTGAGGCTGGAAACCCTGCTGAAAGCCTGGGTTCCATCCCGGCATGGCCTGTGGCTGCGGTACGGGCGGTGACCCGTAATACCACGGAGGCGGTGGCTGCATCCCGAAGGCTGCGCCGTCGGCGTAGTAAGCGTTGTTGCTGTTAGCGTCCATCACTGCGTCGATTGAAACGGTGCCTGCTTAGTTTGAGAACCTCCCCACAGACGGCGCCAGTGTTGAAACCCGAAAACGCGATTTGTGGCGTAACGCGATGAGAGCAAGAGGTTGGAACTCAACCGAGTCAATGGACGGGGAGATGGAAAGTATTTGGTGACTTGAGGTGTTTTAACGCGATGGGGTAGTGTTTAGGATGCTTTCGTATTGACTGTGGGATTACAATGGTCAACGAATGATCTCTTATCGCGTTTAGGTGTATCGGGTTACAACAATGATCTTTATCTCGAGATCTAACGTATGTGGTTCGCGAGGTTTTTCTTTTGATCCCCCTCTTGGCGCGCGGCGGCCGCTATTTATAGGCGAATTTGAACCGAGATCGACCGAGATATCGATGTGGGACGAGCGCCGCCCGAGCACGTGTTACCCTTGGATTGGCCCTCGGGATGGTGGCCGCGGGACCGGCCAATCGGAAGCCCGGATGGGACGCTGCCGCCCACCGCTCGCCTGATGGGACGTTGCCGCCCGCCCACTTGCATGGATGGGACGGGCTCTTCTCCTCGCGGTGACGGTAAGGGGGTCATCGCCAACCAGGTTTTGCTCTTCTGATCGCGATGGGAGCAGGACTTGGGGCCTGACGCCACCTTGAGAGGTTTTATACTTAGCAATGTTTTGCTCTGGTGGGGTGCTTTACCGCGTTGACGGTTCCTGGTATCAACAAAGCTCACGAATACTACTATTAATTCCGTCTTTTTAAAACACCGTAAAAGACAATGGATAAGTAAATCAGATTTAGAAAATAAAATTCTAATCATAAATACATAAATTCATAAACCGGTTACAAATAAATTTAAATCACTAAATAGATAAATATAATGAAACTTTCTAAAATATGATACATGCTCTAGTAGATTAGAAAATCCGTTATTAAATTTAAAATATTAAATGCACAATGTGTCTGAGAATTAACTCCTTTTCGGTTCACATTTATGATGTTTAAGGTTTATTTGCTACATAACTTTAATCGGAGAGGAATCTTCTGATGCTTGAGCACCACATAAATGAGATTATTTGGTTGTTGTGCGCAAAGAACTCAACTCGTAAAATATTAAACAAATATCAGATATTAGCTGGTAGGAGGCGATGCAGAGGCGAATGCGAGTGTTCTAAAAATGGTACCAATTTAAATAATCTCAAGCTTCAGAACACTGCTTTTAATTTCGTCTTTTCAACACACCGTAAAAGACATTGGATAAGTAAATCGAATTTAGAAAATAAAATCCTAATCATAAATACATAAATTCATAAACCTGTTACACAACAATTTAAATCACTAAATAAATAAAAATAACGAAACTTTCTAAAATATGATACATGCTCTAGTAGATTAGAAAATCCGTTATTAATTTTAAAATATTACATGCATAATGTGTCTGAGAATTAACTCCTTTTCGGTTCACATTTATGATGTTTAAGGTTTATTTGCTACATAACTTTAATCGTAGAGGAATCTTCTGATGCTTAGCACGACATAAATGAGATTATTTGGTTGTTGTGCGCAAATAACTCAACTCGTAAAATATTAAACAAATATCAGATATTAGCTTGATGATGGGAGGCGATGCGGGGGTGAATGCGAGTGTTTTAAAAATGGTACCAATTTAAATAATCTCAAGTTTAGGAACACTGCTATTAATTCCGTCATTTTAACACGCCGTAAAAGACATTGGATAAGTAAATCGGATTTAGAAAATAAAATCCTAATCATAAATACATAAATTCATAAACCAATTACACAAGAAAATTTAAATCACTAAATATATAAAAAAAAGAAACTTTCTAAAATATGATACATGCTCTAGTAGATTAGAAAATCCGTTATTAATTTTAGAATATTACATGCTTCATTTGGCGTGGTTAAATGAAACAGCACGGGCTAGGAAAAGAATCTGCTACGACTGCAAGTCCACTTCACCGGGTACACCCCTCCAGCTGGCAGTACCTGATTGAATATTCACACCCTCCACGTCACCCACGTCCCAATCCCCCGTGGCAAAGAATAAACCCTGGGCCCCACCATAAACCCCATTCCAACTTCTTGACATTTCCAATCCCACTTCAAAACACTAGCCATTTCCCTCCCCCATGTGACTGTCTCTCTGCAACAAAACTCACAGCTGCCTTCCACCACCGGAAAAACCGCCAAGCAATGTCAAGAAAATGACACCGCTCCTCATACTGTTATTAGTCCTCCTCCCGACCTCGTCGCCGGCGCCGACGGTCTCGCCGGAGCTCCTCCTCCCGCTCCCCGCCGACGCCGTCTCCATCCTGACCTTCAAATCCCACGCCGACCTCGACAACAACCTCCACTTCTCCTTCCACGAGCGCTTCGACTTCTGCGCATGGCAAGGCGTCTCCTGCACGCCGGCGGGGCGCGTGCTCCGATTCTCCCTCCCCTCACGCGCCCTCCGGGGAGCCTTCCCTCCGAACTCCCTCTCCCGTCTCGACCAGCTCCGCATCCTCATCCTCCGCAACAACTCCCTCTCCGGCCCAATCCCCGGCGACCTCTCCCGCCTCTCCAACCTCAAAACCCTCGTCCTCGACCACAATCGCTTCTCCGGCTCCCTCCCTCACTCCCTCCTCTCCCTCTACAAGCTCCGTGTCCTCAATCTCTCCTTCAACAACCTCTCCGGTCCGATCCTTCCCGATCTGAACCGCCTCGACCGGCTTTTATCCCTCCGGCTGGAATATAACCGTTTCTCCGGCCCCCTCCCGCCTCTGAACCAGTCCGGCCTCGAGTTCCTCAACGTCTCCGGCAACAACCTCACCGGCGAGGTCCCCAAGACTCCCACACTCCGCCGCTTCCACGCGTCCTCGTTCCTCCCAAACCCTAGCCTCTGCGGCGAGATCCTCAACACGCCTTGCAACGGACGCGCCGGACCGTTCTTCAACGCCTCTTCCTCCAACTCTTCGTCGTCTTCGCCGACGCCGGAAACCTCCGATTCAGGCCCGTCGGACTCCCAATCGGCCGTCTCGGCGCCGAGCCGAGCGCACAAGCGGAAGGTCTTCGCTCTCGGCCTCTCATTCGGAACGCTATTCCTCTTCGCCTCCATCTTCTGCTTCGTGGCGGCGATTCGGAGCAACAAGAGAGCGAAACCGGTTCGGACGGCGTCCGTGAGCGAGGGAGGAGGCAACTCGCCGGCGCCGGAGGTGGAGAGCGCGATTCCGATTCCGGCCGGATTCGAGATCGGAGAGCCGATGACGGCGAAGGAGAAGAGGAGGGAAAGGGAGATGAAGGAGGCGGCGAAGAGCGGGAAGCTGCTGTTCAGCGTCGGCGAAACGGAGGCGTTCACGATGGAGCAGCTGATGAGAGCGTCGGCGGAGATGCTCGGGAGGGGGAACCTCGGGACGACGTACAAGGCGAAGCTGGACAACCACCTCGTCGTGACGGTGAAGAGGCTCGACGCCACCAGGACCGCCGGGGTCACCGGCGAGGTCTTCGACCGGCATATGGAGCGTGTTGGTGCGCTCCGGCATCCGAATCTGGTTCCGGTGAGGGCGTATTTTCAGGCTAAGGAGGAGGAGCGGCTTATCATCTACGATTACCAGCCGAATGGCAGCGTCTTCAATCTCGTTCACGGTAAGTCTGTTTTCTTGCATTTCAGATTCACAGTACGCCGGAATTTGTTCTCGGCGTTGTGCTGGTTAGGTTTTCTGGTGTGTTCGAGAAGTCAAGATTGTTGAGCGTCTGAGTGGCGATGATTACGGCGTCGTTTTGAGTGTTGTTACTTCGAGTGTTGTGTTGCGTTACGTCGTCGTTTTTGTTTGCCTGGGGTCCTCGTTTGATGAATAATGAAGTATGGCCTAGGATCTAGTTTTGCGAAATAAAGTTCCTTTACTTCTTGTCACTCTTTGCAAAGATAGATAGGCTTTTTTTTTTGTTTCCTTGGTTGAAATCAAAAGCTTGACTTACTCTAAACTCTAAAGTGCTTGCTATAAATTTATTTTGTAATGTGAAAAGTGCTTTAGAACAAAGTAGAAACTATAGAGGAAATAACTGCTCTGTTTGGTTTGTGGCCTTATTCACATTGCTTTTTGATGACTTCAATTGGGTACTAGGAGCTTAAAATTGTAGATTGCTGAAATTTACTCAGCGAGATTTTGAGTTATACCATTGAAGGCTTATTGATAATGTTTGTGGACTTGCCAAAAGAAAGGCCTTTTGACCTCAATTTGTATCTGAGAATGCTTAATTGCTTTGGCTAGTTCAAGCTATGTTTCTTGAAAAACTCGGAAGCTCGAAAAAGCTCGTTTACTAGTGTATAATTATGATAACCGTATGTTTCCCTGTGTCGGTGTCGGTTATGTTTAACTGTTTCCATGTAACATAGCTGCCAATGTACCAGCTAATTGAGCTAGCTAAAAGTGTGCATACATGTCTGCTACTAACTCTAAACTGCAATTTCCAACAGGCTCCAGATCAAAAAGAACAAAGCCTCTTCATTGGACATCATGCTTAAAGATAGCAGAAGACGTAGCCCAAGGCCTCACATACATCCACCAAGCCTCCAAACTCATCCATGGAAACCTCAAAGCAGCAAACGTCCTACTCGGCCCCGACTTCGAGGCCTGCGTAACAGACTACTGCCTATACGTCTTCACAGACGCCGCCTTAGACAACACCGACCCGGACTCCTCACGCTACAAAGCCCCAGAAATCCGCCACCTTTCAGGAACCCGACCGCCCACTATCAAGTCCGACGTCTACTCCTTTGGGGTTCTCTTGGTCGAGCTTTTATCGGGTAAGCCTCCTTCTGAGCACCCGTTTGTGGCGCCACCTGATCTGCCTAGCTGGGTTAGAACCATGAGGGACCATGATGGCGGTGAGGAAGAGGATGACCGGCTCGAAATGCTTGTTGACGTGGCGGGTGCTTGTAGCTTGGCTTCTCCTGAGCAGAGGCCTACCATGTCACATGTGCTGAAGATGATTCAGAGGATCAAGAACAGTGTGATTCAGTCTAGCTCGTCAAAAGGGTCTTCTTGATGATTTTGGTGGTCTGAGAATCCCATTTTTTTTCCCAGTGTGGGGAAGGACACGACATGAGGTAAGCATATGACGTAGGCTTAGGCTTGTGACGTCACTTGTTTGATGGGCATGAGCTCCAAATGAATTGGATGACGAATTTGCTGCCGATCGAAAATCAAGCTGAGAATGACATCAACTAATTGGCGGGTTAGTCTTTTTGTACTTGTTTGTTAAATTATTTTGCTCTCAATTTAATCGAAAAATTGGAGACAAGATGGTAACTTCAGTAGTAACAGATCCTGATCTTTGTTGTATACTATTGGACTTATCATAATTTTGGGAGTCGGTAATCAAGTTCATGGTTCTGATCATTATTTTGATTGGTGTGGTATGCTACATTAGCAAATTGAAGGAGGATGGCATATGTGATATACGCCTATGGTTATTTTTGAAGAAGATGACATCAGTAAAAGATAACAATCTTGATTTGGCTGCTCAATCACCATAGTTTACACCAATAGTTTATAAAAACCATGCTCAATTAGGTTCGATATGAGAATAGTATAAATTCAAAGCAACATATGATTACAGTCGTTCCCTATGGATGATAACCTCGGCTCGAAGATGCAGGACCCCGTCGATGAAATACTCACTGTTTTTGCGCATGAAGTTGGTCCACGAGATTTCGAAGATGTTGTCAAACCCCAAGCCGGGTGTGATGTCACGGTCGTTGGACTTCCACTTGCTCTTAAACTTCTTTGATGACTTCTCCATCACTCCGAATTCAAAATCTAACATGCAAGGTTCTGAACCTCCTCCCCTCATCATCAAGAATAGACCAAAGCAGTTCATACCGTCGGTGCATTTTGCCCTGAGATAGAACCGCCTACCACCAAGGAGGAAGTCTTGAGAATCGACTTGTTTTGATGGGAACAGGTTTGCGCATTCCTGTTTTTTGAGGTCAAAGTAGACGACGCAATGAGGCCAAGGAGTTTCAAGATGCAACACGCTAACAAGCGGGCGATTGTAGGCGCGTCCAGGGAAATTGCAATGGTTGGTTGCTAGGTGCCTAAAAGGGGCTTCAGTAGTCTTGGGGCAGAGGGCTTCGAGCACGAGCTTTGATACTTGTTCCTTGTCAAAGTCGGGGCAAACTAGAACTTCATTTAGCTTTGAGCAACTCATGTAGGGCAATTTCATGAACCGAGCCAAGCGTTCAGTGAGGACTTCTCGATGTTCCTTAGGTTTGGTATAGTGCGCACGCGCCCACTTCAAGATAAAGTCGAAAACATCATCTTCTGAGCCTACATGTAGACCGTCACCGCCTAAAACAACCTCTAGTACATGAAGAGGCAAATCCATCAGCTTATCTTGAGACCTAATTCAAAGACCAACAACAAGGGTGAAGTACTTACTCAACACAAATGCTTGATGCAAAAAATAGTAACTGACGAATTGATTGAACCGATAATCAACTTACTTAGTGAGATTTTTGTAATGTGCGACAAGAACTCGCTTGGATGCATCTATCAGCGGCTGGACTATCTCAGCCTCTACAACACTCGAAGGAAGCTCGAGATACGAACGCGCTGATTCAAGTGACATGGGACCCTTAATCAACTGCTGAACACAATAGGCCATACAAGACTTCACCTCATACTTGTCCGCGACCATCAACACATCCAACAACTCAGGGGCCGACGTTACCCGTAAGGTTTTGCGGTACATAAAGTGTAGAAGCTCCATCAAAGTTGCTTCCTCTACTCGATCACCATAATGATACAACTAGTTAGAAACAATATATACATATGTGTGGCAAAAGAAAACTAAGAAGATTAATGCAACATATGAGCACGTACCAGATGCACTGATTGTCAAAGTCACCTCTTTCTGTTGTGATTCTTTCATCCCGTTTTTGAATAGCTACATCATCATAATTAAAGCAAGCAACTTTCAGTACGTATGTACAACAACCAAGATTAATTTATTTATAAGTACAAACGTACCTTGTAAAAGAAGGGACTTTTTGAAGCTAGGATAGGAGAACTTATGTACAAAGTTTGTATTTGGACTCCAACAGAAGATTCTGAATCTGAATTGTTACTCTTAACTACTTCATCTTTGTTCGTGTGTGAATATACAGGATCGTCCGGGACGATCTTAAGATGGAGGATACGATCCGATAAATCGCTGTCGTTGAAAGCAAACCCGAAATCATCCTCATTCGCCATGAGAGATGAGATTTTTGAGTAAATTGTTTCAATCCAAGGGAACTTGCAGAAGTTCATTATGTCACGAGTAGTTTTTTTTTTCAATTTTCTTCTGGTGAAAGAGGAGAGAATTGGTTTAGTTTAGGAGTTAGATTTTTTTGGTCGAAAGTTTAGGAGTTAGTTTATACGTGTATATAAAAGGGAAAATTATAGCTAATGTATTTGATAGCAATATAATTCAACCAAAAAAAATTTGATAGCTGTTGGGCCTTAAAAACTGAAGCCCAGAAAGCATGCGGAAGATAGCCCATCAAGTTGAGCAACGTTCAAAAATAGTCCCCAAAGAGGAAGGCGACAATCTCGGGGCAGTTATGTCGTGAGATTAGGCAGCGAAATCCCGGGGATTATCCAGTAATTGCTAAACAGTCAGATGAGGTGAAGTGAGCATATAAAAGGAAGGAAGAAGAGAGATTGAGAGACACAATCTGCACACAATATACTCACCATAAACTCTTGCCAAAAAGACTTGTTCTAGCATCATTTTAGTCGATCATTGAGCATTACCGAAATTCTTGTGTTTGAATTGAAGCTTTTGTAACGAAGAACAATAATCAAACGATCAATACAAAGCGGCCCTTCACTTCTACAATTATTCTTCTTTTCGCACTTGTCAATCCTTTTTATTTATATTCTGTTCTTGTAACGCGTTGTGACAACTCTGTGACTACGATTCCCTCATTGTAGTGAAGTAATGCGTTTACGTGGTTAATTAATTCGCCCAAAACATTTGGCGCCCACCGTGGGACCCTAGCCAAAAAAGAAGCCACGCCATAGCAACCTACGGAGTCTTCGCCAGCATTGATGCAACTCTTAGCCATGTAGGAGACCTTGAGCCTATCAACAACCAAGTTAACGATGACGGCGACAACCGCAATATTAACAATGGCGGTAACGGTAACAATGGTCGCGAAGTACCCGCTGAGGGAGTCGCGGTCACCGACGGCAATTCCGAGCAGCGAGGAGGCGAATCTAGCGCTATCGCGAAATTCCACACAACTATGCTAACTCTTCAAAAGGAGTTGGATAGCCAAAAAGAGGCTAATGCTAAGTTTACTGAAATTTATGAGAAACAAATTGAATCTTTAACTAATGAATGTAATTTGCTTCGATCTCAGGTGCAATCGGCTCCAGCTTACCATCGCAGGAATGACGTGTTGAACGATGTTGCTAGGCGTTTGGATATGGATGATCCAAGCTTCGTTACTCCTAACGACGCTGGCTCGTCAACAGTTAATCAGGTATACGGTAAGAGTGCCAACGATTGAAAGGAGTCGATTGGTGTATGGGCGCATGTGAGAGAATGAGATCAACTAATTGTCGGGTTATTGTCGGGTTAGTCTTTATATACTTGTTTGTTATATTATTTTGCTCTCAATTCAATCGAAAAATTGGAGACAAGATGGTAACTTCAGTAGTAACAAATCCTGATCTTTGTTGTATACTATTGGACTTATCATAATTTTGGGAGTTGGTAATCAAGTTCATGGTTGTGATCATTATTGTGATTGGTGTGATATGCTACATCAGCAAATTGAAGGAGGATGGCATATCACATATGTGATATACGCCTATGGTTATTTTAGAAGAAGATGACATCAGTAAAAGATAACAATCTTGATTTGCCTGCTCAATCACCATAGTTTACACCAATAACTCATAAAAACCATTCTCAATTAGGTTCGATCTGAGAGTAAAATGAATTCAAAGCAACGTATGATTACACTCGTTCCCTATACAGCACTATTATATAGTCACAAGTGCCTAAGCCTTGGAATGGATGATGACAACCTCGGCTCGAAGATGCAGGACCCCGTCGATGAAATACTCACTGTTGTCGCTCATGAAGTCGGTCCACGAGATTCCGAAAATGTTCTCCCACCCCCAGCCGGGCATGACGTTGTTAAACTCACGGCCGTTGGACTTCCACTTGCTGTTAAACTTCTTTGACGACTTCTCCATCACTCCGAATTCAAAATCTAACATACAAGGTTCTGAACCTCCTCCCCTCATCATCAAGAATAGACCAAAGCAGTTCTTACCGCTGATGCATTGTGCCCTGAGATAGAACCGCCTACCACCAAGGAGGAAGTCTTGAGAATGGACTTGTTTTGATGGGAACAGGTTCGCGCATTCCTGTTTTTTGAGGTCAAAGTAGACGACGCAATGAGGCCAAGGAGTTTCAAGATGCAACACGCTAACAAGCGGGCGATTGTAGGCGCGTCCAGGGAAATTGCAATGGTTGGTTGCTAGGTGCCTATAAGGGGCTTCAGTAGTCTTGGGGCAGAGGGCTTCGAGCACGAGCTTTGATGCTTGTTCCTTGTCAAAGTAGGGGCAAACTAAAACTTCATTTAGCTTTGAGCAAGTCATGTAGGGCAAGTTCATGAACCGAGCCAAGCGCTCAGTGAGGACTTCTCGACGGTCCTTAAGTTCGCTATAGTGTGCACGCACCCACTTCAAGATAAAGTTGAAAACATCATCTTCTGAATCTACTTGTAGACCATCACCGCCTAAAACAACCTCTAGTACATGAAGAGGCAATTCCATCAGCTCATCTTGAGACCTAATTCAAAGACCAACGAGGGTGAAATACTTAACACAAATGCTTGATGCAAAAAACAGTAGCCGACGAACTGATTTAACCGACAAGTAACTTACTCGGTGAAATCTTTGTAATGTGCGACAAGAACTCGCTTCGATGCATCTATCAGCGGTTGGACTATCTCAGCCTCTACAACACTCGAAGGAAGCTCGAGATATGAACGCGCTGATTCAAGTGACATGGGACCCTTAATCAACTGCTGAACACAATAGGCCATACAAGACTTAACCTCATACTTGTCCGCGGCCATCAACACATCCAGCAACTCAGGGGCCGACGTTACCCGTAAGGTTTTGCGGTACATAAAGTATAGAAGCTCCATCAAAGTTGCTTCCTCTGCTCAACCATTAGAAACATATATACATATGTGTGGCAAAAAAAAACTAAGAAGATCAAGATATATTAATGCTACATATGTACACGTACCAGATGCACTGATTGTCAAAGTCACCTCTTTCTGTAGTGATTCTTTCATCCCGTTTGTGAATAGCTACATCATCATAATTAAAGATAGCAACTTTCAGTACGTATGTACAACAACCAAGATAAAATTATTTATAAGTACAAACGTACCTTGTAAAAGAAGGGACTTTTTGAAGCTAGAATGGGAGAACTTATGTACAAAGTTTGTATTTGGACTCCAACACAAGATTCTGAATCTGAATCATTACTCTTAACTACTTCATCTTTGTTCGTGTGTGAATCTATAGGATCGTCCGGGATGATCTTAATATGGAGGATACGATCCGATAAATCGCTGTCGTTGAAAGCAAACCCGAAATCATCCTCATTCGCCATGAGAGATGAGATTTTTGAGCAAATTGTTTCAATCCAAGGGAACTTGCGGAAGTTCATTATGTCACGAACAGAGAGCAGTGGAGAGTGGTTTTTTTTTTTTTAGTTTTCTTCTGGTGAAAGAGGAGAGAATTGGTTTAGTTTAGGAGTTAGTTTATACGTATACTAGTAAAGGACCCGCACCTTGTACGGGGTGTAAATGTTTTTTATTAATTTATATATGAATTTACTATAACAATTACATATTTACATATATTATCACATGTCTAATTTGTTTTAACTATCGCTTATCTTTTTTGGTCGAAAAATATCGCTTATCTTTTAGATTATAAAATAACATAATATCGCTTATATATTTTATTTTTATATTAACCCTTATACATACTTAAACGTATAATTACATGATAGAGGAAGAATACTATAAGATAAGATGCATTATTAAGTTTTATTAAAAATTGATACAAATCTGTTGGCATTTAAATTAAATTAATTAACTTATATAAATAAACAAATAATTCTAAATAAAAACTCATATTAATATAGTATTATGTTAAAAATATAGAGAACATTTAATAAAATGAAAAATAAAACCAAATTATCTTGTATATATGATATTATGTTGTGAAGAAATATTTAAATAAAAGGTTTATAAATATCAAATAAAAATATCAAGGAATCGTTATTATTTAATTAAGAAATCTATCTTTTATCTAAAACGTAATAAGTATATAATGTTGTAGATATATTTTAGGGTAATTTATCATCTAGTACTTTTTATATGGATTTTCAATATGATATGATAGTAAAAAGATATTTAATGTATTATTTTAATAAATAGAAGATGTACCACTTTTGATATATGAACATGCTTTTACCGTAAAGCATATATTAGCATGCTATATTTCTTGTACAGTGAACTGCTAGAGATATATATTTTCGTTTATGTCAAAACTCAAAAGATTTATATGGCATAGAAAGATAAACTTTTCAATTAAATAGTGCACAAAACAATTTATATATATATATATACATATATAATATCCTCACAATGATTTATTAGCATGTTTTTACGTAATAAATAATATATATTAATACTATATATGTATTAAGATGTTTTTACAATGATATCTTAACATGTTCTTACGTAACAAATAATATATACTAATACTATGTATGTATATGTCTTTTTTAGATAGATCTTATCATACTTATCATTTGCTTGTTGAATGTTGAGTATATGCTTTTAAATAGATCTTATCATACGGAGTATTAGTTTATGTCAAAAGATTGATATGGTATAGAAAGATATATTTTTCAATTCAATAGAGGATAAAAAAAATTTATAATCTATTATTTTAATAAAAGGGGTGATGTGGCGCAATATGGAGACGGAATTTGCTTCCGCTTTAGTATATAGTAATAGATATAAAAGGGAAATTTATAGCTAATGTATTTGATAGCAATATAAGGTAATACAAATTAGATAATTTTTTTTTCTTCTAAAAAGCATGTAGCGTGAAAACTTGATAGAGATTTAGATATTTAAGATTTGTGTCTACACGACGAACTTTAAATTGACATATTTTTTGTATCAGGAAAAAAAAAATCCTAACTATCCTATCTAAAATTAAAAAACTAGGTTTGTGAGAAGGACCCAATCATATAAAAGTAGTAGTATCTCCTAACCAAAGTTTTGCAAGGGTTCATAGACGTATTTGACCTGCAATTGTAATTGAACTGAACGATCTAGAGCAAAATAGCTCCTAGTCCTAACTCATCCAACCAGAACCAAGCTCTCGACGAATCCGCGCACATTATGGATCTCCAAAACACCATGTTTGTTCTGCAACAAAATCCTCTCCTTCTCAGTACCAAGGTTGTATGTCATCACCAAATCCCACCTCTGTGTCATGTCCTTGTGATTTGCAACCCTCAAGGACACCTCCTGACGGCGCCATTGCATGACGATGTCGCTGTTCTTCCTCATGTACAAGAAATCCACCGCCTCCAAATGAAACTCGTAGCGCCTAGTCCAACAAACAGGCTCGCCTTCACCACCACCACAACTCTTTTCCGGCACCCACATACACGACTCGAAGTTAGACACCGCCAATCTAGATCCACCATCAATCAAAACGACCCGGTAATCCTCATAATGGATCCCTTTCTTGAAATAGAATTCGCCAGGGCAGCTGGTGTACGAAAACGCCTCGCTGCTCAGATCAAAGGAGATCAGATCCACGACGCAGCGAGTGTGATCATGGCCAATGAAGTACAAGCTTCCCCGGAAATAGACCGCCTCCATGTCGTAGAACTCGGGTTCCCAGAGCCAATCGGAACATGCTCTGCATTGAAAAGGAATGATCTTCCAAGAAGCCGATTTAAGGGTGTAGACTGCTACTGAATGCAGAATCAGAAGGTCACTCTCTACAAACACAAGCTTCACATACTTGTAATCCTTAAGCAAGGGATCATACCCAAGGCCGATCTCGGTATCCATCAAGGACATGTTGGGAGGCGGTTCGACAGGCAAGGGCGGAAACTCATGGAACTTTCTGATCGACGGATTCCACACCTTCAAGTCACAGAATCTCGAGGGGCCTTCATTGATCCTCTTCAGCATGACGAGCCCATCAATAGAGCACACGAAACGCCAGCTTCCCTCATTGTACCTTTTTCCAAGGGTGAGAAGTTTCGCTGAGTCGGTCTTGAAGGTGTCACTACGTCGAATGACACATTGTTGTTTCTTGCCTTGGACGACAAAGAGGTGGGTCTCGTCGCGGTTGTTCTTGAAGCTCTTGAGATGTAAGCGCGTAAAGTCAGGATCGTCGATCAACGATAGCCATGATTTCGCGACGCTGCGGTATTGGAGAAGATATTTGACAGGGAGCCTGCATAGGATTAGAGGCCATAAGTCTGTTGGAAGATGGCGTTTCGACCATACTTTGTTGAGTTTCTTGTTCTTCATGAAGACCACCTGGTTTGCATTACAAAGCTGAAAATCATGCATCACAACAATATGATGCTCTGCTCACAGCCTCATAAAAGACAGAATGTAAAAAATGATAACTTTGAACTTTGAATTTTTAATGCATTACACTAACAAGAACAACATATGCAAAAACACTAATTATTAGAGCACTAGTTCAATTCCACATTCAAACAACACTGATTTCAGGAATATATAGATCGCTCATTACAGGCTACAGCCAAATTGCACAAATCATGATTTAGCATCATCCAAACGCCCTAATTTAACTCAAATTGAAAGCATCAATCAAGGCGACATCTAAAAAATTAGAAAGGATCGCAATATGACTGTGTGTATGTATATATTTATCTAGGGTTAAGCGTAAGCTCTTCCACTTACAGAGGAGATTAAACCGTCGTAGTCGCCGATGATAAGGGATTTGTCTCGTCTCATCCCGTCCCGTCCTTGAAAATGAAGGGAAGGCGCATTCTAGTTTTTTACAATTATATTGTGCCCTCAATAAAAAAAACATTATGCAATATGAAAAATAGATTTAGTAATATCCGACCCAAAAAAAAAAGATTTAGTAATAACTTGTCTTTGCTCTTTGATAATTTTTTTAATGGATTTTTCTAATTTTTTTATTAGGAAAGGAATTAAGCTAGGTCCTAATCCCCTATACATAAGAAAAGACACTATCCTCTATCCTTTATGGATTTTTCTACGATGTGCTCAAAGGGCACACTATAAGAGACTTATAATAAAAAGATTTTGTAAATCTTAAATTTTTGGTTTTTTAAATTTTTTGTGACGGGTTCACTATTTGTATTTTAGGGTTTTAGTATCTATTTTTTGGTATGTTTATCATGTGCCCTTAGGGCGCACAATAGAAAAACCGTTTTTCGGTTTCTCTATTGTGTGCCCTAAGGGCTCATGATAAGCATGCCAAAACAGAAACTAAAACCCTAAAAAGGAAAGAGTGAACCCGTCACAAAAACGATAAAAAAAACAAAAATATAAAATTTACCAAATATTTCCATTATTAGCTGCTTATTGTGTGCCCTCAAGGAACAAAATAGAAAAATCATATATAAAAGTATAATATTATGTAAAAAAGAATATTTCTTTTTTGTGTTTGACCCAAAGTATAAAAAAGACTATTTCCTTCAAAGATGATCTTTTTGCTAAACTTTTGAATCCCTTCAAAGATTAACCAAACTAGTACAAATCCCGTACATGTAATGTAAATACAAATCTGAATTATTCGACTCGAGATTGAAATTTGACACGAATCCGCTTTTAACTTGAGAATTTACAATCCAAACTCGATAGACCAAAGTCCAAACATATTGACCTATACTTGTACTTTTATTTGTACTATGCTAATTCTAAAAAGATTATATTCAATTTTTCATATTTATATTATGATTTAGTATACAACTGACATATGTGAAAGTTTTTCACTATTCTTCAAGATTTAATAATGAAAAAAACATATATTAATTAATAAGGAAAAATTGTTAAGTTATCAAAAAAAATTACTTGAATATTGTTTAGTCATATAAGGATATAATGCTAAAAAAATCAAGTTAGGAAAAAATCTTAAGATATCCAAAATTGGGTTAGATATCAATCAGATATAAAGATATTAGATAAGATATAAAGTAGATAAATGGGTTATTCTTAGAAAATATAATGCTAAAAAATAAAATCATTATTTTATTAAGGCTTGATGATGTGGCGCATTTTTTTACACAAACTTAAATTCTGCTTTATACTGTATTATAGTAGATGAATACACCTTGACGGCTCCCACTTCCAACCACTCATTCGAATTAAAAGTAGTAGTTTACATGATACCATCAATCAAATCAATATCTACTATAATACAATATAAAGTGAAACCTATATCTTTGTTAAAAATTGCGCCACGTTATCAATGTTAAATAAAATAATGTTTTTATTTTAATAATTATTAACAAAATAAAATGATTAACCAAAAATTAATAGATTTGTGTACTACAATGGGATCACATATCAAAATGGAAAATTATGTTAGCTAGAATCTTTATGCATATTTTTCCGTATTAAGAGATCAACCATCTCATATAATTTATATCTTTTAGATCTTATCCAATAAAGATCACATAAAAGATCTCCCGAAAAATTCTTTTGCACAAATCTCATATAATTTATATCTTTTAATGTACACATTATAAATATGAGAATGAACATTTATCTTTTACACACATCTCATATAATTTATATCTTTTATTTATTAAAATAATCTTCATATAATTTATATGAGCATGGAAAAAAATGGTCATTACTCGTACATGGTACGGGTCTTCAACTAGTATATTATAAAACGCGACTGTTTTCGAGCCATCACGTTGGTTCTGACCCCGCTTGATTTTAATTTTTTTCAACTCAAATAGATAATAACAACTTTATATATTTTATTTTCCTTAATTATCAATCCTCAATTTTATCTTTAAAGTCATAATATTTATCTTTAATTTTATTTTCCTTAAATAGGCCACCACAATAATTATGAAATTTGGAAGTTTAATAATATTTATTCTATTATTTATTCATGTAGAATCAATAGGCCATTATATTCTATTTTTTCATATTTGATATAAAAATTGGAAGTCATATAACTAACATTTATTTAACTAATTTTGGAATTCATAAAATTTATAGAAAAAGTTTCCTAAAGTGACATGTATGAAAAGTTGAGGTGGCGCAATATGGTGACTCCAAAACTTACGGCTTTTATATATATATTGCTTTGAAACTCCCTGGTTAACTTGTTCATCACTGCAAATTAAAAATCTACCCTGCAAGATTCTGAACCTCCTATCATTTCCATAAATAGACCAAACTTTTGTTCCTCAACATAGTGTGCCGTCAAAAAAAATATCGGCCTCCCAAAGCAAATGGGTAAGAATAGACTTGTTTCGGTAAGATTAGATCAACACATTCATCTTTTCCGAGGTCGAAGTAGACGACGCAACGAGGCCAAGGAAACTCAAGGTACACCACCTTGATGAGTCGATAGTTATAGATGCGTCCTGAAACACTGCATTCTATGGTTGTTTGGTCTTTTGGGGTACGGATGTGTTGCCCATAGGGGGGCTTCGACCTTATGGCAAAGGGCTTCAAGCACAAGCTTTGATACTTCACCATCAAAGTCAGAGCAACAAACTACAACTTCTTTAAACTTATTGCAGCTCATGTATGGAAAATTTATCAACCGAATCAAGAGCTTGGTGAGGATTTCTCGGCGCTCTTCAATATTCAAATAGTGTGAGAACGAGCCCACTTCAAGATAAAGAAGTAAACATCATTTTCTTCCCTCACTTGGAGACTATCATTACCGAGAACAACCTCTAGTGCAGAAAGAGACAATTCCATCAGCGGTTCTTGGGACCTTCAAGATCAGCATGTGTGAATTAATCAACACAAACCTCACTTTGATGTGAAAAAACTGTAATTTTTTATATAATGACATTTAAAGTCAACAATGAAATTGTTGTTCTTATAAAGAAAAAGTATCTTACTTGGTGAAGTCCTTGAAATGCACGATAATATATTGCTTTGTTGCATTTATTAGTGGCTGGACTATTTCAGCCATTAAAACATTTGAAGGAAGCTTGAGATATGAGAGTGTTGATTCGGGTGATATGGACATCTTGATCAACATTTGAATGCAATACAGCATACAAGAAATGACCTCAAACTTGTCTGCAACCATCAACACGTCCAAAAATTCAGGGGTTGAAATTACCCTCAAGGTTTAAAGGATAGATAAAGTATAGAAGTTCTATCAAAGCCGCTTCCTCTGGTTAACATAATAAAATATAAGAAACATAAATTTGATCGTTCCTTGGAAAAAGAATATTAACTAAACTCTTCTGAAAAATGCAAGTCCAAAGATGGCGCATACCAGATACATTAACTGTCAAGGTCACATCCCTATTTTAGGACTCTCTCGCGCCATATTTGAGTAATTACACCATCATAAAGTTAGCAACTCTCAATATATGTAAGAAGAAAAGCATCAACTCGTAGAAAAATACAATAAGCATACAAAAATAGGAATTTTTGAATAGCTATGAATACAATAAGCGAGTGTACCTTGTAAAAAAAGCGACTTTTGGCAGCTAGGATCGGAGAGCTTATGTGCAAAGTTTTTACTTCGATTCCATCACAACACTCTGGATCATTACTCTTATCTCCATGCACCGTCGAACACCATTTTCTGTCCGGCCTCACGGGGTCCTCTAGCTAGGGTCGTCCAATGGTTCGTGGGGGCCCTGTTCAATTTAAATTACAAAGATACAAAATTGAGTAAATTTTTGCTCAATAGAATGTTATCATTAGTAAATTTGTTGAATCATAAAGTTCTATTACTAGTGAGTAATATAGTTATTGGAAATTTTTCAGAAGATTACTTGCAAAAAAGGGGGAGAAATATGTACTAGATTGTACAAATAAAATGAGTAACTTCTTTCAAAATAAGTATACACTATTATAAGTTTATTTAGATATGATTCATTTATATATGGTACAATTCCAACTTGGAGGAAAAACGGAGGGCGCATGTTGGTTGATAAATCTCAAAAATTATATACAAGATAGTATTTAATTATATATTTATCATTGATTGATAAATCATATAGTGAACATGTAGACATTTACAAAATTTGCATGTATTAGTAATCTAATTAAAATGTTGAAATTAATTAATTTATTGATTTACATTTTTTAATGGAAATAAGACCTTAAAATGATAAGTGTGATACGTACAAATTGAAGCCCAACCGTCCAAAATTTTATCTTGCAAGAAGGAAATAAATTGTTATTCATGGGAATCGAAGTCCCACTAAACCTCCAATACATTTAATAAAATCCAAAAGCATTTGTAGTAACTAGTCAACAATCATTATTAAAATTTTTGGGGGCCCTTAAAAGAGTTGAAACGGGAAGAAAAGAAAGCGGGAAAGAAGAGTTGTTCTATTGGATGACATATCAGAGAGCTTACTAACCGGAGGAATCGGACGGGTTATGGTAGCGCAAGAGCTCAGCCACCGACGAGCAAGAAGATGTCGGGCACCCACAGGTCCAAAGTCATTCCATTTTATCCCAGTGATCAAATCTTCTAGAAAAAAAGAAAAAAAAGAAAAAACCGTTGTTAGTCGCCGATGACAAGGGATTTGTCTCGTCTCTTCCCGGCCCGGCCTCGTTGAAAATGAAGGGGAAGGCATATTCTAGCGTGTTACAATTACATTCTTGCCCCTCGGGAAAAAATTAGTATTGTACTGTTTTTCTGAATCTTTATACATTACTAGTATAACTACCCGTACCTTATATGAGCTTTGTTAAATAAAAAATAAAAAGTAATCAATAAATGTTCAATAAATTATATGAATAATTTAAGAGTATTTTAAATATATATGTGTTGAAATAAAACTGAGAGGATATTAGTTGATTCAAAAAAAGATTAAAAAATTATCTACATATCATATAAGAAAATATGGATTTGGTTGAAAAGATATAGGGAAGCTTTCTTATCATCCAAAATTCTATAATTTTGCAATTTTTATACCCTAGGTGGCATATGATATGTAAAAAAATACAGTATGTGACATGGCATAAGAAGATGACGAAATGTGGAAAAATATGATGTGGCATAACGTAGAAGCGACATGTTTGAAAAGCTGAGGTGACCCAATATGGTGACTCCAAAACTTACGGCTTTTATATATATACATAGATTTTACATGCATGGACCTTCTTTATCGTCTAATATGAAAAATAGATTTATAGCTTGTTTTTGTTATTTGATCTTTACATTTCAAATTTCTTGGTATTACTTCTTAACTTCTCTTGATGCCCTTTTTCTAATTTAGAGATAGGAAAAAAAAATCAAATTATTTCACTATATAAAATAACAAAATTATAAAATAAAAAGTTAGCTTCAATTTCCTGTTTGGCCCAAGGTGTCCAAAAAAACAAAAGGCAAATAAGTGCTTATTGTGATGAGAATTCCTTAAAAGATGATCTTTTTGCTAAATTTAATTTAATCCCTTGAAAGATTAAGCAAATGAGTACATCTTGATGGTTCCCAGTTCCCACTTCCCACCGCTCATTAGAAAGAAAAGCGTTGTAGTTTAGATGATAACATCAATCAAATGATGATGATGATCTCAATTTGCCATCAATTGGTGAGTATCAAGAACAACATCAGCTAATTCTACGACGTCGTACGAATGATTCTATAACTCTATAAGCAATCAATCAACAAAAAATTGCATGTTTCCTCCCCCTCTCTATATATGGTTTCTAGCAACCTATGTTGCATAGCAGGAGAAAAAAACAAACAGAATAGTATCTACATGCAAGCAAAACAGCCAAGTTTTAAAAGTAAATCAACAAATACGTACACAATTCAAAAGACAGAACCCAAGTATGTGTGACTACCATGCAAAGCATGAACAACCAGCCGGTTTTCGCCAACCCTGGGCGACAAAGAAGTTGGTTTCATGGCCATTGTTCTTGAAGTTTTTGAGGTGTAACCGGGCAAGGTCGGCATTGTCAATCAAAGATAGCCATGATTTTAAGACGCAGCGGGAATAGGTCATAGGTCCACTGGAAGATGGCATCGTGACCATACTTCGCAAAGTCTCTTATTCTTCGTGAACACAAACTGAGCTTACACCAATCATTTATAAAAAAACATGCTAAGATTTGCTACGACCACAGACTAATACAAAACCAAAGCAACATGAAAGCATAGATTAAATCACTATATACACTCGCACAGGTGCCTAAGCCTCGGAGTGGATGATAAGCTCTGCCCTAAGATGTAGGACCCCGTCGATGAAATAGTCACTGCTATCACCGATAAATTCGAGCCACGAGATTTCAAACATGTTCTTCCACCCAAATCCGCCTTTAATCAATTCATGGTTCTTGGACTTCCACCTGTTGTTGAACTCCTTCGTCGACTTTTTCATCACTGCAAACTGTAGATCTAACTTGCAAGGTTTTGAGCCTTCTTTCAACCACAAGTGTAGACCAAAGCGGTCCTCGCGGATGGTGCATTTTGCGCTGAGGGCAAACCACCGACCACCTAAGAGGAATGGTTCGGAATTTACCTGTTTACATGGGAATAGACTCCGACATTGATCTTTCGTGAGGTCAAAGTGGACGACACACTGAGGCCAAGGATACTCGAGATACACAACCTTAATAAGCGGGTGATTGTAGATGCACCCTGGAACACTGCATTTGGTGATTGTTTGGTCTTTTGGGGCGCAGGTGTGTTGCCGATAAGGGGCTTCAACCTTATAGCTGAGGGCTTCAACCATAAGATTTGACACTTGACCGTCAAAATCATGGCAACTTGCCGCCTCTTTCAACTTGTTGCAGCTCATGTATGGGAAATTTATGAGCCGAGTCAAGTGCTTGGTGAGGATTTCTCGACGCTCTTCAATATTCGTATAGTGTGCACGTGCCCACTTCAAGATAACTATTTTGGGCGAAATAACTGTGTAAACACGTTACTTCGCTACAATGAGGGACTCTTAGTCACAAAGTCGTCACGACGTGTTAGAGACGATGAACACAGAATAATAGCAGAAATAGTATATAAAGAAAAGAGAAGAATGGTGAGAATTGTAGTGTAATTTGTATTGATCTTCCTAGACGTTGCTCTTGGATACAATTGAAAGAGTTTAGGAACAATATGCTTCTAAAAGGAAAAGAGATTGCGATGAGATTGATGGGAGAATGGCAAGTATTGCTCGAGAGATTGTGAGTGCAGCGAGTGTCCTCATTTGGTCCCCCCTCCTTCCTTTTATATTGAAACCTTCCTAATTGAGCCGTTGATGGACGCCTAGAAGATCCCGGAAATGTCGCACCTGTATTTACTTCTTGGCGTTGGAATATCTTCCTCTTGCTACAGTCAAAACTCTCCTTTAATTGTGGAGCGGAAATCTCGGGCTCATTACCTCTAGCCGTTAGCAATAGCTTCAATGGGCTTATCCGCTTAGTGTTTGTGGGCTTGAGATTTGGACGGCCCAACAATACCCCCTCAAAAAGCCCAGGAAACTCCCGCGAGCGGTTTCCCTAGGGTTTTTGAATTTCGAATTTGCGGTTTTGGGAAGTTGTAGCGTGATGGCGTCACGTCCCATCAATCCTTATTTAAGAGACGTGTTGATGGCTTGCAGTCTCAATTAATCCGCTTTCTTTCAAGGTACGATCTTTTCCTCTTCTTCTTCCTTCTGTTTTTTGAAATTTCTTCAATGGCTTCTTTTTGCAAAGAAACTGCTTCGCCTCCTTCTTTTTCCCCTTTAAAACTTCTTACCGGAGTTTATCAGAGGAATTCTTCCTCTGAAGCCCCATGGGAGTTTGCCGCCTCCGTAGGCTTTCCTCCCAACGCCGAGGTTTTGTTGCCTTCTGATGGAATTTTCGCTGACTCATATGCAAAGTATTGGGTGTGCTTTCATGAATACCCTTTCCGCATCGGCCACCGTTTTCCTCTTTCCCCTCTTGTAACCGACTTTCTAAATAAGCTTGGCGTCTCCCCAGGACAACTCCTTCCCCAAGTGTGGAGAATCTTGCTCTCTGTAGAGCGTCTGTGTTCCAAGCAGGGCATTGCCTTTCAAAGCGAGGATTTTTTTTGTGAACTATCGCGTTTCCAAGGGTGGACCGGGGCGGATCACGCTCAAGACTCTGCGCACAAAATCTGATTTTGTCTTTAACATCTCAAAATCCGACCGTGGTTGGGCGGATAAGTTCTTTTTTGTGAAGATCTCATCTCTTAAAGGTGACACGTCCTCCTTGCGAAGTCGTTGGAGGCCCATAGGTAGTGTTTTTCCCTCCTTTTGTTTTTGCTAGTTCAACTCCTAATTCGCCTGTCGTTCTTCTTTGCAGAAGAAATCGCCTCGCCGGTTCCGCGCAAGGGCTCTGTTGTGATTGTTTCCCAGATTGAGACAGTTCCTATTGCCGACAGGTCTTACCCGGAGCTGGGTCCTTCTTCTTCGACAGAATCCGACGAGATCGAGATGTCAAGTAGGTGTTCCAGTATTTGCATGTCTCCCTCTTTATATGTATATTTTTTATACGCGTGTTTGTATAACGCGTTCATGTCCTCATGTTGTAGGTTCCAGAGCTACGCGTTCCACGGCTTCGCTCACCACTGCTGAGCGCTTGGAGGCGCGAAAGAAGAGAAAGGCCGAGACCGCTTTCAGTGCAGATACCGAGACCGCAATCTCGCTCCCCCCTAAGGCTCCAGAAATCAAGAAGTCTGCTTCGCTCAAGAAGGATTCAGGCGTCAAGATGACCGACCTTCCTAAAACTATGATGTCACCTGATATGGATCCCGTGAAATGCCTTTACTCCTTGGCCCCTTTAAAGGTTGATTGCCTCTCTGGACGCCCGCACCCCCAACCTTCTTATTCTGAGTTGTTTGGTGAAATTGTTGCCGCTCAGTGGCAGGTACATTTTAAATACACATTTTCGCGTGTTACCTGACTTTTTCTGGCTCTGAATTGTAACGCGTTGACATATCTTCCCAGGTCCTTCAAGTTTCTTTTGCTGCCTTCGACAAGTTCAAAGACTTACCTGACCAACTATCTACTTGTAACATGAATCTGCAAAACGAGAAGAACAAATCTTCTCTGCTGGTTGGGGAGAAGGCGTCTCTGGAAGCAAGGATTGCCAAGTTGCAGGAAGAGTTGAAGATGGCTCAGCAAGAGTCCTAGGTTTATAAAGAAGAACTTGATAATGAGCAGAAGAAGTCTGCTGCCTTGGCGAGCGAGATAGAGGAATCTGCCGACTTCTACTCTTTCAAGGCTCGGGTGGAAACAATGGAGGAGCACTTTGCGGGGAAGTCTACTGGTTGGGACGTTGCCAAGGAAAAAGGAGACTTTATAGCAATGTTCCCCGACGCGGCCAAGGCGCTGAAGAATCCATCTCCGATGGACGATATTTTGAAGGTGGCACAAGAAGTGGCGCAAGTGGAAGCGACGGAGAGGGACTCCCTGAAGGCTTCTGAAGATTAAACTTGTTCGTTTGTGTTTTTTTAAAGACTTCGTACTTTTCCCCCAGTGTGTTGGGGTCTTTGAACTTGCTTTACCCCTTATGTACTTTGGGGTTGGTTTGTAAAAACTTAAGTATTCTGGCCGCTAGTTTAGGGCCTCTTGACTGCTTGCCTTTTGGGGCCTGTTTAATTATTATTATTATGCATGCTTGTCTTTGCTTTGTCTGCGTTTGTTTTGCAGGTTTGAAGTCAAGCTGGAGGCATAAGATCCTGGTAGAAGATTTAGTTTAGTGTAGAGATCTCGGTGTAATTTATATAGCGCTAAGTGTGTAAGATGCAACTTATGAGGGCGAAGATGTAAAAAGAAAGTTGTAACTTGTATTAATAATGATCAATTGTACAAGTAAATGAATAAAGAGCTCCTTTGTATGAAAAACTCTTGTTTGTCTCGTTCGCCTCGTGCATCTGGTTTTTTTTACTAGTCAATCTGCGTGCACTTGTTGCCTGTTTGTAAGGCTTGGGCCTCTTGTTTTGGCCTGTAACGTCACAAGGCGTCCCTTGTTAGTTTTTATTGAACCGTGTATGTCAAGGCTCATGTAAAGCCGTAATGTAATCGAGTCGAGTATCGTGTAAGAATGTAAAAGTAATGTTGTAAATATGTACCTTGCTCAAAAATGATAGAGCTTCAAGTTCATCGCGTTCCAGCTTCTGGGCACCGTTTTGCCATCATGCGACTCTAACTCGTATGCACCTTGCCCTACGATTTTAGTGATTTGGTAGGGGCCTTCCCAATTTGCTCCAAGTTTGCCTGCATTTAGTTCCCGAGTGTTTTGAAAGATTTTTCTCAACACCCAATCTCCGACTTGGAATGCTCTAGAATTAACTCGTTTGTTGTAACTCCGTGCTACCCCTTGCTTGTACGCTGCTAATCGAATTGAGGCTTCATCTCGTAACTCGTCCACCGTGTCGAGATGGTGTAACAAGTTAGAGATGTTGGATTCTTCTGTAGTAAGACCATATCGAGCAGTAGGCAAGGATACCTCAACTGGTAACACAGCCTCGCACCCGTAGACTAAGGAGAAAGGCGTGTGCCCAGTTGCGGTCTTAGGTGTAGTGCGATCTGACCATAATATAAGTGGTAACTCGTCTGCCCATTTTCCCTTGGCATCTTTAAGCCGCTTCTTGAGATTGTTAAGGATAACCTTGTTACTTGCTTCCACCTGACCATTATCTTGTGGGTAGCGAGGCGTAGACATAACAAGTTGAATGTTGTATTGCTGGCAAAAGGCTTTGGTCTTGTCGCTGATGAATTGGGAGCCGTTGTCGCATACTATAGTGGATGGTATCCCTAACCTGCTTAAGACGTTTCTGCGGATAAACGAGATAACGACCTCCTTGAAGGCTTCGGCCTCGATCCACTTAGAGAAATAATCTGTCATGGCAAGTAGATAAACGCGCTGCCCTGAAGCTGGTGGGAGTTTCCCAACGATGTCCATCCCCCACTTCATGAATGGCCATGGTGAAGTAAGGGGATGAAGTAACTCTGAAGGTAAATGTGGAATTGGTCCATGACGCTGGCACGCGTCACACTTGCGAGCAAACTCCGCTGCATCTCTGTTCATGGTGGGCCAGTAGTACCCCATCCTGCTTGCTTTCTTCGCCAAGTTCCGACCCCCTGTGTGGTTGCCACATTCGTCGTCATGTATGTCTCGTAACACCACCTGTACTTCGTTTTCTTGTACGCATCGTGCGTATATTCCTGACGACATCCATTTAAACAGAATGTTATCTTTAACCGTAAATGTGGAAGCTTTTACCTTAAGCCGTTTGGCCTCCTCCTTGTCTTCTGGTAGGACACCGTGCTGCAACCATTCCAGGTAAGGTGTTACCCAAGACGGGTTACTGTCTAAACTACTTACTGCTAACATGTCAGCTTCCTTGACTATTGATGGTGCATCGAGGTACACGAAGGGAATTTTAGTGTATTCTCGCGGGTCTATGGCGGATCCGAGATTAGCTAAGGCGTCAGCCTGTGTATTAGCGTCTCGAGGGACCTGCTTGATCTCGAAATGCTTGAAATTTTTCACAATCTCGCGCACCTTCTCTAGGTATGCTTTCATCTTTGAATCCCTGGCAACATATGAATCTGTTACTTGGTTCACGATAAGTAACGAATCACATATTACCTCGATTTCTTGCACGTTAAGGTCTCGGGCAACGAGTAAGCCTGCTATGAGCGCCTCATATTCTGCTTCATTATTGGTAGCTTTGAACGTACATCGCACAGCCTGGGCTATCCTATCCCCCTGTGGTGACTTCAGAACTACCCCCAGACCAACACCAACTTGGTTTGATGCGCCGTCGATGTGCATCAGCCACTTGCTACTACTTGTTACATTCAACATCTCTTGCTCTTCTTCATGTGAAGGGGTAGGGGTGAAGTCGACCACAAAATCTGCCAAGGCTTGCGACTTTATTGCTGTTCGAGGCTCACACGAGATGTCGTAGCCATTCAAGTGAATTAGCCAACGCGTTAAGCGACCTGATAATTCTGGTTTGGACATGATACTCTTCATAGGATATTTAGTTCTCACGATAATAGAATGACTTTCGAAGTATGGACGTAATTTAATGGAAGCCATTACCAAAGAAAGAACTAATTTTTCCGTAGGAGAATACCTAGTTTCCGCGTCAAGCAATGTTTTACTTACATAGTAAACTGGTAACTGGTTACCATTTTCTTCACGGATTAGCACGGCGCTGACCGCGACTTCTGTAACGGCGAGGTAGACATACAGTTTTTCTCCTTGTTGTGGTTTCGATAGTACTTGTGGATTTGATAAATACTGTTTTAGCTCTTCGAATGCCTTCTCATGCTCTTCCTTCCACTCGAACGACTTATTCTTCTTCAAGATGTCGTAGAATAACTTGTTTCGATCTGATGAGCGGGATATGAATCTGTTCAAGGCTGCTATTCTTCCTGTTAACTTCTGAACGTCTTTTACGCACTTTGGTGACTCGAGTTCCATTATGGCTTTGACTTGTTCCGGGCTTGCCTCTATCCCCCTTTGGGTGACTATATACCCGAGGAATTTCCCTGAGGTGACGCCGAAGGAGCACTTGGTGGGATTCAACTTCATCTTGTACTCTCTTAAGATTTGAAATGCGTCTCGGAGATGAGCGATGTGATCTTCTGCCTTTAACGATTTGACGAGCATGTCGTCGATGTAGACCTCCATTGTATCCCCCAGCTTTTCCTGAAACATATTATTAACTAATCTCTGTTAAGTAGCACCTGCGTTTTTTAATCCGAATGGCATAACTTTATAGCAATAAGTTCCTTGATTAGTTACAAATGCCGTTTTTTCTTGATCCTCAGGATTCATCATTATTTGGTGATAGCCACTGAACGCGTCCATAAAAGTTAACAACTCGTGTCCTGCCGTCGCGTCCACCATTGCGTCAATATGAGGCAATGGGAACGAGTCTTTAGGGCACGCTTTGTTTAAAGCAGTAAAATCGACACAGACGCGCCACTTACCATTTTTCTTTTTGACCACTACCACGTTTGCTAACCACTCAGGGTATTTGACTTCCCTGATTTTTCCTGACTCAAGTAAAGATTTTACCTCATCGTTGATTACCTGATTTCGCTCAGGGGCGAACTTACGCCTTTTCTGTTTTACGGGCGGCATCTTTGGATTGACGTTTAGGGCATGAGTTATCACGCTTGGATCTATTCCAATCATATCTTCATTTCCCCAGGCGAAGCAATCTTTGTAAGACCGTAAAAACTCCACCAGCCCTTCTCGCAAAGTCGGCTCCAGATCTGCCCCGATCCGGACCTTTTTCAAAGGTTCGGATGGGTCGAGAGCTACCTCTTCTAGTTCGGGGGCTTCCGGCTTTACGTAGAAGGATGGAGTCTTACAGTCTTTTAATTGCTAATCGGAGATTTGTTTACTGGTTCCCGCCTTCGAGGAGGTGGAAGCTGTGGAAGTCGTCGCTCTCATCGTTACTGAGTAACATTCTCTTGCAAGTCTTTGCTCTCCTTGAATTTCTTGTATCCCCCAAGGAGAAGGAAACTTCACGCATTGGTGATATGTCGACGGGATTGTTTTCATCCCGTGAATCCATGGCCTGCCCAAAATAACATTAAAGGGTGAGGGACAATCTAGCACTTGAAACTTTACTTGATAGTTTACTCCCTGGGCGATAGTTGGAAGGGAGATTTCCCCGAGTGTGTTGCGTGATTCACCGCTGAATCCTACCAAAGTCGTGGACTTTTTGACTATGTCGTTAAGTCCGAGACCTAAGCTGTAAAACGCATCCAACATAAGCAAGTTAGTGGAACTTCCATTATCAATCAAAACACGTTTAACAAGGAAATTTGCAATTGTCAAAGATATTATTAAACAATCATGATGAACTTCCTCTTCTTCGACGTCGTCGAAGGTGATAGGCATGACAGCATGGCTGGAACGCATGGGAGCTTTGGGATTCTCTCGTCTGGCTTCTCTTGCGATTCTTTTAGCCGCGGAATAGGTCACGCCACAAACGTCTGCCCCCCCGGTAATAACGTTGATAACTCCTGCATGCTTGGGGGAGTTAGGTTTTCTGGCTCTTTCCTCATTCCGGGCCAGATGCTCCCTGCCGCGCTCAGAGATCAGCTCCTTGAGGTAGCCTTTCCTTAACAAGTCGACGACCTCCTTCCTTAGCGCGATGCACTCCTTTGTCGTGTGACCGTGATCGAAATGAAAGTCGCACCACCTTGACTCATCTTTGCGATGATGTGGTATGTCTTTCTTTCGTGGCCACTTGACAGCGTTTCCCATCGTGCTAAGGGTTCTGACTATCTCTGTGGCACTAACTCGGAAGTTGTGGTGAGACAACTCTGGAGGCAGCTGGGTTCAGCTGTCTGCCTCTCGGAGTTGTTGTTGTCGTTCGGTGGCTCTTCTCGAAGAGGTAGTTCTTGGTGCTGATTATCATTACCGCCGTTGTTGACGGCGTTGCTAGGGTTGTTGTTATCGTTGAGATTTTGGTTGTCGTCGGAATCGATGATTTGGTGGTTGTTTGGCTCGAGATCTCCGACGTGGCTATGAGTTGCCTCCATGCTTGGTGTGGATTTGATAGCTTGCTAGATCGTGACTTCTTTTTTGGCTAGGGCCCCACGGTGGGCGCCAATTGTTTTGGGCGAATTAACTGTGTAAACACGTTACTTCGCTACAATGAGGGACTCCTAGTCACAAAGTCGTCACGACGTGTTAGAGACGATGAGCACAGAATAATAGCATAAATAGTATATAAAGAAAAGAGAAGAATGGTGAGAATTGTAGTGTAATTTGTATTGATCTTCCTAGACGTTGCTTTTGGATACAATTGAAAGAGTTTAGGAACAATATGCTTCTAAAAGGAAAAGAGATTGCGATGAGATTGATGGGAGAATGGCAAGTATTGCTCGAGAGATTGTGAGTGCAGCGAGTGTCCTCATTTGGTCCCCCCTCCTTCCTTTTATATTGAAACCTTCCTAATTGAGCCGTTGATGGACGCCTAGAAGATCCCGGAAATTTCGGACCTGTATTTACTTCTTGGCGTTGGAATATCTTCCTCTTGCTACAGTCAAAACTCTCCTTTAATTGTGGAGCGAAAATCTCGGGCTCATTACCTCTAGTCGTTAGCAATAGCTTCAATGGGCTTATCCGCTTAGTGTTTGTGGGCTTGAGATTTGGACGGCCCAACAATAACATCATAAACTTCATTTTCTGACACACGGAGGCTATCACTACAGAGGACAATCTCTAGTGCAGGAAGAGACAATTTCATCGGCTCTTCGTCGAGCCTTCAAGATCAACAAGTGTGAACTAATTAACACAAACCTCACTTTGATGTAATGACGTGTATAGTCAGCACTGATATTGATTCAGAAAGAAAAAGTATCTTACTTGGTACAATCGTTGTAATGCTCAACAAGATATCGCTTTGCCGCATTTATTAGAGGCTGAATTGTTTCAGCCATTATAACACTTGAAGGAAGCTCGAGATATGATAGCGCTGATTTAGGGGACATAGGCATCTTAATCAGCATTTGAATGCAATACATCATACAAGAAATGACCTCAGACTTGTCCGCAACCATCAACACGTCCAACAACTGAGGGGTTGAAGTTATCCTTGAGGTTTTGTGGTAGATGTAGTATAGAAGTTCCATCAAATCCGCTTCCTCTGGTTAACATAGTAAAATATAAGAAACGTAAATTGTGATTCTTCCCTAGAAAAGGAATAGTATATTGTTAACTTAACTCTTCTGTAAAATGCAAGTCCGAAGATGGTGCATACCAGATGCATTAACTGTCAAGGTCACATCCCTATTTTGGGACTCTATCATGCCATTTTTGAATAGCTACACAATCATAAAGTTAGCAACATTCAATGTATGGAAGAAGAAAAACATCAACTCGCACAAGGATCTAGCATAGGAAATAAAGTGTTTTTGATTAGCTGTGTATACAATAAGTTAGTGTACCTTGTAAAAAGCGACTTTTGGCAGCTAGGATCAGAGAACTTATGCGCAAAGTTCTTACTTTGACTCCATCACAACACTTTGGATCATTACTCTTGCCTCTATGCACCCTCGAAAACCATTTAAGATATTTCTTTGTATATGGACTTATGGAGTCCTCTGGCATGATTTTAATCAGAAGGATACGATCAGATAGTTCACTGTCGTCGAATGCAAACCCAAAATTTTCTTCTTTCTCCATCTGAGCTGTCATTTTCGCACTCAAATCTTCTATCTTCTGTCTCTCAATCCCTACCGTGCCTTAATGTAACCAAAGAGAATCATCATTCTTTTTTTTTTTTTTTGACACGGTGAGGATTAGGATTCCGACTTAAGGCGGAAATCCTAGAGCATCCTGATGGATGAGAGCTAGCAGCTCGTGATGGTTCCAGATTGTTTCCCATGAGTGACTGTGGCCCAGATTTGCAATTTTATCGGCCACAGCGTTGCACTGCCTATTCTCATGAGGAATTCGGACTGACTCGAATCCGCGGAGGAATACGAGAATATCTGCTACAATCCTTTCAATTTCCCATGGACAACTGATTTGACCCTTGATAGCTTTGATAATCGTTATATTATCCCCTTCTATCTCGATCCTCCTGATATTGCTTTGTTTAGCTTTTAATATTCCATCCCACAATGCCAGAGCTTCAGCCATCAAGACTGATACGTTGCCAAATATTCTTGCAGTTCCAGTTAACGGATTTCCATCTACATCCCTAATAATCGATCCGCCTGAAGCATTTCCATTACTTATCTTAGAGCCATCAAAATTTAACTTTGCAAAATGAGGTTTCGGCCTTTTCCAGCGGCTCAACTTTTGTCGTGCAGTTGGCCGTCTTCGAACCATACTATCTTGTGCCTTTTCTTCATCCTCTTGCCACTTCTTGGCTTGTTCCCATTGCCTCAACTGTGCTCGAATATATTGGCTTAAATCTTGTATAACATCATTAGTCATTGTTTGGAATGCTAGCTTATTCCTTTGATGCCATATGCTCCACCATGTTACTGAACTCTACTTTCCCTAATTTTCTCTTCATGTCGTATAAAACATTCCTTGGGTTCTGTTGTGGAGGTACATACGTCCTAATGGTTCGCTCGGTATTTACATTTATTCTTTTGATCACCCGTAACGTGTGTGGGCAACTAATCATCAAGTGTATTGAGTCTTCGTGGGATCCATTACACATGAGACATCCTTGTGGAATCATCATTCTTTATATACTATAAGCAAAACACATTGTGGACTTTATTTGAAACAGAACACAAATTTCAGTTAACACTCGTCATTTAATACACAGAAAATACAGAGGTGTCAAAGCGGGACCATTGACATTCATCATTGATTAAGATAGTACATCAAATGGAAGAAGATGAATTCAGTAAAAACTACCATCTATAGTGAACTTAACTTGTTGTCAAACTGATCAAAGAATGAATTACATTTAAGAGTACCCAACCAACTCAGATTCCAACAATCTTTCTCAATCAAACCTTTTTTTTGTCCTCATTCAAACCCCAAGGACTAAGGTCATGCTATAGTTTGTTCAAAAAAGTACTTTTTTGAGAGAAGTACTTTTTCTTGAGCAAAAAAATAGAGAGATTGTACATTTTTAAAGGCAAAAAAATGAATACTTTTATGAAAATGTACTTTTTCCATAAAACTATAGCAAGGCCTAAAAAGAAACTCATACACATGAACAACTAGCATTGACACCAAGAAGAGTGACCTTGAACAACAAATGTATCAAACATTCTAAATACTAGCCTTCACGCACATTCAATCTCATCCTACTTGAAACTTGATCAACTATATTTTGCTTATCATTCCCATTTCCATACCTACAAACAAACCTTAAGCTTGATAACCGAAGAAATCGGACGGGTACCGACGAGTGAGAACAGATCAAAAGTCTTCCCTCGGTGCGCAATTACCATTTTATCCCCGTGATAAAATCTTTTTCCCAAAAAAAAAAGAAAAAAGAAAAGCAGCGTCATCTGTACGCCAAGCAGAAGAGGGCGGGGCCCACAGTCGGCTGCAGGGCTTCGACGACTTAATCCAACCACCACCCAAAACCCCCTTTCGAATCAGCAGCCCCCCTTTTCAAGATTCTTCTCCCCCAATAAATTCGAATTCGTCTTCATCCCCTCCTCTTCGCACGCAGACTTCTTCGCTCGATCGGATTCGGAGATTTTGGAGTCGAGCACAAGAGTAGTAGCCATAGCCATCATGTCCGGAGGCATTGCTCGTGGTCGCCTTATGGAGGAGAGGAAGGCATGGCGGAGAAATCATCCTCATGTTCGAACTCTTCTCTCCTCCTTTTTTGTTCTTGATCTCGAGTTTCGTTTGTTAATTTCATCGATTTCCTGATTTCGGTTCGCTTTCTGCTTGATCTGTGGCGAATTTCAGGGCTTCGTTGCCAGGCCTGAGACTCTCCCCGATGGAACCATGAATTTGATGGCCTGGAGTTGCACCATTCCTGGCAAGGCCGGGGTTAGCTTCTATCTCTCTATCCTAGTTGTGAATCCGTGATTGGAATTGAAATTGATGATTGTGTTTCGAGTTTGATCTTGTATCTGTGAAATCTTCAAGTTCTTGTGTAATTCTGAATTGCTGTCGTGGTGGTTTGTGGTTTCTTTCAGTCCTTTTCTGTTCTTGATACTAAATTAAGCTATACTGATGTGATGTCGGCAAGTAGTAATTAGGAGAGTGAATTTCTGCACTTTGAACAAGGGACAGTATAGTTAATTGCTATAGAGTTTCCCTGCTTGTTGATAGTTGATTGATTTCAATGTATGAATATGCTTGTTTTAACCTCGGTTTCTCGTTCAGATTTCTTCTGATTCGTCACCAAAATCGTGTGTGTAAGGTTTTTATTGCTAAATTGGTTAGTCAGAACTCATGACTTAGAGGAATTTCAGTGGTTTGTGGTTTCTTTCAGTCCTTTTCTGTTGTTGATATACTAAATTAAGCTATACTGATGTGATGTTTGCAAGTAGTAATTATGAGAGTGAATTTCTCCACTTTGAACAAGGGACATAGTTAATTGCTATTGAGTTTCCCTGCTTGTTGATATTTGATTGATTTCAATGTATGAATTTGCTTGTTTTAACTTCGGTTTCTCATTCAGATTTCTTCTGATCCGTCACCAAAATCGTGTGTGTAAGGTTTTTTGTTGCTAAATTGGTCAGTCAGAACTCATGGCTTAGAGGAGTTTTAGTGTTGTAATTGACTTACTGTAACTGTTGCATTTCTAGACTGATTGGGAAGGTGGCTTCTTCCCTTTAACACTCCACTTCACTGAAGACTATCCTAGCAAGCCTCCAAAGTGTAAATTTCCTCCGGGATTCTTCCAACCCAATGTTTACCCTTCAGGAACTGTTTGCCTGTCCATCCTGAATGAAGACAGTGTAAGGGGTTGTGCATTTGTAGATTTGTTACAAGATCTTAGCTATATTTGGCTTTGCATTTCTGATATTGAGGAGATTTCGCTTCTTTGTTCTGCCTTTTATTCAGGGGTGGAGACCTGCAATTACTGTGAAGCAAATTCTTATTGGAATCCAGGATCTGCTGGATGAGCCTAATCCATTAGATCCTGCACAGACTGATGGATATCATATGTTTATCCAGGTACTCCTATGGCTTATTTGATATCATCAATCTGAATTTGCAACCATTTCTGGAGATATAATCACTGCTTGATCATAGAACCTGAGTCACTCGTCTCCGTTTAACATAAATGCTAGTATAATGGATTTCTAATAGTCGATTTTGCTGAACTCTCTGTGAAAGAAACGCAAGAAATTCTGGCATATATAATTGTTTGATTATAGACCGATGGACATCGTATTTAATCAGGCTAACGTTTTGAAAGCCAGAAAGTAGATAGAAAAGTAAAGGACCAATCTGATCGTTATTCCTAATATGATGCAGAATAAAGATGAGTATAAAAGGAGGGTGAGGCAGCAGGCGAAGCAATATCCTCCCGAAATTTGATGTTGTATCAATCTTGATACTGCTGGAGAATGAATGCTGGTAGTTCATTTCAATTAAGAAATTGTGCAGGGTTCTGCTGTTTTCATGTGCTGGCTCTTTTAAAGATATAATATAATAGCAATAGACTCATTTAGGTCAGCTGATGGATGAAAAAGCTCGGTGGTGTTCTTTAATTTTCTTTTCTTAGTTATGGATGAGTGAGTGTACAAGAAATATTTGCACTTGATGATTCTGATAATGGTTTGTGAAATGTTATCATGAAACAATTTGGACATGTATCTGCTTCTGCATGATCAATATCTCTATACTGATTGCATGAGACTGTTTGCACTTTGATCAAGTGTAATGCTACTTAGTGTTGATGGGTATAGTCATCTTTCTGAAATAAAGCAGCTTCTACATATCTGTACTAGCAATAGAGACTATTTGTCCCATTTCCTGGCTAACACCCTCTGATTCGTTTCTTCACAACATCAGTCATGTTCTGTTTGATGATTCAAGTAGGTATGATGTTTGATGATGATTGCACTTGATGAAGTTGGTAATAGCTTGTGAGATGGTCTTATGCATCAATTTGGATATGTAACTCTGATTTTGAACACTAATTATGCCTAGACTCTAGATTGATAGATCAGCTGGTGGTATTTACACTTGATCATGCTAGAGTAGTTTTCTACTATCCTTCTGAAATTTTGGCAGCTTCTATGTATCTGTATTTGCTCTTATATTATTTGCCCCATCTTTTGGTGAGCACCCTCGAATTTTGGCACATCATAGGTTCCTTCCTTTTGAATGATGATTTTAGTAGATAATGTGTTTAATGATGTGCCAAAATTTGAGAGGTATGGGACAAGAGATGGACAAATAATTGGTTGGAGAGGTAATTATATGAACTATGCAGGAGATCACTGCCTTGGAGATCCGGACATGGGCATGTCAACTGTTCATCAAGCGTGTGCTTGCTGATTTTAGCAACAATAGTTGGATGTATGAAGTTTTTCCAAAAACAAATCTTGCCTAGGCACCAAATCTAACCTCTTAAGTGAAAACAACTAAACAAGCTAATGCTAGAGCTACATTTGATATTGGGAAACATTATGATATAAGTTAGTATTTCTTCTGACTATCTAGTCGGTGGCAACACCTATGACTGTGCATGGCCCATGTAACTCCATTTAAGAAGACCAAAAATCTGAAACATTCAGGGTGAACTATTTGCCAACATTGTTTACTTCAGAGAGGAGAGAAGAAGGTATTTGCCAACTTCACACTAAGCCATGTTTAACACACGGGTTCAGTTCATGGAAATGGGCTGACTAAATGGGCTCATATATTTGGGGTAAATGGGCCTCCCATTGTTTATGATATGGTACAAATTACACCACACCAGGAATAAACAAGTGCTTTTGGAATTTAAATGAAGCTTATAATGTTAAGCTTTTATAGTTTGCTTATTTCTTCACTTTAACAGCGTGAAATTGTATCTTATGTGAGTTTTCTAAAGGATTACTATGTCTCCAGCCTTATTTCCTAGTTGACAAATATTAGGTAAAATATGATCCGGAGTTCCGGACTCCAAATACATGGCTCACATGGAGCTCCTGTTGCATCTGTGGACTTTTTACATTGTAATCTAGTTAACATAGACCTCAATCAAACACAAGAAGACACACAACTCAACTTCTACTCTGTTTGGAAATTAACTTAACGTGTTCTCCCTTAACGGATATGCAAAGTCAGCAAAAGGAAGACAGTCATCATTGAAGAAGATTTGCAAATGTATATCTATATCATAATAGTGGTCACAGTGCGTTCGGAAATCTAGTTAATCGGTTAAATCCTTGGGGTGTCATTGAAGGAGATTTGCAAATGTGTATCTATACCATAGTAGTGGTTACCGAGCGTTTGAACATCTGGTTCACGGTTAAGTCCTTGGGGTAGTAGCCTGAGGTTACCATTTCGAACCCCACAAGCGCCGATTGGACCAAATGTTGGAAAAATTGAAATACAAACAAAGATGAGATATATGATACTCTTGAAACTGCTAGGGGTTAATTAAAAATACTCCCTCCGTTTCAAAATATATGACCATTTGGACATTGCACATATATTAAGAAAAAAATGTTATTCCTATATTACCCCTATCAAATGTAGAGTTAATCATTTGTTTAGAGAAATATGAAAAAGTGTAATGATTATGATAAAGGCAATTATTAGGGGTATAAATGGAAAGAGATGGGTAAAAAATGTGAAATGGACAAGTATTATGAAACAAGAAAAAGTGTCTAAATGGTCATGTATTTTGAAACGGAGGGAGTATCAAATAGGACAAGGAAATCTTGGTTTTTTTCAATTCTCCAAATGTTGGGTAAAAAAGGGCTTTGATTGCGGTGGTTAAGCTCATGAAGACTTGATTCAGTTCACTTTGAAGAATATAAAGAAATCAATCAAATGATATCAGTTCACAAAAAAGTAAATTTTGACTCTTTGGCTTGCTCATTGGGAATTCACTGCTGCCAACTTGTAATCACACAGGTTTAACATAATTGTTAAAGTCCAACAACTCATAGTTCAGATTTGATTACATAATTACTATATTTTGAAACAGATAGGGTGGTTGGACTCCCTTAGGATGGCAAAAATTTGTCAAAAAGGTTGGACTACATTTGCCCAACTAACAACTCGATTATTGCTTATAAGAACAAAGAATATGTTTTGGATGTGTTTTTTTTTTTCTTAAGTTATACCTGGATTGTGTGCACACACTCAAATACATATCAATTAGATCCCTATACTACACTCACTTTTTCCTATTCAACACTTTAAGCTTACATGGGCGAGCGCATGTTGCATAAACTACCCTCCTTTCGTGTGCGCGATCAGACTCATGACCTTTCCTATACTCTCTTTCAAATTCATATATGTTTTTTTTATTATTTTGGCATAATTACGCTTAAGTGGTGTCTAATTAGCATCATGTGGCTTTCGTTTTTTTACTACGCAAAACTTGGTTGGAAATTAGACCTGATACATCGTCGAACGTCTGACACACGTAACGGATAAAGCCTCGGGTGGAAATTAATAGGAAAAAATAGACCTAGTAAAGGGGTATGTTGAAGTCCGAAAACACCGAATGAGTGTAACGCGATGAGAGCAGATTGTTTGGTCTCAACCGAGTCAACAGACGAAGAGAGAACGTGTTAGGACGCTTGTGGTGTTTAACGCGATGAGAGTAGTGTGAAGGATGTTTTTGTATTAGCTGGGAGGTTACAAGGGTAGACAGAGATTCTCTATCGCGTTTTGGGTGTATCGGGCTACAACAATGATCTTAGCTCGAGATCTAGTGCATGTGATTCGCGAGGTTTTTCGATCCTTTACTTTGGTGCACGGAGCTCGCTATTTATAGGCGAAGTCCAGGCTGAGATCGATCGAGATGTCGATGTGGGACGAGCGCCGCCCAAGTACGTGTCGCTTTCGGGTTGGCTCTTGGGGTGGTGGCCGCGGAACCGGCCAATCGAAAGCCCGAATGGGACGTTGCCGCCCACCGCTCGCCCGATGGGACGTTACTGCCCACTGCTCACCTGATGGGATGTTGCCGCCCGCCCACTTGCATGGATGGGACGGGCTCCTCTCCTCGCGGTCGTGAGGCGATGTACGCGATGCGTACATCGCCAATCAGGCTTTTTGTCCTCCGGACTCCGCTTTAGTAGGGGATCACTGTTCTGGACCGGGGCGCATGCTGATCGCGATGGTAGTAGGGCTTAGGGCTTGACGCCACTTCGAGAGGTTTATACTTAGTAATATTTTGTTTTGGTGGGGTGCTTTACCGCGTTGACGGTTCCTGGTATCAACACAACCCCATGGACCGGGCCTCGATGCCCTTTTGAGGACGGGTCCAAAAAAGTACCCTGAACCCGAAACGCGGTGATCGGAACGAGTTGGACAGTGAGGGCGAGCAAACGGGGAGAGTGGCGATGAGGGCAGTTGGGCCGTATCGTCTAATGGGCCGTTTGCGAGGCTCGGCCCATAATCCCGCGGCCCGGCATGAATCGACATAAGAAAGAGCGGAAACCGCTCCGTCTTCCCCACTTCGTCATTTTCAAACACGATAACGCTGAATCCTCCATTTTCGCTCTCAACTGCCTTAGCCTTCCACCGCCGGACAACGCCGAATCCTCAGTCGCCTTCCCCCTTTTCCGGTACGTTCTTTCTCCTCGCCCTCTCTCTTTTTTCACCTTCCGCCTTTTTCTGGGTTTTCGGGCTAGCCCTAGGCCCAACGACGACGGCGCCGCTGGCGCCTGCGGCTTCGGATGCGGAACTCCCCGAGGGCCGCCCCGCCCTGGGTAGGTTTTTCTGTGTTCTGGGCGGCGGTGGCCGTCACTACGCCACTGCCCTAAAAAAAACGTTGGCCAGGCTAGGGTTGCGCGTCGCTCCGATAGCCGTGGTGTGCTGGTGGCGACGCCGCGCCTGGCCCCAAGGGTCCTGTCGGGGAGACGAAAAGCCGTGGGTAGGGGAAACGGCGCGGGTAGGCGAAACGACGCGGGTAGGCGAAACGACGCGGGTGGGGGGATGACGTCTTCCTCTCGATGTCTTGTCCCATCAACGTCGTATTGCCGCGTTTTGACTTCCGGAGATGTGCGTTGGGAGCGGTGGAAAGTTTCTTGACACAGCGTGCGCGCCCCCAGGCCCTTTGTTCTGACAGGGCTTCCATCCCTATCGCGAAATGACACCTGACCGCGGTTGGGGTACCGCGCTTTTGTCTTTATCTGTTCTCTTCACTTTGTTGTTTATCGCGCTATATGCTTCTCTTTTTCTTGTCTTTTCTTTCTCATACATATTATCCTTCTTTTTTCTTCCTCCAGGAGCCTCTTTGCTTCCTTGCCCTGGATTTGGGGTTTTCCAGCGATACCTGCCCTTCAGGCGTGGATCGCGGTGATCGTATAGTGAATTTGGACGAGTTCTACGCGCCAGACCCCTCGTTGGAGTACCTGGAGATGTCCGCGAGCGACTCCCTGAACAACTTTCGCGAGCCTGCCGGTTTAAGCCAAAGCGACCCGACCACCGTCTCTGCTGCCCGCACAAAGAGCGAGTCGTCCTCGCGTTCAATGGCCCGCTGCCGGCCCTTCGACCCTCATGACGAGGTCCTCGACGACGAGGCGTCTACCTCAGGGAACGCGAGGAGCTTCCCCTCGCGATATATTACAAGTGTCAGGGCAGAAGTACCTCGCTTCCGTCAGACGAGGCCCGGACGCCTGACCGAGTATGAAAACCCAACGACGCTGGCGAAGGGCAGTGCCACCATCCTTACTCTCGAGGAGCTGGATGTCATCGCGTCGGAATACCCCTGGCCGGCCGGGGTGGAGCTCTTACTGCCGCACGACGGGGGAAATAGCCTCGCTGTTTACGACGCGGGTGCCGTTATGTATGCGGCGAGCCTTGTCGCGGGTTTTCGGGCCCCGCTACCGCGCTATGTCTCGGATTTTTTGTTTCACCACGAACTGGCCCCGGCCTCCATGGCGCCCAACTGCTGGAGCGTTATCGCGGCCTATCATATGCGGTGCCTTGAGCTAAATCATCCTCCCTCCGTGGGGCACATGCTACAGATCGTGACGGTGAAGTCGGACAAGAGGGGCATCGTGAATTTTAGCCTCACGCACTGCAACCTGCTGATCACTCCTTCCAACGTCGGCCCGCGATGGAAAGAGAAGTGGTTTATCATATACGACCCCTCGGGCAACGACCAGCTTTGCCCGATTGTCCCCGACCAGTTCCGCCCCCATAAGCGTATACGCGGTGAGACGAAAAGGGCCGTCGCAGCGAAGAAAGCCTTCGCCGCGCCTCGTAAAAGGGAGCAAAGTGTTTGGATAACACAAGAGCGTCTTGAACGCGCTGGGCTCAGTCTGAGGCCGGCACCGCCCCGGGAGAACGTGGTGCCTTCATCAGAACCCCCGTCCCCGGTGCCCGAGGGCGAGGGTATTCTTATCTTTCTTGCATTAGTCTTATTTTATTGCATGCCTCGTTATTGCTTTGAACGCGTTTAATCTAAACGTTTGTGACTTGTTTTTGACGATATGGACGTATTTGAGGCTATCACTGCCCCTTCTAACGCGACAGCCGCCGGCGTGCCCACTACTGCTAAGGCCGGGGGCCAGAAGGGCGTAACCGCGAAAGGCACGCCCGGCCCATCGGGGAAAGACCTCCCCGCAGACAAGGGCAAACGTGCGATGGGGGACGCCCCGAAGCGCAAGGGCCTGGAGGACGCGGGCCACGCCGAGGGCGTGGTCGCTAAGAAGTCTAAGAAGGGACTAGCCCGCGTCGGGGACCAAGCTCTCGAGGCCGTCGCGAAAGGTCCCGCCCAGATTAAGACGGGCACCGGGAGTCGCCGCCATTGGTCCCGAAGGGCCGAGGTGGCGGGTTTCGCCTGCGCCGGGCCGGCCTGGGATACCTTCGACGCGGGCCAGTACTCCTATGAGGAGGAGAAGGAGTGGTTCGGGACCCTCAACGCGGAGGAGGTCGGAGGGGAGTGTATGAAGTACGGCCATATGGTATGTGGCCCCTTTGTAGCTTTTACCCGGGCTAACGATATGTTTTCATTTGCAGGTCAACGCGTGGATGAACTACCTCCCCGAACGTTTGAGCGCGGCGGAGACCCAGCTGGGAGAGGTGACCAAGGCCAAGGAGGCGGCCGAAGCGAGCCTCGCGGAGGCGCACGCACGGGCTGAGCAGGACGCAGAAGAGCTCAAGGCGGTCAAGGCCCAGCTCGCGGCGGCCAGAAAGGAGGTGGCGGGGCTCAAGGCAACGTCTGCAAAGCAGCATCGGCAACTGGAGCAGGCCCAGGCCCAGGCTTTGAACGCGGTGCCCGAGTTCCTCAAGTCGCGAGAGTACATGGACCGTCGCGTTGAGGATGCGAGAGCGGTCCAAGCTCTTAGTGCAGTCACCGCAGCTTTGCAGTACGTTGAGAGGTACAAGGTCAAGTACTTCGCCCCCGACCTCCAGCGCAAGATGGGAGTTGTTTGGGAGAACGGAGTGGCGAAGCCGCCGGCGGGGGTCGAGGAGGACAACGCGGAGGGAACTGATGCCTCGAATGCCAACCCTGAACCCCCAGCCGCTGAGGTCGACAAGGAAACAGCCCCCGAGGACCCTCCTGCCTCCGAGACCGCGGTCAATGCTCCCGAGGCCTGAAGCCCTTCTCTGCCAAGCTTGAAGATCTGCTGCTTGATTATTTTTTTATTTTTTGTTGAACTGGTGTTTTGTCTGGCCCTTGGGGCCCAAACAATATTTATTGCCGCGATGCGGCTGTAATTGTGCTTGACCTTGACGCGACGTAGGCGTCCTAACATCTTTTGCCGCAACGCGGCCTTGTGATTAATTATTCTTCGTTTGTTTCCTGTTATCCTTTGATTTATGTTTTTGGAAACTATCCGTACCCAACCCCATGCCAAGCTAGGTGCTAGGACCGCGTTTGACAGTAGGTTAATGTAACTTTGTTTTTGCGAAAGCTTGCCGTACCCAACCCCATGCCAAGCTAGGTGCTAGGACCGCGCTTGACACTAGGTTAGTAAAGATAGATTTTGCGAAAACTCGCCATACCCAACCCCATGCCAAGCTAGGTGCTAGGACCGCGCTTGACACTAGGTTAGTAAAGATAGATTTTGCGAAAACTCGCCATACCCAACCCCATGCCAAGCTAGGTGCTAGGACCGCGCTTGACACTAGGTTAGTAAAGATAGATTTTGCGAAAACTCGCCATACCCAACCCCATGCCAAGCTAGGTGCTAGGACCGCGCTTTGACACCAGGTTAGTAAAGATAGATTTTGCGAAAACTCGCCATACCCAACCCCATGCCAAGCTAGGTGCTAGGACCGCGCTTGACACTAGGTTAGTAAAGATAGATTTTGTGAAAACTCGCCATACCCAACCCCATGCCAAGCTAGGTGCTAGGACCGCGCTTGACACTAGGTTAGTAAAGATAGATTTTGCGAAAACTCGCCATACCCAACCCCATGCCAAGCTAGGTGCTAGGACCGCGCTTGACACTAGGTTAGCAAAGATAGATTTTGCGAAAACTCGCCATACCCAACCCCATGCCAAGCTAGGTGCTAGGACCGCGCTTGACACTAGGTTAGTAAAGATAGATTTTGCGAAAACTCGCCATACCCAACCCCATGCCAAGCTAGGTGCTAGGACCGCGCTTGACACTAGGTTAGTAAAGATAGATTTTGCGAAAACTCGCCATACCCAACCCCATGCCAAGCTAGGTGCTAGGACCGCGCTTGACACTAGGTTAGTAAAGATAGATTTTGCGAAAACTCGCCATACCCAACCCCATGCCAAGCTAGGTGCTAGGACCGCGCTTTGACACCAGGCGGGTAAAAATAGTTTTTGCGAAAACTCGCCATACCCAACCCCATGCCAAGCTAGGTGCTAGGACCGCGCTTGACACTAGGTTAGTAAAGATAGATTTTGCGAAAACTCGCCATACCCAACCCCATGCCAAGCTAGGTGCTAGGACCGCGCTTTGACACCAGGCGGGTAAAAATAGTTTTTGCGCGCATTAGCAGAAAACCACAAGTGAGGATGGCAACTTTGGAGTTTTTGATGTTTTAAGGCTAAATGCGACTGCGAGGGGTGGAACCCAACTCGAGTGCGCCTAAGCGCATTGCGCGCGTTAGCGGACAACCCCGAGCGAGGACGGCAACTCGGGTTTCCCTAACGACTGTGGAGTTTTTGATGTTTTAAGGCTTTATGCAACTTCGAGGGGTGGAACCCAACTCGAGTGCGCCTAAGCGCATCGCGCGCGTTAGCGGACAGCCACGAGCGAGGACGGCAACTCGGGTTTCCCTAACGACTGAGTTTTTGATGTTTTAAGGCTTTATGCAACTGCGAGGGGTGGAACCCAACTCGAGTGCGCCTAAGCACATCGCGCGCGTTAGCGGACAACTCCGAGCGAGGACGGCAACTCGGGTTTTCCGTAACGATAGGTTTTTGATGTTTTAATGCTTTATGCAACTGCGAGGGGTGGAACCCAACTCGAGTGCGCCTAAGCGCATCGCGCGCGTTAGCGGACAACCCCGAGCAGGGACGGCAACTCGGGTTTTCCATAACGATAGGTTTTTGATGTTTTAAGGCTTTATGCAACTGCGAGGGGTGGAACCCAACTCGAGTGCGCCTAAGCGCATCGCGCGCGTTAGCGCACAACCCCGAGCGAGGACGGCAACTCGGGTTTCCCTAACGACTGTGGAGTTTTTGATGTTTTAAGGCTTTATGCAACTGCGAGGGGTGGAACCCAACTCGAGTGCGCCTAAGCGCATCGCGCGCGTTAGCGGACAACTCCGAGCGAGGACGGCAACTCGGGTTTTCCGTAACGATAGGTTCATTATTTGGACAGTGCACGATAGTTGTCTCGTTTTATTCACATAAAAACAGGTAGGATCAGGACATTACAACCGACCGCCACGCGGTGCCAACACTAGCTTATTTACACATAGTATTTCTTGAGGCGTGCCTCATTCCACGTCTTGGCGAGAGTTTGCCTCGTCGTCGGATCTGTGAGTTTGAAGGCCCCCGGGACAACTTCCTTGGAGAGGCGGTAAGGGCCCTCCCATTTCGCGTCAAGCTTGCCCCCGTCGGTTCTTCGGAGGGCTAAATCGCCCTCCTTGAGGCCGCGGGGCTTGACCCTCTTGTTGTAGTACGCCGCGGTCCTTCTCTTGTATTCAGCCGACCGCAGCTCCGCCGCCTCTCGGCGCTCATCGCGAAGGTACATTTCCACCTTGAGAGCCTCGTCGTTGGTGAACTGGTCGTACCCCGCGACTCGCTCTGTGGGCAGCATGGACTCGATGGGCACGACGGCATCACTGCCGTAAGCCATCGCGAAGGGTGTTTCTCCCGTTGCTCTACGCGGCGTAGTGCGGTTTATCCATAAAACAAGAGGCAACAGTTCTGCCCACCGGCCCTGTACGCCGTCCAGCCTACGGCGGAGGTCGTCGAGTATTCTCGCGTTCTCATTTTCCACGAGTCCGTTGGACTGAGGGTGTGCAACCGAAGAAAACTTCAACTCTATGCTCAAACTTGCGCAAAAGTCTCGCGTCTCCTCACTGTCGAACTGAGGGCCGTGGTCTGTCATTATCGCGATGGGGACGCCGAAACGACAAACCACATTTTTCCAGAGAAAGCCGCATACCTTCGCGCTTGTGATTCGTGCCATGGCCTCGGCCTCCACCCACTTGGTGTAGTAATCGACCAGGACCAGGATGAACTGTACCTGCCCGGCGGCTTTAGGGAAGGGGCCTAGGATGTCCATGCCCCACATCGCGAACGGATAGGCAGGCTGGATGCCGCGCAGTTCTCGCGCTGGAGCGTGTTGAACATTTTCGTAGCGCTGGCACTTGTCACACTTTTGTACGTATGCCGCCGCATCGCGGCGCAGGGTAGGCCAATAGATCCCCATCCGGACTATCTTGTGGACCAGAGTCCGCCAGCCCGGGTGACCTCCGCATATGCCCTCATGCACCTCCTCGAGGACCTCGAAGACGGTGGCCTCGTCTACGCAGAGCAGGTTGGGCTCCGCGTAGCCGCGGCGATACAACTTGTCGCCTTCAATGCAGAACCGCACGGCTTTGAGCTTGAGTTTGCGCGCGCTCATGGCATCGTCCTGGGGCAACTCCCCGGTTTGGATATATCGGACTATGGGAGCCATCCACCCCTCCGTGGCCAGCGCGAACACCGCGTTGGTCATACCGCGTTACATCTTCCTCTCGATTACGACCTTGTTTCCGACCTCAGGCGGGAGGGCTGAACCCAACTTGGCCAGTGCGTCAGCCTTGGCATTTGCCGCATGCGGTATGGACTCAATGGCAAAAGTCTCGAGGCAGGTGATCAACGCTTTGACCTTGGCGCGATATTGGGGCAGAAACCCCGTGGTGCACTCGTACTGGCCGCCGACCTGCCGCGCGACTAGCTCAGAATCTGTGAAAACCCTTATCCTCCGCGCGCCCACCAGTAAGGCCATCTCAATTCCCGCGATCACCGCCTCATACTCGGCCTCGTTGTTGGTGGCCTCGAAACCGAAATTGAGGGCATGTTCGGATGCGTAGGAGGGTCCCTCAAGGACCTCTCCCGCACCCGACCCCAGGTCGCAATGCGAGCCGTCAACAAAGACCCTCCACTCGTCGGGGCTCTCGTCCGTTTCGGGGAAGGTGACCTCTACCACGAAGTCGGCAAGGGCCTGCGCCTTGATCGCGGTCCTAGGGTGGTAGAAGATGTCAAATTCTGACAACTCGACCGCCCACTTGGTCATTCTTCCCGACAGCGCGGGCTGATGTAGGATTTGGCGCAGAGGGAGGTCCGAGAGGACCTGTATGGGGTGCGCTTGGAAGTAGGGGCGCAACTTCCTGGCCGCCACCACAACGGCCAGAGACATCTTTTCCGCGGGTGAGTATCTCTGTTCTACCGGCTGGAGCACCCTGCTGGTGAAGTACACCAGGTAGCTGAAGTCGCGAGTGAGGACCGCGCTGACCGTATGCTGGCTTACGGCTACGTACAACTGTAGATCCTCACCCGGGATGGGCGGGGAAAGCGTTGGAAGATTGGCGAGGTAGACCTTCAAAGCCTGGAACGCGCCCTCCATCTCCTCCGTCCATTTGAAGGTGGTGGTGCTCTTGAGACAGGAGAAGAAAGGCAGGGCGCGGTCCGATAACCTGGAGCAAAAACGCCCAAGATAATTTACAGCGCCCGCCAGTCGCTGGACCTCGTTGCGCGAGGCCGGCGAACGCAGTTCCAACACCGGGACGACTTTGGCAGGATTGACGTCTATACCCCTCGCGCTAATCATGAATCCGAGGAACTTTCCCGATTTCACCCCGAAGACGCACTTTTCCGGGTTTAGGCTCATGCGGTGGGCACGCAGGGTTTGGAAAACCTCGGCCAGATCGGCCAGGTGCTCCTGCGCGCTGTGGCTCTTGACCACAATGTCGTCGACGTAGGCCGAGACGCTGTGCTTCAGCTGTTTCCGGAAGACATGGTCCACCAGGCGCTGGAAAGTAGCCCCCGCGTTCTTCAAACCGAAGGGCATCACCTTGTAACAGAAAGTCCCGCGTTGAGTGATGAACGCGGTGGACTCCTGATCCAGGGGATCCATGGCTATCTGATTGTAGCCGGAATAGGCGTCGAGGAAGCTCAGCGCGGTATGACCGGCGGTGGAGTCGACCAGATCATCGATGGAGGGCAGGGGGTAACTGTCCTTAGGGCAGGCTTTGTTGAGGTCCTTGAAGTCGACACACATCCGCCACCTCCCGTTGGACTTCTTCACCAGGACGACATTGGAGAGCCAAGTAGGATACTTGACCTCGCGGATGAAGTTGGCGCGCAGGAGCTTCTCAACCTCCTCATTTGCCGCGCTGGCGCGCTCCTCGTTGGTTTTCCGGCGCCTTTGACAGACGGGCCGGGAACCCGGGCTCACGCGAAGTGAATGGAGTGCCACCTCGGGGGGGACGCCTTTTAGGTCCGTCGCCGTCCACGCGAACACATCGCGAGAACGGGCCAGGAGATTTTGCAGGCCCTCGGCGTCCGCTCCGGTCATGCAGTCCCCGACAAACAATTTCTCGGCAGCGTCGGGAAAAGGGGTGATGGCGACCTTCTCGAAGTCACCGAGGGGCTCGCGCTCACGCTCCTGCCGTACGTCCAACTCCGCGCTGGCACCGCCCGTGATAACATACGCGGCAGGGCGAGCGCGGGTTGACGCCTCATAGCACTTTCGTGCCTCAATCTTTTGGCCTTGGGCGACTCCGACCCAGTCCTCCACGGGGAACTTCAAAACCAAGTGGTAGATGGACGCGACGGCCTGGAACTTCATCAACGAAGTCCGCCCCATTATCGCGTTGTAGATGGAGGGGAGCCGGACGATAGTGAACTCGATGGGCTCTGTCCGGCGGGCGTCTTTGCTATCCCCCAGGGTCATGTCCAGAGTGACCAACCCCGCGACGTCGACCTCGTTGCCGGAAAAGCATGTGAGCTTCCCGGCGTAAGGAAGGAGCATGGAGGGGGAGATGCCCAGCTGTGCGAACGCGTCGTAGTACAGGATGTCCACCGACGCTCCCGTGTCCACCATGATTCTCTTGACAATCTTGGTGGCGATAACCGCGTGCACAACCAGAGGATCTGTGTGCGGAGTGATGAGCTCGCGGGAATCGCCTGGTCGGAAGGTGATGTCAGCATGAGGGATTCCCGACGCGCCCAAACTGTTGATGGAGCCACCGGAGGTCGAGGCGCGAGCATAACGCTTCCTTTCCCCGCCACTAGACCCCGCGAGGGTGGAACCCCCAGCGATGGTGTTGATGTAGAGGTTGGGATCGTTTTGGTTGACCACCCCCCTCGCGGGCGCGGAGCCGGCCAAAGTATTTGCCTGCGCCGGCTGCCCACCGTCGTTGCGGGGTCCGAGAGCCGTGGTGTTAGCCCTGGTGTACGGGTCGTTGTTGTACGGCCCGTTGCCACCGCGGTTATTGCGTGGCCCGCGGTATCCCTGATACCCGCGACCACGACGGCCTCCACCACGGTTATGGCCACCGCGCTGCCCACCCTGAGGCTTTGTTGGTGTGGTGGATACGGTGAGGGCCTCCGGGGTGGTTTTGGCCTTTCCCCTCCCGCGATCCTGCGTAGGCTTTCCTGCCGCGTCCTCCGCGAAGACGCGCTTGGTGGTGGCGTCACAAGCGTCCTCATAGGTGTGCAGGGTTTTCCCGCACATTTTGACCTTGAAAGCTCCATCACGGAGGTTGTGGATTAACATATCGCGGGCGGAGGTGTCGTTGAGTTGAGGCACCTCCGACGCCGCGTTGACAAACCGGGTGAAGAAGGCTGCCAGTGTCTCCTCCTCGCCCTGTGTCACGCTCATGAGGTCCTTCGTCGTCTTCATGCGTGTCCGAGACCCGCTAAAGTGGGACATGAACCGCCGCGTTAGATCCTTGAAAGACGTGATGGAGCCCACAGGGAGGTTGGTGAACCACCTCATCCCGGCGGTTTTAAGGGTGGAGGGGAAGACCCGACAGTACATGGCGTCATTGTAGGTGTTGAACGTCATGTGAGCGAAAAACTGCCTGACGTGCTCCCCCGTGTCTTTCGTGCCGTCGAACTGTAGCGCTGCCGACGGCCTCTGGAACCCCTTTGGCATGGGCTCCTCTTGGATGAAGTCAGCGAAGGGGCTGCCGTAGGCGGTGCCGCGATCGTCCACCAGCATGTTACTCCGGGAGCCGGAGCGTGTGGACTGGGGACGAGAGGTAGAGCGCCCCCGCGATATGCTCATGTCCTCACTCGAGCTCCCCGGAGGCGGGGTGTGGTATGCCTGGCCTGGCCCGTAGCCCGCGGCGTAAGCGGGTACATACGGCTGGTGGGGCATTGGGTAAGCACCCTGGCCATGCTGCATGGAATACGCACCCTGGCCGTAGTGGTACGCAGGGGCGTAGCCTTGGAAGTGAGGGTTCGGAGGTGACAACGCGTTGGGAGCGTCCTGCTCCACCTCCTGCCCCGTCGAACTCCCGTTGGTCGTGGAGTACTCCTCAACGTAGGGCTCCTGCGCGGGTGCGTACTCTTGGAAGTACTGTGCGTGGACATACCCTTGGAACGGGGCTTGCGGCTGGAAACCCTGTTGGAAACCCGGGTTCCACCCTGGAACGGCCTGTGGTTGCTGCACGGGCGGTGACCCGTAATACCACGGAGGTGGCGGCTGCATCCCGAAGGCCGCACCGTCGGCGTAGTAAGCGTTGTTGTTGTTAGCGTCCATCACTCTACGTCGGTTGAAGCGGTGCCTGCTTAGTTTGAGGAGGTCCCCACGGACGGCGCCAATGTTGAAGTCCGAAAACACCGAATGAGTGTAACGCGATGAGAGCAGATTGTTTGGTCTCAACCGAGTTAACAGACGAAGAGAGAACGTGTTAGGACGCTTGTGGTGTTTAACGCGATGAGAGTAGTGTGAAGGATGTTTTTGTATTAGCTGGGAGGTTACAAGGGTAGACAGAGATTCTCTATCGCGTTTTGGGTGTATCGGGCTACAACAATGATCTTAGCTCGAGATCTAGTGCATGTGATTCGCGAGGTTTTTCGATCCTTTACTTTGGTGCACGGAGCTCGCTATTTATAGGCGAAGTCCGGGCTGAGATCGATCGAGATGTCGATGTGGGACGAGCGCCGCCCAAGTACGTGTCGCTTTCGGGTTGGCTCTTGGGGTGGTGGCCGCGGAACCGGCCAATCGAAAGCCCGAATGGGACGTTGCCGCCCACCGCTCGCCCGATGGGACGTTACTGCCCACTGCTCACCTGATGGGATGTTGCCGCCCGCCCACTTGCATGGATGGGACGGGCTCCTCTCCTCGCGGTCGTGAGGCGATGTACGCGATGCGTACATCGCCAATCAGGCTTTTTGTCCTCCGGACTCCGCTTTAGTAGGGGATCACTGTTCTGGACCGGGGCGCATGCTGATCGCGATGGTAGTAGGGCTTAGGGCTTGACGCCACTTCGAGAGGTTTATACTTAGTAATATTTTGTTTTGGTGGGGTGCTTTACCGCGTTGACGGTTCCTGGTATCAACAGGGTCTAATTGAACATTTTTTTATAGGGAGTCTAATAGGAAAAATAGTAGAAGTAAAGGGATCTATTGATACATTAAGCCAAAATCAATTGACAATTAAAAGAGTAGCTTACGGATTCATGTACTAGGACAATGTATGTTTTTTCAATGTGAAATTGCTTTAACTTTTTTCCACATTTATGTTTAAACATTTATGTTTTTTCAAGGGTAAACTTTGTGTATCAATTTATCGTGTATATATATCAAAGTGGTATGTGAACATTTCAAATCAAAGCCAGACGTAGACCAGGCGAAGTGTAAATTGAATTCGAGGTATAAATAAGTTGAACAAAAAAAAATTACTGTATGTGGGTTTGGGAAAGACATGTAAAACTGTTGTGACCTCATGATGTCCTGTCAAGCAGAATCTGAGCAATATCTGAACAACAATAAAAACCACTGCCACTAAACCCGCAGGAAATCCAGATCCAATTTCCCATCACACACGACGTAGACCCCTATAATTTGTAGCATGGAAATGGTAAATTCTGCACCAAAATTTAACTGCACTGAATCCTACTCAAAATTTGGCAGTAAATGAAATTTACTCCGGGTTGAAATTTTGGCCACGCTGATTCCTCCGTTATGAACGGCTTTGTATTGGCCAGGTCTCAGTCTCACCCCTAGTAGTGGACTAGTGGAGTAGTGGTGGCTTCTTCCTCTTGATAAATATAGAGATAAATTAAATTTTACCTTTTGTTCTCAATTCCGATCATTGTGCTAGTTTAATTTTTCACGAGTAGCGTTATATTGTCTTTTAAAAAATTACTCTATAAAAAATAAAGGGTTGAATTTTTTTTCCAAAGAGTGATTTATAAAAATTATCGGACGAAAATGCATATTGTGGACGGTAAAAAATTACAAAATGGCGAGACAAATTCAATGATCAGAATCATACACGGATTTGGATTCCGGAGAAACCGATACAAAGCGGTTGAAGCGCTATTCGGTTGTAGTAAGGACTAAGGAGATTTAGCCCTTATCGGTCTTTTAGATACGGAGTAATTGTTTGGGGGATTTACAAATTTTGGAAAGTTTTGCCTTGTTTTTTGAATGAGATCGAAAATTTCTTAGACCAAACAGATTCCTTGATTCGGACTGAAAAAGTTAGGATCCCACCAAAGCGCCTTCTACACATTACTTCTAACATGTCATCAAGTTGTATACTGTAATATTTTTTCGGTGCCTTAAAAAAATAGCCCAAAAATTTTCAAAGCTCAATTATTTTCAAAACTTGTTGGAGATGTTCTTTGATATTATAAGATTTTTAGACCTTTAATTTCGATATATACTTGAGCAAAATATCAATAGTTATTTTTATTTTTTTTTGATCAATTAAAGGGTTAGGCCCTTAAGGAGGGGAGGACTAGACCCTCGCTAGGCGAGAGAAAGTCCGACCCTCAAAGTTCTCGGACAACAACGAAATAGAGGCCACAGGCGGCTCAGAAAGCACATGGAAACCAAGCGGAAAGTCTAAAGCAAGACGAGCAAGGGAGTCAGCGACTGCATTCGCTTCCCTGAAGACGTGAGTGACCAATAGTTATTTTTTGGTTGAAGAAATATGAATAGTTATTTGTTAGCGAGATTATCCAACATTTTTATCTCGTGTGTAGCCGCTTATACCATTACAACGATATAAAAGGTATTCACTTCTCCAAAAATAACGTATTCCAAATTATAATTTGTAGGCTTGATAAAGTAGTACCTAAATGGGTCACACTATAGGAACTCAACATAAAACGTGACTAAACAGTCGACTTAGACAAAAATGTGCCATCCATGTACATTCGTCAAACGTTATAAACTCAATTGCATTATACTTTTTTTACATAGATCGGGTTAATTAATATCACGATAAAGTAAATATTCCTTTCAGAATATTGCAAAGTTGGTTTCGGAAAATGCTACTACTACTTTTTCGATCATTATTTGACATTAAAATAGTAAAATATCTAAGTCTTGCATGTATGATGTATAAAACGACGTGTGTAAAACAGCATGCTTGTAGCTACATTTGAAAATGAAAACTTCTTATAAATTCGAACTCGACTCAGCATTCTACTAATTATTAAAATAATATTATAATTAAATAAAAATAGTTAATAATAAAATATATATTTTATAAGTTTTATAATATATTAAAAATAATTTTTAATTATTCAGCATGTATAATAAATCAGGTCAAGTTCGAATTTCAACACCAATCAGATTCATTTTTTCTCCTCGACCCACTACTTCTCAGGTTGGTTTTTTAACTCTAAAATTCTCGACCGGTTTAGATCTTTCCATGCCCACATTGCATGTTACACTTGTAAACAAAGTCGGTTGTTATTACTAGTCGAGGCATTTTTTAAGCTACCTAAAAAACAAATACAAATTTACGAATTTATTCCATGTGAATTAATCTATTAACCTTTCTATTTTTTAGGAATTGATCGAGAAAACATGTTTAGTTGAAAATTTATTTCCCAAAAAGTTATTGAGCAAGAATATCATTCACTTTTTCATAGATTATTAAATTCCTATCAAGTAACAGAGAAATAGATAGATATATACTTTTTTTTATTTATTTTTCCCCTTCACCTAAAGTTTTGACTTGAGAACTCATGATTCAACTACCAATATATACTGGCCAATAAACGTACGTACACCTATCGATCTATATATATTTATGCAGTAATCTGATAAACCATCTTTCACAAATGTAGAAACGCCACGATTGGATTTATCTTAATTATACAATTAGCAAATGTTTAAAGCTTTTATGCAACTAACTAATGATAATCATGAATATATATAGCAAATTAATTACAACGTGGCTAAGCAAATTAGTCTATATTTATCGAGACATGGTGACAACGATTTTTCAACCGATTTAATTAATCAATTAATTAGAATACTAAAATGCAATAATCATCCGAATAATTTCCTATAATTTACTCAATATTGTTCTTGAATTATTCAAGTGGTCCTATATATATTTTATGTCTCATTCTCAAAAAAAAGTAATGCCCACTTATATAGCGGGGGACCTTAATAATACAGTTCTACCAAATAATTAACACTATAGTATTAACTAATCCCATGATTTGTTCATTATCTTCTAGTAGTTCATGATTAGGTTACACCCTAATCATATCCTATCTCTTTCAATTATTTCGTGGGTTGAAAAATTCTCTACCTCGATCTGAAGTCATTAGTAAGTCTTATCAATAAAGTCTCCTAATGTGGTTTAAAATAATGTTCAAGTGAGTGGAAAGATTAAAATTCAAATGTTTATAATGTGCTTTATTTTTTGTATGCCATTGTTATATATCTATAATTACGTGAGCCTTCGATACACTATCAAGGGGTCAATTTCATACTTGTTCGATCGTATTCATATCACATTCGACCAATGTGCCATGTTCCTAATTAGCACGCAATTCCTATGCATGAAACGTGAAACATGATACTCATCATATATGTATACAAAGAATTCGGTTAGCACAAATATGCAACATAGTTTGCAACCGATAAACTTGTTAAACTGGGCAACAATCGCCCTCTGTAACGCTCAAGTAAACACTTAGAACTTCTAATTCTTATCCGAAAATAGTGTTTTAGGGCGTACTTCATAAAATGGACTACTGCCCCTTATCGAATAAATACAATTGTCCTCACATGGACGGAGTAGTACATAATGTTCAAACTGTTTGGACTAGCTAGATCGTAAATTTACAATCTTGTCCTACTTGGTATCTTGTAATTGACTTAGATCGATTGTGCGTGTCACAATTGTGTACAATCTGAAATAAAAGTTGTGGATCGGAGTATAGTTAGTTAAGACTTGGGAGCCTAACATGATTTAGGGCTTGTTTCACTTGTGTAGGCAAAGATGTTCTTGAGTAGAAAGTGATTTTTTGTGCAATGAGAAATGTAAAAAAGTAGAGAACCTGCATGGATTTCAAGAGAGATGAAAGTAATTTTTGGATGAAAAAATCTATTAGGAAAGAAAAGGAACAAGGCCTTAAAGTTTAGCAGTATACATATTTCATGATAAAATGCAGGTTAAATGAAATTATAAGCCACTTACATAACTAATAAGACGAGGACAAATTAAAAGTAAACCACAAATGACGTTGTTTTTTTACCAAAAAAAAACAAATGACGTTGTTTGAATCAAATTTCTAGTCGTTGATGGTATCTTAAAAAAGTCATTTCAAACTTCGAAGGGAGTAAAACTATGTGTATAACTGTGAAAACAATTCTTTATCGTAATAGATGTTCCAAGCTATCCTCAAGTATTATCTAGGACTACCATAAATCTTAGACGATAAAAACAAAAAAAACCTAAAGATTTGTATGAACAATAAGAAAGGCAAAGAAAAAGGAAAAATTAAAAAATTAAAAAACTGAATAAAAGGGATAATGAGACATTAGCGGCGTACAAGGCTCCTTGTCGTTCCCATCAAATGTCGACTGCCAACTGTTTCCCAATTCCATTCCAGCCCGCATGTTTCCATTCCTTTCATTTGATTTTATTGTATTTTAACATGCAAAAGATTGAATACGAATATTAGTGATATATATTGTTCATATATCTTAGTTTTTTTTAATCTCCTAGCTAGTGTTCTATCATGAAAACATTTCTTATTTGTACAAATCTTGAATTAATGTATTACACACGAGTTAAAGATTCTATATTAATGAGCATTAGAAGAAAACAACAAATAGGTCGGTCCTATAGGAATATGAAAAAAGATAGCTCGTATAGGTAAGTTCACATGTTTTCATGCCCCCACACCCTCCCAAAACATTTTATCTCTTCTATCTATTTCGAAAAATCACTATCAAAATGTAGGGTCTAATACTACACGTATCAAAATGTAAGGACCCGTTCGGTATAACCGTGAAAAATCGGTTTCAAATCGAAAATGAGTTTTGGAGTATTATGAGATAGACTCTTTTTCGTGATAAGGCAGAAAAAGTAAGAAAACATTGAGATGTGAAATAGTTTATTTTAAATGTTTTTGTTCTACATATCTAAATGCTTCTTAAATCAATTTTTTGATTTAGGAATCACTTATTAAGTTATACCATTATAGTATTGGATGTGTATATTTAATTTTCTTAACCCTTATATAAATCAAAGACATGTATTATATATTTTTTATAACCTAATGATATACCATAAAGCTCCAAGCCATTGAACCGATATGTCATGCACACTCAAGTATTATACTCGGTATTATTTTGGAAAGAGACCTTAGCAAAAAATTGGGAACAAAAGAATTGATCTTCTGAGCGTTTTTTTCGAAAAAAAATTACCTCTGTTTATTTGATGCATGGGTCTAAAAGTTTTGATTGAACTAGCTTATCATGTCTACGACTATGTCTTAAATATTTAAACTATTTGATTATGTTATATTATTTAATTTATGCAGATTTAATTTCATTTAGTAATAAAATACATCATGATAGTACTATTATATTTAATTTAAATTAACTTATTTTTGCCATATAAATTTCAATCATAGTATATTTTTTATTTATAATTTTTTTGTCTTATAAACCATGATAGTACTATTTTTTTGGATATCAATGATAGTACTATTATATTTAGTTTGGATATCAGTGCTTGATTTGTCTTATAAACCAACCTAAAATATAAAATATAATAAATATAATGTAGAATTTTTTTGGATATTTATAAATATTATAGGATATTATTTTATTAGATTGTGGATATATACAATATTTTGATATATTAATATATTGTAATCATATAAAGACATCTTTTTAGTATAAATCTAGATTGTATTGATAGATATTATTCGAATAGTTTATAAATATAAGATTGTATTTTCATAGAGTATGGATATAGATATTACTTTGATATATTAATATATGGTAATTAGATAAATCCATATGAAAATTTTCTTAATTATAAAATTAATAATAATATATAATTGTTAAAATATAATTAATTTAATATAAAGTGAATTCATAATTATATGAAAGTTCAAAAAATCTCAACTTTATGTAAAATAATAAATCACAGTGGCAAAACCATCATTTTCATTATTGTGAGGAGGGAAAACAACTTGGATGGATCTGTCAACCGACCACCGAGTCACCGACCTCAAATTCCTTTTCAGTTTTCTCTGCCACAATTTACAAAATGGCACCACCTAAAATTCCATAAAATCACAGATGTATGTATGTATGCATGTAAAAGCAATAATCACAATCCATTAAAAAAACAAAAGGTATAACTTTTAATATTTAGAGTTCTACGAATATTTTGTGGGTAGATATCATAATTCTTACATGTACGATTGTGCGTTAATAAATAGCATGTGAGTAGACCAACTTTTGATATTCGAAGATATATGGCATGGCATACACAACATAGTTGAAGAATGTCTAAATAAATTTAAGATTGACGCGTTAACACTCTAAGTCGAAAAAAAAGTGTGGATTTTGGACGTAGATAAAGAAGCTATGAAAATTACGCAACACGATGACATACAAGACTAGAGAATACCAATATGCGAGTGTCTCAACGCCAAACCAAGAGTGATCCATAGACTGTAACACCTTGGTGGAACACCTAGTAAACGGTAAAAATATATGTCGCACATACAAAAGCAATATAGGGCACACGAAAGCCACTGAAAATTGCAACCACGGGCTATGAGGCTCGTTATCTCACCAATCGACGTGCAAGAAAACGCATCCACCAACCGGAGCACCAACGTAACCGATGACCGATAACGAAACTTTCCAACAAACCCACAATGCATGTTGCCTAGAAATAGTAAGAGATAGCCCATAAATAGTAAGAGCTAGTGACTGGTGTCGAGTTCGGAAAAACGTATCTAGCTACCTTAAAACCAATACTCCGTTTAAAACTATTTGACGTGAAAACTCCAAAAGACAACACTACCTATGATAGAAGTTTTAAGTGAAACTTTGGCTTGCAATCCAAGAGAGAAAAGTTTTGAAAAGAAAATCGTAAAATGTATTTTTTTAAAAATGAGTGAAACTCATCTGGTAATTATCTTTGAGTCTCATGTTTAAGAGCTCTTGCACTTTTCTCTAGACTACCAATTATGCCTTTTTTTTGTTACCCAGTGGCTCATCAGAACTTCCCATTGGTACGTCCATCTCGATCCAGGTTGTGCACCTGAATTTTGACAGATAAGTCTCCCAAAAAGAATTTTTTACGTCCACTAAAGTGGAACTCCAAATATTATGGATGTATAGCAGACCGTTTACCATATAAGTCAACTCCGTTAATCTCATGCAAATACACTTCATTTTTTCTCTTATCAAACAAAAATGATGGCGTGATATTTATTAATATAAAATAAAATAATTTTTCACGGTTATAATTCCTTACATAGAAAATAAATAAATAAAACAATTACGGTTCGAATCCAGCTTGCAAAAGGAAGAGAGAGAGAAAAGCATCCAAGCAAGCAAGTACGTGGCATATACACATACATACATACCATACATACATGCCCCTCCTCATCCAATCAAACCTCGACCTCAACAACAACATAAACCCCTCTCCCTCTTCTTATTCCTCCTCTCCAATTCCCATGTCGGTGACTCCTCCTCCTCATCCCTCCTAACCCAAAAAACCCCGTCCGTAAGATCAACAACCCATTATAACATTATATCTATCTATATATATATATGGATACGGAGGATATGGAGATCGGCGGAGTCACTCCGATGATGAAGAGCAAGAAGCGAGGGGAGAAGAGGTCGGCGGCGGCGGCGGAGAAGCCGTACAAGGGGATCCGGATGCGGAAGTGGGGCAAGTGGGTGGCCGAGATCCGGGAGCCCAACAAGCGCTCCCGCATCTGGCTGGGCTCCTACTCCTCCCCGCTCGCCGCCGCCCGCGCCTACGACACCGCCGTCTTCCACCTGCGCGGCCCCTCCGCCCGCCTCAACTTCCCCGACCTTCTTCTCGGGGAGGGCCCCCTCCCCGACCTCTCCGCCTCCTCCGTCCGCTCCAAGGCCATCGAGGTCGGCGCCCGCGTCGACGCCCTCGAGTCTTCCGCCCCTCGATCAGAAGGATCCTGGCTCCGCCACCACGACAACAAGCCCGACCTCAACAAGATCCCCGACGACGTCCCCGACTTCTGGGACCATTAGAGATAGTTTCGCAGACGCAGAATCTGGGGGGTCAGGATTGGAGCACTATAATTCGAATTGTAAATATTATTATTATTAGCTCTTTCTTTGTGTTAGTTTTCTTTTTTTCGGTCCTTGTCGCATCAGCTCACTAGTTGAGCACTCACTCATAGTATTGGTACTGGTACTTGCGGCGACTCTAATTCCTTTTCTTATTAAAAGATGATCATGATGTCGTTTTCGAATGTGAAAGTGTTTTCCGGTTTCGAAGTTATCCATACGGAGGAGGAAGTTAGGATTGGGAGACACGGAATGGCCTACGGATGATCGGACTAGACCCCCCACCAATTCGATCACACCGTCATTGGGTTAGGCATTCATGATGATGATGACGATTTGGGGTTTGTTCACCAACTGTTTGTGAAAATGCCCGTGAGAAAAGAAAAAAAGGAGGACAGTTTTGGGGCACACCCATGAACAGGGCTTCCTCTTTCATTCTCCGGCCCACGCCATTTCATCTTGTTTGTAGGACTTAATGATGCAAACCCATAACAATAATTTCCTATGCAATTTGCAGAGCTCTTTGTTTTTTAAATTTGTACCTACTGTTGTGTGTGGAAGTGGTGAGTTGATCTGTTGTGTAGTGTTCCTCTTTTGCCCAACTCACCAGGCCACCACCAAACTCTCTCCTTTTTTTGTCCTCCTTGGGGCTTCTCATCTATCCAACTGTTCCGCAACCAAGTTGCCGACTTCGTCTGGTTCAATCATTCCATTAGGTCGTCGACATTGTCAAAAATTTGCCATAAATTGAAGCTGTCAAACTGTATAGTAGGCAGATGACTAGAGATCAAAAGTTACCAACTAAAAATTGTGCATGGCAAACATTCAATATCTTCAAAGATACAAGGAACAAGGAAGTGTCACAATTCCGTTTTAGATGGGTTACGTGTCGGGTTTCAGATCAATTGTATGTTGGATGTGAGAAGCTATATTCTCCAACACATTTTAACGTTGGTAATGGTAAGATTTCATTCAAAAGAGGAAAAAGGAAAGAGAGGGGTTGAGCAAAGAGCCAAAACGGAGAGGTGCAAATATTTGGGAATAGTACCAAGCTTTGATTGTAGCCTATGGTGAAATTTACTGCACATTGACAGTGGGATACAGAGATCACACGTGAGGATTTACTGCCCTGCTCACTTTTTTCAAACCTACCCACATTACATTACTACCAAGACAGGATCTACAAGTTGAGAGCACAGCTCCACCGTTAAATCTCGACCTTTCAATTGTGATCTAACAGATTGTACGAGTTCTCCAAATGGTCTGTTCAAGTTCCTTGAATTATAGGGCAAAAGTCTATAGGGTTTCTCACAGTAAAAGGAGTAACCCATAACAATTGTCAATGGATGCAACAGTTTGATTTAAGATGCTCTTTGAGATCGTCCTTCTATGATAAGTGGACAAGATGCAAGTGTTTCTTACATTACGGTTTGATTGTAGGTCGTCAATTATATCTATCGTTTGTAATGCATCTGTATGTAAACATTTGCGCATTTGTGGCTTGCTTTTTAAAAAAAAATTAGCGAGCTAATTTCATCGAGAAATCGATTGTTTTAGAGCATCCGTGAGAATGAGATCCGTGTTTGTAGGCTTCTTTGAAGAGGTCCATGGTCGGTGGTATAAAATTGGTAACCAAAGCCGATTGGGTTATGTTGGTTGCTTCCCTAGTGATTAGTGTGACATTAGATTTTCCAGTAGTTTTTAGGTTATCTGCCTAAACAAACGCAACTTGATTGTGGACTTTATTTTACTAGTACGATTTTAATGTTTAATGCAAGCAACTAAGCAAGTCTTGCTTTTATAGAAAGCAACGCCGAAATGATGACAATAATGCCAAAATCTTGCCGACTACCAAAGATATATATCTACGCACAAATCTTTTTTGCGTGTATTCAAGACTAATGGGTGACGATATTTTAAGATATTAAGAATTCAAAGTGTGCAAGTTTCGTACATCATTGACAAATATTCTAACAACTTGGGAACTAGGATTTAGATGTTTATGTTGGTGGGTTCAATACGCTTGCTTACCATGTTCAAATTTAGGCTCTGTTTGGTAGACCAAGTAGTGGAGAGCAGAGGAAAGAAAACGCTTAGCGGAATCTAATCCCCTTGAAGAATGGTACTAATTTTTGGAGAATTCTTAACGGAACACACTACCCATTCCGTTATTCCGTTAGTGTCAAACATAGCCTTAGCAGCTTCCTGGTGCTAGCTGTTATGTGATGACCCCCTTCAAAACTATGACCATTTATTTCTATACTCTGATAGAAGTAGCGGTAAGTAAAATAAAATTTGAACTTGTATAAATCCATATTTTACTTCAAATGTTAACCCCCACAGAACTGTAGATAAGAGAACTCCACTTTGAGCCACACTTTCCGTCTAGCACTTGATAGAAAGTAAAGCAAATCCTATACAAATTAAGTACATCCACTTAAGAAAGCATCTGCACTTTGCAAAACAATAATCATTCAAGCAACAAACTTGTAAGCGACTAAGAGCAATGCACAAGTGCATAATATATGAATAGTTTTGTGAATTATAAATGGGCTGATACTACAATATTATATATACTTTTATATTGATCAAGTTTGAATGTAAGTGGATTCTAAACATACTTAATTACAAGACTATATGAAAGCATTGAACAAGAGCAAAAAAAATAACCGAAGCTTAAACAAAGAATTGTTTCAAACTTGAATATTTGATTGTAGGGATTCAATCAAATCCCTTTACGAGCAGTTTCAGCTCTCCCTTCAAATCATTGTTATTTGTTGGCAACTCCTTGTTTTATCTCAATAGCAGCTCTTATGACATCCCCTCTTGTAATGATCCCCACCTAAAAAACAAGCAGATCCAAATTAAGTTTAAATCATTGTGGAACAGGAAAAACAAGAAGCTAATAATAGCTCTACAGATAAGCTTGATCACGAGGACAGCTCTTTCTTACCAGTTTCCCTTCTGAGTCTACCACAGGAAGTCGGCGATATCTGGTTTCGAGTAGCAACCTGACATCAAAGTAAACCAGAGTACATATGTGAGTCAGAAAAATATGCATTATAACTAATCGTGAAGCTGATAATCTAAGGGCGCGTCTAGATCTATCTTAAGCGGAAGCAGGAAACGGAAACAACACAATACTTTCCAGATTTTTACACTAGGTAGCATAGGTCTGGATTACACTTGATAAATGCATTATATTGCATTAAATCTTGCAACATCCCACCCCAGACCCTTTCCGGGATATAGGTGCGTACATCTCACCGAGACCCTTTCCGGGATATAGGTGTGTACATCTCACCCCAGACCCAGAAAGAGTGGGATAGTCTAGGTAGTTGCTGTTTTACGTTATGAAAGGTAATGCATTATTCAGTGTAATTCAAGAGGACCCTAAATGTGTAATCCAAACTGAAATATTGCATTATGAGAATTGATTTCTATCTAATTGTTTTGGTAGATAGAACAAATTAGAGAAATGAACCTTGCCGAATCCTCCAGATTTGTGTTTGCACGGACAACGAGAGGAGACAGGGTCATCACATCAGAGACGAGTTTCCCATTGGTTTTACTAAGCAAACTTTGGAGCTCATTAAATACCTAAAAGTAGTACAAGAAACAGGATTGTTAAATCTTGCTAAATAAGACTCAATCAGGATTTCTTGCTAAAAAGAAGCTTTAGTTTACTAGTTTCACATACTTTCCAATTGCTATCAACTTCGGGAAATATGCTTCCATCTGTCTTTCCAGCACCTGTATAAATATGGCAACATTCCTATTAGTCACAAAAGTTAGTGCAATAGCAGATATAACATGAACACCAAAAAATTCATGTGCTTGTCAACTGCAAGAAAAAACATGCTAACATTCAAAGCAGCAAAAAATGTCAGAGACTCTAAAGTAAATCTACAAGATTATGAGCTTCAAATTTGGTATTCTGTGAAAGGAAAGACAACTATAGAGGCAATAGCATGTCCTCTGGAGGAGACTACTTATCTAAATATGATGTCAAGGCATCCCATACCACAAGGCATACTACTGACTAGGGTGCAAGTGGCATCTTGTACCATAAGACACTTCTTTACGTTGAATAAGTTTTTGTTGTGCTTGACAAAAAAAGATTCTTTATTCAAGACAAGCTATCAGGAAGTGTAGTTACCTGATACAGAATCCAGAGCCAACAAGTCATAATCTGAAACAACACCAACCTACAATCACAAAAACAATGCATTCGTCAAAACAGGATGCAACAAATGGTTTTTGGTAGTGTGTGAGAGAACCTTTAGAATGCCATGTAAAATTCTGCACTTGCATGATGTATCTAGACCTATAGAGCGAGATACTAAAACATAAAACTAGGACATAATGTTATTTTTCAGAAAAGGCAGTGAAATCTAGGCAACTCTAACAAAGTAAGACAACAAAACATGGAATAGATGGTCACACAGACGGATGTCAAAGTCATCTGCAGGTGATCAGCATATGTTGATTTCAAAAAGATTGAAAGCCATGGAAAACATATTGATGTTAACACTCTGGTACATGATTTTAGGTAGGTGCCTTCAAGATTATTTTCTAAAGAAATTAACTAGACACGATGCAATAACAGGACAAGCTGCATGAATGCATGCACCAATAAAGAATCAGATTTAACTCTCCTCCTCCCATTGGGGCATCATATAATACAACCCCCGTTTACTCTCATGGCAGTAACTGGGTACAGCATAACGTTAGATTAGGTGTCTAGCAAATTGGTGATAATGTTCATGCAACAAACAATACAAGCCTTTGCAACATCAAAACAAAGGTCGTAGGTTGTAACAAACTATGAAGACAACATCACAAAACTTACCAACTTCCAATCATCATCAACCACGGGTATGCCACTGATTCTGTTCTCCACAAGAACCTCTAGCGCTGCAAGGAGAAGTGTTCACCATATCAGCAGGAATGCACAATCATAGTATCAGGTAAGAAGATACTATAAACACTTGATATACCTTCATCTACTGTTGTTGATGGCTTAACAACTATTAAATCATTCTTTTTGGTCATACAATCACCCACTGTATATACTCCACCTTTTGGCTACACATTGAGGTTGGAATCTTAGATTACAGCATATCATAATCATAGCCACAAAACGCATAGAATTACAGGGAAAACAAAGTGGCAGGTAAGTTACCATATCAAGCTACATACAACACGAAAACCGCATTACATGAGCATTAGCAATTTCACAAAAAGCATCACGGATTATAACACAGAGTCCATAAAAAGCAACATTATTAATTAGAAGCATTCCAAATCCATGAAAACCAATCACATGATGAATCCTATCACTTGCAATACCTCATAAATTCAAGCGGTGACAAAGGTTGTAGCACAAGCTTGTAAATCAATGATGCACTCTCTCTTATTGAAGATGAAGTAGTACACAGGACAGCTGAAGTCATTTATGTATTTTCTATTAAAGGAAACTCTACCTAATCTCATCCTTTCTCTACAAGAATCCACCTACAATTCGACATGATTGAAGGTCATGAAAGCTATAAATCGCTTGGAATGTTGCAATTCAAGCCTTCAACTATCTCTTTGCATCCGAATCGATCCAGAAAACCGTGGAATTGTCGGCGCTAATTTTCTAGAGAAGCAAGCCTTTTCAAACATCACAATCACAAACTGCAAAGAACAATTCGTTTCCGTAGAAGAAGAACAGCATACCGGAATTATTACACAAAGTCCATAAGAAGCAACAGTATTAATTAGAATCATTACAAATCCATGATAAAACCAATCACATGATGAATCCTATCACTTGCAATACCTCATAAATTCAAGCGGTGACAAAGCTTGTAGCAAAAGCTTGTAAATCAATGATGCACTCTCCTATTGAAGATGAAGTAGTACACAGGACAGCTGAAGTCATTTATGTATTTTCTATTAAAGGAAAGTCTACCTAATCTCATCCTTTTTCTACAAGATTCCACACATGACGGCTATAAATCGCTCGGAATGTTTCAATTCAAGCCTTCATCTATCTCTTCGCATCCGAATCGATCCAGAAAACTACGGAATTATCGGCGCTAATTTTCTAGAGAAGCAAGCCTTTTCAAACATCACAATCACAAACAGAAAAGAACAATTCGATTCCGTAGAAGGAGAACAGCATACCGGAATTGAATAGCTGGCCATCAGAGCTCCGCCATTGGCGGTGGCGACGGCGAAGGACCTGCGAGTCTTGAGGCCGCCTTCGGAGGCGGAGTACGAGACAGCGGAGCGACTCCGGGACGGAGGAGAGAGGATGAGGATGCACGGCCGGCTGATGGCGGCGGCGGAAGCGGTGGCGCTATGGCGTTGTGGTGACGAGAGATATAGGGATTCCGGAATCGCCGTCGAACACATCTTGATTCCGGCGAAGCTTTTCAGAATTGGAAGGAGTTTTGTGGTTTTTGTTGGATGAATTTGGGGAGAGGTTGGGGTTTGGATTCAGAAGGCGATTGCGAGGAGATTGAAGATGATGATATCGAAAGGGGGAAAAGTGAAAGCGGATTTGTTTTTCAGTTATAAAAAATCATTAATTTATAGCAGAAAAGTGAAGAGCGAAGTACTTGAAAATTCTTTTTTTTTTTTGGTGAATTTTGGAATATAAAAAGGGAAGTACTTGATAAATCTATTTTATAGTAATATGTTTACGTGTCAATTGGTTTGAGTATCGTTTTTATAGAATGGTCACTGGTTGAACACTCATGCTAGTAATATAAAGTTTTGGGTTTGAGTTCAAGGCATGATTTTACTCTGGATGAGCCCAAATAATAATTATAACGATCCTAATCCTTTTCTTATATAAAAAAAATCTTCGCTAACTATGTTAAAAAATTCGATTTAATCCTTAAATTTTGTGTTAAATGGAATTTCGCTTTCGAATGGAAAAATCTATAAACGTGTGATATCATGTAGTAAGAGACAAACTTGTGTTCTGTGAATGGGTGCTCTTGCAATTGGTACCAAATGGTCAACTTGAAGAATCTATGTTAGATATTTATACTGTTATTATTCAAAATAATAATAAACATAAATAAGAGAGATGCTAAAATCTATAATATAAAAACATGACTTATCGGTTAAGTTGCTCGCATTTGAATCTTGTCTCGTATAAAAGCCTTTTCTCATTAATTAACATGCAAGATTGTTTTTTCATACCGCGCTAGAAGTACGTATTTTTATGCCTGACATTTTATAACTTATAACTCTCTAAACAATCTTTAAATTTTGAACAACCAATTATAAGAATTTTGTGTATGATATTGATGATTTTTATTCACTATATTTGTGTATTTTTTTATTATCATTTTTAACAACTTTTATTCTTTGTATATCACTATATATATGTAATGAGCTAATTTTTAGGTGGATTTTGACAACTTTTATTCACAAATACATATATATGCTTCCATTTCTAGAAGCAAAACAAATTAAATGCATACAAATTTGTGGTCGATCATGTGAAAGTGGCGGTGTTTCAAATTTGTGGGTGCAAAATTAGACTTTGACTAGTGTGTGGTTTGCTTTGACACTCAACCTCTTGCTTGACTCTTGCTTGGTTCTTAATTCTTCGGATTCTCCAACTCTCAACAAAGTTGCTTGGCATGTAGTAATTAGTGTTGTTCAAGTTGATGTCTTCAAGTGGCTGGACAGCTGCTTTTGAGCTTTCTATGAAGCTTAGACATTTTGCATGTGAAATCACATGCTCAAATCATATATGAGTATTTACATTACGGCATATTATTAATTCGGGACAAAGGATCTGAATGGTCGGAATAACAACAACAATAATAACATTTACCCAGAATAATCCCACCAAGGCAGGATCTGGGGGGTCAGGATGGGGACATTTCAGACCTAGATGAAATGGTCGGAATAACCATATAACTAAATAAGACCCGATGATCATAAACAAACCTAAAACTTTGAGCTATAACAAGATATTGCCATAACTCATTAAACTTTGAATCATGAACCTTAACATGATTGCACCCAAAACTCTCTCTAAATTCACTATCTTACTCAGTTAATACCCAAGTGTTCCAAAGAGATTAATACTGGTGTTTTGACCCGACATTATAATGGACGGTCCAAAGTTCGAAACAAAGTCTTACATGCAAATTTAAAAACAATATAATATTAGAAATAATTCACCACCAGCTATTAGTTGCAACTTGCATTGTTTTGTGCTTCATCAAAAGTTAACAAATCTTCACCCAGCATACAAGTTGTCTGTGTTGCATCTCTTATATCAGAGTTACTTGCATTCTATTTCTTATGGCACATCACTTCTAAATGGGCTCCTTCCACCCAACATACTTCGAACACTCCCTTTTTGGGCTTAGCCCAATGGGCTTTTCTTTTGCTCCTTCCAAATAGAATGGGCTCACAAAGGCCCAAAAAAAACTATCCCACAGTCCACACTTGTTTTTGGATATTCGAGGTGACTAATATTAGAGATTTTGACGTGTTTTTTAGCCTCAAGAGTATGCTCAGTTGTTTCTTTAAAATGGAGTAAATCTCCAAAATGATAATGACTGTTCCCATATTTGCGGTTATCTCCAAATTGTGAATTCCTCTTGATTCATTTATGTGAGAGCTCGGGTTTTGGGTCGATTCCATTTCGATTTCTATAAATTCTTGTTCGTTCTTCGAGTCAAGTTTCGGGACGAAACTTTCCTTAAGGGGGGTAGTATGTAATATTCGGTTTTATTCGGTTATATTTTATTTTCTTCCTTAGGGATAAGATTCAAGATTCTTGCACTACAAGCTACCCTATTCTTAGTGATCAAGTAATTTCATTCCTTAGATCGTAAGTCATTCTACGGCTTGTTCGACTCGGTTACTCATAATTAATTATAAGAACATCTACTTGAAAATACAGTTACGTATACTTGCATAATAAAATAACATATATATATATCAATACACATGTAATTCAGTTACATTGTATATATCAATACACGTACATCCTAAATCCTAATTAAGCTATCTTTTACCGATCAAAACAAATTAAGCTATCCTTTATTGGAATAATAATTTATCTATTTAACCCTAGATCACCGTCCTGTATATAAGTACGCTCCTTCGTTCCCTTCTTCGTGGAGACCTTCTGCCGTGAGGTTGAGCACATCGCACTTCCTTCGTCTTCTTCGGCCGGTCGTCAACGGTGTGCCGTCGTTCTTTCCCCTTTTCCCATGATCAATCAAACCATCTCGTCGTCTTTGTGAGCGCTCGTCCGTTTGCCCTCCCAACCCATCCAGCCCGTTGTTGTGACTGTCGTTCCCAATCAATTGCCGCCGCCGCTGCCGGTAAGTGGTCAGGCCCAGTTCCTCTACGTTTTTATGTTCTTGGGTGGGTGGTGGGGTGGTCGTCGTCGGGCCGAAGTCCGGGTCGAGAGGGTCGTTGTCCCGTTATTGTTGCATAGTGTGATCAGGAGAGTGTATTGTAGGAAGTGGTACGTGGGTTGCTGATTGTGTGGCCAGTAGTTAGTATTGTAATTAGGCTAGTTAATTAGGTGATTGATCGTGGGTTTTGTGAATTTAGAAGAAGGTGAGTGATCGTGTGTATGCATGGGGTCATTGAAAGCAAAGGAAGGAGGAGAGGGCCACAGGAAGAAAGTGGTTGTGGGTTGAGTGGGTGAATCAATCAATTAGTAGAAAACTTGTTTTGGGAGGCAGTAGGGAATTCTTAATTAATGGTTTTCGGTCAAACTTTAGTGTCCATTAGATCATAGGTTTCGATTTATTAATTTCTATTCTGAAAAATATTCAGGGAGCCCGTGTTTCTGTCTCGTTAGCTTCTCGAGAGTTTGTCAAAAGTCCTTCGCTCACAAGGTAAGTCGTTCTGCGACTTGCTCGGCTAGGTGGTTCTATTCTAATTCTTGTTGGATTACATGCTGTGCTGGTAGGATTGGTTTTGGGGAATTAGTCCCTAAAAATATTATTTTACTAAAATGTTTTATTTATATATATGTGTGTGTGTGAGTGATCGTATTTGTTGTGTATGCAACTGGTTTTCAAAAGGGTTTTATCGTATTAAAAGATTTTATCGTATTTGTTTTATTTTTCTAAAATGTTGTATTCATGTATATGAGTGTGTGATATGTGTGTAATTGGTTTTCAAACGGGTTTTATCGTATTAAAATATTTTCACGCGTTTTCTCTGTGTTGGCATCTAACCGGTACGGCCTTGTTCTCGGATTTTCGAGGAGAAGTGGATTTCTAGAGGCATGGTCGTATGGCAAGGAGAGCCCTTTCAAAAATTATAAAAATGTTTTGGCGAGTGCTCTAGTAGGGGCTCGACCAGGGGTTGGAAGTGTGTGGAAAATGGAATGGCTGGAGGATGCCTTAGATGCGGGTGCTGTGGGTGGAGGCCGTTAACACCCCGCCTAGGATTGTGCGTGTCTGATTGTGCGTGTGTGATTGTGCGTGTGTGATTGTGCGTGGATGTGAATGTGTGGATTTGTGAATGTTTGTGTATGAGGATCTGTAACTGTGATTTTGCTAAGTGAATTGGAAGGTGTGTGACTAACTGGACTTAGGACTGGACTAGAGCTATGCGTGTGATTGCGGACTTGTTTGCTGACCTTAGAAACTCGTTTTGAAACGTTCTATTAGTACTGTATGTTTTCTGACTTGGATTAGAATAGTAGCTGACCCCTCGGGGAACCATTTTTCAGACTCCAGGTATTCAGGAATCCGTGTAGGGACTTGGCGGATTGGTGATGTGAAGCGGCGATGCGTGTCTTAGGGTGGTTTGGGTTGAGAGAATGATCGTTGTATTTTGATTCATGTTATTGGTTGATACTTTGCATAAATTTATATCGTAAGTTGTTAGTTATTGTACTTGGGGTTTGGGGAGTTCCTCATTGTTAGTCTTGGGGTTAGTTGGGATCATGAATTGTTTTGTAAAAGCTTTACTTCGTAATACCAGTTGGATGTTTTTCAATGTTTTCTCGCCGTGCCCGCGTTGCAAGATCTGAATGTTCTGTTGTCGAACCAGCTTGGTAGCGCCTCGTGAGGTCTACTACCGAGTAACGCCTTGTCAGAAAGACGGGGTGTTACAAATTGGCATCAGAGCCAGGTTGGCAACAAGGGCACAAGGAACTGAACAACGAGTGCACTCGAGGTCCAACTTGAACTAAAACCGGCCGGTGTTTTCAAAAGTTTTCATTGGGGTAGTCATATTGCATTTAGGTGGGGTAGGTGACACGTCGCGACTCCGCCACCATCAGCCGAAGGATCTCACGTAGTTAGTAAGTTTAGTGTCAATTCAAGTTCGTGTAGGTCACTTCGTGGTTGATTTGATTTCCATTTGTTTGACCATGTATGATCTTGTTGGAATTGTTTGACTTTGTTTGCCTCTTGTAGTATACGAGTTTGTGTGTATGTATGTCATCATAGAGTTAGTTCGTAGATTAGAGGTAGAGAACTAGGATTTGATTGTTGACTTGTTCTATTGTTTTGATTGTGACTTTGTTGGTTGTCTCTGGATTGTTTCCTATATTATCGACCTTAGATTATTAGTTAAAGTGTAGTAACCTGAGTTCATTTCTATGTGATGGCTTTTCCTTTGATTTGATATCGATTTTGTTTAACTTTCTTTTAAGTACAATGTTGTTATGTGGTTAATTTCTATAACTATGATTTGGAGTTCAAGTTTGTATTTTGTGTTGCTAGCTAAGTTATACTATTCATATTTTGTTTGACTAGATAATTATATTAGTTGATGTGTTTGCTTGAATCTCCTTTGGTACAAGTCTAGCTAGTTTGATCGTAAGTGTCCAAGCTTGTTTGATTTTATGTGACCCTGTACTTGTGATAGTATTCCTAGTTTCGATTAGGTTCGAGGACGAACCTCTTTAAGGAGGGGAGGTTGTGAGAGCTCGGGTTTTGGGTCGATTCCATTTCGATTTCTATAAATTCTTGTTCGTTCTTCGAGTCAAGTTTCGGGACGAAACTTTCCTTAAGGGGGGTAGTATGTAATATTCGGTTTTATTCGGTTATATTTTATTTTCTTCCTTAGGGATAAGATTCAAGATTCTTGCACTACAAGCTACCCTATTCTTAGTGATCAAGTAATTTCATTCCTTAGATCGTAAGTCATTCTACGGCTTGTTCGACTCGGTTACTCATAATTAATTATAAGAACATCTACTTGAAAATACAGTTACGTATACTTGCATAATAAAATAACATATATATATATCAATACACATGTAATTCAGTTACATTGTATATATCAATACACGTACATCCTAAATCCTAATTAAGCTATCTTTTACCGATCAAAACAAATTAAGCTATCCTTTATTGGAATAATAATTTATCTATTTAACCCTAGATCACCGTCCTGTATATAAGTACGCTCCTTCGTTCCCTTCTTCGTGGAGACCTTCTGCCGTGAGGTTGAGCACATCGCACTTCCTTCGTCTTCTTCGGCCGGTCGTCAACGGTGTGCCGTCGTTCTTTCCCCTTTTCCCATGATCAATCAAACCATCTCGTCGTCTTTGTGAGCGCTCGTCCGTTTGCCCTCCCAACCCATCCAGCCCGTTGTTGTGACTGTCGTTCCCAATCAATTGCCGCCGCCGCTGCCGGTAAGTGGTCAGGCCCAGTTCCTCTACGTTTTTATGTTCTTGGGTGGGTGGTGGGGTGGTCGTCGTCGTGCCGAAGTCCGGGTCGAGAGGGTCGTTGTCCCGTTATTGTTGCATAGTGTGATCAGGAGAGTGTATTGTAGGAAGTGGTACGTGGGTTGCTGATTGTGTGGCCAGTAGTTAGTATTGTAATTAGGCTAGTTAATTAGGTGATTGATCGTGGGTTTTGTGAATTTAGAAGAAGGTGAGTGATCGTGTGTATGCATGGGGTCATTGAAAGCAAAGGAAGGAGGAGAGGGCCACAGGAAGAAAGTGGTTGTGGGTTGAGTGGGTGAATCAATCAATTAGTAGAAAACTTGTTTTGGGAGGCAGTAGGGAATTCTTAATTAATGGTTTTCGGTCAAACTTTAGTGTCCATTAGATCATAGGTTTCGATTTATTAATTTCTATTCTGAAAAATATTCAGGGAGCCCGTGTTTCTGTCTCGTTAGCTTCTCGAGAGTTTGTCAAAAGTCCTTCGCTCACAAGGTAAGTCGTTCTGCGACTTGCTCGGCTAGGTGGTTCTATTCTAATTCTTGTTGGATTACATGCTGTGCTGGTAGGATTGGTTTTGGGGAATTAGTCCCTAAAAATATTATTTTACTAAAATGTTTTATTTATATATATGTGTGTGTGTGAGTGATCGTATTTGTTGTGTATGCAACTGGTTTTCAAAAGGGTTTTATCGTATTAAAAGATTTTATCGTATTTGTTTTATTTTTCTAAAATGTTGTATTCATGTATATGAGTGTGTGATATGTGTGTAATTGGTTTTCAAACGGGTTTTATCGTATTAAAATATTTTCACGCGTTTTCTCTGTGTTGGCATCTAACCGGTACGGCCTTGTTCTCGGATTTTCGAGGAGAAGTGGATTTCTAGAGGCATGGTCGTATGGCAAGGAGAGCCCTTTCAAAAATTATAAAAATGTTTTGGCGAGTGCTCTAGTAGGGGCTCGACCAGGGGTTGGAAGTGTGTGGAAAATGGAATGGCTGGAGGATGCCTTAGATGCGGGTGCTGTGGGTGGAGGCCGTTAACACCCCGCCTAGGATTGTGCGTGTCTGATTGTGCGTGTGTGATTGTGCGTGTGTGATTGTGCGTGGATGTGAATGTGTGGATTTGTGAATGTTTGTGTATGAGGATCTGTAACTGTGATTTTGCTAAGTGAATTGGAAGGTGTGTGACTAACTGGACTTAGGACTGGACTAGAGCTATGCGTGTGATTGCGGACTTGTTTGCTGACCTTAGAAACTCGTTTTGAAACGTTCTATTAGTACTGTATGTTTTCTGACTTGGATTAGAATAGTAGCTGACCCCTCGGGGAACCATTTTTCAGACTCCAGGTATTCAGGAATCCGTGTAGGGACTTGGCGGATTGGTGATGTGAAGCGGCGATGCGTGTCTTAGGGTGGTTTGGGTTGAGAGAATGATCGTTGTATTTTGATTCATGTTATTGGTTGATACTTTGCATAAATTTATATCGTAAGTTGTTAGTTATTGTACTTGGGGTTTGGGGAGTTCCTCATTGTTAGTCTTGGGGTTAGTTGGGATCATGAATTGTTTTGTAAAAGCTTTACTTCGTAATACCAGTTGGATGTTTTTCAATGTTTTCTCGCCGTGCCCGCGTTGCAAGATCTGAATGTTCTGTTGTCGAACCAGCTTGGTAGCGCCTCGTGAGGTCTACTACCGAGTAACGCCTTGTCAGAAAGACGGGGTGTTACAATTTATTTATTTGTTTTTCTTTTTTTTCCAAAGCAAATAAATGTAAAGTTGTTCTTATTAGATCTCCAAAATGGAGAATCTATTAGAATTAGAGTAAATTAAATTTGGAGAAAATGGTTATTGTTTCTCCATTTTGGAGAATTTTGATGCCGCCCTTAAAATCTCAATTTACAATTGTGATGCCACCCAAGATTAGGCTCAAAAGAGGATGCTTTGCTTGTATGGTTCTAACATCATCACTCCATAATCTTATCTAAATTCCATTTTGTCTTACGTTTTGGATTTGGAAACTCTATTAGAGCCTATTAGATTGCAAACTAAGAAACCTAAAATGTAAAAAACATGAATGTAATCCATTCTCTTGACATGATACATCAACAAATCTAAACTATGTTTTTATGAGGAAAGGGTGTCAGAATAAATGGCTTTCTCATTTTGAACCTTCTCGTGTATCGGAAAATGTATAGTCTGTTTACACCAAATCACAAGTCCATTTTCGCATTGTATTTAAGGTATAACATGTTGAAAGGAGATTTTTATTAACGTATCATAACCCTTTTTTTGGTCAAAGGAGAGACAGCGCTCTCCGTACCCTTGAGGAGAGTCTTATTAGTTAACCGAAAAATGTACCATGACACTAAAACATATTAGTTTCGTTTTGTTTTCGTTTCTATAATTTACAACTAAACGGGTCCTTAGTGCATTAATATTGTTTCTTAAGGGGTGTGTCACCTCAATGGGAAACTGACACCTGGTCTCCTTCAAGAATTCAATCAAGATTGATCAAAATGCAGGCAATCTAAAAAGCTGAGAAAGTTCATACGCAAAATACACATGAGTCGATATAACTCTGGCTAGATAGCTAGATCTCTTGCAATATCACCACACAACTTTGTAGGTACATTAATTACATCTTTGATGATTAATGTAATGGTCCCCTTTTGTGGCCTTCTCTATCACCCACAGAGATAATGTTAATGTTGCATCTCTTTCTCTTTGGAAATTGACAACTCGAACAATGTAATTTGCCAAATTCATGATACGAAGCAACCAGGCTATATAGCTTGTATCCCTCGCAAATTTCCACTTTTGGGTTCGGCCAAATTGAAGGTGGGGATTGCTTGATTAGCCTCATACTCCCTCCGTCCCGGAAAGTTTGTCCATAAAACACATTTGCACGCGGATTAATGAAAAGTGAAAAAGTTTGATAAGTGATGGGAAAATGTGTTAAAGTGGATAGAAAGGGTATAAAAAAGAGTAATTTGTAAGATTGGTTGGGGATAATTTTGTAATTTTATAGAAAAAAGTGATAAAGTTGAGAGAAAAGTTGGATAATGGGGGTAATATATGAGATTGTATGAGGGTAAGATTGTAAAAGCATAGTGATATAAATGGAAATAAAGTAAAGATGGACAAACTTTCTGGGACGCCCGAAAAGGAAAGGCGGACAAACTTTCTGGGACGGAGGGAGTATAATATATGCCAAATGATTTTGTTTATTTATTTATTTTTCAATTTATTTTTTCCCATTGTCTTTTGTGTTGTCTTGCAATATTTCTTGTACATCATACGTGTTACACCGACAACCAAGAGAGTTAGGTGGGACTTTATCAATAACTTTCACGATTTTACAAAAACACCCTTCATTAACTCCTCTTGGTACTATCTTAGATTTTCATCTACCTTTCTATTTCCAACTCAACTAGCTTGATGATAATTACTTATATGTTTTGTCTTAATTCATTAATTTAAAGTCACCTTAATTTTTTTGAAAGTGATAGTTTAACCCATCATGTGGAGGAGAGATCGAGAGAGAAACTCGTACCATATTGAAAATTGAAAGATAACATGTATAAAATATAAGTACATGCGTTACTTTTTTCTATTGTCAATTAATTTTAGGATGGAGTCTCATAAGCTTATGTATTAAAGCTTATTGCGTATATGCGCGCGGATTAACGTATAAACCCCTCATGTCAAAATGGCTCACCAACTTTAACACGTCTTAATATATTCAGTTGGCAGCATAGTCAATTGATTTTATACTCTACTAGAGTTACGATATAGTCTCATCATCATCGTGTATGTGAACACAGATGACTTATGTTAATACATCAATAGATTCCTATACTTAATTTTTGTTGCAAACAAACCCCTCTATTTAAAGATGTTCTATTAGAAGTCTCCACTCACATGAATTTGTTCTATTGAGCTTGTCATCAATAATCCTTCGTTACGTGAAACAAATGAACATTGACTTGACTCTCGTGATTAATGGCGTTACGTTATCCAATTTTAAGTCCGCTAAGATTCCATTAGCTATATAACCCACATATTATAAATAATATACCAAGTACGATGGTAAATTTTATGTATTAAATCTATCTTGTTGTTGTAATTGTGATTTATAAAGTCTTACGTTGTTTAAAGTTAGATAATGTGATGATTACTCATCAATTACGGGAGCCAAGTTAGTGTATGCTCATTTCATGTAATGAAAGATTAGTTTGTTTGCAAAAAAAAACGTATAATTAAGTACATAATTTAATAGAACAAGTTTAATAGTGTTGGGAAATTTCGGATCGTTCTAGCAATTTGATAATTAGAAAGCAAACCAAGACAAAGAACATAAGCAATTGTTGACCTAGTTCGTCACAAGGACTACGTCTGGGGGCACTACCAAGCTAGAAATTCTCCACTAGATCAGAGGACTAACACACTAATTACAAGGATTCTTTATAAGCCTAACATCTCAATCTCAATTCTAGGGGCACTAACAAGGATTCTTCCTAAGCCTAACATCTCAATCTCGCTTTCAAGATTTTCTCTCAATGCTTAGGATAACACACCAATTACAATAATCAAGACAAGTATAAATAAGAAAACTAGAGCCACAAGATATAAAATTCCTAAGGAAACAAAATATCCCGAAAGATATAGGATCTCGTCGAAATCCCGCGGACATAGCCCGAAACTCGGGCAAACACCTCAAACCGCGGGCGCGCTCCAAGTCCCTTGCCCGCGTTCCGCATGCAGAACGTTCCATCCCAAAATGCGGCCAGGGACACCGAGACGCGGCCGCGTCTCCTCCTGGCATGCCCGCGTCTCCAGCCCAGTTTAGAGACCGCGGTTCCGAGACCGCGGCCTGCCCGTGCCCGCGTTTCAAAGACTCGTGTTCTGTCGTCATGGCGCGGCTTTCCCCGGCCAAAGCGCGGCCGAGCCTTCGAACTACCCCGAGTTTCACTTCTCTTCCGCCTTCTTTTTTACTTCTCTTCCTCGTTTTCGGTCCTTAGCTTGTTCCGTGTTCTTCTGCCTAATCGAATCAGACTCCATACTCAACAAATAGAACATTTTTAACTAGAGGAGTTTGTTTACAAAAAATGTACAAGTACATGGATTTGTTTATGTATTAAGCCTTATCAAATATCCAATTCACAAGAATTTAACATGGTATTAAAGCTTGTTCGAATTTTTATCAAAACCTTGAACTTGAAGGATATATACTAGACATGGGTGTTAGTAGGATTGGTCGTGCATATACACATACGCATACGCATTAGGCCTAATACACAAGTTCGATGCCATTTTTATTTTAATTCATGATATATATAATTGACATTTTTTTTTAATCTCCGAACAATTTTGACTCTCTTTCTTGGCTCTTTAATTGGATTCATGTGTGTTACACAGGCACGGACACAATGGTGGACTGGGGTAGGCTCCAGCCCACCCTAAAATATTAGAAAAAATAAAAATAGAATAAATTAAATAATAATAATATAAAAAATAAGATAAATGTAGTACTCCCTCCGTTTCATAATAAGTGTCGTTTTAGCACTTAAAATTTGTTTCATAATATGTGTCGTTTTAGGTTTTCAAAGTGATTTTATAGGGGTGAATGATGATAATTTTTATTGGAATGTGTATTTGTTGACTAAAGTTGTTCATGCATTGGCCAAAAAAATGTAATGAGTGGTAAGATTAAGAAAAAGTTGTAAGTTTTAAAGTGGATGATTGCTTTTCTTAAAAACTGTGTTAAGAGCTAAAACGACACTTATTGTGAAACGGAGGGAGTAGTAAACTAGTTAAATTAAAGTAATTTAGCCCACTCAAATTATTTTGATGATAATTAGCCCACCCTAAGATGGAATCCTGGATCCGTACCTGGTGTTACCCCATCACAATGGTGCGATCTTTTGGCTTACCGGTCAGCTTGTAGACCCTTCATTCATCTTGAGTGGTTCACAACATCTAGGCTAGTTTGTCATCACTTAGGAACGTTACATATATATAGAATTGCATATGTTCCTTCTTTTCTCCAAACATACGTGACCTACAATCGGAATTGGGAAATATAATAAAACAAAACATGTGAAAAACTGTGAATTCATTATGAATGATACATAGAGATCTAGCCATATGTTCTTTGACAATCTAACCACACCCCATCTCTACATCGATGGTGAATTGCATGCATGTGTGGCAAAAAGTGTGTTGTCAACTTCAATGGTCGTTCAATTTAATGGGACCGTTTAGATCGTCATATGTATACATATACATACATATTGGTGATGAAGTCGGTAACTATATAGATACAAATTTAATTACATTCATGTGTTGGGTAGATATATAGATGGACGTGGACCACTAATTTAGACTTGCACTATGCATGTCTTGATTAATTGTACGTAATTGTAGATAGCTAGGGCAACGTACGTACGTAACTATTGATAGAATGTGAATAACAAACTAATCCATTATTTCCGGTGGCTGGAATTATAATTTTTTTGGTAGAAGGAGAGGCGACATTCTCTGATAACCTCAGACAACGTTTTATTAATAATATAAAAAAGAGGACTAAGTAGTCATCAAACGTAAGATAGCCCGATCTTTGCATCATCAAACACAAAAGAAAAAATCCATTGAAACGGGGCACACAATACATGAGTTCGTAAAGATAAGAAAAAGCAATACATTATTTCCTAAAGGATAAGAAAAAACAATATAATTAATCAAGACGGCCTGCAACAGAATTCGTCTTGCGGTACACATACATGATGAATTGGATATTCCAATCCCTACTAATTAAGCCTTGGCATTGAGTGACCGGGTTGCAGAGCCGACAACTCTTATTCATTCTTTTGTTCAACAAATTAATAGCTAATTGAGAGTCCGAGTCCAAAGTTACATCAACTGACCAGGTTGTAGAGCGGATGACATTAACATGGTAGTAGGAATTATTGATTGTGTGCATTCATATATATGTACGTGTTCATAATAATATGTTTCTTTTTAAGGTACATATATAAATTATGCAAGTTTGATGTAGGCACGTTTTGCACCCAAAACGTAGGTCCAGGGATTTGCTAACTATTATAATACTGTATATGTTACATATGTAACAGTCACTACCAAACAAATTTATATCATTGTTACATGATTAATAGAATTGTACAAAAGTAGGTCGCCATCGGACTCGTTTGTTCAACATTGGTGTGTATGGAGGAAATAGTAATATAAACATTGAATGAAGCCATGTATCTTTTTTGTTTTTCCATTGATGATTTTTCATGTAATTTGGCTTTTTTGGGTAGTAGTAGACTAGTGAAATGTCTCGATTCATTTTATTAAATCATTAGACCAATTCCTAATTGTAAAGTGTTATTCGATCTTGTGAGTATCGTATACGGAAGAGTGGTCCTAGCTTTCATGCTTTGGAACTCAATTCACATCTGTTTTTTCGATAAGAAAATTAAAGAAGGGCATTTTGGTTAAGGATTCATTTCTATATTTTTTTTTTAGCAATGGGAAATATGAGAGAACTTTTCTAAGGAAAGACAATGGATAAAAGATTCTAAGTCTAAAGTTGTAAAAAACGAAATGGCTAGTATATAAATGTGAGGCCACTTATATTTCTGTCTTTTTAAATTAACTAGGATGTTTATCCTATACCTTCAATTAAAACATTCATTTATATTTTTATATTTTATTAATGTTAAGATGAAACCTTAACTTTATATACTGAACTTATTGTGTATATGCACATGGTCGGACACCTTTTCATTAATATTGGCTCATGAGATTTTAACATGATATTAGAACTAGTTCTAATTGGATCATGCCTCTTGATTGATAGATTTGTTGGCTTAAAGCCATGATTGGGCTAGCCGATCTAGAAAGCACGATGTCAAGTGATAACTAAGCCAAGTCAGTTACCCCATTGACCTTAAAGGGTATGTGGTTCTATATTGGGAATTTTGAGAAGCACTATACTATATAAATTTGTGAGTTACTTCTCTTCTTGCCAATTAGGTTTAGAATAAAACTTGATCAATTTATGTGTTGTGTTTATCACGTATGTTCTTATGAGTACGATCATGAGGAGTAGGAAGTTACCAAATCTTTACTTTACTTTATAACCCAGTGGAGTTCCTCTTCCGGGGAATCTGGGGGTCAGGATGGGGGCACCCCTGGCTTACGCAAAGGGGGTGCGCCCGAAAGACCCAAAGAAAAGAAAAAAAAGAAAACTGAAACTCAATTATGTGCCAATCATAACTGAATTTAGTTAAAATGCACCAAAATTGATGTAGGGGTCATATCCAACTCAAAGGCACTATAACAGCCAAAGAGCATGAGGATTAGGCCCCAATAGGAAGTTACCAAAGCAATTCGGAAAAGCTTGCAACTTGAGTGTAAGCATTGAAATTTACATTTACAAGAAAGTTGTACTAGATTGGTTGATGCATAATGGAAACACTTATTCAACCAACTTGTTAACTAAGCGAATAGTCACTCTCCCGACCAAAAAAAAGCGAATAGTCACTCTCTTTCAAGATTCTAGCTCACTTATTCAAACTGGCGGTTTTTCTGTTTTGGAACCGCCGATTTTAAATGTTGAACCGGAGCCGGAGAACTGGAGAAGGGTCGGCTTCTTTGGCTCGGCTCGCAAAACCAACACTTTTGTCCAATTTGATTTTCTATTTGAACTGAACCGAAACCATGACTAGGTAAAACAACTTGTCATCTACGCACTTTTCTTGTTTAGTGATTCATTCTGAACTTTGATGTTCATGATTTCCTCACATACAACCTATGTGTCGTACATATTGTGGATTTCGCTAGCTTACTTTTGGAATCACTAGAAGACTAACATGACCCCTTCTATATACCAGTAGAGATAAATACTCTCTTTGTTGATCTTGGTCCATCAGACTTTAACAAAGATGTATGATTATGATTTTAGGAATTTACCCAAGAGTGTAACTATCCATTATGTTCAATGGATCTTTTGAATATAGCGTTATGCCGAATGAGGTTGATATCGCAGTTATGTAATTTAAGCAAATCGATCGGGTGATTAATCGGCTTCCCCAAAGAAGATGATTAAGTATTTTTTTTGGTTGAGGGCACTGTACATGAGAGTCGAATCGGCAACTTTTGGATACTATCCTTGTAGATTTAACCTCTTGACTAGATGCTCAAAAGCCGATGATTAAGTATTTTTTAACACCGTTAAGGTACGTACATTAATTAGGAAACGCTTAACGTTTTTAAGGACTCATATGTATCAATCTCCCATGCATGGTGTGTACGTATGTCCTAAATCTTCGTAAGGCTAAGATTTTATATGATTAAGGGCATGCATCTTTATCACAATACATATACATTGCACCATTATCATAATATATAACATGCATTGCATCTTTATCATTTCTTTGGATACCTTAATTACGTATCATGCATGCTTGGTTATTAATTGGTACTTTAGCGTTTGGAGGACCCCCAAAAGTACCAATTATGTTGCAATTTAGGGTCAATTACTGAACAATGCTTCGTTCGTTCTCATTAACTAAAGTATCCATTTTGCATGTGGAAACCCTACTTAAGCAGTACTTTGAATATGGTCCAGTTCATACAATTGGTAAGATATCAATATCAATACAATCTGTCTTTTAGTTTACGTACTAATTCAAAACACTGATGAATAATTACAAACTAATTAGATGTACTAGATAATAATTTTCACCAAAGCTAGAAACGATTGAAAACCATGTTGATCAACCCACGTACGTTTATAACTCCTCAAGAGGAAATAATTAATAAATCCCTAGTACAAATTTCCGTTAGAAGGCAATCTCCAATCCCTAGTACAAATTTCCGTTGCTAGCTTATGGGCAGGTTATGTCTAGATTTTGAATTATTTTCTGGTATTATTGTAGTATTATTGTACGTAAAATTAAACGATTAATCATGAAAGCTAATTAATTAAGATAATTTTTGATCAAAAAAAAATTAAGATAATTAATGGTGATTCCTGCATATAACCACCTTGTTACATCTTGTTAATTAGGTGGTCCAAACTCCAAAGTGCAAATCATGACTAACACGGTAGAGTGGTGTTTTAGCTAGCTTGCATTTTCTTTAGTAAAGCTCTTTTCAATTCTTTAACTAGTATAAATCCCATTTTACTTACGTGTAATATAAATATATACTTGAATTAAACGATTCGATATCAAATTTTGGCATAACTTTGTTTTTAACTCGAGCAAGTACAACTCAAGTGTGATAGACTTGAGTATGAACTTATTGACCTGCGTACTATATGTGTATTTTTATTATATATTAATATAATTTTAATTTTAAAATAATTTTGGCTAATTTCATATTTATATTATTTTATATATATTATTAATGTATGAGAGTTTTTTCACTATGTTTGAAGTAATTATAAGATTTAATTAGTTTTAGAGGATACAATTATAAAATAAAATTATTATTTTATTCAGACTAGATAATGTGATACAAAATTTTAATGACACCTACTTTATACTCAATTATAGTAGATTGATTAATTCAATTACAAATGGGAGACTAATATTCATACTCTACGTTGTTCATCATTAATCATGTGATCAATTTTTAATGACCGAATATATATTGCATAGATCAAGGCCAATATTTCAAAATTTTATGCAATTGTGGACCACTTTTCCCTTGATTGTACACATCTAAGATCTTTTTATTTGTTTCAATATTTTATATATGTACCAAAGTACTATGATTAATATTAATGTAAAAAAAAACAGTACGTACTATGATTAATTGATTATCGATCGACGTGTAGGATTAAGGAGTACGTGGACGGGTATTTGCCGCACAAATTGTGCTTTAAAATTTTGGTTGATTTAAAAAAAAACGATTCATTAAATGGAAAAGTTAGCAACTAATTGCTTCTATAATCGTGGCCGTTCCTTTTAATATTAGATGCAAATCTGAACTAATAAATAATTCACTTTAATTTGATCTCGACCATCTATAATGATTCCATATAGTATTGTGTATCATACTATCATCTATAAACTCACTTTTAAAACATGATTATAAATGGCCCATTATTGGTAAACCCATGAATTATTAGGTGGAAAAGAACTAAAAACATTTAAAGAAAAACTCAATAAATCTTAAGGTGGGAGGAAGCTGAAACATAATAAATAAATAAATTGGATTTTTTAGGCAAGCATCTATGGATAGAATGATTTGTTGTTTTTATTTATTTAAAGATTTAAATCTTTCATTACATATTTGTATATTTTCTTTTATGATTTTTAGTTTTCGAAATCGAAAAATTATTGTATACTCTAAGAGTATACGTTAAAAGATTGTAAATAAATTAAGGTAAGCGAAAAAAACGGATAGGGAGAGGGACTTGAGTTTGGACAATTGGGCAAGTATTCATTCCCAAGTTAAGTATCAAATTATTGCAAAAATACGTAAAATTTATAAACATTTTTGTACTCGTGTCAAACATGAGCTAACCTAACAATCTGACCTACATCAAGCTATAAATCAACCTGTGTCAATGTACAAATGCTTGGAATCCATAGTTACCCGGAATTTGTTGTAAATATATAGGTTTAAGGCAAGTGTTTATCGATCTATACCTTGAAATAATCCGACCTATAAATAACCCAACTTAACTTGACCCAAACTCGAATTGGACAACCTACTTAACGGGTTTATTGTTTAATTAGTACTGTACTATTCAATATGCTTATGTTATTATATACAAGTTGATTTAAATAATTTACAAATTGGGAGAAGAGAATGCATGGAGGCCTCCCACACACCTAGCTTGTTGAGGAAATTTAGGTAAACTCTTGTCTCCATTCCTTTATTAGAATGTATCCCTTGGGTTTCATAAATTATCTTACCCTAAAATAATTCTAATTTCATAAATTTTCGGAGCCTTCGAGCATCTGGTCAGGCGGTTAAATCTACAAAGATAGTATTAGAGGTTACCGATTAGATTGTAACTAGTTATAACCCGGGCCTTGCCCGGGGCTTTTTTGAATAAAATTTAAAATGTATTAACTTACATATGATATAAGTATTATAAATTAAATATATAATTTATTTGAATCCGATAGTTATTGTGAAAACTGTAATATTTAAAATTGGTTAATTGGTTGATTTTAGTGATGCGGACCTATGTAGAACAAACTCGAATTTGATGGTGTGAACCTAGTTATTGACCCTGTCTTTTAAAGTAAAAACGTAATATAATAATTACATTTGATCTATGAATACAATATTTTAATTAATGTCATATTTCTAACTTTAAAATTATATATTATTATTATTTAAATATACATGTACATCTATTATTAAAATAAATAAATAAAATTAGTTTTTGTTCCTCATTAATCTAGTCCAAAATGGATGGTGTCAAATAGAAGTATAAAATAGTTAACTCTCTTCACTAATTGGTCAATCTAAATTTGCAAGAAAACCATAGTGGTCGGCTTGGCCCAACTAATATATAAAATTAACAACATGAACCTATACTCAAACCAAACTAACTGACTCAAACTCAACTGAACCAAACTTGTAATGAACCGACCCAATCAACCTATAAATTTCTACATCCCAAACTTGTATTCAATCTGAATTCAAATGAACTACCTCCTAAACCGACCTTATTAATGGTTATACTCTTCATCTATAACATCCAAAACATGAACTTAATCCGAACTCAAAAGAATCAACCCATCAAAATATTAGATATATGCCAGTAAATTGGGCCTTGCCCGAGACTTTTTTACGCTAAATTTGTAGCATATTAATTTACATATGACGTAAGTATTTAAATATATGCATATAAATAGGGCACAACTTATCTATATGAATTTGCCTATTTCACATATGGGTAGGAAAAATTATATACATATTACATATGGATTTTGTATAGATATAAATATTTTTTGAATAGGGATATTTGGCCTGGTATGAATAAAATATGAAGATGAGATATGAGATTTTCAATTGCTTATACAAATCCGTGAAGATGAGAATTTCGATGATTTTAAGAGCATATCATCATATAATTTTCAATTGCTTATTACATAGATATGAGATTGATTAGAACATATTCTGATTACGTAAAAATATGAGATATTGTATACAAGTCCGTGATCAATATGCTACTTGCCTATTAGGTATTTTAATTTTATTATAAATAGATAGAAAATCAATATAAAAATCTGTTAATAAAAATATGGTGAATGGTTTATAAAAACGTAATGACAAAACTGCTCTTAACTGCTTCAGGTTTATAAGTATACTAGCGAATGATCCGTACCTTGTACGGGGTAGTATTCTTTAGTTATTATATTGTATAAAAGGACGTTTACCTTTTGGATTATAAAATGGATTAGTTCTTGTATAACATCAAATATTTATATAAAGAAAAATTGTATATATTAAGTTTTTATACATACATAATTATATATATATTTAAATAATCAAGGAAGAATGTCATAAGATAAGATGCATTATCAAATTTTATTGAAAATTGATAAATATTTGGTCTTTCAATTAAATTGTGTAAACTGAATTATATAAATAAATCAATATTTAAAAAACTTATATTAGTATAGCATTATATAAAAGATATAGAGAATAATTAATAAGATTAAAAAAACAATTTTTTTAGTCTATATGTTAGAATGTTGTGAATATTTAATTAATATACGAAATATATAAATATCTAATTAAAATATTTACAAATTATTATCTTAATTCAGAAATGTAATTAGTACGTAATATTAAAGTTATATCAAATATATTATAAAATCTTTTTATTTAGATTTAATATGATATGATAGTAAAAAATATATTTAATATATGGAAGGAATATGTTTCTTAAATATAATGGTAGAATTTTCCATTGATGATTTTTTAAAAATATCATTATAAAAATAACGAAAAATAATTTATATGTAATACATTATTTTAATAAATGGGTAAAATATTAAGATTATGATCTATACATTATGACTATATAAAAATATTCTTGTAAAATAAAAAGTTTATGATAGATTTTTTGTATAAAGATAGAATTATATATTTGGATAGAATTATTAATTAAACAACTCAAATTATAAGATAGAACTAATAAGTTTGTATTAGATTGTGATAGAATTAAGATTTAATAAGATAACTTTTTTAATAAAAGAGTGATGTGGCGCAATATGGTGACAGAATTTGCTTCCGCTTTAGTATATAGTAATAGATATTGATTAAACTACAATTAATAGAATTAATAGTGTATATGATGCGAAAAAGGGAAGTCGGTGCTAGATTAAAAGATCGAGGGTGATAATTTTTCGACCAAAAAAAAAAAGAGGGTGATAATTTCATGAAATTAGAAGGAAGTAATTGAGTATTGAGAGGCAAAGTGGATTCACCTTTCCTTCGTTGTTGAATTTGGACTTTCCTCGTAAGTCATGACTATGTAGTTTTTTTTTTTTTTTCAGCTTTTACATTTCCCAACTTCTTCTCGTTATAAGGTTGAAAATGTAGAAAGAATGGCATATTTTCCCCTCATTCTTTTATATTGGCGTGTTGAATTTTACCATAAAGAGTTAAAGAAGTTAGAAGTAGACTTAAAGACTTGTGAGCGTTTGTGTTTGTTTTATCATTTACTTGTGGTATAAACGTGTTGAATACTTTCTCAACTTAAATAATTATCCTCATTTTAGCAAATGTACATAATGGAAAAATGTAAAAAAAAAAGATCTAGAAGAGCATCTTCAACAACATTCTTATTTTCTTAAAAATAGTAAATTTAGAAAATTTTAAATGTGTTTTGAACCCAACTTCCCTATCTAGTACTCAAAAATGGAAAAAGTCTCCACAATCTATACTATATATTAAAGCCGGAGAATTTCGAGCCTCCACGTTAATTCTGGCCCCACTTGATTAACAATTTTTTATGTTTTATTTTTCCTAATTATCTAATCTTTAACTTTATCTTTTTTCTTACCCATCAAATATCTATCTTTAAAGGCATATTATTTATCTTTAAAATTTCTTTAATTAGCTAACCTTTAATTTTATCTTTTTTCTTACTCATCTAATATCTATCTTTGAAACAATATTATTTATCTTTAAAATTTTCTTCTATAAAAGATACATATTACTGTAATTAACTTAACTTTTCAATCCCCATTTTAATCTATTTATATATAAGAATTAATATATATAGTATAGATTATAGTAGATACACAAATTAACGAAAAAAATAATCATTATCCGTACATGGTACGGGTCTTCAACTAGTATGATCAATATTTCCTAAATTTAGGGAAATCCCCAAAAATAGTTGAGGAGTACATTAAATGTATATATTATTACAAAGTCATTTAATTGATTGATTTTGATATTTTAATATTGTATATAAATAAATATAATAACAATATAAATATGGTTCTCCAAAATGGAAAATTCATTGGAATTAAAATGTAATTTTTTTAGAGAATATAAGATTTCATTCTACATTTTAGAAAAAATGATAGAATATCGGTTGGAAATGCTCTAAGAGGCAATGACTTGTGGAGTTATGGGTGTTTATTTATCTTGTTTGTTTGGTATTTGCGCGTTAAAATTTGCCTAATAAAGGGGGTATATGATTACTAGAAACCCAAAATTTGAAGGATAATAATTGGTTGGGAGAAAGGAGAGAAAAGAAAGAAGAGGAAATGCCATTAATGGCAATTGAGTGATTAGCCATCTTTCTAGTCATTGAGCTGTCTATTTCCATTAATGGTGTTAATTGTGGAGAGAGAAAGAGATATAGGACAAATACTTTTCGATTTGGTTAACGTTAAAAGAGAAGGGGGCTTCATTTTTCTTTTCTTGACTTCTCCCCTTTATTTTTTTTTCTTTTATTTGGGCACGTTATTATACTTGTTCCTCTAGCCAATGGGAGCACGAAACGTCATGAGAGAAAGTGATAAGTAGTGGGATCACACATGGCAACCAAAGAGTGTTAGAGATGGAAGGAATTTCCATGGAAATGGTCCATCCCATTACATTGGAAAGAAGTAGCTTATATGCTTTGAGCTAAAGTAAGCTTTGATCCTTTAACATGGGACGATGTTGGGAAGTTTGGGGTTCGATTTATATTTCTCCGTCACTTTATTCGAGTTAAAAAACCGAATTTTATAATTTGGTTTTACTATTAGGGTAAATTAGTCTGCGTAAGTTATTTATCTTGATTTATAATACTTATGTCAATTGGACTACTAGTTATGATTGTGTTAAGTATGTGATCTGGCGTTGCTAAACTCAACTTTAATGAGTCTAAAAAACCGAGTGGCTCATCTTGATATTGCTTTGTCATCAAGGGCGATAGTGGATTCCCTTGTCCATGGGAGGACAAGATTTGTGGGAACCAACCAGTAATCATAACAAATCCCTAACACTTAGATTTGGAAATAGCGAAGCTCGATGACTTGAAATCTTAGAGGCAACAAAGATTGAAGGCAATAACATCACCTTATTAATGGAACTAATGGTAAGTGAAATTGTCCATGAGGGATTGAGATACTTGCTTTTGCCATCATTTTTTTACTCATATACTTTGAAGGCTTTGGTGATCATCGCTTTCGGAAGATCAACAAGGCAATAAAATAGTATGTCAGTCAAATGTGAGGAAGATATTTTTAAAAAAACCATATAATCACCTCATTCGAAAGATTACTAAAATCAAATTCACGGCCTTTCACTACATAAATCTATATATAGGTCATTTTTATTTCACAAAAATGTTGAAAATTATAATACATGATCTAATATAAAATATTGCATTACATATAATACATGATGTAATGTAAGATATTCTACTATAATACATAAATTGGCGTCATAATGTATCATTCGATCAAAGTTTCAAATACAATGTAAATTAAATATTGTTAATAAAAGTGCTAGCTATAACTTAAGTTAACAAATCATTACCACTGGAGGATATTTTCCATATTATTATAAGAGAATTTTTCATTTGTATATGCTCTGTCATTCAAAGAAGGCATGGTTTATTTTGTTTTATCACCTAACTAAGCATCTTTCCTCTTTTAAAAAGACGAAAAAGCATAGTAACTTTTTATCAATTTGGATTTGAACCATGGTTGAAGCCTTGAAGGAACGAGAGTTTCATTTGTTTCTGTATATATTTTTCCATATTTTTTCCTTGATACTTTTAAGTTAAATTAAAATGAGTGTATTTCAACCAATTTTTTTTTTAAACGAGTGTATCATTTGTGAAAGAAAATATATACAGAAACCTTAAATGTCTTAAGACATTTGGTTCGACGATTAAGGCCTTGGGATAGTAGTAGTACTCCGAAGTTACTGTTTTAAATCTCACGAACGACGATTTGCCCTTTATTCTTAGAATTGATTAGTAACTAGTTCTCATCTCTTCTGGATGTTGGACGTGATCCTTATTTATTAAAAAAAATAAAGAAACCTTAAATGCAAAAATGTCTAAAAGAAGGAAGGCAGGCCAACAGGATGGGTTCGTGGGGCACCAATGTTTACTATCTATTGGAATCACAAACCAAAGCTCAAGTAATAACCACTTGTCTTTTTTTTTTTTAGCACAACCACTTGTCTTTTTAAAATAGTTTTTTGGCAAATGTTAAATAAACTAAACTTTCTATAACCAGGGGGACTAAATTGCAAAATACCCCCTATATAAACTGAGATACACACTATAGTTTTCCCCCAACCCCCCAAATCTACAGAGTGAGAGCAAATCAAAAACAGAGCATTAGCCCCCACAAACAGAAACAAACGAGGAAGAACAAGAAGAAAGATGATGAGAAATTGAGATCAGGGCAACAACCCAACTCATCAGAACCAGGAACTGAAAACCCCAATTTAGAAAAAAGAAAAAAAATGTGGGATCTGAACGGCTCTCTTGATCAGGACGCCAAAACGACGCCGTCCGTTGATAAAGGGAAGCGGGCCGGGTCGGGCTCAGTAGACAACTCCAACTCCTCGGCGGCAGAGGACTACACCGAGCCCGGATCCGACCCGGAAGACGATCAGGGCTTCCGGGCCAGCAAAAAGCGGCCCAGCAAGATTTTCGGGTTCTCCGTCGGCGGCGAAGAAGGCAGCTCGCCGGAGTGTACGGCCCCGCCGCCGGTGACCCACCAGTTCTTTCCGGTGGAGGAGGCGGCGGAGTCGTCTTCCGGCTTTCCGACGATTTTCCGGTCGCCGGAGGTGGGTTCTTCCGTCGCCGGCGAGGTACCGGTTCAGCCGGTGAAGAAAAGCCGGCGAGGGCCCAGATCGAGGAGTTCTCAGTACAGAGGGGTGACCTACTACCGGCGGACTGGCCGGTGGGAGTCACATATATGGTAATTTTTAAATTTTAGTTTTTTTTTTGGATTTACTAAATCAGATGTGAAATCAGTCTTGTAAATTCACTTCTTTTGTGGTGTTTGATTGATTTATTTTCAGGGATTGTGGGAAACAGGTTTATCTGGGTATGGTCTAATTTTGGTGATTTCTTTGCTCTTACATTTTTCCAAATTTCTTGAAGATCTTTCATTGTTTGTTTATTTTTTTATTTTTGTAATTAATTAATGATGTGGGTTTTGTGTTGGGGCAAACTGTTGTGTTCAGGTGGATTTGACACTGCACATGCAGCTGCTCGGTCAGTTTCTGTGTTCATCTCAATCTTGACCATGCAAATTTCCCATTTTAATCTCACAATAATCAATTTATTAATTTTTTAAAAAAATACCCTTTTTTAAATTCCTTAAAATATTTGATTTTGCAGTGCATATGACAGAGCTGCCATCAAGTTCAGGGGAGCAGAGGCAGACATAAACTTCAAGCTTGAAGACTACCAAAATGACCTTAAACAGGTATTTTATTTTATTTATTTTTGCATTTATCATATTTTACAGTGTGATTGGATATGTTGAATGGCATCATGGAAATGCCATTTCTGTATTTGGGTGATTTGGGTTTTACCCAAATGTGCAAGAATGAATAGGATGGCTGGAAACTTTGCAAACTGATTTTGCATACATAGGGAAAGAATATTTTAGCTACATTATATGCTTGTGTTGTATTTCTGGCAAATTTGATCAGAAAACAAATGAATGAATGAATGGATTTTCATAACATATAGATGAACAATCTCACAAAGGAAGAGTTTGTGCACGTTCTACGCCGACAAAGCACAGGCTTCCCTAAGGGGTCCTCAAAGTATAGGGGTGTTACCTTGCATAAATGTGGAAGATGGGAGGCTAGAATGGGTCAATTTTTGGGCAAAAAGTAAACTCTCTTTTTTTGGCTCTTGTTTTGTTCCTGTTTTCATTTTGATGCCAATTTTCCATGTCTAAGTTTCAAGTTTATTTGCCGTTTTTGAACCAGGTATGTGTACTTGGGTCTGTTTGATACAGAGATTGAAGCTGCTAAGTAAGTTTTGTTAGCACTGAGCTAAGAATTTGGTCAACTCTAAGTAAGTTTCATAGAGTTTTTTGTTTCTTTGTTAATGGTTTGGGGTGCTTGATCATGTTCATATAGAGCTTATGATAAGGCGGCCATCAAGTCCAATGGCAAGGATGCGGTCACAAACTTTGATCTTAGTATCTACGAAGAAGAAGTCCAGAACTCAACCGGTGTGTATATACACTAGGAAGCTATGATTTTCCTACACAAACAATCTAAGCTAGATGTTGCCAAAGGATGTGATTCTTCAATTGATGCTACATTAAACTTAACCAAAAAATTTGTTATGATTCTAACTAGATTCCGGAGTGAGTAGTAGCCAAGGAGTTCAAAACCTCGATTTGAGCCTAGGAGGCCAAAAGCAGCCTGCCCCAATACAACTCAATTGGCCTCAATATCATTCAACTCAATACAAGGTACACTCCAAGACTCTCAAAACTAATTGTATGTAGCTTATAAGATACCCAACAATCTACGTTCTTGTTAATGAGGGCGTCTTGTATTGTAAATTGCGTCTTACCAAACATGCCCTAAGTAAGCCTGCAGTAAGTCTTATAGTTTCGATTAAGTCTCACTAGCTTAGCTGATAGGGGACGACATTAGGTCACATGTTTGAATCCTTCCTCATTGGCATAATGGCGTAAGTGTCGTCGACTCATAATATGATATATATACTTTCATATTTTGTGCTCTAAAGCATTTCGCTCGCCCTTTGAATTTGTATAGGAGGCATACAATGAGACACAAAACATGCCACATCTTCACCAAACCCAACTGTATTATCAAAGCATCCGCGAAGACGAACACCGCCATCACCAAATCTCTCTTTCGCTCCAACCCCACACCCATCCGCCGAACCCTCACCATGTGAGCCTCTCAACACAACTCCTCCAAGACTCTTTTTCTCATACACACAACTCCATTAACCACACTCATAAAGAGAACTCAATTGGCTTTGGTTTTGTACTTTTGTGTGTTAGATCCAACTTGCAAGCAACAACACTAAGCAAGGGAGGCCAAGTGGTGGAGACCATCTCTCCCTTTGTTCATCATCAACACCCTACAATCTTGATCATCACCATGATCAACAAGAACAAGCCCAACAGCAGTCGCAAACGCGGGCTCCAACGCATCCTCACCGTCGAGCGTTTTCTTCTGCTGCAGCATCATCAGGATTCCCACACCAGATTATTTCTCCTCTGCAGCCAACATTACAACAACAACAACAACAACCACCTTCCTCTTCTTCTTCATCTTCATCTACTCATCCTTGGATGCACATTAATGGATTCTACCCTCTTACTAGACCTTCTTAATAACCAACTCTTCTTTAATTTTTAATTTTCATTAATTTTAAATAAATTCTCATTCAACATTTATAACCATCTGATGCAATGTGTTGATTGCTTACTATTAAGGTATTTATTTATGACTGACACACTGACATTAATTTTCTGATTGTTATATAGTACTGTATTATTTTATCTGTTTCATGCTTATATAAAATGTAAAGGTGCTCAATAATGTTATAAGTGATGTTGTGCCAAACGAATTTATCTCCTGATGATTCTGTTTGATCACAATTTCTTTTGCAACTATATATAGGGCAAGAAAGTGTTCAAACTTTGGTCATTTTTAGTAAAATGGGTGACAATTTGGATGCCATTTTCCCATTTAATCGTTAGCATGTATATATAATTCCATGGAATAAATGCTTTATTTTTTCTTCCAACTTCGGGGATCTTTACAACTTCTTGAATCTCGACACGTAGTGTAAAAACTTTAAACTTTTTTGAGGATTTTATTTTTGTGCAAATTCCTTCTGGAATGTTGTTTTGATTTTTTTGATCAGTTGATTCCTTACTACTTTTTTTTATAATTTTTTTTTGCAAAATATATACTTTTCTTTTATGTAATTGAGTATAAGGAATTCATGATTCGCACAATCGATCCTTTTCTTGCACAACTATTTTCTTAGGATACCAAATTCCTAGTTCCACAAGAATGGAGAACAATAAAGTAATTGATACTCTTCATCAAAAATAAAGTAATTGATACTTTCGATCGAAAAGAGATAGAATAATTGATGCATAAGAAATTCAGCCGTGATTGTATGTTAGTTGACTTCTTAAAAATCTAGTAGTAATAGGTGTTTAAAAAAAATAAAAGGTCCTTGCGTGCACTCATAGAAATCTCACAGCATAATCGATTTTTAAAAATTAATTGTGACATGTTCAAAAGGATTTTGACGTCTTGTTATTATTTTTAATCTAGCCAACAACCAAAATTTTAGTGACTATTTTGCTAATGAGTATAGAATTTGAAAGGAAATTTTGAGTCAAACTCTTAAGTTTCGGTAGTATAAGTATTAGAAGATATAAGTCATATATGCTCCCTTATTTTTTTTTTCGAATAAAAGGGTAAATATATTAACGAAAAAAAAGAGTTACAGAGGAGCTAGAAAACTAGCTATTTACAACTTGTTCATCCTGCTCAATGCCAAGTCTCTCCATAAACCAACTGGTTTCTCTAGATCTTTTACTCCACCTAGCCTTGAGGCAATTTCTAATGTGCCTAACACAAATGCTAATGCACTCCTCAATACTAACAACTCTATTGCTAAAGATGACCTCATTCCTAGCTCTCCAGATGTGGTACATGACCACACAATGAAAATGGTTCCATAGGTTGTAAGCAAGGGTCTTCTTACCCTTCAAAGTAGTAGCTTGCGAGATCCAATTGCCAATACTCTCAGTACATCTTGGAACCTTTGCCCAGCCGAGAACGCCCGAGAGAACTTTCTTAGAAAAGTCACACTCGAACCAAAGATGCTCCCAAGTTTCCGGCGCCTGCATAGTGCACAAAGAGCAGGCTTCATCTTGTATCATGCCCCAACACTTTATTTTGACTTTGGTGCTAACCCCGCCCTGCACAATCTTCCATGCCATGAAGCTTATACGAGGCGTGTTGAGTTTGTTCCATATCAAGTCCTTCCACACCACGATCGTGCCGCGTTCCCTAATGCTGTCATAGAGAGCTTTGCAATCTAGCTTACCATGGTTTGAGTTTAAGAGAAGAGGAGCAGAATTGCCTTCCAAAGAGTCGGTGAGCTCATCCATTAAGGTTCCCTAATGATGTCGGTCATGCTCCCTTATTATCTTTACAAAATCTGGCTTAATTCCCTCCAATTTGGTCTATAAACATACCTATTGGGTTCTGTCGAGTTTTTTTGGTCGATTGGGTTCCGTCGATTTTGTTATTACTTATTAGTAAAGCTGAAATTTAATACTAAATATAAGTATATTTTATTTACTTTGTATTATCTAACATAAAAATAAATTAGTCTAAATGATTTAATTTACTTTCCATTAAGGTTCAATTTTTCATAGGGATTTACTGATTTACTTGAACAAGTTATGCCCCTCCATTTTAAATTCGTTTTGCGTTTGTCACTTGTTGTTGCCACTCCTACTTGAAAAGCACCACCATAAGAGATGGAATCATAAAAGCAAAAATCCAAAACTATGAGATATTTCAAATTGAAGGTGATAATGTCATGGTCATCGATGCATCCGAAGACATTAGAATATATTCCCGGGGGTGATTAAATCTATCATTTCTATCATCTTACTCCTTTTTCATGACCTTGAAATGATTCGAACTAAATATGTGAATAGATATTGCAACTCTGTGTCCGAAAAAAATGCATAGTTAGATCATGATCTTCCTATGAATCACATTATGACCTGCCTAGAGCTATACCCGATTCCGGTTCCGCTGGTGGCCACGCTCCATCGCCGAACACCAGCAACAAGCAGCGTTTTGCGTTCGAGCCCGCTCCCGCTACCACGAGATGCGGAAGTTCTCCTAACTAATCCCAAAAAAAAAAAACACCATATAAGGCTTTTTAACTGGGACCAGTAAGTTTGGTAGTTGGGCGGGTCCAAGAATCTTATCTTAATAAATCATTAGGCCTTTTCTCTTTGAGGTCCATGTATTGATGGGCCCATGTTTGTAGCCCGGTTGATTTATTTTTAGATTATATTGTGATTGACATTTGTGTTTCCTAATGAAAAAACATGATATGATATATAAAAGGTCAATAAGTATGAAGTTACTGATAATATATGGTGGGCATCAAAACTCAAAAGGATGGATGACTAGTAAATACCCAGATTGCCTTACAAAAAATATACCCAACATGCTAAAAGAAAGGTGCCCAAGCTGACTAAAAAGATACATAAAAGGTGAAATAGTAACCAATGAATTAAAGGTAAACTAGTTATAACCCCGGACCTTGCCCGGGGCTTTTTCAGATTAAATCTAAAATATATTAAATTATATATTATATAAGTATTATATTATATATTATATATATGTGATACCTATAGTGTAATGTCATATTTCTAACTTTAAAAAAATATATATATAATTATTTAAATATAAATATATATGTTATTATTATAATAAATAAATAAAAACAATTTCGTTCATCGTCAAGTTGGTCCAAAACGTTAGTTTCAAACGTTAGTATAAAATAGTCGTCTTTCTTTATCAAGTAGTGACACATAAACTTGAAAGAAAATCATAAAGAGTTCGTCCAACTAACCTATAATATTAATGACGTAAACTTATACTTATTTCTGAATCAAATTGACTGGTCTGAACCCAACTGAACCAAAATTATAATGACCCGACACAACATGTAGATTTCGATAGTCCAAACTTGTACTCAATCTGAATTAAGATGAACAACCTACCGAGCCAAACTTATTAATGGATGTACTCTCCATATATAACATTTCAAACATGTATCCCATCCAAACACAAAAAAATCAACCCATCAAACTGATTTCATCAATAGGTTTATTTTTCATATATAACAAATCAAATTTGTCTTCAATCCGAACTCAATATGATCACCTACCAAACCTACCATGCTAATAACATTATTCCCCATATCTAATAGCCCAAACTTGTACTCAATCTGAATTCAAAATTACCAACATACAGAACCAACCCATAAATAACCAAATAACCAACCCATTAATAACCAACCCATAATAGCCCAAACTTGTAAATAGGTTTATTCTCCACGTATAACAAATCAAATTTATACTCAATCCAAACCCAAATAACCAACTTATAGAACCGACCCTATTAATTGATTTATTCTTCATACCTGGCGTTCCAAACTTCTACTCGATCAATTCAAACTCAAAATGACCACGCTACCGAATTGACTCATTATTATATACAAATGGGTAGAAATTTATTATAAAAGTCCGTTATTTAAAATCGATGTCAAATAAACTATATATTATTTAAACTGTTTGATAAGATAGTTTTATTTGAAAATGCTTCTATGCAAAGCGCATGTCATATATTTTCTATAACTTTTTAAAACTAATATATATATATATATATATCTTATTATGATATATATTATATATCTCATTGACTCTATTTACTATTATACATTAATATGAAATATTGAATGTCTTTTTTCATTATTGACTTATTTTAATATTATTTTTTATTTCAATTTTTTGGATTTAGAAAAGAAATGAAAATTTTAAGATTGACTAATTTTTTATATATTGATATAAGTAAGATTCCAAAAATATGTACTACGTCCAATGGCAAAAATATATACAAAAATTCCGAACAAACTGATTAGGATAGATGATTTTATAAATCATCTATACTCACAAAATCATGTCACAAAGAGGAATTAAGATTTTTTGAGGTTATGTGTCGTACTGTACCAATTGAACACTACATAAAAAATCGATTAATATGTGTTTGGATTATCACATATGATATGAAAGATATGAGATTTTTTATAGATAAAAACTTTTTGTAGATTGAAATTTGTGATCAATATGATATTTGTCTATTATGTATATGAACTTTATTAAATATAATTGAATAGAAAATTAGTATAAAAGTCAGGTAATAAAAATAGGATGGGTGGTTTACAAAAATCTTAATGACAAAAACGCCCTTAACTGCTTCAGGTTTAGAAGTATACTAGCAGATGACCCGTACCTTGTACGGGGTGTTATTTATATATTTATTGCTTTGTGTATGAATTTATTATAACAATTACATGTATTATCATATGTATACTTTGTTTTGAAATGAAGCTTATTTTTGGATTATAAAATGACATAATTCTTGTATATCATATATATATATTAATTTTATTTATATATTTACTTTTTATACATACATAAACATATATTTAAATAATTGAGGAAGAATGACATAATCTAAGATGCATTATCACATTCTATTAACAATTGATACAAATCTTTTGACATTTAAATTAAATTACGTAAACTAAATTTTATAATAAAATCAATAAGTTTAAATAAAAATTCAGATTAATTTATTATAACATTAAAGATAAAGATAATATTTAATAAGATAAATAGAAAACCAAATTATCTCGTATATATATTATTGTTTTTTGAAAAAATAATTAAATAATTAAATATATAAATATGTAATGAAAATGTTAACAAATTTTTATCTTAATTAATAAATCTATCTTATTGATATTTTAATGTGATATGATAGTAAAAATGTATTTAATATATTATTTTAATAGAATGAATATTTGTTTTAAATATAGTGGTAGAATTTGCTACCATTGATGATTTTAAAAAAATACCATACTTAAATTACGAAAAATAATTTAAAGTTAATATCATATTTAATTAAATGAGTAAAAGATCATGTTTATGATTTATAGATTATGACAAAAAATATTATTTGATTAAAATGTTTATTGTAGATCTATGTATTAACTAAATGTGTATAATGATAAGATAGAGATTTATAGATTTGGATAGAATTATAAATTAAACAACTCAAATTCTAAGATATAACTAATATCTTAATTAAGTATGTATAAAATTATGATAAAATCAAGATTTAATAAGATAGATTTTTTAAATAAGGGGGTGATGTGGCGCAATATGGTGGCAGAATTTGCTTCCGCTTTAGTATATAGTAATAGATATTAATGAAAGTTGAGATGATACGTCAATCAACTCGAATAGTTGGGTTGCTACTTGCTAGCCACCAACCAGACACCTTGCACAAGGTTAGTGATAATATTATGGTGGGCATAAAAAGGATCCATGTTGTGCAATGAAAAGAGAGAGTCTACATGAACTACCTAAAGGAACTAGAGCATATGCTATGCAAAATCTCCTTTTAATTTTCTATTTCTCTCTTTTTCTTTTTGACACCTCACTTACTCTATTTTTTACCTCATCACTTCCTCTATTTCTTCATCTTTTTCTACTTTCACTCACAATTAGACCTGTCAATCGGGTTGGGTCGGCAGGTTGCATCGGGTCATTCCGAGTTCAGGTTGAGTTCGGATTCGAGGCAATCGGGTTACGGGTCAAACTGGGTCGGGTCGCTTCGGGTTTTCGGGTCGAGTCAGATCAACCCAACGAGTCAAGTGTATCAATTTTTTTTAACAAAATCTAAACAAAATATTATTTAAATAACAAAATATAATAATAAAACATTATTTTAAATATTTTAATAATAAAATATATCATAATTTTCTAAAATGAATTTTATATATTGTAATATAATTTAAACTATAAAAAACAGGGTCCGGCCCAATGGATTCAGGTTTCGATTGGGTCGAGTTGAAACTGGGTCACGGGTCTAAAATTTCGGGTCGGTTCGAATCGGGTTTACGGGTCGGGTTAACTTTTGACAGGTCTACTCACAACAAAGAGTATTTTCTTATCCTTTCTCCCACATATTCATACTATCAACTTATTTAGATTTATTCACTCAAAATCATGATAATGATTTTAATAAATGAATGAATTATTTTAACAATTAATAAAAATTATAAATACTTATGATAGTATAAATCGATCACTACTTATAATAAAATCTTGATTAACATTAAGATAATACAAACAATAACATAAAAATAAGATGTAAAATGAAAACATTAAGCACAAATAACATTATTGTCAAAACAATTTGGGGATTATGATGAAGATTTGGATCAAATGAGGGTGTAGTATATTATGTATATGGATTAACTTGCAAGTTTGGATTACTTGAATCATGATTATCCATGGCATGATAAGGGAGGAAGATAGCAAGATAGGATGAGATGAAAAATGTGTGCAATATTAGATTCAATTTATGGACAAAAAAAGTTGTGGGAAGTATTTTTTATTTTTTAAAATGTCATATTTTTAATTGTAATGAAAATAAATGAATGTAATTGATAGATACAAAATGTATGTAATATTAGGTTTAGTTTATAGACAAAAAAAGTTGTAGGAATTATTTATTTTTAAAAGATCATATTTTTAATATTTTGCTTCTAGTTTGTTAATGCTTCATTGTGATGAAAATAAAAGAAGGTGGTTGGTGGATGAAGACAGATGACATACAATATTTAATAATTGGATGAACATGGAGAGGAGTGCACAAGAGTTCATGCATGGATTCTTCTATCCATAGAGGAACTCTTTCAAGAGAGTAATCCTCTCTATATTTCTAGAGGAATTGCACATGCTTTTAGGGTCGCCGCAAACCGGTTACTAATCAACTCTAAAAAGAATAAGACAAATTGCCGTCTTGAAGTCTCGAGCCCGAGACCTCGTGATACACTTATAACTTACGAGTATTGAGTTGATTCAGTATTCACGGTCCTTTAGGTCATATTATCATATGCTATTTTATGTAGATGTTAATAATTTATTATCGAATACTTTAACAATTTTTTTAGTGTTCACCCTCTCTCTATTCATCAACTCATTAAATATGGGTTTGTCTGGATCCACCCCGCCCGTTCTATCATAGGGTTGACCGTTCGAATTTGTCTAGATTATGTTATAATGCTCCATAACCCTAGTATGAACGAAATACTTATGTAAAATATTCTTAAAAAAGGAGATCAATGACTAAAATAACCACTCGGGCTATGCTAATGGCATTGTTTATTGCTTCGTTAACTAAAAAGCAAGACGTGGAAAGGGAGTGTCAGCCAAAGACATAATGCTTATATTATTATGCAAGCATTTTGTTTATGAATGCAGTAACCCATACTTTACACATCTTTTAAAATTATATTTTATTTAATTATTTTCCTTTTTTCTTAAAACAAAGATCATGCCATTGAGACAAGTTTCGATCCAAGTCCTAAGTCTCGTTTGGTAACAACCCAACATAACAACTTAATATTTCATTTTTATTTAATAATTTTTTTTTAATATCTTACTACATTTTTATTTAATAATTTTCCTTTCATGTGTTGTTGCTGGTAAGTTTTGGTAAATTCTTACGTCCAATAATCAAACTACAGTCAAATTACAAATTTCTAACAAATTTTTATTTAATAATTTTTATTTAATAGTTTTTATTTAATAAGTTTTTATTTAATAATCAGGCTCAACTAACTTCAGTCACATTTCTAACAAATTTCCAACTTTTTCACTGTGTGCTTATTGGTACCCAAACTACACACGACAAATGACAAGTCAAAGCTCTTCTCTTTTCGAGTAGGGCCATTTCTCTTCATACTCCTCCGCTCCATCCTCCCACTCATTGCACAAGCTCTCCTTGTAATTGTCGGCACTACCCACCTTCTTCTTCATCAATTATCGCCAATTAAAGGAGTTTTAACGGTGAATTCTTCTCGCTCAATGTATTACATTTTTCCATTTTTAGGGTTTAGTCTCTGTTTCTTCTTGGGAATGAGGTCAAAGTGGGTGTAAAGGTTTGATCTGGCTCAAACCCATCATTGTCTTTTGGCTGAAATTTCTTCCCAACCCATTTGATTTCAAACAATGGGTTTGCATATTTGCTTGTTATTTTCTGGGATTCACAACAATGTTTGAGATTGCCCATGTCTTTGCTGTGTACATGCATTCTGTCGCCCTCATTGCTTTTTGTTCCATTCCAATTGATCCCTTTTTACTGCGGCCATAAAAAATGAAGGAAAAAGATCTGAACTTGGCTCTTGATTTCTCATTATGAGAAGGCTAATTCAGGCGTGTTTTCTGGAATGTTACAGATGAAAGGAGCGAACTTTTGCTGAAGTGGCTGAAGAAAGGAGGAGAGCTAAGTGGGTAAAATGGCAGACCAAAAGTCCTGGCTATGGAGGAGGAAGTCTTCTGAGAAGATAGCTATTGCATCTGAAGAACAATGTCGGCCTTCCGAATCCAATGAGGAAGAGGTAAATTTGTAATCTTTTTTTGTTTTCTTCTGGTGTTTTCATACATTTGCTAGTTTGATCATTTCTGATTGATGCTTTCAGTTAATTCATATTAAGGCTTAGAAGTAGAAGGTTATGAGTTTATGAGTTGGTTTATCTCAGTCATCACCTAGCTTGGCTAATAAAGGCTTGAAAAGTTAGGTTCAGCGAGTACGAATTGTCTAATGACATACAAGCATTCAATTTGGTATAAATGAAAGGAGAAATTAGCCATTTAGGTAGTAGACAATGATAAGAGGCAGTAAAGATATGGACCCTGCTGGAAATAAAGGCCTTTAGGGTCCCTTCGGGACACAATCCTCGTGTTAAATGAAAATCTTAATCGTCGCCATCCATTTTGTTGCCGTCCACGCCAGAGAGTATGGACCAGCATTCATTAAGTGAATCTTTGTTTTGAATATTTTGTCCTCTCTGATTTGACAATATAAGGTATTCTTCCCCTCAGACTAATTTGATTGAACTACTTGTAAGTTGTAACTAGACTAAGAAGGAGTTGGCAAAGTATGTATAATGGATTTATAAAACCATTATAACTAGCAATGCCTTCTTGCCAAACAAACCAAAATTTGGCGCATTTTAGGTTTGTATTAGATTGTACAACTCCGAAGGTTATCCGCCGGTGCTGAAGCATGTAGATTTTCCCGATTACTGTGTCTTTGTGTTACATGACATGTACTCATGAAAAAAATGTCTTTAGCAGTTGATTGGATGAAAAGTCCATCCCTTTATTTTTTGTGAGTCTAGATTTTGCTTATGAGCTCTGAATGCTTGTGGAAGATTTCTAGGACAAGTTGTGAGGCTGGAACTATATAAATAAGGGGCTTCGGGTACTACTTTGAACTACAATAAGGGAAAACTTATTACTCAGTTAAATCTCTTTCTCTTCTGCTGCCAAATGCTTGAGCACATTCCTGTTTGTTAATCGAATTTCTAATCCATTTTTTTTTCTGTTTGTTTAGTTGCATATACTGCTGTCCGAAAAGGCTGAACTGGAGAGAGACCTTAAAGATATGAGTGAGAAGCTGTCTTTTGCCATTTCCGAGTGTAATGCTAGCAATGAGCTCGCCAACGATAATGCCAAAATGGCCCAAGACGCCCTCACAGGTGAACATTTCATACATTTTACAATTTTTGTTCACATTCAAGTCATTTTTGGCTTTTAATTGATCTGATTTTTTTTTCTTCTATTTTCTGTCTAGGCTGGGAAAAAGCAGAAGCAAAAGCATTATCTTTGAAAGAAGAGCTAGACGAAGCCTTAGAGAGAAGTGCAGCTTACGAAGAACGGACTATTCAGTTGGAGGCAGGACTCAAGGAGTGTATGCAGCAGCTAAGATTTGTTAGAGATGAGAAAGAGCAAAGAATCCATGACGCTCTGTCAAAGCTGGCCAAGGATTATGATGAGAAGAAATTAGTCTTTGACGAGAAAATGTCAAAATCCAGTACAAAGATAGCTGAATTGCAATCTGAGATCAGTAAGCTCAGTGAGATTATCTTTCTCAAGGAAAAACTGGTGGATGAGTTGAACCAAAAGGCAGCCAATACAAACGCTGACTTCAAAGAGCTTTTGACTAAATTAGAGTCAACAGAAAAGCACAACACTTCATTGAAGTATGAAGTCCAGGTGTGTTGATAAAGTACCTTATAGGTGACTCAATTTCCATAACTTCCAATTTCCTTAATCTTAGAATTTAATTGCATCTAATTTGAGTTCTACTATTTTCCACTAGCTAATTTCCCCCCTTTCTTCATATATTCATTATCTGATAGGTGCATGTTTTTGAAGTATGTTCATTATCTGATAGGTGCATGTTTTTGAAGTATATCTTTTAATATTTTTTAGGAATTAGTCCCTAGTAACAAGTGAGTCAGCTGTCATTTTGTATTCATAAATGAAATATTGAAGTCAAATGCAGTTTAAGTAATCCTCAAAAACCTTGTTGTGAGATTCTTGCTTTCCACAAACTCCAAAGTCCCATGTTCTTTTTCTGTTTATTGCTTTCTGCTATTTACGATGCGGAGAAGCTGTTGAACTATTGTTTATTTACTAACACAGTCCATTACTTCAAGGTGCTTGAGAAGGAGCTTCGCATAAGGAATGAGGAGAGAGATTTCAACCGTCAAACATCCAATGCAACTCACAAGGTACACCTTGAAAATGTGAAGAAGATTGCGAAATTGGAGTCTGAGTGTCAGAGACTCCGCGCACTCGTGAGAAAGCGATTACCGGGACCTACCTCCATCACTAGGATGAAAACCGAGATTGATACTCTCGATAGGAGCCCTGCAAAGAAGATCAACATTTTAACGGATAAATTGCATGCTTTAGAAGAAGAGAACAATGCATTAAAGGACAATCTAGAGAAGAAGACGGATGCGCTTCAGATCTCAAGAGATATGTATGCTCATGCATCTTTGAAACTGAAACAAGCCGAGACTCAGCTTGAGGAGTTGTCAAAGACTCAGAATTTAAGGTCAACTGATTTTGGATGTGATGATAAAGTTAGCTGTGCTTGGTCATCTGCCTCTACTATGATTTCAGAACTGACTGAAAAAGGCGTTTCTGCCCGGTCGCCTAGATCTAATCCAAGATCATCAGACATTAATCTTATGGATGATTTTCTTGAAATGGAAAAGTTGGCTGTTGCTTCTACCAGTGGCTACCATGGCGCAATCCCGTTGTTACAAATACAAAGCAATCTGAAGGAAGAAATTGGCAAACTGAAGGAGAAGATTAGGGAGCTTGAATTTGCTAAAAAGGAAGTAGAAGAAAAATATGAAAATAAGAACTTGGAAAATGCAGATCTCAATGCACAGCTTTCTGTTGCTAAAATCCACCTAGAGGATGCACGCGAGAAGCTTTTGTCTCTCCAAGCGGAATCTGAGTGCAAAACCAAACAATGTGAAGAATTGGAGGTCAGATGCAATGATTTACAGATCCAGCTCCAAAGGTACTCTTTCTGTAGCTTTCCAGATGTGCAACAACCTTTCTAAGTTCATATATATTCTGACACTGATTTTCCAATCAATGGGTTTCAGCGCAACAACAATGGATGTAGAAGAAGCACATAAAAATGAAGATGAAAACCAACTCCAAGCTGTAAGTAATCATCTATTATACTTCAATATACAAATGGTCTGTTTGGCATGGAAAAGGTTTTCACCAGAATCACCACCGCATATAGCAATGTATAGTTTTCCCCATAATAATTGTCGTGAAGTTTGACATCATTTGGTATTCATGACTTCTCTTATCCATTAACCGGTTTAGGGAAGCATGGGCCTATTTGGCATGCCATTTATTTTTTGTTCGAAGGAGAGGCGGTAGTCTCTGTGTCATTTTTTTTGGCATGCCATTTATATTGTCTTGCCATATCAACATGTATTTGCGGTTTTTTGTCGTATTCGACCTTATCAGCTCCTTTAATGATATACCTTATCAGTTAAAAGTACCAACCTAAGATGAGCAAAACCTAGTTTGTATTTGGCATGCCAAACCCTACTAAACATCTAAGACTACTTCTACCACCAATTACCAAACACTCATTTATATTTCTTTTGCCTTACGAAACACGCAACTAAACTAACCTTCTAATGCTAAACATTGATTTGCAATTGTAGAACTGGGATGTCACAGCAGCTTCAGAGAAGCTGGCAAAATGTCAAGAAACCATCCTCAGCCTCGGTAAGCAGCTCAAGGCGATGTCAGACTGTCAAGAAACGACATCCAAAGAAAATGCCTCAAGCCTACCAGAGAAAATGACTGCAGAAGACCACAATGAATCCCCACAGACGAAGGAAATGACGTGTATAAGCACACCGGCACCTCTGACACCGCCACCTGGCTTCCTAAAGGGAAGCATAAACCCGACGTTCGAGTCTGACTGGAACGCGCAGTGCTTTAAGGATGCCGGTTTTGGAGCTCTGCCGATTGTTGCTATCAAGAAGAAGCAGAAGAATGCTGGATTGTTGAAGAAGCTGGTCTGGAGGAAGAGGAAAGTTAAATTCAATAAATTGGCTCTTGCATTGTCCACCTGCTGAATGTAGTGTCTGGTTTTGTCACTTTTGTGTGAGTATGTAGGGTGTCTGTAATTAGTGGAGAAAGTACTTGGAACAAGATGATGGATTTGTTTTGGGCTTGGTTTGTAATATTGTGAAAATTCCATTATGTAGTGTGTGTGCTTAGATTATCCTGTAACCATTTTTTTCAAAGATGACAGTGACGATTCCCGGACCCAAACCCAGGATTTATGTGAACGGATTCGATCCCCATCCCCCGGAGCGTTGTCTTGTGGATTTGTGGATTTGTGGATTTGGGAAAGTGATCTCCCGGGTTCGATTCCTGTAAAAACCGTCCCCATCCCCCTCCTCCCCATTTAATCATTTATAACCACAAAAGGCCCAAAAATGAGGGGTTAACATGCAATGCCAAGTGTCGGCCAGGACATGCCACATGGAGGGTCGCGTTCTGAAACGTATGAGTGACATAGTTTCAAGTCGGGTACCACAATAGGTTAGTCGCACGCGGGCACCCGCAACGGTAACGGGTTGGTGGCGAGCAGGATGGGTATCGTCAGATAGTGCCCCTAGTCGTTGCATAAATCGTGCTTAGATTATCCTGTAACCATTTTTAGGGTTTTGGAATACCACTTACAACTATTGGAGTTCGATCAAATGACACCATAGAAGGCTAGATTAAAAATTTAACGTAAGAAAAGTAATAGGCTTGTACCCATAGCTCATAGGAAATAGTTTATAACGTATACAATGTCAAATGTTTTGCATGACAGGGGTGGTTTTGTGCAAATTGTATTTTCAGGGGCGGTTTCGTGAAAAATCCCAAACTTGCGATTCTGTCAAAATCACCAGAAAAAGGAAACTCCTTTATAATCCGAGCGTTTATAGAAACCGGGAATTCTGTCAATCAGGGCTGTCAGCTCTCCGTCTGCATTCAAGTAATTCAACTTGAATGAGGATGGGGTACGCTCCCCGATTTCCCGCCTAAAGCTCAATTCAACTCCTATATAACTCGAATCCAATACAGACGCTCCCCCTAATCCACAAGACCTCAATCCTTATGAGGATTGTCCGAATTGTGCAACAATCGGTGTAAGAAATTAGGGTTTCAAGCTCTTTCCAATCGGTGTAACAATCGCCGCCATCTCTGGAATTCGACATCTGTTCGCGGTGAGCATCGTCGCCGACGATGGATCCGGGCATGATTTGTAACTCTAGCACATCGGATCCTTCCGAGGACCTTCAGGTACTCGTGTTCTTTCTCTTCCTCTTCTGTTTTAGTTGATTTTGGGTGATTAGGGTTTGTTACGTCTGAGAAAGTAGGGTTTTTTTGTTTAATATGGTGAATTATATATGGTACAGACAAATAGAGTCTTGTTAGTGATGTGAATTTTATCTATTATTATGTAATCGTGTAAAAGATGCTAAGTTGTTGTTACATCCGACGTTTGCTGAGCAGACGCTGAGTGTGAATGAAGAGAGTCCAACCGAGAAGAAAATTTTGTCAGTCATTGATGATCTGAAGAAACAAGTTGAATCGGATCGGAGTTCTTATGTTAAGGTGAAATTCTGCTCCACCTACCTTTGTATGTGTTGTCTATTATGAGGTTTATTTGGCCGTGGCCTGTGCTACGAACGTAGTGATTATCGTAGGTTTGATTTTGCAAAGATGTTCTTTAAATTTGGAAGGTTAATAGTTTTCGACGTTCTTGTTTTTGGAACAAAATGTGTGTGGGCATGCTTGATGAGCATGAGGAATTTATTGGATTGGTTCGTACTAGTGAACTTGCGGCTGTGAGGCTCAGTACGACAGTTCTGCTGAAATGGGTTCTTAATTTTTCCCAGAGAAAAGTTGAAGAAAACAGGCAAAAGCTGCTTAGGGTTACTATGTCAAAGGAAAGAAGAAATGAAGTGGCCGACAACACTGGAGGAGTTGAAGATTTATTAATGAAGGGGCAAACGGATGCAATAAATTTGCAAAATAATGTTGATGCAAGTAATACAGACATGAGTAGCAGTGATTCAGAGGATAATGACGTTGGCTCTTCGGCAATACTTATTGGAGTAAATATCCCCGTTAAGAGTTCTGTTCGCCCGATCAAACTCCCAGAAGTGAAGAGATTACCTCCTTATACTACCTGGATATTCTTAGACAAGTATGTGTGGAATTATCTCTTTCTGATTACGAGCTTATTGTGCCCTTAGCAAATTATAGAATGTTATTGTGATCAATAATCTTTATTTCCTGCTACAGTGATTAGTAGATGCTTGATTAAAATCTTTCGATAATAAGTCTTTGTGTAATCTTGTAGCTAGACTGCAGTGATTTTGTTCATGAGTTAACTGGCTTGGCATTCATAACCTTTATTCACCCAGTTTTGTAACTTTGGAGTTGTGGCCTTCCATTAGGGTGGTCAAAGATTCATCATTCTTTGGGGATGATGTCATGATTTCAGTTTTACAATGATTACGGTCATAAATTTTCCGACTTGCCCAGCCTGTTGATATTTTCTTACCTTCCTTGCACTTTTTCATTTCAATTGTGTAACTCAGGCTAGCTGTGTCCGTCAACTAGGATGGCCAAAGATTTATTATACTTCTCAGCCTATGATTATTGTTTTTACTGCTGACTCAGATCTTGGTAGTGTCTAATCTAGAAGCACTTGCTCATATACTTGACCTTTGAGACTCATACTATATCTTATTGTAACTTTACAAATCTGGTAAGATAATTGGCAACGAGATACGTAGGCTAGGAAAATTTTGCGAGTAAAGAGGGTAAATAATGGCAGTACTCAAGTAATGCTAAATTAGTTCTTCTGTTGTCATCATTGCTGACTTTATTGTGACCTTATGTGGACTTTTTATCTCATCCTGTGTTGAGGTAGAAATCAAAGAATGCCGGAAGACCAGTCTGTTGTCGGTAGAAGGAGAATCTATTATGATCAAAATGGCGGTGAAGCATTAATTTGTAGTGACAGCGAGGAGGAATTAATTGAGGACGATGAGGAGAAAAAGGAATATGCTGAGTCAGAGGATCATATCATTCGGTCAGCATTGCTTAGCTTGGCACTATTTTATCATTTTCATGATCTGTGTTTGGTTACATTCTGGAATATAAATCTCCTGCTACTTTTGCATGGACAATGAACATATTACATGCAAATTCAATATTGAGAAGCCAGTTTCATGAAGCTGAGAAAATAATCGTCGTGATATATTTATGATCATCCCATTTGAATTTCTTTTATCACTTCATCTCTTATTGGTTTCAGCTAAGGCTAGGTTCATAACCTAGATTAGGAATTATATGATTTCCTTGTGTCAAGTTATGACCCTTCAAATGTATCAATTGTACTGCTGATGCTTGTACAGCCTTCCATAGTATATAACACATAGTTCCTTTTTAACTGTTTTTGCCTCAAGTTCATACTATGATCGTAAATATATATTGAACTAAACATTTATCTCCTTCCAGGATGACTATCAGACAACTTGGTTTATCTGATGATGTGCTGAATTTACTGGGACAGGATTTAGGTAGAAAACCTTCTGAACTGAAGGTTAGTCTTGTTATATTAATTTAATGTCTGCTCTCTTGTACTCTAGCAATCTCTTACTTTCATGCAATACTCGACTTTCTTATAAACTTGGTGACAGAGTGAGCTTTGTTCCAGCTGTTTCCCAATTTTCTTTCTTCTGATGGCTTTACAGAGATATGAAACACCGTCAAACATCTTATACAGGAAAGATATAGAATTCTTAGTGAGAGAGAGAAGACTGTTCGGGGAAAGAACGTGGATGGTCAAGGAAATACACCAAAGGCGAACCCTTATCTTGATAAAGATCTTGATGCTGCTCTGGATTCATTTGACAATTTGTTTTGTCGTCGATGCTATGTAATTCATCCATCTATTTGTTTGTAAGAGATTGATCAATATTATCTTCATAAATCTGACTTATCTTATAATGGCAGGTTTTTGATTGTAAATTACATGGCTGTTCACAGGATCTTGTCTTCCCTGTAAGTACAGCATCCAGTTTCTGTTCTTTATAGGCGTGGAAGAGATCTCTCATTTAGTTTTGAAATTTTTTCAGGCTGAAAAGCAGCAACCATGGAACCCTCCTGATGTCAGCAACTCGCCCTGTGGCCCCTACTGCTATAAATTGGTATTTATTGATTGCAAATCTCACTCGCGAAGTTTTGTACATTAGGTGTATGAATTTTTTTTGATCATTTTTATTTCAGATTAAACCCTTGGAAAGTAGTACCAAAATCAGCTCACAGAAATGTGATAGTTCTGATGAAACCCCTTGTCCCTTGTCTGATGGAGCTGTTGCTCACATGTTGCCTGGAAAAAAGCGTGCATCCAGCAGGCGAAGGGCAAAAAGTTGCCAAAGTGAAAGTGCTACATCAAGAAATTTATCTGAAAGCAGTGATTCAGAAGCCAACCCTGGGCATGAAAATCATACTGAACAGGCCTCCCCCTTAAAAACTAAGGTTGGAAAATCATGTACACAGAAGAAAAAGAAGAAGCAGCGGATTTCTGAGCGTGTTGTTAATTCGATGTTGAAAAAGAAGAAAAAGATAGCAACTTCTGATTGTGAATCTTTGTCTGCTGAGATTCACAAAGGTCAAGCAAGTATGGAGGTAAATGATGTTTCCGTAGGTACTCATGGTGGCCTTAAGAAAGAGGAATGTGTGGATGAAAGCTCTGTTAAACAAGAGGTGGGTGATGAAATATCTTGGAATGCTCTTGAGAAAAGCCTTTTTGAAAAAGGCTTGGAGATGTTTGGCACCAACAGGTTTGTTACTTTGTTTTCAGGCCTCTTTGTCATACATAATTTGAAGTCTTGATTTCGTGGCTATTAAGTCAATTGTAGGGTAGCATCACTCTTGTTTTAAAAATGGAATACTTGCATGTTTATAGCCAAGTTGTGTTGAGATGAATTGTTCATGATGGTGACTATTTCTTTCTAACTTATCATGCATCATTTACGGAAAGATAACCATTCCTATTATGCGGTGCTAAACTTACCTGTTATGTATGAAGAACTCCTTTGATAACCTGGATTTTCACTATGTCCCCATCTGTCTTTTAAAGTTGTTTCCGAAGTTCAAAAATGTAACCAAGTCAGTATATAGTCTCTAACAACAAGATTGCCTTGTTAGACTGTTTCATCTTGCCTAAAGAAAATCCTAAAAGATGCTCTTGAAGAGTGCATATCGCATATGGCCAAAAGATAGTGAAATTCCACAATATCATGTTATGTATTGCATGATGAGCATTAAATATGAAAGATCCAGAAAAGGAATGTATTCTATTACAGTCAGGAAACTGATCACTAAGAAAGATGGTATTATTGTATTAACCTTGTGGAACTCGTCTATCTTTTCATTCACCTGTAGTACAATTTGAAGATTTAGCTTGCTTCCTATCTCCATTATGATTCATGATTTTACAAAGTTTGTTTCATTCTCTTAACAAAAGCTACAATTTGAAGATTTAGCTTGCTTCCTATCTCCATTATCAGTGCTTGAGCATTCCTTATGCATTGTTCCTTGTCACTGTCATTAATAATCTGTTTGTGGTTATCATGAATTGGTATTTCCACTTTTATGTCAGTAAGTTCAAAGCTAATCATGTTTTATTTTCTCATCAAATAGCTGTCTGATTGCAAGAAACCTCTTGAATGGATTGAAAACATGTTTTGAGGTTTATCAACACATGACTGGTTCTGACAACAAGCTATCATGTCTCGGTGGTAATGCTGGAGATAGAGATGAGGGCAATGATGCCATGGTTAGTCAGTGATTTGCAATATGGCAAAGTGCATTGCTTGCATTCTACGTAGCTTTAACTATTCTTGTGTGCTGTGAATACCAGGGTACTGACGCTAGAAGGAGATCAAGGTATGTACGTAGAAAAGGAAGAGTTCGACGATTGAAGTATACATGGAAATCTGCTGCTTATCATTCAATCAGGAAGCGTATTTCCGAAAAGAAAGATCAGCCTTGCCGTCAATATAATCCTTGTGGTTGTCAATCTGCTTGCGGGAAGCAATGTGCATGCCTTTTAAATGGGACCTGCTGTGAAAAATACTGTGGGTGAGTGTTGTGTTTTTCCCCATCCGTGTGTTGATCTTCTAAATAGAGATACAAACCACTATGAATATAGAATTTGGATATGTGAAGTCACTGATTCCTTATAAACTTCGATGCTGATGATCTTCCCTTCTAGATGTCCGAAGAACTGTAAGAACAGATTCAGAGGTTGCCATTGTGCAAAAAGTCAATGCAGAAGTCGCCAATGTCCATGCTTTGCAGCAGACAGAGAATGTGACCCAGATGTTTGTAGGAATTGTTGGGTGAGGTGAGTTCATATTTCCTTACAAGGATGCATCTTTCTATGCAATGTTTTATTTAATTATTACTCCACATAAATTTCCATTATGGTTTTCCAGCTGCGGCGATGGAACTCTCGGAGGCCCCAGTCAAAGTGGTGATAATTATGCATGCAGAAATATGAAGCTACTCCTCAAACAACAGCAACGGGTATTGAACATGACTTAATGTGTTTTGTGTCTTGATGAATTGATGCATTTTGGTATTGGTAACTGAAACATCCTTGTCTCCCTATACTGGATTTGCTATTTTATTTTAATTTTTGGGTTTGGAAATGAGATTGGTTCAGCTTTATTGTTGTAGTGTTTGAGATACACCATGTTTTCATAAAACAGTTGCACTTGCAATATGTGATCCAATAAAACCAACCGATTAAATCTTAGTGAAAATTTTGAATAGGTGCAAACTGTCTTGGCTGGTCAACACTTGCTTATGTGATCTTTCTTTGCAGGTTCTGCTTGGAAGATCAGATGTGTCTGGCTGGGGGGCATTTTTGAAGGTAAGATATATAAAAGAGTGCTTCTATCAAGTTCTTCTGTACCTTCCTCTATGTTATTGATTTTTTTGGTTGTGTTTCTACATTCCAGAATAGCGTTCCTAAAAATGAGTATCTTGGTGAGTACACCGGGGAGCTGATCTCACATCGAGAAGCTGACAAACGCGGAAAGATATATGATCGTGAAAATTCTTCGTTTCTTTTCAATTTGAATGACCAGGCACGATATCGACCCTGATTCACCTCTCTTAATTTTCTTTAAAAAATTTATCACCTTCATGGAATGTTTGTGAAAACTAATCCTTGAAAATCGGCTTCTTGCAGTTTGTTCTTGATGCTTTTCGGAAAGGCGATAAACTGAAGTTTGCAAACCATTCGCCAGAGCCGAATTGCTTTGCTAAGGTAACAAACAACCAATGTATCTTACTACTGTCATGCTTAGATTATTTACCATAGTATCTAGAGAAATGGCTCTGCTAATGCCATTTATCACAGCTGGAAATGTTACTTTCCAACCAATAGAACTGTTTTATCTGAATGTGCAACCTTAACTTGGTGATGGTCAGGTTATAATGGTTGCCGGGGATCACAGGGTTGGCATATTCGCCAAGGAACGCATTAATGCCGGGGAGGAACTATTCTACGACTACCGCTATGAAGCCGACAGGGCGCCCGCCTGGGCTAAAAGGCCCGACGCACCCGGGTCAAAGAAAGACGAAGCAGGCCCTTCAAGCGGTCGCGCCAAGAAACTCGCATAAGCAAAGGTGTTTGTTTTTGTCACAGAAGTTGGTGATTCAATTCCCCATTCTTTGTAGAGCAGAGCATTGAGATTCATCTAACTACAGGAGCAAGTACAACAGAAGAGTTTATTCCTCAGTTTTCAGTTTCAGTTTCGTTGGTTTTTGAATGCTAGACTTGGTGAAACCATTTCGTTGTTTCATTTTCTCATTTTTTGTTCTGGGGATTTTTCATCAAATCCACTCAATATGTTTTTCATCTATGAAACATTTTATCTTTGAAGCATATTTAATTGATCATTCATTCATATATTGTGGTTGGGGAGGATTACTTTAAATACAGAGGCATGTAACTTGAAGGCAACACATTACAACAGCATATTAATTGGTCAGAAATCTCGTACACTGTCTAACGTACGAGACGTCTTTCATACCCATGGGAACAACCTCTAACTTACCCTAACTTAGGGTCGGTTCGGTACCAAGCTTTGTTGAAGCTTAATTTTTTTTTAAAATAAAGTATTTTAGTATTTTTGGTGTTCGGTGAATCATTATAGCTGGAACTTGTCTAACAATCCAGCTTTTAATTCACTTTCATGTAGTTTTACCGAACCGACCGTTAGTTTAATCCAAGTCATCATCGCCAGGCTAGACCTCTAATTTAACTCATCTGTAAGTCTATACCACTCTTAGAATGCAAATAAGGAATGCCATGTGATCAAGAAAACTTACAGAAAGGGTATAGCACGTAGTCAATCCTTTGTCAACAAACGAACATACAAACTTGATATAGCTTAAAAAAAAAAAAAAAAAAAAACTTGTTTTTGGTCAAAGAAAGAGAATCAAAAGAAACGACAGCAAAACAAGGAGTAGCACCACCATGGCGATGAGACTGCTTTTGGACCACTGAACCATCATATCTTGTCCTTAACCCAAGTCGTCTTGTGTATGACTCGTATCGTGCCCTCCTCGCACAAGTCATACTCAAGCACACACAGGTTGGAGTAACGAAACACACATATTGCGACTTTCGCACCACCATCTATCGAACAAATCACACGGGGCGTCGTCCACAAGAAACCAACGGGCACATTCCTTAAAATCAACGACTGGTCACTAATGCTTAACAACTTGGTCCAAGACTCTTCAACTTCGTACTCTTTCATTGCCCACACATCAAATCTACCGAAGCCACCATAACGACAACAACAACAACAAAGGTGTCCATCTAGTTCACCTAGAGTCAGGCTCTGCCCCTGCCCATGTTCATGAGCAACGGCCCAGGGCAACGCAATTTCAGCCAGCCCGCCACTATGCAAATCCATAGTAGCAACTACTCCGTGGGAATCATCATAAAGCAACGATTTTTCGACAAGACAATGGAGAACACCATTGAAGCAGTAGCCCAAAGAAGACGATTCCCAATAGTATGAAGCATCAGGGAAGCCTTTGAATGACTTCCAACCGCCGTCTCCGAAGCTATATACAAAACCCGGAACACGACACGAAAGCAACACGACTATCTTGTAATCGTCGGTGTAAGGATCGTAGCCAAAGCCATAGCTCATATACCAACAAGATGGCCATTCTTGTAAGGGGCCGACTTCGTATGAATCTCCGGTCACGAGGTCGTACACTAGGAAGGCCCCATTGTCTGTTTTAACACAAGCTCTCTTGTTGGACGACCCTACAAGCAAACTATGAAGACCCCAATCTGTTCTTCTACGACTATTCAAGCGGCCGATCGGTACGCATCGCGGTTTCATCTTCTTGTAGTCATGATCGGTTATGAGCAGGCTATACAGACTGCCCTTATGAAGAAACAAGGCTGTGCGTTTGGGTTCATAGAGTTTGACAAACCTAGGGTTTTTGATGTGGTCCCTCCATTGCTTTGACACGCATTTGCATGCAAGGAGTGAATGCAAGGGGAGTAGTAGGAGGATTTGTGTGATTATGTCTTCAGGGAGAGGGAACTTTGCCTGCTGGTTTCCCATTCTTGATTAGACGCCAACAAAGAGTTGGGAGAAAATGCTTTGTTGTAAAACCCTAACCCTGTCATTATGATTTTTGATGGCAGATAGAACGAGGAATGCTGTAAAGCCGGACATATATATATGATCATCTTCTTATCTTTGCTAAAGGAATCTTGTTTGTTATTTGATTTTGTTAGTGGTTGTTTGGTTGTTAAATGAAATCTGAATTTAGAAAATCCCAGGAAGTTGCCAAAATACATGTGTTTGGTTGAAAATTTTGTATTGAAAATCCCATGATTTTCAAATTTTCTAGTTTTAAAAATTCCTACATTTCATAGGAATTTAATTACTTAGGATGGGGTGGGTAAGATTTTCTTCCCACATAATTCTCAGGAAATAGATTTTTAACCAAACAAATTTTATCAATTCATGTGAAGTAGAAATTGTAGGAAATTAATTCACATGAATTAAATTCCCATGAATACTTCATCCATTTAACCAAACAAGCACTTAGTGAAATCGAGATCTTATGAAATAATATTCGGGTTACTAAATAATCATTGACTTCTAAAACCACGTGCGGGTGTAAATCTAAAATAATACGGAGTACTACTAATCTCGATCTAAACAACTAGTGCAACTCTCGTATCACGTACGAGTAAGATAAATATAAACCTGAATTTAGATCGAACTAGTATAAGTTCCCGTGCCTTAAAGGCACGATTTGATTTAACTAAAAACTTACTTAAATTTTTATAGCGTATTCAAAATAATAGTTTCATACAAAATCTTAAATTTTTTAACATAATCATGTATTTAATAATCATGTAAAATAATATAAATATTTAATAAAGTCCGCAATTACCCTAGTATTATTATATGCATAGATTTGGATAGATTTTTTTAAATAAAATAATAGATAAAGAAGAAATCTAACGTGAAATCTACAATGAAATTTCAACCAATTAAATTAATCGAATTGTTTTAATAACGATTGGTGACGCGATCCAATGAGAAGGTGACACATGTCGGGCTAAATAGTATTTATAACCTCCGCTTTAGTATATAGTTATGATTTTGATAGGAATACGCTTTCAAGTCGATAATGTACAACCCAAATTCAATAGCAAATGATTCGTACCTTGTGCGGAGGTGTTATTTACCTTAAAATAAACTATAAATATTAGCAAATGAATGGATTTATCTACATGAAATATATAACTTTATATATTTGTCTATAAAAAATATGATTTTAGGTTATATGGTAAATTTATATATATAGAAATTTGATCTGCAAGGACATCAATATTATATTTACTTGTGTAAAGTTTGATAAGAAAATATGATCAAATGGGACATCGGTATTATATTTATTATATTTTAAGTTGGTTAATAAAACAAATCAAGCATTGATATTACGAGAAATTTATAAAAAGAAAATATAATAAGATTAAAGTTTATATGGTAAAAACAAGTTGGTTCGAATTAAATATAATAATACTATCATGATGTATATTATTAGTAAATGGAATTAAATGTGCATGAATTCAATAATATAATGTATTCAAAATAATTTTAATATTTAAGACATATTCATACATAATACGATGAGCTAAGCTAGTTCTCATATTTATGTAACATCTAGTCTAGGAAATAATTATATCTAAAAATATGAAACAATTGGGCCCTAACCAGTTGCATAAAATCTCGGATAAAAGCCCACCGCCGGCCCTTACGACTTGTAACGTAACAAAGAGTCAGGAAAGGATCACGACCTGTAACACTAGTGTTACCACCCATGACAATTAAGTGAGAGTTGCCAACACAAATGGTCACGACCCGTAAAACTTGTCCGAGGCATGTTTTGGGATGTTTCGGACCTTTATCTTGAATGTCGCTTTCATGAGGGCTTTTCGGTCTTGATATAAGGTTGATCTTCACTTGGCCTGGTGACTCGGTCACCTTGGATTTCGTGCAACTCCTCATTTTAATACAAATTCTCTTCCAAACACCTAAAAAACACAAATCAACAACGTGTAGACCTCCATACCAATACGAAAACCACACTTAAACCTAAAATCTAACTCTAAAAGTAAAGAAATCTAGCCTAAATGCACATGCAAAACTATGCATAAAACGATGACATGATTGACATAACCTTATTTGGTAGTAGATCTCACGAAATACTACCAAACTAGTTCAACAACAACGCACTCTGACCTTGCAACACAAATACGACGAAAAAAACATAGAAAAAATTCATTTTGTATTATAAAAACAGAATTCGAATGAAATGTCATGAACCAACCCATATTACTGCTAATGATAACAAAATACCCACAACCCATTAGAATCCAAAATGGAAGCATTATAACAACCAAAATAACAAACGCTAAGGTCATGTGATATTACGAATAATGAAAGCAGTGAATAATCCCCAACACCCGACTAACTATGACATGCGCGTCACTGCTCTGTACCGCCATTGCACCGAGGCTTTATCATAGGATCCTAATTAATTACCTAGTGTGAAAAATAGGTTACCAAATGATCAGATACTACTCTAATAAGATAGACTAAGTAAAGTAGTTATAAGATTTTTTCAAAACGATTTTTCTAAGGTTAGTAAAAACAAATCTACAATCACACACATAGTGAGTGCAATCAGTCACTCTAGTATGTCCACAATAGAACACATGATTCGCTTCAACCTTATCACCACGTATCATCACAGTGGTGTGTCCATCTCATGCTGGACTTAAAGCCGGATCATCTCAAACGCCATCAACTCACACCATAAACATAAAGTCTTTACCGGAAAAACTTGTTTATACGTAGCACAATAGTCATAAAAACGTTTTAAATTCGATCGAGACTTGTTCTTACAACCGATCTTACAAGTAGGATGCGAACCCTAACAAGTTGAGCAATCCTTGAACATCCGTTGTCTCCCTATACTAGATTTGCTATTTTATTTTGAATTTGTTTGGTGTGGCATTGCGATTGTTTGAGCTATATATTGTCGTAGTACGTGTTTGAGATACACCATGGTTTTCATAAAACACGTGCACTTGCAATATGTGATTCAATAAAACCAACCGATAAAATCTTAGTGCAATAATATTTGAGTTTGTCGGCCACGAATCTATAATGTTGAATGTTACATTATGGAAAGTTCCACATTAAGCACATGGGGTCTCTAATCCTATACCGAACCAGCGGATTTCAGATCAATCCTCAAGGAATAGCACCACCAAGGCATTGGAAACTCCTTTTGAACACCGAACTATCTTGTCCTGAACCCAAGTCGTCTTTGTTGGTTTATGGAGATCGAGGAAGAAGTTTCACTTTACAAGAGGAAAATGTGAGAAAGACAACTGAACTTCTTTATTAAAACAAGTGATCGATTACAATGCTTTAGATAAAGGTGATTGAAACTAAGAGCCCACGTCTAACAAACCTAAGATAGTGGGAAGTAATCAAAAATAAAATAAACAAAGTTCAGACCTTAACATATATACAAAGTGCAGCTAGACCTTAACATTAGCAACTACTTTGACTCTCCTAATTAACAACTAGGTAACAACTTTCAACTTAATTAATCACACGTGCTGATGTAGTCATACTCAACAGTCCTGTGCATGACTCGTATCGTGTCCTCGCACAAGTCATACTCAATCACAATTCACAAGCCACATGCAGGAGTCATGGCTCATGCATATGGCTACTTTCGCGCCGCCCTCTATCGAACAAAGCACAGGAGGCGTAGTCCACTCCCGATGCGACAAAATGCGCGGAGGGCCTAACCACCTCAAGTGCTCACCACCAATGCTTAACAACTTGGTCCAAGACTCTTTAACTCCGTACTCTTTCATGACCCACACGTCAAAAGAGTAGCCATGTCCATAATGACGACAACAACAACAAAGGTGTCCATCTAGTTCAGCCATAGTCAGTCTACGGTGATATTCAAAAGCAACGGCCCAGGGCAACGCAATTTCAGCCAGCCTACCACTATGCAAATCTATAGTGGCAAATACTCCATGGGGATCATCATTGTCATCACTTCTTAATTTATGGAGAACGACCCAATGAAGAACGCCATTGAAGCAGTAGCCCACACGAGACCATGCCACACCATATAAAGCATCGGCGAAGCCTTTGAATGACTTCCAACTGCCGTTTCTGAAGCTATATACAAAACCCTGATCGCACCCACGGTAAGGAGTATAATCATCTGCTATGTGGAGACGCAAAGCCAACACGACTATCTTGAAATCATCGGCGTAAGGATCGTAGCCAAAGCCATTGGCGAGACCCTTATGCAGAAGTGACTGTTCTGACAAGGGGCCGACGACTTTGTATGAATCTCCGGTCACGAGGTCGTACACTAGGAAGTCGTCGTTAAATGCAGCTTTAACACAAGCTCTCTTGTTGGACGACTCTAGAAGCAACTTATGACTACATAACCAACTATCTCTATGGAACAGGCCGATCGGTACGCGTCGCGGTTTGATGTTCTTGTTGTCATGATCGCTTAAGAGCAGGCTGTACAGACTGCCCTTATGAAGAAACAAGGCTGTGCCTTGGGGTTCATAGAGTTTGACAAACCTAGGGTTTTTGATGAGGTCCCTCCATTGCTTTGACACGCATTTGCATGCAAGGAGTGAATGCAAGGGGAGTAGTAGGAGGATTTGTGTGATTATGTCTTCAGGGAGAAAGAATTTTGCCTGCTGGTTTCCCATCCTTAATTGATTGGACGCCAAAGTAGTTGGGAGGGAGGGAATGCTATATATGTACCTGTGAAACCCCAAGTCATGATTTTAAAGGGAAAGGGTTTTTGATGGAAGATAGTGAAAGTTTAACGTGAATTGTTGTATATATGACATAAAGGATTTACATATATAGATAGAGGCTAATGACTTGATCTCCAAGCTATTATGTACAAGATATAATCTTTCTACTAGATATATAATATATATAATATATGCATATTATTAATTCTATCTTTCCTTTATCAACACTATCCTTGACTAATAGATAGAACATGGAATGTTTAACATGGAATGTTAAAGGGAAAGGGTTTTTGATGGAAGATAGTGAAAGTTTAACGTGGAATGTTGTAAGATAGAACGTACGTACATGATGGTTTTCTTATCTTTGCTAACGGAATCTTTTTTGTTATTTGATTTGACACCGGAACCCACACTCTCCACTACAGCCAAGCCCACCCCTTTATACGACACCAAAACAGACTTCCGGCGAACGGAACCGATCAAAGTGAAATCGGGGAGGAATCAATGACAGTGGAGGGTGCTCGGCTTGGTGCCTGATGATGATCGAACGAGAAGACTGGGTTGGACCACTAATTGACGGAAGAGTTGGGTTGCTCAACGAACGTACAACACCGCTCACAACAAACCAGAATTGGACGAAAATTGGAAACTCACTAGTTGATGGCGGTGGAAATTGTGGAATGAAGGCAAGGCTAAATAGATACGTACGAAGAAAAGATATAATTCTAAGGTGGTTAAGGATTTTGCTAACTAACAAGATTATGTACCATCTAATTGGGTATATCTAGTTACTACCTATTTCTCAAGTAAAGATTCGCTTAATATATATAGTTTAACTTTTGTTAATGAAATTGTAATATTACGCCTCTCTGATCCTCAACTTGTGTATATTTATGCCTAACCTTTAATTTAATTTCTTTTCTATCTTAAGCTATTAAATTTTGACCTATTATTTATTTGTTAACATTTCCGTTAAACATTTCATCAGCTGCGCTACATTTCCGCTAATTGATGACTTGGTACTGTATTATTTTATTAATTTGAAAAAACTATTTAAAAGCTAAGCAATTGGATTTAATATGTGTTTTAAAAATGAGTTTGTTAAAAACTCATTTTTTCATACTCCCTCCGTCCCTATTTGTTTGTCCAGTATTCCATTTCGGGTGTCCCCTTTTGTTTGTCCACTTTCCATTTATATCCACACTTTTACCCTCATTATTCCACTCTCTTACCTACTTTATTTCTTTTCACCCCAATCAATCACATCTTTTACTCATACTATTCAACTCTCTCACCTACTTTTTACTACTTTATACCAATTTTTCCCAATTACAAATACTATTTTATACCGTTCTTAAAACCCGTGTAAATTGTCCTTTTGGACAAACAAATAGGGACGGAGGGAGTATAAGCTAATTATGTATATTAATTGTAAATTAAAAAGAAAATTCCTCGCATTTATCATTTGAAATATGGTTGTCAAGTCATCAATTAGATAACATGTACGGTTCATATAAAGCAGCTGACGGTATTTAACGGAAATATTAACAAAGGACTAATGGTGTCAAAATTTGATAGTTTAAGGACTAAGATAAAAATAATTAAAGGCTAGAGACTAATTTAGAAAACGAATGAAAGGTGAGGATCGATCAATAGTGTAATTTACCCTTTAAAATGATATGCGGGTTACTAAATAATCAATCAATTAGTTAAATTCCCGTGCCATGTACGGTGGATATATAAATAATAAGTTCGAAAATAATTATGGATAGAATTATCCAATAAAATATTAGAACTTATATAAATCACTTGTTCGGTATAAGGATATAATTTCTCTGCCATAAATAATTGTATATAAGATTTTGTGTTTTTTTTAATGCAATTCGTCCAAGTTTAGTGATAAAAAATACGTACATATGTAAAGATAGTAGTATCTTGATCTCACTACTACATTATTGCCCTACAATGACGGTCAACTCCGCAGCTAAAATGGTAAAAAAAGCCGCCACAAACCTATTGGGGCGGTGGTTGCGTTGCAGGTGGTTGCGGCTATGAACACTGACAACGTTGTTCCAACGAACCTGTGGGAGTATGTGTCTAGCTGCAGATCGTTACTCAGGCAAGAGGGCTGGACTGTCAAGCTGAAACATGTGACTCGTAGTGCTAATCAAGCGGCCGATTGGCTCGTGAAATTTAGTGAGAATTGTTCTAGGGAGTTTTTGCTTTTTGATTTTCCGCCCGAGGGGCTTGTTCCATCCATAGAGATAGACTCCTGGATGAGTTATAATATTTAATTTCGTTTATGATAAATAAAACGGACTTATCGCCCTCCTTTGGATCAAAAAAAAAAAAAACCTATTGGGGCGGTTGTCCACCGCTACGTTTGCTGGCGTTGCGATAGCTCTATCCTGTCGTTTGAAGCATTAGTTACTTAAACTGTGCAATTACTAAAATAAATGGTGCCTTTTTTAAATACTTAAACTTCCTCTTTTGATATATAAGTTGCAGGGCTCAACATGGAAACTTTTGCAACCTCATTAACCCTTGTGATCTTTCATCATTGTCATCCGTATATACTCTTAAATTTCACCTTTTTTTTACTTATATGGAAGAAGCTTAAGATATTTGTAGGACTATACTGTATTAGATAGCTTGAATCTATAATTTTCAATTAATTTTATTTTCAGTTGCCAACTGAATTTGTAACAAATAAAGTTGTTTAGTTCTCAAAAAAAAATCGGTTGAGAATCAAGAATCGGGACAAAATTCGACAAAAAAAAACAAATTAGGACAAACGAGTAAAATTTCTATCCAACGCTCACAATCTTCCCGTCCTCGTTTACGTTCCTCTTCTCCCACTCCCCCAAATCCAAAGATTCTTCGCACTCCCCAAATCCAAAGAAAAGTCCCGCTTTGTCCGCCATGGAGGAAGACGACTGTCCCGCTTTTTCCGGCCTGGAGGAAAAAAGCAGTTCAGGAGGCGATTAAGGTTTAAGCGAGGGCCAAATCTTGTTCAAACTGAAATCCGTTCTTTATCTCCCATGGAATTCCAGCCAGATTGGAGCTATCTGTCACAAGACTATTTGGCTAAATTGGTGGCTGGTTTAGCCTTAGGAAGCCATACTATCCAGTCCTATTTTGTTCAGAAGGTTAAGCCCACAGGCCACAGATCTATGCACCGGAGTAGGTGGCGGTTCCTTACTTGGGTATCTAGCTACCCAGTTGGGTTTCGCTGTATCCGGCGTTGAAATTAGTAGAGTCGTCTTGACTTTGGCTCAACAATTTTTCGGATTCCATGGCATGGCCGTTCAAGTTTCTATCTGTGATGCCATTGACAAGGTGTTCAAAAACCAGTATAATTTGGGAAACATGTCAGATCCTGGTACCCATGTCATCATGCTCGATTTAGATCCCCCCAAAATTTTCAGGTTCACGTTCCAATGTTAATATCCAGTCAAGGGGGTTTCACCCCGACCTCCCGGATTTCAACATACCCCCTTCGCGGTTTCTGGACGACGGGGTGGTCGCTGGAGCCAGGTTACATCTGCGTGAGTCAGGGCCGGCCTTTTGCCTTGTTGGGCTAGGGCGATGGCCCAAGGCCTAACGGCAATAGGGGGCCCCTAACCCAAATAGTATTAGTATCTATATCTATATATATACTATAAATTTGGGAGGTGGCCTTTATGAATGCTCTATTTAGTACTTATTGTAATCTTACTTATATCAATCTCTTAAGTAGCATTTTATAAGTTTACTTTTTAATTAAGAATGTTTCCTCCAACCCGACCAAAAAAAAAAAAAAGAATGTTTCCTCCAATTCTATATCTATATATAACATTATATCTATCTATATATACTATAAACTTAGGAAGCTAGGTGTCTTCCATTTATTGATTATTGCAATCTTACCTATATGAACATAATATAAACATTATAAAGTTGTATACAATGTGCATTTATTATTTTATTACATATATAAAATACATACACACAATCTTATACTTTTTACTTAATTTTCATTGAAAGTTATAACTAATCTTAGGGAGCTAGGTGTCCTCCATTTATAAACTTATATGAACATAATATAAACTTAGGGAGCCAGGTGTCCTCCATTTATTGATTATTGCAATCTTACCTATATGAACATAATATAAACATTATAAAGGTGTATACATTTATTATTTTATTACATATATAAAATACATACACACAATCTTATACTTTTTACTTAATTTTCATTGAAAGTTATAACTAATCTTATATCACAATGATTTAAGCTATTAGAGAGTAATGGATAGTCAAATGTTCAAATCTCAATAAGTGTATTAGAGTTCTTTTTTTTGATTGAGAATATATACCTTGTTTTTCTATATATTATGTATGTTTATTGTTATTTTACATTAAGTATTTATAGACTAATTTTTTGCATTTAAATTTTCAAAAATTTCATGGACTACGTACTAAGATGTTTATATATTGTATGTTGTTATTTCATCCTATACTGAAATAAGATTTGTTTTATTATAAAAAAATTTAAAATTATGTTGTATAATATGGATGAGCATTTACACATAGAGATTCTCATAGAATGTTTATCTACTTATGTGTACTTATTGGCTACATTTATCACCCCTGCTCATATTTATGTGTATGCTTAACCTATTAGGTTCATGTTCTATGGGATGGCCTATATATATAGAGGTAGAATGGATGAATAAAAATAAATTCATACGTGTGGAAATTCTTTAGTGTCTTGTCTTCACAATTCTTCTACAATGTTTATTAATTTATGACACATTATTAACATGAATTTCTCAAGGTGTAGACTGTCAATTCAATTGTGCGAAATCTCTTTCGTTTTATATAAATGATACACGCCTCTGTTGATATTTCTTTGCTATTATGCTGAAGTTCTTTTTTTTTTTTTATAATGTTGATCTCTTATTTATTTGAATAACTTGTAATATAGATGATTAATTTTGATTTCTTACTCATTTTTCTTCTATTTTTTTCTATTATATACGTTCATTTGAATATTTTTTTCTCACTCATTATTATTTTTCTACTAGATAAAATGAAAAACACCTGCAAAGAACTTGTCTCATGTGTAGCACAGATTTGTTCTCCTAGTTAATATTATATATTTCGATCCATAAGTAAATAATTTTCTATTAATTAAGGTGATAGATCAAAGAAAAATAATCTATCGTATCAATTAACAGAAATTGAGAGATCTCTTTACGGAGAAAGAGAAATCAAATTTAGAGAACATAGAGAAAGAGAGAGGAAATTAAGAAATGAAATTTAATTTATCTGTATCAAATTATCAATAACTCTCCGTCTTCTCTATTTCTCACTCTCATATTCATTAATCCAATATTTATTGTTTTTTAAGTCAGAACCATCATTATTGTTTTTTGATATGATTTTTAAAGGAATTTTGTCAATCGTAGTTGATTCATGTGTTACTTTTCAGTACGACTTACTATACTTAACATTTTATTTAAATTGATCAACTGATTAGTAATTTTTATTAGATTTAAAGTTGGTTGTTTTAGGTAGTTTAATGGTGTTTTAGACTAGTTTGATTAAAGGTGGTGATTTAGTAATTTTTTTTGCTCGAAAGTGATTTAGTAATTTGTGTGCGCTTGAATTAGTTCTTGAGTAGTTTAAACTTAGGGGCCGCGGATGTTTCACGGATTTGATAAGTAATTAATTTATGAGGGGTATTCACTAATTTGGTAATTATTATTTTTAACATCTGCTTTAGTGTGTAGTTAGGATGATCAATTATAATCAATTGAAATTTCTTATCCATAGGATGTCATGTTAGACTAAAATACTTTAACCTCCATATCATGTACGAACAACTGTAATATATTTGTTAGACGTATTGGTAAGAAAAATATTATCTCTACAAAGTACACTTATTTAAACAAAGATTTAATTAAAATATTATAAAGATATTTATGTATATGATCCAAAGTCTAACATCCCAAAATAAATTATATAAGATTTTCAACTAATAAATTTTATTAGATAAGGTAAAATCTTTAAATCATTTAAAATTCACCTACCTTAATTTAAAAGATAAAGTTTAACTAACATAGATATAGATTTTTACATATAAAGTAGAGGGAATTGGGAGAGGGGGACGATTTTGGTGACAAATTGTAATAAATGGCAGGGGCTCGTAGTTTGTCACCAGCCACGGGGGTATTTTCGGAAAAAAGCCCATTTTGCTCAAATTTTCACCGTGCCGCCCATTTGCCCCATTGTTGTCACCATTTGAGGCCAGTTACCCAAAATCGTCTATAAAGTAGTATTCATATTGATATACGTTAGATTATTTGCTTAAGAAATCCGAATTATATTTCAAGAATATATAATATTTGTTAAAAAATAATTTCAGGATTTTATTTTAGAATTTAATTTTTAATTTAATTTTGATTTTTCATTTAAAAGAAAAGATCATGTGTTAGATAGAAAATTCTGTACACATAGATATAGCTCGTACCGCCATTCTCCACCGAGGCTCTATCATAGGATCCTGATTACCTAGTGTGAAAAATAGTTCACCAAAGGGATATATACTACTCTAATAAGATAGACTAAGGAAAGCAGTTATAAGACGCTTCAAAACGAGTTTTCTAAGGTTAGCAAAAACAAGTCCACAATCACACACATAACTAGTCCAATATGAGATCCAGTTAGTCACGTACTCTAGTAATTCCACAATAGAGCACATAATTCACATACACTAACCTACAGTAATGCAACACTTCAACCTTATCACCACGTATCATCACAATGGTGTGTCCATCTCATGCTGGACTTAGAGATGAACCATCTCAAATTCCATCATCGACTTAGACCATAAACATAAAGCCTTTACCGGAAAAACTTGTTTACACGTAGCATAGCAGTCATAAAAACATTTAAAAATTGATCGGGACTAGTTCTCAAAACCGATCTAATTACGATGCGAACCCATTAACAAGTTGAGCAAACCACGAACATTCGTTGTCTCCCTATACTAGATTTGCTATTTTATTTAAAATTTTTTGGTTTTATTTAAAAAATTTTGGTTTGCAATTGCGATTGTTTGAGCTATATATTGTCGTAGCGTTTGGGATATACACCATGGTTTCATAAAACACGTGCACTTGCAATATGGGATTCAACAAAACCAACCGATAAAATCTTAGTGCAACATTTGAGTTTGTCAGCCATGAACCTATAATGTTGAATGTTACATTATGCAAATTTCTAAATTAAGCACACATGGAGTCTCTAATCCTAAACCGAACCAGCGGATTTCAGATCAATCCTCAAGGAATAGCACCACCATGGCATTGGAATCTCCATTTGAACCACCGAACTATCTTGTCCTTAACACAAGTCGTCTTGTGCATGACTCGTATCGTGTCCTCGCACAAGTCATACTCAAACACAAGCCACTTGGAGGGATGGCTCAGGCATAAAAAGGCTACTTTCGCACCGCCCTCTATCGAATAAAGCACAGGAGGCGTCGTGCCATAAGGGATTAGCCTTAACAAGTGATCACTGCCAATGCTTAACAACTTGGTCCAAGACTCTTTAACTCCGTACTCTTTCATTACCCACACGTCAAAAGAGTAGCCAGGTGCATAATGACACCAACAAGAAAGGTGTCCATCTAGTTCACCCAGAGTTTGTTTATCGAACCAACGCGAAGCAACGGGCCCGGGCAACGCAATTTCAGCCAGCCTACCACTATGCAAATCCATAGTGGCAACTACTCCGTGGTCGACAAGCCAATGAAGAACACCATTGAAGTCGTACCCCAAAGGAGACCATACCCAATTATGCCAAGCATCATCGAAGCCCTTGAATGACTTCCAACCGCCGTTTTTGAAGCTATGTACAAAACCCTGATCGCACCGGAAGTTCCCGGCTCCGTTATTGTATTTGTCGATACGACGCGAAGCCAAAAAGACTATCTTGAAATCATCAGTGTAAGGATCATAGCCAAAGCCATAGCTGAGAATCCTGTGATAGAACCAATCTTCGGTGTTTCTAAGGGTGGGACCAATTTTTAAGGGTGGGACTACTTTGTATGAATCTCCGGTTACTAGGTCGTACACTAGGAAGTCGCCATTGTGTGCTTTAGCACAAGCTCTCTTGTTGGACGACTCTACAAGCAAACTTGTTCCATTGAAGGGGCCGATCGGTACGCGTCGCGGTTTGATCTTCTTGTTGTCATGATCAGGTATGAGGAGGCTGTACAGATTGTCCTTTTGAAGAAACAAGGCTGTGCCTTTGGGTTGATAGAGTTTGACAAAGATAGGGTTGTTGATGAGGTGCCTCCATTGCTTTGAAACGCATTTGCATGCAAGGAGTGAATGCAAGGGGAGTAGTAGGAGGATTTGTGTGATTATGTCTTCGGGGAGAGGGAACTTTGCCTGCTTGTTTCCCATGCTTGATTGGACGCCAAAGTGGGAAAACTAAATGGGAGGGAATGGTTTGTACTTGTGAAACCCTAAGTCATGATCTAAAAGAGAGAGGGTAGAGAGAGGGTTTTTGATGGAAGATAGTGAAAGTTTAACGTGAACTCCAATCTATTTTGTACAAGATATAATCTTTCTACTAGATATACAAGATATGCATATTATTCTATCTTATATCAACACTATCCTTGACTAATAGATCGAACATGGATTGTTGTACGATAAGAACGCACATGATCGTTTTCTTATCTTTGCTAACGGAATCTTCTTTGTTATTTGATTTTGTTTATGAAATTGTTAATTTACGTCTCACTAGGCCTAAACTTGTGTATATATTCTAAATTATGCCTAACCTTAAATATTTTTTTTCTATCTTACCCTATTAAATTTTGACCTATTAGTTATTTGTTAAAATTTCAGTTAAAAATATCGCCAGTTGCGTTACATCGACTGTATATACCATCTAGTTGATGACTTGAAAGTGTATTTTTATATTAATTTTGAAAAAACATATTTAAAAGCTAAACAATTGGATTTAATATGTGTTTTAAAAATGAGTTTGTTAAAAACACATTATTTTCGTATAAGCTAACTATGTATACTGATTGTAAATTAAAAAGAAATTCCTCACATTTATCATTTGAAAATAAAAACCAAAAAAATAGTTCAGATTTCGTCTCCAATGTGACTGCCAAGTCATCAAATATATGACATGTACAATTAATCTATGTAACGCGGACGATCTTTAACGAAAATATTAACAAAGGACTAATGGTGTTAAAAATTTGATAGTTTAAACTAGTGTTTCTCTCTTTCTCTGACCATTTTTCTTTCGCTTCCTTGACAGCATTAAAATCGCCCATTAACACCCAAGGAGAAGCACCAGTTGAAGTAGCAATTTGAGTGATCTCGTTCCACAGCACCGCTGATTTCGCTGATTGTCTGGACAGAAATGGACTACAGGATGTGACTTCGACGGGGGCCTATTTCACATGGTCCAACAAGCACTCGGATGGCACGAAGGTCATGTGTAAACTGGATAGAATCATTGCTAATCAGGAGTGGTGTGATGTGTTTGATAACTATGAAGCGTCTTTTGAGGAACCAGAGTGTTCGGACCATTGCCCGGGGCTACTCAGAATCAAGGGAGACCGAAATAAAGAAGTGATCCCGTTTCGGTTTAATAATGCTTGGGCGGAGCACCCTGCGTTTCTTGATACAGTGAAGCAGGTGTGGAGATCAAATGAAGTAAGGGGATCTTCGATGTTTAGGCTCGTCCAAAAACTTAAGAAGCTCAAGACTCCCCTCAAAAAGCTCCAGAAGGGCAGCCTCGAAGCAAGAGAAGTTGAGATTAAAGATCATCAAGAGAAGCTCAGGATGGTTCAAAATGAGATTCTTGCTAGGCCCCTTGACAGCGGTTTGTTGCAAGTGGAGGCGGTGGCCATTTCAGAGTTGCGGAATGCTCTAAAATTAAGACGGTTAGAGCTTCAACAACAGGCAAAGCTTCATTGGCTGAAATTCCAAGATTCGTGCAGTAGCTATTTCTATAACAGCATAAAGCAGCGAAGGATGACGAACAACAAAATTTCGGTTACAGATGATAATGGCTCAGTGCTGAATGATGAGGCTGCTATCAGAGACTTTGTTGTGCATCATTTCGACGATTTTTTGGGGAGGAGCAAGGTCTGTAGGGAGGCTGACTGGGATATCCTTAAGGAAGGCAGGTGCCTTGATGAATCCGATAGAGAGGAAATGGTCAAATTTTTCTCGAAAGAGGATGTTCGAAAGGCTCTGTGGAGTATCAGTAAAAATAAAGCGCCGGGACCCGATGGCTTTAACGCCCACTTCTTTCGCAAATCCTGGAGTATTTTGGGTGATGATTTCACTGTGGCCGTTCTCGATTTCTTTGCCAGTGGTAGGTTGCTGAAAGAAGTTGGGAATACTGTTGTTGCTCTCATTCCGAAGACTAGCAATCCAGCTTCTGTAGGGGATTACAGACCTATTTCTTGTTGTAGTGTGATTAGCAAAGTAATCTCTAAGATGCTAGTTGACAGACTGCAAGCGGTTCTGCCCAAAGTCATTAGTAGCACGCAAGGAGCCTTTCTCAAAGGTCGTAGCATAAAGCACAACATTGCGGTTTGCCAGGATATTGTGAAGAGTTACGGAAGGAAGAATATTAGTCCGAGGTGTGCTCTGAAAATTGATTTGAAGAAGGCCTATGATATGGTGGAATGGGATTTTTTATTGCAATTGATGGATGGATTGGGTTTCCACCCCATTCTTATAAACTGGGTTAGAGAATGCGTGGTCAATAGCCAGTATACCATCAAAATAGGCAAGAGCTTCCATGGTCACATCAAGGGGAAGAGAGGGCTTAGGCAGGGGGACCCTCTTTCCCCGTATCTTTTTGTTATCGTCATGGAGTACTTGAGCAGGGCCTTCTCGAGGATGGCGAAGCAAGGGGCGTTCAAATTCCATCCAGGGTGCGCAAGAGCTGGAGTGGCAAGTTTGTGCTTCGCTGACGACTTGTTCATATTTAGCCATGGCAATTCAAGATCTGTCCAGGCTGTGAAAGATGTGCTTGATATGTTTAGTGAAGTGTCCGGGTTAGAAATTAACAAGGCTAAGTCGAAAGTGTACACTGCAGGATTGAGTGAAACTGGTGCAGCTGAGATTTCAAGTTTGCTTGGCATGGCAGAGGGGAGTCTCCCTGTTAAGTACCTTGGGGTGCCTTTGAGCAGCATGAGGTTGCTTAAGAGTGACTATGCAGGGCTCCTTAGCAAGATAAAAGCTCGTATTAATACATGGGCTTGTCGTCATCTGTCTTATGCGGGTAGGCTCGAGGTGTTGAGGGCTGTGTTGTATGGTATTCTTAGTTTCTGGAGCCAGCTCTTTATTCTTCCAAATAACGTGATCAGAGATATAACAGGGCTGCTGCGTAATTTCTTATGGTGTGGGCGGTGTGAAGGTAGAAAGGCCCCTGTTGCTTGGAGAAAACTTTGCTGTCCCAAGGAGGAGGGAGGTCTCGGATTGAAAGACTTGAAGGTGTGGAATAAGGCTTGCTTCGCAGGGCTCATTTATGACATTGTTGAGGGAGCAGCAACTGGGTCTATTTGGCATGTTTGGGTGAAGAAAAATCACTTAAGGGCCGCTGACTTTTGGGAGGTTAGGTGTAAGCAGACCGCGAGTGCAACATGGCGTGCCATTCTCAGCATTAGAGACGAAATCAAGGAGACTTTAGAGCAGGAGAATGGCCATGCTGTCATGCTTGCTAGAAGAGGTAAATTGGACATTCTTGCTTTGTATAACAGCTGGAGAACAAGGCAGAATGTAGTCCAATGGAAGGAGCTGGTGTGGCAGGGTCTCAATACTCCGAGAATGGCGTTTCACCTGTGGAAGGTTGTGCGAGGGGGCACCATGACAAAGGCTCGTCTGGTGCGGGCAGGCATGGTGCAGGACGAGAGCTGCATGCTGTGCAAAGAAGGGCAGCAAGAGACTGAGGCCCATTTGTGGTTTAAATGCAGTTATTCTAAGGCTGTGTTGCAGGAAGTGCTCGCTTGGGCTGGAATTAAAAGGAAGACAACTAGCATTGAAGATTGGATTGATCAAGCTCACTCCATGAAGGGAAAGAAATCCATGAGATTTAGAGTGTGGTGCGTATGTCATTGTGTTGTCGTCTATAACACGTGGTATGCTAGAAATAGGAGTATTTTCCAGAATGAGGAAATAGAGAAATCCATATGTGCTAGAATGAGTATCAATTTTGTTAGAAATTGTCTTAAGGTAAGATGTAAGGCAAGATTGAGAGAGGAGAGGAATTTCCTTGCTAACTTAGATATCGGAGATGATGTAACTAACTAGCCTCGTGCTAGCAATTTTGTTCGGCTCGTTTTGTGAATAAAATAACCCCTTTTATTCAAAAAAAAAAATTTGATAGTTTAAAGACTAAGATATAAAATATTTAAGGTTAGAGACTAATGTAGAAAGTGAATGAAAGGTGAGGATCAACTGTGTAATTTACCCTTTAAAATGATATGCGGGTTACTAAATAATCAATCAATTAGTTGAATTTCCGTGGCATGTACGGTGGATATATACGTAATAGATTAGAAAATAATTATGTATAGATTTATCCAATAAAATATTAGAACTTATATATATAAATATATCACTTGTTCGGTAGAAAGATATAATTTCTCTGATATATATAATTATATATAAGATTTTTGTGTTTTTTTGCTTCAATTGTTTCGTCCATATTTAGCAATTAAAAAAATAGATACATATGTAAAGATAATAGTATCTTTAGCATAAAATTGTCTTTTACCTAAAATATTTATTTTGGTATTATCTTATTAAGATAATAAAAATAAATACAATTTTAAGGATTTTGAGTTTTTTTTATCTAGACTCTTTATTAATTGCAAAAAAAACTCTATTGCCTAAACCAATTTTTTTCTTTGTTTTAATAAAAATAATATATTCTTAAGATATCAAAATTGGCTAAGATATTAAGTGAATGGAAGGGTCAGTTTTTATTAACAAAGATAGAATTACTATTTTATGTAGCTTGGATGATATGGTGCAATTCTTTTACAAAAAATTGGGTTCTACTTTGTGCTTCTTCAGCCATGAATCTATAATGTTGAATGTTACATTAAGGAAATTTCCAAATTAAGCAAACATGGAGTCTCTAATCCTAAACCGAACCAGCGGATTTCAAATCAATCCTCGAGGAATAGCACCACCATGGCATTGGAAACTCCTTTTGAACCACCGAACTATCTTGTCCTTAACCCGAGTCGTCTTGTGCATGACTCGTATCGTGTCCTCGCGCAAGTCATACTCAAACACAAAACACTTGGGGTGATTGCTCAGGCATATGGCTACTTTCGCACCGCCCTCTATCGAATAAAGCACAGGAGGCGCCGTCCACCCCAGCACAATGCCCCGAGCGCTTAGCTCCCTCAACTTCTCAACGCCAATGCTTATCAACTTGGTCCAAGACTTTGAAAATTTGGATGGTCAGCCCAGCTGTTGTTGAATTTGAAAGGAGGCCTAATGATCTCTTTAATTCCCTCAACTGTGAGAATTCCAGGACAATGGTCTGAGCAGCTTGGAGGGGCAAACCATACATTGTACTTAGGGAAGCTATCAATCCATTCCTGGTTGGCAAGAACTCTGTCTAATTTGCACTTGATCAAGTCATTGCCTGGTTGCTTGTTGGTCCAGGTAAAGAAAGCACCACTGAATTTGAGGTCTTCAAGGCCATTACTATTGGTACAGTCAAGAAACTCCTTGCTGAACCTTGCATTACCTCCCTTGCCATACACTTTTTCCCTGGGGTCTTTAATAGCATTGAAATCTCCCATGAGAGCCCAGGGGAGAGAATTTGCATTAACTGCAATGTTATCAATCAGATTCCAAAGCTCAAGTCTTTCCTTCTCATCATTGGAAGCATATATGAAAGAGATCTGGAAGTTCCTCTGAAGCAAAGGAGAGTTGATGATGACATGAGTAAGCTGAGCTGTTTCTAACAAAATATCTATATTTATACTGCCGTGGGACTTCCAGAATAACCAAATTCTGCCATTGGAGCCTATACATTTGGTACTTCGGTTCCAACCTTTGAGAATATTTCTGGAGACTTCTTCAATCTTGTTATCTCTAACTCTAGTTTCAAGCAAAGCAATAATATCTAAGCTGTTATTAGTGACTAACTTGTGAACAAAGTCAGCCTTAGAGGCATCATTGAGGCCTCTAATGTTCCAAGCTCCAATAGAAAGACTATCCATGGGAAACCTCAGCAGCTTTGGTAGCCTCAACATGGCTCCCTTCTGAGTCTTCCACATCCTCCTCAAGTGCAGCAAACTTTGATCTCTCAATAAGAATTTCTTTGCCTTTGGAGTTCACTCCTGCGCCCACATTCCTCTTTGGGCTCTTGCCTTTGACGGTTTCCCAATCATCAGCATTTGGTTCATTAATTCTAAGAGTGCCATTCTGTTTAGAGTACCTCACCTCAGCTGGCTGTCTCTTTTCTCCATCTTGAATGGGAGGGCGCCTTCCAGCATTCTTACTGGACTCTGGGACATCATTTGAGGGTTTTTGTGGTGGCCTTTTGACCCAGATGCTCTTTGGACGATAAGGTTGTTTTCTAGGACCAAGTCTCTGGAACACAGAGTGATTTTTCTTCTCACAATCCCCTTCTTTATGACCAAACACTCCACATTTGTCACACTTATCTGGGAGCCATTCGTACTGCACTTTTTGGACAACTATTTCTCCATCCTCACCATGAAAAGATACCTGGTTCTTTAGAGGCATACGTGTGGTGAGTGAGGCTTGGAAGAGAGACCTTGTGCAAGGTTATAAAATGTTCAAGCTGGTGAATAAGCTCAAGGTTCTGAAAGGGCCCTTGAAGAGTCTTAAGTCCAAAAACCTTGACAGCCAGGTATCTGAGATCAATGAGCTTCACAGAAAACTGAGTAAGATACAATCTGAAATGCAAAGCTCCTTAGCTCATGATATCCTCATGGAAGAAGAGCAACAGGTTCTTATGCAGCTCAAAAGTGCTTTAAAGATGAGAAGAGTGCAACAACAACAACTTGCTAAACTCCACTGGCTTAAATACCAAGATTGCTGTAGCAGCTATTTTCATAATTCCATAAAACAGCGCAAGGCCTACAACTCAATCAAAGCTCTTATTGATAAGGATGGTTGCACTATCACAGATGATCAAAAAATCAAATGCATGATTGTCAACCATTTTAAAGGTTTTCTTGGTAGCACAGGCCCTCAATCTCCTCCTGATGCCTCCATTGTGCTCAGTGGCCCTATTCTTGATGATGCAGACAGAGCCAACATGGCTATCTTCTTCAACAAGGAGGATGTTAGAAGAGCTATCTGGAGTATTAGCAAAAATAAGGCCCCTGGCCCTGATGGTTATAATGCACACTTCTTCAAAAGGGCCTGGGATGTTGTTGGTAATGATTTCTCTGAGGCTGTGTTGGAATTCTTCTCTAGTGGCAAGATGTTGAAAGAAATTGGCAACACTGTGATTGCTCTCATTCCCAAAGTAGAAAATGCATGTTCCATCTCTGAATATCGACCCATCTCCTGCTGTAATGTGATCTACAAGGTCATATCAAAAATGATTGTTGCAAGGCTTCAAGGTGTTCTTCCCAAGATTATTGACATAAATCAAGCAACTTTCATTAAAGGGCGTAGTATTAGACACAACATTGCAGTCTGCCAGGACCTTGTTAAAAGCTATGCCAGGAAATTCATTAGTCCTCGTTGTGCTATAAAGATTGATCTCAAGAAAGCTTATGATACTGTAAGCTGGAGTTTTCTATTTCAGCTCCTGGAGATAATGAATTTTCATCCTGCCATGATTAACTGGATCAAAGAGAGTATTACTTGTTGCCAATACACTGTTAAAGTTGGCCAGGAGCATTGTGGCCACTTCAAGGCTTCCAGAGGGTTAAGGCAAGGTGACCCCATGGCGCCTTACTTGTTTGTTATTATTATGGAGTACTTGACCAGAGCCCTCAAAGCTGCAGTGACTTCTAATAAGATCAAGCCTCACCCTGGATGCAAGAGAGCTAATATTGTGAACTTGTGCTTTGCTGATGACCTATTCATTTTCTCCCATGGCAGTGTTGCTTCTGTTGATGCAATCAAAGAAGTGCTTGACCAATTTGGTGAGAAATCTGGACTCATGATGAACCTGGCAAAATCAAAAGTGTTCTGTGCAGGCCTGAACTATGCTCAACAGCATGAGTTATGTGATAGCATTGGAATGACTTGTGGTGAACTCCCTGTCAAGTATCTTGGAGTGCCCCTTTGTAGCTCCAAAGCTCAAAAGAAAGACTTTGCTGAGCTCATCTCCAAGATAAGAAACAAAGCTAATGCCTGGGCTGCCAGATCCTTGTCCTATGCAGGCAGATTGGAAATCATCAAGGCTGTGTTCAATGGTATTATCCTCTATTGGTGTAAGATATTCATGCTTCCCAAGTCTGTGATTAATGATCTCAACTCAGTTATGAGGAATTTCCTCTGGAGTGGAAGTAGCTCTGGCAGGAAAGCTCCTATAGCTTGGAAGAAGGTTTGCTGTCCTAAGAATGAAGGTGGGTTGGGTCTCAAAGATCTTTCTGCTTGGAATAAGGTGAGTGTTGCAGAGCTCCTTTATGACTCCTGCTCTCAAAATGAGTCTATTTGGCATCATTGGGTTAATACTACTTATATTAGAGGGCTCTGCATATGGGAGGTTAGGAGAAAGACCACTGCTAGTGCCATGTGGAATGCTGTTCTAAATTTGAGGGATGAGATTGCTGAGTCTGTGAATGGAAGTAATGTGTGCATCCTCAATTCCAGACAGGGCAAGTTTGACAGTAGAGGGCTGTATGAAAGCATGAGAAGGAAGGGCAATGAGGTTGAATGGGCTGATCTTGTCTGGACTCGTCTCAATATACCGAGAGTGGCTTTTGTCAACTGGAAAATTCTCAATAATGGAATCAGTACCAAGGTTGATCTTCATGAGTGGGGCATTGCTAGTAATGATAAGTGTGTTCTCTGTCTTGATCAAATGCAGGAAACCAGGAATCATCTCTGGTTTGAGTGCTCTTTCTCCAAGATGGTACTATCCAAAGTGCTCAGATGGGCTAGCATAGGCCGCAGGAGCAACAACATTGATCACTGGATTGAGCAAACTAAAGACTTGTTAAGCAAGGCTTCGTTCTACTACAATTTGTGGAATCATTGTCATTGTGTTACCATATATTATGTCTGGAAGGCAAGAAATGCCATTGTTTTTAATCAGGATAGAATTGGAGTAGAGGATTGCATTGTTATGTGCCAAAATCTCATTAAGAATAGTAGCAAAGTTAGATGGAAGGCAAGGTCAAAAGACCTTAGGAAGTTCTTGGAGAGACTTGAGAGTGGTGAACATGTAATTAGCTAGCTTGCTAGCGTTTTGTAACCGTCGCTTAGTTCTAATACAATTTTAACCTTTTCTTCAAAAAAAAACTTGGTCCAAGACTCTTCAACTCCGTACTCTTTCATTACCCACACGTCAAAAGAGTAGCCAGGTGCATAATGACAACAAAAAGAAAGGTGTCCATCTAGTTCACCTAGATCCTGTTTCGGTAACCAACGATTATAGTCATAATCAACGGGGAAGGGGGGAAACGCAATTTCAGCCAGCCTACCACTATGCAAATCCATAGTGGCAACTACTCCATGGCCGACAACCCAATGAAGAACACCATTGAAGTCGTACCCCAAACGAGACCATTTGTACCAAGCAGCATCGAAGCCCTTGAATGACTTCCAACCGCCGTTTTTGAAGCTATGTACAAAACCCTGATCACACCGGAGGTCAACTAATCTGTTACTGTATACGACGATAGATTGGGAAGCCAAAAAGACTATCTTGAAATCATCGGTGTAAGGATCATAGCCAAAGCCATAGCTGAGAATCCTGCGACACACTAGATCTCCGGTTTGTGTAAGGGTGGAACGAATTTGTAAGGGTGGGACGACTTTGCATGAATCTCCGGTTACTAGGTCGTACACTAGGAAGTCGTCATTGTTTGCTTTAGCACAAGCTCTCTTGTTGGACGACTCTACAAGCAAACGTGATTCATTAAAGGGGCCGATCGGTACGCGTCGCGGTTTGATCTTCTTGTTGTCATGATCGCTGATGAGCAGGCTGTACAGACTGCCCTTATGAAGAAACAAGGCTGTGCATTTGGGTTGATAGAGTTTGACAAAGATAGGGTTTTTGATGAGGTCCCTCCATTGCCTTGAAACGCATTTGCATGCAAGGAGTGAATGCAAGGGGAGTAGTAGGAGGATTTGTGTGATTATGTCTTCAGGGAGAAAGAATTTTGCCTGCTGGTTTCCCATCCTTAATTGATTGGACGCCAAAGTAGTTGGGAGGGAGGGGATGCTATATATGTACCTGTGAAACCCTAAGTCATGATTTTAAAGGGAAAGGGTTTTTGATGGAAGATAGCGAAAGTTTAACGTGAATTATTGTTGTATGACATAAAGGATTTATGTATATATAGAGGCTAATGACTTGATCTCCAATCTATTATGTACTACAAGATATAATCTTTCTACTAGATATACAATATATGCATATTATTCTATCTTTCCTTTATCAACACTATCCAAAAGATAGAACATGGAATGTTGTAAGATAGATCGTTTTCTTATCTTTGCTAATGGAATCTTCTTTGTTATTTGATTTGGCGACAAGAGACGTTACCGGTGATGAACGGTTCGGGCCTCCCGGCGATCAAAGTGAAATCGGGGAGGAATCAATGACAGTGGAGGGTGCTCGGCTTGGTGCCTGATGATGATCGAACGAGAAGACTGGGTTGGACCACTAATTGACGGAAGAGTTGGGTTGCTCAACGAACGTACAACACCGCTCACAACAAACCAGAATTGGACGAAAATTGGAAACTCACTAGTTGATGGCGGTGGAAATTGTGGAATGAAGGCAAGGCTAAATAGATACGTACGAAGAAAAGATATAATTCTAAGGTGGTTAAGGATTTTGCTAAATAACGAAATTACGTACCATCTAATTGGGTATATCTAGTTACTACCTATTTCTCAAGTAAAGATTCGCTTAATATATACTCCATAGTTTAACTTTTGTTAATGAAATTGTTATATTACGCCTCCTCAACTTGTGTATATTTTCTAAATTATGCCTAACCTTTTATTTCTTTTCTATCTTAACCTATGAAATTTTGACCTATTAGAAATTAGTTAACATTTCCGCTAAACATTTCATCAGTTGCGCTACATTTTTGCTAATTGATGACTTGACAGTGTATTATTTTATTAATTTGAAAAAAACTATTTAAAAGCTAAGCAATTGGATTTAATATGTGTTTTAAAAATGAGTTTGTTATAAAATCATTTTTTTATATAAGCTAATTATGTATATTAATTGTAAATTAAAAAGAAAATTCCTCGCATTTATCATTTGAAAATAAAAACCAAAAAATAGTTTAGATTTCGTCTTCAATATGGTTGTCAAGTCATTAACTAGATAACATGTACGGTTCATATAAAACAGCTGACGGTATTTAACGGAGATATTAACAAAGCACTAATGGTGACAAAATTTGATAGTTTAAGGACTAAGATAAAAGTAATTAAAGATTAGAGACTAATCAAGAAAACGAATGAAAGGTGAGGATCAACGGTGTAATTTACCCTTTAAAATGATACGCGGGTTACTAAATAATTAATCAGTTAAATTCCCGTGCCATGTACCGTGGATATATAAATAATAAATTCGAAAATAATTATGGATAGAATTATCCAATAAAATATTACAACTTATATAAATCACTTGTTCGGTATAAGGATATAATTCTCTGGTATGGTTAATTGTATATAAGATTTTGTGTGTTTTTGCTTCAATTGTTTGGTCCAACTTTAGTGATCAAAAAAATACATACATATGTAAAGATAGTAGTATCTTGATCACTACTACATTATTGGCCTACAATGACGGTCAACTCCGCAACTAAAATGGCAAAAAAAGCCGCCACAAAGCTATTGGGGCGGTTGTCCACCGCTACGTTTGCCGGCATTGCGATAGCTCTTTAAAGAAAGAAGAGCTCACCAAACACAATGAAGACATGGGTTGAGTCTCTTGTGATCTTTCCTGCAGCTTTCATCATTGTCATCCGTATATACTCTCAATTTCACCCGTGGAGATCCTCTGTCCCCTTTACATGTCTTATTTTCATGTCCCTTCAATTTGGTAGGTTAATACAAATTATTTTATTAAAATAAAACTTATTTTTACTTAATTCTATTAAGTATCAGCCAATAAGATTTGAGAGACATGGAAATCGGACATGTACAAGCGACAGAGGATGCGGACCACAATTTCACCTTTTTTTATTTATATGGAAGAAGCTTAAGATATTTGTAGGACTATACTGTATTAGATAGCTTGAATCTATAATTTTCAATTAGTTTTATTTTCAGTTGTCAACAGAATTTGTAACAAATAAATTTGTAACAAATAAGGTTGTTTAGTTCTAAAAAAAAAACAAATTTGGTTGGGAATCAAGAATCGGGACAAAATTCGACAAAAAAAAAACAAATCAGGACAAACGGGTAAAATTTCTATCCAGTGCTCACAATCTTCCCGTCCTCGTTTACGTTCCTCTTCCCTCACTCCCCAAATCCAAAGATTCTTCGCACTCCCCAAATCCAAAGAAACGTCCCGCTTTAACCGCCATGGAGGAAGACGACCGTCTTTGTCCCGCCTTTTCCATCCTGGGGGAAAAAAGTAGTTTCGGCTTCTGCTCCGATGACACCGTCGGATAATTTCTTCCACTACTAAGAATGCCGAGTTACCCATCCCATTTCACAACTTTCTTTATCCCTCGGTCCGAAAAAATCGCTTTGGAGGGGTACTTCACCACAGACAAGGTCCGCATTGGGGTTTTGGATTACCCGTCGGACAAGGAATTCGATCGACCCATAACGGCCTTCGCAATCGTCCCCCGGAATCGGGAGATTGATTGTACTTATTGGACAAAGGAAGACCATGCCCAACTCCTCCTATCAGTGCCAGAGAAGCCTTTAAGGCTTAAATGAATTCCCACTTCCCATATAGGCAATTTATTGCTTTATTAGAAAAGAGAAGATATTAATTGTACTTTAAATAATAAAAACTACATATTTTTTTTTTGGTAGAAAATAATAAAAACTACATATGAGCTTTTATAAATTTTGGAATGAATATGGGAAAATGCCTTCGCAATCGACCCATAACGGCCTTCGCAATCGTCCCCCGGAATCGGGAGGTTGATTGTACTTATTGGACAAAGGAAGGTCATGCCCAACTCCTCCTATCAGTTCCAGAGAAGCCTTCAAGGCATAAATGAATTCCCACTTTCCAGATAGGCAATTTATTGCTTTATTAGAAGAGAGAAGATATTAACTGTATTTTAAATAATACAAACTACATATGAGCTTTTATAAAATTTGGAATGAATATGAGAAAATGCCATATAACAAGAAAAAACCAAACGATGCCATATTTGCACAACCTACCAACAACTTTTTCTCTCCACTATTTGACCAACCGTTGATCGGTGTTGATCGACTGTTGACCGACGTTAAAGTCAATCACTGCTCCATGTCGCGATAGTCAATCCCTTCCTTGGATTATATCGTAGGGTGCCATCGGAATGCATATCACATTGGAACTAAATTTTCCGCCTTGAATGCCTATAGGGAAGTCGCTTAATTGTTTCACCCCTATGATCTTTTCCCCATTGGCCTCACAAATATCAAGGCATTTTAGTCCGAAGAGATCTACACAGCTTTCAGAAATAAAGGAGTGTGATTCACCAGAGTCAAATAACAAGCAACAGTATAGCGAACATATAGTGTACCTTGACATATGGGTGCTCCAGGTTCATCGCTGACACGCATCTCATAGAGGCGCTGACCCTGACTCTGTGATGTCGCCGACCCCTTGCTCTCCCTATACTTGATTTGCTATTTTATTTTAAAAAATTTGGTTTGCAATTGCGATTGTTTGAGCTATATATTGTCGTAGCGTTTGGGATACACCATCGTTTCATAAAACACGTGCACTTGCAATATGTGATTCAACAAAACCAACCGATAAAATCTTAGTGCAATATTTGAGTTTGTCAGCCATGAATCTATAATATTGAATGTTACATTAAGGAAATTTCCAAATTAAGCACACATGGAGTCTCTAATCCTAAACCGAACCAGCGGATTTCAGATCAATCCTCAAGGAATAGCACCACCATGGCATTGGAAACTCCTTTTGAACCACCGAACTATCTTGTCCTTAACCCAAGTCGTCTTCGGCATGACTCGTATCGTGTCCTCGCGCAAGTCATACTCAAACACACGCCACTTGGAGGGATGGCTCAGGCATAAAAAGGCTACTTTCGCGCCGCCCTCTATCGAATAAAGCACAGGATGCGTCGTCCACTCCGGCACAATACCCCGAGCGCTTAGCCTCCACAAGTGCTCATCACCAATGCTTAACAACTTGGTCCAAGACTCTTCAACTCCGTACTCTTTCATTACCCACATGTCAAAAGAGTAGCCAGGTCCATAGGGAATACAAAAGCAAAGGTGTCCATCTAGTTCGCCTAGAGTCTGTCTCCATAACCAACTATTATTTTCATAAGCAACGGTCCCGGGCAACGCAATTTCAGCCAGCCTACCACTATGCAAATCCATAGTGGCAACTACTCCATGGCCGACAAGCCAATGAAGAACACCATTGAAGTCGTACCCCAAAGGAGACCATACCCAAATGTACCAAGCATCATTGAAGCCCTTGAATGACTTCCAACCGCCGTTTTTGAAGCTATGTACAAAACCCTGATCGCACCGGAAGTTCCCGGCTCCGTTATTGTATTTGTCGATACGACGCGAAGCCAAAAAGACTATCTTGAAATCATCAGTGTAAGGATCATAGCCAAAGCCATAGCTGAGAATCCTGTGATAGAACCAATCTTCGGTGTTTCTAAGGGTGGGACCAATTTTTAAGGGTGGGACTACTTTGTATGAATCTCCGGTTACTAGGTCGTACACTAGGAAGTCGCCATTGTGTGCTTTAGCACAAGCTCTCTTGTTGGACGACTCTACAAGCAAACTTGTTCCATTGAAGGGGCCGATCGGTACGCGTCGCGGTTTGATCTTCTTGTTGTCATGATCAGGTATGAGGAGGCTGTACAGATTGTCCTTTTGAAGAAACAAGGCTGTGCCTTTGGGTTGATAGAGTTTGACAAAGATAGGGTTGTTGATGAGGTGCCTCCATTGTTTTGAAACGCATTTGCATGCAAGGAGTGAATGCAAGGGGAGTAGTAGGAGGATTTGTGTGATTATGTCTTCGGGGAGAGGGAACTTTGCCTGCTGGTTTCCCATGCTTGATTGGACGCCTAAGTGGAAATTGTTAACTTTCTAAGAGAGATTACACGAGAAGAAGACAACTGAATTGCTTAATTTCATTAAGAAGAAAGAGGCATAATATAGCCTGTTACAACTGAAGCAAATGTGCACACGGTCACTAACATGATTCCCTATGAAAGTGGCACTAATAACTTAAATGAAATGCTGAAAACAAACTGAGATATTCTAGCTAACAAACTAAGACGCTAGACTAATCAAACTGGACTTAAACCAATGCTGAAATGTAGCAACAAGTTTGAGTACTTATTCAACTGTCTTGGCTCCAAAGCAATCCAACGGCTCCTTGACTCTAAGCTTGGTCAATTTCAACAGAAAATCTAATTGCGAGGGAATGGTTTGTACTTGTGAAACCCTAAGTCATGATCTAAAAGAGAGAGGGTTTTTGATGGAAGATATAGTGAAAGTTTAACGTCAAAACCAATCTATTTTGTACAAGATATAATCTTTCTACTAGATATACAAGATACGCATATTATTCTATCTTATATCAACACTATCCGTCAATAGATAGAACATGGAATGTTGTAAGATAGATACAATCTATCGTTTTCTTATCTTTGCTAACGGAATCTTCTTTGTTATTTGATTTTGTTTATGAAATTGTTAAATTACGTCTCTCGAGTCCTCAACTTGTGTATATTTTCTAAATTATGCCTAACCTTTAATTTCTTTTCTATCTTAATTAACCTATTAAAATTTGACCTATTAGTAATTTGTTAACATTTCCGTTACACATCTCACCATTTGCGCTACATGGATTGTACATGTGTTCTAAATTATTCTAACCAGTACAAATCCCGTACCACGTACGGGTAATGTAAATTTAAATCCGAATTAACCAATTCAAAATTGAAGTTTGACAGGAATACGCTTTTAACTCGAGAATTTACAATTCAAACTTGAGAATTTACAATTTATTGACCTATATATGTACTTTTATTAATACAATTTTAATTCTAAAATAATTCTATTCAATTTTTCATATTTATATTATTATTTAGTATATTATTGACATATGTGGAAGTTTTTTTTCACTATTCTTCAAGATTTAATAATGACAAAAACATATACTAATTAATATGAAAAAGTTGTTAAGTTGTCAAAAAAATTACTTGAACTTTTTTTTATTCATAAAAGGATATAATGTTAAAAAAATCAATTTAGGAAAAAATCTTTAGATATCAAAAATTGAGTAAGATATCAAGTAAATATAAGGAAATTGGATAAGATATCGAGTAGATAAATGAGTTATTCTTAGAAAATATAATGTAAAAAAATAAAATCATTATTTTATTCAGACTTGATGACGTGGCGCAAATTTTTACACGGACTTGGGTTCTGCTTTATACTGTATTATAGTAGATTGATGACTTGGCAGTGTATTATTTTATTAATTTGAAAAAAATCTATTTAAAAGCTAAGCAATTGGATTTAATATGTGTTTGAAAAATGAGGTTGTTAAAAACATATTATTTTCGTATAAGCTAACTATGTATATTGATTGTAAATTAAAAAGAAATTCCTCACATTTATCATTTGAAAATAAAAACCAAAAAAATAGTTCAGATTTCGTCTCCAATGTGACTGCCAAGTCATCAACTAGATGACATGTACAATTAATCCATGTAACGCGGACGATCTTTAACGAAAATATTAATAAAAGACTAATGGTGTTAAAATTTGATAATTTAAGGACTAAGATATAAAATATTAAAGGTTAGAGACTAATGTAGAAAGTGAATGAAAGGTGAGGATCAACTATGTAATTTACCCTTTAAAATGATATGCGGGTTACTAAATAATCAATCAATTAGTTGAATTTCCGTGGCATGTACGGTGGATATATACGTAATAAAATTAGAAAATAATTATGTATAGATTTATCCAATAAAATATTAGAACTTATAAATGTATATATATATATATCACTTGTTCGGTAGAAAGATATAATTTCTCTGATATATATAATTGTATATAAGATTTTTGTGTTTTTTTGCTTCAAATGTTTCGTCCATATTTAGCGATTAAAAAAATACATACATATGTAAAGATAATAGTATCTTCAGCATAAAATTGTCTTTTACCTAAAATATGTATTTTGGTAATATCTTATTAAATAAAGTTTTAATGATTTCAATGAAATTATTTATTCTTAAGATAATAAAAATAAATACAATTTTAAGGATTTTGAGTTTTTTTTTAATTGCAAAAAAAACTCTATTACCTGAAACAATTTTTTTCTTTATTTTAATAATAATAATATATTCTTAAGATATCAAAATTGGCTAAGATATTAAGTGAATGGAAGGGTTAGTTTTATTAGAAAAAATAGAATTATTATTTTATGTAGCTTGGATGATATGGTGTAGTTTTTTTTTACAAAAAATTGGGTTCTACTTTGTACTGTATTAACTATTAAGGGTAGATATCACCTATGGTAGGAAAAGTTATTAAAACAGGTGCTTCTTCAAAAACAATGCAGAGAAATTAACAGAAAGGATGTGGATAAACTAAACTAGTACAAACCCCGTACCATGTACGGGTAATGTAAATATAAAGCCGAATTAATTAATTTGAGATCAAATTTTGATACGTATATGCTTTTAACTCGAGAATTTATAATCCAAATCCGATAGACCAAAGTCCGAACTTATTGACCTATATATGTATTTTTTTATTCATACAATTTTAATTTTAAAATAGTTCTATTCAAATTTTCATATTTATATTATTAATGAATATACTATCGACACATGTGAAAGTTTTTTCACTATTCTTCAAGATTTAATAATGACAAAAATGTATACTAATTAATAAGAAAAAATTGTAAAGATATAAAACAAAATCATTAGAATTTCTTTATTCGTATAAGGATATAAAATTGAGTAAGATATTAAGTATATATAAGGAAATTGGATAAGATATCAAGAAGATATATAAGTTATTTTTTGAAAATTAATGCAAAAAATAAAATCATTATTTTATTCAGGGTTGATTACGTGGCGCAAATTTTAACAAAGACTTGGGTTCTGCTTTATACTGTATTATAGTAGATGGAGTTTGTTTTGTTAAAATATCAAAAAAAACACTTAAGTTTTTTTATTCATAGGATATCACACTAAAAAATTCAGGTATGGAAAAATCTTTAAGACATCAAAAATCTACCAAATGAATATAAAGGTTAGGTTTAGAAGATACAATTAAAAAAGTAAAATAATTATTTTATTCAACTTTTCATATTAATATCACTTACGTTAGGAATAATTGTTAAAGTAGCTACTTTTTCAAAAAAAACTAGTACAAATCCCGTATGATGTACGGATAATGTAAGTGGAAACCCGACTTAAACGATCCGAGATTTAATTTCGACCCGAACCTACTTTTTATTGAAGAACTAGGAAGACAGACCCGTGCTATCGCACGGGACATGAGTAGATGTATTGAGATATGATGCTCGTGCTACACACAATCTTTTTTTTAATTAATAAATTATATGAATGATATTACATTACGTATATTATATGAAATAAATTCTAAATAATTTACTTAATATATATATTAATAGCCGGTGTTGGATTAAAGTGCAATGAGCCTTAGTAAGGAACTTGAACCAACAATATAAAAGCATATAAATATGAATACTTTACTTAATATAACACGAATATTTGTTTTACTTAATATAACACGAATACTTGTTTTATTTGTTGATTTTAATTTTTGAAAGCTCTCAATTCAAATAATTAACTTATAAGCTTATCCTTTTTTTGTGTTGTGACATACATAATCGACCTCGTGCCTCGGGCAATCTCGTCCGGGCTGTCCTACATCGCCGACCTCATCATCGACCAACCCAACTCCGTGGTCGTAGGCCCCGACGGCAACCGCCTCTCCGCCTCCGAGGCCTTCAACCTCGTGGGCATCGCAGTCGGGTCTTCGAGTTCGCCGACCACCTCACTCACAAGCTCAAACACCACCCCCTTTTCTGGTTTGACACTCTTGTTGCTCAGTACAACAATGAGCAATCTCCTCTTGCTTTCGCTGACAGTCTATTCTTCTTTTTCCTTTGTTTTTTCCTGTTCATTGTGCATATTTTGAGCAATATAATTGTACGTCCCTGTGCAATTAGAAAACTCATCAATTAATGAGATTGAAATACCAATTGAAAACTATAAATATTGTTACCGTGTGGATTGTGGAAATACTAATTAAAGATGTTGATCTGTTGTGTATTAGCTAGGTTTTCCATTGTGAAACATAGAGATTCTTCCAAGGGACACAAATACAAATATATTGCAAACATAGTATAGTGATGAATAGTTCATTATATCAAGCGTAATGAATTCTTGTACTGTAGCTAGAGAACTTAAGTTATGATATGCATGTCCCTTTTTCTTGGCATCTCTCTATTGCATTCTACGTAGGCTTCATCATGTACATTGGAGTGTTTGATCATTTAAAAAGAGTCTTCATAGACAGTAATATGTGCAGTAGTTTAAAAAGAGTCTTCCTTATGTTCTTGGATATTTTGTCATATATTTCATTGTGTAATGATTGTTTTCAATTCATTACCCCAATTATGTAGGTTGACAAATTTCCATTTGATTACATACCTTTGGGTCTTTTTCTGAAAGGGTGCATTTGATTTGTTCTTCATGCCACCGTGCGATATGATGGACAGGTCTTCCTGAAAGCTGGCCTAGCTGTTTTGGCCCAGTTACAAAGTGTGGATTGCATTTTTTATACCATGGGATCCCTCTTCACTTCAATCTGCTCCTCTCCGGTACTAAACTCAATCAGTTGCACTGTTTTAACAACTTATACCCTTGAGGTGTTTAGATTAATATAGACTAACCTATGATTTCCCTTTAGTAAATGAATAGAACCTCATGTACATGTAGGGAAATCGATCGTGTTCATGATGCAAAACAAAAATGAATCAACAACAACGAATGATCAGTGGACTTACATGGAGATCTTATTTTGTAAACATCCCATTTACAACATATCATTGTCTGGATTTCATAGCTCATGCCCTCCTTCAACTCCTTTAGGATTTTGAGTAAATATGTCATGGCTAAAAGTTAAGAATAGGCAAGATCAGCTGCTTACAATAAGGGACTAAATGTTGTAGCGTGGGAAGAGAATACTGGTAATGGTTCTGTTGGGTATGAATCTATTTATAGGGGAATCAGATATGTGAACTACTTGTGCTATCTATGTATATGGATGGAATTCTGACTAATGGGTTTCAAAATGTGCAGGTAAATGAGTAATTGGCAAAAATGTAACACCCAGGAGAGATCAATGCTGTCAATTACTTCCAACTTTTTCAACTCCCAACCTTGAAGAATATTGTCACTTAGTGTCATCATTTCTACTACATGCGTTTCTTTGATTTTTTGATATCTTGTAGCTCTATATTTGTTAGAATTTTGTATTGTGTAATTTTTTTGATCACTGTATGGTCAAAAATGTACAGTAATTATTTTATTTTGTGTAGGAAAGCTATTTTATTTAATTTTTTTATCACTGTATTTGGTAGTAGGAAAGCTATTTTGTGTAATTTTTTTTTATAATTACATGGGGTAGTTAATGTTGGACTTTTAAATTCTTATTTCAATTCAGCCATAAGAGCAGGGAAGTTACGTAGTTTTACTTTCAACCATTTTGCATTCAGTCATAATGTATGTGACGTTTTGTTCTTATCACGGGTAATTAATGCCAGCCTTTTAAATTCTTCCATTTCAATTTAGCCATAACCCAGCAAAGCTCCAATCCGAAAGCTTCGAACAGGCAATTGTAACACAATATATATGGATACTAAAGTTTAGACAATTGATTAAAATGCAAAAAAATTGTAACACAATTTGACATAGCCTATTATTTAGGTATTAATTCACTGCGTAAAATACATGTACTTGACCAATTCAAAATCCTAACCCATATATTTTAACAATATATGTATAAATTCTAACGAAACAAAATTGTAACCCATATATTTTAACAATATATGTATAAATTCTAACAATATGTAAAAAAATTTGAATAATAGGTTTCGCATATATGTTTCGCATATATGTCCCTAAATAATAATATATGCCCCTAAATAATATATGTATTCCATAGATTTTAATAATAGGTTTCCATTATTAAAAAATTTAACAGATTGTAATAGCATAAAATCTAATGCATTTTGTCCTAGTAAAAAAAATACAAATCTGGCCAATAGGGCTCGAACCATAGATCTGCATGACAAAGGAGGGGAGCTTAACCACTACGCTAGGATATTATTACTACAAATTTGTATATCTATCACAATAAAAGAATAAGGTTGAATCTGTGCATTAAATGCACTTCGTACACAACTTTTTAATGTATTATATAGATTATATAGATGTACATTTGAAGCCCGATCGATAGATCCAAGTTCGAACCTATTAACCTATATATGTATTTTATTTTTTATAATTTCGATCATGAAATCTACTATTTTAATTAATTACGTAGAATCTTTATAAAAATGGAAAAATCACTTTTACCTAAAATAAAAAAATATTTAATACTCCCTCCGTTAATAAATACATGTCGTTTTAGGATTTGTCTTAAAACTTAGGAATTCAAATGAATTGACTTATGTACCCTCAATCTTAGGAAGATCTTTTCTTTTCTAGTATAGATTTAAGTAATTGTTTTCAATTAGTGGGGATAATATTGGAAAAATGGTGTTAAAATATTTAAAATGACAATATTTGAGTTTGTCAGCCATGAATCTATAATGTTGAATGGTACATAATGGAAATTTCCAAATTAAGCAAACATGGAGTCTCTAATCCTAAACCGAACCAGCGGATTTCAGATCAATCCTCGAGGAATAGCACCACAATGGCATTGGAAACTCCTTTGGAACCACCGAACTATCTTGTCCTTAACACAAGTCGTCTTCTGCATGACTCATATCGTGTCCTTAACACAAGTCGTCTTCTGCATGACTCGTATCGTGTCCTCGCACAAGTCATACTCATACACAAGACACTTGGAGTGATGGCTCAGGCATATGGCTACTTTCGCACCGCCCTCTATCGAATAAAGCACAGGAGGCGTCATACCCCAAGCGATTAGCCCCCGCAAGTGTTCATCGCCAATGCTTAACAACTTGGCCCAAGACTCTTCAACTCCGTACTCTTTCATTACCCACACGTCAAAAGAGTAGCCAGGTGCATACTGACAACAACAACAACAAGAAAGGTGTCCATCTAGTTCACCCAGAGTCGGTCTCAGGAACAAAGGCAAAGCATCGGGCCTGGGCAACGCAAATTTAGCCAGCCTACCACTATGCAAATCCATAGTGGCAACCACGGCATACCCGACAACCCAATGAAGAATACCATTGAAGTCGTACCCCAAAGGAGGCCAACCCCAATTGCACCAAGCACCATCGAAGCCCTTGAATGACTTCCAACCGCCGTTTTTGAAGCTATGTACAAAACCCTGCTCGCACCGGAGGTCAACGGCTCTGTTATTGTATTCGTCGATACGACGAAAAAACAAAACAACTATCTTGAAATCATCAGTGTAAGGATCATAGCCAAAGCCAAAGCCATATCTTGGAAACACTAATCCGGTTTTTGTAAGGGTGGGACGAATTTGTAAGGGTGGGACGACTTTGTATGAATCTCCGGTCACGAGGTCGTACACTAGGAAGTCGCCATTGTCTGTTTTAGCACAAGCTCTCTTGTTGGACGACTCTACAAGCAAACTTGTTCCATTGAAGGGGCCGATCGGTACGCGTTGCGGTTTGATCTTCTTGTTGTCATGATCGCTGATGAGCAGGCTGTACAGACTGCCCTTATGAAGAAACAAGGCTGCGCCTTTGGCTTTGGGTTCATAGAGTTTGACAAAGATAGGGTTGTTGATGAGGTGCCTCCATTGCCTTGAAACGCATTTGCATGCAAGGAGTGAATGCAAGGGGAGTAGTAGGAGGATTTCTGTGATTATGTCTTCGGGGAGAGGGAACTTTGCCTGCTGGTTTCCCATGCTTGATTGGACGCCTAAGTGGAAAAACTAATTGGGAGGGAATGGTTTGTACTTGTGAAACCCTAAGTCATGATCTAAAAGAGAGAGTGTTTTTGATGGAAGATATAGTGAAAGTTTAACGTGAACTCCAATTTATCATGTACAACATATAATCTTTCTACTACATATACAAAATATGCATATTATTCTATCTTTCCTTTATCAACACTATCCTTGACTAATAGATAGAACATGGAATGTTGTAAGATAAGAACGCATATGATCGTTTTCTTATCTTTGCTAACGGAATCTTCTTTGTTATTTGATTTTGTTTATGAAATTGTTAAATTACGTCTCTCGAGTCCTCAACTTGTGTATATTTTCTACATTATGCCTAACCTTAAAAAAATTTCTATCTTACCCTATTAAAATTTTGACGTATTAGTTATTTGTTAAAATTTCCGTTAAAAATATCGTCAGTTGCGTTACATGGACGGTATATGTCATCTAGTTGATGACTTGAAAGTGTATTATTATATCAATTTTGAAAAGAAAACCTATTTAAAAGATAAACAATTGGATTTAATATGTCTTTTAAAAATGAGTTTGTTAAAAACTCATTATTTTCATATATATAAGCTAACTATGTATATTGATTGTAAATTAAAAAGATATTTCTCAAATTTATCATTTGAAAATAAAAACCAAAAAAATAGTTCAGATTTCGTCTCCAATGTGGCTACCAAGTCATCAACTAGATGACATATACAATCCATGTAACGCAACGGATGATATTTAACAGAAATATTTACAAAGGACTAATGGTGTTAAATTTGATAGTTTAAGGACTAAGCTATAAAAACTTAAAGGTTGGAGACTAACTAGATGACATGTACAATCCATATAACGCAACGGATCGGATGATGTTTAACAGAAATATTAACAAAGGACTAATGGTGTTAAAATTTGATAGTTTAAGGACTAAGATATAAACTTAAAGGTTAGAGACTAATTACTAGATGACATGTACAATCCATGCAACGACACGGTCGATAAAATATCAATAATATATATTTATCTTCATTAAAATTATAACACCATTAGTCCTTTGTTAAAATTATAGGATCATATATATTTATCTACATGTCATTAATTGGCGTTACATTTAACGCCAATGATCACGTTAAAATTATAGGATCATATATATTTATCTTCGTACTATGATTAGTGTTTTTTTACCAATAGTTATCACCTCATAATATAAATAAGTTGGATTTGTTCAAAAATTACTTTAAGATAAATATCACGTTTTATTATATAATAATATTTATCAGAAGATTACAACTAATTTTTGATAAGGGATAATTCGTGATTTTCGGGATAATTCATAATTTTCGGCAATTTTTACGGGATAAGATTATATTGTATGAGATTCTAACTACCTATTTTGTATAATGGAAGACCCAATTGATTTTTGCTTTAATAAGGGAGTATGTGGCGCAGTATGGTGGTGGATTTTGCTTCCATTTTAATATATAGTAATAGATAGATAGATTATAGTAGATTGTGGGGAAATAAATAGCAAGGATGTGGATGTATAAATTAATGGACTTTACTTTTGCTTTAATAAAATATCAATAATAATCAATTGAAATTCCTTATCCATAGGATATCATGTTACACTAAACTAATTTAATCTCTATACCATGTACGAACATATGTAATATATTTGTTATGCACATTGGTAAGAAAAATATTATATCTACCAAAGTTCACTTATTTAAACAAAGATTTAATAAAATAATTTACAAAATATTATAAAGATATTTATGTATATGATCCAAAGTCTAAAATCTCAAAATAATTTATATAAGATTTTAAACTAATAAAGTTCATTAGATAAGGTGAAATCGTTTAAATCATTTAAAATTCACCTACCTTAGTTTAAAAGATCATGTTTAATTGCTATAGATATAGATTCTTACATAGAAAATCCTATACAAATTGATATAGTTTAGATTATTTGTTTTTAAAAAATCCGAATTATATTTCAAAAATATATTATATTTGTTATTAAAAAATAATTTCAGGATTATATTTTAGAATTTATTATTCAAATTTATATTATTTTTTATTAAAATGAAAAGATAGAAAATCATATACATATAGATATCGTCTAGATTTTTTGTTTGAAAAAATCGAATTACAGTTCAAAATATAAAAAAATACGAATTGTACTTCAAAAATATATTATATATGTTAACAAATAATATTTCATAATAATATTAAATTATTTTCTGATTTTATTTTGATTTTTTGTTTTGAGTGAATTAAATCATATTCTATTAAATAATGATGTTTATTAGAAGATCACAATCTATCATATAAAAAAAGATCCAATAGATTATTTTATTGTAAACATATCACGTGTTAAATTTTTTATATAAATTCATTGACTCTGCTTCATATTATAGTACAATAGATTCTACTTTTTTTTTACGTGGAGAAAATCTACTATAATAAAACAGAATCTATGTCTTTGTTAAAATTTGCACCACCTCATCACTGAATAAAAAAATATTATTTACGCCACATAATCAATGATGAATAAAATAATAATTTTATTTTAGCAATGGTAACTAATGTGGTTAAATTATTTTCCTAATATAAATCAATAGGAAATCTTGCTAGAATCAATAGAAAAAAAAAAGATTTTTGATATCTTACCTAATTTTTGATATGAAATTATAATTTTTATTTAAATATTTTTTTTATTTTAGATAAAATTGATTATTTCATTTTTATAAAGATTTTACATAATTAGTTAAAATAATAGATTTCATAATCGAAATTATAAAAAATAAAATACATAGTTAATAGGTTCAAATTTGGATCTATCGGGCTTGAAATGTACATTCTTGAATAAAAAGCATGCTCGGTCGAAATTCAATCTCAAATCGATTAAGTTGCGTTTACACTCCATACATGGTACGAGATTTGTACGAGCTTCTACAACTACTATATAATTTATTTAATTTTTCAATGGGCCTAATTTTTAATTTTAGCGTAGGGCCTCCCACTTTTACCTTTGCCCTTACATTCCCCTCTTTCTCTGTAAGCAGCCCTTCATGTAACGACTGTGATCAAAGTCAAAGGGTGCCCATTGATTGCTCTAAAGGGTTTACATTTAATTTCATGATTTCTGATTATTTGTAACCCTAATCTCTTCGATTTGGGCGTTCTCATGGTGTCAATTCGGTGTCACAGAATCTCGATGAACCCACAGAGCCTCGACTGAACCCGTCACCCAAAAGCACCCTCGGAAACCGGTATGTTGTTCTTGTTTACACTATCTTCCATCTTCTTATGGATTTCCATGTTCGAATTTCGTTTTTGTTGACAGAATTTCTCTAGCTTAGTTTTGGATTGCTGTTCCAATTGAATTCTATGTTGAATTCCCTTTTTGGCTCTGTTTATTTAGGTTTCTTCCAGGTTTGCTTTTGTTTTGTGCCGTTTTCTGCTTACTGGAATTGAGGAGGGAAGGAAATACGCTCTGGTTCGTCTTTCTGATTCTGATTTTGGTTATGGGTGATGATGCACTTAATGTGTTTGATGAAATGCGTGTGAGAAAGTTTTCTGCTTTATGTCATGTAACTAACTCTGAGTTTAGAGCTTATACTGATGTGAACCTGAGGAAAGCAGTTTAGGTTAGTGTAGTTTCATGGGGGACTAATCACGCTCTAAACATGATTGACTGATCAAAAGAATTCATTGCAAACAGTTTAGAGTAACTCATAATAAATAGATTAGAGATATATGTCAAAAATATCTTTGGCCCTCAGAATAGTGCTTCTCTTGGGTGGGTGAGAACTGAGAACTATGTCCTTAACATGGAAGTGAATTAGCATCTCACAGCTAGCTGTTATTACTTTATCTCTGTAAAGACAACATTTCTAGCGGTTATATGTTACAAAGTATGTACTGTTTCATAAATGAACAGACATATCCGGGAAAAAAAAAATTTAAGTGGATTTTCATGCCTATTGTATTGACTACAGGAGCTGTCTGTACCTTGTTTTTGTTGTTGTCTGTGATGAATATGGAAGCTTGATATAGTAAATTGCGGTTTACTTATCATACACTTCTGTTTTCCCATACCTTTAGAACTACAATTTTTGTATATTTTCAAATCAAAAACATGTACCGTATTACAAACTTTGGCCAAGACAAAAGTATTAATCATCACAATTACAGATCAATCAATCTAGAAAATAACTATGCAGTCTAAGCAAGTGAGGGTTTTAATCTTCCCTTTTTAGTGTGGTATTTTTTTACTGGTTTAGTAAATTAGCCGAGTAGCCCCTGTGTTGATGTCTTGATTTATATATATCCTTCTTTTTCAACGATGTCAATTCATGGGAAGTTTTTTTTTCTTTTGTTTGCACTCACAAACTCCATCATAAACCATGAATAACTTTTTCTGTACATCGAGCCATAGTTTGCCCAAGTGCAGCTCCGCATTATAATGCAAATACTTGTTGATTAATATTTTGCTTGGCATATACCTTAATAATTAATGAAGTTCAAGCAATAGAGTAGAAAGGCAAAGTGCCTGGATTTTTTATGTCATTTAGAGATGCAAGTAAACACGTCATGGTGAATCATCGAGGTACTCTGCACATGAAACAATGCATTTTAGATGTGTAAACATTGATTTTTCGGTTTGTGGCATGCATATGTTGCAAGTAGAGCACATTGCTCATGACAAAAACAAATTGGAAGATCTAATTTTTATTTATGGTTGCTTGTAATCAATTTTTTTCCTATAGTGGAAGGAATGTTGTATATATTTTGTGTGCTATAGCAGATCTAGCTCAAATGGTAAGTTATTTTGCTCAACTTGTCTGACAGCTGCTAAACGGACCCGTAAAAGTAATACCCTCGCTTAAGAGAGAGACAGTGTCAGAACGCGTGACGTGTTATCCAACAGAGTAGGAAAGATGGCCCTTGAAGAAGAAGTCACAAGTGTTAATGGAGGCGGTGATGAAGGCAGCAACAAAGCACCTAGGCTTCCCCGATGGACAAGGCATGAAATCCTGGTCTTGATACAAGGCAAGAGAGTGGCTGAGAACCGGGTCAGAAGAGGAGGCCGAACTGCTGGGCTGGATCAGCCTGAACCCAAATGGGCCTCTGTGTCCTCCTACTGCCGCCGCCACGGGGTCAACCGGGGCCCCGTCCAGTGCCGTAAACGATGGAGTAATCTGGCCGGAGATTTCAAGAAAATCAAGGAGTGGGAGTCTGCAGTCAAGGAGGACTCCGAGTCCTTCTGGGTTATGAGGAATGATTTGAGGAGGGAGAAGAAGCTTCCCGGATTCTTTGATAAGGAGGTTTATGACATACTGGATGGAACTGCCCCCGCTACAGCAGCACCAGCAGCTGTTCAGGAGGAGTCACCTGAGGCTTTGTTTGACAGTGGTAGAAGTGCTCCCCCGGAGGAGGGGTTGTTCTCAGAAGAAGACTTCGATAAGGAACCCCCGACTGCTATTCCAATTCCAATTCCTGCTCCCATGCCCATCTCTGGTATATACTTTAATAAGGATGCTTTGTTTGATTTTTGTAGTATAGGGCTTAGTCGATTCTAATCCATTTTTTTCTCTACATGTCCAGAAAAGCAGTATCAACCAACATTTGACGAGGGAGTAGCTGGTCAAGGCAAGTTTATATCTCTATTCTTTCTTTACGATTGTCAATCTGGGTTGAGCTGGTTTGTTGTTCCATATGTGTGTGAGTAAATGTAATTGCAATTGCCATGGGGACTATTATGAATATGAATATGAATATGGTGCCTGTGGTGTACATGCAAGCTGCAGGAACGAATGAGAAAGAGGAGCCTGGACTTGGATCGACATCTCATCTGGCTAAGAAGCGGAAACATGGCCCTACACAAGAAACAGAAACAGAAAGAGGCAGTGTAGAGGACCAGCTGATTCAAGTGCTGGCGAGAAATGGCAGCATCCTTGGAGCCCATATGGAAGCTCAAACCGCGAATATGAAGCAGGACAGGGAAGAAAGAAAAGACCATGCTGCTAGCTTAATATCTGTTCTTGATAAGCTTGCTGATGCATTGACCAGGATTGCTGACAAGTTATAATCTCATCAAAGACCCATACTCGCCCAACATGGCGCTCGTCGTGTCTGTACATGCATATATACATAATATTAGCATTGCCTGTCTGTGTCCTAGTATGGTTTGATTATAATAATGATTATCTAGGCTGAAAGCTCGCACACAGATTACAGATTGATTGTGTTTTGGAGAGTTGAAAGACACTTTCTTCATAGTTCATCCTCTCCCCTTTCAACAATCTTATTTCTCCCTCCAAAGTTGCTACTTGTTGGTGTTTTTTAGACTAGATTTTTTTGTAGTTAAACTAAGTCCCTCCATAAGAACTTACCACAAAAAGTTCACTAGTGTTTAGTACTTTCTTCAAATTCCGGCTGCAAGCTGGGTATGGAAGATGGGGCTAGGCTCGCCGGATAATATGGGTCAGCAGTGTGCTGGCTCGTTGTGCCTCCACTTCGAAGAGCAGGAGGTGGTCGCTGGCTTTGTGAAACCAGCCTCATGCAGTGCGCTCTGCTCTCTAGAGGAGACTTGAGTCGGGCTTTTGCCCAAGCCACGAAGCGCAGTGGCTTGAGCTGGTTTGACCCTATCTGAGAAAGCCAAACTTGGTCCACACCACCTCATTGTCCTTATGCTAGAATGAAGTGAAAGGCCAAAGCGAAGTGTTTCATATGGCTCTGAATGAGCTGGAGCCGTATCGTGTCACCTTGTCATCTTCGTCCTCTAGTTCCTTCTTACACATCGTCGCCAATTCGCGTCTCCTTGATCCAAGTAGTCTTGTGTGAGAGACGACGGTTCAAGCTGTTCTCGTGTGGTACCATCGCCATGCACTACCCCACAACGTCTCGAAAACTCATCCTCATGACCCAAATTAAATGAATGAGACTCACAATATTTGACAGTATCTGGCCTCCTCCTAGCATGCATCGGACTTGAGGAGTTGAGGGGCATCCGAGTGTGGCCAATGCTATTTCAGCGAGCCTACTTCATCATCAGGACTTGAACCAACAAGAAAACCTATAGATAGGTAACACATAATACAGCACGTACAAGACATAAGGTAGACACAAGTCATCCCTCCAAAACAACCTCACTCACTCAAACCAGAATTCTCAAGAGAGATACATTAATGGGAAAATATTTTAGTTACAAGCTTAGCACAAAAATTTACAAGCTCAACTAATAGGTTTACAAGCTTAACTAAAAGATTAAGTCCGGACTAAACAAGTATCACCAGTAATTTCGCTAACAACTCTCCTAGCAATTTTGGCAATTCATTTGGAGATTTCTCTGCCGATTTTTCCTGATAAGGGCCGGCCTTAGAGGCACTAGAAGTCACCAATAGCGACCGCCAAGGCGAGGGCTATTGGCTCGATGGAGGGGGGGAGGCGAAGAGAATCCACTTCCCCTTCTTGTTTTAGATGTGGGATAGATTAATTTCCAACACGACAATCCTGAAGCTGCAGATTAGAGGTGCTATTTCTTGCCAAAGCTGATTGACCAAACCTAGTGCAAGTGATGCACCATCACCATGAACTCCCTCAAGCACCATGGTTGAAGGTCAAACTCGGATCGAAGAATCCTCAGAAACGAAAACCGAATCAAGAGCTCACCTTATCATGTACGTTAGAACTAGCCTCAAGAGGTCACATGCACATATATCACATGTTCTAACTAAACAGGGCATACAATTAAGCTACAGAACAAACTCTGGCTTATTACACCACACACTAAAGTACAAAACTAGCTCATCCATGCATGCCCACCAACGTACGTACATTTCTTCTCCTATAAATTCCTAGCTCTCTTCTTTTTCTCCTTACACCTTTCATTTTACTCAACTATTCTATTCTTATACCATCCCTAGCTTGCTCGCTGAATCCCTCAAAAACAAACTAACCCTCAAACCAAAATCTTCAAGAGAAACACATACATTAATAGCAAAACGTACATTTTAGACAAGTTGAGCTAAAAGTTCAAATCCGAACGAAATGATCTCTTGTAGCAAATCCCCTAGCAAAGTCCCTAGCAATTCCTCCGGCTCTTCCTCCGGCGATTCCCCATACGTATCCCCTTCGGTGGGCTTCCGTACGGGTCCTAGAACAATGAGCACTGCCACCAAGCCCACCATGACCAAAACTACCTCCTTGAAGCGCATTTTCTTCTTCCGTTTTACCTTCTCCTTGATCCAAGTAGTCGTGTGTAGGACTCGTATCTTGTCATGGCGCACGTCGTATTCAAACAAGCGCAACTTGGAGTCATGACACACGCATATTGCTACCTTCCCGCGCCCATCTCTTGAATAAAGCACAGGGGGCGTCATCCACTCGAAGTCGAAGGGTGTAGTTACTCTTAACCTCAAGGACCGATCATCATCAATGCTTAACAACTTGGTCCAAGACTCTGCGTTCCCGTACTCTTTCAATACCCACACATCAAATCTAAAACTATCACCATACTCGCCGTAATCACAACAACAAAGGTGTCCGTCTAGCTCACCTAGAGTTGGACTCGGGTCATAGTTATGCATAGGACTAGGCCCCGGCAACGCTATTTCCGTGAGCCTTCCACTATGCAAATCCAAGGCCGCGACCACTTGATGATAATCATTATCAACCTCCTCTTCGTCATCATCGTCACCACCGTCATCATCATCATCTTCATCGCCATTTTTATCTTCGTCTTCTAGTTGTTGCACAACCCAATGAAGGGCACCATTGAAGCAATAGGCTGCTAAGTTAGACGGTTGCCAATCATAAGCAGCCTCAGGAAAGCCTTTGGACGACTTCCAACCACGGTGTCGAAAGCTATACACGAAAGTCAGATTGCACCGGTCCGTGCAATTGTCTATCGAAACCACCAAGATCTTATAATCATCCGCATAGCGATCATAGCCAAAGCCATAGCACCCGGGCTTGCAAAAAGGCTCATGCTCGTGCAATGGCAAATCCGGGACCTCATATGCATCTCCATTTAACAGATCATACACATGGAACTCGCCGTTGGCTGCCTTAACACAAACCCTCTTGTTCGACGACTCGAGGAGCAAATCATGGCGACGCCAATCTCGTTCTTTGTCTCGGTTTAGCTGGCCGATCGGTAAACAACGCGGTCTCATCGCGTTCTGCCTCTCGTGATGATCGTTTATGTGCAAGCTATACAGATTGTCCTTGTGAAGAAACAAAACGGAGGATTTGTTATGGTAGTGTTTGACAAAGCTAGGGTTGTTAATGAGGCTCCTCCATTGCTTAGAAACACGTTTGCATGCAAGTATTGATTCCAAGGGGAGGAAGAGGAGGATTTGTATGATTAAATCTTGAGGGAAAGAGGCCAAGTTTACGTGCTCGTTTCTTAATCTTTTTGTTTTTGGTGGAGACTGGCTTCTCATTCTTGATTAGATCCCAAGAAAACGCCAATCTGGTGCAATATTTTGGCGTGAAAATGATCAATGGATGTAACCCTAATTCATGATGATCTAGCTAGGAATGGTGCTTACATTTTTTTTGGTTTGTAATATCAATCCGGACAATCCGGAAGAAGGGTTCAGTCAACTATGACGAGTTCATGCCAAAATTTAACAAAAGGAGTTCACTCCAAAATAAACATCAGTTAAGATCGAGATTCAACCAAAAAAAAAATCCTAATGAGTTGAATTCCGCAAAAGACGAATTTTGGTGGTGGTGATGGTTAGGAAGAATTCATGATTTTGGTGGTAGTGGGTTAATGGTATTAACCATTCAAAACAATCACTTCTCTAGCCAAAATAAGCCAAAAGTTTGAGCTACAAGTCCTCAACCTTACATCTTTTTATTTCCTTAATTTTAGGGTTATAGCACAAATCCCTCTCCAAAATATTCAACTCTCTTCTCCCTCCATTGTTATATATAGTGGTGAAGATGATAAGATTTGTTGAATTCGTGTTTTGTTTTCCGTATTAATTTTGACAAATTTGATTGAAATGAATTGGTAGATTTTTAGGGTTTGTGGGTCTAAATTGAGGGTGATGGCGCACGGGCGGTGGTAGGGAGGACGTTGGTGGTCGTTAGTGGCGGTGTGAGTGTTCAAAAGGAATGGAGAAAGAATGAGGGTAGTTCCTAACTTAACGAGGTTAGTTCTTGCATCTTTTGGTATTTGGTTCGGCGGTTAAACCTCTAGAATAGTATCATGAGGTTACTATTTCGAATCTCATAGCTAGATCCTAAGAGCCTTGGAGGCGAGACAAAGTTGTTTATCTGTTTTGTCACTTTTGGGATTTGCCTCTTCCAATAAACTATACTAATAAGTCCCGACTTGGAGGCGAGAAATTTATGTTGGTCTTCATGGCTAAGAACCTTGGTGAGAAAGTATGCAACCTATATATAGTGTGTAGAGAAGACATGCTTTGTCTGAATTAAGCCTTTCTAAATATGGTTACAAATGATAATAGACAATAAGATACTTGGTACTCTCGTGAAACATAGGATTTGTAGCTATATGATGTGCAGTCTTAGTATCACAATGCAAACGCTATAGGATGAGGCACATGAACTTGCAAATAGGACAACAATCAAACCAACAAATCTCACTCTTGTAGCGGAGGCCAATACCATATTTAGATTTAGTAGAGCTCTTGGCAATAGTTTTCTGCCTATAAGTTTTCGTAGAGATCAAAGATGATCTCTTTAGATATAATCAAACAACATGCAATTGTGAGAACTAATGAATTAGCATAGATGTTGAGCAAATGTACCTTTTAAACACCTGACATTGTGCGTGTGATGTACACTTGATTTGAGAGTGTTTTCATTAAAAGTCGGGTATTTTAAGCTTATGTATAAGTGATCTTTTTTGTGCTTAATCATATTCACGTGATCTTTTTTGTGCTTAATCATGTTCGCGTAATAGCGTGTGCATATAACGACACTCCGTAATCAAGGGTGTCTATATATGTTTTAAGCCGATACCAAATTGGATCGGAAACGCACATGTTTGTATGTGAATCATTGATTGGCCGGGTAAATACGATACAATACAATTACCTATCGGGGGTCAGAAATCAATATATTCATTCGTAGCTAATTAATTAGTTACGTACGTTAATTTCAATAGCAAACGAACAAATTATTTAAAGAAACAAATCTAAGCCACAAGGCAACGTACGTAAGTCAAACATAAAAAGAACTCCTTAGTTGCGTAAGTCTAACTTGATTCGATCGATCGATGATATGCGCCGCCCTTAATTAATAAGGGGCGTGGTTGTTCAGATCGATAACGGCCGCGGTAATCGATGAAGGGGCAAGATGAGACGAGAGACTTGCACGGCTTAGCAACGCATTTAAATCGGCATAGTTCTTTCACGGACAGCCTCTTCAAGATCTCCATCCTCAACTTATCATCGCCCAATCGAGCCCACAAATCTTCATCCAATTCCATGGCACTAGATTTTGACTTCGGCGTCTTTGAGGGAGAAGTAGACATTGTTTGGTTGGAGTTAATTGTGACTTTTGGTTGGAGTTGTGGGCGCTAGTATGTATATATAGGGGATGTGGCCGCCCAAGGTACGTAATATTTACTTTCTATATAAGAAGATATATATATTAGAAGATATAATTTTACTTTCTATTAGGAAATATCTTAGAATCTAAGAAGATTTGTTGGTTTAGGAAGCTATAGTACGTAATATTAGAACATATAATATTTACTTTCTATTTAAGAAGTTATCTTAATATATATATTGATGCAAGTAGATATTTTGCTAAAGTTTATCAATTGATAACCCCTTAGGAAAAAGGAAAAAAAAACCGCTTTTTTTCCCTAAGGGTCGGTGATTTTATTTATAACTAGTTTTAGACCAGTACCCTGTACGGGTTTTTGACCGTTTATGTATTATTGTGTAGATGAACGTATGTTACTCAATTATGTAATCGAATTGCAATGATGTATGATTAAGGCACATCAAATCATACATAAACGGTCATCTACACAATAATACACCATTGCAATCGACAGATGTTTGTTAGAATTTGTAGCCAAAATTGTTGTTATAAGGTTAAAAGTGTAAAAATAATGTGATATAAATAAAAATAAAATAGAAATGGACAAATTTTAAGGGACGCCCGAAAAGGTAAGACCGACAAACTTTGGTGGACTGGAGGGAGTATGATATACAGAGAGTTGGTCAACGTAGAAGTGTAGAACGTGGAGAAGGACTTGCCAACTTGCCACATAATCATTTTATATGTATTAGTCTTCGCACGTAATCCAACTTGCCAACTTGGCACAATGTCACGTAATCATTGTATATTTATATGGTACGGGAGAGTTTGTCAACGTAGAACGTGGATGCCCTTTTCCCCAAGAGCACCACGTTGCTAGTCCGAATCTCCTCGGAGCTCCATTCTTGCATCGAAGACAATGGAATACGCTGCTGTTCTGGTCAAAACCGCTGATCTGCTCATCAAGTTTGTAGGCTCCCCGATTTGGAAGGAGATTAATTCCATCCGGAAATATGAAGAAGACATTGAGTTCCTAGCTCACACCGTCGGGTTCGTCAAAGACGTGCTCTCGGATGTGGAAGGCAAGAATATCCAGGATCAAAGTGTCATCAACGCCTACAAACGCCTTCGGGAGGCGTTTCATGATGCTGAGGATCTTCTTGATGAAGTTGAGACTCGTAGGAAGAAGTCGGAGGCTGAGGATCGCTTGTTGGAGGCTGATGATCGCAAGTTCAAACCGGTACATACTCGTATCTCTCCTAATTAAGCATGTGACTGATTGATAAGTTTCGGTTGATAATAGGAGGAATACTGCACCACCTTAGTGTCTGGTGATGAAGTAGGTTTTCATTTCGTTTCTCGTTGTTTTAATTCTACACAAATAGCTAGTTAGCTTAGTGTATTAGCACTAGCACGTGCTGATAACTGTTTTGATCAATTAGGTACGCCAACTTCTCTCTCGTGTGAAAAAAGTACAACCCAAGTATGCATATAAGGTGCATAATGAGATCAAGAAGAATCGGAAGAGCTTGAATGCAATTGCAGAAGACCTCCAAAAATTTGGGCTCGGCTCGAGCGGTATCACAGAGCCAACTACCAAGAGGCCCCGTGAAGCATGTTCTTTCGTGGACAGTAGTGCAATCATTGGAAGAGACGATGACAAGGGAAAAGTAATCGACTTGCTGTTGGGATCTCCTGCTGATCAGAACAGAATTCCAATAGTTTCGATTGTTGGAATCGGCGGCATGGGTAAAACAACTCTTGCTCAAGTTGTCTTTAATGACAAGACTCGAATAGAAAGCGGTCGATTTGATCTGAAATTGTGGGTTTCCGACTCTGAAAAGTCTGATATGAAGTCGTTGATGAAGAAGATTCTCTTGTGTACAAGTCCTGATGATACAAGTCTGCATAACCTTGGACAAGAACAATTGCAGAACCGGCTCATCAGGGAAATCGGTGGAAAAAAATACCTACTTGTGTTAGATGATTTGCAAAAAAAGATTCGCACGGATTGGGTTGACTTTAAGCCATTGCTGAATCATGGGGACAAGGAGAGTAGGATTCTGGTCACAACACGTTCAAGAGAGGTGGCAAAGGTGACAGGCTCAGCAACAACATATGAGCTAAAGGGTCTTTTAGATGGTGATGCTTGGCAATTATTTGAAAAAATGGCTTTTGAAGGAATCGTGGATGAAAGCTTGGTTGAGATCGGTAAGCTTATTGTCAAGAAGTGCAGTGAAGTTCCTCTAGCTATAAAGACAATAGGATGTCTTTTATACGGGAAAAATAAGCGCACCTGGGAGCAGGTTAGGGACATTGAGTTCGCAAAGATAAAGGAAGAGGGTAATGACCTCATGCCTATTCTGAAGATAAGTTACGATGATCTTGATCCGGCATTGAAACAATGTTTTCGGTATTGTGCGCTCTTACCGAAAAATATTGCTATTTCGAAAGAGATCTTGAGCAACATTTGGATGGCCAATGGTTGTATCGACACGAGCACGCCTAAAAGCATAGAGGGTGCTTGTGATGATTACTTGGAGATTTTATATAACAGATGCTTCCTAGAAAAGATGTCGACCGATAGACGAGGTATTGTTGCAGATTTCAAAATGCACCCTTTGATGCATGATTTAGCCAAAGAAGTATCCGGGGCAGAGATGCTTGTTTTTGATTCAAGTACCATGCTAGATTCAGGCAACAAGTTAATTCTCCAACAAAATGTTCTCCATATGAATGTCAATTGCACAGTCGAGACGGTTGATCGAATTTCAACATTTGACCCCAAAAACACTCGACTACGTACTCTCTTTCACCATGATGTCTATACATGGCGGAATCCGTGGGAGAAGCTAATCAGTGTTGAAAAGTTGATATCACAGTATAAGGTCCTCCGAATGCTAGACTTACGTAAATGGAGGATTGATATCCTACCGAATTCAATTGGGAACTTAATCCATCTACGGTATTTAGATCTCTCCCACAATGAGTTTGAGAGCCTTCCTGATTCAATTGCTGAGTTGTGGAACTTACAATCTCTATTGCTCATGTATTGCACCAATTTGAAGCGATTACCAAATGACATTGTGAAACTGGTTAATCTCATGCATTTGAGTCTGGAAGGTTGTTCTGGCTTGACACACATGCCTTCTGGAATGGGTGCATTAACATCCCTCCGGACATTATGCAGCTTTATAGTAGGTCCTCCGACATCCAAGTGTGCTGCCAGATTGGAGGACTTGGAACCTCTTTCGGAATTACAAGGAGATTTGATGATTAAACTTCATGACAAGAGCACATTGAAAGGGTCCGAGGGTGGTGGCGGTGGTGCCTTGTTGGTGGGAAAGAGGTTGAGGAAATTAAAGATAGAGTGGCCGAATTCTCGGTCAAGCGACGAGTTTGAAAATGATGGTGATATCCTTGCAAAACTCCAACCTCACTCTGATTTGGAGGAACTTATGTTGTATGGATACGAGGGCTTGACGTGTCCACTGTGGGTGATGGGGGTTGATCTGTGCTCTGTGCTGCCTAATCTTGTGTGTGTCATAATTGATAACAGTACCAGATGTTTGTCTCTTCCATCATTCAGCAAGCTTCTACACTTGAGACGTTTGACCATTTGTAATATGTTGGGATTGGAATACATAGAAGAGGATGTCCCGACATTTGAATCCTTCTTTCCTTCGTTGGAGTATGTCTGGATGATGGAACTTCCCAAACTGAAAGGTTGGTGCAAACAATTGGGAACTGATGAGTGTCGTGAACGCGAACCGTCTTTGCTACTGCCACCCTTTCCTCATCTTTCTGATCTCCATATATATGGATGTCCGAGGTTAAGAATGACTTGTATGCCTCTCTCACCTATCCAAGAGTTTTCGGTGAAAGTAGAAGACATTGGATTCATTAGCGTAAGTGTAAACAAAGGCTTTTTGGGCGCCAATTGTAAGTTCCATACTAAGTTCCATACAATAGACAACCGCCTCATGTTGTCAATCCCATGGGATCATTACTTCAAGGGATACCCCAGTGGAAAGACCGCATCCATGACGATCCGTGATGATATCGGTATCGACACTCTATCGAGCAATGGGGCCGACGCTTTTAGAAGAATGTCGAAAGGTCTCGTACACCTCATTCTGTGTAAAATCCCAAGGATGAGGACTCTCTTAGACGGCATGGAACATCTTTCTGCTCTTCGAGACCTGCGCATTGAGAGTTGTTACGAGTTTACCGCGTTTACCAGAGTAGATGAAGAAGAGAGCGAGCAGAGGCTGGAAAATGGAGAGTGCTCTTCTGGCTGCCAAGAAGGCGGTAGTAGGCCGTGGGAATGGATTGCTCGCCTTGACTATTTGACTTTGAAAGATCTTCCAAAGATGGTGAGACTGCCAGAGCGGTTCCAGTTGACCACCTCCCTCAAAACCCTGGAAATTGAACGTTGTTGTTCGTTAGAGATGGACTTCTTTCGAGAGGGACATATGCCTTGGAAAGGGCTTCAGAGGTTGAGACTTTGCGGCCTTCCGCAGATAGTCAGACTGCCAGATTGGATTCAGTTCGCCACCTCCCTCAATTCCTTGACAGTTGAAGACTGTTCTAGGGGCTTGATCAGCCAAAAGGGTGATATGTGGGGGAAGGGGCTTACCAGCCTTCAAACTCTGCAGTTGTTGAGTCTCCCGAATATGGTGAGACCGCCCGAATGGATTTTGTCCGTCACCTCCCTCAAATACCTGATAATAAACGAGTGTCCTTCCTTGAAAATAACCAGCAGTCCAAGAAAGGGCGGGTTGTCGTGGAAAGGGCTTGACAACCTTCAAAGATTGACTTTGACCGGTCTCCCACGGATGACGACACTACCGGAAGGGATTCGGTTGGTCACCTCACTCATGATCCTGAACATCGAAAGATGTTCTGCTTTGGAGGTAACGGCTCAACAAGGTGATCAAATGCCTGTGGAAGGCGGCTTCACAAGCCTTATATTTTTGACTCTGCATAATCTTCCACGGATGGCGCGTTTGCCAGAAGGGATTCATCAATTTGCCACCCCTCTCCAATCGATAAGTATCCAGCGTTGTAAAAACTTGCAGCTTCCAGAATGGGTTCACAACACTTTCAATAAGACCACCGGGGGGAATGATTGCTGGTTTTACCAGAAAAAAATTATGCAATAGTCCTATTAATTAGGTCATCCCAAAAAAATCATGTCCTGCTTTTTTACTCCACCAGTATGTATTCGTGGGTTTGTTGACCAAACTCGCACGTGTCTACGTCTGTCTAGATTTGGTTAGCTTGTACAACAACTATTCTTTCCTTGAGCTTCTTGTTGTTAACCATCTTGTAACGACTGATGCCAATAACTACCATCTTCAATCGTAGCAAGATTACATGTATATAAATGTATGTATCAGCAAGATTACAATTTTTGCGTCATCACCAAAGGCCAAGAGTTTTGGTAGAGTGGACTTTGAATCCCCTCTGTAACTGATGCCTTGAATTCCCACCGACTGATATTTAACAAATTTATGATCAATCTCTTAAGGATAGATAGATTATATCTAGTTAGCTTAATTAATATCTTGTGTAATAGATAGAATTCCTTTGTTTTAGATATCTTGGAGCCTAAGTCATTCATGTAACCCTCTATATATAGAGGTCTTCCTCTTCAATATTATAGATCAATGTAAGTAGATTTAGAAAATACCCTGTCAATTTGCCTTAAAATATGTTTTATTGAATAATTCACCACTTAAATTCCTAGCCCAAAAACCTACAAAAATCATATAGATCAATGTAAGTAGTTGTTTTTCTTCGTGTGTAACTAGAAGAGTGTCACTAGTTTTTTTCACAATTTGTACAGGATTTGCTGCATTACATGACAAGGATATGTAAGCAGCAGAACAAACTTTCTGACCATACAAATGGAATGGATCATATTTCCTACATTTATCCACTATTAAAGATTAACCAAGACAGGTGCTAGTACCAAAACATCAAAACACAAAATCGACCATTCATTTCTTGTAATAGATCACAGGCTTATTATTATCCTTATCCCATCTTCCACCTTCCTTCATATACTCCATGTACCTTGTAAACTCCTTCATATACTCCATGGACCCGTCTACACAGACGGGTCGCTCGGTGGCAAACTCGACTCACAAACCGATTTCCTCCCCGAATAGTTTAGCTGGAACGCTTCTCGCCCTTGTCTCGAGTAGTGACCCGGCTTCATTAGAATACAACCTCGTCGCCTATACGGTCATAGCCGTAGCTAGCTCTCCTTGTACTCAAAGCTCTGAACATGGCTAAGTTGAGAAGATGGCTTTGTTTGGATCCACTTGAGTGAAACTGGAAGTTTGGATTTGGAATGGAATGGTGAAGCAGGGAAAGTTTATATATGAATGAAATTTTCATGCACTGAAATTAATAATGCAAGAAGATATGAGGGTTTGACATTTCCTCCTTGGGTCATGAGAAGTGATCTGCATTTTCTGTTACCAAATCGATCTTGTGGCTATCATAATTGTTAATTCTACTAGATGTCTACGTTTGCCATGATTCAGATGATGGGTCACGCCTTTGCGGTCTACTGTCTACACATATATTATTGAGATTTTTTATCTTTTACCATCTTTTAATATCATCGTCGATTATTGTAATTACGTTATCGAAGATGCAATTAGTGAAAACATCTAGGTTGTGTCTCCGGACGTAGTTAATTTTTGGGCGAAGTAGTCAAGTGAACAAATTTAATGTATAAAATCATATATAGTGGGTATGTGTAAACGCAAACTCAAGTCAGCAGTAACACTCGTCTCTTAAGACTTTTATCGAATATTACAATATGCATCTCAAAACTCTTCCACCACGATATCATAGAAACAACTTTAAAAAACGGACCATATATGGGAAAGCAGCACGAAAGCGCTATATACTCAAAATCTATAATCGATTGATAACATATCGATATTTTATAAGGGATTAAGGTGTTCCACGTATTAATAAGAACTTATTTTTTTTGGGGTTCGAGTGAAGATAAAGAGCTGAAAAATTAAGCTTGTCAGAGCGATAGCACGTACTTCCAAGACTAGTGACCTCTTGCAAAGTTATTAGATTGACATGCATAAAATAACGCTTTTTAACGCCTCAGACCTTACAATACAAACTCATATTGATAACATTAAGTAAGATTTAAAACTCAAACTCAAATGCAAAATTAAGGGAAAAAAAATTCGAAGAATGAACCATATACTTGAACTTGAATCCATATTACTTAAGAGAAAATTTTCTGTAATGGGAGTTTAGAACCTCAACAACAACCAAAGATATGTATAAAAATATACATAAAGGAGGACGTTCAAAGATAGCTTTGAAAGTCCTTATGTTGTTGGATTGATGAGAGTAAAATTAGAACAAGCAAAATGATGCTATTATCGATCCTAAGACCTAAAAATCAAGATATGATACATTTGATCATATCCATACTCCTTTCTTTATAGTACTTGATCCAATATTTTAAATTATTTATATTTAAAAAAAAATTCTTATCTATTTTCTAATAAAAAAAATTTGAGTATACTTATCTTATTTATCTATATATCAAAGTCTACGATCTTTATTTCATATCAATTCTATCTATAGGTACTAAAATAATAATATTAAGTCACACCGTCATATCTATTTAAGTAATACGGAGTATTATATAAAACAAAATCAATTTATATTTAACTGAATTCTATCTATAGAATACATTTTTAATCAAGTTGTCATTAGTATATTTTTAATTTTTAAATTATATATTTTTATAGCATATACAAAATTCTAATTAACCGACTATATCTACTACTCTCTTTCCCAAGTTGTTTGTCCATAAGGCATAGTTTGCACAATAATTAATAGAACAAATGAAAAGTTGAATAATTAGGGTAAAGTATGAGAATAGACGAGGGAAATTTTGTAATTTTATAGTGGTAAAATGTTATAAAGTGATAAAGTTGATGAGAAAGTTGGATAATGAGGGGGTAATATATAAGATTGGATAAGGATAAATTTGTAATTTTATAGGAAAAATGATAAAGTTGATAACACATATTGGGTAATAAAGGTAATATATAAGATTAAATAACGGTAATAAATATGATATAAATGAAAAAATTTGAGAAGTATACAATCTTTTGGGGACAACCGAAATGGAAAGACGGACAAACTTAATAGGATGGGGGAAATATGTTACAGTATTAAGCAAAATATATGTCTTTGTTAAACTTTGGACCGCCTCATTAAGGTTGAATAAAAAAATGTTATGTATGACACGTAATCCAGGATGAATAAAGTCCCGTCAATTCAGATCAAAATTCGATCTTGAATCGATTAAAGTAGGTTTATATTCACATTATCCGTGCACACTATGGTATGCAAATTTTAGTAGTTTGATTTAAAAAAAAGAATGTTATCTCGTTAAAGTAGCAAAACCATTTGGATTTTTAAAATTCCCTGCCTTTTAATGATGGTTTACCGCGGAATGTCTTTTTTTTTAGCCAATACCGCGGAATGTCAAAAAGGACATTGAGAAGTCTTTGTATATAGAGGTGGCCTTGGGCAAGTGTAACTTGTACACTTATACATGGCTATCGAAAATACTAGGGTTCAAATTTTTTTAACTTTCATATTTAATTCTTTACTCCTGTTTAAGTAGGTGTAATTTAATAAAAAAAATTACAATCCATATGTAGTTTAAACTTATTTTAGAAAATATGCATTTTTAATTAAATATTTTTTATTTTTATTAAAACTCTTTTATAATTTTGAAACGGGACCTTCAAAAACCGAACACCCCTCTAAAAACCATTGATCGCCCCCTGTTTCTATCCATTTGTAATTTGTTAGTCTTCCCACGACTTGCTTTTCCCAAAAAGCACCGCATTGTTGGTCTGAATCGTGCATATAAATTAGGGTATTATAATAGTAGTGGAGTGTAGTATTATTGGATGCACTAATTATTATGTCGTGTTGAGGATCCGGATTCATAATATATATGCTCCATCATTTGCGTTAAGAGTGTTCAAACAACTCCATTTTCTTGCATCGACGACGACAATGGAATACGCTACCGTTATGCTCAAAGCCGCTGATGTGCTCTTCAAGTTTCTGGGCTCCCCTGTTTGCAAGGAGATTAAATCCATCTGGGAATATGAAAACGACATTGAAATGTTCGCTCGTACTGTCGGGCTCGTCAAAGACGTGCTCTCTGATGTGGAAGGCAGGCATATCGAGGATCGAAGTGTCATCACGGGCTACAAACGTCTTCGGGAGGCGTTTCTTGATGCTGAGGATTTTCTTGACAAAGTTGAGACTCACAAGAAGAAGTTGGAGGCTGATGATCGCAATCTCAAAGGGGTATGTAATCGATTCTAATACAATTGAGAGGAGTAAACCACGACTTTATATACTAAGCTATTTTTATACCCAATTTTTTGATGTGATTTTTTTTGTTTTCTAATTTCTCAATTGTTTTAAGGCAATTTGCATAAATGACCGAAAATAAGTTGGAAACGTAAAGAATATTCCGTTTCAGGTTAAACTAGTGAAGTTTGCGGATTTTGTTAAGATTTAATTTGTTTTTGTACCTATATTAGTTCCTTTTCTAATCTCTCAATTGGGTTTATAATCGCATTACCCGTACAAGTTACGGGGTTTAACTAGTTAGACTTTGAATTCTTTAATGAAAATTACAAATAATTGTAAATAATTAAGATATTTATTAATTGATCATTATTTAAAGAACCTCCTTCTATCTCTTGAAGATACTTATCAATTAGAATAGGTTAAGATCCTAAGTTTAGAATTTAAGCTTGACTTTGTAATTATATTTTGTTACCAAAATACTATATAATTGTATTATGGAGAAATATTGTGTATGATTGTATTATTCTAAGAAAAACTAATAAGTTTTTTATAGAAAGGATAAGATATTGGGATAAGGTGAAAAAGATTTTCCTAATAAAAAAAAACATATATACAAAAGACTCTCCATTAGTTTTTACTTGTTAAGATAAATCATGATTTTTTACGATCTTCTTCTATATTACTTCTTACCCTGTCTCATGCACGTACGTGATTGCTTTCAATATATGTTAATGTGAGATTAAATTTCGTAATCGAATATAGATAAAATTGTAAGTTTCAAAATGAGAATATTGAAATTTAATTAAGATTTTTGTTCAATAATTCTTACAAATTTTAGACGTTTGTTAAACTTAGAAGAGTTGTTTAAGAAGATTTAATGTTTTAATATTTATCATTATTTAAAATCTTAACATATCATAACTTTTTAGATAAAAAGATTCCAGGTTTAGCAAAATATATTTTTAATGCTAGATTTGGTGGAAGACTATTGTATATATGAGGAATCAATTAAGTAAGGGATTTAGAAAGTAAGTTATCACAAAATCATAACCAATTACAGAAAATAAACTTAATACAAGTGATTTAGTTGATGAGGATATTTTTCATATGAATCAATCAAATAAACTTAATATAAGTTAGAGGCTGATGATCGCAAGCACAAAGGGGTACGTAATCGATTCTAAGATTAACTAGTTTTAGACCCGTACCATGTACGGGATTTTGACCGTTTATGTATTATTGTTTATACAAACGTTTGTTAATTATTAATTTTTTGTGAGTTGAATATGTTATTCAATCATTTATATATTAGAAGATTTACATTTGGAATTGTTTTTGATACGAAACCCTTCTCAACCTTGATATAATTATTTATATTCATAAGAGTAAAACTTTAGTGTTTTTCAAGTATTGTTATTTATGTTCACGTATTCATAAGCGTCGGCTTTAGGACATTACCTTTTCATCCATAAGAACCATATGTAAATTTTCTTTTCCCCTATAGTTTTTCTTCTTCCAAAGAGATAAAATACGTACTTTGATGATCAAATTCAGTTTCAATTTCGTAATTTCATTAACGAAGTTTACCATTGGAATACCTGTGATATTTAAAACAGTATGTATATGTAATAATACGCAAACTGAAAATTGTACAAATAAAATTCAATTAATTACCAAAATAACGTGATAGTACGTTCGTAGCCTAATGAAAGAAAAAATAAATAAATCCAATGTACATGGTATTTGATGAATAACGTGGTATTTGATGAAAGAAAAAAACAAATCCAATGACGTTCGTAAGTCTAGAATTATATTGATCTATTAATTCACTTGATAAAACTTATGATAGAATAATTTTTTGTTGATCGTTAATTGTGTCAAATCAATATTGTAGTTAATTGTGTTAAATTTTTTGATATTATTCTGATAGATTATTTTTTCATATAAAAAAATATTTAGATAGATTATGGATATAGATATTATTCTAATATATCAATATATGGTAAATAGATAGGTACATATGAGAATAGATAATCGATTTATAATGAATTTAACCTGTGGTGGGGCCAGAATTAACGTGGAGGCTCGAAATTCTCCGGCTTTAATATATAGTATAGATTAGTTGAGACTCAATACCACCTTATATAATAAGTTGTTTTTGTGCCCGGTTTATACATGGGATAAGTTTTTGTTTTGTTTCCTAAGTTCTCAATACCTAGCTAGTGTATGTGCTGAGAATTGTTGTGATCAATCAGGTACGCCGTTTTCTCTCTCGTGGGAGCCAACCAATCAAGTATGCGATTAAAGTGCATAATGAGATCAAAAAGAATCGGAAGAGCTTGAATGCCATTGCAGAAGACCTCCACAAATTCGGGCTCGGCTCGAGCGGTATCACAGAACCAACTACCAAGAAGCCCCGTGAAGCATGTTCTTTTGTGGACAGTAGTGCAATCATCGGAAGAGAGAACGACAAGGGGAAAGTACTCGACTTGCTGTTGGGATCTCCTGCTGGTCATAACAGAATTCCAATAGTTTCGATTGTTGGAATCGGCGGCATGGGTAAAACAACTCTAGCTGCACTTGTCTTTAATGACAAGACTCGAATTGAAAGCGGTCGTTTTGATCTGAACTTGTGGGTTTCCGACGTTGAAAAGTTCGATATGAAGTTGTTGAGGAAGATTCTCTTGTGTATAAGTCCTGATGATACAAGTCTGCATAACCTTGGAAAAGAACAATTGCAGAACCGGCTCATCAGGGAAATCGGTGGAAAAAAATACCTACTTGTGTTAGATGATTTGCAAATTGAGATTCGCACGGATTGGGTTGACTTTAAGCCATTGCTGAATCATGGGGACAAGGAGAGTAGGATTCTGGTCACAACACGTTCAAGAAAGGTGGCAAGGGTGACAGGGTCAGCTTCAACATACGAGCTAAAGGGTCTTTTAGATGGTGATGCTTGGCAATTATTTGTAAAAATGGCTTTTGATGGAACCGTGGATGAAAGCTTGGCTGAGATTGGTAAGCTTATTGTCAAGAAGTGTAGTAAAGTCCCTCTAGCTATAAAGACAATGGGATGTCTTTTATTCGATAAAAAAGATAAGCATGCGTGGGAGCGGTTTAGGGACATTGAGTTCGCAGAGATAAAAGAAGAGGATAATGACCTCATGCCTATTCTGAAGATAAGTTACAATGATCTTGATCCGACATTAAAGCAATGTTTTCGTTACTGTGCGCTCTTACCGAAAAATACTACTATTTCGAAAGAGATCTTGTGCAACATTTGGATGGCCAATGGTTGTATCGACATGAGCACGCCTGAAAGGATAGAGGATGCCTGTGACGATTACTTGGAGACTTTATATAACAGATGCTTCCTAGAAAAAATGTCAACTAACAAACGAGGCATTGTTGCATATTGCAAAATGCACCCTTTGATGCACGATTTGGCCAAAGAAGTATCCAGTGCAGAGATGCTTGTTTTGGATTCAGGTATCCTGGTAGATTCAGCAAACAAGTTAATTCTCCAACAGCATGTTCGCCATGTGAATGTCAAATGCACAGTCGAGATGGTTGATCGAGTTTCAACATTTGATCCAGAAAACACTCGACTACGTACTCTCCTACACCATGATGTCTATACATGGCGAAATCCATGGGAGAAGCTAATCAGTGTTGAAAAGTTGATGTCACGGTTTCAGGTCCTCCGAATGCTAGACTTACATAAATGGAGGATTGAGAGCCTACCGAGTTCAATCGGGAAGTTAATCCATCTGCGGTTTTTAAATCTCTCCCACAACGAGTTTGAGAGCCTTCCTAATTCAATTGTTGAGTTGTGGAATTTACAGTCTTTATTGCTCATGTATTGCACCAATTTGAAGCAGTTACCAAATTACATTGTGAAACTGGTCAATCTCAGACATTTGAATCTGGAAGGTTGTTCTGGCTTGACACACCTGCCTTCTGAAATGGGTGCATTAACATCACTCCGGACATTATGCAACTTTATAGTAGGCCCTCCAGATTCCAAGCATATTGCCAGACTGGAGGACTTGGAACCTCTTTCACAATTACAAGGAGATCTGACGATTAAGCTTCATGACAAGAGCACACTGAAAGGGTCCGGGGTTGGTGCCTTGTTGGTGGGAAAGAGGTTGAGGAAATTAAAGATAGAGTGGCCTGATTCTCGATCAGGTGACGAGTTTGAAAGTGATTGTGATATCCTTGCAAAACTCCAACCTCACTCTGATTTGGAGGAGTTTACCCTTTATGGATACGAGGGCTTGACAATTCCACCATGGGTGACGGGGGTTGATCTGTGCTCTGTGCTGCCTAATCTTGTGTGTGTCATACTTGATAATTGTACAAGATGTTTGTCTCTGCCGTCATTCAGCAAGCTTCTGTGCTTGAGACGTTTGACTGTTTGTAATATGTTGGGTTTGGAATACATAGAAGGCGATGTCACGCCTTCTGAATCCTTCTTTCCTTCATTGGAGTATCTGTGGATGATGGAACTTCCCAAGCTGAAAGGTTGGTGCAGGCAATTAGGAACCGATGAGTCTCGTGAGTGTGAACTGTCTTTGCTATTGCCACCATTCCCTTGTCTTTCTGAACTCCATATATATGGATGCCCGAGGTTAAGAATGACTCGTATGCCTCTCTCACCTATCAAAAAGTTTATTGTGAAAGACGAAGACGGGGAATTCATTAGCTTAACGGCAGACAAAGGCTTTTCCGATAGCGTGTTCCATACAGCGGACAATCGCCTCATGCTCTCAATCCCATGGGATCAATACTCTAAGGAATACCCCAGTGGCAGCTTCGCATCCATGACGGTGCGTGATGATACCAGTCTTAAAATTCCATGGAGTGATTGGACCAAACGAAAAATTAAATGGAGTGATGTGGCCGACACTTTTAGAACAATGTTGAAAGACCTCGTATGCCCCACACTCCATTGCCCCACACTCCATTTAAAATCAAGGCTGAGGACTCTCTTGGATGGCATGGAACATCCTTCAGCTCTTCGAGAGCTGCGAATTAAAAGCTGTCGCGAGTGTATTTTAAATGATGTAGACGAAGAGTGCGAGCAGATCTTGGAAAATGAAGAGTTCTCTTCTGGCCGCCAAGAAGACAATAGGCTGTGGCGATGGATTGCTCGCCTTGAAAGTTTGAGTTTGGTCGATCTTCCAAAGTTGGTGAGACTGCCAGAGTGGATCCAGTTGACCACCTCCCTCAAAACCCTGGAAATTAGAGATTGTTGTTCGTTAGAGATGGACTTCTTCCGAGAGGGACGAATGCCTTGGAAAGGGCTTGAAAGTTTGATCTTTCGCAATCTTTCACAGATAGTCAGACTGCCAGATTGGATTCAGCTCGCCACCTCCCTAAAATCCTTGACGGTTCAAAACTGCTCTAGGGGCTTGATCAGCCAGAAAGGTGATCTGTGGGGGAAGGGGCTTACCAGCCTTGAAACTCTGCGGTTGTCGAGTCTACCGAATATGGTGAGACTGCCCGAATGGATTTTGTCCGTCACCTCCCTCAAATCCCTGAATATATCATTTTGTGATTCCTTGGAAATAAGCAGCAGCCCAAGAAAGGGTGAGTCGTCGTGGAAAGGGCTGAACAACCTTGAAAGCTTGACTTTGAGCGGTCTCCCACGGATGACGACACTACCGGAAGGGATTCGGTTGCTCACCTCACTCAAATCCCTGATCATCAAAAGTTGTTCTGCGTTGGAGGTAGTGGTTCAACAAGGTGATCAAATGCCTGTGAAAGGCGGCTTCACAAGCCTTACACATTTGACTCTGTATAGTCTTCCACGAATGGTGCGTTTTCCAGAAGGGATTCATCAATTTGCCACCCCTCTCCAACGGATAACTATCTACGATTGTGGAAACCTGCAGCTTCCAGAATGGGTTCAAACCACTTTCGATCAGACTACCAACGAGTTCGGTTGTATTCATTTTACAAGAAAAAATTTATGTGATAGTCCTATTAATTAGGTCATCCCAAAAAATCTCGTCCTGCTTTTTCCTCCACCAGTTTATTCGTGGGTTTGCTGTGTGTCTACGTTTGTCTTAATTTGGTTAATTTGTACAACAACTGTTCTTTCCTTGAGCTCCTTGTTGCTAACCATCTTGTAACGGCTGATGCCAATAGCTACCATCTTCAATCATATCAAGTTTACATGTATATAAAATGTATGTATCAGCAAGATCACAATTTTCGCGTTGTCATCAAAGGCCAAGAGTTTTGGTTGAGTGGAGTTTAAATCCCCTCGGTAACTGATGCCTTGAATTCCCATCGACTTATATTTATAAATTTATGATCAATCATCATAAGTTCATAACCTGCTTATCGAACCCATGTAGATTTAGAACATAGCCTGTCATTTTGCCATAAATATGTTCTGTTGAATAATGCACCACTTAAATTCTTAGACCAGAAATCTAGAAACGTTAGAGCATCTCCAATGGGAGAGACGGTCTCTCACAAATAAAATAATAATATTTTTATAGTTGTTTTATGGTAGAGACTCAATGGGTCTCTCATCCCTCCATTAGTAGAGACTAGACCTGTCAAAAGCTGACCCGACCCGTAAACCCGACCCGACCCGACCCGAAATTTCTAGGGTTTCAACCCGAAAATTTGAACCCGAAACCCAGTTTCAACCCGAACCCGATAAACCCGAAAATTTAGGGTTAGGGTCAGGGTCAAACCCGCTGGGTCAAGAAATCTATAAGGCGGTAAACTTATTTTAGAAGACACTCTATTATAATGAAATGACGGATTGACGGGTAATTATGCACCCAAAGATTTTAATTATATTACAATATATAAAATTTATTTTATAAAATTATGATAAATTTTATTATTAAAATATTTAAAAATAATATTTTGTTATTTTATTTTATTATTAAAATAATATTTTATTTAAATTTTAGTCAAAAAATTGATACTCTTGACCCGTTGGGTTGACCCGACCCGACCCGAAACCCGAAACGACCCGACCCAGTTTGACCCGTAACCCGATTGACCCGAACCCGAACTCAACCCGAACCCGAAACGACCCGACCCGAACCCGCCCGACCCGACCCGATTGACAGGTCTAGTAGAGACCCATTTGGGTCTCTCATATATTCATTTTGTATTTAGTATTTAATTTAAATTAATTTTATACTTTCAAATAATATTGTAATAATTGATGTATTGTAAATAATACTAATATAATATATAATAAATTTTTATATTTAAATTTTTTAATAAAACATAATTAATAACTAAAATAAGAAATAGAAATGTATTCTTCAAGTGCACACCATGCTTAAGCGTACAAATTTAAATAATTTAAAGTTTTCACTTGCACATGTAAAGTGGGTGTCTATAGATAGGTAATTTTATTTTATGTATTTTAAAAAAATAAAAATTGAAAAAAACAATTTAAATAATACAGAAAATTAATTTATAGTTTAAGAAACAAAAAAATAAAACTAATATAACCAATACCCAATAGGAGTTTGCCATGTGTCAAGTAAAACAAGGGCTCTCAATAGCCAAATGGGTCTCTCCCATGAGAGCCGTCTCTCATCAAAAATTGGACAATCTTTTTATTTACTTTTTTTTTTGGGTTTTTTTTGGGTGAGAGCCCCTAGTAGAGACTCTCATCGGAGATGCTCTTATATAGATCAATTGAACTAGTTTTGTTTTCTCGTGTGTAACTAGTTTTGTATTTTAAAACAACCACAATTTGTACAGGATTTGCTGCATTACATGACAAGGAGATATGTATGAACCGAATAGACTTTTTGACCATACAAATGGATCCTATTTCCTACATTTATCCACTATTCAAGGTTGACCAAGACAGGTACTTAAGCCAAAAATCAAAATCGACCATTCATTTCTTGTAATAGATCACAGGCTTATTATTATCCTTATCCCATCTTCCACCTTCCTTCATATACTCCATGTACCTTGTAAACTCCGGCTTAGCCGTCATCTTCTTCCCGAATAAGCTGAAAACAGGATGGATCTTGCTCTTGCTCTTGCCCTTGCCCGTTTTTGAGCTCTTCACAGACGGGTCGCTCGGTGGCAAACTCGACTCACGAACCGATTTCCTCGGAAACCCGAATAGTTTAGCTGGAACGCTTCTCGCCCTTGTCAAGTGTGGCTCGAGTAGTGACCCGGCTTCATTAGAACATGACTCGTCGCCTATACGGTCATAACCGTAGCTAGCCCTCCTTGTACTCAAAGCTCTGAACATGGCTAAGTTGAGAAGATGCCTTGGTTTGGAGCCTCTTGAGTCTTGAGTGAAACTGGAATTTTGGATTTGGAATGGAATGGCGAAGGAGGGGAAGTTTATATATGGATGAATTTTTCTTGCACTGACATTAATAATGCAAGTAGATTGGTCAAATTTGGAATGCTGAGGGGAGTTTTAAATGGATGGCTTTTTTCATAATTGTCAACGTGGCCAATTTGAATTGTGTTTTTAATATGGGTTGTGGCACATTTAAACTCTTTAAGAAGAATCCAACTGTCCAGGCTTGTATTTTTGACTTTCTTTGCTACAAAATTGGCAAGTGATAGCAAAAGCCAGAATAAGATGGACCAACGTTACTTCATTCTATGGGTCCCCATTTGCTAGCAACTACCAAATATACTCCCTCCGTCCCATTTGGTTTGTCCAAATAGTACGGTTGGCACGGTAATTAATAAAAAGTTGAAAAGTGATAAAGTTGATGAGAAATGTGGATAATTTGGGGTAATATATAAGATTGGATGAGGGTAGTTTTGTAATTTTATAGGAAAAAGTGATAAAGGTAGTGAAAAAGTTGGGTAATGGGGGTAATATATGAGAGTGAATAAGGGTAAAAGTGTAAAAACATATAGATAAAAATGGAAATATTTAAAAGATGGACAAAGTTAATGGGACGCCCAAAACGGAAATATGGACAAACCAAATGGGACGGAGGGAGTATAACTTAAGGACCAGTGGTACGCTGCCCAAACTTAAATACTGTTTCTTTTGTAGAATCACCATGGATAAACTATGCAAAAAGCTTTGTCACTTCAAGACTTTTCAAGATGGTGACAAATTTGGAAGACTAGGTGCTGCATAAGATGTTTAAACTAAGAGCAAAAATAACTGTGATTAGAATGCACCACTGTGAACTGAATAGTGAGAAGATGAGCTAACTATTGTTTAGTTTATGATTAGAGAACCCAATCAAATGACTACAGAAAATTTGAAATTTTCTTCCCTTTGTGTGTAAGTGCTTTCAAGCGGAAGTCAAAGTTGAATACGGAAATAATCTATGAAATAATGGTTGCATTAGTCCAGAAGCGTTTACATCATAGACAATTAGACATGACTTGTACTCCTAGTAAGATTTGCACATTCCCCCAACAAAATTTGAGACATGAGCTTCAAATGAGGTGAGAACAAAAGGAAATCTTGTTCTGAGCAACTGGCATTCTGATCTTACACACCCATTCACATGACTTTCCTAGACATAGCAGACACATAACTATGGTTCGCAGTATACTTACAAGAATGAACAATGAAATTATACCCTCTTAATAGTCTTAGGCTACCTCTCTTCTGAGTTGAATCTGTTCCAAGCATCCTGCAGGTGAAAAGAAAAACTCAAGCAAATTGATAATATAAGAAAAGAACTAGTGTGAACAAGAGAGGGGCTCTGCTTGTAAATGTATCATACCTTGAGAAGATCAAAAACTTTCTCACAAATATATTTTTGCTGAATGGTAGCACCTCGTTGTTGTAGCTTATCAGGATGCACGCAAAGCGTGGCCTTTCGGTACGCTTTCTTTACAGCAGCAGAAGTTATGACTTCTGTTAGTGGAATCGGTTGCCATCCACTCTCGGAGCCAAGGATCTGTCAACAAAGAAAACTTAGTTCAATCTTCAAAGCCATTCTCCATCAAACTAGAGATACGAATGAAATACATGTACAAGTGCCAAGAGGCAAAGAAACTTGATGCTGCCTTTATATGCATGTCAAATGGTAGGAAAATCACACATTGGAACTTTACAACAAAATCCAACGTACATATTGTAGTGTTGAAAGCAGTGCACGCAGGTTTCCTTCTTTTCCATTAGACCACCTCTTGATATCGGCATCCAGAGTTTCAGCAAACCTCTGCAAATCATTATCATAAGCCAATGCAATCCAGCAAATGAAAACTAAACTACCATCACAATAATAGGTCTCAGAAAAGAAGGATCATACATTCCTCTCTGCTTGCTCCCTTTGAACAACAAGATCACGCATATTCTTTTCCGCAAGAGCCTTTGCCTGGAGATAGAACTCAAAAAGATCAACATAATTATTACAGTACAAGCAAAGATTAGGATGAAAACAAGTTAGCAACATACCACACGTTCAACTGTCCTACGATGTCTCTCCAATCTAGCTCTACATCTCTGGGCTGATTCGCCTTGAACTCCATCGGACTTGTCAGGAGTCCACAAATCCTATATATGAAGCCATTGGTCAAACATTCAGCAATGTCTAGTTGGATGATTGCATATTTGCATACAGCTATACAAGACAGAATGAACAAAGAAAAAGATTGTTACTCACATTAGATGATTGGCAGTGTCTTAGCTCTACGTTTCTAAATGATGAAGAAAATTTCTCAGAGACGGATCTTTCTACTCCCCTCTCAGCCCTTGCTTTCTCAAGGGCCCGTTCCCTAGCTTCGGCAGTGGCTCGTTCTACAGCAGCGCGTTCTGCCCTTAATTGAGATTCCTTAGATGCCTTTCCCAATGAGTTCTTCTCCCGGGCTTCTGCACATGCTTTCTCTAATCTTTCCCGAGCCTCAGCCATAGCCCTCTGTCTTGCTTCAGCAGTTGCTCTTTCCACAGCAGCTCTTTCCCGGTCTGCAGACATTTTTAATTCAACACCCATTCTATCTTTCTCTCTTTCCCTCTCCCTCTCCCACTCTTCCTCAAGTTTCCTGAGACGTTCCTTCTCCAAATCCTTCTCTCTTTCCCTCTGCCTCTCTTCCTCCAGTTTTCGAAGACGCTCCTTCTCCAATTCCTTCTCTTTTTCCCTCTCCCTCAATTCCTTGACTCTTCTAACACGTAATTTCTCTAATTCATTTTCCCTTTCTTTCAGCCTCTCTTCCTCCAATTTCTTAAGTCGTTCCTTCTCCAATTCTCTCGCCCGTTCCATCTCCTTCTCCAGCTGAAGTTCTCTAAGACGCTCCCTTTCAGATTCTTCTTTTCTCTTTAACTTCTCATCCATTCCCCTGTCTTCAGCAGCAAGATTCATGTTGGCATCTTTAGCTTCTTTTCCAACACTTTGGTTTATGTTAGAAGCCATGTACGGTTTCTGAGCACTCTCATTCCTTTCTGACAAGATAGGCTGGCCAGTCATATCTGCCACCTTTGACTCCACTTGACCGTACAGAGTTCCTGGTCTGAAATCACCCTTCTCTTCACTGATAGGCATGTCTTCAGCTGCATGATTTTCATGATTCTCTTCTGATTCCCAAGCCAAATCAGAAATATCCTCATCAGCAGGACTAGATGACAACTTAGAGGACTCCCGTTCCACATTTTCACAAGCCATAACAGATTCTACCTCATTCAGCGTAGATGACCCGAAAACCTCTGATTCTATGTGCAAGTTTCTCTCCTGAATACTACCTTGATCCGTAATCTTTATCTCAGGTTGCAAATCACCTTCACTTTCCACCTTCTGCTCTTCATTTATGGTAGAGCTTTCATGCATCTTCTGAGATTTTTCTGCTTCACTCGTCTGCAAGGGCTCCTCCATTTCACAATTATCAACTTCATCTTCAATCTCGCATGTGTCATTGGAACTTTCTGATCTCTTACGCATTGTTGGATGGTCAGCAGCTGCACTAATACTTTTCTCACTTATGTTTTCTGAAGCCACATCATGTTTCTCAAAATTCTCTGGGCCAACAGACTCTTTCAGTTTTTTCCCATAGCAGTTTAACGTAGCTGCATTTTCCTCGAATTGATGTATTTGCTGGACCTCCTTTTCAAGTATTTCATTTTCTCTTGCATTGCTTTCCTCATCGGCCTTCTTTGACCCTACATCACTGTCTTTCTTCTCAAGAGCCTCATTTAACCCACTCGAATTGTCATCTCTTGAAGATAGCATCTTTGTCATGGACTCCACTTGTGTTGGCATACAAGCTTCTTCCTTTTCTTCGATTTGATGAGCATCACCAAACCCCCTCGAATTATCTTCCCTCTCTGTTAGCTCTTCCACCCTCTTCAGAGTTTCTTCCCTCACTGTGGACTCTGCTTCTCTCCTTTCATTCTCTTTCAAGCTGTGATCCTCTTTTCCTTCATCATTACAATCTGCCTGTACAAAATCCTCTTCTGAACTAATTTCACTTCCAGCAAAGTAAGACTCCTCTTTGTGCAGAGCAGCTTGGTCAAATTTTCTCTCGTTATTCTGCCAGGTAACTCCCTCCCCTTCAAGACCCTCTTTTCCTTTCTGCACAGTTTCCACATGACCACCAATTACTGTCTCATGAACATCCTGAGCCAGCTTGACCATTTTCTGGTGAAATGCATTCCTGGATGCTGGTTTACTTGCTCTCAATCTTCGTCTATTTTCTCTCGGATTGCATGCTTCATCAGCAGACTCTGAGTCTTTATCATCCTTCATAGGAGGATCTATTTTCTCCACATTCTGCTCCAGCTTCTGAGCATGCGTTGTCTTTTCATTTGAATTGCCAAACTGACAGCTATTCACCTCCTGGCCAGGTTTCTTAATGCTATCTGGTACGCTAGATTCGGTTTCTGAATTGCCATTATTTACCAATTCATAACATTCTTCTGTCACTTTCCATTCTCCCTCTCCTTCAGCTAAACCAGGATCCAGGGATGAACTTTGATTCTGAACAGGTTCAGGAACTGTACTGACAGCATCTTCAGGTTGCAAAGAATTTGGCAATACCCATGAAGCTTCAGAAACAAATTGCATGTTGTCACTGGAAATTTTAACTGCATCAAATTCTCTTTCATGTGCTGAATGCAGCTCATCATCTCTGGAGACTGATTCGTCAAAGACCATTCTCACCTTCCCACCAGTGTTCAACTCATTATTAACACCATCCTTCTTTCTCTTCATCAACTCCTTGGCACTGTTAATTTTTAATTTAGCATTGTCCATTGCTTCTTTTATAGCTTCTGCTGAGGCCATGGAAGAGGAACCTGCATCTGCATTCATCTCTACATCAAAAAAATCAAAGAGACCACCTCCGAATACGGTTTCAGTAGTATTGCTTTTAGTAGGTGGTGATCCAGATGCAGGAATTTTCTTCCTGTCGACAATGGTAGGTGGTAATCCAGATGCCGATGATAAATTAGACGGTTCTCCTCTACCTCTGACACCATTGAGAGATGCAAAATTCGGGCTCAGGCCAATTCCATGTGCTACTCCAGCTTTCTCATCATATTCGTGTGACTCCTCCACCACACAATTATGAGATTTACTAGACGTCGTTTTCCATGGTGTTTCAACAGATACATTTCCAGAAGAATCCTCACAGAGGATGATATCATCAGCCACTCCAGAACTATATCTTTTCTCACCTTCTTTTCTCATAGCAGAACCTTCAAATACATAGGTATATCCAGGAGCTGAACTAAGTTGGGCTTCATGGCTCATCTCCGAGTCTTCTTCAGTTCCCAGATTAGCATTGTCATAGGAAAGATCAAACACTTTGTCTACTTTATCATCAAGTGTCTCGTGAAAGTCCCCATTCAAGAAATACTGATTCCTTCCTGAAGAAGCATATGGATCCGATCCTCCCGACGGAGACTCAGTTCCAACCGGAGTCCTATTGCAATTTCAAAAAAGTTGTAAGGTATTTTTTGTAACACACTGGTTTACACTATCAAATAACTTTCAGAACATGACAAATTGCAGATATCATACATTAGTGAACACCCTAAGAAATGGCCACTTAGCCACCAGTCAGGGATACTACAATCTCTTAGTTCAATTGAAAACCCCAGCTATTCCAAAAGATTACTTAAATATGCACAAAAAGAAGCAGAAGCTTAGGAGCAGTTAGGTCATCAGCTCCTTTAATAGGACAGTATCTGGTGTCCCATTTACCATCCAAAAAATTCAAATTATTTCCTCCTTTGACCGGATTACCAGCAAAACATCACAATCACGAAAAAAAACACCGAAAATGGCGAACATGTGCAGTACAATACAAGGCATAAATTGCAATGACGAGTAGAACGGACGAAAACAAAACATTAACCAGAAACGGTACCAGGCCTCGTCAGAGGAGTCCTCGCTACCGTCCGATCGCCGGAAAAGCTCGTCGTAGGAGGCGGCGAAGTCGGCGAAACCGAATCCGGCGAAGATATCAGAGTACTCCAAACCGCCACAACCGAGGACCTCAAAGGCGGCGACGGAATCGTCCACCGGCGGGAGATCGAGCATCGGAATCGAAGACGAGCGGCTCGAGCGAAAGCCTCCGAAGATCTCCGAGTAGTCCTCGGCTCTCGGAGCGAACGGAGTGGCGCCGAACTTCGGCGGTCCGCCGAAGACGTCGTCGTACGCCATGAAACCGTTTCCGTTTCCGTTTCCGTTGGCGCCTCCGGCGCCATTAGCGAAGCCTTTCTTGTAGTAGGCGGCGGCGGAGGGAGGCGGTTGAGGAGCGGATTTGAAGTGGGAGCGAGAATGGCGAGCGTAGCCTTCCATGGAGGAATTTTAGGTTTCTTTGGTTCGTCTCTCTCTCTCTCTTGGAGTTGAAATCTGTGTTTTGGGGGTTTGTGCAGAGTGTGCACAGTGTGTTTGGCGCTCCTGGTTTCACCAGCACGCGTATTTCTCTCTCTATTGCTCTGCTTTGGTTTGCTTTGATTGTGTATTTGTGTGCAGAGTGGAGGAGGTGGGGCCAGGGGAGAAAGCGGAGAAAGGAAGAAGACGGGAATGGAGGGGTAAAATGGGGAATATTGAAATGGTTAATTCTTTTTGTTTTGTTTTTATTTTTGGGGGGTTTTGTATTTATGTGTCTGACAAACGAGGAATTGGTGGCAACTAGGCTTGTACATGAGGGGAGAATAATGCATTTGTAGATTGTAATGCTTGTTTTTGATGTTGATTAACAAAAAACTTGATGCCCGTTTTGGTATTATTGATGTGTATTTTTTTTAAGAAAAAAAAGGTTGTGTGTTTATTTTATTGTTTTATTTTTGTCTATAGACGGTAAGGAATTGTTGTCTTTCCTTGTCGTCAAATTTGACATTTTAATTGGAAATAAATTCAATTAGGCTATGTTCGGAAGTACTTAAATGGTATATATGGAAGCTTATAGAAATTATCGAAGCATTTTGAAAAAAAAATAAGCTTGTCAATATGTGTTCGGCAAAGTTAGCTTATTGTAACTTACGTAAGCTTAAGAGTCCGTTTGGCAATACATTTTTTAAGTGCTTATTTGTTACTTATAAGTACTCTTTGCTTATTTCGTTGCTTATAAGCACACACACAAAAAAAAAAAAGGAAATTTCGCCCGGTAACCACGAGGTTTTGCAAATTCCACGTGATACCCAAAGGCCTTCGGTATTCCGTGTGGTAACCACGAGGTTTTGGAGATTCCACGTGGTAACCTTAATCTATTATAAAAAGTTAAAATTATATAAAAACTTTCCCATCTTTTCTACTTAATTATTGATATAAAAAGCTGACATATTTAAAATCATGACATGCATACTATGTATTTGACGACACATTAATACCTAATCTGAACACTACACTATTTTACTAGCCTAAAGCCTTTGTATAAATGTGTTGTTCTACTACTTCCCCCGTCCCCAACTGTTTGTGCAAACAGAACAGTTTGTATCCTAATTAATAAAAAGTTGAAAAGTTAATTAATTAGAGTAATATTTGATAATAGATGAGAGTAATTTTATAATTATAGAGGTAAAAAGTTAGAAAGTAATAAAGTTAACGGAGGAAGTTGGATAATGTGTGGTAATATAGTATTAGATTGATTAAGGGTAGTTTTATAATTTTATAGTAAAAAGTGATAGAGTTAATGAAAAAGCTATGTGATTAAGGTAAGTTATGAGATTGAATAAGAGTAATATTATAAGAAAAATATTATAAGAAAAAATGATATAAATGGAAAGTTAAAAAGATGGATGATCTTATTGGGATGTAATGAAAAGATGGACAAAAATTTAGGGACGAAGGGCAAGGGACTATTTTTTACTCTCATTATTTTCTTATTTTATTGAAAATTTATACCAACTATAGAATATTTACACGACGACTATATAAAATAAAAAATTATAAATAAAAATTATAAATATTTCTAAAAACTATAAAATAGTGATGTTAAAGTGTTAAACCATGGAACATGTGGACACGTGGTTTGAGTTTTTTTATTTTTATTTTGAGCCCGGTTTGAGTTTTCCTCAAGGTAGTTCGATCTTAAAAAAAACGTCATATTATATGTGATGTGATGGTCATCGAATTACAATAAAACTATCAAAGATTGTCAGTAAGTTGACATAAACATTTGATAGGATTTTTTTTCTTTTGATTTTGTATAAGATAATTCCAATTTCCAACTCAAGGAATTAATGAGATGTACTTTATGGTTTGCGTTATAAATATAGGTTTCATATGAAGCACATTGTATGGTAAGAACAGACAAAATCCAACTCTAGTAACACCAAAAACAAGTGTAAAAACTAAAACCACTTGTTTTGTTTTTTTAAGGGTAGTATCCAGAGGTTATCTGTTTGACTCTTATAAACAATGTCCTCAATCAAAAAAAGTAAGTGATTAGTCGCTCAATATTATCTAGATGATGTTTTTAAGGCTAAAGTATTGCATATCGATAAATCGAGATATAACCATATATGGGAAACCAAAATGTGGTTTAATTTTCTTATCTTGAACCTAACCCTGAAAAGAAATAAAAACGTCGTGGTATTATCAACTTCCAACGAACTAATTAATCAACTCGACCAGGGGCGACGAAAGTGGGGTCTTGCAAGGTCTGGTGATCCCACTTCGGCCCCAAAGACAGGTGCTACTTAGTGAGGATTACGGGAGGTTGGAGATTGGGTCCCCATTTTCTTGACATCGGAAATCTTGATACTAGTTTATACGTTAGTGAGCTTGGTGTAGAAGAAGGTTTAAGATTAAAATTTGCCATAAAAACGATATCGTTTTGAGTATATTTTTCCCTAATGGGGTCCGTCTAGAATTTTAATTGAACGACATTGTATTATATATAGAAAAAATTGAAGTAAAAGCCTTTAACTTACGATTATGCATGCACCCACTACCCAAAATACCTCTTACAATTTTTCCAAAAGAAAAGAAAATGGTTAAAATATCATTCCAATTTCCAAAAATCAAAACTTTAATCATTAACTTTAATTTTCCAAAAAAAACCTTTTTTATATGTAATGACTTATTTTGTTATATTTGTCTTACTTTCGCTTATATTTTTTACTTTTGTGGCCCCTTTAATTTTTTATTTTTTTTGCGTCCGCCGCTAAACTTGACTAACAAGCATAATAATACTTTTTGTGATTGTGATTCAAAACTATATTATAAACAGAAGTAAAAAGTTAAGAGCCCGTTCGGTATCCAACGACGAAAACGGACAGAAACAAACCTAGTACGTCCAACTATTTGTACTATATCTAATGTAGACTAGATTCATTTCCGTACAATTTACATTTCCGTCGTTAGAGACCAAACGGGCCCTCAATCCGTTTATGATCGGCTATAACAAGTACGGAGTTGGAGTACTAATAAATCAAACAAGTGAGCTAAAAAACGTGGCTTTAAAAAGGAACCCTAATTAGCCTTGGCTTAAATCTAATTAAGACGTCCTTTTCAACAGTGACTAGTTAAGTGGGGAGGTGTTTTCCAATGCTTGTGAAAGAATACAAACAGTCAAACCTTCAGGTCTTGCATGCACGTTGCCTCCTACTTCCCCACTTTCTTTTAATTTTAATTTATCTTCAAAATAATATTTCTGAAATTATATAATCAAATCCTACCTCAAGCCCACATAATTTATTTAATTAAAATAAAATCATTCTGTCTATCCGAGATTCAAATAATTGAGCATACAATCATGATAAATTGATAATGACCTAAATTGAGGCACACTATTAGGGGTGAATATGGTATTTTCTACTGTATAAAGTTTTGTAAATGTCTTTCAAAGATCTTTTATAAATGTTTTATTATATGATTTTCTAAATATCTACCAATCATTTTGGTGTTCCAAAATACAAATACTACAATGAAGTATTTAATTTTCTAGGATAGTATAAGGATTGTCTTTGTCTATAGACATGGAAATCACCACCGAGGACGCAATACTAAAGGTACAGATTAACGGTCAAGTTGGAATTTTCCAACAACTCAATTTCTTTTCTAAAATGTTTTATCATTATCATTTATCAGTTTTTTTTAGTGTGTCATAAGATCACCTTATAAGCATACTAAACAAATAAACTAAACCGTAAAAAGAAAATAGTGAAACTATCACAAAAAAAAATTAAAAAATCTCAAATTTTAAGATTTGTTAAATCTTTCTCATATTAGCTTCTTATATTATACATAATAGAAAAATTCATCATTTATATATCTAAACAATTATTTTTGTAATCCTATATTCAAACATCGAAAATGAATTATCGACCTTTTAGCTTATGCCTTATGAACACAAAATAAGGATTCCTTGGTCAAAATTATCATCGATCTTAGTCAATTGGAAAAGGTTAAAACCCTATACACTTATTTAAAAAATCTTAAATATATAAGACCTAGATAAATATAACATTTTTTCCTATTTTATTAGAAAAAATGAACAAATTAAATTATTATGCTACCTTGCAATTGATGCATTGATTCCAACTAGAACCTATTAAACAGGTCAGTTGGGTCAATCTTTTCGAGTTCGGGTTAAGTGTGGATTTGGGCCAATGATGTTGTGAGTCAAGCCGGGTTGGGTATTGACATGACAGGTTATCATGTGAGTTCGGATTGGTCAACGAGTCAAGAATGCCTAATTGTTTTAAAATATCATGATTAAATAAAGTTATTTAAGAAAAATATTACTTTTATAATAAAATATATCATCATTTGGAGTATTTGATAAATCCGGTCAACCCAAAAGGTCGGGTCGTGTTCGGGTTTCAACCCAAACACATTCGGATTAATCGGGTTCAACTTTCATCGGATTTTAGGTTCACTTTACGGATTTCATTCCACTAATTTGCACACGGTTAGAGAATTTAGGCTATTAGTTGATTTTTGGGATCGGGTCAGATTTTAAACCACATCCCAATGTGCTCAAAATGAAAAAAAATACAATGTGACATGCATAGACACTCCAGGACGAATATTTGCAATCAAACAGCTAGCAAAAAAATGTGTGATTTTGTGTGGGGCAAGAAGATAGGGACTTGTTAGAAAGAAGCCACCGGCTTTGCAATTCAGATGGTTGGTGGATTTTCACAAAAAAAAGAAAAAACAAGCGGAAAATGGACTCATCATCAATTATTATTATTGCTTTATCTATATACTATTTGTCCAACACATAAAAAAGAATATCACAAGGAAAAAAGTTAGACCCAGTTGCAAGTTGCAACTTTAGTTTGCATGACAAAATTCCAAGCTTGATATGATTTCAAAGTTCTCTTTGTGATTTCAAAATGACAATAATTATGGTATCTAAAACTCAAAATCCATTCAAACATATAGAGCTGAAAAAAAGGTGTACGTACTTTTTTTTTCTCCATTTTTGTAACGAGGAAGATTCATAATTTCAACTAATAATTCGACCAAAAAAATAATAATTTCAACTAATAAATACTCGAGTGCAAACTATTACGAACATCTATGTCACCTAATTAATTTGACACATACAAAATCATTTAAACGGTATATATATCTAAGGACATGATTTGCTAATGCATTTGGCGCTAAAAATAAACTTACTAATGCATTTCATTTTAGTGATTTAAATCTCTTTTGTGACTGATTTATACTTATTTTATGTCTTTAGGACATAAGTTAGAAAACCCGTTAATTTATGAATTTGTCATTAGTTTAGCTCAAGTGACATAAACTAGAACAAAAGGATTTTATAAAATGGCATATGTCCCCTCACTATGATAGTATTTAAAGTCTAAAATAATTTGAATTGTCATGCAAATTTCATAATCTACAACAATGTTTTATGACGAAATTTACTTTTTAATCTGTTGCTTAGTGGAGTACTAGATTATTAGAGCCTACTACGTAGTAGCACCATTCATTCATTAGTAATTTAGTAGTAGTACTAATACTGTATTAAGTTATTAGGAGCATCAAAATAAAATTCTTTAAATATGATACAATATACCCAGCTGAAAGATACAAATTGTTAACTTGTGACAGTTATACAAAAAGTAAGCATAGTTTAAATCTCTAAATCTAGTAAATCACGAAGTTGAGGGAAAAGTGCTAAACGAGTTGCTATACAAACAAATCCTCAGGAATGCTTAAAAAGTTGATGAGGGCCTGCTTTTTTGGTCACAGCTTTGGCCTTTGTTCCCCTTGTTTCCCGCCGTTTAATTATAAAACTACCCTCCATTTCAAATTCCTATACTATGAACGCTTTTATTTGAAAATTAATCATTTTAAAAATTTCCAAACTTTGAGAGTATTTTTTTTTGATTGCGAAGCTACTAGCTCGAACAAGCCAAAATTAGGCTACCTTTTAGTTATAAGGATAACCTAGATCATCACGACGGATGCTTTTTAAAAAATCAAGCAGCAAGAGTTGTTGACGCAACAAACACCTTGACTGTGTTACAGAAAAATGTGAAAGCGATAAGGACGTAGGATGAATTGGTAGAGCTGCATTGAGACTTTGAAGATTGATTTGTCCAAACTTTGAGAGTATTGATTCTATTGAACAATGTAGTAGAAATTTAGGCTACGATTTGTTTATCTGACTAGTTTTAGATTGTCAGGTTTTAAAACCTATGTAGTATATTGAATCGCTTTTCTAACTTATGTAGTATATTGAATCGCTTTTAAATTGTCGGGTTTTAAAACCTATGTAGTATATTGAATCGTTTTTCTAACTTTTTTAGAAGGTAAAAATTATATATTCGAAACATAATGAGAGGCTATTAGAGACGGCAGCCGAGACTGATTATGAAGAGGCATAAGAAAGACATAAATAAGCAAAGTGAGCATCGAAACAAAAACATTCAATTTCGTTTCCGACGAATTCTTGGTCAATAATCTACTCAATGAAGTTGTTTTTCTAATTCATGAGCAAACCATTTTTTGCTTAATAAATTTGAATTTAAAGTATAAAATGAGAACTCGGTAAATACCAAAATACCCTCGGTAGATAATTCCCCTCTAAGTGGACCCCTATGTCCGCCACTTTTTATCCTCACTAGCCTTCTAAGAAAATACAAGTAGAATAAACTCAACAAAGACAACCTTACAAAATTGTACTACTTGGAGTAAGGGTATTGTTGTTGTGGGGTCAACAAGCTGAGAAGGCGTTTAATGATGATTAATATAGTAGAGTAAGGGTCTTATTTGTAGATTACGTAACTAATAATCAAGGCATCACATGGGTTATGATTGGTTGTATTTTTAGGGTTTGAGCATCTAACCAACCAAGTTCCAACATTTTTTTATAGGTTTAAAGGCCACCATCATCATGAATCATGATTTCTTATGCTTCTGTTTCCATCTTTGTCGCCTGCGTTGTTCGAACTCATCATTGAATTGTGACATTCTTATCCTACAATTGTTTATATGGAAGGTTCCTTAATCACATCTCAAAAGGGATAATGTTTGACATAACTAAGCATGCTAATGCTGAGCAAGTCGGCAATCCATGTGCGCTTGACGTACTCAGTTTACTGGTTGAGCACTCATGGATTGTACCACCGAGGCTCAGGATGGCGGTTTGTCCTATACTCTTTAGAGTTGGTTAGTAACCAATTAGAGCTATCTCTTTTAGCTTATGTTTTGGTCTAAATTTTAAAGATGCTAGATGATATTATAATTCAAGGTACAAAGGGATCAAATAGAAAGCAATGCAACGGTTCAATTCTCTTAATAAGTTGTTTACCAACTCATCTTTGAACAAGGTTTGAGTGATGAACACAAGTCATTCTTGAGCAACGAACATGATAGGATCAATGCAATCAATGACAACAGCAACAACATTTACTCGGTGTATCACGCATGAACATAGTTTAAAGGGTCGTGTTTTAGACATCCTTATCCCAAATAAGTTGGAAGGATATAGCAATGCATTCAACCATTTATGATAGCATCTAGAAAAGTATTCAGCTTCCACATAGTAAATCTTCAACGAAGACAAGAAACCATCTTTGGATCGTTAACTTAGAATACATGTGTAGAGCCTAAATAGTGTAACCTGAATGGACGTGTATAATACTCCCTATGAAATTAAGTAGTCTTAATGCGGGTAAGGAAATTGTGGCATTGGCTTCCAAATTATGGGTGTCATTTTGCATCATTTTTTTAGCCTAGGAAGGCAAGACTGCACCTAAAAAATGAGCAGCCATAGGCATCTTAACTCTGCAGCTCATTTATACGATCACACCAATCTGAGTCCACAGACCTTACATCCATAGTCAATTATTATGCAGTTGAAATGCCACTAGCATTACAGACCGAGGTTTACATGGCAAAAGTTTCATAATCTTGACGCACTTAACTAGGGATGGTCATAGCAAGTAGCCTATTGACGTAGCACTAGAATTATTTGTTCATGTCATCAGAATTGCAATGTCCAGCTGCCGTAAGCAAACTCACTGCCTCAGGCTTTCAACAATGTATGAAGCATAAAGATCCCTGCAACAGAAATACACAAAACAAGGGCAATGAAAATGAGAGCAGACTTGTAGAAGCAGTATGGATTGCTTTGGTTAAGCTTTGAGTAATTCGTTATTACTCGCCTCGACTTTCAAAACTAGCAGCGAAAAATTTGAAAACTAGAAGAAGTTGCTTCTAAAGATTTGTACCAAACAGGCCTTTAATTTGTTTCTCAGAACAAAGGGAGGAGCTTACATTGAGTATTTGATGGCCTCAATGGCAGTTTCAGCAGGCAGAAAATCATTCACAGCAACACTCTTGTTCTCGTTCTTCTTATCTATGTTAGTAATAAGTTATGGCGATACAACATGCAGTATATGCAATTCCAAGTAATCAAATAAAATCCAGAAATGGGTGACATTAATGAGTGATTGGTAATAGGGGCAAAAAGCTTAGTTATGCAGGTATCTCATGAGAAGTGGATACCTCAGGGCTTGTTTGGTTCAGTTACACAAGAACATTCCGAGATCAATAAATGAATGATTTAACATGATTGGAAAAAGGAAGTAATATGAACACAAAAAAGGATACAGTCCTCAAAGAAGCGGCGGATCTCAGCAAGGCGGTGTGGAGCAAGATCACCGAGCCCTGTGACGTGACGGAATTCAGGATCATCAGCACAAACTGCTATTATCTTGTCATCTTTTTCGCCCTGTGACAAGTACCAAGTTAGTAATACATAAGAACTTGAAAATGACCAGGCTAGGTTGAATGGAAAAGCAATTATGAGTACTCACAAAATATTAATTTACAGATATGACAGGCTATTAATCAGTGTACCTGATCAATCATAGGCATGAGTCCAATCGCTCGAGCACGAAGGAAAGAACCAGGGAGTACAGGTTCCTACAAAGTAGCAACCATGACTTCTTTTACAACAAGGAACAGGTAATTTTGTATGGACAAGAATAAAAAAAAAGGTAAGTGTATGAAGAGCAAATCACCAGAATACCTGCATCAGAACAAGAACATCCATGGGATCACTATCTTCACAAAGGGTGCGTGGGATGAAGCCATAGTTGTGTGGGTAAACAACAGACGAGTAAAGGATCCGATCAACCTATTTAACAGAAAATGATGTGGCAAATTTAAGGATCATTTTAGACAGAAAATTGATCTGACAAATTCAGGGAATTTCATTAATCTGGTGCATTGTTCAGTTAAATCCTGCTCCAACAATGAAGCAGGATACTAAGGAGAAACAATTTCCTCTACTTACAAAATTTCAGATGGCATAGAACCAGCACTTTGTCCAGTCTATACATCAGCTGTGAAATTGAGATTCTAAAAAGAAGAAAAAACTGTTAAACAAACAAGGAAGAGGTGTACTTTGATCAAACCGCTGGCCTTGTCCAACTCATACTTGACCTTACTTCCTTTGCTGATCTCCACCACCTGTTACAAGAATAATATAGTTGCACAACTGAACTCCAGAAAGTCTTTCATAGGTTGCAAAAATCAGAAGTAAAATGAAGCAAATGGCAAGAAATGAGAAAGCTCAATGCAATTTCTCAGAAGAACATACTCTTCCCAAACATAAACAAGGTCCAACAGCCTGAACTCCTTGGGTTTACATTACCAAGATATTAATCCAAGTTAACATTATACCTTGAATACTAGCAACGCTATCTTTAGCCTTCAAAGGTTTATATTACCAAGATACTAATTCAAGTTTTGTCCACCAAAGGGGTAGAACCTTATGGCAATTCAATGTTATACTATACTTATACAGATTAGAACATGAGATCATCTAATAATGATAACTTCACAGGTAGTACTCCAGAAGCTCATTGCACAGCATTATTACTAGTAAAACATATGAAGAGTAAGAAAACTTACACAGTTGAAAACTGCTGGAGCACCGGGCCCTACAATGAGCCAAACGCAAAAAGTTATGAGCGTTCGGAATCAAAGACAAAACTAGCAACGCAAAAGTAGTAAAACACCAAGTAACCAGGGCCAGGCACAAGCAATTTCACAGCAATCTCAAGAAGATGATTCATCAATGAGTATGACACAAATCAAGCAAATACCTAAAGATTTGAAACAGCAGTAGAATACCAAAAACAGACCACAAGTTCATTTTTACCAATTTCCAGGTCATGCCATGGATGAGCAGCGACAGATCTTCTAGACATGGAAGAAAGGATCCTTTCATTGAGAGCTACACGTGGGAATTCAGAGTTTCTGTGGACGACTTCTTTTGCTTCTCCATCTCCCTCATGGTTTGCCATGTTTTCCCCTTAAGCTAAAACCACAACCAAGAAAACGAGCAGATCAACAACAGCTAGGGTTTGCTGACCAAAATCATAACACAACAAGAAAAATTTACGCAAATCAAACAGTAGTAGCCACAAATCTAATTCGCCAAACAGATACACAGAAGAACAAACTCAACCGAACTCAAGAAAGTGAAATCCCGTTCTGAAACAGTTAGAACCACCAAAACGGAACATTAGCAGGCCCCATTCCGAAAATTCACCATGGCCAGCAACATAATCCGTTCAAGATTCAAGCGGATAAAAGAACATGAAAGAAATCCCTAACAATTAGGAGGCCGCTATCGTCACAAAAGCACAAACTATCACGAAATTCATCAGAATCAAGAATCGAAATATTTCCGAAGGATCAACGAGTATAGAGATGAATCAAACTGGAAATTTCACAAGATTGGAAGCAAAACTAAGAGAATGAAATCGAGATAACACGAACTTACAAAGAGAGAGAGAGACAGCAGAAATTCGGAATCTCGATCAGTTTATCGTTCGTTTGCGAGAGAGTTCTGGAAGGAGTTTGGAAGTGTAGTTTATGAGTGCGAGTGAGCAAAAGGAAGGTACTATTTGTCGAGCCAATTTCTGCAGGCGAAGCAACAAAATTAAAAAAAAATTCAACCGTCGGTCACCGGGATTTCTGGTCCGTTGGATTGAAAAGTGAATTTTGATCGGATGCTCCATGTGTTGGATATTCCCGTAAACGGCTTCTAAGAGAGGGAAATAATCATTTTGGAATCCGGATATCTCAAGGTACAATTATTTGAAAATTTTCTACCAAAATACAATTATTTGCACTGTGATTAATTTTTTTTTTTTAATAAATTAATTTTTTTTTGTTGTTGTTGAATTTGTGACTAAAATTGTTAAAACGCTCAAAGAAGAAGAAACCACGATTCGCTTAACGCTAAGGGTTCATTCGACTGGGCATGTAGCGAAGAGCGGAAGAAGGAAAACGCTAGCGGAATCCATCCCTCTTGGGGGTACAAGGGTGCTATTTTTAGGAGCATTCCGTCCCACTAGCGAAACACGCTACCTATTCCTCTAGTGCCGAACAAAGGTTAAGAGGATGTGACTCCATCTAGGCATATGATAAGCATAGTATTATGATATATAATTTAAGAGGATGATGTCCCATTCCAAGGTCATTCCAAGGTAAGAGAAGACTCAATGGCTCAAAGAGCTTTTACAAGGTATTTACGTATGTCTCACCTTAAGGAAACTAGTATTAGGATGTACTTTGATAACGAACCTTACTGACTAATCAGAAAGTGTTTAGGGTCTTGATCAACATCATTTAAGGATCCGACAAAACATATAAAATCAAGGATATAGGCCGGATATATCATTAACACAACATGATTTAAATCAAGGATATAGGCCAGACATATCATTAACACATCATGATTTTATGATTTTCTCATAGCTTTCTGTTTTGACGTGTTTAGTGTAGTTAGTATTGCCGGTGTTACTTCGGACTTGTAATTAAACGGTCAACTCTCTCAGAGTAGTACCCCGAGGTCACTGCAACCAAAAAAATTTGGATGTGTCCATAGTAAAGTGATGCAAGTGTTGTCTAGATTTGGCATGCAATAAGCTACACGTCCGAGTCCATGGTAAATAATTTTAGGACGTGTTTGGATTAATGAATTCAAACAGTCCATGATAATTATCAATAGGTTGTTTCAACAAAACACCAAGCAAGAACTTGCAGTTTTCAGGTTCCATATAATATGGATCACCAGATCAACAACAAAGGCGAAAATCTGCTATGGTAGAAAGAACTCACCACAAGTGCCTCGTCTCAATTCTTTTACATTATTCAGAAGCAGCAAGGGATCAAATAGCTGCAACATGTTTCTAGGCAGCCCGGCTAGCTCGGGTTGTGTAGTTTACGAGGAGGTGACGAGTTCGGATTCGTAATCCCTGCGGGTGAACTTCTTGAGGAGCATCTTTTCTAGCTCGGCCTCATCCAAGCCCTTGGCGTTTTCTGCTGCGTGAATCTGAGCTAACTCGGCATAGTTGATGGCTGACTGGGAGATGAATGACATCTCATCTTCTTTGAGTTTCCTCAAGAATCTTGCAGGGTTCCCACCCCAAACCTGTTTTTAAAATTAAACCAAGTTTAAAAAACTAAAAAATAGTGCACACTTGCATTGCAGAATAAGAACTAGAATCATTCACTCTTGTTCCCCAACAGATCTCCCCTTCAACAATGTCTAAATCAAGAAGTCATCTCAGATGTTGAAAATTTTAGTTGATACAATCTACTTCAATATCTTAACAGAGAGAAGGGTAAATTACACAAAACGACCTAACTTTGTAGTTTGTTTTCAAGAAACTACCGAGAAAAGATCAAAAGTAGAGTGTTTTGTTCTCCCCCTTACAAAAGTGGGAGAGCAGATAGAAACTGCAATACCAATCCTGGTCCAACCATTTTTACAGTTTCATTTAGATCTTAGAAATTATTAAAGTTATGGCATAAGGTTCATCAAAAACTTGTTCTCAATTAAGTGAGCATTATTCTGGGTACCCAGAAAGAGGCATGATTTTAATTCCTAAAACGATAAGCATCAATTCCCAGACTTCATCTTTTTTCACATCTAGAGGTGGGGGTTATTTCTCCAGTTTCTGCTAAACCATGTACCAAGAAATTATAGAACAGACCTCTCCACATGGAATCCTAGTGTTCTGCCTTACGAGAGCTCCAGCAGCAACCATTGCATGTGTTTCAACAAAAACTCCATCAAGTAGAGTAGCACCCATGCCAATAAAAGCCTCGTCCTCAATGGTACAGCCATGTAAGACTGCACTGTGACCTGTCAAATTCAAAATCGAAAATCATGCTAAATAAGTCTACTAGTAGTCAGCAACATCACATCCGCATCAAAGAATTGGACAATGTCACACAATTTTCACTTACCTATAGTAACATTGTCTCCAATTATAGTAGGCAATACTTTTCCAGCTAAGTTTGATTTTGCCACATGAACAAGGGACTGATCTTGAATATTGGTACCAGAACCAATTTTAATGGTGTTTGCGTCACCTGTATATATACAGAGGAAAACAGAAGCAAAAAACTGAGCAGCTGAACAGCCTTAACAAGATGACTTTTCTGCTAGATTATTTGATTTCAGGCTTGAATCTCTATTGCTTGATAGAAAAACAAAAATTCACCAATAGCATGTGATGTATAAACTCAGCCTATGTAAGAATTCTTTTAATTATGAAGAACTTTAGTAGTCTCTATGCCAGATTCAGGTATACACGGTACAACACAGTTCTAAGAAGTAGAAATATCAAATACCGATGCCTATTTTTCCCTACTCTTGAGCAGATTTGAAAATTGTTTACCTCTTAAGACACATCCATACCAAATGGAGGAACCACGTCCAATCTGGACATCCCCAACGATTGATGCACTGGGTGCAATGAAAGCGTCTTTGTCTGGCCTAGGGACTTTGTCAAAAACATTCATCAGGGTGCGATGCCTGGATACTACAAAAAATGAAGCCGGTGTTACGAGAGTGGGAACTTTCAGTTGTACACATTGCTGAATTCTCAGAATGACATCCATCTGGAGTCAGAGTTACCCACCCAGCACAAAAAGTTTCATTAAATAATTGCAAGCAAGTGCAAAAGTTTTAGTCCACAATGCCTTTTCATCTAAACAAAGCCTCCAAATATCATAAGCTAAGCAATGAAAGCCTTGACCTTTTTTAAGAAATTTTGCTTGACCTCAGCAATATGCACTCAGATATCATGAATTCATGATCTTTATTATATTACAATCAAACACCTTATCTTCTGTAGTACAATCAGATTGGTAGGACAAGCAATCATCACATGAGATATCTCTGATCAAGGTAGGCATTTCATGCTCCTCAAAAACCGACTCCCACTGAACTAGTAAATAATTACATTCCAAGGAAAAAACACAACTGATTCAATAGCTAGATTTTGGTTCCTTAGAAGTAAGCTTTAGTACCATATAGAAGAGGACTGGAATTCAGTCGCTTAGCGATTAGCATAAGGCAAGGATCTGGTATCAGCAGCATCAGTTTACAATTGTATATGGAACCAAGATAAATCAGAAAGTGTCCTTCAACAAATTTGCAGGAGGAAAAACCCATTTGTTTCCAAACCTTACGCATCAGAGAAGAGAACCAATCAGCATTTTCAGCTATAGCACTAACATAAACTAGCATCATGTCTGGAAAAAGATGAAGCTAGTTACAATAATACTACAGATGAGAACAGTGTGGTGGTCATGCATTATCTGCCATGGTGGGAGGGCATAATGTACTGAAATCTCAAGAAAGGTGAATCATACATGGTCAAAAATCCAGAAGAGGCAGCCTTTTCCACAATCAGTAAGAACACAAGCTCTCAATATACAGTTTGAACCCCCACCCTAAAAACCCTAATTAGCTAGATACTCAGATCCCTCTAACCCTAGGTATGGAGCCAATGGACACCGCCTCAATGCGAGGTTCTTATCAATCCACACGCAAATTCCCTCAAAATCATTAGGACACACCATTTTCCAAAACAATCAAACCCTAATCGTGCACAAATTGGGTCAGAATCCAATAGAATCGTCCTGAGCAATAACAAGACCTAGCTCATATCGAGCAGCTAATAAAAGAACAATATGAATGCGAGATCGAATTGAGAGATGGGGGAAAACTTACGCTGTTCCTGGAAAGAGTAGTTGCCTTGGAGGCGACTTCCCAATCGATCAAGGGCTTGACCGGTCTCTCTGATCCAGAATCCGACCGCATACAATGCTCTTGCCACCATCTTTCTCCTCTACAGAGATTACCTTGCTGATTCGCTTAGTTACAAGACGAAGAAATGGGATTCGATTCAATCGTGTTTCTTGTTGGAATCCCCTTTGTGTGCAGTTTGAGGAGTTGAGATGCGCTCTATTCACCCCACTGTCGCAAACTGAAAATGGCTTCTCTTTTATATCTCACCTCATTTTTTTTATTTTTTTGAGCAAATCTCACCTCATTTTTATTTTGCCTTAATCATGATTTTTTTTTTGATCCATCTTGAAATCAATTTTAACAATGTTTGTCATATATCAAGTTGTGATAATTGGAAGAGCCATGTTTGTAGCAAACCCCAAGTATAAAGAGCTTAATGTGAACATCTTTTTGGTCTATAACATGGCATTAGGTCTTTGTGATGTGGGGAAGTTATGTGAAGCATTGACTTCAAAATCATGGGACCTGAATTTGTGTTATTTTGTAAACCTAGCAGGGTAAGATTGCACCTCAATTCAAGTCTCAGGACTTGATCGACTGACCCTTTTTCTATCCTTTTCAATTACACTCGTTTTTCACTTTTTTACGGGTACCACCTAAACAAACGCGACGACGTTTTGTAAGAATCTCACATGATCATGTTTCGCAAATACAAATAGCGCAAGTTGTATATAGTTTATCATTTTAATGTTTTATATGATCGTAATCTTAATTTTAAAAATTACTATATAAATTAATATGATCATAATTTCTCAAAAAATTCTAATCATGTATTTTATAGCACTGTTAGTTATATATAATTTTATTTATATATAAAATCAATATATTATAAAATATTAAGGTTTTATTTCTATTTAAATCCCGTATAAGTATGAAATGAAACTAAGGTGGGGCCTTGCTAGATTGATGATATAGATTTGTTAGTGTTTTAAAAAAATACATAATAATAAAATATGTTAATAGTTCGTGTTAATTTACTAGGCTGATGATATGGATTTTCAAATTATACTTGTTAGTGTTACTTTTCAATGTATATTTGTTAGAATAGGTTCATTACAACTCAATAAAAATACATACTTGCCAAAAAAAATGTAGAGGTGCGGTATCTTTGTAAGAAAATAGGTTTCCAATAATGAGAGAAAATTTTTTTTACAAGATTTGGGTTACTGTTTTATCTGTCAATGGACTCAATACGCGATCTTAGATAACAAGAAAGCCCTATTTATTTAGGGTTACAAAGCGGTCAAGATGGCGGTTTAAATCCCTCGTGATCAAAAGAAACCATAACCCCAAAACAAACCGAGCAGACAAAAGTACTAAGAAAGATGGAGATGGCAGTAAAGAGAGCAAGGATTCATGAATTGAAGCGGGAGATTGCAGAGTGCACGCAAAGGGGCCTTTCAATAGAGGCCTACTACACCAAGTTGAACACTTTTTGGCAACAACTCGACGCCCACTTTCAACAACGTGTTTCCAATCCCTCTTATGAGATTCAAAAACTATGGGAAGAGGAAAAAGTGCACCAGCTGTTGATGGGCTTAGACGAGACCCTTTTCGGGCGGGTGCGCTCGGCTCTGTTGGCCATGGATCCTCTGCCTTCGCTCGAACGGGTCCGCTCGATCCTAGTTCAAGAAGAAGAAGACCGTTTGAACCCATTGCACTTACCCATAGAGATTGTGGAGGAAATCCTCATGAGGTTGCCCCCTAAACAACTCTTCGTGTTCAAAGGCGTCTCGGCTCGATGCAAGGCCATGGTCATGGATCCCAGGTTCGCTCGAAAGTACATGTCGTCGTCGCCTCGGATCAGGGGAATGTTGTATCCTCGCATTGAGAGTTATTGGCCACCGCCTCACGCTCGCAACTCAGCCGGTTGCTCGGAGCTTTCGCCGAGTCCTCATGTTGATCATATCCACCATCAGTTGTTGATCTACTACGTGCCATGTATTGAGTTCAGGAACTCAAGGATTTTGGCCTCTAGTAATGGACTCGTACTCTCCCAACTTCAAGTGTTCAGCTACTTGCATGGATTCACCACCTACTGCATGATGTCTCCTAAACTCTGTGTCTCCAACCCGCTCACCAATCGATATGTCCATTTGTCTCGGCCGGATCATGCTGGTGGTCGACAACGAGATTTGTGGACGTGCGGGTTTGCCACGCGTGCTAGCGAGGCCTACAAGATCGAATACAAAGTTGTGATCTTTGCCAGGCCAAGGGGTTGGGATCGTAATCGTTCGGCGTCCCTGGCCACCGTCAAGATGTGCTCTTCTTCTGACACCCAGAGTGATTGTGATTGTGATTGTGATTGGATTGATGTTGTTTCTGAAATAAGTTGCCCACAGGTTGTGTTTCGAAATTTCTTCGTTGGACCAGACTTTTGTTACAAGGGCATCTTGCATTGGATTGATGATAGTGATACAAGGAGGAGGACTATAGTAACATATGATCCTTTTGACCAGCCTGACCGATTTGGCCATCTTTCGTTGCCCAACGTTGGGTCGAGAAAGATCCTGAGAAGCATGAGTCTTTCTCATTTGGATCATGAAGAGTCGTTGAAATGCTGCGAAATCGAGCACTCTAGTGATAATAATGTGGACTTGCTCGTGTACCGGTTATTGGACTATCGCAAGGGAGAGTGGCGTTTGGAGCAATCGTGTCGAATTAGTCCTTTGTGTGGTGGTGGTGGCTTGTTGAAGGGATGCAGGCAAGTGATCGCGCCGGATCCTTGGGATCCTGAAGCCGGGTTTTGTTACATATTTGCAAGGGATAATCGGGTCACCGTGGTCAATCTTGGGAGTGGCAAAGAGGAAGATGTGGATGTTTCTAAGGTTTTCCCAAGACCTCTACCTTTTAATGATCTTCCACTTGTTCCATATGTGTACTGTCCATGGGCTTCTTTGCCAGAAGGAAAAATATCAAAGAGGAAGAAGACTAGCTAGGCAGGGATTTAAAATTTTTCGGTCGGTTTGGATCAATTTTTCGGGTCAGGTGAAGTTTTGACATCTCTGTTCATAGGGTATTACACTGGTTGTTTAATGAATACAATAAAAAAAAAGTCAAAATGGTCAAAATGCTTGGATAATTTTACTACTAATGACCAGTGGTGACCCCTGACGATCAACAATGTACAAACGTCTCGCGAAGAAGCCATGACTTGCTAAAACATGTTTGAACCATGCTAAACTACTCCTAAATTACAATCTCCTTCGCTAGTCATCTGAATTTGAACACTCTTATAAACCTCTCTTGCACATGTATCCAATTCACCACCTGCTGAAAATTCATGTACAATTCCATCTAAGCCAACAATTGCACTACACCCTTTACTCTTCACAACTCCCTGATCCTTCATATCCCTTCTTATCTCAACTGCTTCATCCCATTCCCCATCAGCAGAATACACACCAGCCAGATTCACATACCGGCCGCCATGACCTGGATCGATCCGAACCAAAATCCTGCCTATCTCCTTACCCAACTCAAGATTGTTATGAACTCTACAACCATTCAAAACTGACCCCAAAATAGCAGCATTTGGTTTCAAGGGCATTTTATCAACCAACTCCTTAGCTTCATTTAGTAGCCCTTTTCTACTCAAAAGATCAGCCATACATCCATAGTGCTCAATTGTAGGTCTTATCCCATAAACCCTCTTCATTCTCTCAAAAACCATTCTCCCTTCATCCACAAGACCTCCATAGCTACAACCTGTTAGTAAGGCTGTAAATGTGATTGCATTCGGTTGTATTCTCGCTTCCTCCATCTCTCGAAACAGCTCCAGAGCTTCTCTTCCTCTTCCATGGATACCAAAGCCCTTTATCATGGCTGTCCATGTTTCTACACTCACCCTTTTGCCTCTCAACTCCAAGAACACTTCAGTAGCAGTCTCCAAATCACCACACTTACAATACATATCAATCAAAACACACCCGAGAACCGAATCAATCCTAATACCGTTCTTCTTGATATAGGCGTGAATCCAAATCCCTTGATCTAATGCTCCAAGCTGAGCACAAGCTGTGAGTGCACTCGACACTGCCGCCTTGTCTGGTTTGATTCCACTGGATTGCATTTCATAGAAGATTTGAAGACTCTCCTTGTACAAGCCTGCTTTGATAAAACATGACATCATGGTTGTCCATGAGATGATGTTCTTCTCGGGCATTTCTCTGAGTAACTCGAAGGCAACGTCTAATTCCTCATTCTTCGCAAACCCGTCTATCATGGAATTCCAAGAAACTATATCTTTGTTCTCCAGCTGGTTAAACACCAAGAAAGCAGACTCTATGTCGCCAAAACCAGCGTAAGTGTGGATCAATGAGTTTGAGGCAAAGACTTCTGACCCAAACCCAAGCTTTAAAACCTGAGCATGGATTTGTTGTGTCTCCTTCAAGGCTTCCCGGAGTCGAGAGCAGGATTTGAGAACGAAAGGAAAAGTATACGCGTTGTGGGAAGCTGGAGAGCAACAACTAAGCATTTGAATGTAAAGATAAAGGGCTTCTTCCGGTGTGGTACTATCGGAGTATCCCTTAATCATGGTGTTCCACATGATATTGTTGGGCAATCGGAACCGGTTGAAAACCGTCCTCGCATACGCTAAATTTCCTCTATTGGGTGAAGTACAGAAACTCAAGACCTTGCTCGTTAGAATGGTGTCCATAACCAACCTGGTTTTGAGCATCCGAGCATGGACCGCTTTGAGCTCCTCCATATTCGAGCACCTTTCTAGTAGAGAAAGCGTTTGTGCGGCTGCGGCGTTTATGTTTAATTTGAGTTCATATGGACCTTTGTGGATCATGGTGCTCAAACTCAGACCAGTGAGAATAGCATTACTGAGAAGTGAAAGTACAAGGGGCTTCTTGCTATAGAGGAGCTTTTGTGGTGCAGAATTAAGATAAGTTTTTTGAGAGGTCTGGTCTTTGGAGGGCCATGAAACTTTGTCTTGTAGCTTAAAGACTAAAACCAGAAGAAGATCAAATTGAAGAAAAAACTCTGCATTAGTCCAAACCAAGTACAAACTACAACATCTGTTCTTAGCAACCAATAATCAAACCTTCTAAACTGAAAAGAAACCCATCATCAAATTTCTGCTCTTAACTACCACTACCAAACTAAACAAGCAAAATTAGCCAAAACCCATTTGCAAGTTGCAACCTTGATCATCCCAATGGCTTCCTTTTTTAAAAACTGAACCCAGCAACAAATTGAAACTTTGTCCTATAGCTTAAAGACTAAAATTAGAAGAGCATCAAATTGAAGAAAAAACTCTGCATTAGTCCAAAGCAAGTACAAACTACAATATCTGTTCTTAGCTACCATTATCAAACCTTCTGAACTGGAAAGAAATCCATCATCAAATTTATGTTCTTAGCTACCATTATTGAACTAAACAAGCAAAAAACAAACCCCACTAGCTCAACCTAAAAATTGAACCCACAGAATCCTTGGAAACACAACTGCAAATTGCCCAAAACTCATTTGCAAGTTGCAACCTTGTTCATCCCAATGGCTTCCTTTTTCAAGAACTGAACCCAGCAATAACACAAACAAGCAGAATAATCAACGCAATACCCAAAACCCAGTAAACAGTCTTCCTCCCTTTCTTCTTCATCTGCTTAGCATAGTGAAGACTATTAGTTCCGCCATTAACGCACACCCCAGAGCTCTCCATGTTCTTCTCAATGTCATCAATCTGGTCCTGTTGCTCCTCCACCAAAACCGCCATATCCAGAAAGACCTGTTGCAACCTGTCCAAGCTCCTCTTTATATCCATGGCGGCCTCATTCCTGTTCTTGACCTCCAAATCCGAATCCCTTTTCTTCATCATCTCAACCACGTCCAAGACACAAACTTTATCATCAATCTCTGAATTTAAGGGGTCTTCCTTGCGATCAACGGCCAATTCGCCTCTGATCGATGCGAAATCGGCCATCATATCTCGGAATCTGGCCCTCAGCCCGTTCGTGATCGCAACCCTAGTTCTGTCCACGACCGTTCCTTTCCCGAATTGGGCGGAAATCTGACGGTTTTGGACGTTCGATTTTCCTAGGGTTTCGAGTCGGGATTTTAGGGAAATCACCTTGCGAGTGGTGGAAGTGGTTTTGGAGTCCAATTGGGCTCGCAGATCGTAGAGGAAGTTGAATGTCATGGCGGATTTCGCCTCTTCATTGAGGAATTGAAGATCTTGGAGGAGGGTTGCGATTTCTGTGATCTGGGTCTTGATTTCGTCCACTTCTTGGTAGAACGATGAGAGATTCTGCTCGTCTTCTGGGTTGAGCGATTCGCCTGTCCTGAGACTCGCCTGTTCGTCTTTTAGGGCTTGTTTCTTCAACTCGACATAATTAAGAAACGATTTCGTCATTAGATCGTTCATCTCTGCAAGGAGCAAGAAAAACAGAGTAGGCCACTTGAGAGCAAATTACAGGGACTAGCGAGAAACAGAGTAGGCCATGAAAACAGAGCAAATTACAGAGACTAGCAAGAAACAAAGGAACTAAGGAAATGTGTCGATGGCGAATTGGTTACCTGTTTAAGGTGGAGAAAGGATGAATTTCTCCCTCCTCGATCTCGCGTTTTCTTGCTGGTGGACTTGGAATTGGGCCTTAATCTCTGGAGATTAAGAGGATGAAGAAAGGTTTCTTCTTGTGGAGGGGGAGCAAGAAACGGGCTGTTTTGAGGATGATCGTCTTGGAGGAACGATTGGGGTTGGGGAGAAAGAGGAGAAGAGAGATTTTGAAGGGATCTTGCAGAATTTTCTTGATGCTCTGTTTTTTTGAATTTCAAAGGGATTGTTTTGAATTCGTAACGGTTATTATATAAGAGAGCGGGACGACGAAGCCCGAAATCGTCCGTATGACCGTATCTCTCGTGTAAATCAAACCGACTTGCACATTTAATTTTCCATAACAATATTGTATCCATAAATATAGCAGAGAGTTTGCAAAGTTGGATTTTTTTGTGCAAAATAATGAATTAAGGGTTGTTTGTGCGATTTATCCTTAATACTTGTATATGAAACAATTTTGGTCATGGGTAGGGATACACATTTGCCCCGTGGGGACGGGGACCCGTGAGGACCCGCCCCGAATGGGGTGGGGATTCCTCGACTTTGTGGGGAGTGGGGCGAGGATGGGGATCGGGTTTTACTTCCCCGACGGGGATGGGGCGGGGACGGGGAATCCATTATCCGCCCCGTTTAGTACCCGACCCCGATATTAATAATATATTATTTTAAATGACTATTTAATTTATACTCAAACTATAGTTCTATATGTAAAATATTATAAATTTTATTTTTTATAATCTATATGTAAAATATTTTAAAATTTATTTTTTATAGTCTATATGTAAAATATTATAATTTTTTTATATAATTTTAAATATTAGAATTTTGCTTAGAATTTGAGGTAATTTTTAGGAATCCTAACAGTAAATAAGACTCTTTAATAAAAAAAATCAATAAATGGGGACCCGTTAACATACCCAAACCCGATGGGTATTCCCCGCCCCGATCCCCGCGGGGATTAGATGGGGATGGGGCGGGGATGGGGAAACAAATAGGTAGTGGGGATGGGGATGGGAATGGGGAATACATTATCCGCCCCGCCCCGGCCCCATGTGCATCCCTAGTCATGGGTCAGGTTCGAACCGATTTTCCTTATAACCGCAGTCTCATGGTAATTTTCAAAATAAGCGAACCCATGGTAATTTCCAAAAGGAACACTGGTCAATTTTTACCCAAAACAATGCCCATGGTAACTTTCAAAAATATAATCACGAGACATAAAGTAATTATGAACATAATTCGACCAAAAAAAAAGTAATTATGAACATAACCTCTGTAGGTGGGTAATTTACCGCCATAAATAAGGATAATATTTCCGCCAGTCAGGTAAGCATATCTAATAAATATCTTTATTGGCCTATTAAATCCTGGTAGTTATCCAATAGTTGGAAGATTCTATCTTATTTAAGAAGATAGAATTATTGATTGGGCTCCAAGGAAGAAACTCTAGCCCTCTCTCTCCACTATAAATACATGGCCTAGCCATGTAGAAGAGTGAGGAGGAAGATACAAGAACTACCCTAGAAGAACTACCCTAGAGGGGCTGATAATCGCTCGCCCTGACTCTAGAGGGGCTGATGATCGCTTGTCTCAGCCCTAGCCCTGCGCCTTTCTCTCTACAGTTTACCCTTGCGAATACTCTACTGACTTAGGCATCGGAGGTGGATTAGGGGGTCCCCGCCCCCTTTGTCCATTGTTTTGCAGGTCATTGAAGGTGAAGGAAGCTTGGAGAAGAAGGGCATTGAAGAAGGAATTGAGACCTGTACACCGACATATTTTGTGTACTAACATTTGGCGTCGTCCGTGGGGAACGAACAGGTTTTCGACCTTCGTAAACCCTACGAGAGCTGATCTGAGGAGGCTATGGATCGCTTGTCCGCGAGCCCGGATCGAGACAACCCTGGGGCAATCGCGCCAGGCGAATCGCACGATTCGTTTTCCGCAGCCCCAGAGCCGCGACCGCGGATCGCCGCCCGCGCCCGCGAGATACCCACCCGCGCCCGCGGGTCGGAGGGCGATCGGCGAACTCCGAGTTCGCTCTTGGCAGGCGCGGACCCGCGACCGCGGGTTCAACACCCGCGACCGCGGCTTGTCGCCCACGACCGCGGGTCACATTCCCGCGACCGCGGATCGACGCCCGAGCGGTTGGACTCCGAAAATCGCTCGGAGGAGCGAATCCCGACACGTGCAAACCCCGATATTCGCTCGGGAGATCGGACCACGTCGCGATCCGTGCGAGGCGCTTTGCCCGGATCCGACTCTACCCGTAACTCAGTCCCCCTCGCAAGCGCGTCTGTTCATCGCACAGACCTATGGGGACTCGCGTCAGGCAACGGGATTGAGAGTCGTCGCCAAGTATGGTCCGATTCGGCTTTGTCTAGTCGGTCAAGGGATTTCATGATGCACATCGCTGAAGTCGAGGCAGATACGGGCCAAGAGATCCGCGGTAGGCCTGAAAGCGCGACCGCGATCATAGAGCCAAACCGTGACCGCGAGTCGCGAGGGCGCGAGCCTGAGCCCAATCGCGAAAACCCTAATTCGCGGTACGTGATGGACCGAACGATTTACGCCAACCCGAGCGGCAGGGTTGAGGCATCATCCTCCACCAGGAGCGAGCAGGATGACGAGGTCGTCCATGTCCTGGCCTTTTCTCTAGGAGAGGACGAGGTGATGCTATCGGAGTGCGAACAGGCTAGGTCTCGCTTGGACCAAGCCCTAGAAGAAATCGCAAAGCTGAAGCACAATTTGAGGGAGGTGCGGAGCGAGCACCCTATTGACGAACCTAGGGTTACTTCGCAACTCGCTAGCATCGTCACAACGGCGGACCCTAGCGATCGCGGAAACTGCCGGGGCAGCAGCCGCGACCGCGGTCCAAGACACCGCGACCGCGGTCCCAGCATCCGCGCCCGCGGTTCGAGCGAGCGGCGCGAGGGTTTTGACGAACCTGAAGACGAAGGTCATGGCTCTCCCGAAAACCCTAATTCGACTCATGATTGGGGCAGCAGGGATGAGCATGAGGGAAAAGACCGGGCTTTCACGTGAGGGCCCCATGATGGAAGAACGCTCATCATGGGATCTAGGGAAGGCTCGAGGGCGAATCGAGGAAAGGCAACGGACTGAGCAACCACGCCCACAAGATCAAAGCCGCACACGCGGTTCGACGCACCGCGACCGCGCATCCCTAAACCGCGACCGCGGGTCGCCAGGCCGCGACAGCCGCGGGTCGCCAGGCCGGGACCGCGATTCCGGTCCAGAGCGTAGATCCCCCTCCCTGGGGCAAAATCGCGGGCGCGCCACTCGTTCCGCAAGCGCGGGATCATGGCAGGGGCAATTCGCTTTGAAAAGGGTAGTCGTCCGGTCCGCATTAAAGAGGATAAATAACCGATTCGCCTTGAAGAGGATAAAACGTCGCCATAGCCTGAGCAGGCACGACGGTGGGTACCCGGACCCTTACGCGCGGGGGTCCCGGGACTAGGATCCATTTAGGCCGGGGCACTCTTTTTCCCATGGGGTTTTGATGAGGCCCCTAGATTGTTTTTTTTTCATTAGCTTAATTATTAGGATCATGTCATTCATGTTTATTTTTGCTATTAGTTTTTGCATTAGAAGAGTCTTGCATAAAGAAATATATAAGCGCAACGTTAGTTCATCACACTAACGGACTCCTCGTATGCTAGCTACGTAGGAGGCTTCCCGCGATATTCGCTCGCGGTGGTACCCGTGACCACTTGTCACGGAGGTTTCCGTGTTTACGCTCACGGAGTTTGTTCCCGCGATATTCGCTCGCGGTGGTACCCGTGACCGCTTGTCACGGAGGTTCCTGTGTATTCACCACGGAGTTTGTTCCCGCGTCGCTCGCGCGGTGGTTCCCGCGATATTCGCTCGCGGTGGTACCCGTGATCGCTTGTCACGGAGGTTCCCGTGTATTCACCACGGTGTTTTGTTCCCGCGTCACTCGCGCGGTGGTTCCCGCGATATTCGCTCGCGGTGGTACCCGTGATCGCTTGTCACGGAGGTTCCCGTGTATACGCTCACGGAGTTTGTTCCCGCGTCGCTTGCGCGGTGGTTCCCGTGTTTACGCTCACGGACCGCGATATTCGCTCGCGGAGCCCCCATGATATTCGCTCATGGGGGGTTGGGACCGTGATATTCGCTCACGGGGGTTCTCATGATACTCGCTCATGAACGTGCAAACGTGCCCGTCTCCTAATCCATGCAAGTCACGCCAAGTCAATCCTAGAGTACCTACGTCATAGTTACGCAACTAAGACGTAGGTGGGGCAATTGTAGGTGGGTAATTTACCGCTATAAATAAGGATAATATTTCCGCCAGCCAGGTAAGCATATCTAATAAATATCTTTATTGGCCTATTAAATCCTGGTAGTTATCCAATAGTTGGAAGATTCTATCTTATTTAAGAAGATAGAATTATTGATTGGGCTCCAAGGAAGAAACTCTAGCCCTCTCTCTCCACTATAAATACATGGCCTGGCCATGTAGAAGAGTGAGGAGGAAGATACAAGAACTACCCTAGAAGAACTACCCTAGAGGGGCTGATAATCGCTCGCCCTGACTCTAGAGGGGCTGATGATCGCTTGTCTCAGCCCTAGCCCTGCGCCTTTCTCTCTACAGTTTACCCTTGCGAATACTCTACTGACTTAGGCATCGGAGGTGGATTAGGAGGTGGACCCCGCCCCCTTTGTCCATTGTTTTGCAGGTTATTGAAGGTGAAGGAAGCTTGGAGAAGAAGGGCATTGAAGAAGGAATTGAGACCTGTACACCGACATATTTTATGTACTAACAACCTCCATACCCATTTTGAGTTTTGATTCTACAAATATATGCTCCTGCTAGAGCACATTGAGCAAGATCCTGTCCACTTGTACAATAACATATGTGAATTAATTTTGAGCATTGAGTGGTTCAATCAGAGCAAATACAAAACACATGGTAATGACGCCATGACGGCAAATCTTGGAGTATAGTAGTATCTCTCATTAGCCATGAGCAAAATAATCACCTTTGAAGGTTTAAATTGTGGGATTACAAGAAATCTGGGGTTAAAAAGAATGCTTTTCTAATCCTTTTTCACTGTGGCTAAACACTCATCCAAGAAACTGCTAACGTTTGAAGAGTAAATATCAGGGAATGTCCGAAAATGGTCTACGTGGGGAGACGACTGAAAGTTGAACGACCTTACATGTCTCCCCATCCTCCTCTGTTCCTCCATGAATGACTCCACTGAGCTAAATGGAATGACTTTATCAGCTGTACTGTACAGGTAGAGTTGGGGACAAGATGGGCTGTTTTTCGAGAGATCTTTGAGAACCTTTAATAATCTCCTGTTGATTGAAGCAAATAGACAAGTTCAATATGGATGCATTCTCTACTTCGAAAACAGAAGAGGATGAACTTGCAGCCTGAGATGGCGACTTACTGATTCACATCCGGGAAATTCAAAAGAAAGGAGAATAACTTCTCCAGGATAAATAGGAGTATGGCCTCGAGCAAATCGGGTTCCTTTTGCTGAAGTTTTGGGACACTTGGCATGGAACCCGTTTCGCCAATCTCACTCACAGGATACGTTGCAGAGCTCCGTTTCTTAAGCATTGCAGCTACAAATCCAGCTGCCCAGACCTGATGCAGTAAACTCGTTACATTCAGTGCAACGATATATATACATATAAACAAGCCGCCAAATCAATCATGCCATAAAAATGAGTTCAAAGAACGACATAGTCATTAACCTACATGTCATTGTGGGAAAATACCATATCAATCATATTTTTATGTTTTATAAAACAACAAAGGCATTGGGCTGAAAGGCCTTATTATAACTCACCCAATAGTCAAAGCAATTTATGGGATACGGATACTCAAGTTGTCATGGATTTTTGATGTTGCATTACAAGCGAATATAATAGGGTTTTTGTATACATCAACAGAAGGGAAAGGCAAACATCAAAGGAATGTAACTATACTGGCATACTGTCCACACAACCTAGAACTGCTGTTCTCTGAACTTTATCAACAAGTTAAGCACAGCTTCCGGCAGATTCCAAGGTGTGAAGTCCAAAGATTCGCATAATGTATTTCGCATGCATAAGAACACTTTCACACAAGAGATCAAGCCCATAATTAACAAGAATGCACAGCTTATGCATCTGACAAGTCATGTTCCACATGATACTGCACACCTCGTGCAGAAACTAACTTCTAATTTGCCAAAAAAACATGTCAAGGATGCATATTAACTGCTTTTCAGGCTTCAAACCTGCTTACAAGCACCATGTCATGTACCTTGCCAACTTCCACTCAACTCAATTCTTCGCAGAATAAATAAATGTACCACGTTGATCATAATTAAAAGTTCATTAGCAACTACAAGAAGCAAGATTTCACCTCAAGTTCCACTACTCAACAACTTTTATGACAGATTCTATAGTACTTTACCCATGTAACATTAATGAATGCATCATAAGATAACAATAATGAATGCATCATAACTCCATACACCATTTCTGTTCATGAATGGAAGAGAAGGAATTCCAAGAACCTTAGGATTCACTTCAGCATCCCCTCCAGAATCCACAATGCAACCCTTTATCCTCTCCATAAGCTCAGGCCTTCCCTGCAAATGACTCAAAATCGCACCATACCTGCAAAAATCCTAACTCAATACCCTCAATGACCTCAAAAACACCACAATGAAACAGCTAATGAGACCTACACAAGCCAGCCAGTATTACTAAAAGTGTGGAACACAAGACACCGTTCCTTCCCATCCTCATCGGCTTCCATCAGCCACGAAACGATGTCGTTGGCCAACCGTTCGATCCGGCTCTCGACCTTCCGCCCGAGATCGAACCAGAGCACCTCCGAAACCGGCACCACGAAGCTGAGCGTACTCATCCCTCGGGAGGCATACATCTCGGCGTACCTCTTCAAGTGTTTCGGCTCGGCGCCAAGCCAGCCGAGCAGGATCGCCGTCACATGGCGGTTGTTGTCCCCGGCGACGGCGGTGGCTCCTCCGTTAAGAGGCCGGAAGTCCCCGTTCCAACGGTAAGCGTATTCTTTTGGATCCGATTTGAAGAAATTGACATTCTTGGAGAGATTGTTATGGTGGTGGTGGTGAGAGAAGGCGGAGAGGAGGAGCCCTAGGGTTATGGAATTGGAGGACGGGAGGGACAGAGAAGAGTGAGCTCTAGCGGAATTCACACCACGAGTAACGAATTGGAGGCTTGTTCTTCCATGGAGGGGGTTGAAGGTGGGGAGGAAGGTGATTCTGGTGGGAATTGAAGAGTTTAGGATTCGCAAAGGGGTGTTCATGGTTGGGGGAGAGATTAGGGTTGGATTGTGGCGAAATCGGAAGGCATTTTTAAGGTAGGGTTAGGTAGAAGGATTTGGAGATGGGATAGTTCGCCATTAAAGTTGGGGAGTGGAGATTTGACGGCGTAGGTGGCCATGGAAGTAGGAAACAGTAATGGGGTTGAAGCATTTAATTTTTCAGAGTTCGGGTAAGAATGGACAGCGACGGGAGGAAGATGATATGGAGGGAAAAGTTTTGGCCTAACTTGAGATATAAAGAGTTGTAATAATTGCATAAAAATGAAATCTTTCTCTTATTATATCGGATTTTTTAACTAACTTCAGAAATGGGAATATAGGATAAATATCTCATTTTAGATCATTTTATTATATACTTTTTTTTTAGGATTTTAGTTTATAAGTCTAGGTTGTTAATCTTAAAAAGAGTATGTTATTGGACCCATTATAAGGCTAATCAGAGTAATGATTGTGATAAAATGAAATCCTGTGCTGGTAATTGTTGGCTTAGATGGCAGTGTACATTTTCAACAGGCGACGAATCGGATACACATACAGCAGATGTTTAAATGTATCTTGAGTTTGGATACAAACCCAGTGAATATTTATTCAGTTGTTTTAGCATAATTAAGATAAATTACAAAAAACATGCACAAAAAATTCTCTTTCAACTTGTTCTTGAAGTGAGATTTTAAAGCACAAGAAGCTGTTGAGTAGCTGTCCAGGATTGCTCAGGCTCTAGATGTACTTCTCCGATCTGTGACACAAAAAGAAATTCATGTGTCAAGATGTACATAGTTCATGAAGGATTTGCCCATCACCTATTTAGAAGATGCAAAATAAAGGTTCATGTGTCAAGATGTGGAGCCTATTTTAGAAGAAATACCTGGGCATTTTCAACACAAACAAAATCTTTGTAACAAGCCTCCATTTGCAAATGCGGGTTCCAAAGGACAGCGTCCGACCAACTGCAGCAAAAAGAGTGAGCTTAGAGATGGATGGTAAAGAAAAATCCGAAAAAACGGACTTATTATATTTATATATAAGGCCTCATTTAGCCATCATACTTGGTATTCCTGATTGCTATCTTATCACCTAATCCGTTGTCCAGGCACAACTCACTTGGGGCATCAAGGTAAACGCAGTCGACAAATCCAGGAAAAGTTACCCCATCCCTGTGAACGGCAAAACTTTTTTAGCAGAGAAGAAGACCAATAATAAAAACCAACAGGAATGCATCAAAGATTATAATGCTTGAAAAATAGCAAATAATCTTCACATTAGTCAGAGGGGAAGATGTGATGCTCACCTTTCTTCCTTACCCTGAAGTGGGTTTTTCGGGTCTGGATCTTTGTTCAGTGTCTTGCAACCTCTCAACCCACTGACTGATACCCCAGTTATAGAAGCCTGCACAGACGATAATCATAGCCAGCATACTGTGGTCATTAACAGAAACTGTATTGAATGTACAACATAATTCAGATACTAGTTTCAGTTGCTCAGAATACTATTGCAAGTTTGCACTTGATATCTGAGCCGCATACATAATTGAATATTAAGACATTGTTTTTCCGTCCTCACAAGAACAAAATCCTAAACACTTTCCATATCTTAAGTTGTTCAAATCGCCTAAACGTTGAATAAGTGTGAAGAAAGGCCGATCTGTTATTAATGCAGCAGAGAGGCTTCGATTATATAAACACGAGTAAGACATATAAAACATATATTCGGAAAAGTTGAGATGGATTCTTACACGGAAATATGTATGCAAGGCAGTGGTGAATGAAAACTTCTTCTGGTCTGTATTTTTAACAGTCAGTTCCGTGGAAAGGCCCGTTGTGTCCAGAATCACCTGCAACCAAGCAGATTAGCAAAATCAAGCTTTACGTTGTATAAACAGCACCAGAGTTAATGAGCAATATGTTAGCTCAATTTTGCACTTCTTGAAACATGCATCATCCAAAAATAGAGGACAAACCTTGTATAAAGCTTGAAAACTGAAATCCCACATTGCCCGACTGTAAGGACCGTCTTTTAGCTCAAGAGTCACAGTGGGTTTTCCATCCTCATTGTCCGAACCAACAACTGACCAGTTCATATTCCTTCCGAAGCCATGCTGCAAACAGCAATGACATATATCTCCATCAGGTTAAGAAACTACACAGTGACAAGAGTTGCCGAACGGATCCTTGTTGTTGGCCAGTTGCCACTTATGAAGAAACATCAGCATCATAACATATAGATAGGATTCCAAGAACCATATCAAACCACCACTGCACTACTAGTACCTGTTGGATTGCCCCGGGTCCAAACTGTGGAAAACAATGAGGGATCCCACCACTGAAACAACAACAACCGAGTCAGTATCCGAACAAAAACAAAATCTTCTCTCGCAATCCATACTCAGACAACATATGATGAGCAAGGAAACCCTAGGTTTGTAAACCTTGATTTCTTACATACACAGCAAAAACCTAACCTTATAGGTTTCTGTCCATTGAACACAGCATCTGGTCTAACAAACAGAAGATCCTTGCCACTTGGAATCTTCCATGATGTAACACAAGCTCCATATAGATATATCTCAGCCTCACTACATCCAAGCAAATGATCAATATCAACTAAGAAGTTATCAGCTCACATCTCATTCTTGGACCAACACTTTCAAGTTTCAAGATACGATCACATTGTGCAAGGATTACAGCAGAACCAAATTCAATGATCCATTCTCATAATTTCTCTAGAAACAACCAGAACTTCGACAGTGTATTGAAGAAGTACACATACCTACCCTGAGGAGAAGAGAGAACGACTTTTTGCAAATCGCCAAGCCCTTGAGAAACTGACATGGCTTCGCACACAATCGCCCGTCTTTTCGGAGTAGCAAAGGCCATAGCTGGCATTCCTCTACACACAGCAGATCAATTAGGTTAAAATTGGAGAATCGGAGTCAAATTAAAGCCGAAAACGAAGGTGATAAGTTTTCAATTAGGCTAAAATTGGAGTGGCGGAAGAGCACCGATTAGAATGGCGGAGATTCGGAAGCGAACGAGTTGGAAGGGGGGAAGCCATTGTCATCGAGGCCGTCGCCATTTTTGTCGATCAGGTGAGCGCTTGAATTTGGCTGAGCAACAACTGAGAAAATTGAAGGCTGTGGTCAAGAAAGCTTGTGTGTTTTGTGTGACCCTTGGTGGCCAGTTTGGTGGTATAATTCTAGGAATCCAAATGGAATAAAAAATTCAAATTAAAATGACCTTAGAGTTCAGAAATTATAAAATTAAGGTAAGCCTCTTCGGACTTCTTGGGGGTGTATAGACTATAGAGTACACAAGTCTGTAGGTTGGATGGATGTGTAAAGGATGTGAATTGATTTTGATGGTCTTATAGAAAGTTTGAAGTTAAGGTATTTCGATTGGTGGTCGTAAGGGTTTTTGTGTCGTAACAACGAGCTTATAGTTATAGAGGCTCTTACAAAGCTTGAGGTTACAAGACATAAAGACACCTTATAATTGTCAGTTTCATAAAGATGAGGGCTTGCACATCTAACTAACTGAGGAAGAATTTGTAAATTGATAAAACCGTGCGAAACTAGAGCTAGAATCGCCTTATTGGGTTTCGCTTCATAAAAACTAGCTTGATTGTGATCCTCGAAGAGGTTTCCAAAAGCTAACTTTGTTCTTTTTTTGTTATCAACTAGGTTCGATAGATTTAAGTAGTCCAAGTCGATTTACTCAGTTTGTGATCCTTATCGATCGCTTGAATCACGAGATAAAGTGTTCACACCAAAAGTAGATTTCTCATCAACTAGAAAAACTCTCAAGCTTGTCGCTGCCATTCAGCTTTTGTGCTTTTCAGACACTTTTTACTACTCGTTCTTACACTTGGATCATAAAACGTTGCATTAGGATAGCAGTTATACTTAGGCTCTGTTCGGCAAGTTGTAAGCGGACAACGAAATTCCGCTTCCGCTAACGAATCTGCTCTCCCTTTTAATCCCAACGGTGCTATTTATAGGAGAACTCCGCTCCTGTTAGTGGATTCCACTACCCAACCCACTAGTACCAAACAGAGCCTTAGTTTACCGGTTTTTCCTCCTTTTATCCCGATCATTTGAATGGATCTTTGGGCCTATCAGCCCACTCGTTTCATCTATGAATTGCCCATCTCATCCCACTCTTATCGGCCCAATACAAAAGAAACGGCCCAACCCCAATTCCAACATGAACCAACAGACACGGCTCGTGCTGGTTGGCTCGAAGTCTCGAACATGGCTCGGGCAGGTGCATCAAAAACTCAGCCACGATGTTGGCAACGCACACAGCCAGGCAGGTGAGTCGGTGACCCTGATCAGCAACGTTCGAATAAAAAACAGTGCATGAAAGGGCCGGTTGTGATCAATCGGCTACGATGGCTTGAACCCGGGGCGTTAATGGAATAATGGGCGGGTTATTCAGATAGGTTGATCTTCATGAACGTAGTCCAAGCAGCACTGCTGACGAAAGAGCCCTAGCGACACCCTCATAAGGCTCGTTTAGACGACGAAAGAGCACGGTAGCTCTAGAAGCATAAAAATCAAATACTGAAATATGTGTTTTTTTGTTCGAAATTGAAATATGTTTAGTTACATGCATGCTAGTAACCTGATAAAACACATGCTTAACTCGGTCTCTATGAAGATGTCACATGCATAAAAGTAACAGGTTCTTACAGGAAATGTGCATGATGGAGATGGGCTACATGTAAAACTATTGCCCGGATATTCGTATCTATATGCTGAATTGCTGATTAAATTAAGCAAGATTGTATTTTATTACAAAGAAAGCAAGCGAATTAATTGGTGATAGTATCTTAGGTTATTTTCATTGGTTAAGTCCTGGAGTTTAAGATAAGTATCTTAAATTCAACCCAAAAAAAAGATAAGTATCTTATATAATTTTTTTGGTAGAAAGATAAGTATCATAAATAATCTAAGCAAAAAAAATTTACAAATATCATAAAAAAAGTTGAACCGTACTTTATTATATTGTCAGTTCAAGTTTCTTAATGAAAATAGTTTTTTCTAAATCACATATAAACAAACATCTATACTATATATTAAAGCTGGAGAATTTCGAGTCTCCACGTTAATTCTGGCCCCACTTGATTAACAATTTTGTATGTTTTATTTTTCATAATTATCTAATCTTTAAATTTATCTTTTTTCTTACCCATCAAAAATCTATCTTTAAAGACATATTATTTATCTTTAAAATTTCTTTAATTATCTAACCTTTAATTTTATCCTTATTCTTACTCATCTAATATCTATCTTTAAAACAATATTATCTATCTTTAAAATTTCCTTCTATAAAAGATACATATTAATTAACTTAACTATTCAATTCCCATTTTAATCTATTTATATATAAGAATTAATATATAGTATAGACTATAGTAGATACACAAATTAACGAAAAAATTGATCATTATCCGTACATGGTACGGGTCTTCAACTAGTCTAGCTAAAATGTAAATTATTATGCTAAATTTGGATAAAGTACAGTATTACTTTTGATTTTTTTTGTGCATTGTTTACACTACTTTGTGAGCGAAACTTATGTGTACACTTGGTGGCATTGGCACGGGTAGTCATGGAAGAAAACGCGGCCCCTTCTGTAAAAATGGGCCGAAATGGCCCGTGCTGAGGAAAGAGCCCGACCTAACCCGGTTGCCAATGGCTAGAAGCAGCTAGCCGTTGCATTTCTAGCCATTGGCAACGGCCACATTTCTAGCCAAATATAGCCTCTATCCAACCCGTATTTTCCGGACTGGCCTGTTCAGTCCATAAAAAAACAACGTACTGAGCCTTACCATTTGAGCCCGACCCGCTTTAATCCGGTTAAAAGACGGTCCGGTCATGGGTTCGGATTCCCCGGCCCGTGTCCATGTCCGGAGTCCGGACATCGATAAGTTTTCTTACTCAAAATGATTTGAAATCAACCAATGATTGACCAAATGAAACCACTCGCTACCTACCAAAATTTTACACTTCGTGACCCCTGTCCTCTCATTGTTACTAACCGTCTAACCATTCTAATGTCCCTTTTCTTTTGGGTCTTTTGTTCTTAATTAAGTACTATATGTTTTGTTTTGTTTTGACTTTAGAAAAGCATGAAGCACGTAATGATCGTAATCCTATCAATTCATCTACTCAATTGAGTCCCAACAGATAAGAAAACAGTTGGTTGGTAGTATGATGTTGATATTGAATGTCATGTTTCTTCATTTTTTTGGGTCAAGTTTACATTGGTATGTTTTTAAGGTAAGGTAAATTTGCATCAAAGATATAAATTTTACTCCGTATAAAACATTCTAAATTACTTGACATGGTTTATTTTTGGTCGAATATTTCATGATTTATCGATAACACATACTTACAAAAAAAATGTTTGTTTTGTTAAAGATTAAAATATTAATTTATAAGAAAAATATGACTAGTTTTTGTTATTAATAAATAATTGTACATATTGGAAGTTTTTGGCATTTTTAATTTAGCCAATGAATTCTTTTCTTAAACCGTTTCGCTAATTATCCTATCCATTTTTAAATTGAATAAAGAATAAATACATCTTGACTTCTCAGACCCCGTCTATACGGTGTTGTTGTTAATAAATTCATTACCAATATTTGAAAAGTTAAAATGACCACCTTTAGTTAAGGTAAGGAGTAGCTAAAATGAGATGACACTTATGTTATATTCCTTGATAGACCATTAGCATAACTAAAATGAGATGACACTTATGTAAGTGAGTAATTATTTTCATATAATCTCTGAAAAAAATGATTCAAATATTGTAGATTTTAGAGATGTGGAAAAAATGAGTATTTACATAAGAGTAGTAGGCCACTAGGCCAGTTAGTCACAGCTGGTTTAAATAGGGCTACAAATAGGAAAAAACTTTGCCTGATCATCCACGTCATGCTGACCTAAACAACGTGTCTGGCTCAAATCCGGCCGTTAAATCTCCCAAGCATTTAACTACGCGGTCCCATTCAGACAACACTCGGCTGCCACGTGCCCACGCCATTCAATTTTCATCGCGGATCCAGTGAACTCGATCGCACTGAATCCCTCCACCCTTTGAACATGTCGGGACGCTCTTGTTAACACGATAAGATTCATGGAGGGTCTGATTCCCAATTGAACGTGTTAGGGCTCCGATTGAGACTGCTTGTTTGCATCTGTTGAATTTTCTCGAACTCCATGCCGATCTGAGAGAGCTCTTAATTGACGGATCCTCTGAACCTCCTTAAAATCGGCCGACCTTCTTCGATCCGTTGTTCCCGAGGCTTTTCCATCTTCAATCTCTCTCCCCATTGATAAGGTCTGAGATCTGAAGTAGCTTGCATTTTTGTTGTCTGGCTGAGTTTTTGATTATTATTACGCTTGCGAGGTCTCTCTTTTCATTTCGGACCAATTCGGTCAATGATTGTTGTTTAGGGATTTCAAATTTGGGGGTTTTTGAACCGATCTGGTTTGTAGTTTGTAGATCTCTAATTGCTGTTGCATTGTGTTGGACCAATTTGGGTGTCCATTGAGCAAACCACTTTGCTTAGTTTATATTGGATGAACTCAGTTTTTGCTTCTGATTTGCTGCTATTGATGAGCCTATTTGTTTAATTGTCCGGTCAATCTAGAGGCTGGTCTTGTAGGATGTTTTTAAGAGGGATGGGTGATGATTTATGTTGGATGAGATTGCATTTGGTGGATAGAGGATTTGATGAAGGTCAACCAATAGGCAATGGAGCTTGGGAGTTTACTTGATTGTCTATGCTAGAAATTGCTTAGGGCTTGTACCTTTGAGTGGTTTTGTTAGTGTTAGTATTTATAAATTCTGGGAATGGAATATGTGTAAAAGGGCCTTGAGTGAGCTGAAAAGCTGAGGATCAGAAATTATACATGTTAGTAGTATTTGTAAAGAACACTTAAGAAAGTGAGATTAGTCTTATTAAAATAACAAGTAGGCCATGGTTTGATGATTTTTATTGTATTCCCTTTGTAAAGGTTAGATGCCTCCTTTGGCTGGTTGTCATCTCACATTTATAAATGTTGTATCTTTATATGTGTTAATAGAAAATAAAATTCTAAGCATGTCTTCTGTTTCGCATTTTAATATCACAGGCGTTTTGCTGTACTGCTGCACCCTTGAACAACAATGTCCTTCAAAGGCATTGTTCGTGAGCTGAAGGAGATGAAAGACGGAATTGGAAACTTATCAAGGAGAAGCACAGAAAGAAAGAATTGGCGTAGTCGAACGAGGTCACATGTTGCTCCTGATCAAGCCACAGCAATCGAGTCTGCTGATCAGGGGCGTTGGGCCAATCTGCCGCCTGAGTTGCTTTTGGATTGTATAAGACGGGTAGAAGCTAATAATGCATTTTGGCCTGCTAGAGGAGTTGTTATATCTTGTGCTTCTGTTTGTAAGTCGTGGAGGGAGGTTACAAAGGAGATTGTCCAAACTCCAGAACAATGTGGAAGACTGACTTTTCCAATCTCACTAAAACAGGTAACTCTTGTATAATTCTTGTATGTTTTTTTTGTACGTCATTTTTTTTCTTACCATTCTCTCATAAAATTCTATTGCAGCCTGGCCCTCGTGATTTTCCCATACAATGCTTTATTAGAAGAGACAGAGCAACATCTACATTTCGCCTATTCTTTGGACAGGCTCCTTGTATGTTCTCTTCTAACACGTGTTTCTCTCTTGAAATATCAATTGCATCAGCTGCATGTAACCTGAATATTTGGAAATCTAGCAACTATATTATACCTTTGTCATTTCTGTATTACATCCTCACAAACCCTTGTCTTGGATCAGTACATTGGTTTGATTCTGGAAATGATTTTTTGTGATGCTCTTTTTGATGGGGAGCGGTCTGATATGAGAGATGACAGCTTTAAAGATAGTTGATTATGTTCTTGTAATACTTGAATACATTATAAGTATGTGAACCCTTTTGGGCATGTTTTCTGGCAGACTGAGCAAAACATTTTGTAATGTAGCAAGTGTTTGTTTATTGTATGTGCAGCTGAAACTGAGAAAGATAAACTGATGCTGGCTGCAAAAAGATTCAGAAGAGCAACAAGCACAGAATTCATCATCTCATTGGTTGCTGATGATTTCTCCAGAGCCAGCACTACATATCTTGGCAAGCTAAGGCAAGTTTCTTTTAAAGCTTTAAATATCATCCTCTGCACCAATTTAGCCACATTTTCTAACACCAAACTTTTCAGGTCCAATTTTCTGGGGACCAAGTTCGCCATCTACGACAGTCAACCTCCATCTGATACAGCGGTCAAATCAAATGCCCGGTCTAGCAGAAGATTCAATTCAAAACAAGTCTCTCCAAGATTATCTGCATGTAACTACAACATAGCCGCAGTTTCGTATGAGCTTAACGTCCTCAGAACAAGAGGACCCAGAAAACTAAACTGCACAATGCATTCAATTCCAATCTCATCAATCCAAGGAGGTAATGCACCAACACCTATATCTCTTCCAAACTCCATTGATGGAGGACTTTCCTCACCTTCATTAGCCTCTCAAGAAAAAGGAGCAATGATTAACTTCAGCTCCACAAGCTTAACTGAGCCAATTGATCTACAAGAGCCACTGGTATTGAAGAACAAGGCTCCTAGATGGCATGAGCAATTGCAATGCTGGTGTTTAAATTTCAGAGGGCGAGTTACAGTTGCATCAGTCAAGAATTTTCAGCTTGTTGCCGCCGTTGAGCCACACCATAACGTCTCAGAAGCTGAGCAGGAAAAGGTGATTTTGCAATTTGGGAAGATAGGGACTGATATTTTTACCATGGATTATTGTTACCCACTTTCTGCATTCCAAGCCTTTGCAATCTGCCTTAGCAGCTTTGACACAAAACCCGCCTGTGAATGAATGATCTGATTGTTGTTTGATCATCACAATCCAGTTAACACAAGAAGAAGGCAGTTGGATCTCTGTATTTTGCTTTCAATTGTACAGTGATTTGCTGGTGTAGCTGAGAATGTTCAAAGTTAATGTACTCAGAGCTCCAGAGGGGCTCCTTTTGTATAAGATCTATTTATTGCTTTCATCCGACTCTGTTAGTCAGTTTATATGGCTTCCCAGATCTCTCTTGCATTTACATCTATTTAGTTCGAAGTAAAAATTGAACATGTGAAACCTCTCAAGTTTTATTTACACGTAAACGATCATCTCAAATTTAGAATTTTTTCTTCAACACTACATGTGAAAGGCTTATTGTGCAACCACAAATTGTCATATTCACATCCATGTCATTTATATCAACAAGCACCATCACACTAGAAACTGGAAACTCAAATTTGTACATCACAGGCTTCATGACTTTATCAATTCAAACACACTATATGGCACAACATTGCAAATCCATGAAAAACAAAATCATCATTCTCTTGGGAAATCCATGTCACAACACATATGGTTGAAGCTTGAGTCATTACCCATCATCTCATCATCATCTTGAAACGCAGATGTTTACAACAGGAACAGCCTAGCCATGCAACTCTTCATCTAATAGCAGAGTACATGATGAACGCCGACGAAGTGAACTGAAATGGCTGACGCGGAATGGGATTCCTGTATCACAAAGTGATTGTCGTTAAAAGGATAGGCTATGAACAAACCATATGTAGCAGAATTCAAAGAATGGATCACATACGGTCGAGGGCCATAGACTTTGATCTGGCGCACATGGGTGTCTCTTCCATTAAGATGATTCGACAGTATTGCAATTTGCAACATGAAGGTGTTTACAAAAGTTTCCCTACAGAGCACATAAAGTTGAACAATAATTCAGAAATCAATCAGGTCCACAATATCTAGAAACCAAATCCCACCTTCTTAATAATGGAATACATCAGCTCTATGAACAAAGTTAACTAGAAAAATATAAGGGAAAGTTACATCAAATAATTCAAACTTCGCGAGTAATTACATTTTCAAGCATCATCTTCGCAATATTCTCACAAGAAACACAAACTTTTGAGAGGAAGTTACCAATGGTATGTGGCAGAAAACACTCGACCCCCCCAAAGTTCATGGTTTTAGATGATCATTCTAAATTTTTTTTATTGGATAAGAGGTTTAGACAAACAAAATCAGACAATATACAAGTTCATAAACAAGCCCACTTCCAAGGATAACTCCTCATTAGCAATTGTCAACTCCATTAACCAATAATTCACAAATTAAGGCAGAGAAAAGCCATTGAATGCATCCAGATTGCATACAATCAAGCGAAAAGAACAAGTTGATCTCACCGTGGATCGTTTCCAGACAACGATATATAAACCCAGCCGGTTGGCTTGACGAGCTCCACGGTTTTTATCTCCTGCAATAATTTCCAAATCTAGTTTCAAATTTCTCCCACTAGAAAATATCCTGATTTTGAAACCATGAACCCCATGAAATTTTATACCTTTAAATTGTGAAACCCATCACCAGCTCTGACAGAAATCTTGCTAGGTGTGTAGCTCTCATCGAGCTTGAAATCCACATACAAAGCAATCAGCTGAAACTCACAAGCTTTATAGCATTATTAACTACACACAAATTTCAAAAAAGAAAATGGCAACAAAATCAAGTAGAGGAAAAAGTTACATACTTGCAATTTCACCTTCTTCTGAAATTGGATGTTCACCAGATGGGGTTGCGCTCCATCAGACCTGCAAAAAACAAAACAATTACCTTTTTCAGTTCAGAAATTGAAATTCGCCTCTTTAAGAGGGATAAATTTAGGGATTCGTAGGTTTAACTGCCAATAGGTTTCGACATTGTCGTCTCGGAGGGAGAAGACGCCATTGCCCGGCTTGCAAGAGCTAACGCTCCAAGCTGCATTCTTGGTCATCTCTCTCAAATCGTCTTCGACCACCAGAAGCTTGCTGCCTCCGACCAGCTTTCCATCGTCTTCTCCGCCGTCCGAGCCCTCCGTCGCCATTTGAATGTAAGAGGATCTCGAAATTGGGGGGAATTTACGGAGATTTGTTTGGAATCGGGAAATTAGGGTTTTTGTTTTGTCACAGAAATTGAATTCAAGAGGGATTAACTCCGAATCTGGCCGCCGGGGAAATTGTTAGTGAGTCGCCGAGTAAAGCTTTGAAGGGAGAAAGAGTGAGAAATCCCGCTCCTCCCCGCCCTCACAAGCGCCGGACGCCATGGCAGGCGCTCACCGTCCACCTACAAGTTGGGCTTAGTTTCGGCCCAATATGGGCTTTTCGGCCCAAAGTATGCATATTTTCCCTCTTATTTTCATTGAAATTCGTTTATTACTTATTAGTCCATTTCTTTTTCATAGTTTTCTTTGCCTACATTAAATTTTATAGAATTTTTTTGGGTAGAATTCATTTTTATAGAATTTTAATATATTTTTTTTGGTGTTGATTTTTACGGCTACTAAATAAGTCGGGTGCATGAAAAGAGTGTCTCCCAAAATCAATAGAATATTATAATGTTTAATTTTAGGCTGGAATAATGTCTAAAAAAACAAACAGGGAACATCAAACTCTTATATTGTTAATCAAACAAAAACCCATTTGTGCAACATACAGCCAATGTCAGAGCATACACAGATAACGCCAATTACATATCAGTGTTCAACTTATTACACAATTACAGGCAGACATGTACGTAGGAGTTAGAATACTAGATCCCAATCACAATCTAATAGGCACAAATTAGAGACCAATCTTACATTTCCTAACTCAGTATAAAAAGAAAGCTTCCAAACCCAAAACATAAAGCATATGAGCTATGTACATTCGTGGATAAGAGTTAAGAGCAACTAAGGTTAAGGTTCTAATGAACAATTGTTGTTTACCTTCTCTTCAGCTTTGCTGACAACCTGCTAAACATTCCCATTTTCTTGGGAGTTTTTTCCTCAGAGTTTCTAGTACAAGGACTCCCAGGGACACTTTTGTCATACGAAGAATCTTCTTTTATTTCCTCGTCTTCTTCGGCAAGGTCGTTCAAGATCCTGTACAACTCGAAAGCAGCGGCTTTCCCTCTTTCATTTCCACTGACTTGTATACAAGCAAGAATTGACAGAATCCTTTCTTCAGTCACCAACCTGCAACACTTGTTACTCTGCGAACACAAAGTTAAGAGAATTGAGACTCCGTGTTCTTGCTCCTCGCAATTTCCGGTGTCAAGGAACTCTACAATGGAAGAAATGCACTCGCTTGTTTCAATTGCATGAAGCCGAGCTTCCATCGTATAACATAGCTTCTCCATAGTTTGTATACATGTCCCGGCAAGAGAGACGTCTTTTAGCAAAGCAGCCAATTTGGAGATGCACTCAACAGGAATAAATCTGAGCAGACCAGGATCTTCGGTAGTTGAAGACAAGTTGTAGAGTAGTTTAATGGCCTCTGCATGAAACTCTTTGTATTGGGTGTCTAGGATTTTCGGGATGGGAGTAAGTGCACCGGATTGGGCGAGCTTTGTTCCACAATTTCCTTGTACGGATGTTATGAATATGGCGAGCACGTCCTTAGTCATAGACGTTCCAAGAAAAGATGAAAGGAGAAGATACACATCTTCATTGATGAACTGAATTGCACTCCTGCAAGAAAATAACTCAAGGAAACTAATATAAGTCCCATGCCTTGTAAGAGTATTTTATAATCTATTTCCTTTTTGTTTGCCCATTCGATTTTCATTCAATTAAAACAAGATATAGTTGGAATAAATTATAATATGATCTTTGAACATTACTCAATTTTTATAACGAATTAGAAGATAAACGAATTGCATTAAGTTGCCCATTTAGCAATTCAAAAGCACCTTAATACAACTATAACTATGTTCTGGTGTAGTTAGGTGCTAAGAACGAGACAAAATTGCAACTATAGATTACCTGCTTATGAGTGCACCAGTTGACAGCAACCGTGTTGCAGCGAGCTGAGTACTTTCATCTTGCCTATCAACTGCATTCTTCATAAACTCAACTACCGGTTCCACAAAATTCTTGGACGAAATAGGAAAAGGAACATTATTGCAGGAGTCCAGATACTTTTGCACATCCTCTATAGCCATATATCGGGATTCCCACGAAAGTGAGCTGATATTAGACAAAAGGGTCATTTCTAGCTCATGTTTGCTTGAGAAGAATTTGAATTCTAGACTCGAACCAAGATCATCATCATCATATTTTGAATTCAAGTTACCAGAGTCATAGCTCGTATCCTTAGATCCAAGAGACAATTTGCTGATATCTATTTGTAGATGTAGGCCCGCTAAGGAACCACAGCTACTGATGGAATTGGAAGAATTTTCCAAAGAGCCAGTGTCATAAGAGCCGAGTACTTCATCCTCATGTGTTTTCGATTGAGCTTCAGTGTCAACAGAATTATCATTTGCAGATCCCTTAGCCGAAAACATGGGAAAGAAGGATTCGTCGTGATTTATAGAAGTGTAATGTGGTTGCCCTTCTAACATCCGCTTCCCATACTTTTCCAGGAGAGACTTAGAGTACATTAAGAATCTCTTTTTTGGTTGGTCAGTGTCACTGACTCTATCAAGCATCTTCTGAATTTCTCTCCTCTCTATTAAGAGATCTTTTTGAGAACTAAGATGAATTCTTGAAGCCACAAACTGGAGAGCCCGAGTCGGGGAATTCTGAAATGAGATTAGAATAGACTTGTCTGTTGAGAGTATTGCTACTAGGACTTTCGCAGCCTCTTGTTCTGATGAGCCTATGGTAAATACTACGCGCCTTAGGTCATCAACAATTCGCGATATCTACAAGTAAAGCACAAATCAAATAGTGTAATAAAACATGTATGCAAAACCAACAAAGACTAGAGAAAAAACAATCGACAGACCTCCAATTCTAAATTCATTGGGAACATTGTTTGAAGTTCACTCAAATGTTCCTCCAGTTGCTGCTTTGCTCTCGTAAACCTTGATACAATTTCATCACCTGTGATGGCCTGTAACACCAAATAGAACCTGCTACAGCTGCTGCAATAATCAATCAGTCTTACGGCAGAGTCAATAGCATTCTGTAAACGACAGAGAGCTTGTATTCCAGATCTAATCCGAGGCCGAGCTTCTTCAAGTTTTGGAAGTATCTCCGAGATTCTGTCAACCAGTGTCTGCATTTGTGCACACATGGCACCATGCACCTGAAATCATGCACTAGGAGATAAATGCCCTTGTTTTAGGAATAATTAGAGGCCTATATTTTCAATTCCTAAGGCTAGATTTGATGAAGTTTTGCATTGATGTCAAACTTATACGCGACGAAAGTAGCTACATGAAAAGAATACCTTCAGAGAACAAGAAGAGTCCGGTGGCCTCTCCACTTCACAGATATCAGTCCCCATTGAAGAAGTGGAGGAATCCTGGATCACTGAACCCATTTTAAAGATAGAATACATTAACTTGCTAGGAAATCAGGCAAAGAATAAGGGCATAACAATGCACACAGAAAAAAGCAGATCAATCTATATACAAGTAACGCCTAACCCTACAATCTGTGACTATGGAAGAACAAAAGCTAGATCAGATGATTGGATGCCTAACCCTGTTCTTGGCTGTTCCACCAAGAAAAATCCAACACACAGCTTCAAATTGATGGCCCACAGCCTTTAATACCACTAGAAAAACTTTAGGTTTGAACCCAACTTGAACAACAAAAACCCAGTCCCATTTCTCATGACCCCAACTAGTCAAACTCAGATAACTTTGTTTCAATTATGAGTTTCAATTTCTCATGACCTAACAATCCCTACACAAATAATGTCTGTGAACAGTGGCTAGTCTAGCACATCACTCCAAAAACAACAAGGAAACAACAAATGGTCATGGCGCTATGGAAACAGGCAAGTTAAAGAGGAATTCAGAAGAGACATGATTAAGAGGAAGAAGGAAGAATGTTTCTGGGTTTACCTGTATTATGACAATTCAGAGGCTTCTTCTCTGGTTCTTAAACCCAAGGCTGAAATTCAAAGGCAGGAGGGTTCAAGAGATAGAATTAAGAGGAGGGTTTTTCAAGAGCACTGAAAACAAAGTGGGAATCTTTGTGGGTGGGATAAGTTTGTGCTTCCGAGAAGCTTACAAACTCAGGTGGGGAGAGGAAATTTTGTGAAAGCAAATTGAGGGCTTTTGGGAGAGTGTGGGCTTTGTTTGTTTGGTTGTGGTGTGGAAGATATCGTAAAGAAAAGGCAACAGGGAAAGCCAGGAAGACTGAATAGGAATTGGGTCAATTCAGAGCATTCAATATACAACAGGCCATAGACGGCCAAAGGCGACAAAGTTCAACGTCAATTCAACCTTGGCAGAGCCTATTTCACTTTAATCACAAGATTTGCCAGACTAAATAGTGCAAATGCAACCTCCTAGCATTAAATAAGTGTACTTGATTCTTGGGTGGGTGGGTGAGTTTAAATTAGGGGTGTCTAACGGTTCGGGTCGTCTTTAACCCGGATCGACCCGACTCGTAGGTTATAGTTCATAAAATTTTCATTTACGGGTTAGGGATCAATCTGTAAAAAAAATTTGTGATTGTGACATGTTATTTTACTAATATCCAATGTATTTAAAATATCAAAATGTGTCTCACAAAGCAAAAATAAAAAATTATAAAATTCATAATCCAAACAAATTATATTTTCTTTGGACTATGAATTGTATAATTTTTTATTTTGCTTTGTGAGACACATTTTGATAATTTTAATACATTGGATATTAGTAAAATAATATTTTACAATCACATTTTTTTAAAGTGTGAAAAACGACTTCGTTACGCACGATTATATAACCAGGTCAACGGGTTTTACGAGGAAACTCGTGACTCGGTCCGTAATTTGACCCGTAAAACCCGTTTGACAGGTCGGATCTCGGGTCATGTTTAATCAAGTTACAAGTCGACCCGTGACCCATAAACCGGGTTACGGGTCGTGTCGGGTCGACCTGTTGGACAACCCTAGTTTAAACATATAATCAGACTTTAGATGGGAAAGTTTAATCTTAGTATGATAACCCTTTTTTGTTGATAATCAACTCATCATGAAATATAAAGAATGAATTTTCCAAGCTTATGTTTCACACATAATCCTAAGGCCCCATGATGTAAAGTTTACACATTGTGACTCTTTTTTTCGGTTTTTACACATTGTGACTTTAAAAGCTGGTAAATGACTTCGTCACTCTTCTCCACTAAGCAATGTAGATTTGTTCAAAATACTGGTTTAAACACTTTGGAGCATTCAGCATAACTTTCTTATATGTAATAATCATATTACTATATAGTCAAATATTGAGTAACAGTCGACGGCATAAATCAATTAGTTTATTTTTTTGGTTGAAGGTATACGTCAATTAATTAGCCTGTTTCGTTAGTGGGGTGAAATATTGCTGCATGATCGATTATGCATGCATAATTTTTCAACATGTAATTAACCTTGCTTCCATATATTATATCTACTTCTTCCACACGTCCTTAATTTATATATGAAGGAGAATGTAATAATCATACTAGTCGTACCCGTCGTGCCATGCACGACTTGTATTTTTAAATTTATTTTTCAATATATAATAAATAGAATATTAATGTGAAATGTATAATAAAAGCTTTAACATAATTTAATATGATATTTTGTGAATATTACCGTATCACTTTTTAAAAATAATCAATTAAATTAAATTGATTTATAGAAGAAAATTAAAAATAAAATTATTTAAGGGAAATAAAAGACATAAAGATAGATAGATATAAAGTTGCTTTAGATAATCAATATTGACTAAAGCAATATTCTGGTATAAAATAATCAATATGTTTAATAATATATTACATGTGAATAAATTTATTAATACCTTTTATTCAATATTAACCTTCAATTTAAAGATAGATAGATATATTGATGTGGTGATTTTCGAATTAAAAATAGGTAGTATGACTTTAAAGATGAAATTAAGGATTATATAACTAAGGAAAATAAAAGATATAAAGTTGTTATTATCTATTTGAGTTGGAAAAAAATAATTAAAATCAAACGGGGCCAAGAATCAACGTGGTGACTCAAAATCAGCCGACTTTTGTAGTATAATATATTGATTGATTGATTGATTAATATTTTAAAAACAAATGTGAGCGTAGTCGTGTCAAGATGGACAACTTATCAAGATATAAAGTTATTATTATTTATTTTATCTCGTCGTGCCATGAACGATTATAATTCATATTTTAAAGTTATATTTTAGACATATTATAAATAAGATAATAATGTGAAAATATTCAATTTAAAATTTCATATAATTTGGTATGGACATACTATTTTTGTATTATTTATATGATATAATGGGGGAACTATATAAATCTAACAACTCAAAGACAATGTATTTATTGAAATAAACAAATGCAATAAATAAGTGTTATTTCATTGTGAAACAAATGATAAAAATATGTAGAATTTATTTATTAAAATATAATAAATAAATACTGATTGAAATTAATTTAATAATAAGACAAACAATATTCGTATATTTTTATGATATGAGGTTCGTATAATTTATTTGAAGATAAGAAAGTATTTTCCGTTCAACTATTATATAAAAGTCATCCATAAATGAATTAGAGCTTTATCTCATAATGCAATAATGCATTAACTACACAAAATTATTATGATTCCCATTGGAAATCAAAGACTTTATACGTTGAATCGTTGATATATAGTTCAAACGAAAAAACTTTTTCAACTTTAAGCAAAACAATTATGGTAAAAGATATTGTTTAGAAAGAAATTTAGCTTGCTCGTGATTGTAATTTATATATAAAAAGGATAGAGCAATTTATCAAGTTTCATTCTTTGAGAATATTCCAACGTAAGAAAATTTGAAAATTAAGATATATATTAAAAAGTAGAGATTATATTAACAAAATTTAAAATTTTAAGAAGATAGAATATCTTACCAAAAATTGATCATATCTTTTACATAGATAGATATTCAGAAATTTAATCAGATTAAATGAAATAACATATAAAAATTTTTTTTATCAAATATGCGGTGGGGCCAGAATTAACGTGGTGGCTCAAAAACGGTCGGCTTTTATAATATATATTGATATTGATTGTTCAATTTTGCTCTCATTATATTGAATGGAAGTAGGTTCAACTCAAAATTAATGTAACCTGAGCCTTTCATTTAAATCTGACACAAAATTAAATGCACCTATAAATATTTTTTTTTTACTAACAAAAAGAAGTATACATGACTAATAATTGACTATCGAAGATTTGGATCCGAAGATTTGAGGCCAAGAGTCAATGTACCAAAAAGAAATCAGTACGGATGTAATAGTCTTGTATAAATGGTGGGAAACTTTATTATTTTAGAGATTTTTGGTTGTTTTTATAATGTACTAGTTGAAGACCCGTACCATGTACGGGTAATGATCATGTTTTTCATTAATTTGTGTATCTATTATAATCTATATATTAATTCTTATATATAATTAAATAGATTAAAATGGGAATTGAAGCATTAAGTTAATTAATATGTATCTTTTATAGAAAAAAAATTTAAAGATAGATATTAGATGAGTAAGAAAAATGATAAAATTAAAGATTAGATAATTAAAGAAAATAAATAATATGTCTTTAAAGATAGATATTTGATGGATAAGAAAAAAGATAAAGTTAAAGATTAGATAATTAGAAAAAATAAAACATATAAAATTGTTAATAAAGTGGGGTCAGAATTAACGTGGAGGCTCGAAATTCTCCGGCTTTAATATATAGTATAGATTATTGGTTGGTCAAAAACTTTGGTAACCAAAATAAAATAATTAAATATTTTTTTCTTTTAATTTTATTTCCATTATCCTTTTCTTACTCTCAAATAACAATTATCACTTTAAGGTTTAAAAAACACCACCACGACCAAATCAACACTCTCTCATCAAATTCCATTTTCTTTCTTCCCATTTAATAGTTATTTGTCTATAATCCAAGTACGTACTATAATTAGCTAACGCATGGTTTTGTTATAACTCAACTTGATAATTCGACTCGAACCATTTAGGGCTGAAATGTGATCCTAAATAAAATGCAACATAATGTTACATTTTTTTGTGATTCCTTTTGTTTTGGCTTCTCCACTAAAGAATCAAATTAGGGGAAATCACCTAAACCCGCCATTGCATGCGGTCAACGGCTACTTCCAAGTTTGACAATTATAAGCAAAAAAAGAAAATGTTGAACATTGACTGTCATGTTCAATTGGCCGGATATGATCAACGTCACGGTCTCATGTGGATTGCATATCTTTGTTACTTGACTATTCTGTGTCATCATCAATGAATGTAAAGTCTGCATTTGCCACGAAACTCTTTGTAAGGTTTCCCTTTCCACAAAAGTTAAAGCAGATTAAGAAAACATACCCTATTATCAAGTTTGTCCTAATTATGGTTCAACCTATAATGGTAGGAAGAATGTTATCCAAGTCGAGAATTAAGGGTAAATTTACCTATTACATAAGTATAAGGATTACTCCTTCTAAAACCAATTGGTTTTAAAATGGAATTTAATGTGCTTGACGGTGGTACAATTGATCGAGATTAAGTGTTTAGACGAGATTTTGTTGAAAAGATAACATAAAGAATACTCAAAATTCTGTCTTTTCTCATTAATTAAAACCATCTTTATGACAAATGATAAAACAATATCGGAAGACTATACATAAATACAAAAATCCTAACATATGCTCCAATATATATCATTTTTTTTTTCGATCAAGTCCAATATATATCATTTCATATCCACATTAACTTCACAATACAAGTGTTTGTTTACAGACGGGCCAAGAGATGGGCCCAAATTTTTATTGGGCTTTACAGCCCAAAACGAGTATGAAACCTTTGGGCCCATTAAACCTAGACAAAACGGCGTCGTTTGAAACCGGCTCCCCTTTCGAAACGGAAACCCTAATCAGCAACGTTTCCCCTTCAACTCCAACCCCTCCGATCCTCACACCACACCAACAACAACAAACAACAAACACCAAAAATGGAGGGTTGAGGTTAGAGCGCAGAGGAAATGGCGAAGAATGTCGGGGGAGAGATCAGGAGACGATGAAAGGAGGAGGACGAAGAGGGGGACTTGAAGCGGCAATTTCACATGTGGATCCATGAAAATGCTGAGAAAATTTTCTGTGATTTTCAATATAGTTTTCAATCTGAATACTCAGAAATTGCTGCTCGTCTCCCTCGATCTCTCTCTCTCTTTCTCCATCTCTCTCTGAATCTATACATATATATATATATACATACCAAACAGGCCCTTGTTCACAACTGTTCATCCTCCTTTCTCGCTCTCGGTTTCCTCCGACTGTTCGCCTCCTCTGATCGCTTTGCTCCCCTCCGGACCTTGTGATGACATTTCGTCTGAAGGTTCTGTTTGTTGTTTGCTCTGTGGTTTTAATGGCTTTACGATTTCTCTGGATCGTGTTTTCGATTGGGATTTTCAGAAACCCTAACCCTAATTTCCAATGAGTTTTTTCTGTTTTTTATTTGCGATTGTGGCGTACTTAAAAATTTAATGATCATAATTTCAAAGTGTTATGGTGAACGAATTGAATTCATTCGATTTGATGGAAGCTTCTTTTACTGGTTGCATGTACAATCCAAGTTTATAGAACCAGTGTAGGTGGATTCATGAGACAAAATGATTCATAAATTTGTGACTAAACCACATTTGAGAAGACAGATTGTTGTTGGCAATCCATACATTTGATAAAGCAAACATGACGATTATGAAAACTCAGGCTTCAACTAAATTTGGTTTGAGAAATTATCAGGCATATGATATATACACGAGTTAAGAGTGAACCATTTTCTCAAGTGATTGAAGAATAATAACTATAGAATAAACTATGTACCAACAGAGCTTTCTTTAGCCATAAGCATACAAAAGAACCTTACGAAAATAAGTGCCCACTTAAGGTCATGCAATACTTCTTGTGAAAGAAAAGAAAAAATCATGGAATATGATCCTTGTATTAATGTCAACAAACACTAATTCCAGAGAAGCATCTTTCAGAAACACAAATTCTGTCATATGCAAATGTGTAGAAAATTGTTCTAAGAGCAGCAAATACTTCCATAAATGTGCAGGAAAAAAGCCACAATACAAGGCTTTTTTCGGCCACATTACAAGGCTTTCTTTGGCCACATCACAAGGCTTTAATTAGTGGATTCCAATCCAAATTAAGCAAAAGGGTTAGCCAAATTAGATTAGATGGGCTCCCTCAAAGCATTTGGCATATTACTATATTACACTTGTTGTACCCTTCACATACAAATACCTGCATGGCTGCATCAAGCCTGTACTACATACAAAGGAACATTAAAATTGGACCATTCAAAACAATGATTACCGTTGCTCATCAAAAACCAAAATTGCTGAGCTGAATTCCTGAGGTCAATAGCTGTCATAACTCATCACAAAGAAGCAGTCTTCATCAAGTCATCAACCATCATTGATTAGAAATGCTGCATACCTTATTAAGAAAAGGCTACACAACCTAGTCTCTCTCCCTTTTTTATCAACTTAATAACAGTTTTTCTTACAAATTAATTCTACATATGTTAAAAATATCCCAAGCAACTCAGGCGTGGAGGTTCTTATGTCCACCGATTGCAGCATCATAACAGGTTCAAACTTCAAGCCACTTGCATATTGACAAATTCGAAATTCCCCTTCCATGGCCCATGATAATTAGTAAAGTTAATTACAGTTTCTTTCAATTTTATGATGTCAAGCCATATTCTTCTTTCTTCCCAACCACAGGCCCCATCTTTACTATTGAGTACCAGCTCATTGGCACATCCAAGCTCAGCAAAAAGGTGCTGAGATAGGAATCTCATCCTTGAGAACCAAGATATTCAGTTATTATGCTTTCTACCTATTCCACATACTCTCGAAAAGAAAATATTCTACGCAAAAGGGTTGTCGTTTTCTCTTTTGACAAACTTATTGTACACATGACCAATGAGAAAGGACAAAGGAGTAGAGGCATAGCTGACCTATTTACTTGTATCTGTTGTATCTTGCAATGTTTACCACCTGTGTACTGCAAAGAGCAAAGCAAATCGTAATCAATATTGACATAATACGGTCTCCGAAATTGTACAGATACGAAGGAATCCTGTAAATGTAGAATCCCCAAAAGATAGGGATTAAATCGCACAAAATTTTCTCCGAATAGACAATTGCACGTAAGGTGATAAAGATTCCATATAGTAGATAAGCTGTTTATCTTGAGGACCACAGTAAAATGTAATTCAGGTCTCTAATCTCTAGCATGTCACCCTCGACTAACTATGCAGATTGCACAAATGAACACCATCAAAACATTCAACAAGCAGCTCTTTATATGTAAAAATATTGACTGATAACCACCACACGATAAAAAAAAGCTCACACAACATAGAACTTACTACCCATGCTTTAGCAGAGAACATTCAACTTTTAATTGAATGTGTTACTATTTACTAATCATTCTATAAGGGTAAAATTTACATTCTGACCAGAAAAGACACAACTTGTTCCCACTTGCTCAAAGACTAGATACCATAGACAAGTTGCTGAGTGAGTTCATAAAGAAAATGAAGATATGAACTAAAGTATATGCCATACTATCCAAGCAGGTGTAATGATGAAATAATAATAGCAAGTGGAAGAATCAGGATCCAAGCCCAATTTTGATTGGTTATAGCCTTATAGGAGAGAAGATCAACCAAAATCTAACAATGATCCAATTTAATCATATATTGTCCACCAACATGGTATCTCTCTGACAATATTTACTTAAAAGTTATAAGAAGATTGCATACATTGAAAGTTGCACCCTCTGTCCAAGGTAAGACATCAATCTTCTTGCTGGCCTTTTATCATCCACATACCTAAATCTGTGTACTTAAATAACCTTATCATTTGGCACAAGATGAGCCATATTTCCTTTTCCAGCTTGGTGCCAAATTGGTTAATTAACCATCTCTCTCTAATATTCCTTATTGCAATGGCTCCACTTAAGCTTAAAATTCCGGACAGATTGGTCAGAGGCCTGCAATGGAGATGAGACTTGATTGATAGCTTGATCTCAAAATATTATGTAAATTAGATGCAAGTGATCAGCAGCACTTATCATCAAGTAATCACAACTTAGTGCCTTAGTGGAGATCTCACAGACATATGCTCAGGAAAGATCTTGGGTAATTTAAGCCCTGTATCACATGAAAGATCAGGAAATTGTGTATTGACTTTCCAGTGGTGGCTAGGGTCGCCTTTTCCCTTTTTTTGTTGCAAGTCTCACTTGGTGGACATATATTATAGCCTACCAATTAAGATCAACTAACTTTCTCTGGTGCCTTCTAATGCAACAAATATAGATGCTAACTATATAGCATCATTAAACAAAACCAACTTGTTAAAAACATAATCAACTAATACTAGGAACGCGTATCAGGGCTTTGATGCTGATTCTGACACTCACTTTTTCCCGGTCTGTTTTTGTGGTCTAAGAAGCTAAGGAGTCACCGTACAATGGCTTTTTAAAAGACATATTCTAAAGCTGGATGATCCCCAGAACCCCACCATTCCACAAGCACCCTCAATCTCCCAGTATATAAGGAGCTCATTCAATCATATCCACCACAACCCATCCTCGAGTTCGAGTTTCCTTCCTTGACTTGAGCTACTAACCCCTTTGTTGTTTGATCCACCTTACTTTGCTGATTCAGTGCACTGAACCCTTCAATTCTATTCCTACTACTAACACAAAGATCATCTATTCATCCATGGGATATTCTTCAAATTGCTCAAGCTCCTCATGGACACCAAAGCAAAACAAATTATTTGAAAAGGCCCTAGCTCTGTACGATAAGGACACCCCTGACCGATGGCAAAAGGTTGCCAGAGCGGTGGGAAAATCAGTAGAGGAAGTGCAAAGGCATTATGAGATCCTTGTGCAGGACATCAACACCATTGAGTCAGGACAAGTCCCATATCCTACGTACAGGTCAACTTGACATGACACCTAGTTGCAACACCGCAATCATCCAACTAAGAAGGTAATTTCAATGTCCCCCTTTTTGTGAAACTTTTCTTACAAGCAAATCTTCAGTTGGTTAGCATGCAACTTGGGAAGGGATGGGCAACTTAACAGTATATAGCTCAAAGCAAGTGGTCCATCACCATATCTGACCAAGACTTTGGAAAATATTCTCCCAATCAAACAAAATATTCCCGCTCTTTATCTTACCATCAAACACGAGAGCACAGACCCAGACACACATAATTTCATCCTTCTCGACATTCCTATACTACTCTTGACAGGTTTCATAGAAATTAATTAGCCAAAACTGAGAAGCATCAACCGACATACAAAATACTAATTACTAACCAGCTTTCACATAGAAACCTTTGCATACATCTTAACTCGACACCAGCATACTTTTCAGCACAGGAATACACAATCATGTCTACAAACATGCATTCAACAGCTTGAGCAGCTACATAATCTACATCTACCAAACCTGGCCTACTAGGGTTCAATTTCCTCAAGTTTTCCCCCTTCCAATACCAGAAAATCTCAAATTTATCACAAAAAAAGGTTCTGATACTAATCAATGTGAGAATTTTGTGTTTGTTTGTGTTGCAGGGTGTGGAATTAGCGACTAATAAGTTCTCGCATCCTGGTAGTACTCTCGATAAGCAAATCAAGGATTGGCTGTGACTTACTATTATTTCGAATTCTGTCAGATTCTATTGATCTATCGTTGTAGATCTGTATTCTGTTCCTATTAACGATGTGTGATATTCTACTATCTGAAATCGCTCTTCTTCTTCCAACAAACAAAAACGCTGATTGAAAGCGAGCAATTTGCTACTCCGTATAATGAAAACAGAATCACTCAAATCGATCAATCTAGACAGATTAAGCACGATTAAGAGCGAACGAACTGTGAACTACGAGTAATTACGATCTACAGATTGCGAGAGAAGAAATCATACCATGGCAGATCAGTGAGAGAAAGACGGAGAGAAAATGTGTTGAGTGTAGAATGAAATGAAGCCGTATAAAATTACAAAAAGAACACGGCGAGGATAAATATAGAACAAATTACAAAAAAGTTTGATATTACTTTATGCGGGTGAATTTGTTACTGATTCGGAATTAAAGGGTGTTTTTGTGCAATTTTCGCTAAAAATGATAAAACGGTGAGTTTTGGCGAAGTTGCTTTGAAGTTTGGGCTAGAAGTGCGACTTCACCAAGTACTACCAGTCTACCACCAAACTCTATTAAGAACGGCCCAACAAAGATTAAGTCCCTCTTAGAACCTTCAGCCCAGCCCAATAAAAAGAAAGAAAAAACATTACATTGCTGTGAACATAAATACATTATATATTCATCTTTTAGATGGATATAAACCACACGTGTATTTAGGGTAATTACTAGCAGATGACCCGTACCTTGTACGGGGGTGTTATTTATTTATTTATTATTTTGTGTATGAATTTACTATAACAATTACAAATATTATCATATGTATACTTTATTTTAAAACGACGCTTATTTTGTTGAGTATAAAATGACATAATGCTTGTATATCATTATATATATAAATAAATTTAATTTATATAGTTACTTTTTATACATACATAAATATATATTTAAATAATTGAGGAAGAATGACATAAGATAAGATGCATTATCACATTTTATTAAAAGTTGATACAAATCTTTTTGTATTTAATTGAATTATGTAAACTAACTTATATAATAAAATCAATAAGTTTAAATAAAATCTCAGATTAATATATAATAATATTGAAGATATAGATAATATTTAATAAGTTAAATAGAAAACAAAATTATCTCGTATGTATGTTATTGTTTTTTGAAAAAAATAATTAAATAATAAATATGTAATGAAAATGTTAAGGAATTATTATCTTAATTAAGAAATCTATCTTTTTTTTCTAAAGCGTAATCAGTATGCAATATTAGCGATATATATGGTAAATATAACGTCTACTTTGTTTATTGATATTTTTATATAATACGATAGTAAAAATGTATTTAATATATTATTTTAATAGAGTGAAGATTTGTCTTAAATATAGTGGTAGAATTTGCTACCATTGATGATTTTTAAAAAATACCATAATAAAATTACAAAAAATTATTTAAAGGTAATATGATATTTAATTAAATGGGTAAAATATTATGACCATGATTTATAGATTACGAAAAAAATAATATTTTTTTTAAAAAAGGTTTATGATAGATCTATGTATTAATTAAATATGTACAATGATAAGATAGAAATTTATATATTTGGATAGTGTTGAAATCCGAAAACACCGATATGTGGTGAACGCGATGAGAGCACAAGGTTTGAACTCAGCCGAGTCAACAGACGGAGGGGTGGAAAGTATGCAGTCGCTAGTGGTGTTCAACGCGATGAGGGTAGTGTGAAGGGTATTTTGTATTTAGCTTGTTGGGTTACAATAGACTGAGATTCTCTATCACGTTTAGGTGTATCGGGCTACAACAATAGTCTTAGCTCGAGATCTAGTGTGTGTGATTCGCGAGGTTTTTTGATCCTCCACTTTGGTGCGCGGAGCTCGCTATTTATAGGCGAATTCGGGCCGAGATCGACCGAGATGTCGATGTGGGACGAGCGCCGCCCGAGTACGTGTCGCCCTCGGGTTGGCTCTTGGGGTGGTGGCCGCGGAACCGGCCAATCGAAAGCCCGGATGGGACGTTGCCGCCCACCGCTCGCCTGATGGGACGTTGCCGCCCGCCCACTTGCATGGATGGGACGGGCTCCTCTCCTCGCGGTTGGGAGGCGATGTACGTGATGCGTACATCGTCAACCAGGTTTTGTTCTTCGGACTATGCTTTGGCAGGGGCTTAATGTTCTGATCGCGATGGGAGCAGGGCTTAGGGCCTGACGCCACCTTGAGAGGTTTTATACTTAGTAATATTTTGTTTTGATGGGGTGCTTTACCGCGTTGACGGTTCCTGGTATCAACACAACCCCATGGACCGGGCCTTGATGCCCTTTTGAGGACGGGTCCAAAAAAGTACCTTGAACCCGAAACGCGGTGGACGGAACGAGTTTGGACAGTGAGGGCGAGCAGACGGGGAGGGTGGCAATGAGGGCAGCTGGGCCGTATCGTCTAATGGGCCGCTTGCGAGGCTCGGCCCATAATCCCGCGGCCCGGCATGAACTGACATAAGAACGAGCCGAAACCGCTCCGTCTTCCCCACTTCATCACTTTCAAACACGAGAACCCGAATCCTCCATTTTCGCTCTCAACTACCTCCGCCCTCCACCGCCGGACAACGCCGAACCCTCAGTGTCGTCAGCGCACGCTCCCCCGTCGCCCTCTCTTCCTTCCGGTACGTTCCCTCTCCTCGCCCTCTCTTCTTTCCCCTTCTGCAATTTTCTGGGTTTTCGGGCTAGCCCTAGGCCCAGCGACGACAGCGGCGCTGGCGCCTGTGGCTTTGGGGTGCGAAACTCTCCGAGGGCCGCCTCGCCCTGGGTGGGTTTTTCTGAGTTCAGGGCGGCGGTGGCTGCCAGCACGCCACCGCCCTAAAGAAAACGTGGGCCGGGCTAGGGCTGTGGGTTACCCCGATAGCCGTGGTGCGCTGGTGGCGGCGCCGCGCCTGGCCCCAAGGGTCCTGTCGGGGGGATGAAAAACCGTGGGTAGGGGAAACGGCGCGGGTAGGCGAAACGTCGCGGAAAACGAAACGCTGTGGAAGGCCGGAGAAGACGCGTCTTTAGCGCGACGTCCGGTCCTGTCAGTGTCTCATCAGTGGGAGGAGGAAACGCTCCTGGAGATGCGTGTCCAGGAAGGCGGAATGTTCCTCTGACACACATCTCGCGCGCCCCGAGGCCCGTTTTGATAAGACTTCCTGCCGTATCGCGAAACGACACCTGCCCGGGGTGGGGTTTTCGCGCTTGTTGCCTTTTCTTTCGCTTTTCATGCTTTGTCGCTTATGAGCACCATCTTTAATTGTGTACTTATCGCGCTACATGTTTCTCTTTTGCTTGTCCTTTCTTTCCCATACATATTATCCTTCTTTTTTTCTTCCTCCAGGAGCCTCTTTTGCTTCCGTGCCCTGGATTTGGGGTTTTCCAGCGATACCTGCCCTTCAGGCGTGGATCGCGGTGATCGCATAGTGAATTCGGACGAGTTCTACGCGCCAGATCCCTCGTTGGAGTACCTGGGGATGTCCGCGAGTGACTCTCAGAACAACTTTCGCGAGCCTGCTGGTTTGAGCAAGAGCGACCCGACCACCGTCTCTGCTGCTCGTACAAAGAGCGAGTCGTCCTCGCGTTCAATGGCCCGCTGCCGGCCCTTCGATCCTCATGACGAGGTCCTTGATGACGAGGCGTCTACCTCTGGGAACGCGAGGAGCTTCCCCTCGCGATACATTACAAGTGTCCGGGCAGGGGTACCTCGCTTCCGTCAGACGAGGCCCGGACGCCTGAGGGAGTATGAAAACCCAACGACGCTGGCGAAGGGCAGCCCCACCATCCTTACTCTCGAGGAGCTGGATGTCATCGCGTCGGAATACCCCTGGCCGGCCGGGGTGGAGCTCTTACTGCCGCATGACGGCGGCAATAGCTTTGTTGTTTACGACGCGGGCGCCGTTGTGTATGCGGCGAGCCTCATCGCGGGTTTTCGGGCCCCACTACCGCGCTATGTCTCGTATTTTTTGTTTCATCATGAACTGGCCCCGGCCTCCATGGCGCCCAATTGCTGGAGCGTCATCGCGGCCTATCACATGCGGTGCCTTGAGCTAAACCATCCTCCTTCCGTGGGGCACATGTTGCAGATCGTGACGGTGAAGTCGGACAAGAGAGGCATCGTGAATTTTAGCCTCACGCACTGCAACTTGCTGATCACTCCTTCCAACGTTGGCCCGCGATGGAAAGAGAAGTGGTTTATCGTATACGACCCCTCGGGCAAAGACCTGCTTTGCCCGATTGTCCCCGACCGGTTCCGTCCCCATAAGCGTAAACGCGGTGAGACGAAAAGGGCCGCCGCAGCGAAGAAAGCCTTCGCCGCGCCTCGTAAAAGGGAGCAAAGTGTTTGGATAACACAAGAGCGTCTGGAACGCGCCGGTCTCAGCCTTAGGACGGCACCGTCCCAGGAGGACGTGGTGCCCTTATCAGAACCCCCGTCCCCGGTGCCCGAGGGCGAGGGTACTCATTATCTTTCTTGCATCTCTTTTTTTTATTGCACGCCCCGCTATTGTTTTGAACGCGTTGTAGTCTAAACGTTCGTGACTTGTTTCTGCAGATATGGACGTTTTTGACGAGCTTACCGGTACATCCACCGCGCCAGCCGCCGGTGCGCCTCTTACAGCCAAAACCCGGGGCCAGAAGAGGGTCACCGCGAAGGTCACTCCTGGCCAAAAGGGGAAGGACCCCCTTGTAGATAAGGGTAAACGCGTGCAGGGGGACGCCTCGAAACGCAAGGGAGTCGAGGGTGCGGCCCATGCCGGGGGCGCGCTCGCTAAGAAGTCTAAGCGGAAACTGGCCCGCGTCGAGGACCAACCTCCCGAGCCCATCGCGAAGGGCCCTGCCCAGATCGTGACGGGCACCGGTCATCGCCGCCATTGGTCCCGAAGGGCCGAGGTGGCAGTGTTCGCATGCCCCGGGCCGGCATGGGGCACCTTCGACGAGGGCCAGTACCCTTACGAGGAGGAGAGGGAGTGGTTTGGGACCCTCAACGCGGCGGAGGTCGGAGGGGAATGTATGAAGTATGGCCATATGGTACGTGGTCCCTTTATTTTCAGTACTGACCCTTTGTTGTTTTTACCCGGGCTAATCGATATGCTTTTATTTGCAGGTCAACGCGTGGATGAACTACCTCCCCGCTCGTTTGAGCGAGGCGGAGACCCAGCTGGGGGAGGTGACCAAGGCCAAGGAGGCGGCCGAAGTGAGCCTCGCGGAGGCGTACGCACGAGCCGAGCAGGACGCAAAAGAGCTCAAGGCGGTCAAGGCCCAGCTCGCGGCGGCCAGAAAAGAGGTGGCGGGGCTCAAGGCAACGTCTGCAAAGCAGCATCGGCAACTGGAGGAGGCCCAGGCCCAGGCCTTGAACGCGGTCCCCGAGTTCCTCAAGTCGCGAGACTACATGCACCGTCGTGTTGAGGACGCAAGGGCGGTTCAAGCCCTTAGTGCAGTCACCGCGGCCCTCCAATATGTTGAGAGGTACAAGGTGAAGTACTTTGCCCCCGACCTCAAGCGCAAGATGGGAGTCGTTTGGGAGGACGGGGTGGCGAAGCCGCCTCTGGGGATCGAGGAGGTCAACGCGGAGGAAACCGATGCCCCGCATGCCAACCCCGAACCCTCTGCCGCCGAGGTCGAAAAGGATAACGCCCCCGAGGACCCTCCTGCCTCCGAGACCGCGGCCAACGCTCCCGAGGCCTGAAGCCTCTCTCTGCAAATTCTGAAGATTCGCTTACTGCCTTTTGTTTTTATAATTTTTGCTGAACTGGTTTTGTCTGGCCCGTGAGGCCCAAACAATATTTGTCGCCGCGATGCGGCTGTAATTGTTTTTAACTTTGACGCGAAGTAAGCGTCAAAAACCTATTTGCCGCAGCGCGGCCTTGTGATTAATTTACCGCGAATTTTGTTTCCCTTTTATCTTTGATTTGTTTTTGGGCACTCGCCGTATCCAACCCCATGTCAAGCTAGGTGCTAGGACCGCGCTTGACACCAGGCGAGTAGAAATAGGTTTTGCGAAAACTCGCCGTACTCAACCCCATGCCAAGCTAGGTGCTAGGACCGCGCTCGACACCAGGCGAGTAGAAATAGGTTTTGCGAAAACTAGCCGTACTCAACCCCATGCCAAGCTAGGTGCTAGGACCGCGCTCGACACCAGGCGAGTAGAAATAGGTTTTGCGAAAACTAGCCGTACTCAACCCCATGCCAAGCTAGGTGCTAGGACCGCGCTCGACACCAGGCGAGTAGAAATAGGTTTTGCGAAAACTCGCCGTACTCAACCCCATGCCAATCTAGGTGCTAGGACCGCGCTCGACACCAGGCGAGTAGAAATAGGTTTTGCGAAAACTAGCCGTACTCAACCCCATGCCAAGCTAGGTGCTAGGACCGCGCTCGACACCAGGCGAGTAGAAATAGGTTTTGCGAAAACTAGCCGTACTCAACCCCATGCCAAGCTAGGTGCTAGGACCGCGCTCGACACCAGGCGAGTAGAAATAGGTTTTGCGAAAACTAGCCGTACTCAACCCCATGCCAAGCTAGGTGCTAGGACCGCGCTCGACACCAGGCGAGTAGAAATAGGTTTTGCGAAAACTCGCCGTACTCAACCCCATGCCAATCTAGGTGCTAGGACCGCGCTCGACACCAGGCGAGTAGAAATAGGTTTTGCGAAAACTAGCCGTACTCAACCCCATGCCAAGCTAGGTGCTAGGACCGCGCTCGACACCAGGCGAGTAGAAATAGGTTTTGCGAAAACTAGCCGTACTCAACCCCATGCCAAGCTAGGTGCTAGGACCGCGCTCGACACCAGGCGAGTAGAAATAGGTTTTGCGAAAACTCGCCGTACTCAACCCCATGCCAATCTAGGTGCTAGGACCGCGCTCGACACCAGGCGAGTAGAAATAGGTTTTGCGAAAACTAGCCGTACTCAACCCCATGCCAAGCTAGGTGCTAGGACCGCGCTCGACACCAGGCGAGTAGAAATAGGTTTTGCGAAAACTAGCCGTACTCAACCCCATGCCAAGCTAGGTGCTAGGACCGCGCTCGACACCAGGCGAGTAGAAATAGGTTTTGCGAAAACTCGCCGTACTCAACCCCATGCCAAGCTAGGTGCTAGGACCGCGCTCGACACCAGGCGAGTAGAAATAGGTTTTGCCTATGCGCATCGCGCGCGTTAGCGGACAACCCTGAGCGAGGACGGCAACTCGGGTTTCCCTAACGACTGTGGAGTTTTTGATGTTTTAAGGCTTTATGCAACTGCGAGCGGCGTAGCCGTAAGTCTCGAGTGCGCCTATGCGCATCGCGCGTGTTAGCGGACAACCCCGAGCGAGGACGGCAACTCGGGTTTCCCTAACGACTGTGGAGTTTTTGATGTTTTAAGGCTTTATGCAACTGCGAGCGGCGTAGCCGTAAGTCTCGAGTGCGCCTATGCGCATCGCGCGCGTTAGCGGACAACCCCGAGCGAGGACGGCAACTCGAGTTTCCCTAACGACTGTGGAGTTTTTGATGTTTTAAGGCTTTATGCAACTGCGAGCGGCGTAGCCGTAAGTCTCGAGTGCGCCTATGCGCATCGCGCGTGTTAGCGGACAACCCCGAGCGAGGACGGCAACTCGGGTTTCCCTAACGACTGTGGAGTTTTTGATGTTTTAAGGCTTTATGCAACTGCGAGCGGCGTAGCCGTAAGTCTCGAGTGCGTCTATGCGCATCGCGCGCGTTAGCGGACAACCCCGAGCGAGGACGGCAACTCGGGTTTCCCTAACGACTGTGGAGTTTTTGATGTTTTAAGGCTTTATGCAACTGCGAGCGGCGTAGCCGTAAGTCTCAAGTGCGCCTATGCGCATCGCGCGCGTTAGCGGACAACCCCGAGCGAGGACGGCAACTCGGGTTTCCCTAACGACTGTGGAGTTTTTGATGTTTTAAGGCTTTATGCAACTGCGAGCGGCGTAGCCGTAAGTCTCGAGTGCGCCTATGCGCATCGCGCGCGTTAGCGGACAACACCGAGCGAGGACGGCAACTCGGGTTTCCCTAACGACTGTGGAGTTTTTGATGTTTTAAGGCTTTATGCAACTGCGAGCGGCGTAGCCGTAAGTCTCGAGTGCGCCTATGCGCATCGCGCGCGTTAGCGGACAACCCCGAGCGAGGACGGCAACTCGGGCTTCCCTAACGATTGTGGAGTTTTTGATGTTTTAAGGCTTTATGCAACTGCGAGCGGCGTAGCCGTAAGTCTCGAGTGCGCCTATGCGCATCGCGCGCGTTAGCGGACAAACCCCGAGCGAGGACGGCAACTCGGGTTTCCCGTAACGATAGATTCATTATTTGGACAGTGCACGATAGTTGTCTCGTTTTATTCATATGAAAACAACATGCGGGATCAGGACATTACAACCGACCGCTACGCGGTGACGGTACTAGCTTATTTACACATAGTATTTCTTGAGGCGTGCCTCATTCCATGTCTTGGCGAGAGTTTGTCTCGTCGTCGGATCTGTGAGTTTGAAGGCCCCCGGGACGACTTCCTTGGAGAGGCGGTAAGGGCCCTCCCATTTCGCGTTAAGCTTGCCCCCGTCGGTCCTTCGGAGGGCCAAATCGCCCTCCTTGAGGCCGCGGGGCTTGACCCTCCTGTTGTAGTACGCCGCGGTCCTTCTTTTGTACTCAGCTGACCGCAGCTCCGCTGCCTCTCGGCGCTCATCGCGCAGGTACATTTCCACTTTGAGAGCCTCATCGTTGGTGAACTGATCGTACCCCGCGACACGCTCTGTGGGCAGCATGGACTCGACGGGTACGACGGCATCACTGCCGTAAGCCATCGCGAAAGGTGTCTCGCCTGTTGCTCGGCGCGGTGTGGTGCGGTTTGTCCATAAAACTAGGGGCAACAGCTCTGCCCACCGGCCCTGCACGCCGTCCAGCCTGCGGCGGAGGTGGTCGAGTATCCTCGCGTTCACATTTTCCACGAGTCCGTTGGACTGAGGGTGTGCAACCGAAGAAAACTTCAACTCTATGCTCAAACTAGCGCAAAAGTCACGCGTCTCCTCGCTGTCGAACTGAGGGCCGTGGTCTGTCATTATCGCGATGGGGACGCCGAAACGACAAACCACATTTTTCCAGAGGAACCCGCATACCTTCGCGCTTGTGATTCGTGCCATGGCCTCGGCCTCCACCCACTTGGTGTAGTAATCGACCAGGACCAGGATGAACTGCACCTGCCCGGCGGCCTTAGGGAAAGGGCCAAGGATGTCCATGCCCCACATCGCGAACGGGTAGGCCGGCTGGATGCCGCGTAGCTCTCGCGCCGGAGCGTGCTGGATGTTCTCATAGCGCTGGCACTTGTCACACTTTTGCACGTATGCCGCCGCATCGTGGCGCAGGGTAGGCCAATAGATCCCCATCCGGATTATCTTGTGGACCAAAGTCCGCCAGCCCGGGTGACCTCCGCATATGCCTTCGTGTACCTCCTCGAGGACCTCGAAGATTGTGGCCTCGTCTACGCAGAGCAGGTTGGGCTCCGCGTAGCCGCGGCGATACAACTTGTCGCCCTCGATGTAGTACCGTGCCGCCTTGAGCTTGAGCTTGCGCGCGCTTATGGCATCGTCTTGGGGCAAATCCCCGGTTTGGATATATCGGATTATGGGAGCCATCCATCCGTCCGTGGCTAGCGCGAACACCGCACCGGTCACACCGCGTTGCATCTTCCTCTCGACCATGACCTTGTTGCCGACCTCAGGCGGGAGGGCGGAACCCAACTTGGCCAGTGCGTCGGCCTTGGCATTTGCCGCACGCGGTATGGATTCAATGGCGAAAGTCTCGAGGCAGGCGATCAACGCCTTGACCTTGGCGCGATATTGGGGCAGAAACCCCGTGGTGCACTCGTACTGGCCACCGACCTGTCGCGCGACAAGCTCAGAATCTGTGAAAACCCTTATTCTCCGCGCGCCCACCAGTAGGGCCATCTCAATTCCTGCGATCACTGCCTCATACTCGGCCTCGTTGGTGGTTGCTTCAAAGCCGAAGTTGAGGGCATGCTCGGACGCGTAGGAGGGTCCCTCAAGGACCACCCCCGCACCTGACCCCAGGTCGCAGTGCGAGCCGTCAACAAAGACCTTCCACTCGTCGGGGCTCTCGTCCGTGTCGGGGAAGGTGACCTCCACCACGAAATCCGCAAGGGCCTGCGCCTTGATCGCGGTCCACGGGTGGTACGAGATGTCAAATTCTGACAACTCGACCGCCCACTTGGTCATTCTTCCCGACAGCGCTGGTTGATGCAGGATTTGGCGCTGAGGGAGGTCCGAGAGGACCTGGATGGGGTGCGCTTGGAAGTAGGGGCGCAACTTTCTTGCCGCCACCACAACGGCCAGAGACATCTTCTCCGCGGGTGAGTATCGTTGTTCTGCCGGCTGAAGCACCCTGCTGGTGAAATACACCGGGTAACTGAAATCGCGGGTGAGGACCGCGCTGACAGTATGCTGGCTTACGGCAATATACAACTGCAAATCCTCTCCCGGGACGGGCGGGGAGAGCGTCGGAAGATTGGCGAGGTAGACCTTCAGAGCCTGGAACGCGCTCTCCATCTCCTCTGTCCAGGTGAAGGTGGTGGTATCTCTTGAGACAAGAGAAGAAAGGGAGAGCGCGGTCCGACAACCTGGAGCAGAAACGGCCTAGATAATTTACCGCGCCCGCCAGTCGCTGGACTTCGTTTCGCGAAGCCGGTGAGCGCAGCTCCAACACCGCGGCGACCTTGTCGGGGTTGACGTCTATGCCCCTAGCGCTGATCATGAATCCGAGGAACTTCCCAGATTTCACCCCGAAGACGCACTTTTCCGGGTTCAGGCTCATTCGGTGGGCGCGCAGGGTTTGGAAAACCTCGGCCAGATCGGCCAGGTGCTCCTGCGCGCTGTGGCTCTTGACCACAATGTCGTCGACGTAAGCCGAGACACTGCGCCTCAGCTGTTTCCGGAAGACATGGTCTACCAGGCGCTGAAAAGTGGCCCCCGCGTTCTTCAAGCCGAAGGGCATCACCCTGTAACAGAAAGTCCTGCGTTGAGTGATGAACGCGGTGGACTCCTGATCCAGGGGGTCCATGGCTATACGATTGTAGCCGGAGTAGGCGTCGAGGAAGCTCAGCGCGGTATGGCCGGCGGTGGAGTCGACCAGATCATCAATGGAGGGCAGGTGCTCCTGCGCGCTGTGGCTCTTGACCACAATGTCGTCGACGTAAGCCGAGACACTGCGCCTCAGCTGTTTCCGGAAGACATGGTCTACCAGGCGCTGAAAAGTGGCCCCCGCGTTCTTCAAGCCGAAGGGCATCACCCTGTAACAGAAAGTCCTGCGTTCAGTGATGAACGCGGTGGACTCCTGATCCAGGGGGTCCATGGCTATACGATTGTAGCCGGAGTAGGCGTCGAGGAAGCTCAGCGCGGTATGGCCGGCGGTGGAGTCGACCAGATCATCAATGGAGGGCAGGGGGTAGCTGTCCTTGGGGTAGGCTTTGTTGAGGTCCTTGAAGTCGACACACATCCGCCACTTCCCGTTGGACTTCTTCACCAAAACGACATTGGAGAGCCAAGTAGGATACTTGACCTCGCGGATGAAGTTGGCACGCAGGAGCTTCTCAACCTCCTCATTTGCCGCGCTGGCGCGCTCCTCGTTAGTCTTCCGGCGCCTTTGACAGACGGGCCGGGACCCCGGGCTTATTCGGAGCGAGTGTAGCGCCAGCGCGGGAGGGACGCCTTTTAGGTCCGTCGCCGTCCACGCGAACACATCGCGAGAACGGGCCAGGAGATCTTGCAGGCTTTCGGCGTCCGCCCCGGTCATGCAATCCCCGACATAAAGTTTCTCGGCCGTTTCGGGAAAAGGGACGATGGCAATCTTCTCAAAGTCTCCAAGAGGCTCGCGCTCCCGCTCCTGTCGTACGTCTAACTCCGCGCTGGCACCGCCCGTTATAACATACGCGGCAGGGCGAGCGCGGGTTGACGCCTCATAGCACTTTCGTGCCTCAATCTGTTGGCCTTGGGCAATTCCGACCCGGTCCTCCACGTGGAACTTCAAAACTAAGTGGTAAATAGACGCGACGGCCTGGAACTTCATCAACGAAGTCTGCCCCATTATCGCGTTGTAGATGGTGGGGAGCCGGACGACAGTGAACTCGATGGGCTCTGTCCGACGGGCGTCTTTGCTGTCCTCCAGGGTCATGTCCAGAGTGACCAGCCCCGCGACGTCGACCTTGTTGCCGGAAAAGCATGTTAGTTTCCCGGCGTAAGGAAGGAGCGTGGAGGGGGAGATGCCCAGCTGTGCGAACGCGTCGTAGTACAGGATGTCCACCGACGCTCCCGTGTCCACCATGATTCTCTTGACAATCTTGGTGGCGATAACCGCGTGCACAACCAGAGGATCTGTGTGCGGAGTGATGAGCTCGCGGGAATCGCCAGGTCGGAAGGTGATGTCAGCATGAGGGATTCCCGACGCGCCCAAACTGTTGATGGAGCCTCCGGAGGTCGAGGCGCGAGCGTAACGCTTCCTTTCCCCGCCACTAGACCCCGCGAGGGTGGAACCCCCTGCAATGGTGTTGATGTAGAGGTTGGGGTCGTTTTGGTTGACCTCCCCCCTCGCGGGCGCGGCGCCGGCCAAAGTATTTGCATGCGGCGGCCGCCCACCGTCGTTGCGGGGTCCGAGAGCCGTGGTGTTAGCCCCGGTGTATGGGTCGTTGTTGTATGACCCGTTTCCACCGCGGTTATTGCGTGGCCCGCGGTATCCCTGATACCCATTGACCACGACGGCCTCCACCACGGCCATGGCCACCGCGTTGTCCACCCTGAGGCTTTGTTGGTGTGGTGGATACGGTGAGGGCCTCCGGGGTGGTTTTGGCCTTTCCTTTGCCGCGGTCCTGTGCGGGCTTTCCTGCCGCATCCTCGACGAAGACGCGTTTGGTGATGGCGTCGCAAGCATCTTCATAGGTGTGCAGGGTCTTCCCACACATCTTGACCTTGAATGTTCCGTCGCGGAGGTTGTGGATCAGCATGTCGCGGGCAGAGGTATCGTTGAGGTGAGGCACCTCCGACGCCGCGTTGACGAACCGGGTGAAAAAGGCCGCCAGGGTCTCCTCCTCTCCTTGCGTCACGCCCATGAGATCCTTTGTCGTCTTCATGCGCGTTCGTGACCCACTGAAATGGGACATGAAGCGCCTCGTCAGATCTTTAAAAGACCTGATGGAACCCACCGGGAGGTTAGTAAACCATCTCATCCCGGCAGCCTTGAGGGTGGAGGGAAAAACCCGACAGTACATGGCGTCATTACAAGTGTTAAACGTCATGTGCGCGAAGAACTGCTTGACATGTTCTCCCGGGTCTTTCGTGCCATCGAATTGTAGTGCTGTTGACGGCTTCTGGAACCCCTTAGGCATGGGCTCCTCTTGTATGAAGTCGGCGAAGGGGCTTCCATAAGAGGTGCCGCGGTCGTCCACCAGCATGTTGCTCCGGAAGCCGGAGCGTGTGGACAGGGAACGAGAGGTAGAGCGCCCTCGCGATATGCTCATGTCCTCACTCGAGGTTCCTGGAGGCGGGGTGTGGTATGCCTGACCCGGCCCGTAACCCGCGGCGTAAGCGGGTACGTACGGCTGGTGGGACATTGGGTAAGCGCCCTGGCCGTGCTGCATGGGATACGCCCCTTGGCCGTAATGGTACGCGGGAACGTAGCCTTGGAAGTTGGGGTTTGGAGGTGATAACGCGTTGGGAGCGTCCTGGTCCACCTCCTGGCCGGTCGGGCTCCCGTTGGTGGTGGCGTATTCCTCCACATAGGGCTCCTGCGCGGGTGCGTACTCTTGAAAGTACTGCGCGTGGACATACCCCTGGAATGGGGCCTGCGGCTGGAAACCCTGCTGAAAGCCCGGGTTCCACCGTGGCACGGCCTGTGGTTGCGGTACGGGCGGCGACCCGTAATACCACGGAGGTGGCGGCTGCATCCCGAAGGCTGCGCCGTCGGCGTAGTAAGCGTTGTTGCTGTTAGCGTCCATCACTCTGCGTCGGTTGAAACGGTGCCTGCTTAGTTTGAGGTTAAGTTCCCCACGGACGGCGCCAATGTTGAAGTCCGAAAACACCGATATGTGGTGAACGCGATGAGAGCACAAGGTTTGAACTCAGCCGAGTCAACAGACGGAGGGGTGGAAAGTATGCAGTCGCTAGTGGTGTTCAACGCGATGAGGGTAGTGTGAAGGGTATTTTGTATTTAGCTTGTTGGGTTACAATAGACTGAGATTCTCTATCGCGTTTAGGTGTATCGGGCTACAGCAATAGTCTTAGCTCGAGATCTAGTGTGTGTGATTCGCGAGGTTTTTTGATCCTCCACTTTGGTGCGCGGAGCTCGCTATTTATAGGCGAGTTCGGGCCGAGATCGACCGAGATGTCGATGTGGGACGAGCGCCGCCCGAGTACGTGTCGCCCTCGGGTTGGCTCTTGGGGTGGTGGCCGCGGAACCGGCCAATCGAAAGCCCGGATGGGACGTTGCCGCCCACCGCTCGCCTGATGGGACGTTGCCGCCCGCCCACTTGCATGGATGGGACGGGCTCCTCTCCTCGCGGTTGGGAGGCGATGTACGTGATGCGTACATCGTCAACCAGGTTTTGTTCTTCGGACTATGCTTTGGCAGGGGCTTAATGTTCTGATCGCGATGGGAGCAGGGCTTAGGGCCTGACGCCACCTTGAGAGGTTTTATACTTAGTAATATTTTGTTTTGATGGGGTGCTTTACCGCGTTGACGGTTCCTGGTATCAACAGATAGAATTATTAATTAAACAACTCAAATTCTAAGATAGAACTAATATCTTAATTTAGTATGTATATAATTATGATAAAATCAAGATTTAATAAGATAGATTTTTAAATAAGGGGGTGATGTGGTGCAATATGGTGGCAGAATTTGCTTCCGCTTTAGTATATAGTAATAGATTATAGGTAGAAAATTTTGAATTATTCACCTTTGTAAGCTTGACTTTTATACTTGATCTTGCTTAAATTTGGACATATCATCTATTATAAAATTAGCATCAACAAAGAGTAAGCATACAATTTATAAGTTGCTTCTTCCTTCTCTCTCTTCTAATATCTTATTTATATTCCAAAGTGGTTTTCTTAATTAGAAGTTCATAAGTAAAGTTCTAATAATCTTGTTCTAATTCTGTAGGAGCATTATACAACACGTTATCAGCGTCTCTAATCACAATCTAATCTTTCTTTAACTTTTACATATATATGTGTGTGTTTTTCGTAGCTTTTGATTAGAAACAAAATTTTCAATAGAATAACTTGCTTTGTTTTATTCTATATGATAGAACTATGTATATAAACTTATATATATTGGATCTTGGGTTAAGCTATACGTGTAGTTCATAGGTTTTACAACAATAAGAAAATTTAATAAATTCTGCACACTATACTTATTCACTCCTAAGGCCTACCTCTTCAAATGTATAAATTTATCGATCTCTTCTTATCATAATACGAGTGTTATCCCATACCTTGTACGAGAATTGAATAAAAAAATAAAATTAAAATATTTTTTAACTATAAATAAAATATTGATCTCATATATAAATAAAATTTATATTTAACCAATACTGTTATACAATACTACATAATTAGGATTTTGTTTGAATTATGCTCATATCGATTTATATACTCGTTTTAAAAAAAAGAGTATGATCATATAAATAATTTAAACGATAAACTATATACAATCAAATCTTTAAATAAAAAATAAAGATAATTAATATATTAATTAATAAAATAAAATATTAACATTGTGCAACTATAAAAAATAAAATATTTTATAAACAATCTCTATATTTACCTTTTTACTAGGAAAAAAATGTCATTAATCTAAATGATATGATTTGGCTTAATAAAATCTTATGTGAATATATATATATATATATGACGTGGGTGAATATATATATGAGAGGGGATTAATGGATGGATATGACGTGGGTTAATAAAAATTAAATAGTATCTAACATGGAGCAACGATAGACCGACACGTGTCAAAAACTAAGGTGAAAATTCTACGTAGCGCAATGTGGTGACTCTAGATCTTATGACTTTTATATATATACATAGATAATTGCAGAGTAATTATAAAATCGTTTTGAGGAGTATGCTTTATAGTTGCCTAATTTAGGATCTTCTACATCAGAAAATCATTTTCGGTTTTCTAGATTTTTAACATTATAAACCAAAAATAGAAGCATGTTTATAAGATACGAACAAAATATAAGATTTGCTTACCTTGTTTTTCATTTGTACTCGAATCCCCTTTCACCAATATTTCATTTCACCAAATGGATTTTGAGAAATTTCTTACCCGATTATGAGTGCGATATAGATAATCACGATAAGGACAAGACAAATGAAAAACCCAGTTAAAAAACAATCATTACCGACCTTCATATGACGCAAAATGTCATCATTGACCATAGGCAAGAAAATGGACAGGGGATGGAGGAGGAAGATGAGATGGAGGACACAAGGTGGAAGTGGTAAATGTGATAATGGATGAATGAGAAAAAGAATTAAAAAGCAACCATACTTTATATCTAATTTTACTAATTTTACTTTTTAGTATACTTTTGCATTTGTTTTATATATCTCATGCATATATTATCTATTTATTGCTTTGATGCTTGTACTATATATATTTACTTCGTTAATTCTCGTCATTTATTTACAACTAATAAGTATTCTTTATATTAAATTTATCATTCATATGTTATATGTATACTAACTACATGCTTGTATAAGTTGACATAATAATAACATACAACATACGTAAGCTATTCAACCTCATCATACCATATATACTTATGAGCTACATATGCATTCCTAATTGCTTTGGTTTTTTTAATATATAATTGTCTTTGTAGTAACTAAGATGTCAAACATCACCAAACGAGAGTTTGAAATCCTTAACTTGTCGGACAAAAAATGCTTTGAATGGAGGGTTGATGCTTTGACTAGTTAAAGGCAATGGATATGAAAGAACAATTGAGGTGGAAAATAATGTCACCCACCAGAGAAGGCAAAATCCAGCGTGTTTCTTCGTCCTCACATTCATGTATTTATTATGGTGATCAAAATGAGAATTATGGGATCGCATAAATGAGAATTATGGTCATCAAAATGAACTCTTACTCCCACGAGCACGACATGAATGGAACAATATAAGGTTCTAAAACTTCAAGTTTATCACCAAATACAATTGTTCTATTCATAGGATTACCTCTCAATTGAGATTATGTGGGCAAGTGATTACCCAAGGAAAAATGACGTTAGACAAAAATTTCTCCACAATGTATGCCTCTAATGTGTCGTCGTTACAAATACAATATAGAGAAAGATGCTTCAAGATTCTAACTTGTTGAAAGTGTTATTGGTTGTTGAAAAGAACAATGCGCTTTTGATGAAAAACCACAACTTCAGACCCACTGCTCGACAACAGTCCCGAAAGCAAACGTTATTGATATGGTACAAAGGGACGAGCCTGCGAGACGGACAAGACCGGCTAGAGAACGGTGTGGACCGAAACGTTATGATATGTATTAGTTAGTGTAATTATCTTACTCTTCGTATTTTATTTGGGATTTTATTTGGTTTGTAATTTTCGGAACTAGTGCAAGTCTCTCCTCTCAGGCTTTCTTATCTCATTAACAAATTAATGAATACAATTATTACTTTGCCCTAAATAATTGTGTTCTCTTACTCTCGCTTCCTTGAGCCGAGCCATACCGGCGACGCTCCAACCCTAGCGATCTCGAGCTCTTCTTGGTACGATCCACATCGGATCTTATCAGCTGTAGACAAAGCTCATTGTCTATAGACAAACGTTATAGACAGAGACGACTAATATTCGGCGACCAACAACACTTTCTTCCAACGTTATTTTCCCATTGTTCATTGATTCTATATCCTCCATTTTTCCCCACCCCAGTACACACGAAACATCCTTATTAATTTCTAGCTTTTTAGTTTTTCTAGCTTGCGTATTAAACAGTTTAAATTGTTTGTGTTATATAATAATCTAATTTGTCTAATTTAAAATAGACAGAAGACTGAAAAGCTTGCGTAATAAACAAATAAAAAGTCAGAAAACGATGGGGTGTTGTGTGCACTGGCGGAGATATTTAATAAACAAGTGGAAAAAAATTCAGAAGCAAAGGTGCTTGCTATAAGGGTCGAACATGTGTCCTGAGGTGGTTGATTTAATCATTTGAGCTAACCTTAGTTTCTAACTTATACCGACATTACTGATTTTTATTGTGCATGGGCCTCCCATCCACGTCCTCTCTAAATCCGTCACTGGTTGAGATTCCAATCTTACTACTATAAACTAAATTTTGACGATGCAATTAATTAAAAATAACTCAAAGATAACAGCATTCGAATGTTGCATTGTCCGTAGATAACAGTTGCATTGGACAACAATCTACTAACACAACAAAGGCTCTAGCTAAGGAACGGTATTCGGGACACAATCTGGTATGAAACATCTTGTATTGAAATTTAAGGCGTCAATCTTTGTTCATCCATGGCTTAAATACCATTTGGATTAGGAATTGAGACACTTTGAACTAATATATACATAGTCTTCAATGATCAATCTTAAACGACATAAACATTTTGACATCTGACGTTTATCCCTCTTACGAAAGATAACACTAGTTGTTAAGCCTACATATAAAAATGAAAAACATGCCCATCTAAATCTTTGAGATCTCATGTTTCGATTTTAATTCACTAGCGTATCCATTATTTTAAGACCATTTCCTATCATGCATTAATGCATGATTGAATCAATAATTTCTTTTCAATGATTAATTAACACTGTTCAACCATATACTTGGATGGCCACAAATTAAAGCCACAGACCTGGCCATACAGCCCTCACGAGTAAACAATAGAATTATTATGAAAGGGAACAGCATCTAGAAGTTACGTTGGCATATCACTTGATTATTAAACTACATTCATTGTCTCCTTCTAAAGAAAAGACAGCCTTCAGATCTCCAAAGGATCGCAATTAATTCACACTCATAATTAGAAAACACAAAAACAAAATAATTAAAATATTATTATATTTCATAATAATATCACGTTATTATTTTTTTTCCCGTTGCATTATCACGCTACTATTTTTTATAATGCAATAAATAACGTGCGACCAAAGTCACAAAGCAAAGAGACGGAATAAACGCGCGGGAACTTTGAAATTTCTCCGATTTTTAACACGCCGGCTTCTATTTATAAAAAAATAAATAATAAAAGTGGACCCCACTAACGGTCAAATTATAAGAAGAAAATTTCCCCATGTGATTATCATCTTCCCCTTTCATTTGCAGAGAGAGATTAACAGATGAATCCAGAGCCAATCAACAACTAATCCAAAAAAGTAAATTTGATTAACGAAATTCCAACCACAACGTGCGAAGTAGCAAGTGGCCTCCATGATTAATCAATTGAACAAGCTTTCTCTCTCATCATCATCACCATCATATAAAAACAAGCCGAAATGCCCCACAATTTCCCCCAAATCGGAGGTTCGGAAGCTAGGGTTTCACGAGCAGAGAAATCGAAGTGAAGAGGACGGAATTCGGCGATGGAGGAAGGGCAAAACTCGGCGGAGGCGTCGGCATCGGAGCTGAAGAAGCCGTTCCTCCAAACCGGGAGTTGGTACAAGATGTACACGCCTTATCGATCGAGCATGTTCGGCTCGTCAATGGTGCTCCGTGACTCCTCCGTCTCTGTTTTCCTCTGCGTCCTCATCGTTGCCCTAGGGCCAATTCAGTTCGGCTACACTGTAAACCCTAACTTTTTTTAGTCTATCACTCTGTTGATTTCTTCAATTGAGAGAGGAATGATATGGATTTGAGTTGTGCTTGTGTTTGTCTTTGAAGTTTGGCTACTCTTCGCCAACGGAATCGGAGATGATCTCAGATCTAGGGATCACCAGTGTTGAGGTGAGGTGTGCTTAATTGGTTCATAATTGTCTATTTCTGATTTGTTTGTTTCTAGGGATTTCTAATTTGGTTTTGCTTTGTGGTTGCTTATGGAAACAGTTTTCTCTGTTTGGATCTTTGGCGAATGTTGGAGCAATGGTGGGGGCAATAGCCAGCGGTCAGATTTCTGAATATATGGGAAGGAAAGGGGTATGGTAGTTCAAAACTGGGCAATGGCCTTGAAAATTTGATACATTGAGGCTTCTTTTAAGTTGCTGATACTAATTCTGTTCATCCTTTACAATTTCTTAGTCATTGATGATCGCTTCAGTTCCGAACATAATTGGATGGGTGATCATATCATTTGCACAAGTAAGTAGAAATCATTGACCTTCGTCACTCTTAGCTTACTGGAGTTTTGTTCTCAGATTTAAACCACACTTCTTGATTTTGGGCATGATATTGCTTAGGACGCCTCCTTCCTCTACATGGGAAGATTATTGTCAGGCTTTGGAGTTGGCATTATTTCGTACACGGTTAAGTCTCGTTAATCAAACCTTTTGTTTGGTCCTTCAAATGTTTTGTATGTATATAGAACTCAAAATCTTCATGATACTGAAAGTTGTTTCGATTGGTTACATCTAGGTGCCAGTCTACATAGCTGAAATAGCACCCAAAAACTTGAGAGGGAGCCTTGGAGCAGTGAACCAGGTTACGAGTAGACTTGTTCTTTGTGTTTTTTCCCCATTTATGTATTCCGCAAAGTTCGTCTTCTCTAAAGAGGGATGTTTATAATAGTCATAATTCAGCAAGCACAATGACTGAATGGAACTTGACAATCTTTTTGTGTAGCTTTCAACCACAATTGGAGTGATGGTTGTGTATTTGCTCGGGATTTTTCTTCCGTGGAGGATACTTGCGGTGCTAGGTGATGCTCATGTGGAATATGTTCACGTCTATCTCTTTTTTGATGTGCCATTTAGCTTTAACTTGTAGCATTGTATTCTGATGCAATTGTGCAGGAGTCCTGCCATGTGCGGCTTTGATACCTGGCCTATTTTTCGTACCCGAATCTCCTAGGTGGCTGGTAAGGACTAATTACTGTCTCATACAATTGAGATTGCTTCCAGTTAGTTGAGTCTCAAAATTTATGATATATTTGTTTTTTTTTTTCCTATGCTAATTTCAGGCAAAATTGGGGATGCTAGAGGAATCGGAATTGTCTTTGCAAGTTTTGCGAGGATTCGGCACCAATATATCTGCTGAATATGACGATATAAGAGTACAACCCTTTACTTAATCTATGTGAATCGAAGCTCACTTGTCCAAATGATGAATGGAAAATTTTGGGCTTTTTTGACACCTGGTAATTTTCCCTTTGAATGCAGAGTTCTGTAAAAACAAAAAGACCAGGAACGACACTCAGTTTTCGAGAACTTTGGCATAGAAGATATTTGCTTCCTTTGATGGTAGAATGGTTTGTTTGGAATTTGCTTACTCTTTTATTGTTCCTTTACGGAACCGTAAGAGAATGTGATCACTTATAAGTATATGATGATATTGGTGCAGCTAGGAATCGGTTTACTTGCACTTCAACAGCTTTGTGGTATTAATGGAGTATTTTTCTACTCCAGCACTATATTTTCAAATGCAGGTTAGGAAGCATTGTTCCTGTTTACAATAATTAATGACCCGAGCGCAACTTTGTTCCGTTACCAATTGCACGATGGAACTTGACACCCATTTTATGCTGAGAAATCTGACTGTTGGAAATTTTGTGATAGAAAATTATGGTTCATGAATAAATTGTGTTTTTTCTCAATCGTTACAGGCGTTTCTCAAGACAAAATTGCCTCATTAGGCCTTGCGGTTGTTCAGGTGCAATGCATAGATCAATTTCTACATATGCTAAATATATGCAAGAGTGCAGATCATTATAAGATCATCAATTTTTCAGGTTCTTTCAACTGGGGTTTCCACCTGGTTAATGGACAAGGCCGGACGTAGGGTTCTTCTTATAGTATGTTCTTCATTACCCTTTCTTTTTTATTATTTTTTTTGGTAGAAAATGTGTCCAGGAATTTTAAAGTAATTCCTATGCTACAGGTATCCGCTATTGGAGTTACAATCAGTCTGCTCTTAGTTTCTGCAGCATTTTTTGTGGAGGTTGCTTTTATTCCGCTACGTTCATCTCTTCTTTTGTGTAGAATCAATGTACTCTTGCCTAAATATATGATGTTATAAAAATGTTGATCACAGGGAGCAATATCAGAAGACTCAAGCCTTTATGGTGTGATGGGCTACATAGCTGTAGTTGGTGTTGTGGTATGCCTTTTGCATCCACCTCCATTCTTCAAACACTTTTGACTTCTATAAATCTTGTGTTCTGATGCTTTTGGGTATTGTTTCTGCTCGCACGCTAGGTTATGGTGGCGTGCTTTTCTATAGGACTTGGACCTATCCCATGGCTTATAATGTCTGAGGTATAGTTTCTGCACTCAATCATTAGCCTACTGGTCCTAGATATAGCTTCACTTAACTCTTGTTGAAGAGTTTGGGAGAGCTCTGTTTTTGCACAGTATTGAAAATCTGAGGAATCTAAGAAGGTTTTCGACTGGGGTTTTTTGGCCAGATTTTGCCAGTGAACGTGAAGAGTTTTGGTGGCAGTGCGGCGACTATGGCCTATTTCTTGATGTCCTGGGTTGTCACGTTGACTGCCAACATAATGCTGGATTGGAGTCAAGGAGGTAAAGATCAAGAGACAACAACTACTGAGTATGTATAAACTGTGTAGTGTCAATCATGGCCTTATCTTTTGTATGCATATATTGGCAGGTACGTTTGGCATTTACACCGGATTTGCTGTCCTGACCGGACTATTCGTTGCATTGTGGCTGCCGGAGACCAAAGGCAGAACTCTTGAGGAAATCCAATCATCCTTTTCATGATGAATTGAACTCAAAGAGTGATGTATTATTGCCCATGTATGTTTTATATACCTTGCTGCTGTTCGGATTGTGTATTCTTGGAGCAAAACTACGGGTGTAAGTAAGGGTTTTGATTTCATTTATTTTACCCTCCATATGTAATGCATAAGTAACATGATAGGCATTTGTTCAAAAGATGAAAGAAGGAAGACTGAGGATTTTGGTTGATCCCTCTCTTCAGAAATATGAATATCTTAGAGGGAAATGCAGTACAATAGGAGACAAAGATGAGAGTTGTAAACCGTTCTAGAGTTGATAAGTAAGCAACAACCATTAGACAAATGCCTCTTCAAGCATTTCTCCTAGAAAATTTAGTCTTTATTATCAAAGTGTCTGAACGAGGGAGTTATAAAAAAAAATCCTTGTCCAATAGTCAGTTGTACTGATGGTGATTTGAGCAATGCTAATATATGTCATGTCACTCATGGGCCATGGCCCATATGTTTTGTTAGTCAAAAAATTCCCAGCCCATTGAATTTATACTCTTTACGTAGCCCTTTTTTTTTGCAAAGAACGCTAAATGATGGTCAATTAATAGTGGGTGACTGGCCTTCTATACAAAAGGACACGTGGCAAGCTATTGTGAAACGTGGTCTACAACGTGGAACACGTGTAGGACATGTAGTACGAATGTTATCACATTCATCAAACCAAGATTTGGTTCTATGTATCACACAACTTTGGTAGACACCATAGCTTCGGTGATGCAAACGTACGTAAAGCGAATGAAGCCGTCAAAAACGGCGCCGGAGACTTGTTTTTTTTCTTGGGTAAGTAAAGACTACTTCTAATTACGTTATTAGTTAGGTGGCTTAGATCTCTTACGTGATACAAAAACTATATACGCACTTTATTGCAAAAAAACTCGATTAAGATGCTAACAACATACCCTTACAACACCCTTATTGCAAAAAAACTTGATTTAAGATGCTAACAACTTACCCTTATGCACTCTTGCGATATATTTGGGCTCATTTAGAGCATCTACCAGGTAAGGAATAGGTGAGCGTGGGATTCGAAATAGTGATTTTCTTAACTGTCAAAACGGTGATTTTTTTAACGGTAGAACCAAATGCCCGAAGGCAAGGGATAGGTGGTGTATGTTACAATTCCTATGGCGAGTTGTATAAAAACATGTAAAAGAAAATGAATTTAAATAAATATGATAGTGCCCCAATTCTTTTACATGAAAATTGAAAGACGAGTGTTATGGTTAGAGTAGAATGTGATATGGTTACGTTAATGTTTAAAGGGTGAGGGGAATTTTCCATATTATTTACATTTCTCACTAAGAAACAAGCAAGACCTTGATGGGTAAGCATGAGCTTTTTAAGCAAGAAAGAGCCGATCACGTGCTTCACTTACGTTCTTAATCCATTTTTTTTTAGTCTTAATTATTATATGCATGAGCTTAATTTGTGTAGAGAGTTAGATTATGATGTCCATCAATTTTATAGATCATCATGCCTAGCTAGTTAAATTGGTTAAATTCAAGGATCTCCAAAAAGGTGGAGATTGAGGTTGCCTTAGGTTGTTGGTTCTATTTCCATGTTTGTCGTTTCGTTCTTGCACACCACTTTAGTTATTTGCATCTCACAAGATGCATATATAGCTTGGTACATCGTTGTCAAGGCGTTTTCTTATTACGCTTGTAGGTGTTGTCTAGTACGTTTCAACACATATACGTGTCATGGTTCGCGAGGCGGATAATCTTCGCCCGCATTGGGCCTAGTCGCCTTTTGTTTGATGATGTTTTGAAGAGTTGATGTTTCTTTTTTAATGTTGACATATGGTTTTCTTGAATTTGGTGTGTGGAGTAATGGAGTTATACAAGTCATTATAACCGAGAGGAAGATTCGAACTCACGTTCTAATAGCCAGGAACCGTATCACCCAAGTGTCTTCGCTTTCGACAACCTGGGATGGTGCATGTTAGCAACGACCCACACTAGAAGAGGAAACGAAAGTCGTTGGTTTCTCTCTTCTAATGTAGAAAGTATAAGAATATGACTTCTCTTCGAATGTAGAAACTAGAAAGCATAAGAATATGATAGATTAGGATAAGATATACATTTAGGCTTTTACTATATGTATTCAATTGATTAGGTTTGATTTCATTCAATCTTAGGCTCTTCTTGTCCGTAGTCCCTAATACCATATTCGCCTAAGTTTAGATTGACTCCAAGTATATATCCATCACCTACCAAAATTGCTAGCAAACTAAACAATACCATATATAGAAGGAAGAAAACACCTCATATTATCATTTGGCTACTCTCATGAACTGATCCAATTTTAACTAATCAAACTCTAAAACATGAACTATAGACCTCAATGCACTTACTTCTTCCTATACATCCATCTAAACAAACTCTCAATCCACTTAAATAGTACACAACCCCTTACAATTAAACTCTAGCACCCTTCGGATCCAGCGTTTCGGAACCTTTTTTTCGTCCGGTTCGCTTAAGACATTCTTTCAGCGAACCGGCATGATCCCACTAAGGGTCCGTTCCGTGACCGACCCTAGAGTTTCAGCTCCCTCTCCTCTGTCCCGCTATTAAAAACGCTACTGCCAAACGGAGCCTAACTCACGCTTCTCAAGATTTTCCACACTAGGCGACAGACGCTCCCGAAACACCAAACCGAACCGAACCGAGCACCAGAACTAAGAAGACTGTTTCCTCTTCATAGCTTGTTTGTTATTGTGCATCCACACTTTGAAAACCTGCCTCTTGACCCCATTTGTAGCACAAAACCTCTGCACCTCACTCTCATCCTCCTTCTGAATCCTCCACCCAATCCTCTCCGCCAACTCCATCATCCTCTCCTTCTGCTCCGTCGTAAACTTCGTCCGAAACCTCTTCCGACTCGACCCGACTCCCCCGTACCCCTCCCCATCCGACCTAAACAAACCCAGATCCTCACTCGACGCCTCTCCCCCCTCCCCAAAACTCATCATCCCCGGCGCCGGCGCCTGATCGGAGGAGAATCTCCGGCGCCGATGATCCCCCGCCGGAGCCTGCCGGAAAGGAAACGGAGCCAAAACACTCCCATGCTGGTGCAAGCTGATCTGGAAATTGGACCCCGGAGCAACAATCAGCCCTCCGCCGGCGTCCTTCCGGTGGAAATTCCGGTGGCACCCACAGGCGGCGCACGTTAGCGACTCTAGGGTTCCGTCGTCGCCGTCGGGCATGAACTCGCCACACCCGTCCAACACGTGGCTCCCCAAATGGGCGGCGTGGTTCTTCTGGCACTCCCTGTATCGGGTGACCGGTTCGGGTCGGGTCGTTCGGATCGGGTCCGGATCGATACGAACCGGATCTAACGAGATCCGGTTCGTATCCGGGGACGGGTTGAAAATCGTCCCCTCGTGGTGGTGGATAGCGTGGCTAGTGTTGTTGTCTTCTTTCTTCTTTCCGTCGTCTTTTTCCTCGCTAAGGCTCCGTTTGGCTGCCATTGCTGGGTTCCTCCAGTCCATTGAAAGAAGAAATTTTGACCCCAACCCTAATCTTGGATTTTGAAACCCTAATCTGGGTTTAGCTCAGATTTTGAGTATTGGGTAATTTGACCCGAACCCTAATCTTGGATTTTGAAACCCTAATCTGGGTTTAGCTCAGATTTTGTGGATTGGGGAGAGGGGGGAGGCTTTTAAGAGGAACTGTTGTGTTTCCTACCACCCATCATTCTATCAATTAAAACAAAAGAGGAGGAGAGTTGAGGGACCAAAAGGGAAAATTTGAAAGTTGTAGTGGTAGTAGGAAAATTAATTGAAGGCTGTTTGAGAGATATTAATAGAGGATGAGTACTAGTTTTGGTTTACCTGATGCAAGACCACTCTTTTTATCTTTTTTTCCTGCTGCAGAACATTGAACAACCGACAAAGTCATGTTCTTCATCTCACACAACCTGCACACTGGTCCAAAGGCCTTGTTAATTATGGCTTCTTTTTTAAAAAAATAATAAAAAAAAGTGTTGGTTTGCATATCTTTTTGTATGATTACTCAAATCCATACCAGGTGGACTGATTGATGAGAGACTGAATGACACAAAGGAGGGATGATGGTTGATAGGACAACTCCTCAAGCTTGTTTGGAAGCATGCTGTTGTAGCATTCTAAATAAACTGGATTTGTGAGCAGTTTAGGAGGATTTGTGATAAGCAAAAACAAGGGGGGCTAAAGTGCTAAACTGTGATACTCCCTCCGTCCCTAAAAGATCGTCCAAAAGGACGGTTTTTGCGGTTTTTAAGAAAATATATAAAGTATGTGAAAAGTTGGTGGGAAAAAGTGAAAAAGTGATAAAGTTGATAGGAATATTTGGTATGGGGGTAGTATATGAGATTAGATAGGGGTAACTTTGTATTTTTGTAGAGAAAAAGTGATAAAGTTGGTGAAAAAGTTGGATAATTAAGTAATATAAGAGATTGAATGAGGGTAAAAAAGGAAAAAATTAGTGATATAAATGGAAAGTTGTTAAAGATGAACAAACAAAGGAGGACGCTCGAAATGGAATACTGGACAATCTTTTAGGGACGGAGGGAGTAATATTTTATTGAGATGCTAGCTAAAAGAAGAAAGATGGGGTTGAGATTCTGGGGAGGGAGAAGAAGGGGAATTGGACCAATTGGTGGGATGTGAATTAAAGAAGAAATGTAAGGGGAGTGGTGGGCCCAGTGGAGAGAGCACTTGTACAGTTTGTATTGTGTAGTTTGATGGTGTGTTTGTGTGTGTGTTGTGTCATATCTTTCAATGGGGCATGCTTTATTGTGGTTGTGGGTCTATGGCCTGCAAAACCCACTACTCTTTTTACTACTGTAGTGGTAGTACCTTTGGAAAGGAATGGGTATTTGTTTGTGGAAATTTTTTCCAAAATAGGCATTTTTGAACTTTTAATTATGAAAATGGGCACGGAAAAAAATTATTTCCCCGTATAGGCACTTTCAGCTTCGGAGACGCGTCTTTCGCTTTTGAGTTGCCCATGCGCGCCTTTGTTAGGCGCACCGTGCGCGCCTTTGTTAGGCGCACCGTGCGCCTATGTTAGGCGCACAACTTTGTTATTTTTTTTTTCAAAATTCGTTATTATTTTTTTTTCAAAATTCGGTATTATTTTTTTTTCCAGAATTTTAATATCAAATTTAATTACAATGAATTAATTCGAAGTATATTCCTATCAAATTTAATAATTTATTTGTTACGGTTTAAGGGAAAGACCGATATACTTATATGTCTGATCAAAAGACGTTATCTCGTTCGATTATCTTCCTCGTTATAAAAACTTAGCTTGTGTATATCTTATATATATATATTTTAGAGGTGTTAAACGGGTCGGATCTCAACCTGAAAGCTCAGATGCCTTATGTAGGCATTGAGAGCTCCAAAACAAGACCTAACTATGCCGTTTGGGACACTCAAATGCGGTTTTAGAGGCTCAAACGCGTTTTTTTGGGAGGCCCCCCAACACACAGGCCCTTCGGTCCTGCCTATAGCCCCCTCTCGAAGAGACCTTAATGACATAAAATATGCCCCGTTCCGATAACCGAGCGCAAAGATATGCCCCTTTTCTCATTCGAGGCCACGACGTCTGTCCACTTCTCCCCAGATTCTGGACTCATGTCGGACCGGAAACCGCCAACCCAAGACTCCACCTCGTGGCTTACGTCGAGACCTTCGAAATGACTGCTCACACGCTTCAAACGGATCACCAAACCAAAAATTATTGCGTTTCACATCCATGTTCCAACCCCTACGCACAATCTTACCGCTGGACAGCAAACTCCAGTTTAAGCTTTATTTATAAATGGTTTCGTATATAACAATGATGCAGCCCGTGGACCGGAAACCGCCGACACAAAGGCGCACGTACTTCGTGCGCTTAACATAGGCGCACGGTGCGCCTAACATAGGCGCACTATGCGCCTAACAAAGGCGCGCATAGGCACCACAAAAGCGAAAGACGCTGGCTGGGCCAGCGTCTCCGAAGCTGATAGTGCCTATACCGGGAAATAATTTTTTCCCGTGCCTATTTTCATAATTAAAAGTTCAAAATGCCTATTTTGGAAAAAATTTCTTGTTTGTGCATCACTACCTTAATCCTCTTTAGGGTTGGAGATTATTCATGGGTGGCCGATTCGCCCGGAAAAATGATCGGAGGTGTGGATGATCGTCCAACCTGATCCGTTTGACATGTGAACGGTATGTTGAGTACGTGAAACGGGTGATGGGTCGAGTTTAGGTGATGTTGCATCCGGCTCATCACATAGTTCGTCACCCGTTGCATATATGGGTGTGTATATGTACATTGTTGATATGTCGAGGTGAAATGGGCGATGAGTTGGATTTAGTTACGGGTTGGATTTAGCGATGATGCATATGTCCTAAACACATTGAAGCGGCCGGCCCCTTTAGACTGCTCATAAATTAAGGTGGGTACAAGAAAAGTATGCAAAATTACGAAAACCGAGTTTGCTAACTCGGTCCAAAACCGCTACCCGCTCACATTCATTGGCAAAAACTTCACTTCATGCCCAATTTGAGCTCATATCCACATTTGTACAAGCCGAGATGGATCCGATGTGAGTGAAGTTTTTCACGGGTGACAAGCGGCGGAAGTGCGGAACGACTTCACCCATACATTATCCAACGTCCTAGCTATTCCGACTCCTAGTCATCTTAGAGATTCAAGAGGTATTGTAACCAATCGTATATGCAAAGCCAAAAAAAGATTGTTTAGTTACAACAATTGTCCGTGTGTAAACTATCCTTGTGTACGTTTTGCAAGGAACATTCAACAAAATGTGACGAAAGTAACCTTACTCTCTTTATGGCGTACGATTGACTTGGGGTATGGATCTCATACCTGAAAAAGGTTTGGGACACATATTGTAATTTGTAACAAAGTACACATGACTAAACCTTATCATCCTGATTATAATATACGTTCATGGTCCTTTTCCTTTCTCGTCGAACATAACCTAGAAGATTGTCAAATTAGGAAACAAATCGCCAACGGATTTGTTATTCTAATAAGCAAACAATATCGTTTGATTATTTTAATCAATCCGATTAAGACCTAGACTACCTAGTCTCCATACATTGCACAAAGAATGCATCTCTTTCCCCACTGATTATAGGCCAGGGATTAATTAAAATAATTAATTAATTAATTCACCAAAAAGGTGTAGTTGTCCACTGGTCCAGGCCATTCTGGTGGGACTCGTGATCGAATTTAAGATTGATTATAATCAATGAATTAAGAAAGCAATGAGTGCTAATCCTTAAGGCCGGATAGGATAAAGGCCAATGATTAAGCTAATTTAAGATTGATAAATTGTGATCAAGCATTTAATTCCGAGCCTATGGTCGGAGGTTTGAATGCGTGGCAAATGCCCCTCCTCTCAGGTCCCCTATATTTTATTCCTTTTTCGTCTTTTATTTTGTTCGGTTTTGTCTTTTTTATATGAAAAGGGAGTGCATGATATGTGTATGAGACCATTTAATATTAGCAATAAAAAAAAAAAGCCAGAGGTCACAATGTATAGTTGACAATGGGAGCGTATTTTTTTCATGCTAGTTGTTGTGTACGTCGACGTCGGTTTAGGTTTGGATGTGAAAAATGGATTTGACATGATCGCTAATGGTTGCCTTAATTGAAAAATAGTGGTGCAAATGGTTGGTGATTTGAGCTTGATTTTAGGGTTTCTTACTTTCTTGTGACTTTAGAAGGGCATATTGTAACCAAAAAGCATCGTTGAGGACGAGTTCGTACATTATGATACCAAGAATGATCAAATAGTGACCAAAAAGCATCCACGGTCCACCCATTAAGGCTCTCTCATATAGTCTTCTTTGGTATCAAAACGAGTCACGTAGTACCCGTTAGGTAGATCCACAACGTTCACCCCTCCCTTCGGGCTTCCACAATTCATGCAGCCTTTTTCTCCACAATGACATGCGGAATCATAGTCCCTAGCGACTTGATCACGAGTGATCCTTCCCAAATCGACGGCAAGGTTTGAAGAACTTCGTGGTTAAGAGAGAAGACATGATCAGTGTTCCTGCACCACTCTCCCATCAAGAAAAGCATCGTCCAAAACCCTCCTCTTGTCACCGTTGCTTCTTGTTATAAGCTCCTTCCAAAGTCGTTGTTGGTTATCTACCATCATGATCCCCCAATGCCAGGAGAGGGGGGGGGTCTCCGAACAACCGCTGGAGTCGGTATTGACTGAGAGACGTGTGAAAACTAGATCAAAATTCTCTGCGCGTGGGGCACGTTCTTTTTTGCAAAGCAATCAAATGGAAAATTGATCGTTAAAAAGAACATTTGTGTACGAACTTTCTTCGATCCCCTTTTTTTCGTTGTAATAACATAAGTGTCTTCTATGGATATAAAAAAACATGCTAAAATATTATTATTAGTACTTATACTCCCTCCGTCCCAAAAGATCATCCCAAAGGTCGGAAATCTCATGGATTAAGAAGAATTTAATAAACTATATTGAAAGTTTGATAATATAGGTAAAAAATGATCAGGTTGATGAGAAAGCTGAATAATAGAGGATAATATATGAGATTAGGTAGGGATAATTTTATAGAAAAAAATGATAAAGTTGATGGAAAAATTGAATAATAAGGGGTAATATGTGTGATTGAATGAGGATATTATTATAAAAAAAAGTAGATAGAAATAGGAAGAAGTGAAGGTGGACAAAATTTTCAAGACGCCTAAGAAGGAATACGTACAATACAAATTTTTTGGGATGCAAGAGTGGTAATTAGGGACTCGGGTCAAATACAATGAGACAAGTTGGCTTAATACTAACAAGAATTTGCAGGTTTGAGCACCGTGGGATGCTCGTCTTGTGTTTATGATTGATTTTGGAATGTAATGGAGTGATACATTTATTTAGTGCGAGTTTAGTTAAGAAGGTTAATTGTATACAAATCCAAAGCCTAGCTACCTCGGTTAACTATTCAGTAAAGCAAGCTTTGATTTCGAAAGATTTGGGAGTTTTGTCCCATAATATTTATATTAATTAATCTAAACTAACGTTCTCCTCATTATTTACATATCTAACACCTACCAAAACCTCATACCTTCAACCACTGAATTGGGCTTTGGAAGGTTTTAATTTTAAACAATTTTTGGAACACCTATCCACAAGACACTCCATATTCGAAAACCTCTCCTCCCCGTAAACTATTTGTGAGATTCTGGTGGGTCGAGAGAACTGAGTGACATGTCGGAATAAATTTAACCATTTCTAGTGGGATTAGCTCACTCCTTCCGATGCGGGGAAGAGCTCCTCCAACACGCCCCCTCAAGTGGCAGGCTAGTTATCACTTGGACAAACAGGTTTAGCATCTCATTCTCTTTATAGCTAGCCTAGAAACGGACGGTGACATCTCAATCTCTTTTTAGCCAACTCGACCCAAAGAACGAGCAGGTAGCTCATAAATCTAAACCCAAGCCCAAATAGCCAGGAAGAAACGGAACCAGACCGGACCTGCTCTGATACCATGTGAGATTCTGGTGGGGTGTGAGAACTGAGTGACGTGTCGGGGTAAATTTAACCATTTCGTATATAAAGTCGGGATCCACCTTTCTACCCAAAAGCTTAAACGAATGGTTCGGGTTTTACATCCCATTATATACTAGTGGGATCAGCCCACTCCTTCAAATGTGGGACGAGCTCCTCCAACACAATTTTGTCAAATGAAGCAATAGGTTGATAAATGGGTGCAAATACAATATGCTCATGTTTACCAAAAAAACAATATGCTCATTCAGGAGAAAAGGATATAGCTTGTTGAAATAATGTATGTAGCTTCTCCGGATACGTACTGAACTTATGGCCCATTCCAAGTACTGGACGAAAAGTTGGGCCGATCCCAAATAACCCAATAGTAAAGTCCAGTTTAACATGTGAAAGATCTTTGAAATCAAATTTGAGTACATAAATGTTGGTATTTGTGTATGCATGCATAAAATGGTCCTTAATTCGATCAAAAAAATAAAATGGTCATTAAAAATAAATAAAAAATATTTATACAAATTTTTTTGGGTCAATTTATCATTCATTTTTACAAAAAATAAGCTCCTTTTACCCTACACCCAATAGCTTTATCTAAAATATTAACTTCTAAAATATGATAAGAATTTAAGTTAGAAATATCACCTTTATCTACCAATAAGTAGGGAGGATTGGCCTGAAACCAAAATGAACCGAGCCAAAAAAACTGAACCAAACCGAAATTCGTGAATTTGGTGAACCGAAAACGAACAAAAGAATTTCAGTTAGGTTTTGTTTTCGATCTTCGATAAATATATGTATTTAGCTATACTCCATCCATTTCAAAATAGTTGTCCAAAAGATCGCTTTTTCTTATTTCATAATACTTGTTCATTTCAAAAAAATCTCCATCTCTTTCCATTGATACCCTTAATAATTACTCTATCATAATCATATACACTTTTCCATGTTTCTTTAACCTAATAATTAACTCTACATTTGATATGGGTAATAATGTAATATAGGAAAAACAATTCTTTCTTAATGCATATGCAAATACGATTTGGACAATTATTTTAAAATAAAAGGAGTACTTAAAAAAGGCCGTTTAGTATAAATTCTTACATTTTTTTGTTGGCCTCAAAAAGAAAAACAAACACTTCTTGTTGAGAAGCCGTAGTTAAAAATAAAAGGCCATCTTGAATGTCCCCATATTCCAATTCTATATTAAAACAACCATATTTTTTGTTTTGTTTTCTTATCATGATTTCATCAATGATGTTTAGACTAAGTGGGTGACCATCAACCGATCATATGTAGACAAAAGTACACTCCCACAACTAAAATTTAGTAATCCATGCAAGCATAAAGCCACCACGAAGAGATAAGATTGTAAAGTACATGCAACAACTCTTTCATTAGTTTGTTCTCAAACTCCTTTAATTAAAATGAAAAGGCCAAATCATATCCAAAACCTAAAAAATGTTCTAGTTTTCCAAAACTAGTGACGAACATAATCTCACTCCCTAAGCCCTCAAGGGGCATTTTAACAATTAGAGGGGAAAAAAAAAGTTATGTAATCAGGCTACATAGGATAACTCGACTCATTACATCATTAAACAACAATAAAAAGATCTCATAAAATAGTATAAACAATACGCGGAACCTTAATAGAAAATTAAAACCAACTGAAGCAAGACGATCCACATTGGTATTCACCTCGAAACTTAATCTCACTTTATATATACAATTAATACATTAGTACCACGTAATTTGCATTAGGACAATCATAATGTACGTGTGTGTGACGTGTCCCGGCCTAAAAAACAAAAATAATATATGTGACGTGGCAAGACAGTTTTTTTAATAGGAATAAACGCGGGAAGGGCTCCCATATTCCCTCCAACCAACTCAAACTCGAATTATTTTTCCTTTTTCTAAATAAGAAAAATCAGGCTCCAACTAACGGTCTCTTCTCTTCAAATATCCGCAGAATTTAAAATTCAAAAAAATAGAGAACTGTCTTGCAAGTTGCAAAGATGGAAACAGACGAATCTCATCCAATAATCCGTCAACCCAAATCCAAATCCTAATCAAGACTAGTTGATCAGTCAATTGAACAATCATTCTTTCGTTTTCATCCTCATCATGTTAACCATCAACAAATAATCCCACTCACACCCAATTTTTTTCCCCAAAATCGGAAATTAGGGTTTTCCGAAATCGAGATCGAAATCGGAGTGAAGAAGACGAACGAGGATGAATTCGGAGGTGGAGGAAGGGCGCCTATCGACGTCGCCGTTGCTGGTGGCGTCGACATCGGACCTGAAGAAGCCGTTTCTGCACACGGGGAGTTGGTACAAGCTCAACTCCTCGCCGAGCATGTTGAGCGGGTCTGGTTCGTCAATGATGCTTCGTGATTCGTCCGTTTCCGTGCTTTTCTGCGTGCTGATCGCCGCCCTTGGTCCGATACAGTTCGGCTACACTGTAAACCCTAGATCTCTCTCCAACTCTCTGTTTCATCCGTCTGTTCAATTGGGATAGGGTTTTATCTGATCGGTTTTGATTGTGCTTGTGTTTGAAGTTTGGGTATTCTTCGCCTACCGAGTCGGAGATGATGTCGGATCTAGGTCTCACCAGTAGTGAGGTGAGATTATGTTTTTCAATCTGTTGCTATACTGATTTGTTCTTCTGAAGAGTTTGAAATCTGATTGTCTTGGGGATTAATGTGCTTATCTGCTGTATTATTGATGATCAATGTTTGTTTGTTTTGGGTTGTTAATGAGACCAGTTTTCGCTGTTTGGATCTTTGGCGAATGCTGGAGCAATGGTTGGGGCAATAGCCAGTGGTCAGATCTCTGAATATATTGGAAGGAAAGGGGTATGATTTTTCTTTACAAAAATCCAGATACAGTGATAATCGGGTGATGATAAGTGAAATGAATAGCATATTTATGGATGTATGTTATACAGTTACTACTAATATCTCATTCAGTACCATAAAAGTCCATCTTCCCTTTCAATTTTAACAATGGGTCCAATTAGCAGTGCCCATAAGAGAAAGAGAAACTACATACTGGGCCACAAATGTACTATTTGGATGCTGCAATTGAGTTTTTATGATTTCTAGAAAATCCTCATTGGTTGGAGCTCCATGGACCAACAGTCTCTGTTATCAATTGAATCCTTTCACAATCAACATTCTAACGTGCCTATATCAAATCACAGTCACTGATGATTGCTTCGATACCTAACATAATCGGATGGCTGGCTATATCGTTTGCCCAAGTAAGTACATCCCGTTTACCTTTATTGCCTTCACATCTCAATCATTCATGATTTGTGCTTGACTTCCAATGTGGAAACTAATTGCTCTGGGTATGATCTTGTTTAGGATTCCTCTTTTCTCTACATGGGTAGACTACTGACAGGTTTTGGTGTTGGCGTTATTTCATACACGGTTCGGTTTTTTATCAACTCTTTCTTTCTTTCTTCTTTTTTTTTTTTTTTTTTTTTTTCCTGTGGTGTGGTTTTTAATGTTTTTTTGTGTGATATATTGATTGCTTGCTTGTAGGTGCCAGTCTATATAGCTGAAATTTCACCCAAGGACTTGAGAGGGGGCCTTGGAGCAGTGAACCAGGTTTCTACTACATTTGCTTGAACATTTATGTCAACAGGTGTATCTTTAAGTTATCAGACAAGCACAATGACTGAATGGAAATTGTCGATTTCATTCTGCAGCTTTCAGTCACAGTTGGAGTGATGATTGTCTATTTGCTTGGGATATTTGTAGGATGGAGGATACTTGCTGTGCTAGGTGATACACTTCTTGAATAAGTTTTATGTCTTATGTCATTTTTTGATGAGTCATCTTTCAAATGTTGAGTCGATTTACTTATCGAGAATATTGATACAATTGTACAGGAGTCTTGTCATGTGCGGCTTTGATACCTGGTCTATTTTTTATTCCTGAATCACCTAGATGGCTGGTAATTACAGTCAAAGATCTATAAACTTCATTTCATGAAGATTCGGCTGAGCTTATAGTTTATCTAAGATATACATGGTTTTCTTATGCCATTTCAGGCCAAGATGGGGAAGTTAGAGGAAGCTGAGCTGTCTTTGTTGGTTCTGCGAGGATTTAGTGCAGATATATCTACTGAAATTGAAGAAATTAAAGTATGTTCTTGATAGATTCTCTAACCCTCTATCTATGTGGATCTCAATGTAACATATAATACAATGTTCCACTAGTCCAAATTTCGATTGAAAACTCCTAGCCGTTGCTAATACTCCCTTGGGATGCAGAGTTCCGTGAAATCATCAACCCGAACGACAACAATTCGTCTTCGTGACCTTAGGCGTAGAAGATATTGGCACCCTTTGATGGTAGAATGGTTTTCTGGACATTTATTGTTTTTACTATTCCATTCTTTGGAATTGATCAAATAAGTCAGAGATTTTGATCTTATCACTTATATGGACATTGATATTGGTGCAGCTAGGAATTGGTCTACTTGCACTTCAGCAGCTTAGTGGTATTAATGGAGTGTTTTTCTACTCCAGCACTATCTTTGCGAATGCAGGTTAGCAGAAATTGTCCCCCTTTGACAGTAAATTCTGAACGTAGCATTCGTCTGGTGGTAGTGCATTTCTCTATTAGCAGAAATCCGATGGAAAGTTTTTTATAGAAAAGTTAACTTTCTGAATATAGACATGCATTTACATATATTATGTTCAACTTACACAGGCGTCTCACAAGAAAAAGTTGCCTCACTTGGCCTTGCGGTGGTGCAGGTGAGATTCGAAGGCCAGTTTTGTTTTGTCTCTGCTTCTACTTTATATGCAAGATTGAGTGCATCTCTTTTATTCAATCAAAACTTTCTTCTAGGTTCTTGCAACTGGGATTTCCACCTGGTTAATGGACAAGGCCGGGCGTAGAATCCTTCTTATAGTATGTTCTCAGCAACCCTTATTTCATATGGAAAATTTCCTTGAACAAGGGAAACAAATGTAGGAAAATTGTACCTAATTGCTAAATGGATCTTTATACTATAGGTATCCTCTATTGTAATGGCGATCAGTCTGGCCATAGTTTCAGCAGCATTTTATGCAGAGGTTTGCTTCTGTTCTAATATATGTTAACTTTGGACAAACAAAATACTCGTCATTAGTTTCTGATGCTCCAATTTATTCACAGGCGGCTATATCAGAAGACTCTAACCTTTATAGTGTGATGGGTTACTTAGCTGTAGCTGGTGTTGTGGTATGATATTTTAAACTGCGCTCCACACAGTTCTCTAACCATGTATTCACTGACCTAATTCTGTTGGCTATTGTCAATATCATTCTAGGGTATGGTGATTGGCTTTTCTCTCGGACTTGGACCCGTACCATGGCTTATAATGTCAGAGGTACAACCTGAATAATCAATTTCAGATTCAAGGCCATGCTTAGAAACTCAAGCCTGCTCTTTGTAATTTGATTTTTAATTGCATTACTGATTAAGGACATGTTTTGCATAGTATTTACATACTGTATTAATTTATCTTACAATGTTGTAATTGTCTTTCTTTTTTTAATCAGATTCTGCCGGTGAATATAAAGGGTCTTGGTGGTAGTGCAGCTACTATGACCAATTTCTTGATGTCATGGATCATCACCTTGACTGCGAATACGATGCTAGAATGCAGCGAAGGAGGTAATGTGTTTCATTGTTTTTGTCCATGGCTTGAAAGTCTTGCTTTTGTACCTATTAGACCAGTCTCTTTATAGTTAGCTTACGGAAATGGCCATTTTCTGTTCTAAAAGATGTCAAAACTTGAAACTACTACAGGCACATTTACCATTTACACAGTGTTTGCTGTCTTGACTGGAGTATTTGTAGCAATGCTTCTCCCAGAGACCAAAGGCAGGGCTCTTGAGGAGATCCAATCATCTTTCAGATAATCCGGACACGAGATTGATGTATATTCGCGCCTATATACATTCATATCCCTTGCTGCTTCACCTCTGTATTGGCTGAAGCAAACAATGGGTGCAAAGATTTGCCTTCAACTATTCGCATTCGCTCAGTGTCCATATCTTACATGTTGATTCTTTTCGCGGGTTGTATAGAGAAAACATTTGTTCAAGAAAGTAATGAAAGGAAGAAGATCAAAAGTTTTGATTGATCCTTTGTTTCAGAAATTAGCAAACCCAATTCCTTATTGGTTCTTAGCATTAGACCTGCCAAGATTTCTTCTTCTTCTTTTCTTATTGAGTTTTGAAACAATAAATCTTGTGTCGATTTCGTGCATTATTACGTTCGTGATTTTCGTTGCTTGGTTGTGCTAATTTGGTTCCTTGGTGAGATTGTTGTCTTGGCTTTGTTGATCAATCAATATGTTGTTAACCTCTTGTAGGTTCATTAGCAGGATCATCTATACATATTCCAACAAATTGACAAATTGATCATTCTCTTTTCATATAAATATTGTTCATCATTTGATGGAAGACGTGAGATCTTACAAGGAAATTAACAAATTGGATTCCTCATGTCTTCAAGAGTTAACACACCACACATTTCACTTCTTTTTTGAATCTTACAGTTCATAAATATAAATCATCAATAAAACTTTAACCTGATAACACACATTAATCGCTTCCGAGAATTCATTTTTTGCTTTGACGTCACTTGTGGGATTCTTCCGGATAATACAACGAACCGAGAAAACGCTTGAGACACCTTGTGTAGGCACAGGGCCGCTCTAGATGAACCAGATGGCCTGCCTTCTTTATGCCTTCGTATGTCGCCTTTTCGCCTAGTTGCCTGCACATCACAATTCATGAATGAAAGTCTCAATGAGTTCATCAATTATTATTATCATCATAATTTGATTAAAAGGTTCTGTTGTGTTTTAGAATGAACATACTCTTTCATGTTCTGGGCAAGCTCCATTCTGAAAATTTGATCATTTTCGCCCCACAGAAGATGGATCCTCTGTGTAAAGTTAGGAATAGTGAAGTTTTTGTTGGAGATGACCAGAGCCTCTAACAGTTCACTTCTTTCCTTTCTGTTGGTAAACATTACCTGCATAAATTAATTTAAACAAGCCTGTCAAAATGATGTCTATTTAAATGAACCAAAAAAAAAAAGAGGGAGAAAAAGTAAATGAATTATATCTATATTTATGTTGATTTGAAGCAACTTGATCATCGAACCAATTCATTTATGATCACCTTAGCCCAGAATATTCAACGATTGAAGTCACACCACATTAATTTCATAAATTGACCCATTGAAAATTGTTGTGTTGCAAGTTATTTGCACATGGAAAGATTGCAGAAATCAGAAATGGTGTTTTCATCATTCAATTGGGACTGATTCTTTGCACTTATGAGTGTGCTAAGGAAGGTCCATGTAGCTGTCACATACTCACATTGAACTATTGAAGAGTCAGGCAATTGTGATTGTTTTGTGGTGCATTGGCTATCACAAACAAACAATGGATCCATGTATTTCAGTACTAAAAAAATGGAATAAAATGCAGAAAGCAACCCTTTAATACTTCAACTTTGGAGAAAACCATCCCTTAATTCTGTATTTGTAGTAAATGACCCGTTAAATTTAAATTTGTGCAATAAACCACCCCTTAGATCAACATTAGCAAGAAACCACCCGTTATATATACAAGTTTGCTCAAGACCATCCGTTAAATTGGAAATTATAAAAAATTATACAAATTAGTACATAAATTAAAATTTGATTATATCTTTTTAATTATAATATTATTATGCCAATTTATTTATGTAAATGAAAATAAAAATCAATTATGTTGTGGATAAATATTTTTGACATAATTATATAGGTATACATAAAGAATTTCTTATCACATTCTCTTTAAATGGTTTTAATTACTTTTCTTTAAATATATCCTAATTAGAATATACACATGTTCACATTATAACTTATTTTTAATGTTTTCATTTAACATGTATAAATTAGTATGATGACAACAACAATGATAAACATTAAGGATAAATAAATTAAATTACCTTTTAAATCTACTCACAATCACATCAATAAACATTTGAAGTTTTAAATTTAATGGGTGGTGTTGTGTAAACTTATATATAAACGGACACTTTTTTATAAATTTGGTTTAACGTGTGCTTTGTTGCACAATTTTATGTTTAACGGGTGGTTTTCTACAAATATTTATTTAAAGGGTGATTTTGTGCAAAAATGAGTATTTAAATTGGTTTAATGCATTTTACCCAAAGAAAAATACCACATTTATATCACAATATTAGTCCTAATAGTAGTATACTTTTAAAATACCAGTCCAAAACTGAAAAATACCATAAGTTGCGAATTGAGTCTCTCTTTTTTTGCAGCACACATAAAATTGGAATCACGGACCAAAAGTTAACAAATTTACCGACTTACCGTTTACAAAATTTGAAATTCATTGATGGCTATGGAAATATTACCTGTCATCATTTATTGAACCACAGGTATTTCTTCAATAAATAGACAAAATAAGGATTTAATGCCTCCACAATAGAGAAACTTTAGGGATTTCTTAACCAAATAAGAAAAAGGGAAAACAGAAAAATTCTGACAAAATCAGAGAATTGCAAAGAATAGCACACAAGAAATTTTAGGGATTTTGGTAACATGTCAGAGATTTGTCTTTAAATCCATATTGATACAAAACTAATTCTTGTGTAGTGTTTGTAAGTTTGTAACCAATCCAAAGATAAATCAAAGTAGAGAAATTTTGGATAAGACATTGTTCGTGAGGGTCGAATCGGGGTGTTTAAGTGTTTGACTAGAAGACAATCAAAGTATTCAACAAAAAAAAAAGACAATAAAAGTAGATTTCTAGGTGCACCTAAATTCAAACTAACCTCAAGATAATCCTTATGAAGACAATCCGGAAACCAAAGATTCTTAAAGGTGGCTATCTTGAGCAGCGCCTTCAAGCCCTTGACCGACTCCGGTAGGAGAAGCTCCGACGACGATTGGAACCCCATGCGCGAGAGCTCAGAGTCGCTGATGGTCTCCGTCATCGCGAGGATAGAGCCGGAGACCACAAGCGCCTCCACCAACTCGGGGTGGCTCTCCGCCCACTACACCATTCTGGTGATTTAGCGACCACAATTTAGCGACCAAGAAACAATGGACGCCAATTAGCGACCACATGGACGCTGAATAATAAATAGAAATTAAAAAAATTATTTGCGGCCACATGGTCGCCAAATTAGCGACCATAGTTTTTTTGGTCGCCAATTTGAACCGGGAAATATTGGCGCTAGAAATTAGCGTCCAGGTGGAAGCAAAAAGGGGCGTCCACTTGGACGCCAACTGGTCGCTATTTTTTAATAGGCGGGAAATTTAAAATTTTTGATTATTTAGCTACCAACTGGTCGCTATTTTACTACCACATGGACGCCAATCACGAATTTTTTGATTTTTGCTGAATTTTTTAATAGGCGGGAAATTTAATTTTTTTTGATTATTTAGCTACCAACTGCTCGCTATTTTACTACCACATGGACGCCAATCACAAATTTTTAGATTTTTGCGGGAATTTTTTAATGGGCGGGAAATTTAATTTTTTTGATTGCTTAGCTACCAACTGCTCGCTAAATAACGACCACATGGACGCCAATAACCAAATAGTTTAATTTTTGTTGGGAATTTTTACTACCATTTGGACGCCAATTATCAATAAAAAATACTTTTGGCGTCCACCTGATCGCTCCTAATTTTACTTAATATTTTTTTTCACTAAATCGGTATATTTGTGATATTATGTTCCGTATTTGTGAGGTATGGCTCAAAACCACGACTCCTCGCCTTCCCATGCCTAGGTTTACAAATTTCTGCCATCGCTCGCTCAAAACCACGATTCTCCGCCACCGTCTCCCCTGTCACGCCTCGCCTTCGCCCACCTCTGTCGCCTCCGCCATCGTCTCCCCTCACTCGCCACCGTCTGTCGCCTCCGCCATCGTCTCGACTCCCCACCGTCTCCCCTGACTCGCACCTGAGTCGCTCGCTTCACGCCGCTAGCTAGAGTTTGTCTCGCCACCGTCCTCCGACTCGGCAACCCACGTCGTCGCCGTTGTCGCCTCCCCCAGTCGCCGCCGCTGCTGTTCTTCGCCCAGTCGCCGCTGCAGTTCTTCGCGAAGTCGCCGTTGTTCCTCTTCGCCCAATCGCTGTTGTTCTTCGCCCAGTCGCCGCCGATTCCACCTTCACCTCGCCTTCGCCGTTGTTGTTCTTCGCCCAGTCGCCGCCGATTCCACCTTCACCTCGCCTTCCAATGGGTATTTAACACATCAGGTATGTAATCCAACCCTAATTCTGCTCGATCTAAGGTGCATTCATGACCGATTTTTGCAAGTCGGCGCTCGTTCGTGACTGATTTTGACAATTGTTATGGTTTGAACTTCAACAGTGATCGGATGGAAGAGTGATCTACTACCACATTGCAGAGGAATACGGCAGTGTAAACGAGGATCTACTACCCTCTTCGACTACAGGTTCGCTTTTTCTTGACTCTTGAATTAGTTCCGTCCATGTCCTTTGAAGATAGCATTGCTGATTTTTTAGGGTTTTGCTGTTGAAGTTTCTTCTTTTCTGCATTTTGGTTTGCTATGTGTATTGTCGGAATCGGTGGCTAATTAGCCAATCATGCAACAGCTTGATTGTTGTTCATATGTGTGTTTGGTTAGTAGCACCTTCATCTTCTCTATCCTCACTTGTCCTGATTGATCTCCATCAGCTTGTTTTCTTAGTTGTCCTGATTGATCTTATACAATCCATCTTCTCTATCCTCAATTGTAACACCTTCATACAAATCTTTTTAAAGCGGACAGTCAATTGATTTCAGCCAAGCAATCTGTACCATGATCATAGCACTTTGCAATATGAATAAGAAAGAAACAACAATCACTAACCCTTCATTACTTAAGTGTGGTTTTCTTTCAACTTTTCACAAAAATAACACTTGTGGTTATAGGAACTGCATTCCTCATAACTTCTATCAACATCAAGCTTTAAACTTTGTTTTTGCAATCTTGATTTGCCATATTATATAAGATCTGGCTCCAAGAGCTTCAGCAATGACAAATAAGCCAGGTGACTACTATTTGAACTCTGAAATTTACTGTCTGTCCTGACCAATGCGTGATTTCTTTTTGCATGCTCAATGGTTTTCTTACTTAGATACACACCATGGGACGCCCTCGTGCACCTCGGCCTGATGCGCCGTCATCGGCGGATATTCAGACACCGGGGACACACATGTCAGCATCCTCTCAAATTGATGATGCAACGCAGCCAACCATAGACATCCCGAGCGGAAGGCTGTCTACTACTACACCGGTGCCTGAACATGAGGCTGCAAACATAGTGGCGGCTGACCCAGATGCAGTTGATGATGCATCCGCAATACCGATCATACAACCCCAGCGTCGATCACTTGGGTTTGACACAACCCGGGTTTGGTCGCTTAGCATTGTCAATGGTGATAGGTATTTGTGGTGGATTGATTGATTTTGTGTGTTTGTTGTCATACACTCTGTCATTCATTCAAACCTACTATTTTTACTAATGAAATGCACATCTTTTCTAAACTTGTAGATTGGAGCCATCTAATGAAGTAGCACGATGGATCTCAACCATTTGGCAAGAGCAACCTGATGCCAATGCTTGGGATTTCCAACACGCAAGTCAGGCTACTAAGAATAGATGGTTTGACGCTTGGAGGGTAAAAGTTTAATTCTTGGATGATTGTTATATTTGATTGCTAGTTGCTGCTTTTTATTCGTTATTGAATTAAATAACATCTTTTTGTAATTGTTTGTGTTAGGCACACTTTACATGGGATGAGACTGAACCTGGTATGGATATGGAGACGATTCGTCGGCTGTGGAATGATAGAGCGCAGGAAGGATATAATGATATGGTGGGAAAGGCTCATAGAAAAGATAAGAAACCAGATTGGGTTCAACAAAAACCTTGGGACAGCTGGAAAGTGGTGTGGGACACACCAGAGTTCAAGGCTAAGTCCCTAAAACAAAAACAGAACCGAGCTGCAAATCCACACCTACACACTAGTGGATCTAGATCCCATTCAAAGGTTCGAATGGACATGGTAAGTTGAAATCATTACTTAAATATAATGTGTTTTTGACTCAATTTAATCGCATATAATTCTCTCTAAACAGCAGTTCGTTATTTAGTATCTCAAAACTGTATTATGCAAATTATATATTGTCTTCAATTTTTTTAAATTTTTTGTAGGTGGCAGAACTTGGCCGGGAACCAACACCTCTAGAATTGCACATCAAGACGCATAAGAGGAAGAAGGATGGAGAGTTCGTAGACAATCGTTCCCGTCGAATTGTTGTACGTATTAATTATAAATTACTGCATGGACAGCTTAAATTGTCATTTCAATAAGTGAATCTGTGCTGAGTTTGTGCTGAATCTGTGCTGAGTTTGTGCTGAATCTGTGCTGAGTTTGTGCTGAATCTGTGCTGAGTTTGTGCTGAATCTGTGCTGAATGTGTTGATTTGTTATAAGTTGCTGAATAAACATGTTTTTTTTGTTGCATATACAGAGTTGGTATGCCTATACAAAGCTGGCTTATTTTGAGATGTAGCTGAAAAAAATTACAGAGTTAGTATTATGAGATTTTTGTTGATTTTGAGCTGCCATATTTTTTACATTCTGAATTTGTGCTGAGAGTTAGTATATAGAATTAGTATTTTGATGTATCTGAAAATTTGTGTTGATTTTAAACTAATTAGGTATTCTGAAAATTAGTATACCTAGCTGGCATATTTTGAGAGTTAGTATACATAATTTGTGTTGATTTTAAACTATTTAGGTTTTCTCAACAAAGTTTTGCTTTTACATTCTTTCATTTTGATGCCTTTGTTGGGTTCATTAACTATCAAACTGTGTAATTATGTATATAGTCCTTAGTTTTGGCACTCCTTAGGCTTCATGCAAGGTTCTTTAGTATCTGAAGCTACCTTTTTGTTCCATCATTGCCTATGACTTCAATCAACAGAATCTGTTTTAAAAATTGGCCTTTTATGCTTGCCTGTGAAGTCATCTTACTAGTTCTTCTAAGTGCTTAGATGATTTCGCTAATTTCACAGCTTTATTACTCTTTAACTGCTTGTCATGTTAGTTTAGTAATTTGTAATCAGGACATCAACTAAAAACTTGAATAATATCAGAAGCTGTTTTGTTTCAATCATGGCAGCAAAAAGAAGACTGCAATCGCAAGATGGCTTTTTATGTTTCATCTTTCAATTTAACATTTCTTACATAACTCAGCAGATTTGTTGCATCTATAGCTGCTATAGATGCTAAAAAAACACCATGCTATTAGCTTGATGTGAGATTTTTTTTTTGACAACGATGTGAGATCTTTTTGAATGTGTAATTCCATACCCGTTTTTTTGTGTTTTATTTGTTTATTGTGCAGGAGCGATCTCAAGAAGTTATCACTCAGAGGTCTACTCAATCCAACACTCCATTGTCTTATCAATAGGAATGCGATGCCTATTTAGAGGCTGTTGGAGGGGTTGGACCGGGAGGAGCTATAGCGGGGCTCGGGTCTGCTGCTTCTCATTTCTATGGAGATCAAATTAGAGCTCCCCGAAAAGTGCCCCCTCGAATGGTAGAGCTTCAACGCGAGAACGAGACTTTGCGTTCTCAAATAGTCACTCTTACAGAAGCCCAAGCAACCCAAGCTACACAAATTCAAAGCAACAACACCCAGATTGAAGAGTTAAGGGCGAACCGTCCACCACCGTCCACCTCTTGATGATTGCTATGTATAAATTGTTAGGGGCAGTATAAACCTTTTGGTATAGTAACTACTAACGTAGCTTGGATTAAGGGTAGTATAAACACCTTAATTACTTTTGTCCATCTGTTAATCATGCAGATACTAGGATTAAGGGTACTATAAACACCTTAATTACTTTTGTCCATCTGTTAATCATGCAGATACTTATTAGATTAATGAAATTAACCTTTTGGTATATTTAATTCCGGCTCTAAATTGTGTTTTATAAAAAATTTACGCACTAATTGAAAAACCAAAATTAAAACAATTTTATATGAAAAAACCCTGGATGGCGTCCACTTGGAAGCTAATTGGCGTCCACTTGGTAGCCAACTTCACGTCTGAATTTAGCGGTCACTTGGAAGCTAATTGGCGTCCACTTGGTAGCCAACTTCACGTATGAATTTAGCGGCCACTTGGAAACTAATTGGCGTCCACTTGGTAGCCAACTTCACGTATGAATTTAGCGGCCACTTGGAAGCTAATTGGCGTCCACTTGGTAGCCAACTTCACGTCTGAATTTAGCGACCAAGTGGACGCCAATTAGCTTCCAAGTGGTCGCCAAATTAATTAGCGGCCGCACATTTAGCATCCACATTTGGCGTCCAAAATTTGGTCGCTGAATGCGTTCGGCGTCCAAATTCCATGATTTGGCGACCACAATCTTGGTCGCTAAATCACCATTTTTTTGTAGTGGCCATCTTGAAGGCCACCATGCCGCCGTAGCTGAACCCCACCACCGTGCACTTTTCGACCCCGAGCGTCTTTAGTGCCTTGGCTAGGCACTCCGCCTGGAACGCCGGCGTCCTGTCGGCGTTGTTGGTGGTGGACTCGCCGAAGAACAAGAGGTCCGGCACGTAGACTGAGTACTTCTTTGTCAATGCCCCTATCTAGAGCAAAAACATTGATTGATTGGTTAAGTTGTTGGCTACTTTTAGCTAAGAAAAATGGTCTAGCTAATTATATGAAATTAGCTAGGGTCTTTCACTATACAAGTTACAAACTTTTGTAACGAAAAACTTGTTACAAGTATTGTTTTTGTAATTTTCCATGCATTGTTGTAATAGTTGATTAATTGATACCATAAATAATAACACACAAAACCAATTTATATCATGTATCCGTATACGTAGGGTCTGGGAGTTGAGATATACGCATCCATATCCGAGGAGAGTGTTTTCGCGAACTATAAAAATTTAAAGTTTTTACTAATACCATACAAGAACAAACATAAATTAAAGTTGAAAGCATATAGGAAATTAATTAGTCACCTGAAATTGCCAAGTGACAATGCCTTCGGCGGCGAAGCCATGGACGAGGATGACGGCGGGTTTCGGCTTTCGGGGTTTTTTAGGAGGCTTGAGGGTTTCGGAAGGAACCCAGAAGTTCATGGTGGTTCCGGGCTCGATCTCGACGGACTGCGGAGAGATCCCGGCCATCTTCATTAGCCCATGTAAGAGAGGCTTTTGAGCTGCCACAAGATTCACCATTTTTGTTTTTTTCTCTCTATTTTTCTGATGGTCTTTAAGTTGTGTTAAGATAGGGAAATAAGTAGGTGCTTTTAAAGGAGAGCTCGCAAGTTCTAAGGAAGGACAAGGTTTTTAATTCGGTGATTTGCACGCAACCAAAGTTGCACTAACTTAGCCAATTAATGCCACCAAGTTGGATATGAAGAATTTGTTATCCTAGAAAGTTAGATGAAATTACTAGCTAATTAATGTTTGATAGTGAATATACTTTGTACTTTCTGAAAATTGACGAATGATGTGGGAATATAAAAATGACACAAAGTTATCAATTATGTAACCACTAACCAATCTAACACAAGTACATTTTTTTTTTGTAATTAGGAACTCGTGTTTTTTCTATAATATTTCATAATGCCCATTATAAATTTAATTAAAATTTAAAAATAATATATCTTTTTTTTGGGGTTGAGGGTGGAAAATAATACAGTACGGAGTATATCTTAAGAAAATCCTAATTAATCTTACAAAATCACACCGGTTAATTGAAGATAGTTATTTTTTTTGATCAAATAATTGAAGATAGTTATGATCACCTGCCGGCTGCCGCTAAAAAAAATCAAAATTTTAAATATTGACTTTGCTTAGATTAATTTTATTTAGGATCTCAAATTGGTTAGAAACTTGATTCCTAGGATATAACTAGGATTTCTATCATTTCACCCAGCTAATTCATATGTCAATATGTCATCATACGTAACAAATTTTGATGGGTAAACCACAATTGCTTGCACAAAATCTGAAATTATGGTATTTGGTTGGGGAGTTGTTCATGATGGTTTGTAAGAGGTTGTTTAGGGTTCGATCAACTACACTGCCTATAATTCAACCACTACATTCGTTTGATTCCGTTTTCATGTGCGAAATTAGGGCCCACTTGTTCAATTCTTCAATCTGAGTTTTTAGATTTCTTTATCTTTACTACAATCCAAAATTGCACATTTACATTTGCTCTTCGATCACCAAACTAGCTCATGTCTAAATTAATCCAAGGACACATACAAAAAAGGGGAAATAAAAATACAAGATCAGTCATTGATTTTACTGAATCATTTTCTTCATTAATTTATATTTATATTTTTCTTTTAAGTTTAGAAATCTATTTCATATTCTTCGGTATGGATGCTCTAATACTGTTACGTAACATACTATGTAAGTCGGTAAGAGATGAAGGGTGGAAGTAGTCAATCTCCCTATTAGACCTGTCAATCGGGTCGGGTCGGGCGGGTTCGGGTCGGGTCGTTTCGGGTTCGGGTTGAGTTCGGGTTCGGGTCAATCGGGTTACGGGTCAAACTGGGTCGGGTCGTTTCGGGTTTTCGGGTCGGGTCGGGTCAACCCAACGGGTCAAGAGTATCAATTTTTTGACTAAAATTTAAATAAAATATTATTTAAATAATAAAATATAATAACAAAATATTATTTTTAAATATTTTAATAATAAAATTTATCATAATTTTATAAAATAAATTTTATATATTGTAATATAATTAAAACCTTTGGGTGCACAATTACCCGTCAATCCGTCATTTCATTATAATAGAGTGTATTCTAAAATAAGTTTTCCGCCTTATAGATTTCTTGACCCAGCGGGTTTGACCCTGACCCTAACCCTAAATTTTCGGGTTTATCGGGTTCGGGTTGAAACTGGGTTTCGGGTTCAAATGTTCGGGTTGAAACCCTAGAAATTTCGGGTCGGGTCGGGTCGGGTTTACGGGTCGGGTCAGCTTTTGACAGGTCTACTCCCTATTCAATTGCATACTCCAAGCGTTTTCAAGAAAGTTGAAAGTTGCAATTATGATACTTAATAGAGAATCAACTATCAACTACATTCTTAAATGTCTTTCCTCTAGAACATCCACAATAATACAAAATGTGGAGATTTTTTAACTAAAAATGGAAAACAAATCAGAGAATGCAAGAAATAAAATAAGACAAAAGAGAAATATTTCTCTGATTTTTCTTATACATCCCTACATTAGTTATTTTGTATTATTTATATTGATAAGAAATTAATTTTTTTATTTTCCATTATGGATGCTCTTAGAGAAATTACATTTAATCACCAGACTAATACTTTAACCTCTTTCTCTTTATTTCTACATTTAACCTCATTTTTATTTATAAATTGTTGCACTTATTATAATTTCTTTTCTATACTTAATCACCTTTGATTTGTAATTTATTGAATTCCATAACCCATTTCACAAAAATCTTTATTCCATTTGTAAACTAAAGTAAAATAGTTTTTTACCATTGTTTTTATTTTATTTTACAAAAGAAAAATTAAGGCAAATGATTAAGCTAGACTCAAATTGTATCTACAACTAAAAAATGCTACAATTTTGAATCTTAAAACTCCTCTAACGCCGTCTAGTTGGTTCCTATAGACCTATCAGAAATCAACTTGACTAGGCGACTTGACATGACTCGTTAGAAACCTTTTGTATTGAAACACAATCTAAAATCAATAGGTCAAATAGTTTGAACTATACCTGAGCAACCCGACCACTAATAGGTTGAATGTTGAAACCCAAGAATCAAGATCTTGTGAGTTGATTCAAAATGTTGTTTTACAAAATAGTGCGTATATCATTCATATTAGATCATTATAATATATTTTACTATTAATATATACAGATAGCATTACATTTTACACTTCCTTAGTAATTATTAAAAAGCTAAAAAATGCTATTAACATGTTAGGGCAACCCGATCTAGAAATGAACCAGTCAAAACCCGTGTAAGAGGGAGTAAAGTTTTATTTTAAAGTGGATGATTAATTATAACAATTGGTAGATAAGGGGTGATTAAACATATAAGAAAATATAAATTATGACTTAATGTAATAAGTTACATTTAATGACGGTTAAATTTAAAAAAACTCAAAAGTAATTAAATACAACAAATGTGAAATAAATGATGGTTATATACCCATTTCTCTTTTTCATTATTATCATGTTTTTGTCATAAGAAGTTTTTCCATTAGTATATCTACATTAGTACATTACTGTAGTAACTAGAGGCTTTAATGCTGATTTCTTACATTGATTTAAGTATACTAAAATTGTTGGGCCTTTATCACTTATCAGTCTGGCCCAACAACTTAAGTTAAACGGGTGTTTTTCCCTACCTATCCCGTTTAGATTTTTGTTATTGCCTTATCCATCTTAGAGTGGTCAAATAACAGAGTACATACTAGATGTAATAAACCCCCAAAAAAATGAAAAATGAAAATTGAAAAAACATCCTCCTAAGAAAAAGGTGAAAACTAGTACAAGAAAAAGGAAGAAGAATCCAAACCCAAAACATTCTTGAAGACTTTAATCAAACGCCATCCACAACTCATTTTGTCTTTCAAATCCATCCATTTTGTCTCCTTTACCTCCTCCATCGGCATGGTATCTCTCAACTTCCAAACCCATCCGATTTTCTTTTTTTCAAATTAATCTAACTTTTATCGATACATAAGTTTTTGTCTAGAACATTTTGAAGTAAATGGGAAGACGAAAAAATAACACCATATCGTATATACATATAAAATCAATTAAGTTTAAAATCAATTAATAATAAGGGGGTGAATCTAAGACTAAGAGGATCTTCTATCAAACCATTCGCTCCTGCTCGATCAATAAATAAAAGCAACTAAACGGCAAACCAACCTTTCTTATAACTATATACTACTCCCCCCGTTTCACAATAAGTGTCGTTTTAGCTCTCAACACAGTTTTTAAGAAAAGCAATCATTCATTTTAAAACTTACAACTTTTTCTTAATCTTACCACTCATTACATTTTTTTGGCCAATGCATGAACAACTTTAGTCAACAAATACACATTCCAATAAAAATTATCATCATTCACCCCTATTAAATCACTTTGAAAACCTAAAACGACACATATTATGAAACAAATTTTAAGTGCTAAAACGACACTTATTATGAAACGGAGGGAGTATGTAATTTATTTCCCTATTATCCACGTCAAACAAAGCTCACAATAGAGGATGAATTGTTCTCTTCTTCTTTTTTTCGACTCTTTAAATATACTCCCTCCGTTCAGTAATGTTTGATGTTTTAGCATTTCAACCTGAAATTAAGAAAGCCTACAAAATTACTTAATTACCCCCATTAAATTGCTTTAATTTCATAATGGTTTAAGAAGAAATTCTGTTAAAGAAAGATTTATATGGGGTAAATTTGGAAAAATAGATACATAAAAGTGTAAAACATCAAACATTTTTTAACAAGGCTAATTGGCTAAAACATCAAACATTACTGAACGGAGGTAGTATTTACTAAGGTGAATGATGAACACACAATGTTTGAATCGTTAGTGATTGTAAGGATGTTTGTGCTTTGTTTTAAATCTTAATTCTCAAAAAAGAAAATGAGGACAATCCAAGGATTGGTCTCGAATTTTCTAACAGAATATAAACCCTTACGATCACACCCACAAAGTACAAAAAAATAATTAACGTATTAAGATTTCATTGACTTATATATAACGAACCAAGCTAACAAAAGGATCACAGCTCACATGTCCTACTAGTGTATCATCATCAGGCGCTCATCTCATCGATCGCAACGACAACAAAAATTACAAATAATCGGACCCCAAAAAAAAAGGTGAAATAAACACAAAAAAATAAAAAGAAGGAAAAAAGAAAAAGTAAATCTAACAACATCGGAGAATTATCCCATTTGCAGAGTATTGTGTTTGAGAAAAAAAAAAGGCGGGGCCCACCCAAAGACCCCTCAGCCGCTTCATGCTTTTTTGACGGCCTTCCTCTGAGCCTTGACCGTCAAAACGTCGTCGTTTGCGGGTTTTCAAATCTTTTTTTGGTTAACTAATTGAAGTCGTGCACATGCAAGAAATACTGCTGCATCCTCTCGGGTTGGTACTGATTCCACGCGCCGTTGTAGTATCCGGCCGCCACGTGGCTTTCCACCGCCCCTCCACCGCCTCCGTAGGCGGCGTTGGTGGCGGCGGCCGCCGTAGCTCTTCTCTCTTCCTTCTTGTACCTTATTCCGCACGCATTGCAAAGCGACTGCAACGTAACAAAATATGTGTCATTTTAAAATCAAATTTATTTTATAACTTGGTAGACCGAGAGGTCGAAACAATAATATTGATTTTAAAATTGCGATGGAAATTACCTTGGGACCCCTGGGGCCGTTGCGCCAGAGAGGGGTGGAGGTGGTGTCACAATTGGTGCATCGGCGGGCGAGGAGGGGATCGGCTCCGGCACCGGAGCTGCCATTACTGCTAGTGTGGCAGCTCCGGTGGGAGGAGGACTTCTTGGAGGAGGAGGAGGAGGACGACGACGAGTGCTTGGTCTGGAGGAAGTCCCAACCGCAGAAGTTGGAGCGGCGGCGTTCTTGGGTTTCGGATCCGGAGGTGCGGCGGGTGGCGGGGGTGCCGAGGGAGAGTGTGCAGTCGACGGAGGGGGAGGAGTAGTCGTAGTCGGCGGAGTCGTCGTAGGGGGCGTAGAGGTGGGAGGAAGGCGGCGCCGGCGGCCAGGAGCAGCATTGGTAGCCGCCGTGGCAGGGGTACATGCCACATGGACAGGGGCCCACCATTTTAAGGTTACTTGGTGTGTTGGGTTTTGGATGAAGTGAGAGTAAGGTTGTTGGTTAAGGAACAGAGAGTTCGTTGAGATGGAGTGGAATTGAGAGTGAGTGATGAGTTGGCTTATATAGGGAGAGAATCGGAAGATTTGGGGGAGGGGTGGGGCCCAGGGCTGGTCAAAAAGAACCCACGTGACTTAAGTCGGGAAAATGATGAGGAACAGAGATTTGATTTGATGAGGTGGCATCGGAGTTGCTATGTCACGTGAGTCTCACGCTCCTTGATCAGCGCGTGAGAGGCACGTGATGGTTGCAATTGCATATTTGCATGGGACGGTCTTCGAAATAGACTAATGATTAAGAAGGCTTCTCGGTGACCCTCCCCCAAATGTGACAATATAATCTATCTTTCTTGGCTTCCCCAAAAACACATCGTCCATCTCCCAAACCAAGCCCACCACCATCACCCCTTTTACTAAAGTGCCTACATAAGTGCTTGATCTCATTACAAGCAACCCCTAGATCCCTTACCTTCCTTATTACGGGCTATGCATAAAGGGGCACCCGTACCATAGCTAGATCACTTGTTAACAAGCTAGCTTGGCCAGTCGAAACCTGTCCTCGGACCGAACTTGACTCTGACACCACGTACGTACAAGTCAGACAGAGCAATCAACGTGAAACTTAACGTTAGTGTTTTTATCCATTCGTCATAGATAAGTTACACATGTTTGATTGGATATTATTCTAAAACCAATTAATAATAAGAGAAGTACGCAATAGATTAAAACCAATCACAATCACGTTTGGTCTTGATGAAAGTCCCAGGATCCCCTAGCTTCCTAATTATGTACACTACGATACATCAATTGTCACTTGACGTTAGTGTTGGGAACCCTATCCCACATCTGAAATCATAATCTAAACCGCCTACCATATATAAGTAAATGAGCTACTCCTCCTATTACCAATTGGTTTTAGAATACAACTCTATGGGCTTATGTGATTAGGCTCATTCGCACATATACGCACGACGATCGTCCCTTCCGTCATCATCTGTCCGGTATCGGGTTTCAACTTTAAGTTTGAAGTCTGATGAATTCAACAAGCTAGAAGTCGTACTCATACCAAAGTTTACTTCATTTGACATTGTGAAAATCAATAGACCAATCAACGAGAGGCGTGCTTGTATTCATGTGCACGTAAACGATAAGCTAAACGCGCACGGCGTGCATAACTAATCTCAATGTGGTTCCATTATAAAACCAATTAATTAACCATAAGAGTTGTAGTACTTACTAATCTTATACACCAAGCTTAATTCAACTTTACATAGTATTATCTCTTTATCAACTGAATTCAACTTTTGTAAGCAACGTATTGTCATGATCAATCACATAAAAATCCCCATTACGTATATAGTTCTATTGGGAAATGAAGATTGAAGAGATAAAGTGCAGGGGACAAGAGAAAAAGGGGCTTCAAAATGAACGAGATTCCCCTGCAATGGAGATATGTATGCAATCATCAAACCCACATCACACGAATTATACGTACTTACACTCTAGCCAACTTGGATTTACTACTTGGATAAATAAATTTACTGTTTCTGATTTCTTGCATGATTAGTCAAATTTGGAGCAGCTAGCTAGCTATATCCAAAGTTTCAAGTTTCAAAGTGCTAGCTCCTATCATACTTACGTTGATATCAAACGTCGAGTTTGAAAGTAAAAAGTTATAAAATTGTTACTAGGACTATAGAAAATCACATGTCACGAAGAACGTACGTACTTGTAGACCTACATTAGGCGGTCATTATCTTCCGCTGGCCACAATATATGCTTTTTCTTGTCATAAAAAATTAAGGGGAGGAGACGGTATTCCAGTCTAAGGTCAGGAAAAACTCAAGATTTATAGAGCTTTTATAAAGGGATTACATAACTACTATATATGGGTACGGAGTCACACTATGTGCTACGTACCCATAACGTTTCACAAAGTAGAAGTATGTATTAGTGTTGAAAAAAGGGAAATATACAATAGTTTTCGATTTGGATGATACCGGCTTTGCTCACCATCGACATTTTTAACATTGGTTTAGGTACACTCAAATACATGATACCCCTCAAGCGAGTCTTGTGTACAATTACTTAATTGTATACTAGTTGGTAACAATATATCAACATGTGATACGATGTTTGATAACACTTCACTCGCCCACTTGCGCGATTGAATGCGTCGCAACCGACCTAGCTACTGCAATGACTTCCAATGCGGTGTTGATCTTGGCGTGCCATTCATCCATTAGATGGCCTACCGTGCTACTCGTTTGGACCATAGTCCTCTGATTGGCACCCGACCCAATCATGGAGGTGTGGCACTTGTCATCGACTCGAGGGCACTTGATGGAAAATGACGACCTGTGTCATCATTCGAAAGAGTTCTACAAAGGTTCGCATGGGACCATAGATAAGAGGAGAAGGTGAAGTGAAAGGGATTGCCGGGTCATAAAATTTGAGAGATTACTCTAAATTTAGTGATATGAATGTGTGAGGTCTTAATCTTTTGAATATCAAATCTATTCATCAAATTAAATTAATCTTTCATCAAATTCATATTCTTCAACTTGGTGTGTAATACATTAGAACTATAAAGGTCATTTTTAAATGTATCTCGGTTGTCCTAATTTGAATTGAACAACAAAAAACAAAAAAGAAGTTGAACACACAAGATTGTTAACGCTGTTTGGTTTCTCTACTCTACGAAGTCTCAATTAGGGGAGGCTCACCCAATCCACTATAAAGCACATAACAAGATCAAGTACATGCAAGTACACACGAAGTCGGCAAAGACTAGAACAAAATCTATAACCGAGAAGAGGCATAGAGCCACAAAGAGTTGGAATTCAAGTCTCGAGCACACAAAGTACTCAAGTTCCCACCCGCTCTCTTACTTCCAACCTTCTCGAGATTTGAAAGCTCAACTCTAGTGAGAACACAACGAGAAACAAGGGGTGGCTCGATCGAAAACCTCAAGACCCTAGTTGATCGCCTCATACATCTCATAGCAAGAGAGAGAACCAAAAAAAGTGAAAGGAAGCCCTAACAATTAAGGCTTTTATATGAGACCCCAAACGACGCCGTTTGACTTAAACTAGTTGTTGGATCCGACATGGGCTGCGAAAGAGTGATCAAAGTAGTCGGTCTAAATACACTCGAAATAGGCCCAAAGAGAAATCGCGACAGATTTAAACCATGACCTTCATTAATTCCTCACACACAAATGAGTTAGTATTCCATGGACCATGATCGAGCCTGAGCTCAAGGTCCATGGACCACCGTGGCTCAAGTGGTGTGCACAAGATCAGTGGTCCAAGGTTCAAATGCTAGCAAACGATCCCAGTCTCTACCTAGCCTAAGTGCATTACAATAGTTAAACAAATAATCATGTCCATGTCCAAATTATGATAGGAGATTACAAACACAACTTAACATATATATATATGATGTATAAGAGAGCTTTGTATTTGTGAAAGACATAGAAACTATTGTCTATATTATCAAAAGATAAGAGAATAGTTATACACCAACACTTTCATTGGGGATTCTCCTAAGATAGAGATATGAACGTAACAATGAGATAGAATTTGGAAGATTAATTAACTCCGACAATTATATTCTAGTGATTGTTAATTAATGTCATTAACATGATGCAAGTACTTTATGGTATGAAATAGATTGATAGCGATTCTCATAACAGAATATTCGGACGTCATAGTATGTAAACACATGAGATCTGAGTATCTAGCTTAGTTGGATCGATGAGTAGTATAGAATAGAATAGAAGTACATAGTAGGATCAAGAAAATAGTGAAAGAAACAAAAGGGTGAAAATGGGTCCCATTATGGTAGGTCCAACACAATCAACAAAATGCCTTAAGTAGGGAATATATAAAACTATATACCAATCCTAAAGATTCAAACTTGGCCCTCCATGAAAGAAGAAAACCCATGGAATTAAGAAAAGAGAGAACGAATCGGATCGCCTTGAGATTGGCGTTTGAAAGGCAGATGCAAAATCCCCCACATCTATCCATTTAATTAGGATCCTTTTGGTTCGATCAAATTAAGTACTTATAGTAAGGTCGCTTATATTGCAAGAAAATATAAATAAGATGAGATAGTTAAGAGTTAAGACCTTATATAGGAGCTAATAAGTTTGCACCAAATGAGCTCCACGCCTAGACCGAGTTGATTAGGTACTTAATTGATGTAGTATGTATGTTAAACTTATCCTTGTAGGTTTGTAGGTCTATTTGGTACTAAGTTTGGAATCGAATTTGAATAAGAATGAGAATCGGGTAGGGATAGTATACATAATTCATGTGATTAATTTAGGTATAACTTATATGTCAATTTAGGTGTCGCGTAATCTCATACTCTGTGTCGACGATTAGCTCCACCCTTGCATGGTATGGTAGGACGCTTCCTCTAGTTGATATTCACGTTTGTCTTCCTCAAGCTTTCATTCTTTTAATATATCTGCTTCTTTCTCGAGGAGAGAATGATTCAATTCACCATATTACGTAATATGGTGAATTGAATCATTTTGGTAATATGTCTGCTTTTAAAAAGAAAAGATTAATTCAACCAAATACGAGAATCGAATTCAATATTTCTTAAAACCGATTCCTTATATTTAAGGTACGATGTCAAATAGGGCTAAGGTTTTGTTAACCCAATAATGTATTTACGTATATTGTGTTCAGGTTGTTACTTTCCTTTAGCACAATATTGTTAAGAGTATCTTCTAGTAGATTGTATTAGGGTTTCCTTAATGAGGTGATGTATCCCTATAAATACATTCATCCTCCAATAATACAATTACACAATTCTCTCTACAATATCCTTTCCTTATATGGTATCAGCCAAACTACGATCCTTCAAACCCCTCTCTCGTTAACCTAGCCCTACCTTCTCCATGGCGGTCGACGGTACCCTAACCCTTCGTAACCCCCTCAATCCCAATGAACCCTTCGTGTATGTCACCCTTCCGAGCATCCTCAAGCTCACGGCTACCAACTACATCGGTTGGAAGAGCCAACTTGAGGCCACCCTAGAAGGGCTCGACCTCTTCAAATACGTTGATGGTTCGTTTGTGTGTCCTCCAGCCACGGTGGTCACCAACAACGTCGCTGGACCTAACCCTCTCTATGTGTCCTGGCGTCGTCAAGACAAGCTCCTCCTTGGAGCCGTCCTTGGCACTTTATCTCCGGCGGTTCACGCTCTTGTGTCCCGAGCCAAGACTACTATGGAGGTGTGGAACCTTTTGAAGACAACTTTCGCGAGTACCTCTCGCGGACATATCCAGCAGGTGAAGTACCGGATCAGCCATACTAAGAAGGGTACTCAAACCATTCATGAGTACATGAATGTCATGAGGGAGGCGGCTGACCTCTTAGCCTCTTTGGGCGCTCCATTGTCCACCGAAGACTTCACCGAATACATTCTCAAAGGGCTTGACGACGGCTATCAATCCATCATTGATGGCGTCAACATGCGAGATACCGCTATCTCGTTTGAGGAGTTGCATGAGAAGCTTATCGTGCAAGAGCTTCGTCTCCAGAAGAAGGCCAAACCTGACGCCTCCATCACTACTTTGACGGCTCAATCTAAGTATGTTCGGACCAAAGGTAAGTCACCCTCTACTCAGTCGACTTGGCAACAATCCGGCTCTCTCCTTCCTCTACCTCCTTCATCCACCAAAAATCAAAACTGGAACCCTAATCTCCGTCCTCAAACCCCGCCCAACACAAACATCCAACCCCGACCTTTCAAGGGTCGTTGCCAGTGGTGTAAGACCGTAGGCCATGTGATATCCCAGTGTCATGACCTTAAACGCCAACACCCTAATCTCGTCCTACCTGATTCCAACCGTTTCCCTGCCAACAACAACCAGCCACAAGCCAACTATGCTTCCGCAAACCCTAACACCAACCAGTGGCTCGTAGACAGTGGTGCGTCTCATCACGTTACCAATGACCTAAATGCCCTAGCTACTCACTACCCTTACTCCGGTCCGGACGAAATTGTCGTTGGCAATGGGGTCGGTTTGAACATTGAGAACCAAGGTTCGACATCTCTCCTGCATAATAAAAACGTGTTTTCACTTTCAAATGTCTTACATGTTCCCTCTATTTCACAAAACATTATTTCCGTATCTCAATTCACCAAGCAAACTAACCTTGGCATCTTGTTTTTGTCGTCTTGTTTTCTTGTGAAGGATCTTCGAACATGGGAAACCGTGCTTAGTGGACCTTGCATCAACGGTGTCTATTTGTGGCCTAAGGCGTCTCCTTCGGTGCACACTACTCGTCTTCAACTTTCAAGCATTTTGCATCACAAGCTCGGCCATCCTTCAACGGAGATTTTTCAATTACTTTCATCTAAGTTTCAATTATCTAGGTCTAGACTTTCATTTCCGCAGACCACTTGTCGGTCTTGTCAAACAAACAAAAGTCACAAGTTGCCTTTTGCTAGTTCTTCAATTGTTTCGTATGCACCTTTGGAAATAATATTCTCCGATGTTTGGTCATCTCCGGTTACTTCTATTGATGGTTTTCGGTACTATGTCGTATTCGTTGATCATTTTACTCGGTATTCATGGATATTCCTTATGAAAAAGAAATCGGATGTTGCTACTATTTTTCCGCAATTTCGTGCACTTGTTGAGAACTACTTCAAGCTGGCTATTAAAATCCTATACACTGATAACGGTGGTGAGTTCATGGCATTAGCTTCGTTTCTTAAAAATAATGGCGTCTCTCATTTTACAACTCCGCCTCATACGCCTGAGCACAATGGTATTTCAGAACGAAAACATCGACATATTGTTGAAACTGGCTTGTCTTTGTTAACTCAATCATGCGTGCCCATGAGGTTTTGGCCCTACACCCTTAAACATGCAGTCTTTCTCATCAATCGTCTTCCATCCAAGTCTTTACAAAATGATTCTCCATACTTTCGATTGCTAAAAGTTCATCCTGACTATCTCAAACTCAAAAGTTTCGGGTGTCTTTGCTTCCCATGGCTACGCCCCTATAACAAGCACAAACTTGAACCAAAATCCAAACCATGTGTTTTCTTAGGTCATAGTCTTACTCAGCATGCATTTTATTGTCTTGAACCCTCATCAAACCGAGTCTATGTGTCTCGACACGTCAATTTTTTGGACTCAGAGTTTCCTTTTGCCTCGTCCTCGTTCTCACCTTCTAGCACCACCGACGAGTTGCATGGGGCGGAATGGGGTTCAATTTCCGTCCCGGTAACGACGTCTCAGCCTTGTGCCGTTCCTTCGAGCCCCATTGAGCCGATTGGAGCTGCATGGGATTCAATTGCACCTCCCTTGGCTCGTGGAACCCTCTCCCCTGACCTAGCTTGCGGCCCAAGTTTGCACAAATCGCCTAACCCTGGCTCCTCACATAATTCACCGGTTAATTCCCAATTTCACTCACCCCATTTACCCAACTCACCTCTGCCTGGAATCTCTCCGAATCATGCTACACATCCGCTGATCACTCCAACCCATATTTCAAATTTGAATGTACCGAACCCTACCTCAGAATCTCTCACCAAATCTTCAACAAACTCCAACTCTCAATCCTTATCCAATCCAACAAACTTGCCAGCTATCCAACTCCACGTTGATCTCCCTCCTTTAGCTGAACTGACCACATCCTCCTCAACAACATCTGGATCTTTGCCCTCCCCTGATCACCCCGACCACGCACCCTCACGCGCCCCAGTTCAATCAGCCCCTCCAAACCCTAATTTTACAAACCCTAATTCCAATCCGGAATTTCCAGCACCAAACCCTGACCCGAACCCGGTTCCGGCTCCACCTCTGCCCATTGAACCACAAAACGTCCCTCCTATCCCACATGGCATAGTCACCAGGTCCAAAAATAATATTGTCAAGCCCAATCTGAAATACGTAAACTCAGCTCAAGCCAAAAATCCTACCGAACCAAAAACAATAACCCAAGCCCTTAAGGACCCGGATTGGCGTAAGGCCATGGAAGATGAGTATGGTGCACTCTGTAAGAATCGCACTTGGGATCTTGTTCCGTCCTCTGCAGCTCGAAACGTCGTTGGGTGTAAGTGGGTTTATCGGATCAAGTACTTACCGGATGGTTCTATTGATCGATTCAAAGCGCGCCTAGTTGCTAAGGGTTTCCATCAACGGGAAGGCTATGATTACTCCGAAACTTTCAGTCCTGTTGTTAAGCCTGTTACAGTCCGCCTCATTCTATCGCTTGCTGTGTCTCGTGGTTGGTCACTTCGGCAACTAGATGTGAACAACGCTTTTCTTCAAGGTACTCTTCAAGAGGAGGTGTTTATGATTCAACCTCCTGGTTTCTTGGATAAGCAACACCCTGAGCATGTATGTCGTTTGAAGAAAGCCCTTTACGGTCTCAAACAGGCGCCCCGGGCGTGGTATACCGAACTCAAGACCTACTTGCTACAACTCGGCTTTCGTAATGCTAGATCGGATGCTAGTTTATTCATCTACCAACATCATGGTGTCACACTATTTCTGCTTGTGTACGTCGATGATATAATTGTGACAGGTACTCAGTCCAGTTCAGTCAATTGGTTAGTTCAGTGTCTTGCTAATCGGTTCTCGATCAAAGATCTCGGTACATTGTCATATTTTCTTGGTGTTGAGGTGATTCCAACGTCGACTGGGTTGTTCTTGTCTCAACGGAAATATATCCAGGACACTCTTCAAAAAGCAGGAATGGACGACACAAAAACAGTAGCTACTCCTATGATTCCGGCGTCCTTGAGTAAAACCGCAGGTGATCCCTTGCCGAGTCCGACAGATTTTCGTATGCTTGTAGGGAGTTTACAGTATCTCTCTCTCACTCGCCCAGATGTGGCGTTCGCTGTAAACAAGTTGTCTCAATTCATGCAATGCCCTACAACGGAACATTGGAGTGCGTTGAAGCGTCTTCTTCGTTATCTTCAAGGCACTACTCATCTCGGTATTACTATCTCCTCTAACTCGGGTCCTAAGTTACATGGCTTTTCTGATGCTGATTGGGCAGGAGATCGTGATGATTATATCTCTACATCTGGGTTTATCATCTACTTTGGTCGTACTCCTATCTCTTGGAGTTCTCGGAAACAGAAAACAGTCGCTCGCTCCTCTACTGAGGCCGAGTACAAAGCCCTTGCAGATGCCGCGTCTGAACTACTCTGGGTCATTGCACTCCTGTCTGAACTCGGTGTATCTGTGTCTTCTCAGCCAGTTTTATTTTGTGACAATCAGGGTGCTTACTACTTAAGCTCCAATCCCGTATTTCACACTCGGATGAAGCATGTAGCGCTGGCATTTCACTTTGTTCGTGAGCAGGTTCGGCTTGGCACTTTTCGTGTGGCACATGTCTCCACTAATGATCAGCTGGCCGATGCTTTAACCAAGCCACTACTACGACCGAAGTTTCATGAGCTGACTTCCCAGCTCGGACTTACCCGTCTCGGCCGTCCAGCTTGAGGGGGCATGTTAACCCAATAACGTATTTACGTATATTGTGTTCAGGTTGTTACTTTCCTTTAGCACAATATTGTTAAGAGTATCTTCTAGTAGATTGTATTAGGGTTTCCTTAATGAGGTGATGTATCCCTATAAATACATTCATCCTCCAATAATACAATTACACAATTCTCTCTACAATATCCTTTCCTTATAGGTTTTACCTAGCAATGGCGAAGGGCAAAGGCCATTGATCACTTCTATGATCCGTCTAATTTAATTTCCTAGTTATATCTCCCTAATATGCTAGCTTAATTATAAATTATTGTGTTGGGGAGAGGCAAAAAACAAGCTGGTCTCTTCTCACACTCCAACACCACCAAACCCACATACCCCATGGCTTGAATTGAACATCACTTTACGTTGCTTTTTATGTACATTGATCATGAGGTTTCATCTACACTTTGATTTACGCAATTCTTAAAAGGGTGTCACCACATTCCATCGTATGTATATAGTATATATTCTTCCCATATTACAATCTCCACCATTATTTTCCTGTTCAAACTTTGAATACGTGATTTAAATATTGTCTTTAACTACTACTTTCTCCGTCTCTTTTTCTTTATAATTTGCGAAGGTAAAAGGACAAGCATTTAGGGACAAAGAAAGTACTAGTTCACTTAATAAATCAGAAGTTTCTAAAAACTATTAATATGATAAAGTGCCCCTAAATAACTTCATCGATAGAGTATTGCATTTCCTCAAAAGCAACGATATTCATACAAGTAGCTAGATGCTAAATAAGACCATGAGAGGAAATTAAAAAAGGATTAATTGAATCGATGGCTAAACTTGTTTTGGATAATTAGATGGTGTAGTTGTCGACCCTTTCCCCCCCCCCCCCCGTCAAAATGTAGTTGTCGATCTTGTCCATAGAAGGATCTATTCTAAAGGTACACATGCTATCTTGGAATGAATGTAACATCTGCCAAAACCAAGAGTTCAAAAAAGATATTATAATTATTAAGTTGACCATGTTGGGAAAGAGAATATCTACACATCAACATTTTTTTTTGTGATAAGTGCTAAATCAAATATTTTGATTTACATGTACTTGTTAATGTAAAGAAGCTAAATAGCTAGTAGTATAAATTATTATGAATTGTCTAATACAGTATATAATTACTTCCCCCCTTATGCATTTTTTGTAATTGTGTCACTTTCAATGTTGGATTGAATGAATTATATAAACCATTTTAATCGAAAAAATTTCAATACAATTTTTTTGATTTATTTTTAATTTTGAGTTCTAAACTTATGCGGCTGCACTTTGAACATAGGTTATAAAAAAATATATTATGCACATTGTACATATTGTTTGTTGAATTCTTCGGTGGACTGTATTTAACCTGGGACAAGATTTACATCGGTATCTATCATTATTTGTATGATAAGTTAGCATCCACCTTTTTTAATCCAAGAATTTAACCAATGAACAAGCCGACTAATAGGTAGGGGATTAACCTTATCAATATGATATTCATTTTTATTTCTTATTCTCGAGGCGGGATACTATCCCAATTCTCTCAACATTGTTGATTAAGGCGAGATTTTTATTGTTGAGTTAGCGAGTCTGAGAGTCTAGAGGGACAATGTACTCCCTAGTGAGGATTCGGAGGGATGTTTGCCCCAACGGCAACGGCCATGATGTTTTTTTCTTTCATTTTGGCAGGGTTTGTGTGTTAGACCTCTTATTACATTTGCTTAAGTAGTTCCTCTAAATTACAAGACATGTACATAAATGCTTATAAGTTTGAAAAGCTATAAATTCCTTAATAAGATCATTCTCTTCTCTCTTCTCAAAGTCTTTAGGTTCCGATTTTTACTATCTTTCTTAATTAGTTCTAGCAAATAACTTGTTCAATTTTTCCTATGAATTACTACTCCCCAATCGATAAGTACAAAACAGGCAAAAGGAATATTCAGTACACACTTAAAGCTGTCTACATTCCAGAGTATATATATAGATTGTCTCCTCTCAACTTTTGTACGGATCTCACTCTCTTTCTCTTTTGATTATTGATCTCTTTATACATACAAGAAGAACGTAACAAACCTCTTTTTTTTTTTTTTATAATTAAGATCATATGTATTGTTATAGTATTTGTTATTCGATCCGATCTTGCAAAAAGAAGAATGCAATTGGTTCCCTACAAAAACCTGCATATAAGTGTGATTTATAGGATCTAGCTGGCTTTAACTCGAAATTACTATTACGTTGGACCACAAAAAATCTGGTCAAAAAAAGAGGAAAAAACAAAAGAGCAGCAGCTATTTGCAATGTCTAGCTTTTGAATGCCAATGCAAAACTCGGGAACTAAAAAGAAATAAAAGAATATATTTATTATTATGAGTTCTTCGATCTCTAGCCATCTTCTCTTTAATTCGTCTTTGAATGAAATTGCCCACTTTTTTACCACTTGAAAATCGAGTTCCCTACTTGCTATTTGCCACTCCACTTAAAGGGCTTTGGTCAAGGGTGTTGCTTACAAGGCAAGAAATATTGCATTTCCCCCTTCTTTTCCAACGTTCAAGAACAACAAGAATAATCCCATGTTTTCACAACAAGGAACTAATTATTATTTGGAGAATTGCTACTCCAAATGATAATATCACCTTTTTTATGGTAGAGTATGCATCAATTTCTCACCAATTTGTGTATAAATGTTTTTTTCAAATGGAATTTGCATTATCAAACGTGTCGTGTTTTCAAAAGAATTTAGCCTTGTCGATTTTTCCCCGTTTAATAAATGCGTAGTTTTGGTCGTAACTTAGCGAAGATTAAATGGTTCTCGCGTGTTCTCACTTTTTATTATCTATAATACAATTCCATTATAGATATAACTCGGTATAGGTTTTCTTTATTGTTACGATTATACTAGAATTAAGCTCAAGTGGTCAAGAGTGGTAGACATCGAGGCTTCCTGTTGATGGAGTGTATTCACTTATTTAGTTATTTATTCTTTTATTTTATTTAGATTTCTCTTCCTTTATATAAAGTTGGTTGTTTCTCAACTCTTGGGTTCTCTCGGGTGCATTCCATCCAAATCTGGAATGCCCGCATCTTGACCCCCCAGACCCTGCTACTACGGGATTTACTGGGTAGTAGTAGACTAGTAGTTGTTGTTGTTGTTGTTGTTGTTAGTCCAGATTAGAGTGGCCTAATGTTAACTAAGAGATGTCAAATGGATGCTAAGAGGTCTTGAACTAGACACCTCACTTAGATTGAATAACCAGGTTTGAGGCAATCAATACAAACCGATTTACTTGATGCGTGATCCTTCTTGACCGAGTCACATACCTTGAATTTGTAATCCAAGATGAATTTCTCATCAACAAAAATAGTTCGGCGAAGCTAAGATGAATATCAGGCCCAGCCCATAAACCTCTTACAAAACAATCCGAACCATTTTACTAAACGGGCCTTTGTAGGCCGAACTATCTAAGCCCAGAAAGGCCCACCACCACTCACCACCTCGTTGATTCCCTTTTCGAAAACCGGAAAAAGCCACCGCAAAATGACAGACAAAACAGTCACAGAAATAATGGCCACTAAAATTTATGCAACAACTCCGACGCGTGAAGAAAGCTTGAGTGAGAAGAAGAGGCGATGATGTGGCGGAGGCGATTCAGCTCCGGCGTCTTAACGAGCAAGAAGTGGGACGCTCTGGTGATCGGCGGCGGCCACAACGGCCTCACCGCCGCCGCTTATCTCGCGAAATCCGGCCGATCCGTCGCCGTCCTCGAGCGCCGCCACGTCATCGGCGGAGCCGCCGTCACCGAGGAGCTCGTCCCCGGATTCAAGTTCTCCCGGTGTAGCTATCTCCAGAGCCTTCTACGGCCTTCGGTCATCGAGTTCGTTCTCTCACTAGTCTCTTTCTCGACGAGCTCCGGATTCAAGTTCTATGAATTGATTCAAGTGAAATTGAAATTGAAATCCATTTGAAGCGAGTCTTGATAGGATTTTGTATTGGCTGATGTGGTGTATACAGGGAGCTGGAATTGGAGAGGCATGGCATGAAATTGCTAGCAAGGAATCCGTCCTCGTTTACGCCTTGTCTCGACGGGCGGTATCTTCTGTTAGGGATGGATGAAGAGCTTAATCGTTCTGAGATATCGAAGTTCTCCAAGAAAGATGCCGATGCTTATCCAAGGTGATTGATTGTTTGTTTGTTTGTATGGAGTTGACACATGGATTTCGGTAGGTTAGGGTGCAACTGGGTAAGACGACTTGCACAGTAGGTTAAGTAAGGGTAGATAACGGGTGGATAGCAACTCGCTAAGCACAACCTAAGGTAGGTTTTTGGGCCTAAGACCAAATCCGCTCTGATACGTACTATGAAAAAAGTCGATGGGCTAGGTAGATAGGTAGATTGGGGACGTGTCGGTGCAACCACAAGTGTGTGTATGGGTCTATTATACAAGCTTATGAGGTTATATCTTAAAACCAATTGGTCATAGGAGGTGTAACTTATATGTTTATATAATAGATGTACTTATTTCAAATGTGGTATAGGTTAATTTCCAACAATAGGTCATCAGACCTTTCACCAATAGCATATATTCCTAATTTAGAGGATAACCAAATATAGTAGTTCGAACACTGGTTTTACTCGTATTACGAACCATTATTGGAAGAAAGGCTAAGGTACAACATCTCATAGAGCTCGTCGTTTTGTCTTCGATATGATATCAACCCTGCTATCTTGATCTGAAATGGATGAAAGAGTTGAGTATTTGTCATATCTTCATTATGGGGATTATCTCTTGTATATTGTTTCTGTTCCATAAACGCGATGGGCGAAGTTTTGAACATTTAGGTCACATGATATTTCATTTATTAAGTTCCAAGGCTCTAAGCTAAGTAATATGGATTTGCTAAACTTTTGCTGCTAGGCAACAACCATTCATGGACTACTAGAAGTCTTTATGTCCATAGAACTGCTTTGATATAAATTCTTAATTATCTTTTTCCTTTAATCAACTAAATGTATGCAGATATGAAAGTCAATTGGAGAGCTTCTGTAAATTCTTGGAACCGATTTTTGACTCTCCGCCTCCTGAAAGCTTCCAAGGCCATCTATCTTTAATTGATAAAGGGAAACATAACTTAAGGAAATTGGATTTCTGGCAAAAGTGTTTGAGCCGTGCTGCTTCCTTGGGGCAAAAGGATATGGTGTAAGCTACTTCTTCTTATTCTCTATCGATCCTTACAATCGAGGTATCAATATCCTGGTTTTCTTTCATTGTTTTCACAAACAATGCTATAGATATGCTATGAATGAATTCTGTTTTTTTCATCATCTTTGAGCTTGGTGATTAAGATTTGAATGTTTCGAGTAAAATAGAATTATTTCTGGTGACAGGAATTTTTTAGACCTTCTACTCTCCCCTGCATCAAAGGTTTTAAATAACTGGTTTGAGGTACCTACTTATGGACTTTATTTTATGTCTATGCTTGTTTTGTACCAACTTGAAGAATTTCATGTTATGATTCTGCAAAAATGACTTCCTTGACAGGTTTACTATTTTGAGTTAAAAAAAAAGACCATATGTGCACCTAAATGCTATTTTCATTTTTTCAGTTACTCCTTGAAAAGCTTTCTCAATCATTTTTTTTCAACTTTATCTCTTTTATAGTATTAATATTAGCTAATTTATACACCGACTTTGAACTACTTACATTACTGATATCTCGCTTATGTTGGTACTTTCAGGCAGATGTTCTAAAAGCAACGCTTGCAACTGATGCTGTAATTGGAAGCACGGTAAGAACTTCCCTGCTACTTTTGAATGGGTGCTTTCATTCTTAGACTTGGTTTATACTGATTGCTATAGGATAATGTTGCAGTGTTACTTTTTCTATCTTTGCATGTTCTTTCTTAATTCTATGGAACAAATCTAGCCATATAGCTTATTATTTTTTTGATTATTATCGACCATTATGTAGGCAAGCGCCCATACACCAGGGAGTGGATATGTTTTACTACATCATCTAATTGGACAAACAAATGGTCACTGTGGCATATGGTCGTAAGTATCTGAGTTGTGCCATCGAATTTAATTAATTTTTACATTTTCTTAGTAGAAGAATATGATATAATAGGATAAATGTGTTTTTGAAGATATGTGGAAGGTGGGATGGGCGCAGTATCCTTGGCTATTAGTAGAGCTGCAACAGAAGCTGGAGCTCATATAGAGACTGATGCTGAAGTAAGTTCATCTTCAAGTGTATCGTTGTTTTAGTCACAAACGCAACGATGATATCAATACATGTTCTTCAATTGGTTATAGTAAATGTATAGTCTGATAAAATTGATTTTTATTTTCTTATGAGTTGTCTATCTTGCAATTTGCATTACCTTTATTCTTGCACTTAAATATAGATCTGTCTGTGGTTTAGGTTTCACAACTGATGATTGAAGATTCTACAGTTAAAGGGGTTGGTTTCTGTATAAGTAATGGAAAGCTCGATCACATTGTTTGAATTATCAACTTTGTCCAATGTCAAGAGTGACACAACCATTTATATTCTAGGTTTTGCTAGCTGATGGAACAGAGATTCATTCCTCTGTTGTCCTATCAAATGCCACAGCATATAAAACTTTCTTGGTAAGTTCTTCTTTTAAGTTTATATCAACATTCGACTACCATAGTTCAGACTTCAGAATAACATAGAATTTAAATCTCACTTTTGTACTTTTCACTTTTAATGTACACGAGCCTTGTTATTGTATGTTGAAACAGGAACTTGTGCCCAACAATGTGCTTCCCGATGATTTCACCCAAGCTATTAGAAACATCGATTACAGCTCTGTAAGACACTAATCTACTTGTAATACAATCTTGGAGGCTGAGATATGTCCATATTAATTAAGTTGGTAGGTAAACTTAGAAAAACTAGATATCTAGCAAGTGAAAGTTGGTTATTTATATTCCTTGATACGTTTGTAGAAGTGAAAATCTAAGTCATAGTATTTCATCAGTTCAGTGAGGATCCCTGTGTTAAACTTCAAATCAAATGCAAGTCAATTTAGGAGTATCTTCGTATTACTTGGTGCCTAGTTTAAGATTTGGTATGCTAATTGGAGTTTTAACCTATCAGGCGACGACAAAAATAAATTTAGCCGTTGATAAGTTACCACAGTTTCTTTGTTGCAAAAGCATGAATAATCGTCGAGGTATCGGTCCCGAACACATGGGAACAATCCATATAGGCTCTGAAAGGTATCCTTATATTGTACAAATCCATGTATCCCACACTACAGACTGTAGTGTGGGATACATCTTATATTTTGCTACAGCTATTCTGATCATGTTTTATTTTTTAACTTATAAAAGCATGTGTTTTTAATATTGAAGTGTTGCACAAGGTTCTAACTTATGAAATGTCCTTATTAGCATGGAGGAAATATATTCTGCTTGTCAAGAGGCTGTGAATGGTCAACCTTCAAGAAGACCAATTATTGAAATGACAATTCCTTCAGCATTGGATGAAACCATCTCTCCGCCAGGTACAATTTGCTCATCATTATTCTTATTGCAATATTCATATGTAGATTTTGTATTGCAGTTTACATGTAACTTGTTTATTGTACGTGTACTAATAAATATGAATGTTTTTTGTTGTCTTGCAGGGAAGCATGTTATCAACTTATTTATTCAATATACCCCTTACAAACCCTCAGATGGAAGCTGGGAAGATCCTGCATACAGGGTAAGTTTTTCCTGCTGTGTTCAACTTATATTTTTATGTAAAGAGAAGCTTTATCATTTCTAAAGTTGATCAATTTGTACAGGAATCATTTGCACAACGGTGTTTCTCCTTGATTGAAGAATATGCACCTGGTTTCATTTCATCAATCGTTGGCTATGATATGCTGACTCCACCGGACCTGGAAAGGGATTTTGGGTTGACAGGTAATTTAAAGTGTCCACTGGAGGACCACTTCCATTAATTAGATTAGAACCACATTGTTTTGCAAAATTCACTACTATCAGCCATAGTTTTTACTCCTCACGAACGTACTGCCCTTAGTTTACTTAGAGCATCTCCAACAACATCCTCATTTTCCTGAAAATAGAAAATTTGGAGAACTTTGAGTATATATGTTTTAAACCCAACAGTTTCCCTATTATAGTTCTCCAAAATGGAAAAAGTCTCCAAAATGTGACTAGTATTCCCTAAATTTAGGGAAATCCTCAAAAATATTTGGGAAATACATTATATGTATATTGTTATCATAGTCTTCTAATTGGTTGATTTTGATATTTTAATATTGCATATAAATAAATATAATAACAATAGAAACATGATTCTCCAAAATGGAGAATTTGTTGGAGTTAAGTTGTTAAACTTGAGCTTGAGATTTCATTCTCCATTTTGAAGAAAGTTATAGAGCATTTGTTGGATATGCTCTAAAGAATTTCATTCTAGCATTTGACTCAACTAATTAAACAGATACTATAATTCCAAGAGTAAAGATGATTCATATGCAGTCTTCAATAACGATACCTTGTAACTCACCGGTAATTTAGTCCTTATACGTGTAGATTAGAAGGCTATAATGAATTGTTCTAAATGTAGGAAGTACTATGATTCTGACCTCATTCTTTTCCCTATGGTATCATCAGGGGGCAATATCTTCCATGGTGCTATGGGCCTAGATTCTCTCTTCTTAATGAGACCAATTAAAGGATGGTAACATTTTCTAACTTCAACAACATTATCTTTATGGATTTATTATAGCATTCTCCCAATAACATTGCATATAAACTATTCATCTTTTTCTCTTTTTTTGTGTCATTTTTCCTGCAGGTCAAGCTATAGAACACCGGTTCGAGGACTGTATATGTGTGGAAGCGGAACTCATCCAGGCGGCGGTGTTACAGGTGCACCAGGTCGTAACGCTGCACATATTGTTCTTCGCGATAGCCAACTTTGATTTAAGAGTCTTTGGAGGCCCGTTAGTACCGACACCAACATCAGGTATGTGGGTATGAGTTTGAGCATGAGCTAACCCAATATCTAGCATTTGGTATATCTCGATACCGATATCAAGTGATATCACTCAAGCCGATATTTGTGAGCTTAGATGCCTGATTTGTGCAACTTTTTCTTCCTTTCCAATATGTCCATTGAATAGAAATAGTTTCTACTTTGAGCATCTTGATAATGTAATGTTTCCCCCGTTGTGATGCATAATATGGTTGTATAATGTAATATGGTCAATGGTAAAGCATTTAGATCATATTCATTATTTGTTCTTTCTTGTCATTCATTAAATGAACTACGTACAACATGGATCCATGAATATCACTAGATCCACTAGTTCAAGTGTAGTTATGAATTGACATTCCTTTATTACAAAGAATGAAAATGTTCATTCACAAGCAATGCCAACAAACTATTGTTTGTTGTCACCCTCTACAAAAGTCAAGCTAAAACCTCCCATTGTAGAACTCTAGTCTTGCCAGCTTTTGTTCCCATGTTCAACTACTAGTTAAGGGGAGAAAATTTGGCTCTGGAGCAACCTCTGCTTTCGAGTGCTTGTTCTCGAACGGAGTTGCCTCAGCCTCTAAGTGTTTGTCTTCAATTCCCCAAAACTTGGCGCCTTTGATGTCGTCGTCGGTCATCAGTCTTGAGAACTCCTCGTGGTTGTATTCAAGTGTGGCATTGCCACCAAACTCAGCAGGAAGATTCTCAATGTCAAAATGAGCCCTCATTATCTCCACACTTTCCTTCTTGTTTGGGCGAACAAATTGCACCTTTTGGATTGTCTTTGTTTCCAAGAAATACTTGACCGCCTGGTTAAATTGAGCAATAAAGCTTATTAATAGTACAATTTAGCAGGTTTCAATTTTGATATGAAGTCATATAGAGGGCTGAGCATGCTTGGACCGAAACCGAAAAAATTAACCAAATCGAAATCGACAGAGTTCGGTTCAGTTTTAGGTTCAAAAAAATTCAGGATGTCGGTTATTTTTCAGTCCAGTTCAATTTTTTCAAAGAAAATTTTTATATTTATCGAAAACCGAAAAATCGAACTGAAACCGAACCGAATTTTTTCGGTTCACCAAATTCCCGAATTTCGGTTTCGGTTCGATTTTGAACCGATGCTCAGCCTAAGTCATATAAGGTCTCAAACGGTTAACTACAAAAACTGGAAACATAAAGTTGGTACTGACCATCCAGACTGCCTCGAAAATCCTAGGAGGGTTGTAAAGAAAAGCCATAGCAAGCCTCTCCGGATAATGACTTTGTAAGATGTTAACTATCTCTTGGGTAGTTTTCATAGGTGTTCTGTGACTCAATGACCAATCTGAGAAGTCTATCAACCACACCATTTGCCCTTGTCCTTCCGGAAGGTTGAGGATTGCGTTCTCTAACATATATATGAGCTGACGGATATGTCCTTCCGCAGACGTCGAATTCTAGAACAAGAGGAAGAAAAAGAACGAGGTCCACAACAAATACTAGTAAGTTTTTACTTAAATCAAAATCGTGTCTTCAAGGTACGGGGACTAATGATGAGCACGGGTCTTCAAGGTAAGGAGAAAGAAATTCACATAGGTGAGATATATTTACCTGCTTCTGTGGCCTCATGATGAGTACGGGTCGACCGAGAAGATCACGAAAGCCTGCCCTAAACACTTTGCCAGTTTCGCTCTCGAGTGCAACTTCATTCTATCAAACCAAAAGAAAGATCATATGAAATTGCGTGAAATGAAAGTGTGAAAAGTCTTAATAGGTAAAAAACTCTTGTGTTTACCCATTGGATTTCATCAGGCTTGTAAGTTGCCCTCCATTTCAAAGTGTCTTCTAGCATGATCTTGGCCTTGTCCACATTCCAATTCCTTGCTTCCAAGTACCTCTCAAGGCATGCATCTGTGCAATATTTTAAGCCTCGCCCAGATAACGGTCCAAGAGCAATTCTAAGCTCCTTCATCTATTTGCAACATAAAGAAAAACTAATGAATTGGCTACTAAGCATGCCTTGTAGCATATCTTTTGCACAATCGTACATAAAAGTATGTTTATCGCTAATTAGAACCATCAAAAGATGACCCGATTGACTCTGAGTTGTATTCAACTCAAACCCGAACATGATTTGACATTTAACCTGATTGACCTGAAACCCGAAATGATCGAACCCGACTGACCCGACCCGATTGACAAATCTCAGGGAAAGTTACACTTTCCACGTTCAAGCAAACATCAAACAACAAGTGCTAAGAAAACAAACCAAAGAACTGAATTTACAAATGTAGCATAAACCATTGCAGATCTTAAGTCAAATTGTTACCTTGGATTCTCGTTCCAGAGGATCGTGTTCATCTTGATGCCTCCTCCAAAACATTTTCGCCGATCTGTAAAACTCCAATAAAGTCAACGCTCATGACCGAATAAATCGCACTTGAGCTCTGTTCGTTCAAACAGATTAATTCTGTGTTTCAAAATGATTAGCTGATCGGAAGCATATGAATCCACCGGAATTTCAGATCAGGGTCTCACAGAAACTGACATTCTGTAACTAAAATTACCAATTAGTTGATGGATCTTGCTAAATTTAGGGGGAAGAAAAAAGAATTGGCCAGTTCAAACAGTCCCACCAAAGTCAAAATTAAAAGGAAACACATTCATCTGATAATCTCCGGCCGACAACAGTTTAGCTACAGAAATTAAGAGCTTTAAAAGAAATTAGCAAAATAAAACAATAGAGAGAGGGTCTCGCACCTGAGCAACGAAGCACACGAGAGACTCCGCAAAGATAGGAAAAGTGTGCATCGCCCAACTTCTAAATACAAATAAGCAACAAGTAAATATTCGATCTAAAATGTCATTTTTACAGCTGGAAATTTGAGATTTTTATATTTTGTTAATTGGTAACGAATACAACTATACAAGTAAGTAAGTAACGATCAAACATTCAAACTACTGTGCTGTTAGCTGTATTCTGATAAATTATTTTATTAAAAGGAGATGAAAATGAGGTGTGATTTTCTTGTTTACCTTTGTAGTTGTTTGATTGAATTAACGACCTGACTTAATAATGCATGAAAAGTCGATTTATTATGGGATAAAATATTGCCGCTATTCAATTTTTATGTATATATTTTGAGTTGTCCAATCTCGACCCCTCGCTAAAAATCCATCCGACCCGAAATCCAAAATTCATCAAATCTGAAATTGAACCGAATACGATTGAATTAAACTCGTTAGGGTTGACCCAATTCATTATATTTATAGAATAAGTAAAAATTATTTTGAATACTCAATATATTTTATTATTATAGTAATAGGGTTTTAATATGATTTAATAATCATATAAAAGTCGACATTCTTAACATTGACCAACCCATACTCATACGTTTTAATCTATACCCAACTTAACTTATTATCCGATTGCCAATAGCAAATTCGATCTCAACCCAAACCACACCCGAATCTTACCAAACAAATCCATTTATGAGGCATAGTCACTAGTGTATTTTATTCGTATAAATTAATTTTGATACAGGAAAGAGATTAGACTAACTAGTTTACATTCTTTCGGATGAAGTCTCTGAAGACTGGATCGGAAACTAGAGTAAACGATGGCACATGGCCAAATGAGGTTATAATTTCAACTGTTTTAATGTTCTCGCACAATTAATTTGTTATATTGTTTTGGCTTTGATCTTGTTGTTTTGCGTATTTCTATATTGTTACATTATAGTTTTTGTTCGTATTTCTTAAAACTAAGATCAGAAAAATACAAGAAGTTAAGAATATGCCCGCTTATTTCATTAATTGAAATGTAATTTAAGCTAAGTACCGACATAAAACAAAAATGACAAAGTAAATTAGATTCCGCATGGACGCAATTTTGATGTTTGCATTAAGAAAAAGATTGTTAAGAACTTTGATTTCGATTGTGTATTTATTGACTTTATTTATTGTAAGTTAGGCAATTGCTAAAAGGGTTGGTTGCTAACGAGGCAATCAAAATAAAGGATTACACACAATGACAGGCATGTATTATTTTTTTGGTCGAAAAATGACAGGCATGTATAAGTTGTATACAAGAGACGTCAACACGTAGAGTATGTAAATGGGCACGTATTGTACGCAATCAAACAATTATAACGACAAACCTCAAGGGGTTGGTCTAGTGGAGCATAACAGGGTATCGGTCTAACAGGTTGCAGGTTCGATCCCCCTAGTATCCTTGAGGTGAGGCATATGTAAACCCCTTGTAAGAGCTCTCTGAGCCCTTGGGTCTTCCCTGCCCTTGGACTGGGGCACCATCCTCTCATCCTAAATTTTTGACGACAAAAAAAAAAACAATTATAATGACAACAAGTGTGGCACCGTTGATTTGTCCTATCTTATGAATTGATTGTCATTACTCTTCATTTTCCTAGCTAATCCTCGTTGCCACCTCCTCAAGTATGTGATATCTTATTCAAAGTCCATCGATACTAATATATACCAGTGTTATATGTTTAGAATCAAGCGTTATGATCATTTAATATCCAAATAAAATCTACTTTTGCAATCACAATATCACCTTCTCCATTGTCTATTTCCTATTGAATTAACGTGATCAAGTTTTATATTCACACTATGATTTGCATCCCCCTTTCTTTTTCATACGTAAATTCCCGCTTTTATCGGTCTCTCAACATGTACAAAGACAAGTTCTTGTTGTAGCAACATAAATGCAATCAAGCTATCAATTGTAACTCGCAGTATCATGAGTTAAATGTTGCCCCTAGTGTTATTATGCCTTTTCTTTCCAAAGACTCTGTAGCCCTGAATGGGCATGTTTAAGTTGTAGAGAATGCAACTTCTGATTGAAAGTTACGTAATTATTATTGAAGGCAAAGTGATGTACATATACAAAGATAGATGAGAGATAATAGGAAGATCCTAACAACTATCTATATCTACGTACATACAACAGACTCCAACAACTTGATTTTAATTAATTAAGATAATACTAAACAATAAGATTATCTTTATTGTTAACATAAGTATTTTAGTTAATAAGATATCGCAGGGGCATTAGCTCCGTTTTTGAGAAAAAAAAAACATAAATGCAATCAACTTGTACAAAAACGTTTTTTTAGCACTTACGTAGACTCGTAGAGAATCGCACGTTTACAATTTAGTACAAATACATTCAAAATTGTGGGCCATTTTGCATTTATCAGGCCCGACACATCACGTGGGCCTATCTATTTTATTTCACTACTTGTGTTCATTTTGTAATTTTAATGGAAATAGTGGAATTAGTCATAAAAAAGATTTAAAAAACCTAAAACTTAAAATTTATCAAAAATTTCATTAGTGATCTTATAATATGGACTTAGAACACGTAATTAAAAAAAACTTAAACTAATCAAGGATCCAGCTTGTCTATAGTAATCAAACCGATAATCTTTAAAGTTAATCGCTTAACTAAATGTTGGAAGACTATTTAATTCAAATTCTCTGCTCCTCCAAAAATTGCTCTTCTTTTTGGATTTCGTACTACAGCATAAATACATACAACAACATATATCCAAGGAAATCCCGCGCAAGCAGGATCTGGGGGGTCAGGGTGGAGGCATTCCAAACCTAGATGAAATGTGTCCAATACGACCCAAGAGACACATCCCAGACCATTCAACAAACTTACCGAAAAACCTATAAACTAAAACATATAAACCCGACAGACAAACCAAAACTACTACTAAGGCTAAAAGAAAAAAGAAAAAGAAAAAGAAAAGAAATAAAAAAATATAAAACTAAGTTTAACAGAAACAAGACCACGAAGCGAAAAAACTACGGGCAACACAAGAGAAAAAACCACGAAGCGAATACATGATTGCTACTATTGAATAAGAAAAACAATCGCTCGATCACTCACAAACTAATAAAACTTGTTCCAACTACTGTAATTAACATGACGGAACATGGATGGGACTTAATCAAGACTTCCTGATGATTAATTTGTAATTGCATATGTTTTTCAATCTTTAAAAATTTTAGTTTACGATCGATTATAAACCCGGCCACCAAAGCATGTAGAACTCCTCTTGGTAAACTTAAACAAAAGTATCTTAGTAACCAAACAATTAAAGGCTTTATCTGCCGACACCCAAATAAATTACTACATTTTATACACTCTATAATTTTTAAATAAAAGATAAATATAAATTTTCTATTTTCATTTTAGGATTTTAATTTTCGGATATTAAACCCGATTTAAATAAAAGAAGCAAACAAGAAACTATGAAAGCGAGGAGCAGGTGTAGACTACAATTCCATTATCCTATTCAATCCTCTCTCCCACAACCAACAAATAAATTCCGTTCACACACCCTAATTCCTAAATCAACTATTCAAACCCCAAACTCGTTCGAGATCGATGACGCTAATGGAATTGGACGGAGAAGACCGAGAAGAGACCGTCTCGAATCGGACCCTCAAATCACGAAGCATCAGCAACAGGCTCTCGTCGTCGTTCAGGCTGGGCAGATCCCGGAGCTCGTCGTCGGCGCTATTCTCCGACTCGATTCCGTTCGAGTCCGGCCGGTTCGCCGCCTACGAGCGCCTGTCGGAGTCCATGAGACTCCCCGGAGATCCGGATTCGAAGGCGAAGAGTAAGCGGAAGAAGAGCGCGGCGTGGGGTTTCATTTCCAAGGTCTTCTCGTTCCGGAAGTCCGGCGACGGCGACGGCGATCGGATGGAGAAGAGGAAGCGGAAATTCGGGTCGAGTTGGTTGCCGGACCGGAGTCGGAGGTGGCCGGTTCAGGGGTGGGGGTGACGTGGAAAGTCAAACCGGAAAGAGGGGCGGGCAATTGTATATACGCGCGATCGCGGTCAAATGTGCAATTCAGAGAGCTCTTGCAAATTTTTACAATAAAAGTTGCTTGTTTGGTGTTGTTCCTTTGTATTGTTAATTATTGTACACTGCAAATGTGTATATGTTTTCTTTGGGTGGGTTGGTTGTACTAGGATAAATAAATAAATATTACATGGTTTTTATAAGTTGGAAAGCACTTAAATTAATTATGAATATATATATAGTGTGGTGGTTGTAAATGTGATCACCTACTTAGATAGGATATTGATGATATTGACGTACATAGTATTTACTTATAAAGAAACATGGACAAATGAGTAATGTACTTACTGTACTATAGTAGTTTCTACCCAAAAAAAAAAAAAAACTAGGCGTAGTGTTTTGGATGAAAAACTAACAAGTCGCTCAAACGTACAATTGTTGTTGTATAAGTGAAACCTACCGTATGAAGATCGAACAAGAATGTGTACAATGAATGCTATAAATTCAAATGGTGTTTACAATATAAAATATTATTTCATTTTGCATATTGGAACCCCTCCGATCTTTATACTAAATCTATCCTATATATATTTTCAGTAACTAGACTGGATATTTTTTTTATTTTTTTTTGACTCGATGAGAATTAGGGTTCCGACTTAAGGCGGAAATCCTAGAGCATCCTGATGGATGAGAGCTAGCAGCTCGTGATGGTTCCAGATTGTTTCCCATGAGTGACTGTGGCCCAGATTTGCAATTTTATCGGCCACAGCATTGCACTGCCTATTCTCATGTGAAATTTGGACTGACTCGAATCCGCAGAGGAATACGAGAATATCTGCAACAATCCTTTCAATTTCCCATGGACAACTGATTTGACCCTTGATAGCTTTGATAATCGTTATATTATCCCCTGCTATCTCAATTTTCCTGATATTGCTTTGTTTGGCCTTTAATATTCCATCCCACAATGCCAAGGCTTCAGCCATCAGGACTGATACGTTGCCAAATATTCTTACAGTTCCAGTTAACGGATTTCCATCTGCATCCCTAATAATCGATCCGCCTGAGGCATTTCCATTACTTATCTTAGAGCCATCAAAATTTAGCTTTGCAAAATGAGGTTTCGGCCTTTTCCAATGGCTGAACTTTTGTCGTGAAGTTGGCCGTCTTTGAACCATACTATCTTGTGCTTTTTCTTCATCCTCTTGCCACTTCTTGGCTTGTTCCCATTGCCTCAGCTGTGCTCGAATATGTTGGCTTAGATCTTGTATTACATCATTAGTCGTTGTTTGGAATGCTAGCTTATTCCTTTGATGCCATATGCTCCACCATGTTACTGCAAGCTCAATGAACTCTGCTTTCCCTAATTTCTTCTTGATGTCGCATAAAACATTCCTTGGGTTCTGTTGTGAAGGTACATACATCTTAATGGTTCGCTCGGAATTTACATTTATGTTTTTGATCACTCGTAACGTGTGTGGGCAACTAATCATCAAGTGTATTGAGTCTTCATGGGTTCCATTACACATGAGACATCCTTGTGGAATTGCAATATGTTTTTCATAGAGTCTTTGTTTCGTTGGAAGTCCATTCATATCAATTTTCCATAGAAAATTTTTCACTTTTGGATAGATGTCTAATTTCCATATCCAATCATTCATACTCGGATTCATCACATCCTCTTTCGTAACTAAGCTCACTGCTGACGCTGTTGAGAACCATCCATTTTTGCTCGGCGCCCATATAAGTATGTCATCTATCTCATTATGCGGTATAGGTATCAATGCTATCTTTTCTACTATATCCATAGGGATGGTTTTGCGTAATTCATCTATTTTCCATTCTCTACTCGTTGAAATAAATTGTTCCACCTTGGCACTAACATTTTCAATATCGTTTTTGTTCATAAACTTTTCCAATGGTTCTTGCATTACCCAATTATCTGTCCAAAAGTTTACTGACTTTCCATTTCCTATTTGCCACTTAAGTCCTTTTTCGAATTCCCCTCTAAGTTTGATCAATTGCTTCCATTGCCATGATGCGTTAGGTTTGCTCCTATATTCTGCTAGTGTGTTTCTTCTGAGGTATTTTTCTTTCACAACCTTGACCCAAACATTGTCATGCTCTTTGAGTATTTTCCACAACAGCTTCATTTGTAGTGCCTTGTTCATATCCACAGATTTCCTTATCCCTAGACCGCCATATGCTTTCGGTTTACATATTCTGTCCCATCCTATCAGGGGTTTATGTTGTCTGTCCTTATTCCAGAAGAAACTCCTGTTGATCGCATCAATTTCATCGTGCACATCTTTAGGCAACATAAAGCTTTGCATTAGGTAGTTTGGCTTTGTGGCAAGGTTTGATCTTATTAGGACCGATCTACCCTCCTGGGATAGTGTACTAGCTTTCCATTTTGATAGTTGTCGTTGTGCATTACCTATTGTATCATGAAATATTTCTTTGTTGACTTTGCCATTAATGATCGGACATCCGAGATACTTTTCTAAATTTGTCATTGTGTTAATTCCTAATGCCTGCTTAATACTCTGTTTCTGCTGATTTCCAACTTTCTTTGAGGTGTGAAATGCTGATTTGTAGTAGTTCACTTTTTGACCTGTAGCTGCACAATATTCCTCGACAATGCTTTTCATTAAGTTACAAGCATTCTGGGTTCCTTTTGCAAATATTATCATGTCATCCGCAAAGGCTAGGAATGGTATCCTCATTCCACCTCTAGATACTGGGAATCCAATTAATGGTTTCGGGCTTTCACTTACCTTTTGCAGTTTTCGTGCCAGAATTTCTGCTCCGATCACAAAAAGATACGGCGACAGCGGGTCGCCTTGTCTAATCCCTCGTTCGGGAGTGAATGGGACGGTGGGTCCACTGTTAACTAGTATTGAGAAAGATACTGTACATACACACTGACGAATCCATTCTACAAATTTCTCATCAAAACCGAACCTTATAAGCACCTGGAATAGATAAGACCAGTCTACCCTATCATACGCTTTTTCCATATCTAATTTAACAGCCATCCAACCATCTTTTGCTTGGCTTCCTCTAAATGAGTGAAAAATTTCATGAGCAATGAGAACATTGTCTTGTATTGCACGTCCTGCCACAAACGCTCCTTGCAAGGGGTGAATGATTTTAGGCATTACCCTTTTTAATCTTTCTGTCAATATTTTTGCTATTGTTTTATAAATCGTCGTGCACAAGCTAATGGGCCGAAAGTCGTTTGTTGTCGAAGGGTTGTCATTTTTCGGGAGAAGTGATATAAAGGTGTGGTTGCTTTGTTTCAACATTTTTCCAGAGTGGAAGAAACCTTTCACTGCCTTGATTACACTTGGGCCCACAATGTCCCAATATTTCTTGTAGAATTCCGCTGTCATACCATCTGGTCCTGGAGACTTATCTGAACCAATTTGAAAGACTGCCACCTTTATTTCTTCATTAGTTACCTGTTTCGTGAGGTACACATTGTCTTCAGTTGATATTTCATTTTCTATAAGGGAGAGGTATTGCTCAAGTACTGAATTGTTAATTTGTTCTTTAGAGTATCGTCTACGAAAATCATTTCTAATTTCTCGACAGATGTTATCTTCACCCATTATATGTGTTCCATCATTTGCGACGATCGTTTTTATCACTTTATGGTTGCGCCTTCCAGTAGCTATCTTGTGAAAATATCTTGAGTTAGAGTCAGACAATTTGACATGTTTTGTCTTTGCCCTTTGTTTCCAATATGTTTTGTGAAACTGTAGTATACATTCTTTTTTCCTAAGGAAACGGAGTTGCTTCTGTATAAGGGCTGGTTGTGGGCTCACAATTATCTGCTTCTGCAGATCAAGCAATGTGTCCTCAATTTCCTTGAGTTGTTCAAAAGTGTTTCCAAATGTTCTACGTTTCCATTGTCTTGTATGTTCTTTTAATATTCGAGTTTTTTTCATTAGCTGGAACATGAAGGACCCTTGAAAGGTCGCCCTCCATGCTTGTTTTACTACATTTCGGTAATCTTTTCTCATTAACCACATTTTCTCCATCTTAAATGGAGCCGCCTTAATTAATTGCCCGTTCATAAGTTCTATCGAAATTTTACAGTGATCAGATGATGTAAATGCGTGATTATGTGTTCGGATATCTGGAAACCACTGAAGAATGTTCTCACTAACCAGAACTCTATCCAATTTTTCATACATGTTATCAACCTCTGTCTTGTTCTTTCTCCATGTAAACTTATTTCCCGTTGTTGGTATGTCTCGCAAATCGCAATCGTCTTTAAAATTTCTTATACGTTCAAACCTACTAGCCGTAGGGGCATTACCACCCTTTTTATCTGCGTACTCTTGGATTTCGTTCAAGTCACCTAACACAATAACAGGGAGGTGAGTGTCCTTAAGGCAATTTGAAAATTCAAGCCAGAATTCATCCTTTTGGTTTTCATTCGGGGGTGCATATACAAAACACAACGCCAAAGTATATCCTGTGAGGTGGTTTACATATTTCAATATAATGTACCTAGCTTTGTGAACCAAGATTTCCACATATTCACTATTGAGTTGGTGTTCTTTCCACAACACACAGATACCACCTGCCCTTCCTTCAGCAGGGGACCACACAATATTATCAAACCCTGCACGTCTCCATGTTTGGTCACTTGGCAATTTATCTGTTTTAGTTTCTGCAATTGCTAATATCTGGATACGTTCAATTTTACAAAATGAGTCAATTTCTGGCCAAAACGACTTCCTACCTATCCCTCTACTATTCCAAAACGCGACTTTCATTTGGCTCTAAATTTTATTCGTGGTCTTACAACTCCATAGAGTTGGGTGTCGCCTTTTCTTGTAAGTTCAACCTTATTTGTCCTTCTACTTGAGTTACTCTTCTCTTTATGTTTCTTAGCTCCATAAGAGCCAGCTTCAGCAGGCCCTTTAGAGACACTACCCTTTAAGGCCCCATAGGCCATGGTATAGGTTTCTTTACCGTTGTCTTTAGCATTACCCTTAAGGGATTGATCTGTAAAGCGCAAGACCTCACAACAGAATACCTTTTTAAAGGCATGGCTGTTTTTCTTCGTAGCCCTATAGACAAATCCCTTTACTTGCAAACGATCAGTACAAACCCACATTTGAGAAAAGATATCATTAGTAAATATATACTTTTGCTTATTCACACTAACGTCAACAATCCAAGTGTTGTAAACATAATTAGAACATAGCACTTTCTTAAAAGTAAGATTATCTTTTTCCATAGTATTGGAATTTTCAACTTCAGTGCAGGCAAAAATAAAAGCTTTAGATTTAAGGAGAATGACAAGTAGATAAATGTTCCCAAATTTCCAAACCGAACAAGTATATTTATAGATGCACACTTCATGCACAAACAAGGATTCATAGCAATTGGGATACACACAGTCAATTGGGATACAAAGGTCCATTTTCAAGCATTTAATATCACAACCTGAACAATTAAGACTCCCTTCAAAACCAGTAAAATTCCAGCCAGACTTGTTACTGATATGAGAGTATATTTGTACACTCATGCTGATTTTCATGACCACAATACATTTAAGATTCCAGCCAGACTTGTATCTACATTCATAGGGCCAGTTCGAGCTATCTTTATGCTCTTTAGTTTCAACAGCCTCAATACATTTAAGATTCAGCTTAATTTTTACAAAACTGACACACAGGCTCCTAAGCTTACCCCAATTTCCAAGCCAGATTGGGAACTTTATTTTGCTATCATGGCAATACCTCCATTCCAATTCAGCAACTATAAGCCTGTATGTGCAGCAGCACTTAAATATGATGATCGACCTTCTAGCTTGTGTTTTCTTGAAGTATTTGCAAGCCTGTAGCTGATAGCCTGCGTTCAAAAAAATTGTGATGCTCCAGAGCCAGTTTTTCATTGTAATACACTCAACTATTGGACAACTTATAGTATTCAAAGTTTTCACATATGAACTAGATCTATTATGCTTTCTACCCTTTAAAGCCTCCACGGCTATGGTAGACGAGTTGGCTGAAGTTTCTTTATGGTTTTCTTTATCAACTTGGTCTTTAGAGCAATCCTGGTCTGAACAAAGCACCTTCGTAAAAGTATGTTTCTCTATTTCCATGGTATCAACATAGACAGTAAAGGGGGTTTGAAGGTTTAAGAGATGAACGAGTATGCAGGAGTAGCCATTCAGCAAACCCAAACAACAATATATATAGCCATACTTAGCACACATACACAATCGATCAAGATAAATACAAAACACACAATTAAAGGAGGAGCGAGACAACCTAGCAGGGGTGGTTGGACGGCCTGTTTTGGAATCGTTCCTTCGGGGAGAGTAATAAACTCTCCAGATTTCTGTTTGAGAAGACGACCTCCCGAAATCCCGTTGAGAGGGACGCCGCCACTCTGCCTCCGAAACCCTCCACGCACATAATACGCCATAGTGCACGGATCTCACAAGCCCTTGCCTCTTCTTTGATTCTGGCTCTTTGATGAATATCCACATCCTCATAGAGCAGGAGTCCCTATACACCGAATAAGGGAGCATGAGATCGATAGCCTTCCATCGGGGAACCGAATCTCTCAGATTGCCGGTTTTGCCGTTCTCAATAGAGAAAGAGGAATCCGGAATTTTGGGAGCCAACACACCAAATCCACTCTTAGGAGAGCTTTTCTGATCATTGCTTACAATTTGGAAGAGGATTGAACACAAGAACAGGCCAGATTTTGCTTGGGATCCAAAACTAGGTTTTTGGTTATTTGGGCAAAGGGGCAAGTTGTCGTGGGGGACGGGAGGGGCAATAGAGAGCGTTTTCTTCATTTTTTATTGCATGAGTTCTGTTATAAATAGTAACTAGACTGGATATGCTTAACATCCGAGCTTTCTTACCCCATGATTGTGAGTCATTCCTCAACTACCCATTTTCGTTGGTATTCTTTTTTACCGAATCCACCCAACTATTTTGGATCTCCATCATGGGCCTTCGACTAATGGGCCTGAAAACCTTTATCGGACCCAACAATACACTTCAAAATGATTTCGCCTGACTCATAATTTGATTCGTGCGCATGGAGATGAAATATTGTTCACTGCTGCTTCCGTTCCCACGTGCATCGTGGCCTTTTCCTGATTGGGCAACCTCCGTCCATGAAAACCGACGTCGTCATTCGTGCGCATGGAGATGAAATCTTGTTCACTGCTTCTTTTGCTCATACCCTTCTCTCTTCATCTTTTCTAAGTAACTTTCTACTTTTTCATCTTCTCGCTTCTTACGCATTTTCAATCTCTTTTTGCTTTCCTATGGCCGATGACCTGGGCTCAACGGCAGAACTACATAGCCCCACTGAGATTTTTTTGTTTTTGTTTTTGTTTTTTGGGCTTAGGCATCTACCTTTAGGATTAGAAACAAACAAGTCACATAACACTTTAATTTCAATGGCTAACTAGTTTAACCCCCGTACCCAGAGAGTGAGGAGGCCGCGGTCGGAGACGAAGACGGTAGCAGCGTTCCATAGCGACGACGAGTCAGAGGAGAGGAAGCCCCGTTCAGATCTGGAGCGCGAAGGCGAAGGGAGAAGCAAGTCCGGCGGAGGACGGAGCGAGGCCATCGGCGGCTACTCTTGGTAGAGTGGCCAGCGACGGTGGAGGTTTCAGATCCGGTTTTTGGACGGAGAACGGGAGAAATTGGGATTTGGGGATTTAATTTTTTTTTCTTTGTAAAAGGGTGGCTATTAAATTGTGGGGCTTTGCCACGTCACATGCGAGCATAATTCACTCCCATTATAGCGAGAAGTCTAGCATTGTCCATAGAGTAATGTACATTTGGTATTTTTTTTATATTTAGCCCCCTTTGAGACCAATTCCTGGTTCCGCCACTGCCTGGGCTATTCTTCTTCGGGCTCGCCCGACGCTCATGATCTTCACCCTTGTACCATGAGGCAAAAGGAGGTGCACGAGTTGGTAGCTACTCATGGCTTTCCTGAAGGGACGAGGGCGATTTGTCCCACGGTCGAGTTCCTCGGTTGTACTTAATCGGGCTGGAATTGTTTCTTGGAGTTCTCCTTCTCGATAGGGATGCAGTTTCCCTTCCTGCCGTTGGTGAGAAACTTCTTGAAAAAACTAAGGTGTTCCCATCTCAAGCGATGTCTTCTACATGGAAGAACTTGATGTGCATCCACGAGATGACTACGAAATTTGGGGTTGACTTCAAAGTTACCGATATTGTACACGCGTACGAAATCCGCACCCAACACCTTGGTCGAGTCACGCTACACGCCTGTGATGGCTGAAACCCATGTTCAAATGAATCCAAAGTGGATGGCCTTCCTGATTCTTCTTTGTAGAGAGGAAATCGCTAGGTGCACCGGGAGAGCGATATCGCTCGATTTTTCTTGACAATTGGAACTTGAGTCGTAAGGTTTATTTTTGCCTTAGCTTCAAATCACTTCTCGATTAACATTTTTCTTGTATGTTTCCTTTTTTTGCAGTGCCCAATGACAGAAACTTTAAACCTATAATCTCGGAGGCATGTGCTACTCTATTGACTCTCGCTCCCAAAGACAAAGTTCTCAAGCGGTTTGAGGAAAAGGTGGTCGAGTAAAGCCTCAGCGTTCGCCTTGATGACTAAACCCTGAGGATGTCTACCCTGGACACACGGTCCCTTCAGGTAAGATAAGGGCCATTCGCTTCTCCTTGCCCTTTCTTTTTGCTAGCTTTCTACTGTTTTGTCATTCTCCTATCTTTCTTTCATTCGTTAAAGGATCCGTTAGGGGTGCTTAAAAGGAATTTTTAGAGCACTATCACACTACATGTCAATATCACAATGACCACGAACTTATTGTATACATTATCACACTACATGTCAATTCCACAAATGTATGGCAAATTGGCAATCTAGCTTTCTACTACCTGAACTTATTGGGCTATTGGGCCGAGATAAAGGCCCAATCTTTTGTAATTTCAGCTTCCAACATTCCTTTCTCATAAGACAAGACTCCACTTCCTCTGCTCCACAGTACTCCTCCTCCTGATCATCGTCCCTGACAAACTCTTAACCGATCGCACTGTTTCAACTACCGACAAAAGTATTGGGCCCAGGCCCATTCAACCTCCAACCAGTTACTACTGTCTAGTACCGTTACTCTCCCTCTATTACTTCACATAATCAGACATGTCCTTTTCAACAAGGACTTGGGTAAGAATTTAATGCTGTATAAAAATTTAAAACAACCTAAAAATGTAAAAGAAACATTACAAAACTCTTAACCTATGTTCCTAGGACAACCTACAAGCTCAACTAACCAAGACAAGTGACATAACATACGAATTTTTTTTATATTACCCTAATTATTCAACTTTTCAACTTCGTATTAAAAACCGTGCCAATTGTCCTTTATGGACAAACGTTTTGTACCTTTTGAGCTACAAGTGAGTGGGTAATATGCAATTAGGCCCACTATACCTACCTCTTGGTTACCGTGGTTAATTACTCCTTGCCTTACTATCTAACCATGGTTAGTTTTTTCCCCTGCCCAAGGTTATCAGAATCCCGACTCGATCCTACGATTCCAACGATTCTACGACTCAAAAGTCATAAATCGATCCACGATCCTAAGTAGGATCTTAGTAAACTAGGATCTTAAATGATTTAGCATAAAAATTCTAATTAGATTTTGATTTTACACACGACTCTAACGATTCTAACGATCCTACAAACGATTCTTGCGATCCCAAACAATCACTATTATATTTATATATTATACTATGATCAACGTTTATGTCTCTTTTCCTTTAAATTATTAACCCGATTCATCTTAAAATATTTTTACTCATCAAATTAATAATGTTTATAAAATTTCAGACTTTATATATAAGAAAATTTACAATATATTAGGTTATCGTATATTTTTTAGTTATAATGTAGGATCTTACGATCCTAACGATCCGATTCTACGATCCGATCCGATCCAAGAATCCTGATCCTGACAACCTTGCCCCTGCCCTAGTAAATACTCCCTTTGTATCTAAAAGTTTATTTATATTTATTTTTCGGTTGTTTCAGTAAGTTTTTTTCATAGTTTTAATTTTTTTATTTATATCACATTTTTCTTATTATATTACCTCTATTCAATCGCATATATTATCCTTATTATCCAACTTTTTGATCAATTTTATCATTTTTTCAGCAAATTTACAAAATTATTCTCATTCAATCTTATATATTCCCTCGTTACCCAACCAACTCATCAGCTTTATCACTATTATCCAAATTGTCCAATTTTTAAACTATGTTATTAAATACCGTATAAACCGTCTTTTATAAACAAACATTGTAGGACGGAGGAAGTAGTATCTTCTTAGTTTATGTTGAAAAATATAAACATTTTGACTATATAAAAAAGTACACATGCATGACTATTGTAAAAATAATACTGTATGCGACTTAACCAAAAAAATATGGGATTCGAAAACTACTGGTGACCAGAACATAAAAATAAAACGAATAAATCAATTGATGCCTTTACTAACCAAGGTGGTCCCACCAGCGCGCCCAGCGCCTGTCCACACGCCCCGTACCGAACCGAACCCCTGCCCGATCTGCCCGTCCTCCCCTCGCATTGAACTCGCTGAAAAGTCACGGGCAGCGGGCAGCGGGCAGCTTCTCTCAGTAAATCCCCAACACCGCTCACAATCTCTCTCTCTCTCTTTCACCACCTTCTTCTTTGTAGCTAGCTCTCCTTTTCCCCCCATAAAACCCCCCCTCTGATCGCTCCATTCTCGTCCCTACGATCTCCATCCAACGGCCCAAAATGAAATCAGCCTCTCTCGCCTCTTCTTCCTGCTTTTAGTCCCCTGAAACTCCAGATCTGCGCTCTCTTCCTTCTCTCCGGTACGCTTTCTCTTTCCTTTGCTACAATTCTCACCTCTCGTTCGCATTTCTCCGGCGAAATTCTCTCCTGTTTCTAACTCTCTTCGCCGGAGTTGCCAAAACCGGTTTCGGTTACCGACAATTCCGTTGCTAGTTCTTCGTTGTGATTTTACCTAACAAAATGGCAGAGCTGACGGAGATTTGTTCTTGTTTGTGCAGATAGTTGATTTGATTTGTTTCGGTTTGGGATAGAGCTATGGAGGTTGTTAGCAGTGTAGCTGATTCTGTTGTAACCGACTGTCTGTTGCTAACGTGCGCCAGAGATGTCTTCGCCGCCATGCTCGTCACCGCCTTCTCCGGCGGGGTAAAGTTCCTAACTTATCCATCTTCTGTTCATTTTTAAAAATCCATGGCCGGCCGTGCTTTAAATTGATTTTTTTTAAAAATAAGAATAATTATAATTTCGTAGCAAGCCAGTACTCACTAGCTGATTTAGTAATCACAGTATTAATTAATTAAACTAAAAAAAAGTCTTTGAAATCTTTTGGTGAGGTCATGAAATAATCTTTTGCTAACGTACGCGTGAGATAATCCAAGATACAATAAAAAATGAAATTTTAATCTGAGGTTTTTTTTTTGGCGTATTTGGTATTTTGCTGAGCCTGGGTAGTTTGAGAATTGGGGTTTTGTTTCTGTTTGTTTGGTGATTTCTGTCTTCTTGTCTTTGGTTGTGGTTGAGATAGCAGGCCAAGGAGCTCGTGTAATCTCGTACGAATTTTCGAGTTTATCCTTGTGGTTTTTTTTTTGAAAGAGGTTAAAATATTTTTGGCAGAGGTCAAATTTAATTTAATTTTTTTTGGAATAAATAGAATTTATAATACTCTGTAAAATATTAGCAGTATTATATTTTACCCTCATTTAATATTAAAATTTAGAGAATAATCGAACAGATAATGAAACTGAATGATAACGCGTGGAGAAATATGCCGTCGCATATGTTCCCCAATGATGCTGTTGATGGGAAATTCATCCAATTTTCATTCTCTCCTTCATATTTTACTACCTTTGTTTTTACCGTTGATTGCAATTATTTAATTTGTCTACTTCGTATTGTTATTTCTTTTTTATGTTCATTTAATGTAGTAGATGGATAGATGTTCTATAGAAAGGGATATGTATTGATAATAACAACATGATTCAATATGATATTGCTTAGATACTACGGAGTAGTAGAATTTTCCAATTTTTCAACTTATTTTGGGCAGAAGTGAAGCCTAAACTCTAGGTAGTGTAGGAGTATTAAATTACTATATGGTCTCAAAGTTGGTACGTATTTAATTATGCGTTAGAATCTCTTTGATATAATGGAAAGTGATTAAGTGTAATGAAGAAGACACTTGGGTAAAGCAAAATGTTCCTGGTGCCATTTTGTTGTGCCATTTGTTGTCTTTTCGTACACTTAAAGCTTCCATTTTCAGCCGTTGTGTATATATATATTGGTCATAAAAGAATCTGATTCTGTTCTTTGAAGATCATGGACGAGAATCTGATTTGCTATGAGATTCCCCTTTTGTTATAGTGTAGTGATTCTTTACCTATAGATTCGAGCATAACTCAGATTTCACCAACTCTGGAGTAACTTTACTAAATCCTTACTTTTTTAATTACTACAGGATCAAAGTGGATCCGTGATCCCAAATTGCGATGGCGAGCCCAAGGATGCCGATGGAGACGACGAGGATGGCGACAATGATGGTGGGTACGAGGAGGGAGAGGAGACGTCCGAGGACGAAGGCAAAAAACCGAGCAACGGGAAGAGCGAGAAGGCGAAGGAGACCGAAGGAGGCGCTGAAGAGAATGGAGAGGGGGAGGATGAAGAAGGAGACGGCGAAGGGCATGATGACGGAGATGATGACGACGACGACGATGATGATGATGGGGAGGATGATGACGGAGGGGACGATGACGATGATGATGATGACGAGGAGGTTGTCGAGGAGGAGAACGAAGACGAGCCGGACGAGGAAGAGGATGAAGACGAGGAGGCACTTCAACCGCCTAAGAAGAGGAAGAAGTGAGCAGATCATGATCGGTTAATGGATTAAGCCTCTTCCGAGTGCTTTCTAACAATGTTGCACCAGTTCATCTTATTTGCATCTTTGTAATGGTTTAATTTCCTCAGGAGTTCAGCTTGAGTAGAGGTTTAATTTAGAGTACTATTTTAAGGGAGGTTAATCACCATGTTCACGGAACGCTAGTTGTATTTTCGTTGTTTAAGTTCTTGCAAAATTCAACTTCAATCGCTACTTCTTGTTATGGAAGGAGTCACAATTCTATTTTAAGGGAGCCTTCTGTTCTACCAAATTGATCAGGGTTAAAGTACAGAGGTTATCATGATTAGATTACAAAGATTTAAGTGGAGAAATTGATTATGATTAGACTATGGGTGAAGTGTGTATGAAGTCACATTGTGCTATTTACTTTTGCCATGTGGTTATACAATAAATTTTGTGATTATTAGTGTTTGGGCTAAATTCGGTTCGAGGAATGGAACTTTATTTAGCTCGATCGGGCTTGCTAATCTCCGGCCAGAAATTACAAAGAGAGTATTTTTTGTCGGCTCCTTCGATCGTCAGAGCCCCCTCCTTACAGTGGTCTCCCCTCCTCTTTATCCTAATTTCATCCCTTACGTTACAAAACCCAATTCCTTAAATGAAATTGCTAATTAATATCAATAATGATGCTAATTGATTGATTTAGTGAGGCCTTTGGGTTCTTGATCAAATGGGAGTCTCTTCACATTGCCGGTGTTTAATTCTTGCCAGCCACTCCAATTTAGTGGGCCTTGCTTGGACCTTCGTCTTGGGCTTTCGATTGACTGAATGGGCCTTCATCTAGGGCTTTCGATTGACTGGATCTAACAATACCCCCGAATTAGATTTCGGATCCGCTGTGCAAGCTGGCCGGAATCTGATTCGCTAACACTTCGATCGAGTACCTCAGCCTAATGGGATCAAATAGCTATATCCGACTGTAGAGTCTAGGATGGCGAATCTGTTGGGAGTTGAATCGTTGTCGAAGTCTCTATTCACTGGATTGATAGGCACATGCTTGACTGCGCTAGCGATCACTTGCATCTCCAGCAAGTTCTCACTTTGATGTTGCTTGTGTGGTCTCTAGCGATGTCTAGCATATGGTATTTGGCTTGTGCGTGCTAGTGAGTGGTAGGTGAGCCAGAATATTCTAGCACCCCATGAGTGTTCTAGCGGTTTCGTGTGATTAGCAGCAAGCGACAGACTAGCTAGCGAGCGCTAGCATTTTCATGCATCTAGTAGCAAGCAAGGGATTAGCTAGCGGATGCTAGCGTTTTCGAGCGATTAGTTGTATACGATGGGTTAGCCAGCGGCAAACCAGAGACAACTGGCAACTCGGTTGTACCTAGCTAGAGCTAGCGATGACTTCGCGGCAACTGGCGAATCGGTTGTAACTAGCTAGAGCTAGCGATGAACTCGCGGCAACTGGCGAATCGGTTGTAGCTAGCTAGAGCTAGCGATGAGCTCGCGGCAACTGGCGAATCGGTTGTAGCTAGCTAGAGCTAGCGATGAGCTCACGGCAACTGGCGAATCGGTTGTAGCTAGCTAGAGCTAGCGATGAACTCGCGGCAACTGGCGAATCGGTTGTAGCTAGCTAGAGCTAGCGATCAATCCTGGCGCAACTGGCGAATAACTCGCGACATATGGCGAATAGCTCGCGACCTTTGGCGAATAGCTCGCGACCTCTGGCGAATAGCTCGCGACCTCTGGCGAATAGCTCGCGACCTCTGGCGAATAGCTCGCGACCTCTGGCGAATAGCTTGCGACCTCTGGCGAAACTCGCGTTTTCTAGCGACACTCGCGTTTTTTAGCAACACTTGCGTTCGATAGCGACACTTGCGTTCGATAGCAATACTTGCGTTATCTAGCGACACTTGCGTTTTTTAGCAAAACTTGCGTTCGATAGCGACACTTGCGTTCGATAGCAATACTTGCGTTATCTAGCGACACTTGCGTTTTTTAGCAAAACTTGCGTTTTCTAGACTTTGTCTAGGTAGCACTTTGGGCCTTAGCCTTAGTAAGTCGTTGGTAGATCGACCCCTGCGTTTGTAGTGAGTATCGATCACACACGAGGAGATAATACAACCATTTCCCGAGGCCACTAAGGCCCTACGGTGATAGATTAAATTCAAAGCAAAGCAAGTGCATATGTACAACCATGCAAACAAAAGATATCAAGTCTATGCACGACGACTAGCGCTAGAAGTCACTTCGAAAAGAAACAGAGAATCGAAAACAAATAGCTAATGAGACCCGAGTTCAGAAATGGTACTTTCGAGGACGGGTGTAAGGTTTCTGAGGCCTAGCGTAATTCGTGGCGCCGACAGGCCTCACATCTCTAGGCGTACTCAGCGGCGTCCTGAGTAGGGTTGACTTCTTCTTTCTCGGCGGTGATCAGCGTGATCTCGCCTGTCGGGTCTTTCTAACTCAGCTACTCTCTGACGCAGCTTCCGGTCTTCCTCTAGCCGCACTTGCGCCAGAGCCTTGACCTGCACTTCTTCAAAGTTGGTGATAGGATGCTTAATGAGTTCCTCATAGAGCCCGTTGCCTTGTACCACCCCCTGCCTGAACGCTTCTACAGCTGTAGCTATATCGCAGTTGGGGATGACAATCATCTCTCTGTTAAACATGTCTAGATATTCTCTGGTGGATTCTCTAGATCTTTGGATGATGCGGTAGAGGTCGCTAGACTGCTTCTCGAACCGCCGGCTGCTAGCGAACTGGGATCGAAAGAGATCAGAGAGCTCTGCGAACGACCCAACACTTCTTCGGGGGAGGTTGATGAACCATGTCAGAGCAGGGCCGGCTAGTGTCGCTCCGAAGCCTTTGCACATCACCGCCTCCTTCGAGTTGTATGGGATAGAGCTAGTCATCGTTTTCTGCTTGTATACAACCACGTGCTCGTCCGGATCAGAGGTGCCGTTATAAGCGTGCATGCTCGGAACGGTAAACTTTCGGGGCATCTCTACGCGGGCAATACGGGGGACGAATGGAGATTCGTCGTACCCGTCTGGCGCTTCTGGGACGACTGGTCGGTTCGAATGGCGACCCCGTCTCACCTGATCCGCTATGACCCCTATCTGCTCTCTGACCCGGCGCCGGATGGCTACATCTAGGTCGATCGGTCTTCGACGCTCGTCACCCTCCTCGTCTTCATCATCTTCTCCAGCGGTCCATAGCTCCGGCGCCCTGACTGGGCGGGGCTCCGGGGCGGATCTGATGGCCACCGGCGGGGGAGGATTGCCTCTTTCGGTGTGCCATGACGGGAGGACCCCCTGCAGCGCGGCTGGAGGGGTCACGTAATTTTCCCGGGCGTCATAGCCACTACGTGCCCTGGACGTGCCCTCGCCGCCACCGGAGCCGAGCCTCCCAGCTGACCTTACAACCCTTCTGGCGGCTTTGGCCGGTTGACGTCCGGTGGTCAAAAGCTGGTTCTGGCTCCTGAGTCGTTCTCAGTAGTTAGCTTCCCGATGCGAGCCTCGTAGAAGCTCCTCTGGTCGCCGAATTCCTTCTGAAGATCATCCAGCCGCCGGCGGAACTCAACCATTTCTTCCACTCGAGTGCGGCTCCCCTGGTTCTCTTGACACTCTTGGATTTCCCGGTGTTCCTGGAGATCACCGCCCCCATCGACGGAGTTGTCGACTACGGCGTTCTCTGGATCTGACATGGTCGGACGGCTAGATTGGGAATTTGCAAAACTGACCTTGAGATCGGCGAGCCCCACGGTGGGCGCCAAATTGTTTGGGCTAAATTCGGTTCGAGGAATGGAACTTTATTTAGCTCGATCGGGCTTGCTAATCTCCGGCCAGAAATTACAAAGAGAGTGTTTTTTGTCGGCTCCTTCGATCGTCAGAGCCCCCTCCTTACAGTGGTCTCCCCTCCTCTTTATCCTAATTTCATCCCTTACGTTACAAAACCCAATTCCTTAAATGAAATTGCTAATTAATATCAATAATGATGCTAATTGATTGATTTAGTGAGGCCTTTGGGTTCTTGATCAAATAGGAGTCTCTTCACATTGCCGGTGGTTAATTCTTGCCAGCCACTCCAATTTAGTGGGCCTTGCTTGGACCTTCGTCTTGGGCTTTCGATTGACTGAATGGGCCTTCATCTAGGGCTTTCGATTGACTGGATCTAACAATTAGCTTGAGACATGCTTTGTAATCATGGAAATGGTGTAGCCTAATCGCCACATGATATTTACAATTGCAGTTTAGCAGGTTCAATTAAAATTCAGGCAGCAGTTTCTGTCTGACTGATGATGTTGGGCCAATGGACCATTGGGCCGCTGAAAGCCCATTGATTTTCAAAGAACACAACTCCACTTCTTCAAAAATACCAATTTAAGGTCGAGTCGAGTGATCATTTTGTCTTTGGAAATGGTTACTTACTTTAACATTTTTATTATTATTTTATTAAAATCATTTATTTAAATCTTCAGTTACATTTGATATTGGATTAAAAAAACCTACAAAACACCTAGATAAGATTAGTAAAAGTGAGATGTGTTATGACAAATCAGAAGGAATTACAAGAAATAATTCAATCCCAAATTATCCCAAATTACAAATATATTTAAATAATAAAAACCACCACCAGCTACAAGTACTACCTAATATAAATCATAAAATAAGTGTGCACATATTTGTCCATCCTCCTAATAAAGCTCAAAATTCCATTCGAGCAATATAAAAAAAAATTCAAAAATCCAAACTGACCAAACTTAACTCGCCATTCGATCGAATACGTACACAGCGCGCCGATTGACGACACTCGAAACGCCGTTTCGTTGAACTCCAAGTCCTTTTTCTCCATTGGACGTTGAAAACTACGATCGAAGGGGAGAAAGCGAAGGGTTTGGAGAAGAGAAAGAAGAAAGCGCAAATCATCATCAATGGCGGATCCTTCCGACGCTTCTCCCCTAATTCCACCGCTCCCGATGCCGGAGCCTTGCGAGATCGACCTCGAAGCCGGCCCCGGCGAACAAATTCAGTGCCGAATTTGCCTTGAGTCCGACGGTATTCGTCTTTCCCCTCTCCCCTACCTACTACCTGTTAACCCTAATTTTTGGTCAAATTAGTCAACTCACTGCCTGCGAGGCTTCGATTGCGGATCAGGATTACAATTGGTAGGGTTTTAACTGGGGATTTCTCGTCCGGATCGTATATAGAACTTGATTGCTTGTTTTGGTGCCAATTTCGGCGCCGGGATTAGCGTATTGGTATTTCGTCGTCTAACGTGATAATTGGAATTGGTTCTCTGGAGTTGTGGATTTGTGATTGTTGTTCACTATGACACTTGATCCGACTGGTTTTTCTTGTGAAATCTGGTCTCTTTATGACTGCCAACTTAGGCTCCCGATCTAAGAGAAAACTTGACTGTATTTTGTAAATGTTATTCATATAGAAATTTTCAGTTGTCCTATATCATCTGATATTGTATAAGAGACCTTAGTTTTAACGCTCAATGGTCAAGAACGGCATTGAGGCTGACATAATTAAATCAGATGAAATTGAGGTGTTTGCATGTGATTATTAGTCCATACAGGCATAGCATGCCATATTTTTGGTAGTAGTATGCTGTTACTATTAAGTTAGTATAGATATCAGAGTGTTGGAATGCACCTAAAAGTTTGAATCAGTATAATTTCAGGAGTATTTGTTTGCTGCTTATGGTATAGGATGCATTGTTTAAATGTCTAAGCTGAGTTCTCTTTCAGGTCGAGACTTTATTGCTCCGTGCAAATGCAAGGGAACATCAAAGTTTGTTCATAGGGAATGCTTAGATCATTGGCGATCTGTAAAGGTATGAATGAAACAAACTCACCCTCTTCCAGACCAAGAAAGTATGTAATTGATGATTGCTAATTGGAGGTCTCGGCTATTATATTGGAAAAATGGTTGCTGACTAGTTATGGTATAAACATGTATAGCAGTTTGATCTGAACAGATAAACATGTTTTTCTATTAATGACTCTAAGCTGTTGCCTGTTGGAGGAAAATACAGCGCGCTCTTTCCTTTTTCTGATTAATCTTTTCATTTATGTCAGAGAAACCTAGCTTCTTACAACCGGAATATGACCTACTGTATATTGTATCTTTCCAAACTTTTTCTCTGCAAGTTGTTTCCTAAAATTTTCAATTGTGAAATATCATTGAGTAGTATGATTCTCTTGTCTAGGAAGATAATGGCAGTAATTATTCACAATGTGTTTTGGTAGCAGTCATATTACAGGTGATAACTTTGAATATTTGGCTTTGAGTCCTTTGGCACACTAAACTTTCTTGTGGAAATGTTTTTGTAAAATTGTTGTGGCCACTGACCACTTGTTTATATCGGAGGATGTAAAAGTTTGCATCTGGATTCCTGTTATATATGAAAGTTCCCTCTATTGTCTAGCACTTATTTGTTAAGTTAACTTAGCTTTTAATTTCTTTCAGGAAGGGTTTGCATTTGCTCATTGCACAACTTGCAAGGCTCCTTACTATATAAGAGTTCATGTTCCTGCCGATAGGAAATGGAGAACCATGAAGTTTCGGTTCTTTGTTACCAGAGACATTTTATTTATATTTTTTCTTGTTCAACTTGTAGGTTTCTATCCCTTCAGTCTTCCCATCTATCTGTTTCTTTTATATTACAAGGTTCTAATAGTCATGTCTTATATCTTCTGTTGTCTTTGTGACTTTCATTTCTGCAGGTGATTACATTGTTGGCATATTTGGTGTATTTCATTGATGGCTATCAGGAATTCTGGCTCCACCATGCCTGGAGCTTTGGTAGTGAAACCAGTTTCTACTATATCTGCGGTAAATAACTAAAAACTAGGCTTCAGGATTTTTTGAGAAAAAACATCTATGTTATTTGTATGTATGTGGAGGGTAGGGATATTATAGCCATTTATATTATATATTCTGTTTGCATATGTATACATTTTAATTGTATTTTTTTGGTGTAGAAATTTCCTTTTGGAGATCATCCAACATCTCCACTCTATCTTCCACTTCCCTCTCTCCATGAACTTACTGCATAAGCCCTTCAAATCTCACAAGAGAGATTAACAACAGTTTAGCACTATAATTTTTGTGTTGCACACGTCTAGGACAAATGTTGCAAAATAAATTTTGCCTGTGACTTTGTGAGACACTTAATCCCTTAAATGTGCCTATAAGAAGCTGTTGTCATCTTGAGTTTAACCAGCAAGAATAGCAGGGAAACTTTTGGAAAATGGTTTTCAACTTGTCATGGTGGAATGTGTTATTCAAGTGTAGGGAGAATTTTTTTGAGAACCCATCTATTGTTGAATCTTTATTTTTGGCCTCCTTTCTCCAGTATCTTCATTACTTTAAAGTAGAGATCTCTTTTTTGATTTATCTCTCGGTTTTATCGTGCTTGCTTATTCCGACCTCTTGAAATGACGAGTCCGTTGATTTTCTGTTCTGTTTTTATGGACTAATTAATTGCTTGATTTTGCACGTTATAATGAATTAATGGTATCATTGATGTCCTGCAGGAGCACTCATTTTCTTTGCCTTGCTTGGGCTATCTGGTTGCTTTATAACGTGTTATGATCGTAGAGTAAGGAATGACCTAGCACAGCCTTGTCGAGAACTTTGTATTTGTTGCTGCCAACCTGGGTATGTCTTTGGTTTATAACCAGCAGTTTCTTCTGTTATGATCCATTTCCACAGATGGAAATTTAATGATTACTATTTGAATGACTTGATTTTATGGATTTGAAGAATGGTTATATTGAAAGTTCTTGATCAATTTTAATGAATGAATGCTGAGGTATCTTTTGCATCTGGACTCTAACCTGTATAAGCGCTCAATTATGATTTAAACATTGGTACAATAACACTCTATTTTAAACATAGACTTTCTTGCACGACATACTTCGCATCTGATTTCATGCAGACATCATTTAATAACACTGTACCGTTTCCTTTCTCACGTAGATTGATGTTTAATTGTTTCTCTGGACAATAGATCCATGCTTAAATATGAAATTCCATTGTCATTATGCAATGAAGTTCCGAATTCCAAGACATTAAATTACACAAAAACTGATTGCTACGCGGATTTTTGGTTGATGCAGCATTTCTGTTTATATCTTAAAATTGATGATGACATAGTTAATTGCTGTCCCTCTATTTTGTAGAATGTGTGCAGACTGCCATTTACCCGGCACTCTCTGCATGTGGACTGATTGCACCACTTGCTTTGAGGGTTGTGCAAGCACTGCTGGCGAATGCGGTAGCTGTGTAGGAGGTGCTGGAGAAGCAGGATTACCACTAGTGTTCATAGTGGGTCTTGTTGTTCTGGGCCTGTTTACTGTGATTGGCATATTCTACAGTGTGCTAGTTGCTACAATGGTTGGGCAGCGAATATGGCAGCGACACTATCACATTCTAGCAAAAAGGATGCTAACAAAGGTGAAATCTGAATCTCTAGACTTTCTTTGGTGCATTGTATTCTTGTAGAATATCAAGACTATCTTGATGAGGTATTTTTTACATGCCAAAGATTCTTCGAAATCCTTGTGTTTATCTGTTCAGCTAAGGACTGTAAGCTAAAACAGCTCATTAACACCTAGGTTGTGTCTATCTCCTACTTCCTATGTCACGCAATATAATGCACCAGTGCGGTAATCCAAATGCACCCTTAACCGTACTACCTCCACTTATAAAAGAACTTCATTTTAGAGCTATGAGTTGATTTGTAGGTGAGTTACTAGGTTTGTGGTTGAAATTTGCTACATATGGGCTCTTTCTATGCAAATTCACTTTATTCACGAATGGCAATCTTTAGTGAACCGAGGAGTATTGAAATTTGACAATGCTTGTAAATTCTAACGCTTATATGGTGTTAAATGATTTACCTTTCTGCAACCTGGCTATGCCCCTATGAACTCTTTATTACTACTTTATGTGATCCTAATGGAACGGTCATTGAAGTATGTTTAACGTCATAAAACGATACTCTTTTTGTTGCTTCAACCAGGAATATGTTGTTGAGGACGTTGATGGTGAGGTCAGCAACTCTGAGTGGTCTCCCCCGCCTCTCCCAGCCGAGCACATTCAGCAGTTGAAATCGCTTGGCCTTCTGTGAGCAGGAGCTTGGGCTTGGCATGTGATCTTGACTCTCTGGCCGGACTCATAATCTCATATAGTCTGGTGAGTCTCATGACTTAACCTGCAGTAAAATCCACTAAGATAAGCAACATCTAATTTCATCTTGCTGTTATACGCTAAACAATACAAGGATAATTTGTAGCCGTTATGTTGATCAATGCACACCACTACTACATCAGCTATAAAATGTTTGATATCAGCAGTTAACCTTTTTTGTAAATCACACAACTACACAAAGTCATAATAAGGCAACTCTCTGTTGCCTGATTGTTCATCCACCCACAAGGTGCATAATGGGATTTCTTAGGAGGTGCTCTTCTGTTCATGTAATTAGCTTCCTTCGTTTGGATTTGGTTGACATTTTTCTGCATTAATTTGAGTTCACAACAAGGGTAAAAGACAAAAATGGACGGGGAAAATGGTTCGTGTATCATGTTATGTGCTGACAATATTGAACACGTGGGTTGTCATGTGAATTTATCCTTGGATTGAATGGTTGCCATTTGTGTTGAGGTATTGAGAAAGTGATTTCTTCTTTTCATGTCAAATCTAGGTGCGCCCCATTTTATTATATCCCACCGAATATGCATGTGAGCACTGATTATTATCAGATGTTGGGTGACTAATGTTTGAGGTTATTTTTGCAAAAGATCAGTCAATTACATGAATTGCAAAATTACGGGTCTGGTTTCTTTTGTTGTTTGATGAAATTTTGAGAACCCAATTGTCAATGAGTGGATTCTATAAAATTAAATTGGGATGTGGACGTGTAAGATTTTGCAAAATGAGTTTGACAGGATCAGGGGACAACGCTCTTACACCTGGCTGGTTTTATTACCATTTAAGTTTGCAAAACAGGTTTAGGGAAGAACATGTGTCAAAAAAACGAGGCATTGATAATGCAATTAGTGACTTGGTAGTTCCTTCAATTGTGATTGCATTGATTCGTGTATTCTTCGTGACGATGACTCGTATCTTGCGTTCTCTCTTTCTGGAATGTTCCTTTTACTCTTCTTCTGGTCTCTTGAGAGAACTCAAAACTAAGAAAGAGGTGAGCAAACTCTTTCTTTCTTGCACGCAAAGTATAATAGGTTTTGAGAAATAATTTTTTTATCAACGAATCTTATAATGCCGTACATGAGATGTCCAAAGTGATTTGAATGATTGTCATTATTTGTTGTTTTTTTCTCAAATTTTGTTATTCTTGTCCATAGAGTATTTTTACATTAATTTGATGTAATATTTGATGTAATATTTTTACATTAATTATTTGTTATTTGGTGCTATATATATATGGGTTTCCATTGAATATACCCTTAAGATTGTCACGAATATATAAACTAAAACCCTATTTGAGGGGTTATCTAAATGACTAAATCTATTTCGTTCGGATTCGGATCATTTTCACGAATTGATGTATAGGCGACTTTTCTCATTTGTAAATTTTGAACTTGTACACAAGAAATGATACAGGAATTTCGCTACAAATACTTTTTATACTCGCTTAAAATGTCCATTAGAAATGAGAACCATCATCTATGGGGTATGAAACGGTGACTTTAAAATACTAACTTAAGGATTTAACCGCCGAACCAGACGAGCGAAGGTTGGCTAGTTAGTCAATACAGTACTATACAAACCACCTCTAAATAGACTAAAAAAAAGATAAAATAAAGAAACCCGGCTCCACAAATACTAATTTAACGCGGTTTTCACTTTTCACTTGATAGGAGTCGGTGGGCTCAAGTTTATCTCAAACCGTCAAGCCACTAGATTCTCTCCCCAAGTCTCATTTATATCAATAAAATACTACGAGTAAATAAAATAAAAACGGTAGGCAAACCCACCCCTCTGTTTCCTAATTCTATCCACAGCCCACTTGAAAAACCACTAAACAAAACTATCAAAAATACACCAAAACCAAACCACTCTTTTTTTTCCACCAATACCCCAAGCACAAGCATATGGAAAATTCCAGATACCATCATCATTCATACAAACTATATATTATTAAAAACAATCATGCATGCTATGTCCCCAATTTAATCTTATCCATTTGGACCATTTCCCTCCCTAACCACCCCTATAAAAACCACTCTAAATTCATCTTCACCTCCAACATCACAAACCCATCATCAAAAACCCACAACAACAACAACAAACAAAGCTCTCTTTTGATTTCAAGAAACCAAGAGATTCACAATATATAGTATTTTTAGTAAAACAAATGGCGGATATTGCAATATTGGTGGCAGAGGAGTACGAGAGGAGGACCAAGGCACCAAGAAAGTTGGCTGAATCCGCCGGAGCCACCACCACCAAGGTGGCCGTGAGCGGTGGCACAACGGCGGCGCTGGTTGAGAGGCTGAGGAGCATGAATTGGGTCAACAAGGCTGACCAAGTTTTCAAGGATTTGGAGCCCAAGACTCAGCTGGGTCTGGCTGCTTTCTCTGGCTTCTTCTCTGCTTGATCTTCATTTTTTTTGTATTGTATTGTTTGTTACCTTTCTTGATTAAAGGAAGGGGATAAAACAAACTTGTACATGAATATATGATTCAACAGAATTTCCCTCTCTCTGTCTCTAGATTTTGGTACCAATCTTGTTCTTGTTCTTATTTGATTGACCTATGAAAATAGTATGATTTAGTTGACCCATGATGAATACATGGTTTTGGTACCGGCCTATGAAGACAAGATATGAAAAACATCATTTTTGAAGGGTATAATCTCATTTTGTTTACCAACGATATGAAGAAAAAGAGAGCAAATCATAAGATCGTTGTTTAATTTGTTGTTGTTTTTAAAGCGTTTTGTAAGTAAGGGTTGATGGAAGAATTTGGGATCTAGCTTTGATTGAATCCCATGTCTCCCATGTTTTATGGGTTGACATAGTACAGCCCATGTTGAATTTAAGTTGCTTATTTGTGGGTCAACAGTCAACACCGAAATCTTGTCATCACAGCCTGAACTTCTTGACTTATTTACCCTAAAAAAGGCGACATCTTTTGTAAACCAAACCCCATTGTAGTAGTAGTTGCAATAGGAATCAATCGGCCGGATACAAAACATTGTTGTCAACTCTTCTCTTCTAGTAACAAAAACGTTTGCTAGCATGATGTCATCCGTAAAGAAGAGATCTTCTTAATAAATAAAAACATGATGTCGTCCCCAAAGAAGAGATGAGAAATCAATGGGTTCCTTTAGACATACTTAGAATCCTTGCATATTATAGGAAGCAACCTCTTTTTGAAGAAATGAAGGGAAAAAACATCAAAATGGATCAATCGGATTCATTCAATCAATGGAACAACCTCTTTTGAACAAAGGAAGGAAACAATACATCAAAATGGATCATATCGGATAGGTTCAATTCCACTTGAGGGATCAAAAGTGTTACAAATGTCAATCTTTAAAGCTAATGCGCATAGCCCATCACTCTTGTCTATCATATGATGAAAAATCTCGAAAGCAAGCAAAACATTATTGCACATCCTTCACAAAAGAGCTATGTTCCGTGCAGACTTTTGGTTGTGTTTGGCATGAGGGGTGTCGTTACAAAATGTGTGATTATGTAGACAGCCTCTTTTGATCGAATTTCCATAACAAGTGGGCCTATCGTGAGTAATCTATCTGGCCCAATAGAAAATTGTATTACAAGTCCAATAAGAACTTCCAAAGCCCATTAGAGAAACTGAAGAAAGATAAAGAAGAAAACATATGAAGGCTAATGCCAACAAAAAAAAACCTAGGCTAACAACAATTTATAGTAATGAATAAAGAGTGTGTGTGTATATGGTTCTGTGATGAATGACCAAAAACTTAACAGTAGAAATTCTTAACAGAAATGGAGACCCAAAAAAGCCCAAATTTGGAGACTAACATTACTACCAGTTGAACAGCAAATGGATTTCAAGTAGCTGTACTACACAGCAAATTTGTCACATTTATTGAGTTGCAATTTTTTGCAACAACCCTCTACAGATTTGGTTTCCAAAATTTACAGACTGAGATAATGATGATGATGATAATCCCTAGCGATTTCTGAATTTCTGATCATGCCACCCAAGATGACAAAGGCCCCACAAATCCACTCTAGTCTCTTACAAATCTAAGGGCCCACTTACCTTATGTATTGCTTTCACACACATATATGTATGTGTATTTCTTTTCTATTTTTCATACAAAAGGTTTGAAGAATAAATGTTGAGAAAAACCCTTGGCGTATCAGCTTACTGATTGATCACTCATGGATTACCATGAGGACTCTAGGGTGATGGTTTCTCATCTTCTCTCTAGTAATCAGTTTAGACGAATTCAAGTAGTACTTGCGCACGAAACCTATGTTTTTTTTTCATATTTAGGGTTTGAAGAATAAAACCCTATGTTTTGGCTAGGTATTTCGTGACTCCATTTCTCTGAAGATCTTTTGTATATCGCTCTCTCCATACGGATAATCATTTACATAAGAATGCAACATCGTTTTACCGATAGATCTTCTCCGGTGATTGTTGCACAACACTCACAAGATACATCCTCTTGGACAACTCCTATAAATATTTGTTATTAATATTATACTTCTTTACTTTCTTATTAATGAATGTATATATTTGTCATTTTTATATTAAATGAGATTCTCTTAATCCAGTAGCATATATGGTTTTTTAACCTAAAATTTTGTTAAAATGTAATTGTTATTTTCAACGTGTTAGTTAATACTCCCTCCGTCCCATAATGTTCGTCCTATCTCGTTTTTACCGTCCCACAATGTTTGTCCAAAATCCCCCTACTTTCCATTTTTATCCAATACACTTTACCACTTTTTACCCAATTAACTCACTTTTTCATCATTTCAATTTCTCTTTCCTCCTATCACCATCAACTTTTTACCCACTACATTTCATCTAAAAACCTCCATTAAAACACTATTCATTATCTTCTCCCATTAGAACTCATAACTTTGCAAACCTTAAAAAAAAAATTAAGCCTACAAAAAAAAATTTAAGGCAATTGAGAATGAATAATTTGGATTAGTGTGTTGATTGGGCTTCTAATTTCGTTTAAGTTAGATATGCTAAACGGATGAATTGGGCTGACCCGATTGTTGTGGTCCAAAGACAAGCATACAAAAGGGTGGGGAACCCTAGCTGAGACACATCTTGCCCCCATTGTTGCCCTTCCCTCTTGCGCCGCTCTCGACATCTCTCTCTAGCCTCTCCAAATCTCTCTCTGCCCTCCTCTTTTGCGCCGCTCTCGATTCCTCCATTGGAGAGCTTGTGCCCTCTGACCTCCTCCTCCTCCATTGAAGAACTTGAGCCGCTCTCTTTGTGTCCCCCTTATCTCGTGTATCCCTCAAAACCCTAGATCTGTGGCCCTTGTTCTCTGGAGATGGCGAATGATGTTCCCTCCGATCCAACACCTGAGTACCTTGATGAGGTCTTTCGGGACCATAGCTCCGATGAATCGGAGGGTTCCGTTTCGAGCTTTTGCTCTATGCATCCGGAGTGCGAGGGGAGTTGCAATGGGAACCACACCTACAACCCTGGCCGCTTTGAGACCCCTGTGCTAAACTGGTTGAGGGCGAAAAACAAGGCGGACAAACATGGTGAACTGGCGGGCGATGGGAACGAGGGGCTCGATGAGGCGTCCATATCCCCCACTGACTCCAGGGACGACCTTGTAGTCCCCGATTCCGGCTCCGACTAGTAGCTAAGTCCCCCTTCTCTGAGATTGCATGCTCTGTTTTGTGCTTCCTTGTGCTTCCTGGCATGCTTCTTTGATTTTTGCATGCTTCCTACTCCCCCTTGAGATGTATTGTGACTTATGCGTGTTTGTAAGGTTGTTTAATGTTGGATTGGTCCCTGAGATGCATGTTGTTGTTATTGTGCGATGTTTCCTGAGATGGCTTGGTCATTGTTGTTTTGGTTGTGACATGTTTCCAGGAGTAGCTAAGTCCCCCTTACATTTTAACATGCCTGTATGCTCCCCCTGAATTTCATGCTTGCTCTGTTTTTGCATGTTTCCTTTCTTGCGTTTGTATGTGTTGTTTGATGTTTCCTGAGGTTGCTTGTTTTTGCATGTCTCAGTTGTTGGATTTGTGCATGTACTGTTGTATGTGAACTTGATGTTGATGTGGGTATCCCCCTGAACTGAGATCCTGTTGATGAAGCATGCCTGTCACATTGTGTGTGAACCTGATATTGATGTTGTGTATCCCCCTGAACTGTGATGTGCTCCCTCATGTCCCGCTATGTTTGTCCTGATCCACTGTTTACACGTTTTTGGCTCGTTTGTGATGTTGTGTATCCCCCTGAATTGCATCTGTGTTCATTAAGGAGTACTTGTTCATATTAGTGTTGATTGGATTAAATATATGCATGAACATAATGACTTGAGCAAGTTTGTATGGTTCTGTGTGCACATAATGTTGAATACATTTGCATCTACTAGATATTTGTGATCATATACATATAAATGTATGCCCCTGTGTTGAGTCATGACTACTTCTTTGCTTAATTAACAACTTGTACATCTGAATGTTAAAAAAAACATTGATGCATCATTTTATGAATTTGAACATGCTTCTATGTGCTTCTGTGTGCAGTTTATGCCTCTTCTAGGCTTCTGTGTTGATTCATGCCTTTATTTTGATGTCCTTGGTGCTTAAACATATTGAGTGCATGCCCCTGTGCTGAGTCATGACTACTTCTTTGCTTAATTAACAACTTTAACATCTGAATGTTAACCAAAAAACATTGATGCATCATTTTATGAATTTGAACATGCTTCTATGTGCTTTTGTGTGCAGTTTAGGCCTCTTCTAGGCTTCTGTGTTGATTCATGCCTTTATTTTGTTATCCTTGGTGCTTAAACATATTGTGTGTATGCCCTTGTGCTGAGTCATGACTACTTCTTTGCTTAATGAGCAACTTGTACATATGAATGTTAAAAAAAAACATTAATGCATAAATTTATGAATTTGAACATGCTTGTGTGCTTCTGTGTGATCAGACATCTGTGTGAGAAGCTTAAGCTGTAGTTTCTCACCTATTTGGTTGATCAAACATAAACTGTGAAGTCTCTTTGGCTTGCCTGTAGATCCATGCACAGACTTGGTGATTAGCCTTTGCTAAAACAACCTCTGTCGGATCTTATATAATCTCTGCAAAGAGATTTCTGTGTTACTCTTACTCTGAGACTCTCATAGCTCAGAGCAAAGAGCTGTAGTGCTTTAACATGTGCATGTCTGTATGTTAATGTTTGTGTACATAATTTTGATTCATTAGTTGTTTTGCATATTTGTCTTGATTTGAAATATAAATGCATGAATAAACCTGTTTTATTTTCTTCAATTGTAATTCTGTATGCTTCTTTTTCTACTTATTTATGATTCATGGCTTGCTGTTTATGGACTCATGCCTCTGAACTAAATGTTGATTCATGACTTCAAAACTGTTTGATGACTTTGTATATTTTTAAAACTTATTCTCGGCTCTGTATTGAATGCTTCATGTCTGTAGTGCTTCATGACTAGTTCTTCATGCTTTGAAAAATCTGTGTTGCAGGGATGGTGTGAGTGAGTCCCAATTCAACCAAGTCCTGACTTGGTTGAATTGAGACTCACTCACACCATCCCAACAATATCAAAGTTGCTTTACCTGAATAAGGAATATCCATGATTTTAAAACTGTTTTTTTTTTGCTTTTAATCTATGATGAACTCTTTTATGCCTGAGATGTCAACTCTTACAAGCCTCTTACCTTAACTAGCATATGGCCACCGCCCTTATTTGTGGCTTTGGAGGCAGTTTGTTAGTTGATGGTTTTGGGTTGAGTTTGCATCAATGATGCTAAGGGGGATATGAGATTTACTTTTCCTTTTTTTTTCTCAATGATGATACCTATCTTACTGAGCTGAGATGCACTCTCATGATCAGCCAATAAACTTGACATTCATTAGGCCACCGCCCCTAATTGGGGCTTTGGAGGCCATTGTGTGCTCAAGTTTAGTGGTTGAGGGTGCATCTGTGATGATAAGGGGGATTCTGAGAGCAACCATTTTTTAAATAAGCTCCAAGAGCATCTTGCATCTTACAAAAACTGGTGCACTTCACAAAAGTTTATAACTGTCCAAAAAGTTTCCCCCTACCAATATTTACTACTGCACTTCACAAAAGTTGTAAACTGTAATCTATATCCCCCTACATTTCTTCATCATAAACTTCATGCATATTGTCTTGATCTTCATATTCTCCCTCAACTGCTTCTGTTTCTCCCTGAGTTGCTTGTGTGTCTCCTCCTGCATCCTGAGTAGCTTGTTCTGCATGTAAACCATTTGCATCCCCATGAACAATGTCCCATGCTTGAGCCACTGCCCAATTTGGTGCTTGAACCTGTGTAGGTAGATTGCCCTCACTTGCCAATCTTTTCTTGTTCACATGTGGGAGATCATAATCATTGCTACCCTTAACAATCAACACCTCATTCATGACATATTGCAATGAATGCCATACATTTCCCAAAGTAGTTGGGTCTAGCTCATAAAATGCTTCATGAACTGCATCCAACATATGATCAATATCCTTTGGCATTTTCTTGTGCATGAGTGATTGAATGCTCCTAAAAAAGCCAAGGTCTAGGATGTTTAAATCTGGACTGTTAGGGGGCTGCTGAATTAGAATGAAAGTGAATTCACCCTGTCTGTATACTTGCTGCCATTCTGGATCTTCTTGAGTGATGTGTGCCTTAGCATTGTCTTGTTGTATGAATATCACCTTGTGACCTTCTTGTTGTGGCCACTTCTCCTTGATTGCTGGCACTATCTGGTCAATAAGCATCCTCCTTGTAACTGTTTTGTTGACTGATTCAACCAGCTTTGTGACTAGAGTCCCCTTGTCTCTGTTCTTTGATTTTCTCTTGGCTGCTTCTTGATATGTAAAGGGAAAAATTCCTATTTTCCCATCAAATGTGCAATCCCCCTCTGAATTGAATCTAGGCCTTGCTACAGCTGTTGTAAACATGACTTTTGGAATAAATTTGCTTGATGCTGCTGCCCTGTATTTCCCCCTTTCATTGGCTGCTAGATAAACCCTCTGTGTTTTCTTGCTGAGATGAAACCATTTCTCATCTATGTGTATGAAGTCATACATTGTGTAATATTGTTGCTTGCTCTCAGCTAAATTGCCTTGAAGTAGACTTAGGATCCACTCCAACCTTGTTCTCATGTTTGATGGCTTCAAGCCTGGATGCAATGGATTTGTGTGTGGCCTTATTGTCTTCCTCTTGATCATTTTGTGCACTGTGCTCTTTGAGATGTCTAATTTGCCTGCTAAATCACGTATGCATGATCTGTCCCCCATGTTGAGAGCTGTGATTTCTGTAGGATCCACTTCAATTCTCTTTCTACCACAGTTGTGGTACTTTGTACTCACATTAAGCATGTGAATGCCATTCTCTGCTCCCTTTGCTGTCCTCCATAACCTACTTATGGTTTTTGTTGACAGATGGAACTCACTTGCAAGTTGCTTGATGCTGCTATGTGGTAGATATCCCCCTTCTGCTATGTGCATCAGTCTCATGAGTATTTGCATTTTTCTCTCACTGCTGAGCCTTGTTGTAAATGGCTGATGAGGTAAATGTTCTTCTGTGTCAATATCTGCTTCTGCCTGGTCTTCCCCTCCCTGTTCACTGTCTTGAGATGGCTCTTCATCTCCTTGAACATCCCCCATCGCCTCATTAAGATCAAAGAAAGGGGGACCAGAGCTGGAGCTGTGAATATGCTCCTCTGGCAGAGGAGCTTCATTTAAGTCTATAACTGAGGCCATGCGACAACAAGGCAATGATGTAGGGAGAAGAAACTTTAATGCTTAACTTTTGTGACCAATAACTTGGAGTTAATGTGCTCTGTGTTTTTTTACTGTTTTGTGCTTCAATGGAGGAAAAGAGAATGTAAGAGAATGTTCTTCTGTTTGTAAGGCTTTTATGCTGAAAATGTAAGGGGGGGGGGATCCGTGTGATTAAAATGGGGAGTTCCCATTGGCTGATGAAATTTGAAATTCCCCCCTAATTTGTGTTTGTGATGAGCTCTAATGCAAAGCAAAAATCCCCCTCAAAAATCTCCCCTCTGCTCATTAATGCATCTGACACAGATCTTACACCAAAAAAAAACTATTCATCTGCCTTAAAAAACGTGTAAACAGTGGAATCGGACAAACATAGCGGGACAGAGGGAGTAAATAGTACAGTAATTGTGTTAGTTATTTAAATATTTCAACTCGATTACTCACGTTGTCTTAAGAAATATCAAAATTGGTTCTCAAAAAAAAAAATATCAAAATTGGATCAGTTCGAGAGGATATTTTAGTTTACAATGTTATCCCTAACAAACCTACGGCCAAAAATAACGCTTAGGGCTATGACATAAGAGTCCAAATATAATTTTAAAAATAGAAAAAGAAAAAGCTATTCTCCAAATTAATCTTGTACTTTAATTTGCGTTATTAATTAATTAATACGTACGGAGTATTAAAAGTTTTAAAACACTAACACCACGTATAATATAATTAACCATTTACCTTCTCTAGCTAAGCTAGGGTGACCCCCACCTAGATATTCATACATAACAATTATAAATTACATAAGTTTATATCAATAACAATTCTAAGAAGTGACCAAATAATTTGTTTCTTTTTTCCATTCCTTTTCTCTTTTGCATATTTTCTAAGTTTTAGCTTCCAAATTCCCTAAAAGAAAACCCACTCTTCTCCGGCGGGTTTCCTCCGGCGGCGCTATGCCGGAGCCCAAGGGTGAGCGAAACGTCGCCGGAGGCCCCAAACCTTATAACTCCGGCCCCACCCTCCACGCCATCGTCGTCACCCTGACGACGGCCAAAATCATCAAAATGGGACATCGCCGGCCAAGCTCCGGCGGGTTCCGCCGGCGCCGGCAGTTGGGCTCCGCCGGAGAAATTCCCGCCACTGATTGAGAAAAATGAAGGGTCGTTTTCCGTTGCTGCAGAATTTGTAGCAACACCTTGATTCATCGAAGTTTGCGCACTTCCCGATAAACTATTAGTATTATTATCGCCCTCTTCTTCGTCTCGATCTTGATCTTGATCGGGATTATTATCGTCGTCGTCTTCTTCTTCGCCGGCTTGTTTCGACTCTTGTTGGTACATTTCTTCAACCATAGGCTTCCATAGGCGGACCCTTGCATTTATGAACCAATTTGAGACCTACACAAAAACCCACAAAACACAAAAAATTTTTAACCCTACAAATAATTAATTTTACAGGCCCACAAAAAGAAAAAGGAAAAAACATACTGCAAAAATATTCAATTTGTTTCAGAAAATTTTAATTTAATGTGTTTCATGAGACAAATCTACAAGAACAATCCCCATTTCCATGCAAATAGTGACAACACGTACATGTTCATACATTGCATGCAGACTCTATATGCAGTCTCAATTAATGTCCTGGCCGAAGCTAAAGTTTGGATTTTGGCTTTTCTTTTTTTTACGTTTTTGTTCTTCTCAATCAATGAATGCTAATTATGAGTACAAACACTTAAGAATTGAAAATGACGTACATTTCCTATAATGTACAAATAATCTAATACTCGTTCTTTAGACTTTAGACATTCAAGACTGTTTTCTTCTTCCTTCTACACTGTTTTTTTGCTGATTTATTGTGTGTTTTTTTTTTATTGATTTCAATAGTTTTATAAACATTAGGTTTAGGAAGGGCAAAACCTGCAGATTCCTGACTAATAATCCAAGTTCCGATTTCTAACCCTATTCCTAACATGGTACGAAACCGGACATACATTTTCACACATGTAATAATCATAAGTTTTTTAATTTCTTAATAAAATAACTTTATTAGTTATTCTAATAATACCCATTTATCCATCATTTTGTCACATCAAAATCGAAACAACTTAAATTGAACAATTGAACTATAGAGGATAACCAAACGAGGGGCAAATTTGGTATAAACGTGTTCAAAGTATATCTAAAAGGATAAGTTTTTAATGAACAAAATGTTACAGCTAAAAGTAAATCTATTTTACATAAAGGTGTACTTTTTTTGGTTAATAACAGTGTTCATTAGAGTCGAATCAATTACTATTGGACTTTAATACTAGACATATATACTAGGGGAAGCTAGGTTTAAAAAATGTGTATTTACTAAAACTTTTCGAAATAATGAGATTGTGGTATTTTAGGTAAGGGACGATATCCATATGTCAAGTTGCGAATTGAATGCAAAGGTATACCCACATCTAATTAAACTAACCAATTTAATAGTATCAATATTGACACATACAGCTCTCAAAAAAAAAAAAAAAAATATTGACACATACAAACACCACATAAGTTGGATATGACACATCCAATTTTAATAAATGCTTACAACGCCCAAACCTACCTTACCCAAAAGTTTATGTCTTGTTTTTAATTTGTATACCAGGATTCGATGACAACAAATCAGTGTCTTTGCAAGTTGAAAGAACTAACAATACGTGAAATAATATACCAAAAATAATTACATCATTATATTTTATTTTTTGGAATATCGTCATCCTCTAGGTAGACAATCCTCAGTCTTGGGCATTTTTAAATTTCATAAGACGAATTTAAATTAAAAAAAGAGTGGGAGAAGATTGCAATAGAGAAAATTATTTGCTACCTAATCAAAGATTAGGACTCTTGGATGAAATCAAAGACTAGGACTTGTAATCATATTGTTTTGGTAAAAATGAGGTATTTAAATTTGTTCTAATGTTCACCAACTGGTGGTATCTTGGACCATACTATATATAAATAATATTTCTAGCTACTTAGCTAGCTACAGCATACTTCCGTATAATATAACTAAATTAGACCAATTGGTCATGTTGTATAATGTATTTTTTTGGTCGAATGTTTTATAATGTATTAGCTTAAGATAAAATATTAAAAATAATAAGAACGAATCAATATGATTTTCTGAGGGGAAAGAACTCAACATTATTTCATTTTAAAATAAAAGTTCATGAAAAAAAAATGAAGGAAACAAATATCCATACCTACTGTACTTAATGAGTAGTTTGTATAACTTATATACAATTATAAGTTTAATTATTAGAATCTCACTCAATTGATTTAGCTGATTTTCTTTGATCATATTGATTCAGCTGAAATTAAACTAATGAACTTGATTGAGCATGACAAAATAAAATTTCACTATCCTAAACAAAAAAAAAATTATATCAAGTTGGCATCAACCATATATGAAATAATAAATCACCGTATAGCTAGGTGTAACAATCAATAGATTTGTCAAGAGTTGATCCGACTCGTAAATCCGATCCGACCCGAAATTGTAAAAGTAAAAATGAAGGACGAGATGGGGATGGATGGAGGAGCAGATAAAGCTGATGCAGGTAAATCATGGATCATAAATGGAAGTTTTTGAGCATGCATGAAGAGAAAACGAAAGGTAAGGAGGGTGAAAAAGACAAAGATAAAACCAAAAAACATGCAAGAATCTAGCTATGTATTTTGGGGTCATGGTGAAAGCAACTGAAATTTCCTTTTTTCTCATTTCTATTGTGTCTCTGACGTCACTGTTTACCACAGTAAAAAACAGTTGATCAGTTTGCATCACTATCATCTATCTTCTGATCACTCTCATTATTTATATTTCTTGCATGCATTGCATGAAATTGGATGGAGAAATAAGAGAGATTTATGGGGCCCTTTGAACTTAAATTTTAAATTTATCTGTTTATTTTTGGGGTTATGTATAAATGACTTTTGCAAGAGAGACAAAGATTTTATTTACTTCCATAAAGACTCATTTTTTGGGATTTTCTGTTGAAGAATTAATTACTACTCACTTTGATGTCTACACTAACATCATACATTCATACTACTACTATGCATAATGCCATTCTATTCCGGGCAGTCACATTTATTAATGCTCATAATCATTCACTAATAAGTACAACAAATCGAGGTACTATCTTAAGTACTCATATATATTCATTCACTAAGTACTATCTTAATTAGATCTCTACATCTATGCATAATGCATTGTTCTAACATATCCTCTTATATATTTTGAAAATATCTAGATGTAATTTACTCCCTATGCTCCAATTTAACTATCTTTGTAATTTCTAAGACATGTCATTCAAAGGAGTACTGAAACATAAATTAAGACCATTTTAATTTGACTTAAATATCCTTCTTTCTTTGCTCAAAAAAAATAAAAAAATATCCTTCTTAAATTTGTTTTCCTTTCACATTTATTTTAATTTAGACCGAAATTACTCCGAATTTCTAATGATCGACAATATTGCAAAATTGTGTTAAAGGATAAATATTACTATTATTGGACAACAAATCAGACTAAAATGACAATTACTTAAATTTAAACCGAGGAATTTAATTTTTTTTATATAATATTTTTTACGCATTTTTTAGGGTAATAGTTTCCAAATCTAGGATTCTTAACCTAATATACATCTAGCTTCAGTTAGATTAACCTAAACTTGCTAGCTATCTAGGGTGAAACATATGTGGATGATAAAACAGTGATTGATTGATTTGCCACACTTGAAAAACCCTAGCTAGCTAGCTCCAAAACTAATTAATGAACACATTTTACTTGTAATCAACTAATTATGTATTTTTTCATCAAAAAAATAACTAATTATGTATTTATAGCAAGCAACAAATGATGAATGTATGCAAGAAAGATTGAAAGGGAAATTAGCTAGAGAGGAACCTGATTTCTGGAGAGGCCAGTCTGCCTTGCCAACAGATGCTTATCAGCATCGCTTGGGTACCTGAGAAAGTGACCCACCTTGTTTAAATGCATCTATGTAACATTGTAACCCATGCATAAAATTGACATCACAAACGTACATTAATACAAACAATGGAACCAACCTATTAGCTAATACATTTAAACCTTACACTCATTTAATTTCTACCACAGCAATAACATGTAACAAAGAAATAGTAGTACTAATAACTAAGCACTTATCTAGGTATATATATAGCAAAACAACAAGTACAAAACCCATTCCATTTTCATGTAACTTAGATCATTTTACCCCTTGCCCATTCTTTTTTGCCCCTTCTTACACTGAGCGTGAGAATCTAAAAAACGTTAGAAAAGAATCAAAAAAAAAAAAAAGTAAGATGGGGAAAAAGAAGATGAACAGCACAATACAGCACTCAGTGTTATATATATATGCTGAAACAACTGCCTGCAAAGTGTTAATTGTATGCAAATTTTAGGACCACTTAACTTATTTTCCCTGCTCACTTTCTCTTTTCCTCACTTGTCTACCTACTTTGTCAACCTAACATTTTTTTTTTTTATCTTAAAGTTAATTTTTTGTCACACAAACTGAATTCATGAGTTTTACTATAGTAGTAAGTAAAGTTAATTTTTAAAACTGAGACATATATGTGTTACAAAATCAAATAAAATAAGATACATTTTTGAGCAATGAGTTTAATTTACTCACATGAAAGTTTTTCCAAGTACTATAAACTTGGTTTGTGAAAGTACACTAATATCAAGGAAGCTTAGGATAAGGATTTGAGAGTGTCCTGAGCTGAGGACCACATTTTGTGTCAATAATTTAATGGTCTTTTTCATCTCATGAGCATCTTACATAAGTTTTACAGACATTCTCTCTCTCATTTTTTTGTAAGTTTATTTACTATAGCTAGCTGTCTTTGTTACAATAATACAAATATCTTTTGAACTGGCCATACATATATATAAATAATATATATTTGGAGATGGAGATGAAATGATTGCATTTGAAATTTGCAGGGGAACAATTAAGCTTTTGTGTGTCCTATGGATTGTTGAAGGCTGAAAATTAACATGTGAGGTAAAAAAAAAGCTACTACTAGGAGAAGAAAAGGCTCAAGGCATGATGATATCAGAAAAGCTTCAACTTTTGTTACTGACCATAGAATTACACCAAAGGTGAAAGGTCAGTATAATTACTGTTCTTTTAACCCTCATAAGTACTCCTAAGAAAAAGGTCAATTTCCCATGTAATGTAATCTCTTGGATCTTGTTAACCTGAAAGCTAGCTAGCTAGCTAACTAGCTGCATTTGACTCATACATGTATACATCATGGAGTAGGCAGAAAGCAAGCAAAAGGTCATTTAGAGATTTCTCAGTTTGATGTGCCATTCTGACACTTACTCCTTAGAGCATGTACAATGGTGAGGATTTACCATCCTCTTAGCACTCTCTCACCTCTTAGAGGACATCCTTGTTGTTGTGGGCAAATGAAAGAGGATCCTCTTTGAAAGAGGATTGCTTGAAATCCTCCTTCTATAGAGGATTACTCACCTTGGCCCTTGTGTAAAAAAGCAATCAACATCCAATTACTTGTTGACATGTGATCAAACTTATTTTTTTTTTCACTTCCATTTACAAATAATAAGTTCTAATTATGAGTTAAGAAAATTGTGATGTTATTTTTTATAAAAAAAATAAAACCAATGCTTATAAATTTTTTTAATCTATAAAACGAGTAATTTTGCACTATTTTCACTATAGAAAAATGTGATGTTATATTATGTAAACAATTGAAATATTTTTTTGTACTTAAAAAGTTTGTAATAATTTGATTAGGTAATAAAATAACAAGTATAATAATTTTTATGTTGAAAAATAGTGTTATTTTGTGTAGTATATATCATTATTTATTTATTTATTTATTAATTATGTTGAGTTAGGCAAATAAAAACATTTTATTATTACTTAATTAGAGTAATTCAATTTGTTAAAAATGTTTGATTGGCATAAATTATGTGTTTGATGTATATGTAAAACTAGAAAGGAAAAAACAAAAAGGATACAAAGAGGATCCTCTTTGTTGTGGATGAAAATAGAGAAAGAGGATGAGGAAGAGGAATGAGATAGTGGGAAATGAGGTGGATGAAAGAGAAGATGATGTGTCAAGAGGAGAAAGAGAGAGAGAAAATTGAGAGAGGATTGAACCTCCTTACCATTGTACATGCTCTTAGCCAACTCCAAAGACTTTGAAACTAAACAATCTAATCAATCATTATGGATTAGGGCGCATTTGTATTAGTGTATTACACATGATAATGCATTATAATGCAAAATAATGTGTAATCCAAATGCACCCTTAATGTAGTTTCACTAGCAAGTAGCATCTAATATCATACCTAATTGAGCAAAGCAATAATCATTAGGCTTAATTAGGACAAAAAATTGAAGAATGTGAGACTTGGTTTATCTAGGCGATTTATGGATAAGCTTCATGCCAAAGATAGCCAAAGAAAGACGATAAATTTAGAGAGAGAGAGGAGATAACATACGGGTTAAGGAAGTGCTCGAAAAGCCAAGCTCTAAGTATGTTGACAGAGCGTTCGGGTAGGCCTCTTTGGGGTCTCCATGCCTCTTGTTCCATCATACCCATTTGGTGGAAAGCCCTCTGTTGTCTTAGGCTTTGCTCCAACACCTTTAACCTAGGCGTCTCGCCTTTAGTTAATCCAGTACTCGCCGTCACATCCTTTTCCCCTAGGAGCTCACAACTATGTTTAAGTTGTGTTTGTATCGCGTCCTTTAGACACCGAAAGTGCCTTGACATTGCCTTTTGTGCGAGCGCGGTGTAGGGGATTGCTGCTCCATAACCCATGACAACGTCGAACGAGTTCACTACCATCTTCATTTGTTCACAATAATGGCTATACCTTCTCTCCACCTACACATCATCCCAATCTTCTTTCAATTTATGACATTATGATGCACCAAAATACAATTTACATCATACCAACACATTATCACAGCCAATGCATCAAATGTGGACACATCATTTATGTCATTACTCGTTAACAACACCCATTTTATATACTAAGTTTAGTGCTCATATGCTTTGATGACTAGATGCCGGCATAAGCTCAAGGCTATTTATGAGCAATGTTTATAGCTAAATTAGAAAACTATATAACTAATTTGCAATACAGAATATATGATGTTGTTGGGTCAAATCTCCTGGTTTTGTAGGTAAAGATATACTGGAAGAAAAAAGGTTGTTTTCATTCAACAACCAATGCTAGAAGAGACAAAAGGGAGAAAGAGACGGTGCAGTTAGAATGTTGACAATAGGATTTGGTAGTGCAAGATGCTTAGATTCAACTCTTTGTCAATTTTTGGTAAAAGATCTCTCATGACACATTAACCCAAATTATACATGACAATTAGGATTAAAGAAAGCACCTTTACACATATATATGTATAAGAAATTATGTAGTAACCCTAAAAAAGAATGCCAAAGAAGAGTCTTCTATGTCATATCATAATCTATGTTAACATCACCTCTTCCAACTCATCATTCTTGAGTTGCTCAATGATGTAGTTGTACACTTGTACGTAGTATAGTACAATTATAACATGGTGCAAGAAAGTATAGGATTTCAAAAGGTTAGAAGGAAAAGTTGAATATATAGCCATTTAAGCTAGCTCAATGAAAAAAATATGATCCTACAATTTGTACATAATTACTAACCGATTAACAAGCATTTTAGAGATCGATCAATTATGCAATTAAAAAAGGGTCAGCCGCCGGCATCTATAGGTTGAATAATTTATGTAGGTGATGAACTTTTAATTGGATATGGTCGATCAAGCAATAAAATTTTCTAATCGTGTGGGTGGTCTCCTAAAGTTAGATAAATGATTAGCAATTAATTAAGAAGATTTGGTCATTGATAAACTACTATTGCAAGAGAGAGAGGGGAAGAGGAGAAAGAGAGGATTGTACTACATGCCTCATCAAGCATTGCTATGAGTTTGACCTTCCTCCTCTGGTGCTCCATCCTCTCGGCGGGCGACAATGGCGGCGGATCCTTGCCGGAGTTCACACCGGAGGGCCCGGCCGTGGTGGCACTGGTGGAGGTGCTATTCATGGAGTCATTCCTAGAGAAGTTGTTCTTCTTCAAATGACCCCTTCCCACACTACAAAACTCCTCCAACAACTCTTGGGCCGGCCTCGCGTACTTTGAGTTCCGCACAACGTTGACCGCTCCTACAACAGAAGTTGACCCGAACCCGAAATGACCCGACTGATGATGGTGATGACCGACGCCGTATCCTTGCAAATGCATCACATGTTGTTGACTTTGGTTTTGACCCTCTTGGCTATTGTTGCTAGTAGGATTAAAGAACATGGTTCCTCCACCACCAACACCAACTCCAAGGCCGCCCATCCGCAGCTCCTCCTCGGCCTTGGCCGCCTCCAAGCTCGAAGAAAGTGAGAGCGACAAGCCTCCTCTGCCTTCGCCTCCCGGGACCCACGTGAATTGGTGGTGTTGGCTCGGGTTGTTGAACACCGACGGAGGCGGATGCGGAGGAGGGGACGGCGACCTCGGGAGGAAGAATTGCATCCCGGCGGCGGTGTTGACTCCGGCGGCGACCGGACCGCCGCCGAAGTTCAGCATCTCCGAAAGCATCCCGGCGGTCTCGTAGACGCCGGGATGCAACCCGCTTCCGGACGCGCTCTCAGGCGCGTGCGGAATACCCGCGAGTGGATTCTGATGATGATGTTGATGATGATGATGATGGTGGTTGGTATTAGTGGTACTATCTCTTCGGATCTGAGATTCATCTTGTTGATCGGAGAAAGAGAAAAGGCCGCCGTGGTGGAAGTCTTGTGACATAGAATTCAACTTTTTCTTGTATTTCCGGCGAGACAAAATTGAGGGTTTTGCTAGAATTCCCATCTTGGTAGTTGCTCGCTCCTCGTCTTCGTCGTCGTCCTCATCATCGCGAAACCCTGAGTTGTTTCTCAGGGTTTTTAATAATATGATTTGGAAACAATAAATGAGTGCATAGATTATGGTTTGTTCATACCTAGCTTTGGGATGTCAAATTGGAGGTGAAATTGAAGTTGAGACTTGAGAGTGTTCTTGGAAGATTCTTGTTGGTGGTTTAATTCATCTTGTTTGGGATCTTGTGTTTGCTCCTTGTGAGTTGTGACCTTGTATGGAAAGAGAAAGGAGGAAATTAAAGTAAGATGATAAGCTTTTATGGCTGGTTTCTCTATCTCTCTCACTGATACAAGACAAGTTAGCGAGAGAAAGGAGACGATAAAATTTGTGTACGATTTGGCAGGGAAAAAGGAAATATCGGAGAAATTAAAAGGGAAAGAGAAGAGGTATCATATGTTGTTGTTGGTTCTTTTTCACCCTAATTTGCTACTTGCTACTTTTCTTCCAATGCCCATTTGAGTTTTCATTTAAATGGGTTTTTTTTTGTGTAGTATCTTAATATGAAACATATATTATTCCCATTTGACAAAGTTATGTGTATTTGTAGGATGCTAAATGGACAACACAACAATTATGTATTAGGAAATGACGACTTGGAGTCGTTGATCAATGGGTTGTGTGAAATCCCTAAAGTGACCTCCTTGTACACCTAGCATGAAATCTCAACTAAGTCTTAATGTTTTTCATTAGGTATACGAATGCAACAATAAATATTTTAATGGCTAATTATTTTAGTTTTTCAGTTGATAATGGTAACATTTTATGATAGCTCAAGCTTGTAGAAAAGGGTAAGCCATGAAAAAAACTTTTTTTCTTGGCCTTAGTCTTATGAGAGACTTTTGTTCGACCGGGCCAATGTGCACTGCGTTACGTTGTGACTGAGTATTTTGTGGTTTTATTGTGAGGAGACCCTCTTTGTATTAGTCTCTAAATATATCTCATCAAGAGGATTCAAACTCAAATCCCTACTTAGCCTTAATGCAATTTACTAACTCTTTTTGAATGAATGATAATTCATTCATTGATAAGGAAAGGTAACATAAAGGTTACACGAGAACTAAACAAGTCCAGGTGCTACAACGTTTTCTAGGCCTAAAGCACAAAGCCACCTCCTAGTCTCTTGATTAACTTTGTTCCATTGAACTTGTAGGCAATGCCATACATGGTTGATTAGTTACAATAGATTCGCACTCGTGAAATTCAATGGTACATTGATGTTATAAAGTTTTTACAATACTAGATGTAGTAAATCATTGTGCAGAGGTAAGTTGTTTCCATTTGGAATTGGATGGTTTTCTTCCCTCTCCATGTATCCAATCTCACATATTTTGGCCAAACTTCTTTCTATGTACCCATCTACTCACTTTGCCACAACATCTTTGTTGAAATAACACTTGAACCATATGTGATCACATGTCTAAATTTGTTGTTTGGCAAAGCACACAAGTATTGTCATCCATAATGTAACATTGAGTACCATCCAAGTGATCCATGAAACTTAATTTCATGTCACCCAAAATCCAAGCATTCTAGTTTATGGTGTCTCCTCTGTCCTCCGGAACAATACACTCCATGGATGTTGCATTTTGTGTCCCTTTTCTCGTTGATTCCTTCAATTTACTAAATTATTCAAACCCGTCTATGTTTATCCCTGATGCCCAAGAATTTATTCCAAATGTTGTTATTTGATTTCCGTATGTGGATTTCACTATAGGAATTGTTTTGGAACAAGTATTTTTGTCCCCATTCTCTCAAAGCAAACAATTGTTATCATGGAGGTTGATGTGTAGCCGACATACAACTTTGTTTCATCTTAGGACCTCCTTGACTCCCAAAGCCTCTTCAATTCTTGGTTTGCATACAACTCCTAAGCTATAGGTGATTTCCCATTCCTTTCCTTCCCACCCCACAATAGCTCCTAGAATTTGTGTTTATTTATGAGAAGACCTTCTTAAGCACTAAGAAGACTTTTTCCTAGAAATTATAGATTTCCTATAATACATCTCAAATAACCTCAAGTCTCCCAATGTACGAAAGGTACCTTGTTGTCCAAGATTGTACTCTTGGTGATTTTGTTGATGAGCTATCTAAATTGAATTATAACAGGTCTTTTGTTGCATATGGGGACTCCAAGATATGTAAATGGAAGTTCTCCAAGGTAGATCCTCATTGTCTCCTTCGCAAGGTCCTTTGGGAAGTCATCATTTTCAACACAAAACATCATAACTTTGCTTTCATTCAATTCGAGGCCCGAACATGCTACTAAATTCATCAATGATGCATCTCATTTAGTTGGAGACTCCATTTTCTTACTTGAGAACATGATCACATTGTTAGGAAAGAGTAAGTGCGTGGACTTAATTCTAGAGCATTTGGGGTTGCATTCTTAGTTTCACAAGCCTAGAAATTAATATATTTCGTAATGAGCACAAATAAGTGAGGTGCAATTGGGTCACCTTGATGAATCCCCTTTCTCCTTTTGATGAATCCTCCTATTCACCTCCAAAATTGATAGTGTAAGAGGCAGTGACGGTTTATTACATTATTCACATGATCATCAAATGTGGAAAACCCAAGCCATTCAACACAATAATGAAGAACAACGACAATATCCAGCTTCATCGTGCATCTAGGATTCACAAAGTTCCATCAAGTAGCCATAACAAAATCAAAGATGTTTGACAAATTTAATGTCCTCATGATAACGGACAAACATATCATCACTAATAAGGTCGAACTGTTTGAGCTTGGACACAATGAGAACCTCCTTTGATTACTGACCATCTCATTATAGATCGTTTATAAGAAGAAGACAACATGCTTTATTCCCTCGAGCATAGGCCCATCTATACTATATAATATCACCTCATAGATGCTTCACATAAGCTTAAGGGTTCTTTATAGTGCCCTTGCTCGCATATATATCTCGGATGCAATCGAGCAACATGTTTTATTCAAGGTGAGAACTAACCAAGTCTTTCCTCATTTGAGGGACGCCAAACCTCTTTCTATGATCCAAGTATTTTTTTTTGTTGGATTCATAATCACCTCAAAGAAAGCTTCTTAGATTGGACACAAAATTTGTTTGGATCTTTTTTAGGAATAAGAAGGTATGATGTTAGAATTAAAGTACACCACTTAAGACAACCTCATTAACTTCGAATCAACCCACATAAGAAAGTTTTCATATCATTTATGATTGATTGTAGTTGGTGAGCTTGTTGGGGGGGTACTATAATGGAATATCAATGAATGTATCTTTGGTAGAGTGAGTCTACTTAGACAATGTTTGATAGATGTTCCTAGTCTTAGAGGCCCTTCGACGATGAATATCAAAATCCTCATTGTTGTAGCTTGCTTCTTTAAGCATGTCATTCATGCATGAACAAAAAAGTTTTGACATGTATAATTAATTAGTATGGATAACAAAAATTGTAGAAAGATAGTCAATAATATTCTTGACAGCCAAAATAGATTTGAGTTCACCATTGGCAAAGATAAACAAGTTATTGAAGAAGGATAAGTATATTACCTTGGACGCATGTACTATGGGTAAAATTTGAATTCCCTTTAACTTGTGATGATTTTAGTGTTCTTCAGAAGTGTTTCATGCCCAAGGTCTCTTGCTGGAGGCATTTTTAGCACTTGAAGTGTCATGGAGCAGATCATCAATAGTAACGATATCAGTGGTTGTACAAGTGATGATTGAGCGAATTGTTGTGGGACGGAAACCAAGCTCCAAAGCACATCTTTAAGAAAATCCCACCTAATAGTATCATATGCCTTGGAAAGGTAAATTTTGATTGCATAATGAAGGCATAATTGTTGATCAAATCCTAACGAACAACAATATTACCATGAACTTGAATGATGTAATCATATGAACAACACCCCTCATTTTATTGTTGGTGTCGCTTAAATTGAGCTTGAAATAGTTAACCATGGGCTTAACCCAATTCAAGCTTTCCCTTTTACACCTAGTTGTTTGATATCGATAACGTGGAAGTCTTCCTTTTGATTATTTCCATTGTTATTCCTTTTGTCATATTAGACAAATGTCTGATTATTCGATAAGTTTATGGGTTTTGTTTACATCCATTATGGTGTCATTGTTTGTTCGAACATTCTCTTGGCTTCTTTGGAGCCATAAGCCTCAACAAGCAAAAGTTGGATCATCAAACTCGTTGTAATAATCTAAGTACCTACCCCCTGTTAGGCCAAAAAAGAAATGTTCATTCATGCGTCCAAGGCTTCAACCATCAACACGGATCGACATCCGAGAAAAGCACCATTTAAGTGTACTAGAGCACCTCGGCAATCACTAAGAATAAAACCAATAGAAACAAAGCCCTCAAGTCAAGCAGTTCTATCAAAATTGAGTTTAAGGATGTTATGGGTGAATTTTGTCCATTTGGAGTCTCATTTTCTCGTACTTTACATTTTTTTAGAGCGGTATTAGCAAATACGGAGTACTATTTTGCTATAGTCAAAGGTCGTTCATGCTTTTATTCTTAATTTAAAAGGAAAGGTTCATAAACCAATCAAACGTTTCATTATTATATGAAAATGAAATATAATTGGATCATCAAAACCCGCAACTGAGTACAAATCTAGAATGATCATATTAATGACATGTCTAACCCAAGTAGGATGCTTTATTATACTACTGCCAATTTCCAAATGACAATATCAATTTATCACCTTAAAATGTGTAGTACAAAAGATCAATGTTACCCATTTGCAACTGATTTCAATGATTAGTTGATTATTTTTTTTTTGGTTGAAATGATTAGTTGATTATTGGTTAAGTGCAAAGTCGAGCAAATTATGAATCATGGGATTACTAATATACTTGGCTTTCTGGCCTGGTTGAATTGTCGTCTTTACCCTACAGACTCCCATGTTTTAGCTCAACAACGAAAGGGCAAAAGTGTCAATGACCATTTTAGGTCTGGGCCATGCGATTGGACGGAGGATTTGGACATGTCAAAATAGAAAGGGCCCACAAACGGGACCATCAGCCCCTCAAAAATAATACAATAAGCCTATGTGGCCCATTGGCCCACACCCTCATTTGCATGGTACGTGCCATGTTCGTCGTTTTTTTTCCTCCTTCCTTTAGTTTTCTCTCTTTTATTTTCTTTTCTTTTTTATAATTTTTTTCGTGAAAAATGAAGGTAAGATACTCAAATCGTCATTAAAAGCAATAATCTTCGATTGATCATGGTTGTACAAGGTGAATGGAGCTGTCTTCAATGAGATTGTAATGATTCTGTCATATATCTTATACGTCGTTGTAAAAGTTAGGATATCTCATACGTGTTTTGCGAAATCAATCCATTTTAGAGTATATCATTGCCTCATCTATTTCTAGTTAGTATGAATTGACCTAATTTCGTTTAGGTTAATTCGATCATTACATGTTAACCAAAGGTTTGTACTTGTATGTAGTGTAACTTTTTTCCTAGATATTAAATATCTTCATCTATTAATATTGTTGGTAGATATCCAATGTTGACATATGTATAGAAATATCAAATTTCAAAATTCTCTATGCTCCAAAACCAATCATTTTCATCTCATTGTCAATGTGGGTTCTCAATTATCTTCAACATGATCCTACCATTTGAGGCACGACTTATAACCAACTTGAAAGATTCGAGTCTTCATATAATAACCAGAAAGCATACTTTGGGGAGGACTTTGACTCCCTTTCTACAAGAAAACATGGCACATTGAGGGGGAGGACTTCACATCAACCATACTTGATTGGTTCATTTTGGGGAGGCTTCTCAAAGAGTTTGAAGCTATACTCTTGTCCCCAAAAACAACAAGCTAAGCCAAATGTTGTTAATTACTTTATACCGATTGTTTTTTGCTCCACTATTATTGAGGTGATCGATCCCAAAGGTACGTAGATGGCCAATACATAACAAAGATCCTTCTTTCTCAAGAACCTTCTCATGAGTTATATTGATTTCCAAGTCCAATCCTGGTCAACCAAAGACCAATCATATATCATATATGGGTCATTTACGACTTACCAACTATATATCCGCGCTCTTCTTGGTGTGCAAGTTTACAACTAATATAGCTTTGTGATGGAAAGAATTGAAGCGATCCTTTAGGGCCTTGTTCGGTTCAAACACATTATTGTAAATAATAGATTGTTTTCAGAATTTTTTTAAAAAGAGATTATGTAAATTAAAGAAATGTTTAGAAGGAGAGAGAGAGAGAGAAGCATGCAAGTACAGGTAAAAAATGTCTGCTAATATATAATTTTTAATAAGCTGATGAGACCAAACAAAGCCTATAACTTTCTCCGATTCAACAAGGATTAGTCCATGGGATTTTGCTCTTTTAGGTTTACGAATTTATCTCTAGGAATATTATACTGGTTGTTCATGTACGTGAATTTGATTGCAAAACAAATGAAACAAATAATACATTTTACCTACTGATGTAAAACCCTAACCAACTATGTTTTCATCAAATGGAAAATGCTACACACGTGTTAATATCAATCGATCGATCATATGTCATATTCTACTACACCGTACGTGTAAGACTTGTCATGATCAAGGCCGACGCTAGCCTGTGTTACACCTACCTAATATAAACTTGTAGTATAAATTAAAAAATGTTACGTGTTTCATGTAATCATCAATACATTGATAGTTTACTTTACATAAATAAAGTTTTCTTTGTTTGTATATGTATGTCGAGTATAGGCTTGTCTATTGACTTATTAAACTTGTATGGTGGATTATACATTATGTGTCGTATGAGTAGGACCCACATGCATTACTTGGCCAATTGAGGTGTAACATTTTTTTAAAATGAGTTTATAAAAGTTGTTGAATTCAGAAAGGTGTCATTCATGTCACTATTCACAAGTGTTGAGTTTGCTTTCATGTCTTACCATTTTTAGCTTAGATAAATCAACAAGGATTGTATATATGAATTTGCAAGAAGACAAATCACGACAAGAAGAGCCAAATAAAACAGATAGAACTTGATCGTGCTCTACACGTCGGTTGTTCTAACAAAACAATTTGATATTTTTTATATTACAATATAGAAAATTTTAGATATTTAATGCTAAAATATATCATTCACACGGAGAGATTATATCGACCAATAAGATAAATCAGATTCTCTACTCCCTAGACTTTGGACATCTGGTCAAGTGGCCGGTTAACTTCCAAGCTAGTATTCAAACATCACTGATTCGACTCTTATAGACCGTGTCAACCAAACTAAGATTCTCTACTCCCTATATATAATTCCTCTCAAAGCATCTACACTATACAAATGTTGAATATTTAGCTCCATCAATAAATGAAGGAAATCTTTCAACCAAAAAAAAATGAAAGGAAATCTTAATCACTTCTTTCACAACCTCCTAATGTCATTTGACTTCTTACCAGTGACAGACGCAGAATGAAATTAAAGGGGGGGCACAATTTTTCTAGGAGATTCGATGAATCAAGAATAGCCGATAAATTTAGTTATGCAATACTTTTAAATAGTACAAAATAGTTACTTTTTAATCAAATAAAATTATATTATGTATGACATCTAATTTATGCTAAAAAAAGGCTAGTTTATAGAAAACAAATTGGAGACAAATACATTAAATGTGAATAAAAAACAAAATGATGCTATGAAGAATTGCACCTTGGAGGGATGAAAACAAAATTGAACCATAGACCATCTAGACTATTTGAATCTCATGTCATATTAATTTTTAATTAATTTAAAATATATTCATATTTAACCTAAAATTCAATATAAATACCGACAATAAACCCGACGGGAGGGGGGGCACGGGTCATGCATGCTCCCCTCTGTGTCCGTCTATGCTTCTTACCTCAGTGATATAAAAATAAATTTTCATGACTATCCATTGAAATTCCTTCTTAAATGTATTACAATAATAAGAAATTGATTAACAAGATTTGTACCTAACATTTGGAACTCCTCCATAAATGTATTAATTTTACCTAACCATTTGTATACTTATCCTATCAAGTAAATTTTTATATCTATCCTTTGAAATTCGTCCTCTAATGTATATATATAAGGTCGCAACATGAACATATTAGGCATAATCTTCATATCTCACTTATATGACCTTTTGAAGAAAAAATATATGTACGATTTTATTCTCATACTAACGACTCTTTTTTGCTACCACTATAATATTTGCCACATATAAATACCATTGCAATTTGTGTTTGTCATGTACATGCAAAAATGGATTCCAACATACTTGAAACCAAATCTTCATCGAAATAAAACAACACACCCAATAAAACAGCCTATACTTAATGTCAAATTTTAAGAGAATATGTAAGACATCTTCATTGAAAAAGTTGTAGAAAAAATTTATATATTGCTTTTTATTTATTAAAAAAGAAAGTGAGGTACTAATTAGTAATGACAACAAATAATTGTGTTGAAATAACATATGGTTTAAAGCCATACTCATTCATGGACTAAAAAAAAAATTTACTTCATAATTTCATTCACCTGTCTCGTGTGTATACGAATAGCACAACAAAATTACATTAAAATACAAATGTCTAAATATAATATTTGTGTGTTCCCCAATACAAATATTTGTGTATTCCTCATACATTTTCGCCCATCCTATGCATACATGAACAATTTCTCTGTCTTATTTTGTTAAGAAACCTACACACTTTCTCCATTGTGGATGTCATTATACCCTCTTATGATGTGATTGATCGGTGTTAAATTAAATTTTAAAAATTAAAAATAAAATAAATAAAATATCCATTCTAAATTTCTAACTAATTGAAAAAAAAATGTATTATCTCTTAATTTATCTTCTTTTGTTTTTTTATCAAAATCTCGTATTTTATCTATGAATCAAGTAAAAAGACTTTGCTTTTGGGTTCTCTAATTGGTGGAGCCTTTCCGCCAACAAAAACGAAATCAATCTGTTTGGGCTTCCTTCTAAACCAGGGACCAGCCCAAAAACCGGCCCAATAGATGTAATCCTGTCAGCCAGGAAATACATTACTTGTTGAAGCTATTTTGTTTTTTGGTTGAAACTTGTTGATGCTATTTGGCTAAACAAAGTGTACGTTTTTTATTCAAAGAGTTGTATTAAGACAATAATTAATTCAATTTTTCAGGGGCATTACTACATCGCAAATAATCTATGTTAAGAGTGCCCAGATTTCTCACATTGTCTAGGCCAAGACTAGAGCAACTCAATCGGAATTCCTTAATTTTTGAACCAAAAAAGTGAAGGTTTTGAACATATATGGCAAAACATTAAATGTTGTTTTGTTTTGATTCCGAACCGGCAGAGTTGTTATCAAATCTTATGATTTCAATTGACAACAAGTTTCTCTGCCAAACTATAATATATTTGAAAAAAAAATAAACATGTTCATCCATATAGTAATTGAAAAAACCTCAATTATATATAACATAATAGAATATACGGATTACAACCAAAAGGATCAAACTAAGCGTAATTTACTAAGACCAAATCGACATCGGATAGTCTTTTGATCTCATCATGGCCAAGAACACTACTCACAGAAAAATCATTGAGATTATCATCATGATCCTCCTCGCCATTGCCACGGACATCAACCTTACTCATGCAAGAAATCAAAACCCTAAAAGCCCCATCCGAAACCCCTAAAAACTCTATCCGAAAACCGCCTTTCGACAACTCTTAAGCCCTCGAATCGACAACTCTTTCTTCCTTCTCAAACACTTGATCAACTTTGCGACGAAGCCCTTGTCCTCCTTCCTCGTAAAGGGGTAGCTTCGTAGATACTTCTGCCTCATGATGAACCTTTTGTTGCACAACGAACCGCTTGTTTCGATTTCTTGGTGGAGAAGTTTGGTGTGTAAGATATTAATAAATATTAATAAGATCTCATTATGTGGTCCATATCACATTAGGTTTATTTATGGAACATGTTGATTTGATAAGATAAGAATGATGATAGAAGATATGATTTTCTATAAAGTAAAGATATATCTATTATTGAACAACTTTGATGATAGGTTGAAATATATCTTTAGAGGATTTTGGCCCCTCTCTCTGCCTATATAAGTGACCCAAGATTCATCATTAGGTCATTATTACGTATTGCATAACTCACAAAATATTAGGGTTAAGAGGCTAAGAGAGAGAAGGCGATTTCCATTGCTCGGTGTATTGTGATTATCGGATCGGATCCCATCATCCTCGTCCTCTCAATCACGATGTCTACTGGTATGTATTCGTAATTAAAAGCATGATCGAAGATCCTAATATTAATCATGATAAGGTTTAAGTTTACATGTGGTATCAGAGCGTTTTAGGTTGAAGATCATTCTTTTAGTTCGAAATCATAGAAGAATCATGCTAGTATCATGTTTTCCGCTTTTATTTAGTTTGATTCTTGCATGATGTTTTTGCATTATGTGTATAATATATGAATTTATGGCCGAAAATTGCATAAGAAAAACCGGAAGTTTAGGATCGACTGAAAATTAGGGTTTTTCCGCAATCTGTCGATGTTGTTTATCTCTATGTCGGAATTTGACGAAATTTGCATGGTCGATCGGAAACGGCGAGATCTCTCAAGGTCATTTCTATGCAATGAGTAGACCGGATTTTAGCCGAATTCCATCGTTTAAGCCCTCAAAATCGCGTTTTTCGACTTTTCGGCAATTATTGTAATGCTATTTTATGATGATAGAAAATTCGTATGATGTTTTTACGAATTGCTTATTGATCCTGGTAACATGTATAACCTAATGAAGTAAAGTTAAAAAAAAAAAAAAACGTCTTGATTAATTGCTTGTTTGTTATGCATGCTCAATACCGGGATTTCTGTATTCTGATATACAATATCATATTATATTGTTTTGAAATTCACCACAGTGATAACAATTCGATACATGTATATTGTATTTCATCATAGAGTGACATTCATATTATCGTTTGCAATCTGCCACAGTAGATTCAAAGCATGTCTTGGATGTTAAATCATATTTGTTTATTGTATTCTATCATTAAATGACATTCATATTATTGTTTGCAATCTGCCACAGTAGATTCAAAGTATGTTTTGGATGTTAGACTAAGTAATATTATTGATTGGTTTATTTCTTAGCATAATGGTATGCCCACAGGTAGACTATGCATGACAAGTAGAATATAACCATTAAATGGATGATTTTTTTTTATGCGATTGAGCATGTATAGGATATCCACAGATACCATACTTGTTTAATTCTAGGATGTAAATCATTCGTATATGTTCAAATCTTAGTCATGTATGTTATATTTTGCCTCGAAATTTAATTATTGTGAGATGATTCCTTTATATATTGCAGTTTCTCAACCTGCACAGCTTAACTCCTTTGTCAACTCAGTTCCTGAACTAGATGGGACTAACTATAATGAATGGAAAGAACATGTGGAGTTTTACTTGGGTGTGCTTGAGATAGACTCGGGCTTGACTGCGGATAAACCAGCTGATCTTACAGCTGAGTCCACGGATGAACAGAAACTTGCCCATCAAGCTTGGACTAAAGCCAATAAACTGTGCTTGAAGTTCCTACGTCTCACCACAGCATCCAACATTAAGTCTTCCATTCCTGAAAGTGATACCTTAATAAATATTAATAAGATCTCATTATGTGGTCCATATCACATTAGGTTTATTTATGGAACATGTTGATTTGATAAGATAAGGATGATGATAGAAGATATGATTTTCTATAAAGTAAATATATATCTATTATTGAACAACTTTGATGATAGGTTGAAATATATCTTTAGAGGATTTTGACCCCTCTCTCTGCCTATATAAGTGACCCAAGATTCATCATTAGGTCATTATTACGTATTGCATAACTCACAAAATATTAGGGTTAAGAGGCTAAGAGAGAGAAGGCGATTTCCATTGCTCGGTGTATTGTGATTATCGGATCGGATCCCATCATCCTCGTCCTCTCAATCACGATGTCTACTGGTATGTATTCGTAATTAAAAGCATGATCGAAGATCCTAATATTAATCATGATAAGGTTTAAGTTTACATGGTACCCATGGTGTTTGTGTTCGATCACCTTCAGAAACTGTTTTCGGCTTATTGGAGTTGTAATTCTATTTCTTGAGAACGAATAATGTTTGAGTAGGAAGAATTTAATAGGGTGTGTTCGATTTATAAAGCGGATACGTACATTAAATAAGGAAACCCTATTTCGATCAAATCCTTGTTGTGCAAGATATATCTTATACGAGTATCTTGGATTAGATTTTACCGTGAAATAAAATATCATAAAATATAATTAGGATAATGATTTTTTTAAAAATAATTAAGAAGTAATGATAAGCTAAAAAATATTATACCCCATATTATTTTTGGGCAAAGCAGATAAATAACACGGAATACTTTTGGATGTAAATTTTTGTACATGATATACTGCCAGCTCACGAGACCGTTGCCGTAGTTATACCAAAATTTAAATTGGATAGTATTATAGCTTCAATTGTTTAAATCTCTAATGGGATCAGGATGGGATTTGGTTATGGGTCGTACCGTCGTACTCATTCGTCTCAGCTTCATCAGTTTAAGATTGATTTTCAAAGTTGAGTGTGTATATCCTGTGCATATATATTGAGAATTACTCCGTACTAGGCAATAGCCAATAGGCATGGATGAATTTGGGAAATAATACTATCAAAAGTACGTGGTAGTTAAACCGGTTAATCAGGCGCCTTCGGACATTTAGTCAAAAACGGTTAAGCCTCCAAGGGTAGTACCCAGAGGTCACCAATTCGACTCTCATGGACAGTGCCCTCAACCAAAAAAAAAAACGGTTAATCAGGCTGGATAGGAGGGGTTCAGGTTGACTAGGTTTTAGTAGTTACAACAAGTTACAACAAGTAACTAGTTATTCGACCGTATCGACACGACCGATAATGTTCTTTATATCTTAAACCGTGCTAATATTTTTTTAATAAAAGATCGTGATTTGAAATTAAAAAATACATTAAAACTATATTGCATATAATATTATTCAAGTAAAATTATAGATAAAATAAATATTTTATTATATAGAAAAGATTTGGCTAAATAATACTCCCTCCGTTTCACACTAAGTGTCGTTTTAGCTCTTAACACAGTTTTTAAGAAAAGCAATCATTCACTTTAAAACTTACAACTTTTTCTTAATCTTACCACTCATTACATTTTTTTGGCCAATGCATGAACAACTTTAGTCAACAAATACACATTCCAATAAAAATTATCATCATTCACCCCTATTAAATCACTTTGAAAACCTAAAACGACACATATTATGAAACAAATTTTAATTGCTAAAACGACACTTATTATGAAACGGAGGGAGTAGAATTTTATTTGATGGAGTCACGAAAGGTAACAATGTAATATATTACGGTTGGGGTCAAGTCCCGTCTGGTCATTACAAAATGAAACAGATCAAAAACATCAAATTTATGTACTAAGATATACTAAATCCGTCATGGGTTTCGAATTTTAACTCATTTTATTAGATTTATTTTGGGTTAATTATTTTTATCTCAACCCTAAAATTAACTCGGGTCATCTTGAATTATCAGGTTTGGCTAAGTTTGGACAATGCTCGTGATAACGGAGTATATAACATTTTTATGTTTGCAAGAGATTATGGTTCGAGCCTGTAGCAGCATACTACAACTTGAATTTGCTGGAATAAAAGCATACACACTCGCTTAAGTTTTTGGGTTAGAAGGTGGATCTCGACTTTATATGCAAAGTGGTTATAATAAAATAAGACATGATCTCTTTCTTTCAGCTCACCAAATTTCAACATGGTATCTAAGCAGGTTCGGTTCGAGGGTCGATTGATTATTAAAAAACGATCGAGCTAGCACTTCAAAGTTGTCTAGACCCTTCAAAAACAAAACAAATGTTCGAGTGCTAACAGGCTAGTTACCACCTGAGAGGATGTGTTGGAATATAAAAATGCACTTCATACATATATCGATGAGCATAACCCACTAGCATATAAAGGAACTGAAACCCCTATCCATAATTAACTTAGACTTTTAGGTTAAAATATTGATCCTAACCTTGTATGTAAAGTTGTTATAAATAAGAAAACCCGATAGATTCCTATTCTTTCGTCCACCTGATTCATTTGGTAGAGTTGATGTACACGATGATTCATCTTTCATATATTGCAGGTGTACAAATAGTGAAATAGGTGTTCAAAGTTTTTCATGTTACTCACAACAAAAGTATAAAATAGACAAGCGGCAGCCTCTAGAAGTCCGGACCGCCGTTAAGTCCTAAGTCATGAGTCAGGAGTGTGTGCCTGACCGATTTGATTTGATCCAATTCCACAACTCCTCCTGATCCCATCAATCGGTGACGGCGGCTTAATTTGCATCAAAGTCTGCACGAACCCAAACCGCCTTACTCAACAAATCCTTTTCAAATGTGCTAAAATCATAGTACTTCATTTATATATGCTTTGCAATTCTCTAACATTGTACTGACCATCCATCCATCCATCGATGGATCTTGTATAGGTAAGATGGGTAGAGTGAAGACGGTTTTGAGTGTGAAGGTTAACATACAAGTTCAATACGTTCACCCCGGTGAAATTTTGGCTAGCATGACAATTTAGAGGGAAGACAAGTCCAATTGTCAAACCCAATATAAAAGTCTAATTATTTAATATATAAATAGATCTCGTATTTGATTTTTCACCAGACATTTTTATTTAAGAATGTTTTATTAGACATCTTGTTGTAACAACACCGAATGAGAACAATAGATAAAAAAGACATAGAGATCTATGTAGTTCGCTAACATTGTGTTAGCTACGCCCACGGGTAGAGAAACAATATTATTATTGAAAGACAAATTATGGATTACGGAATAGGGGTTATTTCATGAGTATTTATAGGGACTCGTGAAACCCCAAGAGATAGATAGCATGTTTAAGCCTAGACAGATCGCGACAAACTCAACACCAAAAGATATAGCATACCATTTTGATGGGTGGGTGTTGTCTTCCCCCAGCCCCCCGTCTGGGGGATGTTGCCCCTAGGACCCCGGAATCAATGACCGGTCAACAAGATCACTGTCGAGGGGAGTTGTCCCTTAAAACCCCGGCAGAGGCTGCAGTTGGGTCCGTTCAACAACAAATTTAAGGCATATTAACACATCTATATTTGCATAAAAACTTGTTGTATTGAACTTCTCATCGCTAATGTTTTGTTATGAAAAGCAAACGCATGTTGACTTGTCTCCGGTAATTCATCATGTTATCCCATTGTAACTCATATAAGACTAGCTATTAATACATAAACATATCCTCCATATTTGTACATTATGTTATCATATATGATTTATGTGGTCAATGAAGTCTTATGTGACGTAAAAATTGATCATTTGATGTTAAGTACGTCATCATTTACGAGTGTCGTCACACCGGCATGCTTTTGTTTCACACAATTCAACCAAAGATTAGTAATGAGATGTTCAGGCTAGTATGACAAAATGAGTTGAGGGAACTAATAGTATAATTTTAAGTAAAGGAGTATGTTTGTAAAAAAACATATGGGGTCTCTTTAGGTATGAAAACCAAGTGTAATGGAATTCTGTCCCAAAATCTATTACTTCTCCCAACTTTTCACATGAAATTTGCAATTGATCACGACTTAATTGATTCTAAAAAACGCTAAACGGTCTATTCAATCGAGAGGATGAAACAGACGCCTACACAAATTAATTAAATGTATGTTGGGCTGAACAATGTATTAATTGTTGTCACGTCTCGATACACACGCCATCAGGAACAGGCGATAATCATAACTAATAGCCCTAAATCAATTCCATAACAAAGAATATGTTTATATAATTATTGGTCCAATATTTCATAGTAATTAAGTTTGTGCAAAAGGGCAGGTAGCTAGGTCCTCAATTGTCTCTATAAATAAGTAGAGGGAGCACTAGTGAGATAAATTGGGAATTGGTTTCAAGAGAGTTTGACCAAGTCCAACACTTAATATTGGACGAACCTTCATCACCATCATCAAGAAGGACATGGAGCTCCATTATACTCTTCAAGTGAAGAATTTGAGTTCGAGGGTCACCATCTTTTCAAGGTTTTATCTGAAATTCCACTAATTGACCCCTCCTCCCCTGATATTTCCCAAAACCACCCCAACTTTTCTCTTCCTTCCCAATTCATACCCTATGGAGAAGAAGAAGAAGAGCCCATTTGCACCCCACTTCAACAATCATCCACTACTATTGTTCTTGATCATCACTCCCTACACAAGGTATAATCTATAACTAATCTTTTGTTTATCACTCCCTTTGCTTGAACTTTTTTAATCCTATGTATTAATGACTTCATTCCAACCTTAAATTAATGGTGTGGTGAAAAATGAAATATTAGAAGTGTGAGGGATTAGATGGCGATAAAAAGCAACCCTATAGACTTCCACAATCTGCTCAGACTCATAATTTGGCTGAGAGGGTGAGTCTTCAATCATCTTCTCTTTTTAATTCTACGCACTAATCATAAATATTGCGTTTGTTTGCTCTTTTTATTATTAGTAAACTAATTTTATTTTAATACGAATTGACCAATTTTTTATTTTTATTTATTTAATACACAATAATATATGTTAATTGTACACTAATGAGTCGATATGACAATTCTTTTTCAGAACAGAAGGAGTCGATTAAAAGAGAAAATACAAATTTTGAAGGAAATACTACCCAACTGTGACAAGGTTAGCTTAATCTTACTCTCCATACTCCATTTTAAAAACTTTAATTTGGCGAAATTGGTGTAATTTTGTCTTTTTACGTATAATAACCTGAATTTTTTTCTGAAATAAGCATTTTTTAAAATTTACTAGTGTAGTACCCGTGCCTTGCACGGGAATTTTATAAAATTTTATATATGCATTTAAACTTTTATTATTTAAGTTACTTGCTCCCAAAATATCCTAATAAAATCATATTTCACCCCTAACATGTAGTCTATAGAATGAAGAAATTCAATCATCACTTTCTTTGAAAAGTAGGTAGATATAATAAGTCTGACCAAAATAATAAGAATCTCAAAATAAAAGGAATTGTCAAATTATAACGTATATGAAATAGAAAATGAAACAAAAAAACGTATAGATTAGACACTGCAATAAATCATTTTCCTACGCACAAAGTTTGGATATTCTAAGGTATCATTAAATTCTCAGACGTAGTTTTTAATATTATATATGATATATTTGTAAAATCCAAACTCTCATTGTATAAGGCATTAAAATAGACTCATATAGTTTGTACAATAAATATTCAAATATCTTATAATATTTTCTAGAATGATACAATGAAAAATACGTAAGATGGATGAACATGAAGCTATAAATTATCTACATTAAAAGGCAAATGACTAATTAAGTGAAAAGCATAATTATGGAGTACTTTAAAAAAAAAAAGTTGGTGATGGGTTTGTACTTTGTAGTTGTAGCTAACTAAACACATAATAAGTGGTAAGAGAAAAATGATGCAGGTTGAGAGAGGGGAGACTCAGAGAAGAATACGAACAAATAGGTTAATATATAGCAGTAGATTTGGATAAACTTTTACAATTATTTTTGGATAAAATTATGATTTCAAATTTTAAAAATTGGTGATTACTGAATATATGAAAAAAATCTTGATTAAAAAAAGATACGAAAGTTTAAATTGTTTGGAAATAAAACGAAGAGTAAATTTTTTGAGCACCTAGAGCGAGTTTATTAAGATAATGCATAATCTCTTTTTCAAAGGAGTTACGATCAGTAATGAAATTAATAATTCAAAGATTTTGTGATGATCAAGATACACTCATAAAGTGGTTAAAGCAATTATTCAAAAAAAATTTGTTAAATCAAAATAAAAAAAGAAAATTATTAGGATAAGGTTGTTGTTATTCATATGATCGAAAGTTTTTTTTAAAAACTAAGGAGTATTAAGTTATGTTGGTTCGGTTCAGCCAATTTTTATGGGGTTGACAATAAAAAATAATTATTAATTAATCCCTAAACACAAAATATAATGGAATTAAAATAAAATATTTTCAACCCTAAGAAAATAGAAATGTTATAGAATCCATCTAAAAATATTAACTAATATTCTAAAAAATATTTTGTATGAAAGTAAATATTGTTTTGTTGGAATATCAAAATAGAGATTTGATTCAAAATCAACCCCAAAATATCATAACTGCTTCTAGAAAAAAAAAAATTGAGCGAGCTTCTAGAAAAATTTGGGATATATATCAATCATATATAATTACTTGTCATAGTATAATCAAAGCATATCTACTTACCCATAGATGGAGAAGAAACTTATTATTATTATTTATCATAATTAACAACCTTATTTAAAAAAAAAAATTAGAAAAGCAAACATATCCTCATCACCATAAGGGACCAACTACAACATAATTTGGTGAAAACCCTACATATAAAATTGGAAATAAAAGATTTTGAATTTCATATTACGGATACAAATAACATATTTTGAATTAATGATATTGAGATAGTTATCTATACATTCCACCAAAAAAAGATAGCTGTCTATATAACTAATAAATATGAAATATCCTTTTTGGGAAAATTAATTTGTGACATTAGAAGGTTTGAAATCTTGGTTAGTTGAGATATGGAGTATAAATTAAGGGAATAAACTTAAACTAATAAAAAAAATAAAAATACTGTCTACGATAAGCAAAAAAAAAAAAAAGGTTAGATCGTAATCAAAAAAAGAAGATCTTTTGTAACCAAAACTAATAAGTTTGTTATGGAAAGGATAAGAGGCATATTATATATAGATTTGGAAACAACACATAAGATAGGTCGAAGATATGAAACTTTTTTAAAAATTTTAAAAACTGGTTAGAAATGACCAAATTCGGATAATATTATATCTTACGATTATATCGTGATCTTCATTTTTACGGATTATTTTTTAATTCATGATTTTATCGTGATTTTTTTTCTAGTAGGATTTGATAAAAAAAAATAAATGATTTCACTACCGGATTATGATGGATTTCCAATTAAATCTTGACATACTTGTAAAGGATAAAATTACATATTAGTAACTTTTATTTTTTAGACTATTTCTAATTCAAGATCATATCGTAATCTTTATTTTGCGGTACGTTTTTTCAAGGGTAAAATTATTAATGTAAATAAACTACTTGTACATAAGCAATATAGTGAACGTTACATATCATATGTTTCTAATTTGAGTCTCCAAAATACTACCCTAATTAGATTAATGTGTTTGCTAAATTTGGAAGTATTAACCCTAAATACACATTGAGATTCAATCAGGAAAGATACTACTACGTATTGTGTTATTTTCTAAAATTTATAATTGAGGAAATTTGGTATGGAGCCTATTTGTGGAGATTTGTGGAGTGGATAGGCGGGAACAAAAATAAAGGAGCTATCTAGTCGGTTTTCCGAAAATACCCCTGGTCAAAAAAAAAATTACACGCGTGCCACCGCGTCCCACCTGAAATCCTGTCATCGGAAATCCTGTCATCGAAATCCTGTCATCCAAAAATCCTGTCACCGGAAGATTGAAAACAACTTGTCCCCATGCATAAAAACTTGTCATCGCTTAGAAAAACTTGTCATTGCGTAGAAAACTTGTCATCTCTTATGAAAAACTTGTCAATGCGTACAAAACTTGTCATCCTTTACGAAAAACTTGTCATCGTGTAGAAAAACTTGTCATCGCGTAAAAAACTTGTCATTGCATAGAAAACTTATCATCCCTTACGAAAAACTTGTCATAGCGTACAAAAAACTTGTCATAACGTACAAAAAACTTGTCATAGTGTAACAAAAACGTGTCATAGCGTACAAAAACTTGTTGTCACTCAACCTATCGTTACGTACAAAAAACTTATCATCACGTACAAAACTTGTCATTACCCTAACTTGTCATCACGTATGCAACTTGTCATCAGAATTTATTAGTATGCCTATATGGGATTTGAACCCACATTATTGTGCGTTAAGCACATTGCTCTACCATTTGAGCTAATAGGCCATAATTAGAAGTAATATATAGACAAATTTGACAATGCAAAATAAATTCAACTTGTCATTACCAAAACCCGTAAAACCAACTTGTCATCATCACTAAAAACCGTAAAACCAACTTATAAAGTCAAACAAATCATTCATACACTACACGGTAAGGAGGGATCAAGGAAAGCTCAAGACTAGTGATACATGAACAGGAACCACCAAAATAAGCTACTGCCACATCACAATCACCAAAAAGTCAAGCCTAACTATAAAGCAATTAAGCAAACCACAATTCGATCGAAAAAAAAAAATTAAGCAAACCACATGCATTAGACAACAGGAACCACCAAAATGTTGTAATATATACATTTTAAGCTAGCTAAAAATATCAGATTGTTTTGTGATGCAATAAATAACCAAAACATAAAGAGTTCCTTTATAATAAAGCATCATTAAGGTCAGCCATTATCAACATCAACGTGTCACATTCAGCACTAGTAAGTAGCAAACATTATATGGTATATGGATTTACAAGAAAAACAAACAGATACACACCAAAAGGTCAGTCATTATCAACACTGTCAACACTCTACACATAGCCATGGAAGCTTCAAACTCATCTTCCACTCTTGCCTACAACTTCACTATAAGCCAGACTTATACTAATCACTCGTCTTAATTTCAAGTTCATAATTGTAATGAAATATCACATTCCAATCACATTGCAAATAGGTTAACTATCACTCCAGACCAAACAAAGTAACAAATCCATCACTGTTTTCCTTCTTCAATTGCTACTGCTAATCATTAAATCTACCTAGATAATCTGGAAATCAATTTGCCAAAAGCTGAATAGCAATCTCATCCAATTAATCAAATGCCTAAAAATAAGAGAAATCGTTTGTAAAGTTAGACCTCAAACCTTGTGGCCGGATCTACCTCCTTGAGAAGGGAATTGTCTGGCACAACGATCTCTGAAACCGGAGTCTTCATCGCCTTCTCCTGATCCTCCAAGCACCGATTGCTCGCCAAAAACGCCACGATGTCAAGAAGATTGAGAACGCCGACGAACCTCTGTTGTCGCATCTTGCTATTCTCGATCACATTGTTCTTCTGCAACTTCCGGTTCCAAACATGGATCCGCTCTCGGTCGACTCCCCGATCGCTCGGATGGCCGATTCCTCACGAATCCATCACCTCCGCGTCGTCCAAATCCATCCAGCCTCCGATCCGCCGAAACCCTAGGTTCAAACCGCCTCTTCTTAGTAGCCTGGTCGCCGTAATCCTCGTCATCCCTATCGTCTCCGTTCCCGAAACCTTCTTCTTCTTCGTCGTCGTCGAAATCGTGCTGGCGATTGAGCGTGGCGACGGAGATGGGGAGGGGACAGCGCTCCATCGAGCGAAGAGGGAGATCGCGTCTCCCGTGTCTCCAGATCCAGATCTCTCAGAGAAAAGAAGAGGAGAGAGAAAGAAAGAGAAAATAAAAAAATATCCCTTTTATACCGCCTAATTAGTGATTGTTTTTTAAGAGGGGTCTAACTTGTTTGTAAATGTGAGAAAAGCGTCCCCACCGCCCCCTTCCCTCAATTTATATATACACCATGTTTAGGTACAAAAATTGTAGGATACTTTGATTGATTAGGATTTTTAGGATATTCTTATTAAAATTACTTGGTGATGATCTAGAGTAAAATTATATGCTCTATTTGATTGTGCATAGAATCAAGAAGGTGTTAAGATAAATAACGATTTTGATATTGTTTGAAATCTAAAATAATTAAAAGATTAAATTGTAACGAATACTTTAACGAATTCTTGTTACAAAAAATCAAAGATTTGCTTGGGATGGTTAAATTTTTTTTGTTTATGCAAAATCCGGGATCTTCACTAAAGATTGTATATATGGTAAACAATAAAAAATTTTGCTAAAAATATTGATTTAGTAAAAAAATAAAGAAAAAAAATTTGAAATGATTGAGATGGTTTAATGGTTATTGGTTATCCAAAATTTTACAAAATCGGAAACTGAGAATTTGATTCATAATAATTTGTTCAAAAATATTTCATTTAAACGTAAAAATTTCCAAAACAAAAAAATTTGAGCCATTCTTTTATTCAAAGACAATTCAAAATATTACGTTATTGATTCAAATATATTGGGAAAAGAATTTGAAAATCAAAGTTTTGTATCTAAGATCATATAGAAGATACTACAAAATAATTAAAGATGGTTTTCCATCCTTTGAATTTGTATCCAAATTAAAAAGATAATGGACAACTTACAGACTTGGTAGATATATTATCAACATAATCATAATTATAAATTATTTGTTCATAATTTCACGTTTAAATTTGTGTTATTTTTGAAGTTTTGATATTTTTTATTGTAAAAATAAAGTCTTACATATTTTTAATATAGAAAATAAGGATTCCTCTAGTACAATCTTCATTCACTCCATGAATGGCATAATCTTCATGACCTGTCTGGTTCAAGAAACGGCCGGATTGCAAATAAGCAAATTTCATATGTATTTGATTCATAATCTTGAATCATTGATTTTGACTCATGGAATTCCCCTTCATCACAAATTAACGATAGAACCATCCCTAGCTAGACTAATGAATACTGGCATCCAAATCCGACTGCCATCCCCTCTTCACCCTATCACTTGTGAAGGGCGAACGGATGCGATGTCACCGACGATGATGGAGGGAGAAAAGTTGGAGGTGCCGCCATCGACCATTGTGTAACGACAAGGTCACAAATGTTAACGGAGAGAGCGGGATCGAGGATGCCAACGAAGTTGTCAAACACTTTTTCCAGGGCTGTATTGATTATATAGAAATATTGGTTTATTAATAGCATTATTTATAATTATCTTTAAATATGATGGGTAGAAAATAATCTAAATGACATGGCAAAAATAACATGACTTGGCAGATGATGTGTAAATTATAATATGATGTGGGTTAATGTAAACGTGACATGTGGCAAAATCCGAGGTGGCGTAATGTATGAACGCCATGTGGAAAAAGATGAGGTGGCGCAATGAGGAGGCTTTAATCCTTAGTGGTTTTAAATATATATAATAGATTTCTCAAACTAGGCTTGGGAGAAAATAAATTCTCCATATAGGCACTATGTCAGGTTTGGAATAGAAACGCTAAATGGAATAGCGTTTTTCGTGTAACTCTCACAAAACCAGTGGCCCACCTAGAGTGTTTGTTTGATTTTTTTTTTAGCAAGAGTGTTTGTTTGATTAATTTTTTTGAGTGGTGCACTTTAATAACTATAGTTGAACACCCGTACCATGTACGGGTAATGATCATTTTTATCATTAATTTGTGTATTTACTATAATCTATACTATATATTAATTCTTATATATAAATAGATTAAAATGAGAATTGAAAAGTTAAGTTAATTAATATGTATCTTTTATAGAAGGAAATTTTAATGATAGATAATATTGTTTCAAAGATAGATATTAGGTGAGTAAGAAAAAGGATAAAATTAAAGGTTAGACAATTAAAGAAATTTTAAAGATAAATAATATGCCTTTAAAGATAGATATTTGATGAGTAAGAAAAAAGATAAAGTTAAATATTAGATAATTAGGAAAAATAAAACATATAAAATTGTTAATCAAGTGGGGCCAGAATTAACGTGGAGGCTCAAAATTCTCCGGCTTTAATATATAGTATCGGTTTTTCTATTGTGTGCCCTAAGGGCACACAATAAGCATACCAAAAACAGAAACTAAAACCCTAAAAGAAAAAGAATAAACCCGTCACAAGAGAATTTTTAAAACAAAAAATTTAAAATTTACCAAGTATTTCCATTATTAGTTGCTTATTGTGTGCCCTAAGGGCACACAATAGAAAAATCGATATAGTATAGATTCCCAGTTTCAACCGTGAAGAAAATTAATTGATTTTTTGGGGGGAATAACAAACTCCTGATTAATTCACCACCATAAGATAAGGGTAATTTCAATCTCTTGGTTAATAGAAAAGCTCTGGCTGGTTTAGCGTGTTATCAAGCAATCGCTCTGTGGAATAACGGCTTATTGGCGGCTTATTGGACAAAGACGCTATCCGGTGTAGCTTTATTATATTAGCCGTACCCGTCGTGTCATTCACGACAATGACTCATAATTAATAAGTGAAAACATTTAATATATTGAAAATTTTAGCATATGAAAATGTTATTTGTTTCTCGCCTAAAAAGATTTTTTTTTCAAATTTGTAGTACTACACATATGAGATTATTAAAATAGAAAACATATTCTAATTATAGAACAATTTAGTAAATAAAATTTAATTACTTTTTCATCCTTCAAATTTTGTCTCTAATGGTTAATATATAGTATTGTCCCTATTATCATAATTTTGAGACATTATAAGTCAATTTAATATAAAATGAGATGTTTTGATTGATTATTTTGGTTTGATCTTATTTTTTATTTTAATACTATAATTTATTAGTATGATATATAATTACTATGAATTGTTATTTAATTAAAAATATTAAAATATAATATCAAAATTTAGAAATATAAAATGAGTCCAACATGATTCTAATAACTTTACATATTGAAAGAAATAAAATATATTAATCAACAATTATATCATTTTGAAAGATAAAAGCTAAGTTGTTATGAAAATGATAACATATAAATCAAGTAAAAGATAGTAAATATAATTGATTTATCATTAAAGATAAGAATAATAATTTAATTATAAAAAACGGATTCTATTTTTATTTTATTTTTAAATTAAATTTTTTAAAATTGCTTCATATATATAAAGAGATAAAAAAGATAACTAATATATCAAAAAGGATAGAATGTATTATCAAAATTCAAAAATATATTTTATATAAATAGATAATAAAAAATGTAATTAGATTATTTAAAATAACATGAACAAAATGTAAATTGTTAATTATGAGAGATAAAAGCTAAATAATTAGGAACATGATTATATATTATTTAAGTAAAAGTTAATAATTATAAATTGATTTAGTATCAAAGATAAAAAAAAATATTATTTATTTAGAAAAAGGGGCTTCCACATTAAAATTCTTTTTAAATTCGAATTTCTTAGATTATTTCTTACATAAATAGATTTAAATGGTAATTAAAAAGATAAGGTAACTAATATTATCTTTTATAGAAGGAAATTTTAAAGATAGATAATATTGTTTCAAAAATAGATATTAGATGTGTCTAAAAAATGATCAAGTTAATCAACTAAAAAAATAAAAAGTAATAATAAAGATGTTCTACTAACTTATTGTCAATGCATGTGTCGTATCAAAATAAAATTATCAAATTTAACTAATAATTTGACGTGATCGATTATTAAACTAACTTGAATAATTTGAGCGATCAAGCAATGGAAAGTATTAACTATTAAGTATGTGTTTAGGATCAACTTAATATTCGATTGGTGACCAGAGGTAATTTATAACATTAATTCGATAGTTATTTAAAATTAGGTTATAGAGTTACTCGTAGATTATTAACTTCTTATTATTTTAATAAAAAAACCTAGCCTTTTTTGTTTTGGGATCAAAATTAACTATTAAAGATAGATAGTATTGTTTTGAAGATAGAATTGAGTATTAGATAATTAAGGAAAATACAAGATATAGAGTTGTTATTATCTATTTAAGTTGAAAAAAAAATTAAAATCAAGCGGGACCAGAATCAACGTGGTGGCTCGAAAACGGTCGGCTTTTATAATATATATTGATTTTATTATTTATAAATTTTTACTTGATTTATCTTATAAACTAATCTAAAATATAAAATGTAATGAATATAATACCGATGTTCTAACAGATCATATTTTCTTATCAAACTTTGTACAAATAAATATAATACTGATGCTCTGGCAGATCATATTCTCTAAATATATAAATTTACGATATAACCTAAAATCGTATTTTTATAGATAAATATATATAAAGTTATATATTTCATGTAGATAAATCCATTCATGTGCTAATATTTATAGTTTCTTTTAGGAAAAATTTAAATATTTTCTTAATTAGTACTCCCCCGTCCCATATTGTTTCTCTGCTTTTCCTTCAAATATTACAAAGCAAAAGGGACAAACAATATGGAACGGATGGAGTATGATATTAATACATTGTATTGATAGATATTATTTGGATAGATTATAAATATAATATTATTTTGATAGATTCTTTTAGGATAAATTTAAATATTTTCTTAACTAGTATGATATTGATAGATTTTATAGATGGATATTATTTGGGTAGCTCATAAATATAAGATATTATTTTAATAGATTATGAATATAGATGTTATTTTTGTTGAAGTCCGAAAACACCAATTTGTAGAGAACGCGATGAGAGTACAAGGTTTGAACTCAACTGAGTCAACAGACGGAGGGATGGAAAGTGTGGTCGCTAGTAGCGTGCAACGCGATGAGGGTAGTGTGAAGGATATTTTGTATTTAGCTGTAGGATAACAACACAGAGATTCTCTATCGCGTTTAGGTGTATCGGGTTACAACAATGATCTTAGCTCGAGATCTAATGTATGTGGTTCGCCAGGTTTTCGATCCTTGTTCTAGTGCCTTGAGCTCGCTATTTATAGTGGACGCTCGGGCAGGGCTGGGGTGAGGTGCCGATGTGGGACGGGCGCCATCCAGATACGTGTCGCTCCATGGTTGGCCGTTAGGGCGGTGGCCGCGGAGCTGGCCAATCGGAAACCAGGATGGGACGTTGCCGCCCGCCGCTCCCCTGATGGGACGTTGCCGCCCGCCCACTTGCCTGGATGGGACAGGGCGGCGAGCGCGGCGAGCGTCGCCCCCGGGGTCGAACCTTTGCTTTCTAAGGAGTTGCCCTCTGCTTAAGAACGACCGACCCGAACGGTGTCCTGGATCGCGATGACCGCATGGCTTATGGTTTGATGTCATCTTGGGAAATCTACCTTTGTCATGTTTTGTTTTGGTGGGGTACTCTTAACGCGTTGACGGTTCCTGGTATCAACAATTTTGATATATTAATATACGATAATTAGATAAATATATCTTTTTAGGATAAATTTAGATGAATACATAATTGTTAAAATATTATTAATTTATAATTAATTTAATATGAGATGCGACCATAATTGACGTGGAGGCTCAAAAGGTCTCAACTTTAATATATAATATAGATTGTTAAATTGAAGTTTTTTAAAAATTAAATAATTCAAGGATATATATATAATATGATAGATTTATCTTTTTTTTGTAATCTAAAACATTACAAAAATATTATCTACATGATCATTAAATAAAAAATATAGATATATAGGCTATATCTATGAGTATGTGACGTGGATGAAAATCTCTGTGTTTACCAAAGACACGCTGGGTAAGATAGCTTCTTTGCTCCAACCCTCCAAAAAGTGACTCAGAGTGCCTATATAGAGAATTGTTTTTACCCCAAGCCTAGTTGGAGAAATAAAACTTAAGAAATGCTTATTTCGGGAAAAAAGTCTAATAACCTTACGTAATTAGCAAGCAGCCTTGAACCCAAATGAACATATTATTTATATGTGCATGCAGACCGATGCCGACTCAATCCTGACAAATGCTATCAATTACGTGGAATCCTCCAAGCTTCAGCTCCAAGTAATTAACCCAATCCAAACTCAGTTAGATTATCTAATCAACTAATACTACGGAGTATTATATTGCTGTTTGCTAATAAGATGTCGTTGAAACTACAAAAACAGTGGATGTCGGACGCACTTAAGTACAATAACATTAACTACAACAACAGGCGTAAGGCCGCTATTTCAAGCGGTCAGCTGCCACGTGTACCCTCCGTATCACCGCCACCTGTCCCCGCCGACCTTCGCTACTCCACCGACAATGCCGCCCAATCCCCCGCTCACACGTTGCTGCCACGTGTTACCGGTGGTCATCGGAGTTGACTAAGACACTACTACAATTCGGGCCTATTGGGGCGGTTTTTGGTGGCGGTCGACATATAGTAGCGGTTTGGGAAGCGGTTTATTCACCAGTAGCGGGTTCTGTGGCGGTTTTAAAATAACAAGGCTATGGCGGCGGTTTGTTGTGGCGTTTTATAAAATACCAAAGATAAAGTGGCGGTTTTCACAATTTTTAGTAATTGGCGGGCAGGGGCGGGGGATATAGGCGCGATATCAAATATTGTAAAAAAGAAGAAGTCAGAGAACAAGTCACGTCCTTCGCTCATTCTGCTCGTCCTCTTCAATCGCTCGTTCCAGACCTCGAAGTAAGTCGACCTCTTCAATCGCTCGTCCTCTTCAATCACAATCTTTCTCAATCTCTCGCTCGTTCTTTCGCTCAATCTCTCGCCGGCCGTTTTCTATTCTCCAGTCGCTCATTCCAGGTCTCCGACCTTGGTGTTCGTTAGGGTTCAGGGAAAAGGCGACCGGCGACTAAGTAAGTCGACCGTTTTCTCAATCTCTAGCTTGTTCCTTTGCTCAATCTCTCGCTGTTTTCTCTTCTCTAGTCGCTCATTCCAAGTCTCTGACCTTGGTGTTCGTTAGGGTTCAGGGAAAAAGCGATCGACGACGGGAATTACGAGAGGCGTCAGAGGAGATCTTCAGGGAAAAGGCTCGATTGGCTGCTGCGCACAGGTAACAACCCCTTGACTGTGCTATATTGTGCTTTAGCTGGATTTTGAGCATTGATTTGCTGCATTTTCTGTTTGATTGGGAACGGAGAAACCCGAAGTGGTGTCTGGCTTTGTAAAATTATTCTCACAGCTTTGTGTTCGGAGGTTTAGGAGTGTAACTCTGTAGGCTGGCATGGATTTGGTTATGTGAGAGTAGATAGAATGGCTGCGAGCAACCGGATTTTGAAAGCTGATGAGAGAAACTGTGTTAATTGAGCACCATGTAATGTATAATAGATCTCTTGAATTAGTTTTGTGTTACTGCGCATTATGCAAACCCACGTGTGAGAATGTGATCAGCTCACTTGTTTGTAGAATTTGCTTTGAAACTACTGTGACCTAGGTGCTGAGAAAGGCTCAAAAGATAACCATTGATCAATTGCACGGAATAGCACAGGAAACTCCTTGGATTTTAGCTTTTCTATATATATCAATAGCTAGTTTTGTCATTACAGTTGACTCTTGATTTTGATCCGTGTATAACTATTGACTAAACTCCTTGGATTTTAGCTTTTCTATATATATATATATATCAATAGCTAGTTTTGTACAGTTGACTCTTGATTTTAATATTGATTTTGATTTTGATGTTCTTATTACTACGTACTACCTATTTGTTAGTAGTAGGCTCCCACTCATTATAATAGTTGTTAGTTCATTGCTTGATTTGCTTTACTGATTTTGAAAGTAGATAGAATTTGCTTTGAGCTTTGCTATGTGTTTCTGACAGTACTAGCAAATGTAAATTTCTTTTGGTTGTTAATTTAGCACCATGTATTAGTTATAAAAAATATCATTTACTCTTTGACTTCTCCACATTTACCTCTTTGTTCATACCCTAAATTTGTTGGGAAAGTGCAAAGTTTTCTCTATAAGTTTATAATTAGTTTTCAGCATGAAATATATATATATACACTTTTGACATCATTTTTACTGTTTAATCCATCAGAAGTTAATTAATACATAACTTACATATATATATATTATTATACTAGCTAGCATCATATATACACTAACAATCATTTACCGATCAACCTCCTTTTTTCCTCCAAGTGTTGTTCATCATCTTAAGTTGACCGTTGCTCAGTCCAGAATTTAAGCAAGGAACCTACAAAACCACTAAGCACTCAATCCCTTTAATATCAATCTCTAGAAATATCAATTGTTGTTTGTTGACAATTAAATTTTAATTTCCTGGTATATAGTACTTCGTATTATATAGTAGGTTGCCATTATTATCCGTTTACTTTTCTCACTATATTTTAATTAAGATTACTAGTACTATTATATTGTTTCAGTGTTTCTACTCCTTGGGTAGTGGACTAGGGTGACCACCTCAAACTTTGTCGGACTAGAAGGATTATAGTGTATGGTTATTTCATGAAACTACTTAACCTAGTATGATTACTAGTACTATTATCTGTTTTGTGATTTTTTTGATAATTTATTTGCCTGCTTTTTTTTTTTGAATGACAAATGCATTTGTAATGAAAATATGACAAGTCAGATTGAAAATGACAAATGAAAATTTTGCATGCAGATGCATTTGTATTATTAATTCTAAGATTGCATCATGGTTCTGACTAGTACATTATGTTCCATTTTGTTTATGCAGAGAAAGACGAAAGGAAGGAGTAACTCTATAAGGCAAGCTGCATCGATCGATTTGAAAGGGTGAGTTGTTTAAGTATCTTGTTTTCTGTTTTGGTAGATTTGTATATATCTTTGCATTAGCTTTGAGCATGAAAGTGTAGTAAGACCTAGATCTAATTCTGGCATGTGTTTGCACTTGAATACTGAACTTAAATTAGTATGATTTTGGCATGAGTTTGCACTTGAATATTGCATAAAAATTAGTATGATTCTGGCATGTGTTTGCACTTGAATACTGAACTTAAATTAGTATGATTTTGGCATGAGTTTGCACTTGAATATTGCATAAAAATTAGTATGATTCTGGCATGTGTTTGCACTTGAATATTGCACTTAAATTAGAATGTTTTTTGTAAATTATTCTGGCATGTTCTTGCACCTGTGGTGATCAATCAACTAAAGACATGGAGGAAAGTAACTTAGTGTGGTATATGTTTCCTCGATGGACTGAGGAATTTGTCAAAGGGGTAGATAGATATATAGAAAAAACATTTGCAACTGAGGGGCAAGGAGAGCAAATTCAGTGTCCATGTAAGTTATGTTGTCTACAAAAGTGGTTTCGTCGAGACATTGTGAAGGATCACATGATTGCTAAAGGTATAGGTCGACTATCAGATGGAGAAAGAACGTCAATGAGTGTAGGAAGGGCAGTGGCTGATCATGGAATGACGCATAACTTTGATGAGAATGTTCATGATCTGCTGAATGACACATGGAGAACCGGTGTAAATGAGGAGACAAAGAATTTTTATAAGTTAGTAGAAGAGGGTCAAGAAGAGTTATATCCTGGCTGTAAGAATTTCTCCAAATTGTCTTTCACTATTAGATTATTTGTGTACAAGAGGGACCACAAGTTGAGCAATGGTGCATTTAGTGAGTTGCTGAAAATCTTAAAAGATATGCAACCAGATGCAAAGTTGCCTGCCTCATTTAATGAAGCCAAGAATGTCCTCAAGGTCTTAGGTCTTGATTATATAAAGATTGATGCATGTCCTAATGATTGTATGCTGTATTGGGAGGATAATGTTGATGCAACAATTTGTCATACTTGTAAGACCTCTCGGTGGAAGAAAGATGAGAAAGATGAGATGACTGGTAAGCATCGTCGAATTTCAGCAAAGGTGCTTAGGTATTTTCCCATTAAGAAGAGGTTACAAAGAATGTTTATGTGCCCAGAGACTGCACCTTTCATGACATGGCATGCAAATGGACGCCCAAAGGATGGGTTGCTTAGACATCCAGCAGATGGTGATTCTTGGAAGAATTTTGACTTAAAATATCCATCTTTTGCTGAAGATCCACGCAATGTAAGGCTGAGTTTATCAAGTGATGGATTCAATCCATTTAGCACCATGAGTATTGCACATAGTACATGGCCAGTCATACTCAGCAATTGTAACTTACCGCCCTGGTTGTCAACAAAATCAGATTTTTTAATGTTAGCCTTGCTGATTCCAGGTCCTTCTTCCCCAGGAAACAGTATTGATGTGTACCTGCAGCCCTTGGTCAGGGATTTAAAAGAACTTTGGGAGCTAGGTATTGAAACATATGATTCCTCAACAAACCAGATGTTTAATTTGCGTGTAGCCTTGATGTTTACCGTAAGTGATTTCCCAGCTTACGCAATGTTATCCGGATGGAGTACAAAAGGCAAGTGGGCATGCCCTAATTGTCATTATGAAACTAGCTCTAGGTGGCTTCCTTGTAGTAGTAAGATGTGCTACGTAGAGCACTACAAATTTTTGGGTGAAAATCACTCATATCGAAGTAAAAAGAGACTCTGCAATGGGAAGGATCAACATCAAACGGCACCAGTCCGCTTATCAGGAGTTGACATTTTGAGCCTGCTGACTGATTTTGAAAATGAGTTCGGGAAGAATAGGCCGAAGAAAAAAAAGGGTAAAGGACAGAGTAAAGAAGAAAGCAACCCTTGGAAAAAGAGGTCAATTTTCTTTGATTTGCCTTATTGGATGCATGTTGATTGTCGTCATTATCTCGATGTAATGCATATCGAGAAGAACATTTGTGATAGTGTGATTGGGACTTTATTAGATATTCCGGGAAAGACCAAAGATCACATCAAAGCCCGAATGGATCTTACTAAAATAGATATAATGCACGAACTTCAGCCTAAGTTGTGCAGTGATGGTCAACGTTATGAAATTGTAAAGTCGAGATTTTGGATGAGCTCGAATCAGCAACGCCAGTTCTGTACCATTATTAAGGATGCTAAGTTATCACAAGTTTGTGACTCCAACATTACACGTTGTGTTCAAGTTAAGGAGAGGAAAATTTCTGGTTATAAGAGTCACGATGCACACTTTTTAATGCAATATCTACTTCCTATTGCAGTCAGGGAAACTCTTCAGAAAAGTGTTTCCATTCCTTTGATCAGACTGAGTGCATTTTTCAAGGCCATCTGTAACAAGGTTGTTGACCCACAAGACCTTCATCAGTTACAATCCGACATTGTTGAGATTCTTTGTCAGTTTGAGATGATATTTCCTCCGGCCTTTTTTGATGTTATGGTTCATCTATCTGTCCATTTAGTGGAAGAAATTCGACTTGGAGGACCAGTTTCTGTGAGATGGATGTATCCAATCGAGAGATACCTCCACAAATTGAAGGCTTTTGTTCGAAATAAGGGTCGTCCAGAGGGGTGTATTGCAGAGGCATACTTGGCTGATGAATGTGTTACTTTTTGTGCGAGATATCTGCATCGTGGATCCAGTGTTATGGATGAGCATATGGTGAGGGCAGAATTAGAATATGTATTCCCAAATATTGGTCACCCGATAATGGGGAAAGGAAAGACGAAAAACGCAAACAAAAATTTTTTCAAAATTGGTCTGAAAAAGAGGGATCAAGCACATCGATATGCTTTATTCAATTGCAACAATGATGAAGTTAAGAAATATATAAGGTACTTTAATTCTTTTTACAACTAAAATTTTCTTCTTTTTTTTCTTTCAACTTTATAGTGCTACATAGCTGAAAGTTGTATTTGATTTTGCATTGTTATAGTGATCATGAGAAACTTGTCAGTAGTAAGAAGAAGAGAAAGTGGGATACTGCACAAATGCATAGTAAGGACTTTATTGATTGGTTTAGAGAAAGAGTTGAGCATGAGATTGAACAAGGTCTGCATGTGTCAGATTGTGTGAAATGGTTGTCTGTCGGGCCTTCTTTTTTTGTCAAAAGATATAGTGGGTATGTTGTCAATGGATACAAGTTTCACACCAAGCAACGCGATAGGAATTGCATAACTGAAAACAGTGGGGTGACTTTAACAGCATTGACTCCTAGCTTTGCAAGCTCTAAGGATCAACATCCAATCATGGGAGATGTCACTTACTATGGCTCAATTGAAGAAATCATTGAGATATTCTATGAAGATCATTTTAGTGTTGTTCTCTTTGGGTGTAATTGGTTCCACTCTGAAGTTGACAGTTTTGGGCTTTCTCGAGTCAATCATACGAAACTTATTTATCAAGATGAGCCATTTATTTTGGCCTCTCAAGCACATCAAGTGTTTTATGTTCAAGATCCTTCATCAAGTCATTGGTCCTATGTTGTCCAACAACTTCCTCGAAATCATTTCGATGCTAATGATGAAATCAATGCTGAGACATATTGGAAAGAATCATATTCTTCTTTTCAAAACACATATGAAAACATTGATGATGATCTTGATTTAGGTAGCACGAGAGTGGATTTACCAACAACTATAGTTGACATGGAAGGAAACCTTGTAGAAAATTTGTACTCATAAATCTGGTCAGTCTACATTCTCTGTAGGTTCTGCTGGTTAGTCTACATTGGTTTCTGGTTATAAGAGTCACGATGGTCATCGGAGTTGACTAAGATCGAAGTCATACTATGCATTAATGCATGAATGGAAGTTGACCCAAGTATCAATTAGAGGTTGCAAATTTTAGAAAACGTATCATTTGGTAATGTCTTCTTGTTAAGGATTTCAGAAAATTTGGTTGATGGCTGGAGGGAGAAAATTAGAGTGGTAGACTACTAGTTATTTATGTGGGAGAGTGGGCTTCTCTTGTGGTGACCGTCGGTTCTTGCCTTGTCGGCGAGTTTTTATCAGTTTGATTTTTATTTTTATCTTGATTTTTTTTCTTTTTCTTTTTTGATAGAGCTTTTTAGGTGGTTTAGTTCGTTATTTTAGGTTGTATTGGACGTATTGCATGTAGATCTGAAATGTCCTCATCTGGACCCCCCAGATTCTGTTTTTGCTGAATTTACCCTGGATAAATATTGTTATTGTTGTATCATTCACTAATGTAGTTTATCCTCGGGAAGATTAAGGGTTTGTTTGGGTCACAAAATTAAGACAGGATGATAATTATGGGCGCGATTTAAACAAACTCTTAGGATGGCCTCTTTTTTTATTGTCGAACCCTACTGATAAGTTGGCATTAGAATAATTAGATTACCTTATTTTAGGAGAGGATGATTGCTGTGTTGTTCCTTCGTTGGATGAGATAGTTGTTGACACGTACTCGCAATGTGTTTGTATTTGGTTTGCAAAACTCTGAGTGAAAATTGGTCATTTTGTAGCATTTATTTTGTTTGGGCTCAATTCTTGTATCCCTCTCCAAAATGGGCTCACCGGCCCAAACAAAGCATTGTTTTTCAACGCCAACTCACCGATATGAACAAGTGAAAAAAAAACGACAACAAATGAACAATTGGTAACTCCAAAATATCTATCTATACTATATATTAAAGCCGGAGAATTTCGAGCCTCCACGTTAATTCTGGCCCCACTTCAGTAACAATTTTATATGTTTTATTTTTCTTATTCATCTAATCTTTACTTTCTTCTTTTTCTTACTCATCTAATATCTATCTTTGAAGGCATAATATTTGTATTTAAAATTTCCTTAATTATCTAATCTTTAATTTTATCATTTTTCTATTCATCTAATATCTATGTTTAAAGTAATATGATCTATCTTTAAAATCTCCCTTTATAAAACATACATATGAATTAACTTATCTTTTCAACTACCTTTTTAATCTATTTATGTACGAAATAATTTTAAAAATTCGAATTTAAAAAATAATTTTAAAATGGAAGCCCCTTTTTCTAAATAAATTATATTTTTATCTTTGATACTAAATCAATTTTAATACAGTATACTAATCAATTATAAAACACTAATACTAACAATTGATTCAATAAATTATATTTTTAAAATTGATTTATTAACAATTTTTATCTTTGACACTAATATTATATTTATATCATATTCAAAAAATTATAAAGCACGAGTCGTGCATGGCACGACGGGTACAACTAGTTAGTAGTAATTTGTTTAAACGGATTTTTTTCAAATGACACCCCTTTTGAAAAAAGTGTTTTTTTTTATTTATTCGGAGATTATATTTTTTTTCCTTGGTGTTTTCAAAATCACAATGTATATTCCTTTGTCCTTATAGTATGCTAAGTTAGAAAGGCTTTTGTTTATTTTATGTGATCTCCCCCTCATGTTTCATGTGTATCGGTTGCTTGCTCAAAAATAAGTGTGTCGGTTTGTGATAATTAATTTAAAAACTAAATGCTCTTTTATTATGAAATAGACCAAGGTATATATAATTCTTATATAAAGATAATTATAATCTTGAAAAATAATGAAAAGGAAAATAAAACCTGCGGTGGAGCTTGTGAGGGTGAGAAGGCGAGATCAAGGAACCCACTTGATGAGAAGAATAATTAATTGAGACAACGAGGCAATTGGGCCCACGATTCAAAGTCCTTTAAACGTACCAGACTACCAGGCCCAAATAATAAGATACCGTACCTTAAGATCCATCATTAATCACATCAAATGACAATGATGTTTTTGGATTAATTGTTGGATGACTCATGGCCTTTCAATCTTGGACCCTCCATAACTTTTCATTTATGCCCATTTTCGACCGTCGGAGTCCCCTTCAAGTCTCCCACAATTAGGCGAGTGTAATAACCTGTAAATGAACCGAACCGTTCATGAGAAACTTGGCGTTTCGTTCGTGCTCATGAGAGTTGCAAACGAATCCAACTTGTACTGTTCGAAAGATATACTAGCCCAACATGGACACAAGAAAACTCTGCTCGTTCATTCACGATGAGCAAGCTCGACTGTTGTTCATGGTTTAGTTTAGTTGTATGTCAATGAATAAACTCGTTATATATAATATTGTTATTCGTATTTTGGTACATTAGATTTTCATAATCCTACCTATATATTATTATAGCCCTATATTTTTTGAGAGTATTTAAACAAGTTAGCTCATATAATTGCCCATGAACCAAGCTTGACTATATAACTTAAAATGAACTAAGCTCAAAACGAGCCCGAGTTTACCTATTATCAAACGAACGACACAATATAAAGTCCAACTCAGGTCGGTTCTATTACAACATGTATTGTTAAAGATCGTTGCTTAAAACTTCATAAGTGGGGTTATTAAATTGAAAATTGACAAAGATATTTATTGCACTATAATCACCGGTCATTAGTTTGTTATAATTGGAAATTGAAAATGAAAGAGCAAGTGTGAGGTGAATAATGTGCATTGTATTGATAGGTGGTTTCTTGCGGACGTGAAAGGACACATTACAAAATAGGCGGCTCATGAAAAACACACAAAAATGGACGATCTTGAGTCGATTTCGAGTAGCAAAATTGTGCAATTGGATCTTTAACTCTACCTCCTATATCTAGTGACTAGTGGTCACGAACCCCGTGGGGAGTGGGGACCCTAAATGATTTTTATGCTTAGTTAATCATGGTTAATTAGCTATATAATGTCCAATTAACAGAGTAGTATTAGAGATAACCAAATGTTCTACCTAGTTGAGTTACAACTAGACGGATCTAAATGTGTTAATGTGTCTTGAATCTGAATCACACACTGTGACAGGTAGCATGGGGGTCTGTTGCATTTTGTTTTGGGCCTACAACCCATAATTGTAATTAGGGTTTCTTGAGTCACTATATAAGCTCTTGAAATACCTAGAGTTCTGTAATCCGAATTCAGTCTTCCATAATAGTATACGGTTTCTCTGTCCGTTGATGTAGGTAAGACACCGTTCTCGAACCACGTAAATCTGTGTGTCGTTCTTGCTTTATTGTTCTCGTTCGATCTTTCGTTAGAACAAAATGCAAAGTAGCCATACGTAGCACATGGTTTGTGACATTGTATTAAGACACCTTTGGTTGAGTTATAAGTCTGAAATATCATCAATTAGTACAATGCATCTCCGTGATTAATTTTGGAAAAAACATCAGATTCAATTAATGTTTGTTGAAAGCGTCATATCACACCTTAAGTACATGCATAATGAACCCCCAAAATGTACAATAATTTTGGTTTGATTTCTATTTCTAGTTAGCTAGCGATTGAACGCGTACAAATAAAGACATGCATATAGCAAGTCCATAATCATGCACCGTCCACAAATCATGATATATATATAGATTAACATAGAGATACTATACATATTCCTTACCATAACTTATACGTTACGTTATAAAGCTATATATTCTGCTCAGCCGCAAATCTGTAAAATCAGTAACAAAGTACAATCTAGCTAGAACGAACCTATAAGATCCGTTTGCTTGAAGAAATCTTTCAAGCCAATGAACTAAAAATTAATTTTTAACCCAATGTTTGTTGCTATGTATATATGTATCTTTAATTTAAAGTATATATGGTTGGTTTTTATATCATAATTAAATCATGCCGCCCATCTTACCAACTTTATCTACACCCCACTAAAATTACCAGCTTGATGGAACTATTAATAATTAAATTAAGTTTTTATTATCAATAATTTTATTAAAGTGCTTTCAAGGCTGGTGAGCTAGCGTATCTATGGAGCAACAAAATTAACTGGCCTTTAAAAGGATATGAACTGTTTAGTACTAACAGACTTTGACGCATTTGAGGAAAAAATCATGTTAATTGTAATGTAATGAAACATAAAATTATCTACATTAATTATGTGGGTCAAAGTTTAATCTCTATTGTTAGATATGAATCTATGCATATGTGAACATCATAAGTGAGCTTTTTGAACATGGAAGGGTCAATAAATATCAATTATTCAAATTGTCGTTGTCTAAAATATTTAAGGCCGAAAACAAGAATATTCCCTCGTATATATAAATATATATATTATTTTCCACATCTACTTATATTTTCACATGTTGTCTTTTGTATACGTACCGAATTAGCTATACATAGTGAAATTTAAATTAACTAATTAAGTAATTAGTATTACTAGTTTATCTTTTACCTGATTTTGCTTAATCACTTTAATTAGCAGTCATGTAGTGTAAGATGATTAACGATGATATGATTGCCAAGATGACTTTTTTTCCTCCTCTTGGTGTAGTACTAACTTGTAATCCAAATTTTAGTTAGGGATCGAATACACCTAATTACAATGATTGGCTCAAATAATAGAGTAATGACATTTGATTTTGACTAAATAACTCCTTAACCAACTTATTCACCTTATAATTAAATAATTAAAGTAGTAACAAAAAAATATAAGTGGCTTGAAAATAATCTATACTCGGTATTTTCATCGTGTAAGAAATTCAAAGTGAAGTGGTCACGTGCATATGTTAAATGTTATGCCTACATGGCACCATGTGTGTACAAATGTGGGCCCAATTTTTATTAACAACATTTTTCTAGTGCTTGATGCCTAAATGTTGAGAAATTACAAAGTCAACTCGAAAATATATTTTCAAGTGATATAAAAACCTTTTTCTTCTATATGTAGCAATAAACTGGAAATACCAGATTTTATTTGTGAAAGTACTTACTACTATTGCATAAGTTGTTTAACCAAAGTTACCAAACCCAAAATGTTGGGGTTTTCAAGTGTTTCACCACCGTTTTAGAGAGGACAAGTGTTTCGCCACGTGTCAATGTGTCTTTTTTGGGGTTCTTCTCCACCAATCAAATGTAAACAAGTGTGTCAGATGTTAATTAGGCCACTTGCCGCCAAAAAGAAGTATCTTGATTAGGCCACGTGGTGGATTGATTAAGAGGCAACATGCTAATTTTTTTTAATTGGTCCATGTGTCATTTAGCTTCTAATTTTTTAATTGGTTGGACTGTGTCATGTGTCACATGGTTGGTCCAACCAATTAAATAGGCCACGTGGTGGATTGATTAAGAGGCAAAATGTTGCATTTTTTTACTAGTCCAACCATGTCCCAGTTTTTTAATTGGTCCATGTGTCATTTAGCTTCTAATTTTTTTTTGTATCCCTCACCTCTCTTCCTTACTCCTTTCCTCAACTTTCTTTCACAACCCCCGTATCTCATTTCCACACTCCTCCTCTGTCTCCTCTCTTAGCTACTCTCACAGATCTCCATTCACACAAAATTTGGGCAAGATCAATATCAAATATAGATTGGTGGTGATCTTTGGTCATTCTTCTTTGAAAAATTTCAACACTAATTGTTTTCTTTTAACATAATAATTTTTAATCTTATAAAGTTTATCATATGTTGAGAATTCCATGAACATGAGACGAAATCTGGATTTCAAAGCAAGTATAATCTGTAATTTTAATTGTTAGATTTTGTTGTCAGACAGAAGTTTGAATTCTTAAATTTGTTAATTACGCTGAGTGTTTGGATAATTCTACTTTTGTTTAGTGTAGCTGACCATATTTATGTTGATCGATGTTATTGTATTTGTTGGATTTATTGTTAGAAACCATAAACACATGATAAACCTGAAAAAATTGAACAACTCTGTTCAAGTATGGCAATTGTGAAAAAATGTTCAGTAAAGGAATGGAGTAGAGGAGAGATTAAAAAAAAAAATTTATAAGCTAAATAACACATGGACCAATAAAAAAAATGGGACATGGTTGGACTAGTAAAAATTGGACCAGAGGATCTTCACCGACATGCTAAGTAATCAAAGACTATGGCTTGTTTTACTTGTTAGTGAATAGTGAGTTGTTAATGTTAGTTGAAGAATTTTTTTGTTTGACTTTTTTTTGAAGGGAACTTATTTGACTTTAAAAAATGTATAAAAAAAAGTAGAAATAATATGCATATTTGAGGGATTTAAAATATATTTTAGGAAAAAAAAAGTTTTTGAGCAACAAGTAAAATAAACCCTTAATAAAGCGTATCAATATTAGAGTCAATATCACTCTAACATTGATATTTTGACTTTTTAAGGGCTTATTTTACTTGTTCCTCAAAAACAATAGAGTGATATTATAGTCTTATTCTGATACGTCTGGATAAATAGGTATACTAAAAATATTATTTGTATCATGATTCAATGTATAGTTTATATCAATAACGACCCCTGAAAATATAATATTTACACTTTATTTGACAGATAACTCATTCGTATCTCATAAATCCATCTGAAATGATGACATCGATCGTCATTTGTCAATACATAATCATTCATTTCTAAACAATAAACTTTATACTTGGTTCCATATGATAAAAAGTGGCCGGACTATATACAAAACAAAACTTCAAAACCGGACTACTATTCTTGACCCTTTATGCGACCCTCCTCCCATTCTTGACTTCAAAACCACGAAACCGCCCCCAAAATCCCTCAAACACCCTCAGCTAACCCGAAAGCTCAACCAAGTTTCCTCAACCATTAACCCCCCTCCTCCACGTTTAAAATACCATTTTATTTAATCCGAATAAAAAAATCCCCCCAAATGTCACGTGTTTCAAACTCGACACGCTCAGTCCTCACACGCAAACTCCCCTCCTAATTCTCAACCGATTCCAAACCCCCCTCCCCATATAAATAGCCCCCTTCCTCCCCCCACCTTTCCCTAACAACCAACAACAACCCCAATTCACAGAGCAAACCACAAAATCGAAGCTCAAATCGCTCAATTCGACAACCAGAGCTTCAAAATCGAGCTTCGATGGAGTGGATCCGCGGAGAGAAGCTCGGGAGAGGAAGCTTTGGCACAGTAGATCTGGCGATTCCGAGGAATTGCTCAGATCCGCCATTAATGGTGGTGAAAACCTCCGATTTCGCCAATTCCGCTTCGTTGAGGAACGAGAGGGAGATTCTCATGAGACTCGCCGGAGGAGAGTGTAGTCAGGTCGTCAGGTGCTTCGGAGAGGCCCGATCTGTTGAGAACGGCCGGGATCTGTACAATCTCTTCTTCGAGTTCGCCGCCGGCGGAAGCCTCTCCGATCGGCTGCGAATTTCGCCGGAGAAAAGGTTCTCGGAGTCCGAAACGAGGAATTACACGAGTTCGATCCTCAGAGGCTTGGATTTCGTTCACCGGAGCGGATTTGTTCATTGTGATGTTAAGCTTCAGAATGTGCTCGTTTTCGCCGACGGGAAGGCGAAGATCGCCGACTTCGGTCTCGCGAAGGAGAGGAGCGAAACGAGCGGGAAATTTGAGTTGAGAGGGACGCCGTTGTACATGTCGCCGGAGACGGTCGCCGGCGCCGGAGTTGACTCGCCGGCGGACGTGTGGGCGCTGGGATGCGCGGTTGTGGAGATGGTGACGGGGAAGCCGGCGTGGAAGTGTGCGCCGGGGAGCGGTGTCGGGGAGCTGCTCTGCCGGATCGGCGCCGGGAAGGAGTCGCCAGAGATTCCGGAGTGTTTGAGTGATGATGGGAAGGATTTTGTGTCCAAGTGCTTTGTGAAGGATCTGAGTCTGAGGTGGACGGCTCGGATGCTGTTGGATCACCCGTTCGTGTCGGGGTTGGGAGACGACGAGGATAAAACGACGTCGTCTCCTAGAGGTCCGTTTGATTTCCCCGAAATGACGACCCCGACAAGGGTTGGTTTGTCGGGGGCGTATAGCTCGGGGGAGTATTCGGATGACGAAAAGAAGTATTGTTCGGGTTCGGCTCTGAACCGGGTTGATAAGTTGGTGGGGAACCCGGTTTGTTTCCCGGATTGGTCCGATTTTGATGGATGGGTGGCCATTAGATGATTTTTTTTCCGATTAACAAAGTTTTGTAGAGATTTTAGTTGAGTGGGCTACGAAAATGTAGCCCAATTGGAACATTGTATAGTTGTTATACATTTGTATAGACACGATTCATTTGGGAAAAAAAGGATGCTCTGTTTCTGAAATCCCCTGACAATTGTACCAAATTGGTGTTGTACCGGAAAGTTGGAAAGAACGAATTTGGTGATGAAAACCAATAATAAGCCGACCTTTTGTTTTATTTGGGTAAGTTGAATTAGGAGGTAGAAAATGGAGAGCAAACTTTGTGGAATTGGTCTTGACCAAAAAAAAACTTTGTGGAATTGGTTAAGAGCGGTGGCAGGGTTCAATTCAACGTATGGCCAGGTAATCGTGTACAAGTGACTAACTTTGACTAAGATATTTTGATTAGTACTCCGGGTTGATCTTTGGTAAGTTGAATTTGGTCTACAAGTGTCTAAACAACTTGTTAATTTATTTCGTGTTTATCTTAGTTGAAATGTTCATGTTATAGTGCACGCATCGCTAAGTGGGAGATTCAAATCTTCTGTCCCCTTAGCATGTCTCACTCCCGTGTTCCTCCCATCCTATTGGTCGAAACTATGGGTCCTCCCTATATTTTTCCCTTAATTCTACCGAAATAAATAACATCGATCAATAGGAAGGAGTGGGACATGCGGGTGGGACAGAAGATTTTCGTCCCTAAGTGGGAGTTAGATGTACTTGAACATGTTTTTAGAAACGTGCTTTTGGTATTAAGTGAGGAAAATGACATTTTGGTGATATAAATATATTGTAGGATTATGATTCAAATGTAAAGATTATATATACAGGGCAGGCTTACCTGAACATACTTACTCGACCCAATGAGAAGAAAAAAAATTAATCTGAACTCTAAGCACTAGACAGGCTTACCTGAACATACTTACTCGACCCGACGAGAAGAAAAATGATTAATTCGACCTCTAAACAGTGAACAAGCTTACCTAAACATACTTACTTGACCCGAGGAGAAGAAAAACGATTAACCCGAATCTAAACAACTCAACACTATGCCTCTTATTATCGCTATAAGCGACGGCAGGTGGGGCTCCATATTTTTAATTCAACATGATTGGATTAATAGATTGTAATGAATCTAAAGAGCACGGTGATAGCATTTTATAACATAGCTGCTAAACTTCACATCATATTTTCATTTGTCTTCACATTTTACCATTTTTTTTCCGATAGAGCCCTTGATCTAATTTTAGAAAAAACAATCTATCATATGGCTACAAAACATATGGAAATCTACTCAATCTTTACCTATAAAATCTCTTAGATATAACTTGCCTTAAATAAATTACATACATGTGGTTATTATTTGGAGTATGATTTATGTAAACATTTCTTTTGGTTTACCTTTTTTCAATAATCCTAATAATTTAGCTTTAAATTTTGCTACTAAAACATTACGTTGAAGAAGATTTGAGTAGTTTGCAAAATATGTTATAATTTTTTTTTATATAAATTGTTGAATGTTAGCATCAAAGTTAGAGGATTGTTATTTTTAGGTGCTTTTTTTTAAAGGGACAATTCATTCATTTTTTAAATATTTTGTTTATTACGGGGTCCTTTTTTATTTTTGTTTTTTTATTGCAAGTTAAAAGTACATGGTTAGATAATTTTAGCTAAATTACCGGGAATTATTATTTTAGAAAAAAATCATTTTTTTTTATTTTCCAAAGATGGTTGATATGGTAAAGTCTAGCAAATATGTTTATTACTAGCAAGAATCTTATGAGATATCTTCATATACTATTTTTCCCAATTTTTGTTATTTGTAGAAAAAGGATATTAAGGTAATTTTAGGGTGTGATGTATAGCATCTCCCTTTTATAACTATGTAGGAGATTTTGTACAATCTATTGTTAGGTGGTAAGGAAAGTTGTTTTATTAGTTTTATATTTTAAATGATTCATTTCACATCGAATGTGATCTGACTTTTGTTTTATTGAGCACGAATTTAATATGATATTAGTTTTTCAATTATAATAAGTCCGTACACTATGACTACGTAACACGCTTGATAAGGATTTAAAAATATAAAAAATACATACCAATAACTAGTTCATACAGTATATTAAAAAAAAAACTCCGTACAATTGAGTTAGACCCATAAAATATACAAAACAGTAGTACAATACTGTAATATATAGTACCTATCTAACCCTTTATACATTTAAACCATTTTCATTTAACTATTTTTCACAATAGATATATGAATTTCCAATGTAGTAGGAGAATAAATAAAAAAAAATCATATGGATTAAATCTCAACAAAATTATCTTAAACTCTATTTTAATGATGCGCCGAACTCTGAAGGCATCTCGAATTCATCACATGGGATCATTGGGGAGCACCTATCCACACCGACATATGACTTACGGGTACGTTGTCGCTCCATTCTAGTAACCGAGGTCCTCGCACTTTGTTAGGGGATCTTTTACGAGTTGTCGCTCCTTTACCCGCTGGAACAACATAGAACATAGTAGATGGAGAAATAAGTGGGGTGTATTTTTTTGTTGAAAGAAATAAATGGGGCGTGTAATTACGTAAAGTTCTCAAAATGAGAATGGTCCACCGGCTCCGGCCTAAGTGCGGCCACATTGTGTCCACAGCCCTATGGTGGCCCACGGCCGCGCCTGTGCTTATTATTGTACACATCTTCGCATATCTTTTTGCATTAAAATCATTCACTTTTTAACTTTAATTTCACCGGCCATCTACCATGAGTGAGGCTTAATTAATTGCAATATATACCATCTCTAGAGCGCTCGTCGCATTAGCTCACTGGTTGAGTACTCATGGTAGTACCATGAGGCCTCGGGTTCGAGACTCCAAGACGAGCTGGTTAGCCTAGATGTTCTAGGCGAGCCCAAGTAGTACTTGCGGCGACTATAATCCTTTCCTTATCAAAAAAATAAATAAAAAATACCATCTCTAGAGGCTTGCTCAAGCATTCTTCCTTTGATGATTATTTATCGCGACTTAGATTTTTCACTTGTTTAATTGGAGTTGTTTTTGAATTTGCACCTACTTGTCGATCGGTCATGATTGTCGAGGGTGTTTCGTTGTATCTGAATGTCGCATTTTTTTGTATATCGAATTCTTTTTTTTAATCAAAAAAACATTGTAAAGAGGGAGACGTAAATCATGTAATAAGGATACGTAAATATCTGGCATTGAGTCTTCTACCCCTCCTCTTACTTATTACATTTTGTCTTAAGATAAAATGACTCAAATATCAATTCAACTTTCAAAAATAAATAATCCAAAGATCTAAAATCAACACCAATAGTACGAACTATCACAAGATTAAACAAACACGATTCGAAATCAGTTTCTGACGAATTTTTCGGTGGAATTGATAATGTATCGATCATAAATCTGATATAACACTTAATATTCTACACTTATTTAAAGTAATTTTAATCACCACATAACTTTGCACACCTTAACCTAATTTATTCCCAAAATACCTTTTAAAATGTTCATATACTTTCTTTTAATTGGTCTTTTCCTTTAAAAAAATGTCTCAAACTAACGATATCTATATTGTTTGTGAAGTATAAAGTCTTCTCATCGCAAAACAATAGTGATTGGTCGAAACCATAGTGTACATGTAAAGTTTTTGCAGAGTATATATAAGTACAAATTGAAGAGATAATAAATAAGACAAGTCGTTGAGCGAGTATCTATTTAATTAGGTGCGTAGGTACCCCACGACAGGCTGCCATAGATCTTCATTCTTCACCTACCAAACCTTATTCAACACAAAACTCACAAGTAATGAAAATTAGGTGCGTGGAATATGTCATATCACAAGATTAATACTCCATTATTTTCACTTTGTGCTTAATTGCCATGTGTTTCTCATGTTTGCAAACAGATTCAAATGTATAATATGCGAAATTAGACGATATGTAGCTTTCTTGTCAAACAAAGAATATACGTACTGTTTTTCAAGTACTAGTATAATTAGGAGTCGTGCATGAACAATTCTTTTTATGGAAATTGAGTAATGTGATCAAAATGTTTTTTTATGGCATGTGTGTAAAGTAATATTGAAGCTGGTGGAAATTGAGTAATGTGATCAAAATGTTTTTTTTATGGCTGTGTGTAGATTGGGCGGTTTATTCTTTACTTGCAAAAGTGAAGCTGGTGTTTAATTGTTTGATGGAGCCGTTGTTATGAAAGCCCATCCTTTATAAGCCCACTTGTTTATTCTCAATTTAGGCCCAACAACTATCAATACACATCCTTATGTGTTAATAGTAAGAACTAAGAAGTACTAATTAATAAGCCTACTTAGGTTTGATTGAGTTAAAAATCTTCTATATAATATAATATGGATTTTTATCCTCCTTGTAGTATAAATGCTCATTTTGTTTTTTTTATTATTATAAACGTGTATCATTTATTCAACCATAAAATAAAAGTATATTCAAAATGTTGACATGTAAGTAAGATTTTTTTAAAACTAATTTATTACATGTAAACTTATATTATGTTATTTAAAAAAAAAAAAGAATCTTGAATTGTAGGTCTTAATGTATATAAATTTTGGAAAACTAAACATCTATAAATGTAATATTATTTATTAATAAAATTACGATCTATGATTACATTACATATATACACTTAAATCTCTTCCTCAAGGTTAAATAAGTATTGTTTTCTTAGTTTGATTTTATTTTTTTATAGCATATAAGTTTACAATCTCAATGGCTTAATTCTAAAATAAACCTACACATAATAATAATAATATAAAATATAATAAAAATACTTATGCATTTTCTATAGATTATTATTATTACCCATTTAGCGGAGGAGCTATACACCCCTAGTATTGAGAATAAAGGAACTTTAAAAATCGGTGAGGGAGTATTTTACCCTCTTAATGATTTGAACCATCATAATATGGATCACCAATAAATTGACAAAAGCAACCCAATCTATTCCAACAAAAAAAAAAAAGAAGTAAGCCCAAATCTATTTCAATAACTATCTCAGGATATTGATTATAGCTCGGTCAATCTCTTGTTGGCATCATGTTACCTTAGTTTAGTTTGGTCATTTCACTTTACATGTGAAGAAGTGATATTCAAGTGCAAATTGTTCGAATTTGGGTCAATTTAATAAGTCTAGAATGTCAAATATGTTAGTCAATTATTACATTTTTGTAGTTTTCTTCTTATTAGACATCTATGTCCGGTATTGTCTGGATCAGTGGTTCAATATTGAGCTATGCATTTTTTATTTCGATGCATGTTTATAGCTACACCGCTAACGGTGATGGGACATTGATTACGGTCGTTTACATCTATTGTTTTGTCGGTTTTCATAGCATGAAATCTTACGTCTACTGTATGAAGGACAATTATTGAAAATTAATATTTAATGCAAGAATTCCTCGAGCCTTCTAATGGAATTATCTAATTAACGTTCAATAAGAATCGAATAGAATGGAAATGACGAATTGCATATGAAATACTACAATTCGAATGAAATTTTATTGAATTGCAATAATATAATGTAATTTGAGTGAAACAAATGGATAATATATAACACGGAGTATATAGATTACTAAAAATAGTAAAAATATGTTACATTGAATATAATTGAATTCAAATACAAGTAGGTTAGATTCCACTAGCCAAGAAGCGGTTTTAATTTGCATCTTAATCGTGTATGACTTGTGCATTTAATGAGGCCCTCCTAATTAAGTCTTTTCATATTAATTATCATAGTGAGAGTTGAAGTCAGATTTTTGGAAAAACATGTAATAGGGACCTAGAATTTAATCTTGCTAGATCAATTGGCAATTGGGTAGTTATTTTATTTATAAAGGATGTTCCGAATAAATATGATAGTTTTTCATGAGCATGTCGCTTCGCTTCTTTATTGAACGAAATGTGTCGTTTCGTCTAATGAAGCTGAAGAAGTCAATATTGGAATGTCGTTGAGCCCGATAAAAACAAGATCGGATTTCAAGCTTTTTTTTCTCTCGATCCCCCAATACCATTTTGTGTTGTTACTTTATTTATTTATTTTGGCCATACAAAGGTAGGCTCTCAAGATAGATACGGAGTAAAAGAAAAGAGACTAGGCGCCTATAAGGCGAAGGGTACTCCTGTCCCGAACATTATCGTCCAAAAAACCCCGAATACTCTCGGGGGCTTTATATTGTTACTTTATAATGAGCCCAAACTTAATTCCGTGATTGCTCATGATAGGAGATGCTCTTAGGACCGTCTTTCTACCTCGCGTGATGAAATGAGGCCACCCATCTATGATCTAATTTGTTTTCATCTATTGATCTGAGTATCAAAACTTTCGTCAATGTTTAAAATTTCAATTTGCAGCTAGTTTTGATAAATATCAATTTCTTACGAATGCAATAATCTTTAACACCAACTAGACAATCCGATTACAAAACGTAACAATATTGTTCTTTAAACTCCTTTGATCGAGTCCAATCAAAAGATGAAAAAAACATTGAAAGTTACAATTTGGCTGACACGAGAAAATGGCCAACAAAGCACGAGGGAAATTCCTCCATTTGAAAATTTCAACCATTCTATTATAATGTTTCTAGATATATTACTAGTATTGTTGTTTTTGGTCAAGTAATTAATGTTACTCTTGTTGATTTTTATATTCCAAACACCCATCCAATCATATTATAATGCTATGTCATCAAGCAAATTAATGCCATAAACATACTCGCACTTGCAACATTAGACCATAGAAATAAAAGCCGATCATAGTGTTATTATGAACAATTGTTTTTAGAAATAATTATTTCATATTTTTTTTTTGTTATTGTTAATTTAATAAGTAATTCTTATTTAAAGTTTTTAACATATGCTTCTTAGATATAGATTGGAAAACTAATGTCGAATTATCTTTTAATTGATAGGTAACATATATGACTTGCTGAATAATGCTATCGATAGAATATAAATTAGAATGGACAAAATCAAATCATTAATATATTCATCACCAACTCGCCCTGATTAGTTGTGTTGATCCTTGGTTATACCTTTCTAGATAGAGAGGACACACCAATATACTTTTCTACAAAATCTGTCATGATTTTTATTATTATTTCTCAAACTCCTAAGTGTTAATAGGCTTTCGATTTTCAAATCTAACCTGATCAAGATCTTCATAACCTAACATCTCAATCTTCCTTTCATACTTTCTTCCATAACTGCTTGAACAATCCTTCAAACTTCGGAATTCGAAAGGTCGTCCGAGTAGTTATAAATAAGAAGTACGAAAAACAAAGACAATCTAAATCTTCCTCAACTAACTTTCAATATTTCTTTCAAGATTTTCTCTCAATACTTTTAGGTTGTACGTATATATAGAATAATAGAGAGCTTAATGATAGATTTTTCGCTGAGAAACAAACTACAGTATAAGATAAAAAATAGAAACACTAACAATATCATTACTTGCACCCTATAAGTAAATTCATTTTATCTATTCCTTTCTACGAACACGGGTCAAACCGCGATCACAGGTCCAAGACGTGATTGCATTTATCCCGTCCATCATGCGTCTCGGCTCGACGTCTTCTGCCATCAAGACGTGGTCACGCCTTCGAGCCTGTATGCGTCTTCCTTCGCAATCGCCTAACCATGACCTGTCTTTAGCTCATTCTAACTTATTTCCGCCTAACTCGAATCCGTATTCAACAGTAATATCCAAAGGCCGAATACCTCAAATTGCGTTCTTTTGAATTCCCTGTCCCTCCTTCACAGTCTCTCCCTCCATTATAAAGGTCACAATATAATATGCAAACTATACATTATACACATTACAAATATAATATGCAAACTATACATTATACACATTACAATTAAATTTACATGTTTTCGTAAAAAATGTCATCACATGAAGTTTAGTTGGCAGAAAAGTCCGAAAAAATCAATTACATGGGTATTAAGTGACAAAATTATAAGCCAGCTAAGCACACGTAACATAGATACTGTCTATAGTATAAAGTGGAGACAAAGACTTCACAAAAAATTGCACCACGTGTCATATCTTTAATAAAATAATCAACCGGGTCCTTGTGTACATAAAAAAAAACACTAATCACGATAGAAAGATAAATATATATGATTTGATAAAAATAATCAGTTGGACCATCCTCTATATAAATTAGGTAGTTAGAATCTCATATAATCTTATCCCGTAAAAATTGTTGAAAATTATGAATTATCCAAAAAATTATGAATTATCCCTTACCAAGATTTAGTTGTAATCTTCAGATAAATATTATTATTTTTGAACAAATCCAACTTATTTATATTATGAGTTGATTAACAGTTGGTAAAAAAACACTAATCATAATAGGAAGATACATATATATGATCCTATTTTTTTAACGTGATCATTGACGTTACATGTTTAATTAAATTGGGTTTATAATCGCATGGGGTTAAACTAGTTCTAAACAAAAGGGGCCCAATAGAACAAAAAATAAAAGTTCAGATTTAATGAGATATTTTTAAGTTGAATGACTAATTGCAAAAAAATAACAAGTTTGGGGTCACCTTGCTAAATGCTATGCTAATCACAAATTCACACTACAACAACAAAAAAAAAATACAAATATGAATGGACAAAATTATATCGTTAAATAATGTCCTCATTGACAACTTGTCCCACTTATGCCTTGCTACACTTCTACCATAAAAGTACTTTTTTGTAAAAAGTATACTTTCTTGACCTCGAAATTCGGAAAAAATAACTAAAATGCACACTTATCGAGGTAACGAAAGTATACTTTTTACAAAAAAGTACTTTTGTGCTACAAGTGTAGCAAGCCCTAAGTCATTGCCGAATCCTTGTTTATGTCGCTAACACGTTTTTTTTAAAATCAAAATATCGCTTTTACACCTAAACTATATAGATTTCCCTGACACTAACTCTATACTACGTATTATAAATTTGAGTTATAAATCAACCAAATCACCCGCTCCAAACACATAATCCCTGTCTTGTCCGGACAGAGAACCCTAAAAATCCATTAACACCAATTTCCTTAATTGGGAATTTATACGGTTTGTCTGTGAAACCCCTCAAAAACCCACCTCCAATTCTCTATTCTCTTCTCCCTTCCATCCACCATTTCCCCTCTCTCGGGGGATTTGACACCAATTTCCGCGTCTCTGAACTGAAAATGAAGGTCTCATATCCTCTGATCTTACTGGTTACACTTTTCTCTCTCTCCATTTCATCCTCATCTCTTCAGGTGCGTTAATCCTCTCTCAATTTCACTACTTTCCGTTTCAATTTCACACTTTCTTGGCCCCATTTTGAAACGCCTTCTTCTGGTGTTTGACAGATTGGAGAAACCTGCTCTAACAAAAATGGCGAATGTGGGTCTGGTCTTCAGTGTGGAACCTGCCCTGCTAACGGAAACACCCGACCCAGATGTACCCGGATCCAACCCGTCATCCCTACCTCCAAGGTACCCTAATTTTGCAATTCAAAATCTGTTCTTGAAAACCACTGATCTCCAATTAAGCAAATGGGTATACTGGTTAATGGGTCTGTTGTGTTTGTAATTTGGGTTAGGTGAAGGGGTTGCCGTTTAACAAGTACTCATGGCTGACGACCCACAACGCCTACGCCCTCTCAGGGATGACGTCAGCCACTGGCTCTATGATACTTGCACCTACAAACCAAGAAGATGGTGTAACTGCCCAACTCAAGGTAATTGCCTTTATTTTTGGAAGAAAGTTGGGGTTGGAATTTTGAATGAAGTGTCTTGAAGGAATCACTTTCAAATGAAATGGAATGTCCCCATACATCTTGTTGGTGTCTGTGTTGATGTTAATGTTGCCTTGTTTATCAGTTTCTGTGGAGTGTTGTGATTTGTACACCTGGAATGAGGCTTAGGTTTGATGGAGATTGGAGGACCATCTTTGGTTTTGTTGCTAATGTTAGTCTGTGTATCTTTATCAGGGTTTTGTTTGGTTTGGTGGGAAAATCACCCCTCTGTTTGAGGATTTGGTGAAAGTGGTTTTGCTTTGAAGTTTTTACTTGAACAGGGCCATTCATCTAATGATACAATACATTAATTGATGAAATTTGTTTGTACAAGAATTTTCTTGCAAGGTTCTTTAGGACCATCTCTATTAAATGTGATGATATTGGTTGATAGTTGTAGAATGAATTCTTGATTGCTAACCAACTTCATTCACATGAGAAGTATCATGTTCAGCCAAACAAAGCCTTGAATTTTATTTGTTTGGTTGAGTATATATATTTAATTATTTCTTTGATGGTGATGGGTTGGTAGTGGTGTTGCATATATACTGAGAAATGGAAAAGTCTCCCTTTTGTGTAGGACCTTTCTTTCTATTCAGTTTTTTACCTCATGGAAACAAAGCTATTCCCAATATGTCCATTCTGCTATACGCTTTTGATTAAAGGTTACAGATAATTGAGATTAAAGAGGGTTTAAACCCAAAAGAGAAAAGATGATAGAGTGGGGCTTCTCTTTTCTTGTGTACATTGCAAGGCATTTTTCCTTTACATTATTATAATAGGCATGAAAAGGTGGCAAAAGAAGATGTCTTTGGAATTGCAAGCCTGTGTTTCTTAGATTATGGATTAAGCATTCTATGATGCAGCTACCTAACACTTGACTAACTATTGAGCATCTTTCTTTCTGGTGATTTATCGTCCGCCTAATAATTTAGGAACCTGCTTTGAAAAAGGATATTCGGTGATTAATTATGCTGATTTATTTCTAAAGATAGTCACTCTTCTCATGTCTCAAAGTTTAAGAATATGTGCTTGTCACTTGCTAATCGCGCACAATTAAGTTTAAGCTGTAACTTTTTACTTTTTAAATGGAATTCATAGTTAATGTGTATCTGTTGTAGAATGGAGCTCGAGGACTGATGTTGGACATGTATGATTTCATGAATGACATATGGCTGTGCCATTCTTTCCAAGGAAAATGTTACAACTTCACCGCATTTGTAAGTACAGAAATTATGCCTAAAGTTGAGTGTTCTTTATACAATATTCAAAACTTCAAACTCACTTTTTACTGTCAATTTTTTATCCATCTTCAATCCCAGCAACCTGCAGTCAATGTGCTGAAGGAGGTTCGATCTTTCTTGGATTCCAACCCGTCAGAAATCGTCACCATCATCATTGAGGACTACGTGACATCTCCAAAAGGCCTTACAAAGGTCTTCGGTGCAGCCGGCTTAACTAAATATATGTTTCCTTTATCTCGGATGCCTAAAAACGGCGCAGATTGGCCAACAGTTGATGACATGGTTCAAAAGAATCAACGCTTAGTCGTGTTTACATCCATCAGATCTAAAGAGGCGTCTGAAGGGATTGCCTACCAGTGGAACTATATGGCTGAAAACCAATGTAAGTCACTCGTATGCTTACTCTTCTTCAATGGTTAGTTTGGACTATACTTGAGTTGTTCATGTTGAGTTGGAAGTGCAGACGGTGATCAAGGAATGGTGGCAGGAAAATGCCCGAACCGTCCGGAATCACCATCAATGGACACAAGCTCGGTTTCCCTGGTTCTTATGAACTACTTTCCATCTCAAGCGAATTCCTCAAGATCTTGTGCAGACAACTCAGCTCCCTTAGTTAACATGATGAACACTTGCTACCAACAAGATGGAAAGCGGTGGGCTAACTTCATCGCCGTCGACTTTTACAAGGTTAGCCGAGAAAACAACCCAAGATTTTTCTAGAACACCTTTTTTTGGTTTTCAAATTTTAACCTGAAAACTCAAAACACCATTGGCTTCTTTGCTACAGAAAAGTGATGGAGGAGGAGCACCCGAAGCTGTTGATGAAGCAAACGGCGAGCTAACTTGCAATTGCAGTAGCATCGCCTATTGCAAGGTATACAATCTCGTCTACACTACAACATAATTTATTTTGATTCTATAGCTTCTTATTTTCGTCCCGAGTAAGTACAAATGATCATGTCAACGAATGAAAACAGGTAAGTGGCAATTCTAAAACGTGCAATGCTCCGAACCTAGCTCCTCCGCCTCCAGCTGCGCTTGCAGCGACCACACCCACAACCGGCAGTACGAGTCCGGGTAGCAGGCCAGTTGTTGCATTGAGTTATTTGTACTGTTTTGTTGCTGTCACCTTTATGATGCTAGTGTGAATATGTCCTATGTATGGGCTTTTTGTTTGGTGAAATTCCCACGTTGAGAACAGATTGGTACAAAGATTTCAGATGTATTTATAATTGGAGATGGGTTGTATTATCAGATGTGCTTCTTTTGGTATGTAATTAAACAGCATCTAGATTGTTTTCATCGATCAAATTGAGGCACACCCATGAGGAATAATGGATTGAGTTACATTAGTCTTTTTTAATGGGATGAATTGTATTACTTGGAAGACCTCAAAGTAAAACTGATCATGATGATTGTCAAAGGTTTGACATTATCCATATTAGTGGGCACGATGAAAACCCACTTGATCTGGTCATGACCTCAGAAATTTCCTACTCTATATAAATGTCATGGTTGGAGTAATTTACACCAAATTGTTTACGTCAATCCTTGTGCGCTGTTAAAAAGATGCCATGTGAATAAACCAGTGCTGATGCATTCACCTATTAATATTATTATCATGAAAAATGACCGATTAAAATTAGCCTTTGGTTTGATTTTGACGGTTGCTTTGTCAAATTGGTTCTTTTCTTTGGCGTTCTGTCCTACATACTTTCATTTTTGGTTCACATATTTCAAAGACTTTATATATGTAAATGGCTTTAAAATCATAATACAAAAAGGAAAAAACCCTTATATTGATTTTAGGTTGTAAAATATTTACTTGTGACTTTTTGTTGGTCAATTTTGATTCTTTCTCAGTCTTGATCATATTCACCTTTGTGATTTAAGGGCTTAAGTTTTTTTTTTTAAAAAAATTACTGCACTAAATGGTCTAGCTTATGACTTTATCAAACCTTATCAATAATTTTGAGGAAACTTATCAACATATTTTATCAGAAGGATGACAATTTTGTTTTGGACAAATATATCCTTTGGGCGATTTCCCGCCAAATCACTTCAGCCAACCAACATTTCCCAACAATCACACCACATCACAAGTTTAATCTCCTTCATTAACCTCGATCCTCTGCCTCTCTGGATCTTATAATACGCGCAAGGGGCGACACGGTTGACCGCCATTTAGAAGTAGAAGCCATTTTGATGCTCAGGTAGCAACCAGCTGCACAACGCACACTTTCTGAGTTTATTCCTTACAGGCTAATTAAAACACCACAGCACAAGTTTTATCTCAAATTGAATATCACAACACTAAAGTCAGACAACATCACGGACATATTGAGAACAATGGAATCTGTCAAGCTCGTGTTGAGAATCTAACTATTTCACATGATTTCGCAACGATTAGAACCTGTAAATCGTCGCCTCTTTTGCTATGTTGCTGAACAGCCGTCGCTACGATCAGTTCAACTCCGATCCTACTTTTATGTAGTGTTAATACTAGTAGTTGTACTACTGGAAAACCAAAGGTATAAGAAAGTTGGGAATTCATAACAAACCCTTGGAAAGTTTTCAAGTGAGATTTCATATTGTAGCTGGTTGGCATTCAGTGTCCGAATAATCAATTTGATCTGCTCTGTCCAGTGTTTAAGCTCTCTCTCTATGGATTCATCTTGTTCATACCTAAAACATGCACCAAATCATCACTGCCGGAACAAACTACGTACAAAATGCATATATTATTATCATAGAGGGAGACTGTGAACCTAATAGCATTACACACAATTCATTTCATAGCTTTTTTTTTTTTTTTTAAAATTTACAGGGACAAATAGAGCATCTAAATTCAGAGTACAAGACAAAAGCAAACCGTTACAGATAAAAAAAACAAGTTGGCATATAGAAGTGCAAAGTTGAATGTACACAACCACTTCATAGCAAGTACATATAAATGCGAAACTAACATCCATTGAAGAAGGCCATGGCTTATTTAGCAGTAGTGTGCAGATAACGCCTTATAGGCACAAGTCCAATATTTCATACTCTTTTAGAACGCCAAGTTTGCAGATATACCTCTTCCTGGTGAGTTTCAATCAGCTACAACTGTCGTTCATAGCTGGAGGGTAAGTCATTAACCAGGCCAAGTTAGCATCCTACTACCAAAGTATTACTATTACTTTGGCAATCATAATAACAACACTTACTTGTTTGCGAAGGAGGCCTAGCATAGGAAAAATTGGCCTATGATGGGCCCAAAACGGCCCATAAAGGGAAAAACACGGGCCGAAATTCTGAGAATGAGATTTGGCAGCACAAAAAGAGCGCTCAAAACCCTGGCAGATCTTCCCGCCATTCCACTTTCACCGAACCCTATAAATTGCGATTTTACTCAGTGAGAACGGGGAGACATATATAGGGATGGAGAGGTCAGTTATGAGGGAATGGCAATCCCTCCGATTCAGGGTTCGTATCTTTCCTCTCGATTTGATTTCGTTACTTACAAGCCAATTTCCCCCTTTTTGTCTTTCTACACTGATGATCGTCTGGCTCGATAATTTGGGTTGCAAAGATCAACTTTTTTTTACGGAATCGATTATCTTGTAGCTCTAATTCGCGAGAATTGATATTATTTTGTAGCTCTAATTTTAGTATGTAGCCTCTGGAATTGATCATTATCGGCACTGTTATTTCCGTTTTATGTGAATGGGCCCTTTTGATTTGGACTCTTTGTTCCATTGTGTCAATGTCTCCATGAATTTGATTGGAGTTCATGTTCATGCTATGTACCTTTCAGCTTTAACTATACCTGGATAAGTTGTTCAGGTGAAAGAATATTCTGACTTGTATGTGGGGAAAGGGGTTCTGCAGTTGAATTTTCTGAAATTTATATATCATCTTCTGCTTGGAGTTGGTTGGTTGGTTAATTTAATTTCGTCTATGTTTACTTCTTCGTTGTTCAAGGAGAGATGTGAGGGTAAGAGCAAGGCCTTGCTGTCTTCCGACGGGATTGTGGATGAGGTCATTGCTGAGTTTGCGCCTGATGAGCTTGATCGGGAGAGGAGAAGAGCGAAATCGAGAAATCTAGGGTTAGGTCAATTGAATTCGAGAGTTGATAATTCGGTTGAATTCAGTCCTAATTTGAAGGGAGATATTGTGTCTGAGAAGAAGACAGATTCTGGATGTGTGCTAGAATCACGAGATGATGATGAATTTTCTATGCATTCATTGTTGGATGATATAGCTGGAAATGTAGAACTGAAGGTTGGGGAGGAAAATAAAACTAAGGTCTGTTCGGGCGTACAAGAGAATGAAGATAAGCTTTTCTCATTGAATGCAAAGTTTGATGAGGAGAAAGCTCACACAGTCTGCGCCTTAGATGAAACGGAAACTGTCAGAACCTCAGGGAATGGAACTCTTGCAGGTAGTAAGATTGAGGAGAGTACTGTCACTGATTTTGTTGATAAACCAGAGTTTGTATTGGAACAAGACGGATCATTGCCATTCTACATACTCGACGCGTACGAAGAGACGTATGGTGTTAATATGGGCACCCTCTACCTCTTTGGGAAAGTGAGTTGATAGATTTTTGATTCTCTCCTAGAGTTTTGGAGTTAATTTGAACTAGAGGATGATTTTTTTCTATGGCACTGATAATTTTATAATTTCATGTGGAATCAAGGTCAAAGCGGGGGACACATATCGGAGTTGTTGTGTAGTTGTGAAGAATATGCAGAGATGTGTGTATGCAATTCCATGTAGCAACGTATTTCACAATGAAGAAGCTCTGAAATTCGAGAAGGATCTTGCAGAGTCTAGGATTTCTCCTGCAGCGTTTTGTACAAAGCTTCATGTAGGCTTGTTATCTAGATGTTGTTATTTAAAGGTTGTGTGATCTTTTACTTTTTCCTGATGAAATTCTTCTTGCTTCTTTTTCAGGATCTAGCGTCAGAGTTGAAAGCTGAACTATCAAACCATTTAGTACGCCTGAACGTTTCGACATTTAGCATGGCGCCAGTTAAGGTTTGAAGTAGCTCTCAGTTTGTTATCTTGAAGTTTGGATTTTTTTTTTTCATATCATTCTGTTTTTACTTGATTATATCTTAATGGTTTGCCATATGAAAATGTGCAGAGAAGCTATGGGTTTGACCTGTCTGATGTAACTGCCGGGGAGAATTATGTTTTAAAGATTAACTATCCATTTAAGGTAATTAACCTTCAGTCCATATAAGATAATTGCTTAAGATGGCCATTAACATTGTTCTGGTAAACTGTCTAAATTTTCCTCTTTTCCATGCACGTTTACTTGAGGGTCTGAAGCATATGTTCGAACTATTAATCTTAGGTGAAATTGCATCTAGTACAAGGGCTAACTGGATGCTGTCTGATGTATGGTGCCTTTTAATTGCTTCTATTTGTAGGATCCTCCACTTCCATCTGACCTTAAGGGAGAGAGATTTCGTGCAGTTTATGGAACTAGTTCCAGGTTCAAATCCCCCCCCCCCTTTTTTTTTATACATGTCACATTAGCCTATTCTTCTTATACAGACAAGGAAATTCAGCTCTATTGCTACTTTAATATGGGAAATTGAGTTTGAGAACTAGTTAAGATTTTTGGAATAAACTGATATGGCTAATGTCGAGGTAAATAAAAGAATCATACACTAATAAGTCTCAAGTGGAGTTGCACATTATGATAAATATTGCTGAGGGATGGAATTTGAGTTGCCTTAAGTTTTAGGAGTAGCCTATTAAGTACTAATGGATCATGGTGTTCTTTCACTTTGAGCTTTCATGAGATTTTTTAGCTACTGCCATGATGAGACTTGAGAGGTGACCAACAATGATCTTCACTTTCAGTGCCTTGGAGCTATTTCTTGTTAAACGGAAAATAGAAGGACCATCATGGCTATCTCTATCGAAATTCTCTAGCTGTTCGTCTCATCAACGGGTGAGGTTTCTGTTCATTTCCATTGTTAGCACTAAAATCAGAGCATGAAATATGGATACTATCTTCTGTACTTGGCATTTTAAGAAAAATTGCTGTTGAATTAATATAGGTAAGTTGGTGCAAATTTGAGGTGATTGTGGATTGTTCTAAAGATATACGAGTGTCAACTTCCACACACAACACAGCTGAAGTCCCACCAGTGGTTGCTACAGCGATCAGTTTGAAAACTATCATCAACCCGAAGCATAATGTGCACGAAATTGTGTCTGCTTCTATTATCTCCTGCAATAAAGTCAAGGTACAGACCATATACTTGATACTTCTTTGTTTACACTTTGCAGTATGGAGTTAGCAAAAGAAAAGATAAAAGGTGATAGAAGTTTCCGTATAAGACTACATGAAATACTAGTGGCTTCTAATTCATTGGACCTATGAACCGATCTCATAGTTGTTGATGTACAATTCTGAGGTTATTTTATTAAACTTGTGAAAGTTCTTTTATAGTGTGATGTATCAATCTCCAAGAAGTAAATGACTGATTCTATGGCACTAGGTATATTGCTAATCTAAATAATGAATGTTGCAGATTGACACTCCAATGCCAACTCCAGAGTGGAATAGACTTCCACGTTTCACTGTCATAAGAAAGCTCGACGGAGGAATATTTCCCATTGGATTTGCTAAGAAAGCTGCAGCTAAAAATTCAAAGACCCAGAACAATGTATTCGCTTCTGAAAGCAGGCAAGTCTTTTTTGGTCAATTTCTATCCCAATTTTCCTTTTGAAGGTCATTATCTTTGAATCCGTTGCAGACTTTCGTGTTTTTTGATCCTCAAGAGGAGGGTTTAGGGGTTATTTCTTTTCCTTTGCCCTGCTAATATGTCACTTTTCTATGATTTGACACCTCAGTGAAAGAGCATTGCTAAATCGTCTGATTTTCGAATTGTACAAATTGGATACTGATGTTCTTGTGGGGCATAATATATCAGGATTTGATCTTGATATTCTTCTTCACAGAGCTCAGGTAGGTGGCAGCATTTTTCTTCATCCGTTGCATATCTTTTCCAAAGAAGTAGCTTCCTTCATGTATTGTCAGCCTTTTTACATTCTTATTATAACTAGGATATGAAGATGTTGAATATATAATTCTTACAGATCAAGAGTGTCATATTGAATGCAATAAAGTTGTACTGTGATTGAATTTCCACTGATTTAAACAATGCTTGTTGTTGACTTCAGTGCTTTACTACTGTTTCTTGATCACACAGGCTTGTAAAGTCCCAAGCAGCATGTGGTCAAAGTTAGGCCGTCTTAAGCGCTCTGTAATGCCTAGGCTTACAAAAGGAAGTAGTGCCTTTGGACTTGGTGCAAGTCCAGGGATAATGACTTGCTTGGCGGGTCGACTTCTTTGTGATACATTTTTGAGCTCCCGTGAACTCTTAAAAGAGGTATTATATCTGATTTTCTATTTATCAATTACCAAAATGGCTACAGATTCGTAATATTTCAATTGCAAATCTCTTACTGTGAAGGTAAGCTATTCATTGACGGAACTTGCGAAAACTCAACTTAAGAAAGATCGCAAGGAGATCGTTACACATGATGTCCCCAAGTTGTTTCAAACAACAGAGTCACTTGTGGAACTGGTATGTGCTTTATCTATATTTTATTTGCTCTTCATGATTATCACACTTGTTCAACAACGTGGTATTTATTTCACTTCCTGGCTTTAATAATCTCAGATAAAATGCAACGAGATAGATGCATGGTTATCTATGCAACTCATGTTTAAGCTGAGCATACTTCCACACACACGTCAGCTTACCAAGATCTGTGGTAACCTCTGGGGAAAGACCCTTCAAGTTAGTTCATAATATTAATCAACTTATCTATTAAGAGTTTAAGACAGTATCATAAGTAGTACAAATTTATGATATTCAGGGTGCTACAGCGCAGAGAGTTGAGTATCTTCTTTTGCATGCTTTTCATGCGAAGAAGTACATTGTTCCAGACAAATATTCTTCCCGTGAAAAAGAAACAAGACTGACTAAGCGTAAGGTCGATCATGGTGATGGTGCTGATATAGATGATGGAGCTGTTGACAACAACGCTCCACTTTATCATAATGGAAAGGGCAAAAAAGGTCCTGCTTATGCAGGTGGGCTGGTGTTGGAGCCAAAGAAAGGCTTATATGACAAGTGTATACTGCTTTTGGACTTTAATAGTCTTTATCCTTCTATCATTCAGGTCTCTCTCTTTGTCTTAAATATTTATCTCTGTCAAGCATGCATTATGATACTCTTCCTAGTGATGGTAGTTTTCATTATGTAACAAGGAAGTCTATTTGGCAACAGGAATATAATATCTGCTTCACTACAGTTGAAAGGTCATCTGATGGATCTGTACCACGCTTACCAACTTGTACAAGGACAGGGATTTTACCTGAGGTAGGTTGACAAACTCTTCTATCCTATTACCTTTGTATGCTTGATGCAAACAAAATTTTACGCCAAGTCTTTGTGTTCTGTTTTAATTAATGTCTATTATAGCAACTAAAAAGATTAAAGAACTTGTCAGGATTTGTCATATTAAATCATAAAAAGCTTGCTTTGGGCCTTATAAACATATGAAGCTCTTGTATAGATTCTTGCAATCTGGTTAGTCTTGTACTACACATTTTTGGATAACAAGATGAGAATATCTTCAGTTTTCTTGAGACACATTGTGAATCTGTCATCTAATTTATTCCTCACAACATCAGTTGCTGAAAGATTTAGTCGAGAGGTGGAGAAGGGTTAAGTCTTGGATGAAGAATGCATCAGGCCTCGAGCTCCAACAGCTTGATATACGACAACAAGCACTGAAGCTCACAGCAAATAGGTCTATACCTCTCAGTCAATTGTACTTATGGTTGGCACAAATGCTGTGTCCTGTTCTCTTTTCTTTATAGCTTTTTTTACTAGATTTGCTTGTAATGCAGTATGTACGGATGCCTAGGTTTTTCCAATTCTAGATTCTATGCAAAGCCGCTCGCAGAGCTCATAACATCACAGGTAGAGCTCTCTTATTTTCACGTCAGAGGTTTGCATTTTCATTACAAGTTCTTCTCTTCACGGCTAATAGAAATTTACGTATTGGTTATGTAGGGTAGGGAAATTTTGCAGAGCACTGTTGATCTTGTACAGAACAAGTTCAACTTAGAGGTAAGATTAAACAAGGAGGATTACAGGACTCTGACGTTCCAAAGGCATTGTTCAACAGAGCTTATGGTTTCTCTCTTTCAGGTGATTTATGGTGACACAGATTCAATCATGATCTATACTGGGATGGATGATATTCGAAAGTCTACGGCCAAAGCTAATGAAGTGATTAAAGAGGTAGGCTATATGTTTATGATTAGTGGGAAAGTTTTACCTATTGTTTTTTTTTTATAATATGTTGTGGGTTGTGGCATCTCTAATGCATGCATTTTGACAAAGGTATATATGAATATATGATGCCACAACTCTACCAGCTGTTGGTGTTTTTCCAACATTTTAATGAAATGGCCTCACTGCAATATTTCTTTCCTACCGTTCTTTTTTGATTTTCTGTAAGCCTACTTGCTGCTATTGACTTCAACTCTTTTATAAGGTCAACACGAAGTATAGGTGTTTAAAAATTGAGCTTGATGGCTTATACACAAGAATGCTGCTTCTCAAGAAAAAGAAATATGCTGCAGTTAAAGTTAAGGATGGCACACGATTTAATGAAGAGAAGGGTCTTGATATGGTTCGACGTGACTGGAGCATGCTCGCCAAGGACGTGGGTAAAAATTGCTTAAGGCAAATTTTATCTGGAACGAAAGGGTATTTATTAGAGCTCATCAGAAAGTTTTTAATAGCCATTATAATGTGCTTGATTGTATTTATCCAAGAAAATAATGGCATTTCCCTTGTTCTTACAGATCATGCGAGGATATTGTGGAAGCCATACATAACTCTCTCACAGAGGTGAGTACAAAATAGAATCTGAAGTTCTAGTCTATATTTGTCAATGAAGTACTGCGATATAACAAAAACAAAGCATAAATACTAAGGATCACATGGCTGTAAGGATGAAGTGCTATAATCTCATCTTTCTTCACTAGGATCAAATGCAAGTCTGCAGTAACATTTGTTATTTTGCATGAGGCTCACCTTTGAACATAATGACGTTGTTCGAGATAGTGTACTCTTGTTTTGCAACTGTATGATCTAATATAGACGTGTAGCATTCTATCACAGCTACTTTAGTATTGATTTTTAACTTAATGCTTTTTCATCTCAATAGATACAAGAGAAAGTGAGGAATGAAGAAGTGGCACTTGAGGAATATGTCATCACAAAGACATTAACTAAACCACCTGAAGCATATTCAGATGCCAAAAATCAACCACACGTACAAGTGAGTATGGCACCTTATTTAAATGCTCATGTGGTGGGCTTTTGAATACAGTATGGTAGCTTATTTCCTCGTCCATTAATTGTTTTCCTCTTTTTTTTCAGGTTGCACTTAGACTAAAACAAAGTGGTTATTCAACTGGCTGTTCTGCAGGGGATACTGTTCCCTACATCATTTGTTGTGAGAAGGTGTGCTTTTATTTGAATTCTGCAGGAGATGACTAGTCAAGGCATCAAGGCACCATTATTATAGAGAATGTAACTTGACTTTACGTGTTTGTTTCAACAGGGTGGAAGTTCAGGAACATCAGCACCGATTGCTCTACGTGCTAGACACCCTGATGAACTAAAAAGAGACAATGGCAAATGGATGATCGATATTGATTATTATTTGTCTCATCAGGTAAACTTCCGCGAGTTTCACATTATTTTGGAATTATCCCTGTCTGAAAAAAGCCTAATGCATCATTCTTCTGTGCAGATTCATCCTGTTGTGTCGCGTTTATGCGCCTACATCCAGGGCACCAGCCCTGCACGTCTGGCTGACTGCTTGGGGCTTGATTCTTCTAAGGTGTTTGTCTATCTTTTGTCTTAAGACTATACTCTTTATTTGTTACTAATATTGATATGTATTTCTTTCTATTACTTAGTTCCAGAGCAAGATTGCTGTAAAAGGTGGGCATGATTCTTCAGCAAATGAAGAGAGGTAAACTCTTTATATTTATCATACCTCTCTGGCCAATATCAAGATTCTCATGATTTCTGGTTTAACTTGAGATTTATCAGGTATCAGGATTGTGAGCCTTTAACTCTATCATGCCCCAGCTGCTTAAACAGTTTCAAATGTCCAAGCGTGTTCCAATCCTTGTGTAAAGCAATCGACAAGGGCGATAATGATGTGGTAGCATCAGGAGACCCCAATGCCAGATTTTGGTTAGACATGCGTTGCACAAACTGCTCAAAGGATGGAAAAGTTGGTATCATATCACCTGCAACTGTTGCCAACCAGGTCAAAAGGCAAGCAGATGGCTTCATCTCAACTTATTACAATGGCTTAATGATGGTTAGTCTCTTCTTCTCTAGAAATGTCGTGACTTAAACTGCATATTGATTCGTTACAACACAAATTCTCTTGGTTTAGTGTGATGATGAAACTTGCAACTACACTACTAGAAGGCTCAACTTGCGAGTGGTTGGCGACTCTGAGAGGGGAACAATCTGCCCAAACTACCCTCGCTGCCATGGGAATCTTATTAGAAAGGTTTCTCCACCTGGAGTGTCTTTTTATGTCTTTTAGCTCTCTGATTTGTCAACAATGTTAATCTTATTGTTGATATCATCGTCCTTGTAGTACACCGAAGCGGATCTTTACAGGCAACTCTCCTACTTCTGCCATATACTAGACACCACACGATGTGTCGAGAAGGTTGGTTTCTATGCATTGCTTCCTTGTAATGAGAATGAGTTGGTGTGAAAGGTGATTTTTGATAAGCATTGTGGTCTTTTGAGTTGTAGGTGGATGCAAATGCAAGAATTGTACTTGAAAAGGAGTTGGTTAGAGTAAGACCTTTGGTTGAGTTGGCTGCAACCACTGCTCATAAGGTGAGGGATCGGTGTGCTTATGGATGGGTTCAGATTAATGATCTATTCTGTTAGTTGGGAGTAGGAGTGGTTTATTCTGTTAATTTTTTTTTTGTGGTAAATAATGTAATTATGCAAAGTAGAGGCAATTTTCAATATTCACGTGTAGAAATGATAGGGGAATTGAAGAAAATATTCGCACCATTTGAGGAAAAAGATTATACCTTTTTTAATTTAAGAAAAATCATGGTTTGAATTGAGGTCGGTCTAGTTGCATGTATGTCTTAATTGAAAATTAGGTCATATCCATTGCATCTGAAATTGATTCGATTTGCAAATATGTAAGAAATTTGAATAGATTTTCTTTGTTTTTTGCAAATATTGGGAAAAGGCTAGAAACACCTACTTTCATGTTTTTCACTCTTTGATGCATTAGTGTTATAATTATGAAGGCATTAATGCCAGAGGGTGAAAAACATGATTTGGCACTCATAGTTTATTAATCATCCACTAAACAACAGACCCAGAAGGAACAGAGCGTACATATGAGTTGTTGGACACACACAGGAGTAAAGAGACCCATTTTAACAACTCTGTCAACCTCTAATAGATGTCACAGCTAAAACCTTTTATACTCGAAGAATCACTGTGATTTGGTGTGTAAGATCAGAATGGCAGTTGCTCAGGACAAGATTTCTCTTTGTTCTTTCCTTCTCATTTGAAGCTCATGTCTCAAGTTTTGTAGGGTGAAAGCTGTGCAAATCTTGCAACTAGGAGTACAAGTCATGTCTATGATGTAAACGCTTCTGGACTAATGCAGCCATTCTTTCATAGATTATTTCCTTATTCAACTTTGACTTCCACTAGAAAGCACTTCACACAAAGGGAAGAAGTTTTCAACTTTGCTGTAGTCATTTGATTGGGTTCACTAATCATAAACTAATCAATAGGAAAGTCTTGAAGTGACAAAGCTTTTTGCATAGTTTATCCACGGTGATTCTACCAAAGAAACAATCTATCTAAGTTTGGGCAGCGTAGCAGTGGGACTTAGGTTACTTTTTGCTTACTAATTGCTAGTTGCTAGCAATGGGGACCCATAGAATGAAGTAAGGTCGGTCCATATTATTCTGGCTTTGCCATCACTTGCCAATTTTGTAGCAAAGAAAGTCAAGAATACAAGCCTGGACAGTTGGATTCTTCTTGAGAGTATAAAATTGCACATCCAAAATGTAGCCACAACCCACATAAAGAACACAATTCAAATTGGCCACGTTGACAATTATGAAAAGCCAACCAGTAAAAATTCCCCCCAGCATTCCAAATTTGACCAATCTACATGCATTATTAATTTCAGTGCAAGAAAAATTCATCCATATATAAACTTCCCCTCCTCCACCATTCCATTCCAAATCCAAACTTCCAATTTCACTCAAGAGGATCCAAACCAAGCCATCTTCTCAACTTAGCCATGTTCAGAGCTTTGAGTACAAGGAGGGCTAGCTACGGCTATGACCGTATAGGCAACGAGTCCTGTTCTAATGAAGCCGGGTCACTACTCGAGCCACACTTGACAAGGGCGAGAAGCGTTCCAGCTAAACTATTCGGGTTTCCGAGGAAATCGGTTCGTGAGTCGAGTTTGCCACCGAGCGACCCGTCTGTGAAGAGCTCCAAAAAGGGCAAGGGCAAGAGCAAGAGCCATCCTGTTTTTAGCTTGTTCGGGAAGAAGATGACGGCTAAGCCGGAGTTTACAAGGTACATGGAGTATATGAAGGAAGGTGGAAGATGGGATAAGGATAATAATAAGCCTGTGATCTATTACAAGAAATGAATGGTCGATTTTTTTGTTTTGGTGTAAGTACTTGTCTCGGTTAACCTTGAATAGTGGATAAATGTAGGAAATAGGATCCATTTCATTTGTATGGTCAAAAAGCTTGCTCTTTTTTACGTATCCTTGTCATGTAATGCAGCAAATCCTGTACAAATTGTGGTTGTTTTGAAATTGAAATACAAAACTAATTACATTGATGTATATAATATTTCTAGATTTCTGGTCTAAGAATTTAAGTGGTGCATTGTTCAATAAAACATATGTAAGGCAAACTGACAGGGTCTTTTCTAAATCCACATGAGTTGGATAATTAAGTTATGATTATTGATCATGAATTTGTTAATGTCAGTCGGTGGGAATTCAAGGCATCAGCTACCGAGGGGATTCAAACTCCACTTTACCAAAACTCTTGGCCTTTGATGATAACACGAAAATTGTAATCTTGCTGATACATACATTTACATATAGGTTTATATACATGTAATTTTGCTACGATTGAAGATGGTAGCTATATTGGCATCAGTCGTTACAAGATGGTTAACAACAAAAAGCCCAAGGAAAGAACAGTTGTTGTACAAGCTAACCAAATCTAGACAGACGTAGACACGTGCGAGTTTGGACAACAAACCCACGAATACATACTGGTGGAGTAAAAAAGCAGGACATGATTTTTTGGGGATGACCTAATTAATAGTACTATCACATAAAAGTGTTCTTGTAAAAATAAAAGCAATCACCATAGGTAGTCTGATCGAAAGTATTGTGAACCCATTCTGGAAGCTGCAAGTTTCCACAACGCCAGATAAATATCTGTTGGAGAGGGGTGGTAAATTGATGAATCCCTTCTGGCAAACGCGCCATCCGTGGAAGCTCATCCAGAGACAATTGTTTAAGGCTTGTGAAGCCGCCTTCCACAGGCATTTGATCACCTTGTTGAGCCGTTACCTCCAAAGCAGAACATCTTTCGATGTTCAGGATCATGAGTGAGGTGACCAACCGAATCCCTTCCGGTAGTGTCGTCATCCGTGGGAGACCGGTCAAAGTCAATCTTTGAAGGTTGTCAAGCCCTTTCCACGACAACCCGCCCTTTCTTGGACTGCTGGTTATTTTCAAGGAAGGACACTCGTTTATTATCAGGTATTTGAGGGAGGTGACGGACAAAATCCATTCGGGTAGTCTCACCATATTCAGGAGTCTGTACAAATGCAGACTTTCAAGGCTGGAGGCGAACTGAATCCAATCTGGCAGTCTCACTATCTGCGGAAGGCTGCAAAAGCTCAAACTCTCAAGCCCTTTCCAAGGCATTCGTCCCTCTCGGAAGAAGTCCATCTCTAACGAACAACAATCTTCAATTTCCAGGGTTTTGAGGGAGGTGGTCAACTGGAACCGCTCTGGCAGTCTCACCATCTTTGGAAGATCTTTCAAAGTCAAATAGTCAAGGCGAGCAATCCATTCCCACGGCCTACTACCGCCTTCCTGGCAGCCAGAAGAGCACTCTCCAGTTTCCAAACTTTCAAGGTCGCTCTCTTCTTCGTCTATGCCATTGAAGGTAAACTCGTGACAACTCTCAATGCACAGCTCTCGAAGAGCAGAAAGATGTGCCATGCCATCTAAGAGAGTCGTCGTCCTTGGGATGTCATACAACTCGAGGTGTACGAGGCCTTTCGACATTCTAAAAGTGGCGGTCTGATTGTTCGATAGAGTGTCGATACCCATCTCCACGGTTAGAGTCTCGCCATGAGTAAAGCTAATGGATTCCCTGCCTTCACTTGTTATGGAAAGATCTTGGATAGTTAAGAGAGCCGGCATACAAGTCATTCTTAACCTCGGGCATCCATCTATTTGGATTATAAAAAGACAAGGAAACGGTGGCAGTAGCAAAGACGGTTCGCGTTCACGACACTCGTCAATTCCCAATTCTCTGCACCAACCTTTCAGTTTGGGAAGTTTCATCATCTTGAGAGACTCCAACGAAGGAAAGAAGGCTTCAGAAGGCGTGACATCCTCCTCTATGTATTCCAAACCCAACATATCACAAATGATCAAACCTCTCAAGCATAGAAGCTTGCTGAATGACGGCAGAGACGGACATCTCGTACAGTTATCAATTTCGACATACACAAGATTAGGCAGCACAAAGCACAGATCAACTCCCATCACCCACGGTGGAAACGTCAAGCTCTTGTAGCCATAGAGACTAAGCTTCTCCAAATCAGAGTGAGGTTGGAGTTTTGCAAGGATATCAACATCATTTTCACACTCGTTGCTTGACCGAGAATCCGGCCACTTGATCTTTAGTTCTCTCAACCTCTTTCCCACCAACAAGGAACCACTGTCACTACCACCCTCGGACCCTTTCAGTGTGCTCTTGTCATGAAGCTCAATCGTCAAATCTCCTTGTAATTGTGAAAGAGGTTCCAAGTCCTCCAATCTGGCAACATGCTTGGATTCCGGAGGGCCTACTATAAATTTGCATAATGTGTGGAGGGATGTTAATGCACCCATTCCAGAAGGCATGTGTGTCAAGTGATAACAACCTTTCAGATTCAAATGCCAGAGATTGACCAGTTTCCCAATTTTATTTGGTAACCGCTCCAAATTGGCGCAATCCTTGAGCAATAGAGACTGCAAATTCCACAACTCAGCGATTGAATTCGGTAGGCTCTTAAACTTGCTGTGAGAGAGATCTAAAAACCGTAGATGGATTAACTTCCCGATTGAATTCGGTAGGCTCTCATTCCTCCATCCACGCAAGTCTAGCATTCGGAGAACCTTATACTGTGATATCAACTTTTCAACACTGACTAGCTTCTCCCACGGATTCGGCCATGTATAGACATCATGTTGTACGAGAGTACGTAGTCGAGTGTTTTTGGGATCAAATGTTGAAATTCGATCAACCGTCTCATTTGTGCAGCTGATATTCATATGGCGAACATGCTGATGGAGAATTAACTTGTTGGATAGATCTAGCTTGATACTTGAATCCAAAACAAGCATCTCTTCCCCGGATACTTTTTTGGCCAAATCATGCATCAAAGGGTGCATTATGAAATCATTAATGAACATCTTTTCTAGGAAGCATCTGTTATATAAAATCTCCAAGTACTTGTCACAATCATTCTCTATGCTTTCAGACGTGCTCATGTCGATAGAACCATTGACCATCCAAATGTTACACAAGATCTCTTTCGAAATAGTAGTATTTTTCCGGAAGAGTGCACAGTACCGAAAACATTGCTTCAATTTCGAATCAAGATCATCGTAACTTATCTTCAGAATAGGCATGAGTTCATTACCCTCTTCACCCTCTTCCTGCATATTTGCGAACTCAATGTCCCTAATCCGCTCCCATTTGTCCTTACTTTCCCTAAATAAAAGACATCCTATTGTCTTTATAGCTAGAGGGACTTCACTGCACTTCTTGACAATAAGCTTACCAATCTCAACCAAGCTTTCATCCACGGTTCCATCAAAAGCCATTTTTACAAATAATTGCCAAGCATCACCATCTGAAAGACCCTTTAGCTCGTATGTTGAAGCTGAGCCTGTCACCTTTGCCACCTTTCTTGAACGTGTTGTGACCAGAATCCTACTCTCATTGTCCCCGCGATTCAGCAATGACTCAAACTCAACCCATTTCTTGCGACTCTCATTTTGCAAATCATCTAATACAAGTAGGTACTTCTTTCCACTGATTTCCCTAATGAGCCGCATCTGCAACAGTTCTTGTCCAAGGTTATGCAGACTTGTATCATCAGGACTTATACACAAGAGAATCTCCTTCATCAACGACTTCATATCAGACTTTTCAGCGTTGGAAACCCACAAGTTATGATCAAAACGACCGCTTTCAATTCGAGTCTTGTCATTAAAGACAAGTCCAGCTAGAGTTGATTTACCCATGCCGCCGATTCCAACAATAGAGACTATTGGAATTCTGTTCTGATCAGCAGGAGATCCCAACAGCAAGTCGATTACTTTCCGCTTGTCGTCGTCTCTTCCAAAGATTAGAGTAGTGTCCACAAAAGAACATGCTTCACGAGGCCTCTTGGTAGTTGGTTCTTTGTTACTGCTCAAGCCGAGCCCAAAGTTTTTGAGGTCTTCTGCAATGGCATTCAAGCTCTTCCGATTCTTCTCTGTCTCCTTATGCACCTTCTTTGCATAGTTGGGTTGGTTCTTACCAGAGAAAAAACGGCGTACCTGATTGATTACAACAGGTATCAGCACATACACTAACTAGCTATTTGCCTAGAACTGAAAAAATTGAGAAATAAGGAAACAAAACCAAAACTTATCCCATGTAAATTGAGAGAAAAGAAAAAAAGAAACAGTTTAGTATATATAAGGTGGTAGGTAGGTTACTCATCTTACTACTATAAGTTGGTTTAGGATGGATTACATACCCCTTTGAACTTGCGAGTATCAGCCTCCAACTTCTTCTTGTGAGTCTCAACTTTGTCAAGCAAATCCTCAGCATCAAGAAACGCCTCCCGAAGACGTTTGTAGCCGTCGATGACACTCCGCTCCTGGATATTCTTCTCTTCCACATCAGAGAGCACGGCTTTGACGAACCCGACGGTGCCAGCTAGGAACTCAACGTGTTCTTCATATTTCCAGATGGATTTAATCTCCTTGAAAACCGGGGAGCCTACAAACTTGATGAGCAGATCAGCGGTTTTGACAAGAACAGCAGCGTATTCCATTGTCGTCGATGCAAGAATGGAGCTATGATGAGATGCGTACTAGCTAGCTTGCTGTTTGAACCCTCCCCCTTAACGCAAATAATGGAGCGTATTTTGAATGGTTGTTTTTAGATGGCCCCTCACTCCCTCTCAAATATCTCTCCTCGCGCAGAAAACTGCTACACAAATGAAAGGTTGTAAAGTGTTCCAACCTAATCTTAATTCTCACATTTGGATTATGGATGGATTTAGCATTGGCCCTACACGGTGTATCTAACATTGGCCCTACGTGATCGATTTAGCATTGGAACGATTCAGACTACCAAGTTGACAAGTTGGACTACGAGAGAAGACTAACTAGCACAGGCCCATCTGGAAGGTCAAATATTTTGACCATGAAATTATACATTTGTATTTAATAAATTTGAAATAAAAAAAGAAGTAATGTATTTTTACTTGTGTCACCCTCTCATGAAAAGATTCAAGAATTATTTTGATCATTATATAGTAGTTAAATTAATGACCAAAGTTTTCTTTTTCCTATTGTTTTAATATAAACTATATTACCTTGATCAAGATTTGGCTCTGATGAGATGCGTACTAGCTAGCTTGCTGTTTGACACTCTATCAAAAATATAAATGAAGCAAAGTAAATAATTTGATGGACACAAGTTAAAGCCATTTCTCTGGTTCAGCCATTTATTTTCCACATGATAAAACTAGGTTTACTTCCATAACAACAAACATAAATTGCTCTAGAAAATGAGACTATTTGCACATACCTCATACCCATGAGTGTGGACCTTTATCTTATCTTCAACATGTTTCGCCTTCTTTGCATCATCATCCATTCTCTTCTTAACATTCGCAAACTCATCCTGCAGTGCAGCAAGTTTCGCCTCGTTTCCAGCAACACTTGCAAGACCATAAGCGCCACGGTCAGGAAAGTACTTATTATCCGAGATCTGTGGAGGAGGAAGCATGAGTTTCGACCGCTTCCTAACAGATTCTGGATCATTAACTCTATTAGCATGCATGATTGCTGAAGGTGCATCTTGTCTTTGGGCAAATTTGTTCTTTGCAATATCCCGCTTCCTTAGACGGGCTTCCTTATCAGCCCGTCTTTCTCCTTCAAGCTCCTCAATTGTCGTGGGAAATCGAGGCCGTTCAACGGTTCGTCTATCTTCCTCAGCAACATCATAGAACCCAAGAGGAGGTCTCTTCTCAAATGGGATCTCGGCATTATAATCAATGCCTTTATCAATACCAGCAGCCTTGAGTTCCCTCCTTTTCTGCAAAGAACCAACCCGTCTCGCCTCTTCGAGCTGCCTTTCTCTAGCTTTTCTCTTAGCCTTCCTACCCCTCGTATTCTCCAGCCTAGCTCGTGCCTCGGAAAGCATTTCTTTCTCATCCTCATCCATGTCAACTGGATCTGGACGCGCCGGCTTCGACTCTGGATTAGGATCAATCTCGCCTGGACGAAGCTTCCTTGGGTCATCCCCCGCTTCGTAACTCTCATCATCCTTTGCACAAGCAGAGCATCAAGGAGCTTCTCGTAACGCTCTAAACACTGCGAGGGAGTACGGCCAACAATAGGAGCTTCTCGTAACTCTCATCCTCATGCTGGTGACGAAATCTTCCAAATGTGGTTTAGGGGTTCGGTTCGTGTTTGATCACCTTTCTAAACTGTTGAGGACGAATAATGTTGAGTTGGGAGATTTGAATAGGGTGTGTTCGATTTATAAAGCGGATACGTACATTAAATAAGGAAACTCTATCTCAAAGCCTTGTTGTGCAAGATATATCTTATATCTTGGATTAGATTTTACCTTGGAATAAAATATCATAAAATATAATTAGGATAATGAATTTCTTTTAATAACTAAGAAGTAATGATAAGCTAAAAAATATCATACCCTGGGGTATTATTTTTGGTCAAAGCAGATAAATAGCACAGACTACTTTTGGATGGAAATTTTTTTACATGATATACTGCTAGCTCACGAGACCGTTGCCGTAATTATACCAAAATTTAAATTGGATAATATATTAGCTTCAATTGTTTAAATCTCTAATGGGATCAATATGGGATTTGGTTATGGGTCTACTCAATCGTATTCAATGACGGACGCTGAAGAAATTTTAAGGGGAGCACAATTTGTGTAGGAAATTCGATGAATCAAGAATAACCGATAAATTTAATTACGCAATACTTTTGAATAGTATTATTTATCAAAAAATTATATATAAAAAAGATCTAATTTATGCAAAAATAAATAGCTAGTTTGTAGAAAAAAAAATTAGAGAGAAATACATTAAATGTGAATAAAAAAGCAAAATGATGTTACATAGGAATTCAACCTTGGTAGGATTAAAGCAAAATTAAGCAATAGACCATCTAGACTACTTGAATTACATGTCATATTAATACAAATTAATTTAAAATATATTCATATTTAGCCTAAAATTTAATATATACCCCGATAATAAACCCGACGGGAGGGGGGCACGGGCCCACTCATGCCCCCTAACTCCGTCTATGTTATAGTATTAGCTTCATCAATTTAAGATTGATTTTGAAACTCACGTGTGTATATATATATATATATATATATATATATATATATATATATATCGTATTAGACCCGAATCCACATCGGAACCCTATTAATGGTGATCTTCGACAGTTGTTCAACCCCTTGTTCCTTCAAAGCCAATAACGCCCTATCAAAAGACCATGGTCCTTCTTTCAAGACTCTCTCCTTCTCGTCAGATCGACAAATTGAAAGATCCCTTCATTGTTAGGAGATCTTTCTTCGCCCTCCATGCTCCCTTCATTGTAGATTTTAAGGCATATGCGTGAAAAGGTCGGTTTGTTAGGAGAGTTCTAACTAGTGTAAGTGAGTTTCTTTGTTTCTCCTCAACCAATCTGTCGATCCAACCCTCAACTGCCTGACTTTCCTCCTGTCAGCAGCAGATTTTGATCATGTCTTCCTCCATTGAGCCCTAGACCGATCTCAATACACAACCTGCTATGGTGATGCCCGCACATGACAACGGGGACCCTAGCTCAGCTCCCACGACCAGACGCTGGAAAGAAGCACAAGCGAACCGAAGGATTGGTAACCATCAATCGTCAGAATCGCTCGACAAACGCTCTATAGTTTTTTTTTGGACACACAAACCGTTTTATCAATACCAAGTGTTGATGTTAATGTTTTTGGCCCTTTTGGTTGATGGGTACCAGTTGGATGTTGACAAATGAAGCAACCATTTACATAGGTGCCTTTAGCATGAACTTATTAGAAACTTCCTTACACACACGTGTTCCACAAGAAAGGCTACCACACTCAAACAACTTCCTCCACCCATATTCCACCTACTTAATCAATCTCCCTCTAATCACATTCTCCTTGTGTATCATATCCACCTCCACAATATTTAATTAATTAAGAAACAAACTAAAATGCTCAACTTTATTTTTTTTTTGCCACCTCTAAAAAATTGGATTTCATGATGATAAATTTAAAACATACCATCTTAATATTAGAGTAATTGCACTCTGTAGTTTAAATTTTAATAATGGTCCAAAAAAATACAAACTTTTGTATTTTTGACACGAATAAAATAAAATTATACCAACAGGACTATTATGTGATTACAATTTGAAGTAATAACACATGAAGACAATAAGAGGATGATAATAGACACGAGTTTATTTAATCATGGTGTAATTTTTGGGATTTTAGGCCATGACGTGAACTAACCTTAAAATACTATACAATTGTAACAACTAAAAATAAAAGTGAATTCTGACCAAAAAAATAAAATAAAATAAAAGTGAATCGGTCCCACTTACCTCACAAGCAAGTTTGGCGTTGAATCTACCGCTACACCAAACGACGCCGTTCCTTCCAAACCCTATCTTTTGGTCCAAGCCATCTACCAGTAAATCTCGACCGTTGATTGCTTCTTCATCAGCAAGAAGCTTCTCTCCACCGTCAGATCCACCAATTCCCCAAGAGTTGAGGCGCCCCCTTATAAAGAACCCCGAACGAATTCAACCTTCAAAATTGCGTGGGAAAAGAGAAACGACACGTAAACATCAAAAAAAAAAAAGAGGAAAGAAAATCAAAATTCCAATTTCGTGGAACAGGAATATTAAAAAAAAGAAAAATCTCTGGTGCCCCCAAAACTTCTTCAAAGAGAGAGAAATCGCCGAAACGCCATCTCGAATCCTCCATGTTTCCTTTCTCTACCTCCTCTTCGATCTATCGCATCCTTCTCTAATCATCTCCCTCCGAAGGTATAATCTCTTTGATTTCATCTTGAATCGAGTTTCTTTTCTGTAGGTGTATCGGAATCGTTTTTTGATGTTCGATTTCGTTTTTCTCTGTTTCATTCGTTTGTTCCGCGATTTGCAGAGCGCAGGGGATTGGACGATGCCAACGTTCACAGCAGTAGCTCTGGAGCGGTTGCTAGAGCCACGAGATTCAACGTCGGCGTCCGATTCGAAGCTGGAACGGAGAAACGGAGCCAACGGTGACGATTCCAAGGCGGCCTCGGTCGCTAATCGGAAGCCGTCCATTCCGTTGCCTCCGCCGGCGCATCCTAACGGCGTGAGGCGGTCGAGTACTCCGGAGGAGAAGTCGCCATGGCCGAAGCTTTCGCCTGCCTTGTACTCGACGCCGGCGTCCACGCCGCTACCTGATTCGCCGACGTTACATTCTCCGTCTCCCTATCTCATCAACCACAAGCGCCGGGGGCCTAGGCTTCAGAAGAGCTTCTCTGAGGAGAATGTTTTGAAGGCGACGGTGGATGAGGAAGGCGATTCGAGCGAGATCGAAACGAATCCTTCCGCTTCAATGGACGGCGTTGTTGTTCCGTCAGTCCTGGTGAATTCCTCTGAGGAGAAAAAGGCGAACGGTTTTCACCAGATTGAAAACGGTGCTGTATTCAATGTTAAGACGAGAGATCTGCCTGGGGAGAAGGAGAAGGAAAGTGAGACTGAAGATTTCTATGATCCTCAGGAATCCATGAGTGTTACAAGCAATACTGATGGAGAGGATTTCGGTGCTGACCTATCGGCCAGGACACTCGGAGGCGTGTTTTATGATGCTTGGGACGGTAATTGGATTTCTTCTTTGCTTGATTTTAGCTTTGTTCTTTTGATTTTGATGCTTAGGTTGTTGTATTTCTGCTGTTTTCGGTGGAATGTGCATGAGGAAGGAATTGAAATTTTAGGTCATGATAAGCGGTTTTGTTTGAGGTAGGTTTACTTGATTTGACCATAGAGAAAATTTAGTTGTACAGTACTTCCTAACTTCTAAGGATATGAAAGTCAGTTTTATATAAGATAGGATGAATTAACAAAATTTTAGAACCTGGAATTGCACATCCTCTTAAAAGTGAATCGACCTTTGTTTTCTTAGCTCTAGGCTTATGTTAAGGCTTATAAGAAGTTATACTAGCAGTTCTTCGTTGATCTTATAGAGGTAAGGTGTGAAAGGAGCTGGCTATAGAGGCTAGGTGGTGAGTTTTTCAATGACTATGGCATCAGAGATTGCTGTCTTTGTTTGCTGTTCAATTGCTAAATGATTCCTGTGTGGAACGTGATTTTGTTTTTCAGAGTAATACATCAAATTTCCCTTTGAATTAGTGAAAGAAAGAATTATTTGACCATTAAAAATGCTTTCTAGATGTCTTGCAAGCTTGGTGAATTTAATTTTAAGGTAGGATAAGAGATAGGCTAGATTATTGGCTCTTGTGTAAGTTAAGTCAAATTTGACAGGCATGCCCGACTTTCAGCTGTTCCTGATACTTTTTTTTGACTTGGTGTGTGATCATTAAGTCTGTGACTGTTTTAATCCAATTAGTTTTGAATTTTAGGCTACTCTTCACACGGCTTCCAACATCATTAGAAGTTATGTTGGAAAGAACAGCAATTTTATATCTCACTTTGTTCTCAATAAATGAAAAGCAGTCATGTTGAACTGTGCATTCTCTTCATTTGTTTGTCGTTAATTAAAATATTTAATTTGGTGTGTGATCATCAAGTCTGTGAATGTTTTATTAATCCAATTAGTTTGGAGTTTTTGGGTTACTGTTCACATGGCTTCCAACATCATTAGAAGTTATGTAGGAAAAAATAGCAATTTTATGTCTCATTCTGTTCTTAACAAAAGAAAACCAGTCATGTTGAACTGTATATTCTTTCAATTACTTTGTCATCAACTATATATCTGGTTTGGTTATCAAATTAAAATATTTTCTTTTCTTTTCGGTCCTCTTTCAGAGCTTTCTTCAGACAGCGGGCGTCAAATGAATTCTCTGCACGATCTTGAGACTGAGCTACGAGAGATGAGACTTAGTTTCTTGATGGAGGTCGAGAAGAGGAAGCAAGCAGAAGATACTTTAAACAGTATGCAAACCCAGTGGCAGAGACTGGGTGAAGCACTGAGGGAAGTTGGTCTGGTTCTTCCAACAGACCTGTCTACTGTAGAAGATACTTCTATGAATGTTGATTTCGCAGATGAGATTTGCCAGCAAATCAAAGTCACCCGGCTTGTGTCTGAATCAATTGGAAAGGGAGTTGCAAGAGCTGAATGCGAGGAGGAAATGCAGGCTCAGTTGGAGACAAAGAATTTCGAGATTGCTCGTTTATGTGACCGGCTAAATTATTATGAAACTATGAACCGAGAGATGTCTCAGAGAAACCAAGAAGCAATAGGTAAGGCTGACTAATGTTTATATATCAAAGGCCTCATGATTGTCAAACTTCTGTGTTCTTTATTTCTATCTATAAGCTGAGTATCTTTTTTATACAATACACCTGCTAAAACTCTATATGGAGTAGTTTTTATTACGTGACATATATAATTTTGAAAAATTTCCTTTGCTCTTGTTATAGAATTGTCTATTGTTTATGTGATTTGCTGTTGTAGGAAATATTGCAAATTTGCCCTGTGACTATGTAATCCTCAGATTAGTACAGTAGCTAGCTATTGGATCTAATTAGTAGAACACATGTTGCTCTGGTCAAGTTCGTTTTTGTCTTTTGCTGACTCTATTTCCAGTTCTGTAGTAGAGAGTTTATCAGTTGAATATCTTTCTAGCTTGAGTTAAACAACATATAGTAAGGGTAATTTTCTGAATTTTTTTATGGAAGGAAGATAGTGGGCATTTTTTATAAAAAGAACCTTGCTGGTGGATTGGTGAATATATTCAACTTGCACTTAAGAAATATGCTAGTGTTACATATCTCTAATCGCAGTTCGTGAACATCTTCTGTAGTTTGCATGTCTACTGATCAATGTTGATTCAACCAGCACCTCTTTGTGACCTACTAATGTGTTTTCATCTCTATCCTCAGAGCTAGCAAGGCGCGACAGACAAAGGAGAAACAAAATGCAGAAATGGGTTTGGGGCTCAATTGCTACAGCAGTCACACTTGGTAGTGTAGCCTTGGCATGGTCCTACATGCCGAGTGCAGAAGCATCTTCTCAGCAGCCTCCAGCTTCCGAACCTGATACCTCCGCTGAGTAAGGAATTCTCAACTAGTAAGTTAGGGAGAAAAAAGGAAAAGGAAAAAAAAAAGCAGCCTACTCTCTAGAAATTGCCTTCAACTTGGTATGTAGGATGTACAGGCTCTGGCTTAAATAATCTTTAGCATTTGGAAGCGTGAATGCGAATGTGGCTTGTTTAAAGCGAAAACTTTTGGTATGGTTTGATGTTATTCCTGCATAGGCAAGCACTGAATTCAGTGTATGTATCAGGCGTTTTTGTCACCGATAAAACTGCTGTATATATTGAGAAGGATACATGACTCTTAAGAGCAGTGCTCGTAATTTTTCTTCTGACTTAATTTTACACAACTTGGACAACAGAGATTTGAGTTCTGTCCTCTGTTGCATCCCCTTACTTTTAAGCATGTAGAATGTCGATTTTGTTTGGAAGTGCAAAACCTGCACCAAATATCTTCATGAACAAAAATAGGAAACGCAGGAAACCCAGCTTCTAAAACCTCCACGGTTCAAGCCTAGTCAATTCATGAGCAAGCCTACCATTTCTTCGGCCACCGATCTTTTCTCATGCCTTCGGGAGGTCTAAATCCACTGTTGTAAGGGAAGTCGTTTGCAGAACAACATGACACTGATGCAAAGCTCTGCTGTGGTTGATGGAGACGAGGCTTGGAAGGAGATGCCCGATCTCTACGACACGAATGACAGTGAGGCAAGTGCGATATAAGCCCGAATGCCCAGTGCACAAGTAAAGCCTTGTAAGTTCTTGAGCAAGCCTATTCCATTTCTTCACTGAAAAGACCATGAGATTTTGACAAAAAGACAAATTTCAGGACTACCAATGGTTGATTTGGATCTCTATTCTTACAAGATATTCAATTCAAATCAAATCCTATATAACAAAAGTTTGTGGGCCGACTCAAAGGAAAGAGCAAGTATACCATATCAAGCATACCAAGCTTTCATAAAACTGCCATGAAATAAACAATAACAAAGTTCTCAAGCCAGCCAAGGTTTAAATAACATAAAAGTTGAGACGAACTCAAACTGAAAATTAGTGACTAGCTAGTTGAGGAGCAACAAGCTCTCCTCGTACCGTCATACATTAAACTCAAACTGTCCCAAACCCTCTTGAAGCTTAATCTTCTCCTCCTGATGAGTTTCAAGGTTGGAAGACGTCATTGCATCACCCCAATGCAACAACATTTCGCCATTCTTCTTGAGGTACAAGACCTGGGGCGTTTGATCACGAGGACAGCCATATTTAGGGATTCCCAAAGGAAACTTGTAGCGTCGAGTCCATATCCATTTGCTCCCTTGCAAGACGTACACGTATCCGTTGCCATTGCTCATAAACCGAACCAGTGCTAGTGATCTCCCAAAATCAGCCGTCGTCAGCGCAGCATTGCGACGTCGTGGGTCAGCAAAGAGTGGATACTTGACGTTAAAGTTATAAGTATTGGTTCTCAAGTCAAAGGACGTACCACCATGTATGGAATACAAGACGCCCCCAACGCAAACGGGCTCCCCTGCCTTGGTGTAACAGCTGAACGGGTCCCAATCTTTCCTCTTCTCGCGAAACTCGATTGTCTTCCAAGAGTTAGTACCAACGCTATAAACCGCGATGAACTGCAGGTTGAGCTCGTTGTGCTTGCGGCTATGAACAAAAAGAACATGCTTATAGTCCTCAGTCGACGGATCAAACCCCATGCCAAAGTTGGTAGGTCTCATTCCCTGGGTCATGATTTCAGGGCAGAGAGGAACCTTTCGGACTTTTCTAATGGAGGGATTCCACAACAACAGATCGTCTGGAGACCACTTCATGAGCATGATCAGTCCGTCGATGGAGGCGGAGGCGACGTTCCACTGCCCGGTTTCGATGTGGCCGTTGGGCATGAGGAAAGTGGCAAGTGTTGAATTATTGGGTTGAATAAGGGCTAGAAAGGCTAGCGTGTTCAAAGTCTTACTGCATTTGACAACACATTCTCGGCCTTTGCTCGTATATTGGACTACCAAGAGACGGCTTTCGTCGCAGGCCTCTTTCGAGCGCTTGAGGTGTGAGCGCGCGAAGACGGGGTCGTCGATCAAGGCCCGCCATGTCTTGGAGACGCAGCGGAATCGGACAAGGGATCGGACGGGGATCCTTGATAGTATGTCGAGCCAGAGTTCGCTAGGGAGTTTATCGCGGTTCGAGCATGACTTGACATGAACCTTGGGTGTGTTCTCCATAGGCAGTTTTTTGTTTAATTAGCTTGATCAATCTCAATGAGTAAAGTTTCAAGCTTTTGAATATCACACAATTTAGGGATCGGAGTGGGATAATAACTCTAGGTGAAGTTGGTGAATTTTCCATCTTTGATTTATGTAAATGAAAATCTTATTTTCAGTGTTATAATTAGGCAGGATGATTTTTTTTGGTAGATATAACCAGGGTGAAAATTAATGGAATAAAAGATATAAATCACAAATATTATTTCCTTTTTTAAACACCTATCCTTCCAATTTGCAATTCTCCTTTCAATCAATCTCCTCAACACTTGTTTTTTTTTCCATTCGTCATTAGATTTCTTCCACAATCAAATTTTTAATATTTAATTAGATTTGCACTAGAATTCATGATAGAGGGTAGAATGTGGTATTACACAACGATTCTAACTAGTAGTCTAATTCCCGTGTCCCGGGATCTAAATAATTTCTTTTAGTGATAGTAAGAATTTAAATAAAATTTAAAAGTAAATATATTTCATTATGAATTACCAATCTTATATATAAAACTAGTAATATAAAAAGTATGATAACTTTCAAAATTAAGTTGTACCGAGTATTATATTTCTATCAATATATAAACATTAAAATCATATTTAATAAATCATATAATATTTTTTAATCAAAATAAGAGTTAAACATCAATATATAAACTAGTAATAAGAGTTAAACTAGTAATTTTAGATTTTAAAATTATATCATTCTACATCGATTAAAAAAACTTATTCAACATAAAATTTTAATTTCCGTAAAATAATTCATATAAAGAAAAAAATAGATAAATAGTAAATCCTACAAATTTAACACGTAAAATATTATTCAAAAGTAAATCAAAATATAAAAATGATTTGAATGATTTTAAGGTAAAGATTAGATTTTTTTGTTGAGAAAAATTCGATATTTTTTCAATTGTGTTTATATTAATTTAACATATAAATCATATTGTAGAAGTTTTGATCTATAAAAATATCAATGTATATTACTTTGGATGTTTCTAAGGTGTCTAGACTAAAAACGTATGTAATAATTATCAAAAAAGGAAAAAATAAATATTCATTAATTTAAAAGGGGAAGAATTAGGATATTGATTTGGTATTAGTTCACCAAATCCTATATATATATGACACATGTGTATATATGATATGGACAAATATTATATATATATATATATGACACGTGTGTATATGATGTGGACAAATATATATGATTTGGATCAATATTATATGATGTGTCTTAATTAAAAAAAATATATTATATGACATGGATCATCGATATTATGACATGTGAAAAAAGTTCAGGTGGCATAATATATAAAATGACATGTGGAAAAAGCTCAGATGTCACAATATGGTGGCTCCAAAGCTTACGGCTTATATATACCTAGTAGATTCAACTAGCTTCAAACTAGTGTAATATATCATGTATGGAATTTGATTAAAATGTTAAATTAAATATTTTTAATCATAAAATATATATATAATGAAAATAAAACTTATGTATAATTAATAGTGCTAAAAATATATAGTTAGCGTTGAATAATAACATTTAATAAAAGAATATTAAATTTATAGTGTTTTATAATAAAATATATCATAATTATAAAATACATAATAAATCGGGTCAAGGGGTCGGGTTCAGGTTTCAACCCAATACCATTCTGGTTAATCGGCTTCGGTTCTTATCAGGTTTCAGGCTAACCTTTACAGGTTTCAACCCACTAGCTTTTGGGCGGTATCAAGTGTTTTTTCGGGTTGGGTCAAATTTTGACAGCTCTACACTACACCTTTTTTTTTGATAAGGTAAGGGATCACAAATACTACTTGGGCTCACCTAAAGCATCCACAAGGGATGAGAACTAGTTACTAACCAACTCTATAACGAATAGGGCGGCGCTACCCTGGAGTCTCGAACTTGGGACCTCATGGTACATCCATGAGTGCTCAATCAGTGTGCTGATGCGCCAAGCTCTACACAACACCTATTTAATTAATAAACAGATAGATCTATACTAAATATTTATTGTTTAAAAACTATTTTTATTTATTTAAGCCATATTGTATAGAGTATAATCTTATCATTTTCTCCATTTAATTAAATGGTATATTGATTATAAGTTATTTATCGTAAATTTATTATAATGTTTTATAAAAATCATCGATGTTAGCAAATTCTACCTCTGTTTTTATGCCACATCCTCCTTTTTATTAAAATAATATATTAAATGTATTTTTTGCAATCCTATCCTATTGAAATCCCAATAAAAATATTAATAAAAAGATTAGATGATATATTTACCCTAAATATTTATGTAACTTTAAATACGAATTACATTTTAGATACAAGATAAATGTTTTTAATTAAGATAATTATTTGTTAATAAATATATTTGATAGTTATGTACTTCCTTTTTAATTAATTTTTTATAACATAACAACATATATACGAGATAAATTTCGTTTTATTTTCTATATTCTTAATAGAATACTAACTTAACAAGACTTTTTATCTAAACTCCACACAAACCATGTTTAAATAATGTGTTTTTATCTCCATTCTAACTCTATTTTTACGCGACATCCTCCTTTTTGGAAGTGTGAAAATTGCTGTGACAAATTCAGGGAATCTATTCATCTGGTGCATTGTTCAACTTCCTCTACTTGCAAAATTTGAGATGACATAGAGCCATGATACTAAGGAGAAACAACTTCCTCTACTTACAATGAGGGTTTAGAATGAGGGTTTCTTGTTTTTCAGTCTGTTTTGTTTCTTTGATGTTGGACTTTTTTATCCGTTAGTATTCAACAACAAAGATTCTTGTAGATGGGACTTAATTTCATTCAATCTATCTATCTTTCTCTATCTATTAAAAAAAGGAAAGATAAAAGATATTTTCATTCACCTTATCGGAGTATTGTATCTATCTATCTCTTATGGAGTATTTTTGGTATCTCTAATATATTGTGCCCTTTTTTACTCCAGTCACATCCACACAAACATCTTTCCCATGGTCGCAGCTGCTGCTTAACGGATTCCGCTTATGGTCTCCGCTGCCACTTACCGGATGAGATGGTTCGTGAGGTCCTCCTACGACTCCTGTTGAGTTCTGTTGTCCGGTTTCGTCGTGTTTCACGGGGATGGGCGAACATAATCGACGATCCTGGTTTTGCTAGGGTTCATATCGATCGCAACTCTATAGAGAGGTCATTGTTGGTGGTTGAAAAGGATGGAATTTGCTATGAAAGAGAGGGTCAAACTGTGAGGACAATAGCACTAGTGGCCAACCTTCAAACCTTCCAACTGAGGCCGCACAGGCAACAAGACAGACGACGACTTAGGGAACTCAGGCAACTTGGGCAACAAAGACAACTTTCAAGTCTAGAATCCGAATGGATTACTCACCGCGCAACAAAGAGGTGGCCTATTGCTGGTTGTGTGGGACGCACTTATTTGCTTGAGAAGAGACAAACAACATATCATTCCCTTAATTCGCCAGAGCATTTGATATGGAACCCGTCTGTCTCAGCCACAAAAGTCAGGTCAACTTCTCTTCTTACAAAGGCCTTGCATTCATTTCCCTCTTTGAGCTTGGGGGGAGCGCTTGCCGCCGGAGATTACAAATTTGTTAAGGTGTTACAAACTCGTTCGCAATGTAGACAACTCTATTGACGTTGTAATTGGCCTTTTGATCTCATTGCTATATTGAGTTGCTTGAAATGATATTGAGTTGGATGTCGATAATACCCGTATATTTGCTCTCGATCTGAAGTTGGACCCTCCAACATTTGTCAATTATTGCACTAGCCTAGTATATGAGGTGGAGGGGCACTCCTTTTTTTTTAGGAAGGATAATCTTCCTATTTCTAATTGGTTTTAGGATGGAAAATATCATGCCCATAATATGCAACAAAATTTTATATGGAACCTGTCTATCTCAGTCACGAGCGCTTGTCAATGGAGATTATAAGTTCGTCAAAGTGGTCTAAACTCGTGCACGCTGTTGAAGGGTTTTCTTGAACAAATAAAATTTATATTCAAGACCCCGCTGCGTATAGCGAAGTCAGGATCGTCCACGGGAGTGAGAGTAGTGCTAAGTTTAGTCGAACAAACTACGAAAAGCAAAGAAAACAAGGGCAAAACAACTCAGGCTCGACCCAAAGAGGGTCGATCTCGACCCTAGGGGGGTCGATCCTGAGAGTAGAAACACACGAAACACACTCAATCACTATCAAAAGCTCTAACACGACCTAGGGGGGGTCGAGATCAAGGCAAAATCACAAATTTCAATCAAATAAAAAGGGCAAATCCTAGGGCTAAAGCTACCACAACAACAACCATACATGCTTTTGACAAGGATTCACAACTATCATGCAATCTAGATCATAGAAAAGTTTAACTTTCGCAAACAATTCAAGTTATTCAACCAACTTTCGCAAATCAAACGACTTTCTACCTATCCTTCAAACTAGGAATATCAACTTTCGCAAATAATCCTATTAGATGTAATCAAGCAACTAACTTTTCACTTTCGCTAAGGTTAATCACAAGACATGCCTCAATTTTCAGCAAGGATTAAGCACAAGATAGGTTAGATATGATCATCAAGCATTCAAGTCATGAATTCAAGTTTTAAACATGCATGATTGTGTTGGGTTTTTGCCCAACCCTAGAACTTAAGAGGACTACTCACACATAGCAAAGAGAAACAAGGAAGAAGAAGAAGAAGACATGATCAAACCAAACTCAAAATCAAATAAAAACCGAAGATCAATCTTACAAACCTCAAACTTGTCCTCCAAGTCTTCTCCCTAATTCTCCAAGTCTTGATTGTTGATCAATCACAAAGCAAAGCATAGCATGAATGAAAACTATAGGTTCAACCTCCTTTTATAGACAAAAAGGAGTCCTAATCTAACTAGGAAACACAAACAAAACACCTTCCTAAAATACAAACTAGGAAACTTGCACAAGATAATCCGGAACAAGTGAAGGCGGTGACGCGCGATCGACCCCATGGAGGGTCGATCCTGAGGCTCTAATTCCTTGCATTCTAAGTTTGGTCAAGTGGCTCGAGATCGACCTCCTTGGGCTCGATCTTGGGGTCGATTTTCTTCACTTTTCCTCTTGATTTTGCTTCTCTTAAGCTCCTCTCCTTGGCTCTTCTTCTTGAATCTTCCTCCTAGCTCATCCATCCGCTCCAAGTCTTGCTCCAAACTCGCTCTCAAGCTTCGAAATACCTACAAAACGACACAAATATGCGTAGTTTCCGAATCTCAAGGAAATACGAAAACTTATGCAAAAAGACTCAAAAACACAAGACTCAACTACAAAAATCAACTTAAACTAACCTATCTAGACCCTAAAAATCTACCTAAAAACGCGGACATCACACGCGGTGGACAAATCTATTAGCATGGTAATCGGCCTTTCGATCTCATTGACATATACAATTTGTCTAAAAATGTTTGGTCAACATATCCATTTCGAGATCCAAACTGGGCAACTTGCTTCGTGTTTTCTCCACCAAATCGTGTTAACTTGAACGGCGTGCTTTATAAAGTTACTGGGAATGGTGTTGAATTAGACACCGACGATACCCACACCTTTGCACTCGATTTGAAGCTGAAGACCCTCCAACATTTTCCTCTTCCTCTTTTTTACAATTACAACAACCACAATCATAGACATTGCTCCTCAACGAGACTAGATTTAATCTAGTTCTTATTGCATATCATTAACCTATCCAACTAGGGCCTCCTTTGGTAAGTAGGCTATTTGATTTGGAGAGTTCCGATGTCGGCTTGGTACACTAGAATTGGATTCCACATGCTACTATCACGGTCGCTCTACCTGTTCCGCCGAGATTGGAATTTGGTGTTTGCATCTATCTTACAACTGATGCATGACTCATCTTCAATACAACTAGGTTGATCACCCATGCAGAGTTTGATAGAGCACGATAGTGAAAAGTTCGTTATTTGACCCTACGTTGACGATTTAAATTTTGTCAATGAAGCTTAATGTAGTGCTTTTTAGATTTCTCTTACAACTTATCTAGTTTCAAACAAGTCATCTAATCTGATGCAATCATATTTTGGTTTGGAATGAGTTTGTTTTACCATCTTGTGTGAGCTAAGTCTGCATGTTTTATTTGAGAGTATCCTAATGTTATGTTATGCTATTGATGGAAGAGGAATATACTGTATACTCAGTATTTAGTTATATTTTATTTAAATATTTAGTAATATACGAGAATCATGCTATTTTAAAATCCAAAAATAAGCACCATTTTAATAAAATAGACATTTATTTATATTTATATTTATATTTATATTTATATTTATATTTATAAATAGACATTTATATTTATAATCATTATAATAAATTCATATTTAATTAATAGTTAAATATACCTCTTATAACGTTGTTATAATAAAATTAAATTCGTACCAATTTGATTCCGCTATATTAAACAAGTTTCAAACTTTGGGATGCATCTATCTATAATACTATAAAAATTAGCTTCCTCTTGAAAACATAATTGCTCCTTCCATCCCATTGTTATTAGCATTAACAGCAGATTGGTTTTCATTAGTGATTTTCTTCATCTATTTCCCTGCCTTCTTATTCATTTACCTTGATTATTGTCTGCCTTTATTTACCGTTTTTTTGCATTGTCTGCCTTCATCATGCCCTTTCTTCACTGAAAGCGTTTTTTTTTTTGCATTCTCTGCCTGTTCGTCTCATACAGAGGGGTGTGGCCTTTAATTTGGGTACCCCATCATCCTTCCCTGTAATCATATATAGTCTTCTTTATTTTTCTTGGGGAAAAGAATTGAAATTCGAGGGATTAGGGCTTGTGAAGCTTTCGGGGGCGAAATGGATCTGGACAACATTGAATGCGTTTCGTCTCTAGAAAGCTTGATTGATGAAGACGAGATCGATCGCTATCCCCATCCGATCTCGCTCGCTCATCACCACCCGATTGTGAGCCAGTACGCGTCGTCCAAGGCTAACGGCAATGGAAACGCCATCGTTTCCAATTCGACTGCTCTTCCAGCGACGAGTGTTCACGAGCTTCTTGAATGCCCCGTTTGTACCAATTCTATGTATCCTCCTATTCGTCAGGTTTGTTCCTTTCGATTTGCTTGTTAATTGATTGTTTTTGGATCTCAGAATGGAGGAATAGTGCCAGTTACAGCTTGTTGAACGAGAGGATTTCGATGACGAAGATGACTTGTTTGAGGCAATCGATAAACGTAAGTCAATCTCTCACGTTATCGCTTTCTCGCTTTTGCTTTGTCTTCGATTTCAGCTCGATCGATCGCAGTGTTATTCCGAATCCGAAATTACTTTCTGTTGGTCGATTACATGTAGAACTAGACATCAATCGTTCGTTTCCTCTCATTTTAGGTGTTTTGTTTGTGCGTGCGACCGCTTGCATATGCTGTTCTTCTTCCTGCACTTTAGATCTGAAATGCGATGCAATTTTTCAAAAATCGACGATTCTGATCCAATTGCTCTCTGTATTATAGTCATAGCTCATGGAATTAACGTCGGAGATGTCAAGAAGCCTCAGGATGTAGGGATCTACACATGCAATGGTTTGATGATGCACACAAAGAAGGTTTATGACTGTTTCTGAAGCATTTTTAATTTCTTATTTCATCACAAAGCTTACCAGGCCGTTTTCTCTCCTTCTGTTAGAATCTGACTGGAATTAAAGAATTGTCTGAAGCTAAAGTTGATAAGATATGCGAGGCTGTTGAAAAGATAGTGGTAATTGTTGTTTGACTCTTTTGATCTGTTTTTGACAATGCAAAATTCAATAATGTTGTTTCCTTCTGACTTATATCTCTTCATTTCCACATAATTTTGGTTACATATCTGGAAGCGATGCTCTGCTGAGAGTAGGATCTGAATTTCATTTAGTTTTTCTTATATAAAGAGTTTGAGAAAGCCATCGTTTATGATCTCGGTTTCTATAGCAGACTAGATGAACAATTTCAATACTCTCTTAAATTTTGATTCAAGATCATACGGTGATTATGTACATAGAAAAGTTGTGATCAAGATCACAACTGGGAGCCAAGCTTTGGATGGGCTCTTAGGAGGTAATTAGCAGTTACACGAACATGTTTGTTTAGCTCTAGTCTTTAATCATGTACTTTCTGAAAACCACTTCAATTTTCCTTGACTTATAACAGTTGGTATTGAAACCTTGGCAATTACAGAGGCTTTTGGGGAATTTAGGTGAACAGTAATGCATCTAGCAGATTATGTTCTGACTTTATTTTACAAAGTTTCAATTCCTTTTGGTAATGTCAAAGGTTTGTATAATACTTAACATGCATTGTTATTCTAACCTGGTGCTTTGATCATTAATATCTGGAAGTTGGCCGAGCTGCAAGAAACAAATTGATTAAGGTAACATTAGATTTCTGTTGAAATCTCTCTGTTGTCCGTAATTTTACTGAGTCGTATTGAACCAACCATTGACTGCTTTTCTTTGGGGATGCAGCACAATCTGAGGCTTGTCTTGTTTTCAATGAACAAATATTTCCAAGCACCAATAGTCCAAATTTTCAAGACCTATGTCAAGTAGGAGTGAAGGGTCTTATTACTGCGATTGATCGGGTTGAACCAAAGCGAAAGTTCAGGTTGTCCACTTATAGTCTGTTTTGGACTAGGCATGCCATCATTCGATCAATGACTCTATCTAGCTTTACCCGCGTCTCCTTTGGTCTGGATTGCGTATGATTTCTTTCTCCTTGAACAATCCTCTAAACCTTCCTTAATTCAAAAACAGCTTTATATGACATGCAAAGATTTACATCATGGATTCATCTTTGCAGGTCAGAGTGGAAATCCAAAAGGCCAAACTACAGTTGATGTTTGAGTTTAAGAGAATGCCTACAGAGGAAGAGATTGTACAACCAGTAGGTATTTCTCCAGAAAGGTATAATGAGGTCATGAGGGCGTCTAAAGTTGTCCTCTCCCTACATTCTAGACACGCCACTACACAAGAAGAGCTGATCAATGGAATCGCTGACGTTTATGGTGTTGGGGGCGACAAACGAAAGCAACCCGCTCTTCTCAGGCTTGCTATTGATGATGTGGTAAGTGAGCTACTACCATTTTCCATAGTTCTTATCGTTGTATATGCGGTTAAGTTATAATTGCTTTCATGATTATGGAACAAAAACATGAGGCGATCTGCTCTAATTGTTTCACTGAACACAATGGGTTGATTATTTAGATTTCTGGTAAATTGAGCTTATTTATAGTTTGTGACCACTAGGATGTATTCACAACAAATGCCAAAGACTGATATAAACTCTAGATGATCGAAAAATGACACTCTTTTTGTGCAATGTTTATGCTCCAGCTTGACTCCTTGAATCCAAAGGAGAGCCTGGTGATCAGACAAAGATATGGGCTCGACGGGAAAGGAGATCGAACGCTAGGCGAAATCGCTGGCAATCTGAACATATCAAGGGAAATGGTGAGGAAACACGAGATGAAGGCTTTGATGGAGCTCAAGCATCCGACACGCATGGATTACCTTCGCCAGTACATATACTGATCCTACTCGTAATCATAGAAAGTATATACCATGAAAGTTATAGCAAAATCTGTGTCGCCATATATGCAATAAATACCCCCATTGTTGTAAACTATCATCATTGGCCATGTAGAAACATACAAAATCTTGTACCCTTGTAATTCTAATGATGAGAGGTTCATACCAACGTACATATTGAATGTCATTGTTGATCTGGTGCCATGGTCATTAGTTATGCGTCTTACTTTTACTCCGTTTTTATGGAAGGATGAGTGTGAAAATGCCAGATTTTTTATTATCTTTTACTTCCTCTGTTTCACAATAAGTGTCGTTTAACACTTAAATTTTGTTTCATATTATATGTCGTTTTAGGTTTTTAAAGTGATTAATTAGGGGTGAGTAACGTGAAACAAATTTGTTCAAAGCCAGATGTGGTAGAGGTGGGAGACAATGAGTTTTAATCTATCGTTTTACTTTTATACTTGTTTGATGCTAATAAAGCTATGTAACCGGGAAAACCAATAATTAAATGCTCCCTTTGAAAAACCTTTCCCTTCCAAAATGAGTCTTCTTTTCCTAACCCTAGTCCTGTACTCCTCCACCGCCGCCATTGATTCTTCCTTTCTTTCAGCCTTCCCTTTCCCTTCCCTTGCCTCCATTACCGCCTCCTTGTGTGTGGGTTTTGGTGTGCCTCCCCAACTTTGGATCTCCATCCTCTCTCTCGTTGAGTTTTTGGCTTTCCATGAACCCTTCCCTTGCTCTCTTTGGCTTCCCCTTGCTGATTATCCTCTTGTTCATCTCCCCATCCTTACCCTCTTCGCCTCTTCGCCTCTTCGCGTTCGTCCGGATCTGGTGCTGTCCGGATGTGGCCTCCGCAGCCTCTTCCTTCTCCGACGAGCTATCACGGCTCTCACAGATAAGTGTTTCTTCTCCCTTTCTGTTTTTGATTTCTTCGTTTTTGCTCTCGCTTGGCTGCTGGTGTGGTGCGGGTGTGCTCTTTCTTGCTTCTCGCGTGTTTCTGTGGCTTGCCTTTCTTGTGCTTGTTGGCTTCTGTGCTTTTGTCGCCCCTTTCATTGCTTCTGGCTTGGATCTATTTGCATCTTTCAAGTTGTCTCTGCTAAATCCTTACATCTTACCACTTGGCTTTTTTCTGAATGTTATTACGCTTATTTTTGTTCTTCTACGTGCCATGTTTTGCTTCTTGTTTCTACCGTTGCAACTTTTCCCTATGCCTCTCTGATTGCTCTTCCAATTCGTGCTTTTGGTTGTATGCTTGATTTGGTTCCTCGTTGTTGGGATCCTTTTGACCATTTTTATGTGCTCATCTACTGCATACGCTTTCATTCAGCCTTCCTTCCTCTTGCTTGGATCTTTCTTCTCTATGCTGCCTGCACTCTCTTTGCTTTGACGTGTTTTGCTCTGAGTGTCTTCTTGGATCTCTTGTTTCCCTTAATTTTTCATCTCTGTTACCTCTTGTACCATTTCTCCTTTGTTATGAACTTCCTTGCTGCTTTGTATATTCTCTGCACCTTTATTTTTGGTACCTTGCTTCTGTCGTCTGGTTTTTGGTGGTTGCAGGTGCTTCATGTCTCTTCCCCTTCTGATGAACAATTACTGGATTGGCATGTTGGACTTTCTTTTATGAAGTTCCTGCCTTTGCGGTTACTTGTGGTGGGTAAGGTTTTTCCTTCTACCCTTCCTCCAAAACTTATCACCCTTTGGGTGATTGAAAACTTTCTTGACCACTTTGTCCTTGTGACAATGAAAACTGATACTATAAATTATACAACACTGCCTCTTGATCTCTGTGAAACCTGGTATGACATATCCCTTGTGACTACTGCCAGCTCTATGACCATTATGCATCATCTTATGGGTAAGACTTCTGCTATTGTACTGATCCTCTATTTGAGTCCATTACATCTCTTAATTGGTTGCCTGAATCTTGCATATCTGAAGCTTTACTTGATGATATGGAACCTTACCTATTACTCCTTACCTGCCTTCTGGGGGGTAGGGGATCAAGTGCTCCCTTGTTGTCTTTCTTGTGAGGACTTCTGGGTTGAGGTGTTGATTCCCTGCAGGTCCTATGTCTCCATCTTTGCATATGCAACTTATTCTCCTTTGCAATTGGGTTTGATGTTGTTTGCCTATAGACTTGGGCTCCCTCACTTGAGTGTGGTTGTAGCTCTGTCTGTATCAATATGTTCATCCCATTCCAAGTCGAATGATGAAAAATGGGTGCCCTTGGTTGATCATGGGTTCCTTCTGAGACTTTATCAAATTTCATATGAATCTTGTTCTTGCCAACTTCACTTACACTTGTTCTTGGTTGTACTTCGAATGCCTGCTCATTATACCAATTTAAATGGATCCATCTCACCTGTTCATAAGTGTTTTTTGCCACCTTGCCCACAACAGAAGCACCATTCTCACTCCACCAATTGCATTCATACTCAAACTACTTACCCATTAATTCACAACTACACCAACTCACAGGTTAGATTGACTGCTCCATTTCATCTTCATATGCTCCATCTTCATGATCCAATCAATGAATCTCTTTTCAGTAATCATAATTTTTGGAATCCTATAAGTTTTCAATCTCATTTGATTACCAATTTAAAGTATCATTTCAACCTGCGCATACTTCATTTTCAATTGTTGATTGTTGTTATATTTACCCAATATGATCAATTCCATTCTATGATTCCATATCACCTACCTCTTTTACAAATCAGTTTTGACAGATTTTACTATTTGATTTCATATTTCTGCTTCCTTCGTTGTTATGAAAACTCCTCTGCCTATGATTCATTGAGTTGGTGGTCCTTACATGGACCCTTTTTTGTAAGTCTTTATGCTCAGTTCTCATCTTTTGTACCACAAGTTCTATGTTTGCATCATCTGGGTGCTGTTTCCTCAGCACTGTTATGTAAAATATTATCAACATTTATTGCCAGTTTGACTACTCTTTCTTCCATTGATTATATGACTACTACTATTATTCTTGCACTTCAATGTCAATTTACCACCTCTGTGTCCATATACAGCTTCTCCTTTATCTATTGCAGGTGCATCTGTTGTGCTCTTCAGTTCTTTTATCTCTTCATGATGAACCTGCAAGTATACTCCAATCTGTTTCTGCCAGTTATGCTGCCATTCAGACCTACCACCTTCTTTTGTGCCATCTGCATTATCTGCTTGTTGTGTACAAACATTGTTATGAATACTATGCCTAGAATGAATTATTGGTTGTATGGTTGCGGGCTGTATGTTAGCCGCCTGTACTCCCTTTCTTTACTCAAACTTGTGCTCCAAAACTTCTATATCTGTACCCTTATGATTCAATGTTGGTTTTGTGTGTTGCTTGTTTTCAAATATGGCTCTTTTATATATCATCTTATGATATTTGGCAACAGGCAAATCACCTTGCATCTTACCTATAACAGGGACCTCTTTTTGCAGTTCTTATGCTATGGGTACCATGTACCATTTTCCTTTGAAAGAGGATCGAATTTACAGTCATCATTACTCTATTTATAGCTCAAACACATATGCAAAAAGTATATTCATAATGTCCTATTATGCTATACCAACTCTAAATACAATCTTTTATGACCGTTCGTATATAAAATCGTTATTATGACCTGTGCCTATTGGAATGTTCGGGGTATTAGGAGGGCCAATTTCTGGGACGAAATTGCCTTCCTACGAAAACTTCACAAGTTACAATTTTTATGTTTAGCAGAAACTAAAACTGAAATGCATCCTTCTGATGCTATCATCAGAAAAATTGGTTTCCACCAATGTATCTCCTCTCCCGCAATTGGTACTAAAGGTGGTATTGCCCTCTTTATTTACCAAACAGATTTCACTCGTTCGTGTCACCTTGCTCTTCAAACAACAAACGTTATTATAATGCACGTTAATGATCCTGTCCATCCATACCTCTTAATTTTTGTTTATGCGCCTGCTCGTGAGGAAAATAAGCCTCTCTTCTGGGATTGGCTTGAACAAACTATTGCAACTTACCATCTTCCGTTCCTTTTGATTGGAGACCTAAATGAGATTGACTGTACTTCTGATAAATTTGGGGGCTCCTTACCACTTCCTAATAGATTTAACCGTCTCCGAACCTTTCAAAATAACCAAGGAGCTATCAATACAAGGTTCTCTGGGTTTCCCTTTACTTGGAGAAAAAACACTACGTCTACGGATAACACATTTGAGCGTCTTGATCGGGTCCTTATTCACCAAGACCTCACGACAATCTTTCCTTTATTACAAATCCATCACCACCCATTCACCACCTCGGACCACTGCCTAATCTCGTTCAACTTAAATGTTAAAAAGAAATTTATTAAATACCCTTTCAGATTTGAAAATGCGTGGACCACTAACCCTGCCTATGCAAAATTGGTGGATAAAGTTTGGAAATATAAACTTACGGGTTCTTTTATGTTCAAAATCTATATGAAAATGCAATTACTCAAAAAATATTCCAAAGCTTGGGCTAAGCAACATATAAACAATAATTTCGAACAGTTAAAAATTGCGGAACAACAGTTACTCCGTCTACAAAATGAACTCTTATTAACACCTCAAAATACGATTATCATTACCAAACTACAACAACACCTCAATAAGTACAATGCTTTAATGGATTTTCACCATAAATTTTGGCAACAACGGGCTAAAACAAACCATCTGATTAATGTTGACAAAAATACAAAGTACTTCCAAACAATTTCGAAAATAAGAAGATTCAAACAAAATATAGTTTCTTTCCAGACTCATGATGGTCTTGTTGTTTCGGATCATGCCTCCATTTCAGCAAATATCACGTCGGAGCTAGCCTCGAGATTCCAAAGTTCATCTGCTTTACTCATTAGTAATGATGACTTACAAGTCATCCCTACAATTGTAAGCCCAATTGACAACATTTCCCTTGCTAAGGCACCAACTCCTTCGGAAATCAAGTTATCAGTTTTTGATCTGGCCTTAAATAAAACACCAGGTCCTGATGGATTTACTGCTGAATTTTTCCAACACTATTGGCCCTCGGTTGGTCAGTCTGTCATTCGTGCAGTCACAGCTTTCTTCCATTCGGGTTCAATGTTAACTGCTGCAAATAAAACATTTATCACATTAATCCCAAAAAACGATGCCCCAATATCAATTAACCATTTTCGTCCTATCAGCCTCTGCAACACCATTTATAAAGTAATAACTAAACTTCTATCAAATAGAATTCAACATATCCTTCCAACTATAATTCATCCCTTACAAAGTGCTTTTGTGAAAGGACGCCTCATTCAAGATAACATACTTATAGCTCATGAAATCTTCCATTCCTTTCACAAAAAGAAAAAAGGCCGCCTCGGATGGATGGCTATCAAACTAGACCTCGAAAAAGCATACGACAAAATTAACTGGGAATTTATTCGGCTTATCATGCAAAAGTTTGGTTTTCATCCTAGATGGATCCAACTTGTTATGACCTGTATCACGACTTCCTCTACGTCTGTCCTCGTCAACAATGAACCTGGTACAGAATTCCTCCCTCGATGTGGTATTCGTCAGGGAGATCCAATGTCACCATTTATCTTTGTCCTATGTATGGAGTATCTTTCAAGAACTTTGCAAATTGAATCTTCATCTTCCCCTAACCGTGTTGGTATTCAATTAACTAAGAATGGTACCAAGTTACCTTTTCTTAGCTTTGCGGACGATACAATAATCTTTGCTGACGCAACTATCCAGAATATGGAATATATTAGAAACACACTCGATAAATTCACATCAATCTCTGGATTGGCAATCAATTACCATAAAAGCTCAATTCAGACTTCGGCAAATATCTCTCAAACTACTTCGACTGCTTTGGCTAGTATTATTAACATACAAGTTACAACTTCGATGGAAAAATATCTTGGGATCCCGATTCTCAAAGGACGAGTTCAAAACTCTATGTTCAATGATACTATCTCTAACCTTAAAAAACAATTATCTCATTGGAAAGCAAATTCAATTTCGCAGGCAGGGCGGGTGGTTCTCATCCAGTCTTGTCTCTTAAGTAAAGTTAACTATCTTATGCAGAGTTTCTTGTTACCTCAGGGTATTCACAAACAAATTGATAGTGTCTGTAAAGCCTTTTTTTGGAACAAATTTATCCCTAATCACCATCCGCTTCTCAGTTGGGATAAGATTTGTTCACCGAAGCATGAAGGGGGTTTAGGGCTCCGTTCGGCTGAAAACATCAACCTCTCACTTCAGATGAAGCTTCTGTGGAAATTAGTAACTCAACCCTCCAATGTGTGGGTGAAAGTTATTACAGAAAAATACTTAAAAACAGACTCAATCTTCGATTACCAAAAGAAAAATTGTTCTTGGCAGTTTGGCCGTCTTCTCAATATTAGAGATTCTTTCTCCAAAGGTCTTAGGTGGAGTGTTGGAAATGGTTCTACTATTAACTTCTGGAAGGACCCTTGGGTTCCCGATATTCACCTATTGCCTTTTCTTGACTCAGCCGACCCTAATCTGAGAGTTGCAAACTTCATCCTACCAGATCGCTCTTGGAATGTTGCGTCCCTCTTACAATTGTTACCACTACAGATTGTTGATATCATTGCCACAATTAGAATACCATTTACAAATCAGCCCGACAAACTAATTTGGCTTCCGTCTTCTGACGGGGAATTTTCTGTTCAATCGGCAACTTCGATAATAAACAACAACACGATGGCTCATAATGATGATTGTTCTTGGATTTGGAAAACAAATCTACCTCCCAAAGTTAAGAATTTTCTCTGGAAGGCAACTTCGGATTGTCTTCCTACCACAGACCGGATTAACAGATTCCATAACTCTGTTCCAGATCTTTGTTCTCTCTATGAGCTACAAAATGAAAATCTTAACCATCTATTCTTCGAGTGTCCCTTTACCAAAAACATGATCACAAAATTAGGTAATCTACTAAATCATAAATTTACCATTGCCACAAATGACACATTCCACAATAACATTAAGAATACCTTAGCAAATAAAAAATTTAATAACCAACTCTGCTTCCTCTGGTGGTTCCTCTGGGCCCATAGGAATGCTAAAATCTTTGACCCAGCAAGGATCAACCCAAAAAAATTGCCTTTTCAACTAGCCTTTTCAGGTGCGCTTGAATGGGAGAGTATAAACAACCCAGTTAGGAAAATTTATAGCGGCACATCCAAAAGGAAAAATAACTCCATTTGGAAGAAACCACCATGTCAATGGTCTAAACTAAATTTTGATGCGTCCAGATTAAACAATGGTACTACTCACGCTGGCTTCATCCTACGAAAATATAATGGCATCATTCAGTCCCTTGGTCGCCAACAACTACCACCTATGTCAATAGTCCAGGCTGAAGCATCTGCTCTCCTATACGCCCTTAGAAATATTGACTGCTCAAACATACACAATTTAATCATTGAAGGAGATAACCTGACTGTTATTAATTCATTAAGACGTCAATGGAAAGTCCCTTGGGAAATACATTCAATTATAACTGATATTAGAAATACAATTGCAAATATCCCCTGTGTGTTATTTTATCATTGTTTCAGGGAATCCAACGCGGCTGCTGATTTCCTTGCAAGAAGACCAGTCAACATTCAAAATCTTAATGCAGCCATCCAGCTTTCATCTTCGTCTCATTCCTTTTCTAATTCTTTTGTAACTCAGTCAAGGGGTTTGTTGAGTCAACAACCCTTGCTGTTTGATTTTTTAAAGATCGTCCGTCGTGATGATTTAGGCTATCCTTGTAATAGATAGGTGGCCTTATTTTGGCTTGTTCGAGCTAGTAGCTCCTCAATCAAAAAAAATAAAGCTATGTAAAAAGCTGATTTGGAATCATTGTTTGGGTGAGTTGATGTGGACGTTGTGAGTTTGTTAAGAATTGCATTTTATAAGTACATATAGGTATGTGAATAATTTTATTTCCATTAGTAAACCGTGTCGCTGATGAATTTATAAATAAGAATATTTGTCTATTGGGACTTGGGCCTTTGGCCCGTCCATCGGACGGGCTCAGCCCGCTAGTTTACATGTAAAGTTGTAATTTGTTAGCATTAAATGTCTTGAAATGAATTCCTTTGAATTGAGCTCTATTATATTCAATCTAATATGTTGTTATTATTATTATTATCAATTATTATAAATGTTTACATAAAGTTGGATGGGAGTCTAGAAACAAGTTGGGCCCCCACACCCTTTTGAATGCAAAAACTCAATCTATGAAAAATAAAAGCACCACTCTTAGCATTGTTCGAGTGACTAATAGAAAGAGACTTGATACGCAAAAGTGTGTCCACAACCTCCTTGTTCAATTACCCAAATGTAGAGAAACAAAAAGGGATAAATTTGTAATCGTGCTCCTCATTTTTGGACTCAGACTTCTTCCTTTTCTTCTCCACGGCATTGTGCAAGGCCAACCTAGGTGCTCAAGAACTCACTCCCGCAATAGCAAAGGGAGATACTTCTAGTCACATCCACACAAAAATCTTTACCCTGATGCAATTAAAGAGTATAATGAGGTTTATTGTTATTATTATCATTATTGTTATTATTAATTTATAATACAATATTTATTATTTTTATTATTATCATTATTATTTCAATCTATATATTATCACAATAAATTTATATTGATAAGTACGTAAATGCATATTAAATATTATCTTATTGAATAATTTTTCGGCTAAATGAAGCCACCTAAAAAAGAAAGATTTTATTTGCTTATTTTATAATAATTCATTTTCATATTATTAGTTTAGACTATATATGTTATTAAATTAAATTATACGGAGTATTATATGCATTATAAATTTTATTTAATGGAAATTATTTTTATGATAATGATTTGGATTTTTCTTATTAAAAATTGAATGCTATATCATAAACAGATTATAAGATTCTTTTTGCAACTTCTTTATTACGTTAGTTTTTGGATAACAAATGTCATTATTATAATTGAAAACTTATACATTAAGGATATAGTTTTTTATATTCAGGGATTTAAAATCTTAATCATACAAAAATTAATACGATAATAAGTCATTCCAACTTTTTAACTAAGATGATATAATATTTGAATATACAAAACAAACGAAACTATAGATATAAACAATAATCATATAAAACTGCCAAAATAGTACTGAACAACCGTCCCGAGCAATGCCGTGAGTAGATGTCTGTTGGAGCTAAAATTCGCACACTAGAATTGTTCGAATTTAGCCTTAATCGGGCTTTTGAATCAAGAACGTCATTTCGATTATAGAGCTTTTGTTTATGGACAATGGTAGCTAATACTAATGCATAATGCTTTTACAAAATACAAATCTGCCTCTTATTCTCTCAGATTCCTTGATCATAGGCCATTTCTCTCTCTTCTTCTAACCGTCTGGATCACGATGTCTAGCCATTTATCACGTTTTTCCTCCTAGGCTGAGCCTTCCAACTGCTGGCGATACCTTCTTTGGACTTCCCCTTGCTGGTTCCTTCTTGGGCCGCTTCCAATTTGGGCCGTTTTTCCATGGTCCAACAATGTCTAGTTAATCAGTACGTCTGTTGTTGTGTAGAGATCAAATTGATTGAGGTTTGAGCAAAAAAATTGCCTATGGAGAATTGATGACACCTTGTCCGACTCCGCTGCGTGTCCAAGCCATGACGAACCTTGATCGACGATCCCATCTTTGCGCGTTCAAAAAAAGGTTTGCGACGAAAGCCATGCCGTCTCTTGGTAGTCCAAAAAACAAGCAGAGGACGAGAATACTTTTTGGAGGTTGGTTGTTGCACTTGCAACTTGCAAGCATACATGAGTTGAACAAATTTGTAAGGGAAAGTACTGAAAGTACGTACAGAATTAAAGAAAGTGGGGCACTGTCTACCAAAGAAAAGAAAGTGGGGCACTTTCCATAAATAATGGGAAGCATAAGGCTGACTTTGTAATTAGTTATCACATGCATCTGTTTGCACCACGTGGCATGTGCTACGTGTCTCTTTCTCTCTTTGCCACGCTCGTCTTTCCAATCTTCCTCTCATTTCTTTCATCTTTTTTTTTTCCCTCTTTTTTTTACCGTTTATTTTTATATATTTGGATTCAATCCTTTTATACGCAAGATGTAGTGATTGTACTTGTATCAATGCATGTAGCTTGGTACAAAGTATATAGGCAATATTAATCGAGTGGGACGATACTTGGGAGCTACGTAAGTACACAAATGGGTGCATATCATTGTCATTGATTTTCATTATCATTCCAACAATGCATGTGAAGGAGGTTTTACAAAGAAAATGAGGTTCTTATTAATCCTTATCTTCTTCTTTCTGTAATTGCCTATAATCCTTATCCATCATCGGACCCCTTGGCCTATAAAACTCGTGCCCTACCCTTCACAATCAAATCCATGTAATTTTTGCATCAATGAAATCATATAGATGTACATCATCAATTTATTTATTTATTTATTTTGATAAGGAAAAGAGTTAAGATGTCAATTAATTTATCAATTTATTTTGATAAGGAAAGGAGCTAAGAGTTAGATTTCTTCCCTAATCGAAAAGAGGGCATTCTAAAGCATATAGATAAGTTTTTAAAACTAGGACACGGGACAAAATAAGATGAAATGAATCCTGTTAATCTAGACCATAGTATAGTTACGTTAGCTTTTCACAAAACATGAGAGATGTTCTAAATTCAAAATTTACCAATCAAGTAGATCAATCTCACAAGAATGGTACGTCATCGTCACATAAATCTCAATTTAAATTCATATATATTTACCATTATTCAAGAATTGATTATGACAAAAGAAGTACGTGGCTTATATATGATGTGCACGTCTAGTGGCTACGATGATCCTCTAAGACTTAGAACATCCACACTAGAGAAATTGTAAGGATTTCTTAACCAAATAAGGAAAAAAATAAAATAAAAGAAATCTGACAAGATCATAGACCAATAAGAAGAGATGGACGAGGAGAGTGACATCCTCGTTGGTCTAGTGGAGATCCAACAACGTGACTTATGGGAATAAAACCTACTCACTCTTTTTTCTAGTTCTAATCACGGCTCTTTCTCGATCATGGCGGGTCTTTGGCCATAAATCACGGGCTCTCCGTTTCATGCAATTTGCACTAAACCCATGCACATGATAAAGCCAATTGATTACCTTAGTTAACAAGGATGTGGAAATGTGATCTGAACTGAGTCAAACCAAACCAAAAAAACCTTGCCTCGGTTCAAATTTGTGGTGCACCGGTCTGGTCTATGGGTCCAAATTTGATCGTTAGTGAGGCTTTTGAACTTTCCTCAACACTATGAAGAAATTGATTAAGAGGGCTCAAAATAAAGTCATGGTCGAGAATATAGTAACACTGATAAGTAGGATTAAGTATTGGTTCAAATAAGAAATGAAAATCGAAAATAGATTTTAGGTAGACGTAAACTTTCAACTGAATGAGTTCGGACGGGGTTCAATTCAAGATAAATATGGGCTTGCTATACTTGTTCCATGAAAGTACTTTTTCAACAAAAGTATATTTTTTTTTACCTCGATGCCGAACAATTAAGCCGAATCAATTCGGTCGGTTCGATTCAAGATAAATATAATGTTTTCTTTTGAAAAGTAAATAGAAAACAATTAAACCGAACCGAAATTTGTCAAATTGTTAAACCTAAATCCAAACTAAGGCTCTGTTCAGCAAGCTAGGTAGCGGAGAGCGGAAAGAAGGAAAACGCTGGCGAAATTCGGTTTCCTTAATGGTACATGAATGCTACTTTTTGGAGGATTCCACCCCTGCTGACGGAACACGCTAGTCATCATCTTGCTAGCGCCGAATAGAGCCTAGTATCAATTTCTGTTCCACTTTATCAAATTTTGGACGTAAACCAAACAACCCCTCCCCCAATTAGTGCAATTAGATGAGTCATTACAATCTAATACAATAATGATACAATGAAGCGTTACTTATGGGGAGCGTAGTACCAAATTTGGGATCCAAATCCTCCGTCCCGCAAACACGTCCCCTCGCACGTCCCAATGATCCCCATTGGTCGAAAGCTCAAAATTACACTTTTTTTTGTGTTTTTAAAGTCAAAAAGTGAGCTTTCGACCAATGGGGATCAAGGGGACGTGCGAGGGGACGTGTTTGCGGGACCGAGGATTTGAATCCCCAAATTTGGGGCAATCTATACAACAATTTACTCCTTTAGGTAGGCAAGAGGCCCCACCAAAATCCTCCTCCTTCCATGTTTCCCCACCTTCTTCTTAAACTAAACCCACCTTCTCCACTCCCCACAAACCAAAACCCATCACACAACACCAAACAAAAAACCCACCATGAACAAGATTCTTCATCACCTCTCATCACTACTATTCCTCCCACTATTACTTCTCCAATCCACACACCCATCACCCGTCCGAGGAGGATTCATAACAACCAGAGAAACCCATTTCATCCTCAACGGCTCCCCGTTCTACGCCCATGGCTTCAACGCTTACTGGCTAATGTACGCCGCCTCCGATCCTTCCCAGCGCCACCTGGTCTCCAACGCCTTCAGAGAGGCCTCCTCCCATGGCCTCTCCGTTGCAAGAACTTGGGCTTTCAGCGATGGTGGCTACAGGGCTCTCCAGAACTCCCCTGGCTCCTACAATGAGCAGACCTTTCAGGTCCCAAATTCCATCCCTTTCTTTCTCATGTTTTCAATTCTTTTTGACAAATTGATGATCTGGGTAGGGAATTGTGGTGTTTTTCTGTGGTGGGTTGGTTTTTTTATTCTGTTTTGTTGGGAAAGATTTGAACTTTTGCTGGGTGGTGGGTTGGTTTTTTTTATTCTGTTGCATAATGTTTTCAATTTTTTGACAAATTGATGATCTGGGTAGGGAATTGTGGGGGTTTTGGGTGGTGGGTTGGTTTTTAAATTCTGTTTTGTTGGGAAAGATTTGAACTTTTTGCTACTCTTGTGGGTTTGGTTAGGGTTTGGATTTTGTTGTGTCTGAAGCTGGAAAGTATGGGATCAAGCTGATTCTGAGCTTTGTGAACAACTATGAGAAGAAGCAGTATGTGGAGTGGGGTAGAAGCCATGGTCAATCTCTTTCTTCTGAGGATGATTTCTTCACTAACCCTCTTGTTATGTTGTTCTAAGCTGAAAACTTGGCTGTCAAGCCATGAAAACAAAGCAGAGAGAGAGAGCTGTGGAAAAAGAGCTAGCTTTGATTTCAGTGTTTTGAAAACGGTCACTACAAAAGAGCTCAAAGAGAGACTAAATAGTCATGCCACTAGGGCTTACAAAACGTAGCAAAAGGAAAGCTGAAGTGGACCAAGCCCAAAGACAAAACAATAAGGCCCAATACTAATATCCCCCCTCAAGATGGAGACGTATCCCGCAGTCCCATCTTGGAGAAAACCGAGCGTAGTTGTGTACCAGGAAGGGCTTTGGTCAGAAAGTCTGCCAGCTGCGTATGAGTAGAACAATGCTCCAAAGATATCAAGCCTTCAAGAAGCTTTTCTCTAGCGAAATGACAATCAAGCTCGATGTGCTTCGTTCTTTCGTGGAACACCGGATTTTTGGCTATGTAGATTGCTGCCTGGTTATCACACTTGATGGGTATAGGGACGATGTCGGGCACTCCAAGTTCATTGATTAATCGACTCAACCAAGCAAGCTCTGCGCACACTCTTCGGAGAGATCGATATTCTGCCTCTGTTGATGACAAAGACACACTTTGTTGTTTCTTTGACTTCCAGGAGATCAAGTTGCCTCCGAAAAACACGAGGAATCCACTGACTGACTTGCGTGAATGTGGGCATGTGGCCCAATCGGCATCACAAAAGGCTTGCATCTTGAACTCCGGTAGATTGTTGAAGAGGAGGGCCTTGGTTTGTGTCCCTTTTAGATAGGATAGGACGTGATAAGCGGCATCCAGGTGTGGTTTTCTTGGGGCTTGATTGAACTGACTCAGCACTTGGACAGTGAATGCTATGTCGGGACGAGTGTTGACCAGGAAGTTGAGCTTCCCAATGAGTTTTCGATACAAGGTTGCATCCGGTAGAAGCTCACCGTCTGTTGGAAGAAGCTTTAGGCCTGGGTTTAATGGACTCGCTGCTGTAAAGTGAGAGCTCAAAGGAAAATCGTGAAGCAACTCTGAGATGAATTTTCTTTGAGTCATGAGCATTCCGTGAGAAGTTGATATGAATTCGATCCCCAAGAAGAAACTCAGCAGACCGAGATCTTTTATGCGAAATGATCTATGGAGATGCTCTTTTAAGGAAGCTATTTCTGGCAAATCATCCCCTGTTACAAGGACATCATCCACATATACTCCCACAAACACAATTGAGCTGGCTGTTTTCTTGTAGAAAAGGGAATAATCATTCATCGACTGAACATAACCACGAGCCTTTAGGGAAGAGGACAGCTTAGCGTACCATTGCCTGGAGGCTTGTTTGAGTCCGTAAAGGGATTTCTTTAAGCGACAGACCAACGAGGGATCATCAACATTTAAACCTGGTGGCACCTTCATGTACACTTCCTCATGCAAGTCTCCATGCAAAAATGCGTTGTTTACATCTAGCTGAAAAACGGGCCATTCTCTCTTGAGTGCAACTGATATGAGTGTTCTCACGGTCGTCATCTTGATTACCGGGGAAAACGTCTCATTATAGTCTACTCCTTCTCTTTGTGTGAAGCCCCTCACAACTAGTCTCGCTTTGTACCTCTCTATAGCCCCATCTGCTCTCCTTTTAACCTTATAGACCCATTTACAACTTATGGCTTTCTTCTTCTCAGGCAGCTTGACAACTTCCCATGTGTTGTTGTTTTGTAGGGCCTCAAATTCATCCATCATAGCAGTTTGCCAGACGTCATGCTTGCTAGCTTCTTCATAGGAATATGGCTCATGTTCTGGCCTGAAGTCTGAATTTGTAGTGCATTCCGGAAAAACAACAGTGGATGTCAAAGTGTGACCACAAAATGCCTCTGCATTAGTCGCCGTTGAACAGACATAATCAGCCAAGCGTGATGGAGGGCGGTGTTCACGACCCGATCGCCTGACCTGTACATCAGCCACTTCTTCTGATCTCTGAGGTTCCATTTCCTGATGTTCTACCACTGGCTCTTGAGTGAAAAACTCATCATCATCATCACATTCCAATGAAGGTGCAGGGAATAAGGACATAGAAGGGGCTTGAAACTCCGGGTTGTGATACGGAAAAATGTTTTCATGAAACACAACATCTCTGGAAAGAATGATTTTATGGCTTTCAAGGTCAAAAACCTTGTAAGCTTTCTTTCCATATGGGTATCCTAAGAAAATGCAGGGTGTAGCTCTTGCCTGAAATTTGTCCCTCCCTTGTTTTAAGGTAGAAACAAAACAAAGACACCCAAAACTCCTCATGTGATCGTAGTTTGGCAGCTTGTGATGGATGATCTCAAAGGGGCTCTTGTTTCTGAGAAGCTTATATGGAAGTCGGTTCAGGATGTAGGCTGTTGTCAACACACTCTCCCCCCAGAATTTAAGAGGTAACTTGGCCTGGAACATGAGTGACCTTGCCACCTCAAGTATGTGTCTATGCTTCCTCTCGACAATGCCGTTCTGTTGCGGTGTGGCAACGCAAGAAGTCTGGTGCAAGATTCCTTGGGAGCTTAGAAATTCAGAAGTCTCTTTTGATGTTCCTAGCTCCAAGGCATTATCAGATCTCAAAGTCTGCACTGATTTACCAAATTGCCTTTCCACCATAGCAATAAAGCTCTTAAGGAGGCTGAATGCATTGCTTTTTGCCGAGAGAAGATGAACCCAAATAGCTCTGGAAAAATCATCCACTATGGTGATGAAGTACCTATACCCGTTGTAAGTTGCGGTGTGGTATGGGCCCCACAAATCCACATGAATGAGCTGAAACGGATATGATGAGGAGATCTCACTTGTAGGGAAGGGCAATCTTGTTTGTCTAGACTTGGCACAGATTGTGCAAGCCAAAGGGCTTTTATTTGTAGGAAGTTTCTGAGCAAAGGGTAAAGTCTGAAGTTTGTAATAGGGCAGATGACCCATCCTAGCATGCCACAGCTGAAGCCCAACATAGCTAGAGAAGAAGTCGCTCGCCGCTTTATTCTCCTCAACTTGTTTGTGTTCCCGTTGAGGTTTGGGAACTAGAAAGTAGAGGTCATGGTCAGCCTCACCAACCTCCACAGGCTTCCCCATGGAAGGAGCCTGCAATAAACATTTTGAAGCTGTAAATACAACACTGCAGTGAAGGTCCTTTGCAAGTTTCGCCACAGAAATCAGATTACACTTAAATGCAGGCACAAACAACACGTCTTGCAACAACAAATCAGGTAAAATTCGAACAGAACCAGCAACTTCCACTACAGCAGTAGCTTGATTCGGCAAGGAAATCACAAAGGGTTTGGACAGCTTGTGTCGTTTTTCAAGCAATCTTGCATCACAACACATATGACAGCTTGCACCACTATCTATAATCCAAGTAGTTCCATGAAATAACTTGGAAGAAAGTGTGGTACCTGCGAAGCCAGCGAAGTCGTCATGCGAGGTGCCTTTCCCCTTGGAACTACTAGCTTCCAAGAGACTTAATAGCTTGGCGATCTGTTCTTCATTCAGTTCTTTTGCGCTGCCTTTATCATTAGAATTTTGAGCCTGTGCATTTCCTGCAAACTTTTCGTTTGATCCCTTTTTCTTCTTGCCTTCCCTATAATTGGGCGGAAACCCAATAAGAAAGTAACACTTATCCACATTGTGGTTAGTCTTTTTGCAGTTGGTGCAGTATAACCCCTTCTTATCATCATTCCCCTTCTGAGAACCTCCACCAACTTGCACGTTCCTGGTGCTCGCATTCATGGATGCCGACTCGCTGAAAATCTGCGAACTGTTTTGAACCTCTCGTTGTATTTCATCTTGCATAACCAGTCCATAGGCAACGTTTATATCCGGGAGAGGTCTCATCATCAAAATTGTCCCCCTCACAGTTGTATAACGCTCATTAAGCCCCATTAGAAAATCGATGAGCCGTTTATCCTCTTCATGCTTCACTATTGCCTTGACCGAGCCACATGTGCACTTAGGATATTGTTGAACACTGTCTAACTCATCCCAAAGAGCTCTCAGTTTTGTAAAATATGTTGAAACAGCATCCGAACCTTGTGTAACGGAATGAAGTTCTTTCCTGACAGAGTATAGCTGAGCACCGCTTACCTGGCTGTAGCGCGCGACCAGCTCCTCCCAGATATCATGTGCAGTGTCGATGTAGAGCACGCTGCGTCGAATCTCTGGACTCAGCGCATTGAGAATCCATGACTTGACCATGTCGTTGCACCTAATCCATCGCCTCTGCTTCGAGTCTACTGTCGTCGGCTTCTTGTAGCTGCCATCTATGAAGCAAGTTTTGTTCTTGGCTGAGAGGGATGTTTTCATGGAAATCCTCCACTCTCCAAACCCGGTACCATCAAATGTCTGTGAAACCAAGTTGAGACCGGGGTTATCATTTGAAGCAAGGAACAAAGGGTCGTTGTTGTCCTGAATTTCTGTGGCTGCATCATTTGCCATTTTTATGGGTTTTTGGAGTCAAAATCGTAAAGGAATGATTTTGACACCTAATGTTGAAGGAAGGGAGATGAGCAAAGGTTTTTAGCTTGGATCAAAAGTTGTGCTCTGATACCATGTTGTTCTAAGCTGAAAACTTGGCTGTCAAGCCATGAAAACAAAGCAGAGAGAGAGAGCTGTGGAAAAAGAGCTAGCTTTGATTTCAGTGTTTTGAAAACGGTCACTACAAAAGAGCTCAAAGAGAGACTAAATAGTCATGCCACTAGGGCTTACAAAACGTAGCAAAAGGAAAGCTGAAGTGGACCAAGCCCAAAGACAAAACAATAAGGCCCAATACTAATATGTTAAGGGCTTCTACAAGGACCATATCAGGGTGAATTTTCATTCTCATGTCTGATTTTGTGATTTTTGAGTAATGGGTATTTGTTTGTGTTTTGGGTATTTAGATATGATTATGTTTTCAGACTGTTGTCAACAGAAGAAACACCATAACTGGAGTGGCTTACAAGAGTGATCCAACAATCATGTCTTGGGAGCTTATGAATGAGCCCAGGTGCCAATCTGACCCATCTGGCAGAACTATTCAGGTATCAAATTGCTTAGTTTCTTGCAAGATTTGTTGTGTTACTTTGCTGTGGAGTATGAACTAATTTGGTTGATGGTTTTGGGGCAACAGGCTTGGATAACAGAAATGGCAGCTCATGTGAAATCATTGGACTCCAATCATTTGTTGGAGGCTGGTCTTGAAGGCTTCTATGGGACTAGCTCCCCGCATAGAACGAGCCCGAATCCCGGTTTCAACATTGGAACCGACTTCATCGCCAACAATCAGATCCGTGGAATCGATTTCGCTACAATTCACTCCTATCCTGACCAATGGTAATTAAGCTGAACTAGACAAGTCTTTTAGATTAGCATCTATTCTTTTGTAACAGTTTGTTTGATCCCGCTTTGAGTTTACGGTTTTGAAAGAATCTTGATCGTCGGTGGTACATGTTTAAACACTGCAGGTTAACGAGCTCAGACGATCAATCTCAGCTCACATTTGTAAACAACTGGCTCGACACCCACATTGAGGACGCGCAAACCGTGCTGAAGAAGCCATTGCTCCTTGCAGAATTCGGGAAGTCGCAAAAAGACCCGGGCTACTCCACCATGAAAAGGGACCAACTCTTCACCGTCGTGTATGACAAAATCTATCAATCAGCAAAAAGTGGGGGACCGGCTGTCGGGGGCTTGTTCTGGCAGCTGCTAACTGAAGGCATGGATTCGTTCCGAGACGGGTACGAGGTAATCATGGGAGAGCCCTCGTCTACTACGAGCTTGATCACTCAGGAGTCTCGTAGGTTGCATCAGATCAGGACGATGTTTGCTAGAATGAGAGATGTTGAGCTTTGGAAGAGAGCAAGGGCGATTCGTAAGGCCGAGAATAAGCATGGGAAATGAAGGATAGTTTGAATTGTAGGTAATGTTTTGAGTTTGTGTACTGATAGTATAAGTTATGTGTGATCAGCATAGACTCACTTTCAGTGATGCATAGAGTTCTTCATCCAATCGTAGTTTGCTGTATAAAATTGCAAGGTTGCAAGGTTGGTTATTTATAGTAATATGAAGTTCCAAATCTCAATAAAAATACAAAAAAACAAAAACATACGTGCCAAAAAGATTCAGAAAAGAAAGGTATGTATGTGCGATATGTTTGTAACAAATAGATTTCTATGAGATACCTTACAAGCGCATCAGCTCGGGAAATTGCGGTCTCCCCTGTTGGCCATGGATCCTCTGCCTTCACTCAACCAAGTCGGTTCGATCCTCGTACGAGAAGACGAGGATCAGAACCCGTTGTTGAAGTTTCCAAAAGGGATGGTGGATGAAATCCTCGTGAGATTGTCCCTTAAGCCACTCTTGTTGTTCAAGAGCGTCTCGACTAGCTAGGTGCAAAGTCTTAGTCATGGATCCCGGATTCGCTCGAAAGTACTTGAAGCGAGCCAGCGATTCCCTGTCCAAGTCGTCACAGGCCGCCTTGTGCTATCACCTCCGGTTAGCAGGAGTTTCTACCAATTCCCCACGCTCATCATATTCAGTTATTCACCATCAGTTACTAATCTTCTATGAGCTCAGTTATAAATCAAGCTCAAGGATTTTGGCCTCTAGCAACGTGCTCATACTCTTTCAGCTTTATGCGTTCCATCACTTGTCTGGATCGTGCAGGCACGCCAAGTATGCTAACCTCGGCGTCTCCAACCCGCTCATCAATAAGGCTTTCAGTTTGCCTCTGTTGTACTATATTGCTATGAAACGAGATGCATTAGACCCAATACAATCCAAACCAAATAGATTTAGAGAGGTTTGATGTCGACTTGGCTTATTGGATTTGGATTCCACACGTCACGTTTACATCCCCTTATTTTGACCGGCCATAAGGTGTTTGTATCTACCTTACCACGGATGGTATGATCATCCTTAACACATCTGGCATGATTACTACTTTGGACCTCCAAACCATAAGGCGTCTGTATCTACACATCTGACAAATGAGAAACATTAATATTGGTTCAGCTATGAGTTGCGTATTAGTGGGCTTCAAAATTTCATCCATGGGCCAAACTTTTGTTAGAAGGGCATCTTGAATTGGACTGATGATGCAATTATGTGTCTAGCAACATCTTTGACCGGCCTGACCGATTGGGCCTTGGTTGGGTCAAGAAAGATCATGCCAAGTATGAATGTTTCTCATTTCAATCATTAAGATTCAGTGAAATGCTGCAAAATAGAGTGGTGTTGTTACGAGAGATCGAACGAGAACAATAAACAAGAACGACACACGGATTTACGTGGTTCGGTAACTGTGTGTGATTGAGATTCAAGGCACTTTTTTTTTTGGTCGAAAGATTCAAGGCACTTTAACAAGTGGTCTAGTGGCAATAATCTGGATTTGCTCGTGTGGCGAATTATAGACTGTGACAAGGTCACAAGGGAGAGTGGTTTTTAAGGCGAACGTGTCGGATTAGTACATTGTATGATTGTTGCTTGGTGAAGGGATGCAAGCAAGTGAGTGTGCTGGATACTTGGGATGTTGAAGCAATGAAGTTATGTTCTGTTAAATATTTGCAAAGGATAATTGGGTGATCGTAGTTGGTCTTTTGAGCGGGGAAGATGAATTTGTGGATATGTATGAGATTCAAATTTAATGATTTGTGATCTTGCGAGTAAATCTTAAAGGGTAATCTTGTAAGTAGATCCTAAAAACAATTATCACCGAATAAAACCTTGTTTCGGATAAAGATAACAAGTCACTCAATTTGATTGGGCAACGCTTATTACCCCTATGATAACGTTGTGCGACAAAACGCTTCCTCGCAACGTAATCGTGGCACTCGACTCCATTGTGTGCACTCATCCTTGGTTCGATATAAGGGTTTGGTTTTTATTTTATCTCTCAAATCTCCCAGTTTTTTCCCACCATTTCTTCCACAAAAACATACCTTGAAAATGCACTCAGTCTGTCGTGCCTTTTTGGCAATTTTGACCGACGGTTAATAGTGGTTTTTAACAGTTTAAAACAGTTGGGAACAAGGGGCTAGATTGGCCCATGAAGAGGCCTTCAAACGCTGGCCCAAAACTCTTCCAAAAGAGTCCAAAGGTCGCCAACCCAAAATGTCCAAGAGAAGCCCAATGTGCTAGCCCAAGAATTATCCAAGGAGGCAGCCCAACGTCTGGCCACATAACCGGATTTAGGTAAAACCGAGTCAAGGCGTAAGCTCATCTCATCTCCTTTGTATAGGAAGATCTTCGCATTGAGTGCTATGCTAGCGTAAAATGCGAAGTATCCCGGGGTCCGATTCATTCAAGCTGAGATTATGCCACGTGTCATATGGGTGTTGAACTGATTGTCAGGATTAGGTTTGAAAAAAAAAACATGGGTCCACAAGAGCAATCAAAGACTCGAAATAAGGTTTTGTCTACAATCCACCGCAAACCGATAATGAACCCCTACTCTTCTTATTATTAATCTTTTTTATAAAGTAATGGATTAGGGTCGTCATAAGCATTATTTTGGCTTGTTTAAAACATTCAAATGAGGTGAAAACTGGTTTAACTAACCAACTGTAAAGAGGAGAGAGCAAACCGAGTCCTAAAATCTCAAACTCAAGAGTAGTGTTCAACTAGTGAGCTCAAGCGCCCTACTCTTCTTATGACAAATTTTACCAATTATGTAATGCCTATTAATGGGTGAACAAACTAGCTTAAACTATAGGCTCGATCAAAGGCTAATTAAGCTGGTACTAAACTAACAAAAACTTACTTCGATTCTATGCATCCATGAGGATTTGACATACACTAAATTTAATTCTCAGCAAAGGCACGCTTAGGAATGAGCAAGGCGATGGTCGTGTATAGTAGTAATAAATACGAAGTTACTCTAATTTGGAACACCAAATAATGAAAGATTAGAATGTTTTATTGAATTTGTATGTATTGTTCGGTTTTACATATGGATGCTTTTATTATAATTACAAAAGAAGTGATATGATATACAGTAAATAAATAATGAAAGATTAGAATGTTTTAAGTATTCTAAAATACCTACTGCTACGTAGTAGTACGTACATGATTGCAGATGGAGATAACAATTTATAATGGTGGTATAAAATGCATGAGTGTTAGGTGGTTTACCCATTCACGTGAAACAGGGTGAAGTGATTCAACAGACTTTGGTTTTCATATAAAATGTACAGTGGCCACGTGTCAAGTGGGTGTTATTCGAATAGGTGGAGAAGACCTAGTCTACTCATGCGCCTACTGATACGACACCGTTTTCCCCTCACGTAAAACCATAAAATTATCCCTAACTGCTTGTACTTTACCGTACTTAAGCAGAGGGAACCAAACTAATTTTATAGTATTAACAGTTGGAGAATTTATCAAGTACAATCTACATAATATTACAAGTATGCAACCCTCTAGTTTTAAGTACTTTTCATATAAAATAACTACAGTATATATAGGTTTGGTTGAAATGTTTAAATTATAAAATACATGTTACGTTTGGTATTTCGTTATAAAAATATAATCAAAATATCATAGATGAATTCCTCTATGATTCATAGATGAATTTAGTTTCATATAAAACAGAAAAAATAAATAAATAATTATTATTTTATGTCTTCATGAGCAAAAGTTAATTTTTTTTGTTTCAGAAAAAGCTATGTGCAAATTCCAGTTTGAACCTATTATATATACTTTCTTCGAACTTAAGAGATTATCTTTTGTATTATATATTTTCGGATTTCTTCGAAATTTTGTTCATCTCCTCATCTTTCTATCCATATACTTTTCTAAATCAGGTAGTTTTATTATCCAACTTTATTATCAATTTTATAATTTTTCTCAACTTAATTATAAATTTATCTCTACCTAATATATAATATTTATCATATATTATCCAACTTCCATTTAATTTTTTTTTAATTTCTTTTGGTTGAATTTTTTTTACCTTTATTAAATTATTAAATTATTAAATTATATATATATATCCAATTTTATTTTTTAAATTTCTATCCAGGTTTTATCCAAAGTTTAGAGTTTTTTTTTTTTTTGCAAAAGTTTTAAAGTAGATGCCTCAAAATTTCAACGTATACTGTAGAGAAAGTCACATCTTCAATACGTACATAAGACCAAAAAAAAAGTAGAGAAAAGGAGTAAAGGAGATTTCTTTTCTCAGAAAAACTTTTTTCACATTTAATGCCTGCCTACCACAGCCATTATAAAACAGAAAACGGTGCTCAATTTCATTTTGCCTGCTCTCGAAAGCGATTGTAGTAGTAAATGTAACTCCAATCTTTCCCCATAATTTTCAAATCTCCGTTCTCCCGCCCTCACCATGGACGATTTCACCTCAGACACCTTCAAGCTCGAGAAATCCACAGCAATGAGACGATTCCGCCGCCTCCGGTCCCTGACAAGGCTCCTCCGCTTCGTGGAGCTCTTCGCCGCCATAGCTTTCCTGACCTGGCTCTCATCTCGAGCGCCGATCGCCGTCAACTACCTCCGCCGCCTCTCCGCCGCCGTCGCCAGCCCTCTCTTCGTCTTCTTCCTCGGAAACGCCATTGTCGTCGCTCTGTTAGCGAAATCCGGCCGCCTCACCGCCGTCGGCAACTCCGAGAGCCAGATCTACGACGAATTGAGCTCCGGTGTGGTCTCGGAGTTGCAGACGGTGCCGGAGAAGGAGATCGTGTTTCAGGACAAGGAGATCATTTGCGAGGAGGTAGCGGAGATCCGAAACCCTAGGGTTTCTGATTCTGTTTCCGATTCCGATTCGCCGTCGGAGAAGATCGAGAGCGCGAATTGCGAGGAGGTAGCGAAGATCGATCCGCCGGAGATCCGAAACCCTAGCGTTTCTGATTCTGTTTCCGGTTCCGATTTCTTGCGATTGTACCGGAGGAGCGAGTCGGAGAAGATCGAGAGCGCGAACTGCGAGGAGAACAGGATCCTCCGGCGTTCAGCGACGGATTTATCCGGCAAATCGGAGGAATCGGAGGACGGGATGAGCAACGAGGAGTTCCGGCGCACGATAGAGGAGTTCATCGCTAAACAGTCCAAATTCATCCGTGAGGAGTCATCGCATTCTGTTCCTGTGAGCGTAGAGAAGGACAAAATCAGGATTTTTCCATAAAATAGCTATCTGTGTGTGTTAGGCTAGCTGTTGAGTGAGGTCCTTGTTCAGATTTCAACCAATTTGTTGGATCAATGCTGGTGTTGTACAGTTGTTGTTGTTGTTGTTGTTGCCTGTTTGAGAGAGAGGGAGGGGGAAGATGTAGAAGGGAATGCATTGATGAGGAATTGGTAATTGATGTGTGATCTGTTTGTTGCTCTGCTAGGGGTACTGTGATGGGGCTGATGGTATGTGTGTAGGGATGCAGAGTTGCTGATTATAACATATGGTAGGAGTGTTGTTTTTTTACATTGGGAAGTAGCAATTACTACCACTAGGGTAACATGTGGTTACTTTGGCATTGTTTTAGAATAAAGTTATGCAACTAGGGTAACATGTTATACATATATTCACACTAGAGAGCGTTACGGTTGAGCGTCCATTCAAAACCGAACCAAATCGAACCGAAACCGAAATTCATGAATTTGGTGAACCGAAAAATCGAACTAAAGTTTGGTTCAGTTTTCGATAAATATAAGGTTTTTTTGAAAACTTTGAATCAAACCGAAACCGAAATCCTGAAAGTTATTGAACCGAAAATCGAACCGGATTTCGTCGGTTTCGATTTGGTTTGGTCCGGTCCGGTCGGTTTGATCTATTCTTTTGGTTGTAGTCTTTTGCATGAGGTTTCTCTGGTCAACTGAAAGGCTTACTCATTGCCAAAAAAGAAAGTGCAATGTTTTTTTTTTTTGGTCAAAAAAATTTAGGGTGAGGGGATGGTGCCCCAGTCCAAGGTCAGGGAAGACCCAAGGGCTCAGAGAGCTCTTACAAGGGGATTTACATATGCCTCACCTCAAGAAGATTAGGGGGGATCGAACCTGCGACCTGTCAGACCGATGCCCTGTCATGCTCCACTAGACCAACCCCTTGAGGTTAGAAAGTGCAATGTTTTGTATGGTTAATGCTAAGGTACTTTTGTAACTTGTAAGGTTTACGTTTTAGTTTTCAACTTCTTTTTAAAGTGTCTTTTGGAGGCAATGGGGAGAGCCTAAATTCTTTTTCTTTGCCCAAACAGAGGAGTTGGGTGGGGAAAGTGCAGGATGAACAGGGTTTAATTAAATCCATTTGGATGTAAAGAATAAGCCATTCTGATTTTCACTCACATGCCTTTAATCTTTACCGTGAAATGGTTTTTTCTTTTTATTTAAACAAACTGTCGTGTAACAATTAACAAATCTTATATACTAGGGTTTGGGTCTCTTCAAATGAAGCTAGTGAAAATCAATCTAGGTTGATTATATGAACTTAGATGTGTTGTCTATATATAGTTGTGATCTTGCAAGTGCAAATCCAACGTACAAAAACATAGAAATGCATACCGGACAAGCCTGTGTTGAACACAACCAACAAGTATTCACAAATGCAGTTAACTTGAATACTTGATCTAATTATCTATTCATGCTAGTGCATGGTTCCCATTTTTTTTGACGTTATGTGATTCCGGAGATATTTTGGGAAAAAAAAACTAGGGAAATTCCATTTAGTGCCTTTAAGTTTTTAACTTTTTTGAATGGTGCCCTAAAAAAAACTTATTGTGCGTGGTACCCTTGAACTTTTCAGAAAGTTCGTCCTGTACCCTTGAACTTTTAAAAAAAATTCCGTATGCCCCTTTCTTTTATTTTTTCCTCAAAATTTTTGTTGACCGACGACTAAGCCCCAGGAGCAGAAACTTGCAGTCGCAGAGATGATGATGCTTAGATGGATGTGTGGACACACGAGGATGGACAGGATTAGGAATGAAGAAATTAGAGGCAAGCTTGGGGTGGCTAGTATAGGGGACAAACTGCGGGAAGCAAGACTGCGTTGGTTCGGCCATGTCTAGAGGCGGAGCCTAGAAGCAATAGTTAGGAGATGCGAGCGTTTGGATTTAGTGGCTTGCCGGAGGGGTAGAGGTCGTCCGAAGAAGCGCTGGATGGACAGCATAAAACAGGATTTCAAGCTTTTAGGGATTTCAGAGGAGTTGACACAATGCAGAAAGAGTTGGAGGGAGAAGATCAGTGTGGTAGACAGCTAGTCAGCTTGCTGGTGGAGCCAAGTGGAGTCGTCCGTTCTTTTGTTGGCCGTTAGTCTCTCGCTTATGTATAGCATTTGTATAGCCTAGTCTTTCTTTTCTTGATTAGTTTTCTTTCTTCTTTCTTCTAGTCTTAGTAGTAGTTTTGGTTAGTTGTGTGTTTCTCAACTCTTTGTAGTAGGTTGTTGAGTAGGCCGGTCTTTGTCTTTTGGATCGTTTTTGGGCGCATTTCATCTAGGTTTGGAATGCCCCCGCCCTGACCCCCCAGATCCTGCTTTTGCGGGAGGCACTGGGTATATGTTGTTGTTGTTGTTATTATTGACTATAATTCAATAAAATAAGTGAAACAACTATAGAAAAGTTTGCATCCTTTTAAATTTTTCATTTGAAACTCTTTTTCATTTTGAAATGTAAAAAAATATTATTGTGTTTTATTAACATAATGTATTAAAAAAATACAGCCAATTGAATATTTTATTTTACTTTAATTGAATAGTACTCCCTCCGTTAAGAAAAGTATGTCGTTTTAGGTTTTTTCTTAAAAGGTTAAGAAGTCAAATGATTTGACCTAAATACCCTCAATCTTATGAAGATCTTTTATTTTATATTATTGATTTAGGTAGTTATTTCTAATTAGTAAGGATAATATAGGAAAAAATGTGCTAAAATATCTAAAATGACAAGTATTTCTTAACAACCCAATGAGGCTAAAACGAGAAGTATTCCTTAACGAAGGGAGTATAAAATTATCATACAGTAAATTGGTACACATTAAATAAAAAAAGTGTGTTAGTTGTATTGATTAATTATTATTATTATTTTAGGAAGATTCAACACTAATTTGTATTTTCATCTCAAACATTAGTTTTGTTTAATTATTACTTGGTAACTTTCTCAAAAGTGCTATTTAAGTAGGTGTTCTTAATTACTTTTGTCGTGTTTGCATTTATGAGCCTCACCTCGTAGCCTAATTTCTAGGGATCCGGCCTTCGTTTCTGAATGTCAGTTTTCTCGATTGCTTGTGTTATTCTCTGGTGGAGTTTCTTCTTATTTTGGCGGTCTGATTGCTAATTTGCAGATTATAAAGCATGGACGTGATGAAAGCGATGATCCTACGTGCAAGAGACGAAGGTTAAATTATGAAGGGTATTTTATACGGTCCTTCAAAAGGAAGAAGATCACTTCTTTCACTTCAAGTGAACATGGGAAGGTCGAGTTCTACGAGCTAGTGGGGAAGGATGGTGAACTTGAGACAACTTACCTAGTTATGGTGACCCAACGGACATTGCACCTCTGAGAGAAGCATGCCAAATGATTAGGGTGGTAAGTCCTTTAGATCATGTTCGAATTGGCAATAACTCGAGAGGTATCTTATACCGCTGTTTTTGTACCTTAGAAGAGTTCATCGTTCAAAGAAAGATATAATTAAGACCCAGAGTTTCAAGAAAGTGTTGAGAGGCATCATCACATCTCTTCTATTTTTGCAAAAAAACTCGTACAAACCCTTTTGGGTGTGTAAGAACGGCTTGATAGTTACTAGAAGTGGCACCGATGGGAGTGTGTTGCTTCTGAGCTCGGAAACAGAACATCAATCAGATCTAGAATGCTCGAATGATTTTAAACAATTGCGTAAGACTTTGAAATCTCTGATCAAGGACACCCAAAAATGTTCACCACGCATAGGCTTGAAAAAGTTGTTGGGGGCTATGAAGAATGCATGCAGCCTAGGAAAGCGAGAGAAGCTACTTAATGTAGTGTTTTTTAGACTTCTCTTACAACTTATCTAGTTTGAAACAAGTCATCTAATCTGATGCAATTAAGTATATTTTGGTTTGGAATGAGTTTGTTTTACCATCTTGTGAGCTAAGTATGCATGTTTTGTCTGAGAGTATTCTAATATTATGCTATGTTATTGATTGAAGAGGGATATACTGTATACTCAATATTTAATTATTTGTGACTGGAGTATATCTTCCATCAATAACATAGCAAAGGGAGATACTCCTGTCACATCCACACAAACATCTTTACTCTGATGCAAAGGGAGATACTTCGATCACATCGACATATAATGTTATGATATGCAATGTTATTTTTTACTGGAGTATTTAGTTATATGTGATTGGAGTATCATCCATCAATAACATAACAAAGGGAGATACTTAGTCACATCCACACAAACATCTTTCCTTATACAATATATCCCTTCCGCACCAGTAAAGGGAGATACTCCGGTCACATCCGCACAAACATCTTTACCATGATGCCAATTAAAGAGTAAAAGGAGGTACATTTTTATTATTATCATTATTTTTATTATTGCTTTATAATACAATATTTATTATTATTATCATTATTATTTCATACTGTATATTATCTCAATAATTTTTTTCGGATTATATTGTTATTATTGAATATTAGAGAGCAAATATTTGCAGTGTAAACAACTCTATTGGCGTCGTAATTGGCCTTTTGATCACATTGCTGTATACAGCTTGTCTACAAATGCTTGGTCAACCTATCCATTCCAGGATACAAACTGGACAACCTGCTTCTTGCTTTTTCCACAGAAACGTGTTAGACGATACCCGTATATTGGTTCTTGATCTGAAGTTGGACCCTCCAACATGTGCCTCTGCCCCTTTTTCCAATTAGAACAACCACACTCGAACACATTGCTCCTCAATGAGATTAGATCCAATCTAGTTCTCATTGCATATCCTAAGCCTATCCAACCGGGGCCTCCTTGTTGGAATTGGATTCTACGGGCTACTTTCACGGTCACCCTTCCTCTTCCACGAAGATTGGAATTTGGTGTTTGCATATATCTTACAACTGATGACCGACTCATCATCAATACAACTGGTTTGATCACTTCCCTTAACCTCCATACTGATGTTGAGGAACTGATAGAGCGCGATAAAGAAAATTTTGTTATTTGACCCTACGTTGACGATTTAAATTTTATCAATCAAGCTTAATGTAGTACTTTCTAGACTTCTCTTACAACTTATCTAGCTTTCTACACCGGTGCGATTCCTCTGTTTCGAAACAGAGTTTCAAAATTGTGTTTTGCACTGATTTCCCCCGGCCCCACATCTTCAATGCAGCCCCCCCTAGGGCTGAGCTTTCGGATTATCCGATCCGATCCGATCCGAAAACCCGGATATCCGAAAATTTATTTTGCAAAAAGCTCGATCCGTATCCGATCCGTATCCGGCCGGATATCCGCTAAAAATTATCCGATTGGATCGGATATCCGGAACCGGATATCCCGGATATCCAAACTATCCATTTTAATTTTCAAGCAAAAAAATGTAGTATAATTTTATGTTCAATTCATGTCCAAAAATCTAACTTGTTATAAAACATTATATGAAATTAAATGTAAAGTTATAAACAATAATTAATATTAACTTGCTTAAGCTATAATCAAAGTCAAAATTATTATCCAACTTAAGCTATAATTACTTAATTAGTATTAACCTGCGGTAAGAACTAAGAAAGTGGTAAAGGTAAGTTTAGGGTTTTGATCTAATAGTAATTTATTTTCACTTTCTACAAACATATATATATATATATATCTTTTCGGATATTTTCGGATATCCGAAAGACTCAAAACCATTATCCGTATCCGGTCCAAATATCCGAAAAAATTAGCGGATCGGACCGGATACGGATCAATTTTGAATGGATCATTTTGGATGCGTATATTTTCGGATCGGATCGGCGGATTTTCCGGATCGGATCGGCGGATCGGATAACTTTGCTCAACCCTACCCCCCCTCATTTGTGAGGAAGGAACACCATTTCGAAACAACATTTCACTTTCTAGACTTCTCTTACAACTTATCTAGTTTGAATGTCTGATACAACTCGTCTAGTATGATGCAATCAAGTATATTTTGGTTTGGAATAATTTTTGTTTTACCATCGTTCAAACCCTTCAATTGAGGCCGCAAGAGCAATAAGAAAGAAGGCGACTCAGGGAACAAAGGCCAGTTCCAAGTGTACTCATCCAATGGAACACTTACCGTACAACTAAGAGTTGGCATGTTGTTGGTTGTGTGCGAGGCACTTTGAAAAATTCAGTTTGATTTGGTTTCGAATCGGTTTTCAATAAATATAAGGTGTTTCTTTGAAAAAAATTCACCAAACCGAAATCGAACCAAAACCGAAATCGAGAAATTTATTGAATCGAAAATCGAACCGAATTCCATCGATTTTGGTTCGATTCGGTCGGTTCGATCTAGTTTTTTGGTTGTAGTCTCTTGCACGAGGTTTCTCTGGTCAACTGAAAGGCTTACTCATTGCCAAAAAAGAAAGTGCAATGTTTTGTATGGTTAATGCTAAGGTACTTTTGTAAGATTTACATTTCAATTTTCAACTCCTTTTAAAAGTGTCTTTTGGAGGCAATGGGAAGAGCCTAAGTTTTTTTTTTTGCCCAAACAGAGGAGCTGGGTGGGGAAAGTGCAGGATGAACAGGGTTAAATTAAACCCATTTGGATGTAAAGAATTAGGCATTCCGATTTTCACATGCCTTCAATCTTTACCGTGAAATGCTTTTTTCTTTTTACTTAAACAAACTGTCGTGTAAGTGTGTAACAATTAACAAATCTTATACACTAGGTTTTGGGTCTCTTCAAATGAAGCTAGTGAAAAACACTCTAGGTTGATTAGTAGTAATTGAAGCTGGTTGATTATATGAACTTAGATTTGTTCTCATATACTATGGTTGTGATCTCTGAAAGTGCAAATCCAACGTACAAAAACATAGAAATGCATACCGGACAAAGCTCTAGTTTCAATCAATTCTTCCTTCATCAAGTCTTCACAAATGCAATTGACTTGATCTAATTATCTATTGAACAATAGTCTATCCGTGAAGGCTTGCACTAGCTAGCTAGGTTTCAAACATTGATTCATGCTAGTGCATGGTTCCAATTTGTTTGTACTGTATACTTTATTATTGGATAACCCAAGAGAAATAGAGAATACATGCATGTATTTGTAGTATAGTTTTTGAATGGTTCATGGTTTGGTCCATTTTATCTCATGCATCACAGTTTGAATGATCAACGACAATGATTTGAGCACTGTCTTATCAATGAAAAAACCTACCTATACCTTTAGCTAGCTACAGCCTGTCAATTATGGTTAACGTGACTTAGAATTTGAATCAAACACTGTGAGGTTTATTGAGTCTCTATATAAACTCTCAAAATACCTAAAATGTTATTTTAGTTAACAACATATGATGTGGCATATGATTCGAAATTGAGGTGTTTAAATGACTTTTTTTTGTCATAAATACAAGTGTGCGTATATGTATAAAACCCTTTAATGTACATATAGATTTCTTGAATTAGACAACAAAAATTCCTAAAAAAAAGTTGTCCACTAACAACGTTCTTTTAAGCAAGTATGATTTGAACTAGTGACTAATAGATCATGTATGTCATCAGTCATCGCCTATCTTCTAAGCAAGTAAGATTTCACAATTAAACAACGTTCTTGGCCAAAGAAACGGTGATATTAAAGAGCTTGCTCTTCTCTTTTGTCAAGTGATCTCGAACGATCTCTTCGTACCTTCGAAATACTTCGTCTATACACGGCTCCTTGTTCCCGAAATGACTCACAATCATGGGCTCCGCCACCACCCTCATACTCCTCGCAATGAACGAGTACTTGTCGTCCGACGGTGATTTATGGAGATCGCCTGATTCTGATTTCGGCGGGGGAATATTGTCATTGCAATCTTTGTCAAGGTCGTCGAGCATGACTTCGGATGTCTCGGTATGGATGATGGTGAAATGGGTAATCTTCGCGATTTCAGTTCTGAGTTCATCTAAAGTTGGAGTGTACATTGGAAGGTTAAATGAGTTCATTTTCTCCTCTTTGATCAAACCCTATAAAACATTTTATGCTTAGTGAGATTAGCAACCAACTAGAGATAATGTACGTATTTTAGATTGATGAATGGACATGGCGGTTGAATTTGGGCCTCAATGGAACCGGACTTGGGCTAGGCCCATGTAAACAATTAATCCCGGTTTTAAAGGTTGAAATGAGGGTCAAAAGTATCATACTTTGGTGAAGTATAGAGTAATTACCTCAGAAGTCATTTGGTTAAGAGTCATTCCAAGGAGCTCCCACACATGGCCATACTCGTTGCATCTAAGATCCTCACTCTTTCTTCCAAGGAGAGTGAAGACCATGCACCCACCTTTCACCATCTCCTCCGACCGACACCTCAAAAACGTCGAAAAATCTACTTGGAATTGCTTATAATACGCCTTTGCCACTCCTTCCGGGCTACTTGACCCGATATGTATGTTCCCCTTGTTGTTTCCTGTTATCCCTTCTGGTATCTACATGTCAAGAAGTGGTTAGTTATATCGCAATGGAGTATAAAAAGATGAATACAATAGTTTTTTTCTTATAAGTATAAGAAATTAATTACCCGTGAGAGCCAATGGAGACCTAAGGAAGAGTGGACAAAATGAAGACTCTCACAAGGGAAGAGCCTACCATGGACCGACCCGGGTACTCCGTTTATATAGCAAGACCCGAATTCGTGACCCATTTCTCTCTCGAGCTCGTCTTTAAATTCGGATACAGATCTAAAAACGGTATTGAAATCGTTACATGGAAGGTCGTTTAAGAACACCTGGAACTCGAGGCCCCAATGCTGGTGGTTCGTCTCTTGCCTGAGTTTCTCGAGTGTGGAGAGAAAATCGCGCACCACCGACAACTTGTTGGGCCCGGATGCACAACCGAGATCGGCAAAGGCTAGGACCTTAGTCTTGGGGAATGTTGTTGTGTACAACTTTCTTATGGCTCCTTCTCTTGTAGATTTTGTTAGGTCCAACACTTTCTTCTACAATACCCAATAAAGATTTATTAAATTTTTACCGTGTTCCCTAGTTGGAATATTTTGTTAAGAACAAAACATTAACTATAGTAATCTTAAATGTCTTCAAACAAAGGTACAAATGCATTAGAAGGAAACAACCTAAACATAAAAAACAAGAACTCAAGATCAATACACACACATACCTGAATAGTGCAATTTTGGGCATATCTTGTTTCTCCGGATCCTTGGTTCATATGTAGAACACTAGCCACTTGCATTTCTTTCTTGTTCTCTTCCATTGCGTTTTGTTTCTAAATTTAATTCAAGAACTAAAATTTGTTTTGTTAATGTTTCTAGTAAAGAGAAAGAGATCGAATTCATGGTTTGTTTTGAATTCCGACCAAAAATGGTTTGTTTTGAAGGTCCTTTTCTTTCGAGTTTCCAGCTTTAGGTGTTCCAAAAATAAGTTATCCGGTATCTTTGAGTTGCCTTACACATTGCAACTTATCAGAGAATTTTGGTCATACCATAGTAACTTTTGATTTTGTGGTCACTAATTAATAAAAGCACTAACAAATAGGCCTTGTGTGTACATCCGATTGAATATTTTTCAATTAACCAAGTAAATTAATCGGGTAGAAATTAGTTCGTGTTTAGCACTAGAAAATTCATTGGAGCAAGTTAATTCCTTTTTTTTATTTTGCTGGAAGTTACTTCATCCGATTGTATAATAGACTATGTATAATAGACTTTGTGTAATAAACTATGTATAATAGGCTTTCGTATAATAAACTATATATAATAAGCTTTGTACAATACAATTATCCTTGTGAAATATATGAAGCTTTCATTACTATCTCTTAATATTTTTTCCTTTGTATGCATAGAAAAAATGGACTCATCTAAGGTGAAACACAATGGAAAGGGCAATGTCTTTTTAAATAGTGTGATGAGTGATGACACACCGTCTTGAAAAATAAAAAATACTTCACAAAGCTAAAAGCCTTTGAAGGCATACTTCACAGAGTTAGAGCCTTCAATTTGCGGCGGATAGAGTATATATATAGAGTTAAGCAAATAGATTTAACCAATCAGATATTAAAACAAATCGTATTGAGAATTGAGAGAAGAAGTGATATCAAATCCATCTTATTAGGTTACCCATAAGAACTTTTGTATAGCCAAAGAAAATAAGAATTATGTAAGATCGAATTTAGGGTTTCGATAAGTTTATCCAATTACATCCATATATACTAATATTATAACTCTCTACTTTTCTACAATCAGAGAATATTTAGCACACAAAAAAACTCATTTTAACAAGTTAATTCGAAAGCCTTATAATTGATTACGTTGTTATAGATGACGATCAAGTCAATGTTGAAGTCTTCTCAAATAGCAACAATATTTGTTTTTTTATTGGACGATGGTTTTGTCTTAGGAATATCCGAGTGTTAATGATAAAATATTTACTTTTTTTTTCGATCAAATGATAAAATATTTACTAGTTATCATCTTCGCACATCAATTATGAGAGGCCAAATATTCATAGTAGTATACGACAAATTTTTTAAAGATCATCAAAGTATTATAAATTTACAGATTCTAGTTACATGGAAGAATCGACCAACGTAGCACGAGTATGTACTTACAATTCCTACCAACCTCGATGATTAGTTGCAACTCATTGATAAGTTTATGAAACATAGGTTTGAACAAATTTAATCATATTATATATATATAATATGATTAAATTTAAACCTATGTTTCATAAACATAAAACTATGTATACCATAATATTATAAGGTTTCATAATTGATTAATGTTTACACGTAACGACCACTCGTATATATAACGCACATGTATAGGTCGAAGTATTATGTGCTTTCAAGAGAAGTGCGTTTTTATTATCAAAAGAAAAATGGCACCAAAAGTCACGGTTTTGCATGTGTGTCTCATTTGCAATAAATGCAAGGTCAAGCTCCTTAAGAAAGTTGCTGGGCTTGAAGGTACGTGCAATAAATTGGTTTTTCTACAATCTCATTTTTTTTTCCAAGACCAACAACATTTATCCGGGGAATGTTTAACAAACTTTTCATTAGGCATGTTTAATAAACTTTTTGTACGTGGTTTATAAATAACAGAAATCATAAGGAAATAGAGAAGTAACAAAAACTTATTGGAGTGTATGACACTAGCTAACGTTCTTAAGGCGACTGTCGTTATATTAGTCTTCGCGCGTTCTCGATCTCTCCTTTCTAACTTATCTTGTCTTCTATTGTTATATTAGTCTTCGCGCGTTCTCGATCTCTCCTTTCTAACTTATCTTGTCTTCCTAAGCTTTCAATAGTTCTAGTTTAATGTGGCGTAGAAAAAAGAATTGTCATAAACTATATGAAATGTTGGGTCAATTGTGAATCCCACATCGGGAATTCAAAGGATCCAAGCCTAACATATAAATAGATGGACTACTCCTCCTATTGCCAATTGGTTTTGGGATGGAACCCCATGGGTTATGTGTTGGGTTTGGTGGCTGAAGCCCATTATGGTTGTCTCCCCATAACAAGTGGTATCAGAGCCGATGGTTCGGCATTGGGCATCAGTTGCACCGGGCTTAGTGGTGGCTCGGTGCATATCAGGTTCGGGCTTGTGATGGATTCACAAGGTGAAGGGGGGATTTGTTGGGTCAATTGTGAATCTCACATCGGGAATTCAAGGGATCCAAGCCTAACATATAAATAGATGGGCTACTCCTCCTATTGCCAATTGGTTTTGGGATGGAACCTCATGGGTTATGTGTTGGGCTTGGTGGCTGAAGCCCATTATGGTGGCTCGGTGCATATCAGGTTCGGGCTTGTGATGGATTCACAAGGTGAAGGGGGGATTTGTTGGGTCAATTGTGAATCCCACATCGGGAATTCAAGGGATCCAAGCCTAACATATAAATAGATGGGCTACTCCTCTTATTGCCAATTGGTTTTGGGATGGAACCCCATGGGTTATGTGTTGGGCTTGGTGGCTGAAGCTGGTTGTCTCCCCATAACATGAAATTATGACATGCTATATCATGAATTAGGATCAATTCTAGGGTGGAATAAATGTCTTTTTTTCTTGATTAGGGCGGAATAAGTGTCATTGTTGCTCCATGGTTGTGATTTTGCTTTGTTCTTTTAAATTATTTTCCTATCAGTTCATATCGTGTTAATGTGATTTTGTAAGATAAAAATTGTAGGGGTAAACAAAATTGAAACGGATGAAAACAAAGGGACTTTAACAGTAATAGGCGATGTGGACCCACATGATGTGATGGTGTGCGCAAGGAAAGTGGGGGCCGCCGCATATGGAAGCGTAAGCGACCCGAAGAAGCCCGATGATGAAAAACCCAAGCCCAAGCCAGAGCCAGAGCCCGAGCCCGAGCCCATTTATTACGGACCTTGCACTAAATTTGGGTGCCCCGATTACGCTGTGACTCCGTTTGACCCACTCGCTTATTATACGGATCAACCCACTTGCTCAATAATGTAAGAGAGCAGTATATAGCAATTATGACGCCCCCTTGAGGGGCTCTGACGGAGAGTGTCGTTTTTCCTTCGACCAAAAAAAGTATATAACAGTTATGGATGGGTCATGTGTAGAAATTAAATTAAGCTGTATGGTTGGGCTCAAAGCCCAATAAGATCCGTGAACATGGCCCAATAGTTGTGGTAAATGGCTGAACAAGTTTTCATTTATGTTGTATTATTTTGAAATGTGAAGTGTGTGAATTGTGAATTCAATAAACTTCTACAATCCCTGTTTTGTAATTCGTCTTCTTTTTTCATGTAAGATATCTATGGATATGGTACATTTTACATTTTAGGGAAGTTAATTTAGTGATTCATATTATTATACAAACGGTTAAACTCCATCCGTTAATTTCTATATAGTTTTGTATATGCTTTCAAAGGTTAAAATAATTAGCGTAAACCATCGTCAACTGTCTAGAGTCTGTTATGTTGAGTAAATTTAACAAAAACGGTTTCCACTTTTTTCAATTCAGACAATCATTAACTAAACTTATCTTGAAATCTAAAACGCAATGCCAAAAATGCATTCCTAATTGGATATATATTTTAACACCTTACAATAAACTTTTAATCTGAACAACAGAGAAAATAAAATACATCAAATAACCGATAGTACACCTCGTAATGTTACATAATTTTTTATACCGCCTGATTTACCGTCCTAATTTATAATGAGAAATTATAAATGTCTACAATATACTTTGAATAAATAAATAAATTTATTTATTTTTTCTACCATTTACCCGATAATTTAAATTTGCCGACTCACAAGTCACAACAACTAAGCAACTTTGAAAAGGGAGGGAGAAGCTGTCGCCTTGTTTATTGTTTCTGCTGGCCATGGCCCCAAATTTAGCGCGTAGCCGCTCCTCACAAAACGGCCCCCAATTTGTTCTTCTTTCACATAAAACATCGATCAACAAATCTCACACACGGAAAATCGATTTTCAGATCGTTGAGAATCATTTTTCTCTCATCTCCTCCATTGCAGACGCCGAGAAAGAAAGCCGAAGAAATTTTGGGGGAATGGAGTCCATTTCCTCAACGCCTCATCTTCTTCGCTTTCTCTTCCTCGGTTTCCATTGATTCTTCCGAGATTCCGTCTCGCAATTGTCTGGATTTGGCGTTCATTGTCAGATTGAGGATGCTGTCGTCATTTGCTCAAAATTAGGGTTCCTGTTTCGAATCGCTCGTAGGTGAGCAGATTTTCAGTTTTTCATGTTGATTTGTTATCTGATTTGATCGTTGTGCGATATCTAGGTCTGATTTTGACCGTATTGATCGATCTGCATTGTGATTTTGACCATTGGTTGTGTTTAGCTTTGTTGATTTGTGATTTTGATGAGCTGTTGCAAAAATCTGTACCAGACACTGAGAAAAGGTGGATGATGACAAGGTGAAGAAAGTGAGGATTTGAAAAATTTTGAACAAGGCGGCCCGGCCATGAGTGCATCTTTCAAGTACAAACACTCTTTGTCACGGAGGAGGAGGAGTAGTAAAGTCATGTCTGTTGATGTTGATATAGTGGACGTTCACGATGCCGATGAGGGGAAGGTCGTTGAGGCTTTTCGAGAAGTTCTCGTTGCGGAGAATTTGCTGCCTTCTAGGCATGATGACTATCATATGCTGCTCAGGTTTGTATACTAGGTTTGTAAGGAATTAGTTTCAGTATAATGTGCAACTCAGTAGAGCTATTGACTAGGTTTTAGCTTCTTGGGCTTACTAGTTGACAACACAGATTTTTGAAGGCGCGGAAACTTGATATTGAGAAGACGAAGGAAATGTGGAGTGGTATGATTCAGTGGAGGGGCAACTTTGGCGCCGACACGATCACACAGGTATAAGCAATCAAAGTCTTTGCTTGCAAGGGGACTTAGTGTTGTTGAAATTTGAACTGAATAGGATTTGAATGTGTGTTTTTATGTTTTTTGGTAGGATTTTGACTTTGCAGAACGCGAGAAAGTGTATGAGCATTACCCTCAAGGACATCATGGGGTTGACAAAGACGGGCGTCCTGTATACATTGAGCTGTTGGGGAAAGTGGATGCAACCAAGCTATTGGAAGTTACGTCGCTGGATCGCTATCTGAAGTACCATGTCCAAGAGTTTGAGAGGACCTTTGATGTTAAGTTTCCAGCTTGTACGGTTTCTGCCAAGAGGCACATAGATCAGAGTACGACCATATTGGATGTGTCTGGAGTGGTATGTATGTAGTGACAATCCCCAAGGCAAGACCTTATGTGCTGCAATTAGTGATTGATGAAAGTGGTTTTGTTTAACATTAATCTTAAATTGGTGCAATAGGGATTGAAACACTTCACTAAAGCTGCCAGGGAGCTGGTACAAGAACTGCAGAAGATTGATGGAGACAATTACCCTGAGGTGTTGGCTTTGTTAAAAAATCAATCTTTATAATGATTTGCTGACTTATCATTCAATATAGTCAATAATGGTGATAATTGATGCAGACCTTGAACAAGATGTTTATCATCAATGCTGGTTCTGGATTTAGGCTTTTGTGGAACACTATCAAAGGGTTTTTGGATCCAAAGACCTCGGCCAAGATCACAGTAAGCACAAGCCTTGTTCTAATTTGAAACACAAGACTGATCTGTCTGATTGATTTTTTATCTAATTATTTGAAGTTGCCACTTCAAGGTTCTTGGCAACAAGTACCAGAGCAAGTTGCTTGAAGTAATTGATGCGAGGTAACTTTGGCGATTAGTCATGGTTTTATTCTTCTTACTTTTCTCCTACCATAGGAGACAGATTAAAAAGGCCATTTGAGTTGGCGTTGTAATTCTACCATAGCCTTTAACATCGGTATTGCGTCCTTGTATTTTGTGTCAGTGAGTTGCCTGAGTTCCTGGGCGGCACCTGCACTTGTGCTGATAAAGGTGGTTGTATGCGATCAGATAGAGGCCCCTGGAAGGACCCAGAAATAATGAAGGTGTCTATTGATTCCTGAAATTGTTCCCATCAATTATTCCTCCTTTTTTGAACATCATAAGCCTTTGGTAACTGTGCTTTTTCTGCGCTTTGCAGTTGGTACAATGTGGTGGAGCCAAATGTAAGGCGAATTCACATTGTTGCTCTCCTTCTCAACCCGACGAGAAGACAATACCTGAGGAGGACAGTGTTAACCATGAGGTTATTTTTCTAGCTGAACTTATTTTCTTCTCTCCTTTTGTCCTTTTTCATTATATGTTTTCTGGATAATAGGCTTAATACGAATTATTACTTTTTCGCAGAAAGAAGAAACACCAACTGTGACGGCACCAAAGATTATTGAACCTACAGAGGTAACCAAGTGTTCATTTTCTCCCATTACAGAGCTTACTTTGTTTCACATTTTCTTACCGTGAAATCTAAATTACTCTGAATGCAACCTGTAGCTTCGCAAATAGTAATTAGCAACTTCATTGCTCTGATCTACTTGGTATGACATGAACATATCAGGTCCTTCCAACCGAAAGCATCAAAACAAAACCAGCTTGTATTGTCACAGAGCCGCCTGAGAAACCTACTACAACGTGGCAAAATTCTATGGCCTGCGACAATTATGCCATCACCAGAGGTATCTTAGCTCTTGTATCCATTATACACGAGTATATTACGTTTCCAGGGACAGAGGATACTAATCTCACCAGTCCTTTGGATTCTCGTTTTGCGACAACACAGCTGATAATATGACTGTCAACGCCTACAAGGGACAGGACGGATTTAGCAACCACTTTGTAGCGAGTCTTATGACGTTTGTTATGGGAATCGTAACAATGGTGAGGCTGACGCGTAACATGCCCAGGAGACTGACCGATGCCACCATCTACTCTACGACAATGTACTTAGAAGGGCCACCACCTGGTGCATCCCTGCAACAAGGGCCAATGATCTCAGATGCAGAGTACATGACCGTCATCAAACGCATGGCCGCTCTGGAAGAGAAAGTCACCGCTATGGCCTTGAAACCAGATGATGGCACAGAGAAGGAGGAGATCATAAAGAACGCTACCACCCGTGTGGATGTCTTGGAGGAAGAGCTTTCAGCAACTAAGAAGGTGTGTTTTTCGGGACATTACACTTACGCACCCCTGAAATAGTTCATAGTTTTCGTAGAATGGTAGGCTCAGTTGGATTGTGTAACTGTGTTTGTAGGCTCTGGAGGATGCATTATCTCGACAAGAGGAGCTGCTTCAGTATATAGACAAGAAAAAGAAGAAGAAGAAGCTGGTATAGATGCAATCTTAACTCTTATCTTTGTTCTGAATTTTACCCATTATTGGTGGTGATTAATTCATTTTTCATGCAGTTTGCCTGGTGAACAATCCTACAAAAGCAAGGTACATATACACAGAGATGATGAGCGTCTAGGTAACTTGTTCTGTGTGCTTTGTACTGCCAAAGTCACAACAGAAACTTCTTTTTGTTTTTCTTTTTGCCCTCATGCTCAAGCTTTCAATCAATGGTACGAGAATTCAAAGTTCTAATTAACTTTGGTGTACATTATATCTTAATATAAATTGGGTTCGAAATTGTTGTATATTACTGCTGAAAATCCAGCTTTGTGGCTAGGATCGAAGTGAGATTAATTATGAAGATACACTTGATGAGTTGTGAATGATAAAGTCTAGTTGACCCTCGCATTTTCTCAATCTTAACTTCATTATTCATGTGTTGTTGGACCATGAACCATATAATCGAACCACATTGCAAGAGAATTGCCGAAAAAGAAATCAGTGGAGAAAGTTTAGAAATAATTTTACTAGTAGTTTAAATATATACTAGTTGAAGCTTTTTTGAATAAATATGATTTATTTGCTTCTACAAAGTAGACTACCATTTAGTTTGTGTAGAATGGAATGGAATTTCAAAGTTCAAGTCACCACTCATTTGTCATTATAAAAAGTAAATTTATGCATGTAATAAATAGAACTTGATCAATACATCAGTCTATACAAACAAACCCATGCTATTTCATTTTTAAACATATAAGCTTCTTCTTTTGCACGTACAACTTGAACTAGCTAGATATTAACAATTAAGGGACCCTTTGATTATAACTAATGGAAACATAAACAAAAAGGAACAGAAATGGTCTAGCCTACTTTGACAACATGATACATCAACGTAGATTTCCATCCCGTCCGATCCTTCATATCTGTGTGTCTAGAGAAGGGTGAGAAGAAATGATTCCTCATTTTGAAACCGATTCTCAATCAATTCCTTTGTGAATTGCAAACCCATTTTTGTATGCGGAATTGAGGTGCCCCAAGCTATAATGGTTTTTTTTGGACAATGTATAATAACATTCAAATAGACTATAACTGTTTTTTTTTTCGGTTTATAAATCGATCCGCAAATTATAATAACCAAACGAACCCTTAAACTAGCTTAGGGCTTAAAGTCTTATTAAACTCATGCAAAGCAAACACACCTTCACATCAGCTTAAGAGATGTCATTTCCATCTTAAGTCTTTAACCAAATACATATAACAGAAGAAATGAACATCAGTTTTGTTTGAAAGCCATGTATAAGTACCATATACTGTATGTATAAGAAAATTTAGAACAAGAAGCTGATATTATTATTAGAAAATGAGAAAGTTGAAATGAAACCTTAATCAACTCAAGCCTGAGTACAGGTACATCCGTCTAGCTCTCTAGCTTGCTACATTTTAGGCTCCGTTTGGTTGCATGCATTCTAAACAATTTCCCCAAGAAATTGTGCAAGCTTTATTTTACACCCAACCAAATGGAGCCTTAATCCTCTCCTAGTAATAAATTAAACCAACCCTCCAAAAAAAAAGCTGAAAATTTAGGGAAAGTCTCATGTCTGCATGGATATGGCTTCAAAGCATGCAGGGAGATTAAAGGATATGTAGATGCAAGCTTAGCTAGGGCATAACTAGGAACTATCATAACAAAAACAATTAAACTCAAAACTAAGTTAATTAATGAAATGGGGTTTTAAAAGTAATGGTGGGCTGGTAGACCAATGGATGCATCCATTTGATCAGATGTTATAAATGAGCTCCATGATAAGGGCACAAGACAAAGCCCTCTTTTCCTCAGATCTTGAACTCCTTCCTTGATTTCTTGTTGATGATGTTCTTCACTTGAAATCTGTCAAACACATTTACCATCAATGACAATATATCACTTTCTTATCAATCTATTTCGATCTACCGAACATTGAGTTACGCCGTTATTCAGCCTTAACCCGAAAACTCGAGAGAATGTTTTCGAAAGACTTAAAGATGACAAGAGCCAGAAAAGGAAACAAAATTTAACTAAGTGATATAAATAACTTATAAACTTAGTAGTTTTTTTTTTAAAATAAAACATACTTAGGGTTAAATGTTATAGTGCTTGAAATGGAAGGTAAATAGCAAGTTTCTTACTGGTTGCATTATTCTATTGCAAGGCTTGTTCCTCAATGGCTTGACATTAGGCATGCACGCTGTCTGCAGAAGGAAAAGGATTCAAAGTTCAGAACAAAAGTGGTTCTAATTATTCTTAGGAATATCTGCATGATTAGTTAATTATTAGATCATAATTACCCATCAAAATCACAATAAACAAACAAATAATAAAGAAAAACTAGTGGGTGTGGACTAACTCACATGGATTTGGTCTTGAAGGAACTGAATATACCCTATGGCTTCTGTCAATACAGAAGCTGTATCTGTCTGCAAGAAACATTAATAAAATATTATATGTAACATTTGATTAATAAAAGCATGCACAAGAGTATGGTCTTAATAATAAATTAAGTATGGTCTTCTAATTAAAAATAGTGGGGAGGAGAGTGGGAACTTGTACCTTGCCAAAAGGTGATACCAGTTGATGTAGAGCTGCAATTCTGTCTCCTAGTTTCTCCTTCCTAACCTAAACAATAATGTCAATTTTCATACAAATGTTTTTTGGTTAATTAATTGGTCATTATCCCCACATGTAGTCTGATAATTATGAACATAATTACATACAATTATGTACAACCATAAGGATATTTAAAACAAAAAACAAAAAACTGTTGTATATTATAGTCCTTGGTTTGGGTTCAATAATTGCAGGCATTGTATAAAGTGGTGTTGATCAGTTCATAACATAGCTCCTTTTATGAGGTCCCCAGAATGCTGCTATATGTATACTTGATAGAAAATCATTTGGAAAAAAATAAAGCCCTTGATTTGAGAAACTTTGTGGTAAAAGAAAAAGCTCTTGTTTGACCCTGTTTTAGCTGAATGGAAAAGAAAAGTTACAAAAAAGCCAAACCAAAAGGGTAGAAGCTAAGCTAGACAATAGTATTGATTTCATATATATATGTACAAAGTATACATATACAATAGTAATTAGTTTACCTTAAATGGAGGGCAAGAGTTCTTCAAGGAGGTTTTCTTGTTAGAAATTGCACCGGACGACGATTTCGAAGAGGTGTCAGAACAGTTACTACCGGCAGGTCTTTTTATACCGGATACTCCATTGTTGACCAACCCGGTTGAAGCCTAACAAGTTCAAACACAACCAAAAAGGCATTTGATAAAAAAGCAAGATACAAGTTGAGTTTGTAATTATATGAAATTGGATTGAATTTTGACCAATAAATACACATGAGCTAGGCATATATAGGTGCATAAAAGACTAAAGTTTTGGAGATGGAGAAAATGTAAATGGATTAGTAGCAATATAGTTTATAGTAGTAGAGAGCATCATGCGGCTGAATAAAGCTGGAATCAAAAGCTCCCACCATGGCCCATGCATGCTAAAGAAAGCAGCTTTTTTTTGTGTATTTGTTTAAATCTATACCTAGATTCAAGAATTTCCATTGTTGAGCTAGCACATGATATTAAAAAAAAAAAAACATGAAGTAAACCAACATATGTATTTACCCATATATATCACTATGGACATAGAAAAAGTAACTTAAGTGTTAAGTGATGATGATAACTATTGAGAGGTCTCTCATGGGTCTAGGCTAGGCTAACTCTTTGCTTTGCCTATGAATATGATCATTTGTCTTGGCTATGATCAATAAAGGATAAAAAAAAGGTGAAAAACACACAAAGAAAGAGGCTTTAATTGGAGTTTTGTTGGATGTTGCTATATATGTGGTAAGAAAAGAGAAAAATGGAACAGATTTTCAAAGGGGGTACGTGCTAGCTTCATGAATCCATTAACTCTAAATCTAATCCATCGATCCCATCGTGGGTTTTTCACTTTTTCGGCCTGATCTTTTTCTTCTTCCACCTTTCATTCTTTTGTGTTTGCACAGAGAGTTATCAATCTAAATGTTCAAAAAGAACGTCCTACTCATATATACATTTTCTCTGCTTATATATAATCATTTGACTGAACAAAATGTACAGTGCTAATATCATCACTCACACTTTAGCTACTTTAACAATCATATGTATCATACTCATTACTCATGTACTAATAACTAATAACCAATAACCCATGAAGAAATTGATGTTAACAAAAGGTGGGTTTTTCTGGGTTTTAATCATCTTTTGTTTAACCAAAAAAAAGATGGGGTTATCTAGGTTTTAATTGTATGATTTACTTTTCATTTAACAAAACAAAAGATGGGTTTTTCTGGGTTTTAATTATATGAATGAAAATTAAACTTCGTCTAACAAAACAGAAGATGGGTTTTTCTGGGTATTAATTTTATGAATGAAATTTGCCTTTCAATTAACAAAAACAAAAGATGGGTTTTTCTGGGTTTTAATTAATTATATGAATGAATTTTTCCTTTCACTTAACAAAACAAAAGATGGGTTTTTCTGGGTTTTAATTTTTATGAATGAAATTTGCCTTTTCATCTAACAAAAACAAAAGATGGTTTATTTTTGAGATGGAAGTACTCACTTTGGTGGATTCTAGGGCACGGCTTCTGCTAGGCCAAGACAAACCTCCAGAAGCATATTTTTCTCCAGGTGAAGCTAGGGCATGATGATCACCAAACCCCGGAAATTGTCGGCCGAAGAAGCCCGAACCGTTCAAGAAATCGGATGCTTGCAAGTTCAAGCCCAACAAGCAAGAAGAGGGAGAAGATGAAGAGTTAGGAGAAGTCAAACCCAGTTGACCAAGAGCATTAGCTGCAGCGCTAGTACCTCCACCGCCACCACCGCCACCGCCACTAGACGACAAGAGGCTACTAAAGCTGTTGTTGATTGACCTTGTTTGAGGAATCCATTGTTGATGGTGATTTGCTAGCTGATTTCCATCATTTGGGTTTTGGTGGTTAATAATGCCCAGAAAATTGGATAGGAAATTAGGGCTACCCATGACGTCATCATTTCTGTTGTTGTTGTTGTTTGATGATAGTGAATGGTAGGAGAAAGTTGAGGCTTCGGAGTTTGTAACTCCACTTGAAGCTGAAGGAACTTCACAAGTGCTATAGCTTCCTTGGTGCCTGCATGTAAATTGCAAGTCCATAATTACTATATATGTACATATGTACAACTTTACCAATCTCTTTCTCTTACTCTTTATTAATACTAAACATGAGAAATTCATTGCTAATATAGGCTTCGTTCGGCATCTTGGTAGCGTCTCCCTGTTACCCCCGTTCCGCTTGTGAAGACGCTGTCCCCGGGGGTACTAGGGTACAAAATCAAGCGGGTGAACTGTAAAAACCAGCTCCCGCTCCTCCGTTCTGTTAGGAGAGACGCTAGTACCGAACGAACCCATAGTGTGCTCAAATGGATAAAGATTAGGGATTGAGTTATACTTACTGGGGTGGTGGAGAAACGCCATAGCCGAGGTGGTGTTGGTGGTCGTCGTCTAGCAAGGAAGAATAGGCGGCGGTGTATGGATATGGCGGTTCTTGGTGGCCATGGTGTTGCTGTTGTTGTTGATGAAGATAGTGTTGTTGTTGATGGTGGTGATGATGAGGATCTTGGTGAAAATTTGTGGAGTCCATAAATGATTCTTATAAACTGCTTTTTAGATCCCAAGATGGGGATTTGGATTAAAACACCAAAAGCTTATGAGTAGAATATAGTGTGTATTAATTTGTGTGTGTGTGTGTGGAGTTTGGATGTAATAGCTTTTTTGAGTTGGTTGTATATAAAAGCTTTCACTCCATTCAAGGAAACATCTCTCATGATAGAAAGAAACATATATACCCCCCAAATAAATGAAAGCCCTCCACTCTTAGCTCTGTCTTTCTCTCCTCTCTACCCCCTCTCTTTTCTTTTTGATCCATGGCTGCTTTTTAATACTATATCTTTCTTAAGAAATTCCTAAAACAACCCTTTTCTATGCCTTTATTTGTAAGATCCATCACTTTAATGTTTTAACAAACTACCCCAACTTGTTCTTGTGTTTTGCTTTTCAAGTTGATCACCGCCTAAAGCGGCAAGGATTCGTCTTGTTTATGGGTTGAAGAGATGTTACTTACGCTTCTTTGTTATAGTAATGAAGTTAGGTCTTTGTGTATCTACTTATGTTTGTGTTATTCCTAATTATTTGCATGTTTGTAGATTAGGTAATAGCACTTTGGCACAAGTTGCCCACCGTCTATATATATGTAACTTGGGAAGGTTCATGTGCAAGTGTTTGTAACTTGTAACTAAGGTTTAGGACTTCGACATTTAGTCAAACGGTTAAGCCTCCAAAAGTAGTATTCAGAGGTCATCGGCTCGACTTTTATGGACAATGCCCTTAACCAAAAAAAAAAAAGTTTAGGACTTTAGGGTTTAGAGTTTACTTGTTATTGAGGGTTATTGGCTCGGTAGAGTTGTATGTTTAAACGATATAAATCTTCGTTACAAAGAAACTAAATCGTGGCGGCTTTCAAGAAACTAAGGAACTTGTTTTTTTATATATTTTTTCTTTTTAAAAAGTGAAGGTTAGTTCATAACACACGTTTAATTTCCTTTTGTAAATTGTTTTTGGTCATTACAAAATATGTGCCCTTGGTTTGTACTTTACTCTTTCGACCGAGGGCCATCTAGGAAAAGGAAAGGTTACAAAGAGGCCTCTTCATCTTTTCTATCCTCTTTATTTCACTAATTATGTGTCAAAAATACATTCATTCATGAATGTAATTCCTTTGACTTGCAACTTTAGCAAGTGTTGATGGACTTGTCTTCTTCATCATCTTTTTATTACGTTCCGTCATGGAATGCCTCTTGTATGGTTTAAATTTATATTATCATACATTTGTATTTTATGGATTCAAGCTAATTGCATACATACGTACGTACGTGGCCGATTCTACTTAGCAAAGATATGCATTGAGACATGCATATAGGGGTGATTTAATTACATCTTTTTTTTTTGGTTGAATTTAATTACATCTTGCAACTCGATCCTATTAGTTGATGTATTATGTATAGAATGTAGCACTATACATAGGAGTGATTAAACTAATGCAAGATGTATTTAAATGCGATGACATGTTTAATGATATAGGAGTGATTGTATCTAAGTGTACTATAATTATGTACACATATTTATCATCTCAATAAATTGTTATGTATATAAGTGATTATAATCATGTATATAAGTACAATAGTAATGTATATAACGTATTATGATCATGTACATATAATTATCCAGTCAATAAAATGACAGGTATATAAGTACTAAAATTATGTGATAAAGTATTATAATCATGTATGTATATATATATATATATCCACTCAATACAACATTTATACGAATAAATTATGATAAAGTATTATAATCATGTGTGTGTATATATATATATATTTGTCCACTCAATACAACATTTATACGAGTACTATAATCATGTATACAAGTATATGATTATATATATCATACACTATAATCATGTATAATATTTAGGAAAAATGATTCAAAATAAACTCAAATATCATATTTCAACCAAAAATAATCGCAAATTTGAAAAGCATCACCATTGATACGAACTATCACGAAATTAACCAAAAACGATCTAGACGCCTTTTTTGATGTGTCTTCCGGTGGAATCGTTGATATGGCGATCGAAAATATTTCAACCAAATGTAATATATCAAGTTGTTATGTCTGATTTTTTTATCCTTGCATCATTAATTCCACTAGAAACTCGTCAAAAAACGCTTCTGAATCATTGGTGATGATTTTCAAACTTGAGACAATTTTGGTTGAAAGTCGATAGTTGAGATTATTTTAAGTCATTTTTCCTGATATATATCTACTCCTCCTCTATATAAATAGTGTTCACTGTTAGATACTCCTTCCGTCTACTTCTAATTGGCCTTTTAGCAATTTACACAAATATTAAGACAATCCGGTCTTTACAGTAATGTTAGTACACAAAATATGCCGTGTACAAGTTTCAACTCTTTCTTCAATGACCTTCTTCCTCAAGCTTCTTCACCCAGCCTCTTCGCCTTCAATGACCTGCAAAACAATGGACCAAGGGGCGAGCGACCCCTAATCCACCTCCGATGCTTAAGTCAGTAAGGGCAATGTTGATCAAAGGCGTCAGGCAGAGCGATGGCTTAGAACTTACCTTCCACATGGTATACATGTGTATTTATAGAGGAGAGGGACAAGAAGGGGGGCGTGCGCCTAGGGTTAGGGCAGTACCTTGCTCCCTAAGTCAACCAAATATCTTATCTCAGGCGAAGATAAGATTCTCCTCCATAAATAATATCCTAACTAGAGTAACTACCCTATCAAAGGATAAAGCATAATAAATATGGATAGCAAAATAAATTAGAGAAATAAAAGCTAACTAATTGATATGGAATTTTGCCCGCCCACAATTGCCCCCTCCGGAACCCTATACTCGTATACCTCGTACTATCCCGTGTATAGGGGCCGGAGCTTAAGCGGTGAGTGGCCATGCAGATTAGGATGCTCTTATTCGTATATTCGTACATTCGTACAATCGTATATTCGTATATTCATATATTCGTATATTCGTATATTCGTACATCCGTATTTCATAAATACGGGATCCGTGCAACTCCTACGCATGCGTATCGTAGGGCCTTCGCTGGTCAAACGCGCGCGTCCGCGCGTGACCTGCGCCACACGTGTGAAGATGCACACACGGCGCCATTCCGACCCTGAGTTGAGTGTTCGGCCCCCTCATGCTAGAAAAACATTTGAAATAAAAAAAGATATGAAAAAAGAGTTCCCGGGATTTTTATTAAAGACAAAATCGTTTGAAATGAGAATAAACAAAAAGAAGACGAAAAAGGCGGCGCGCCGTTACTAGCATGATGATCCTCGCACTTTCCTCAAGGGTAGAATTTTCTTAACTTCGCTATATTCCATGTGCGCGGCACTGGTCGACCATCCAGGTGCTTCAGCACGTATGCTCCTTGCCCCAAGGCCGCGGCAACTACGTAGGGCCCTTCCCAAGTGGGTCCGAGCTTCCCATCAGTGGGGTCGTGTGCGCTCCCCATGACCATCCGAAGCACTAACTCGCCAACTTGGAGATTCCGTAGACGAGCCCGTCGTGCGGCGACTCGCTTGGCGGCACCTTGGTAGGTTGCGAGGCGCAATGCTGCGGCTTCTCGCCGCTCCTCGGTGAAATCGAGGCTCCTAGCGAGAGCCTCGTCGTTCCGGTCCCGGCTGAGGGTTGTCCGTAATGTCGGGAGTCCCACCTCTAGCGGGATGACAGCCTCGGTGCCGTAAGTCATGGCGAAGGGCGACTCGCCCGTCGACTTTCGGGGAGTGGTGCGATAGGCCCATAGGATGGCCGGAAGCTCTTCCGCCCATCGTCCCTTTGCCTGATCGAGACGTTTTTTGAGTCCGTCTACGATGATCTTGTTCGTCGCCTCCTCTTGCCCGTTCGACTGGGGGTAGCCCACGGATGAATAGATATTCCGGATGCCCCAGCCTTTGCAATACTCCTGGAAGTTTGCGCTGTTGAATTGCGTCCCGTTATCAGATATAAGCGCCTTTGGGATCCCGAAGCGGGTAATAATGTTTTCCCAAACGAACTTGCGCGTATGCGAGTCACGGATGTTAGCCAGGGGTTTGGCCTCGACCCACTTGGTGAAGTAGTCGGTAGCGGTAATGAGATACCGCACGTTTCCGGGGGCTTTAGGGAATGGACCGACAATGTCCAATCCCCACTGTGCGAACGGTCAGGGGCTCGTGATGGTGTGAAGATCTTCCGCAGGCAAATGCGTTAGACGGGCAAAATGTTGGCATTTCGCGCACCGTCGGGCGTAAGCTTCCGCGTCCTTTTGCATGTAGGGCCACCAGTATCCCTGAGTGCGAGCACGCGCCGCCAGGCTACGACCGCCGGCGTGTATTCCGCAGCTCCCTTCGTGGAGTTCGTAGAGGAGGGGCTCAACCTTTCCGGGAGCAACGCACCTCAGATAGGGCCCGCCGAAAGATCTTCGGTACAGGACTCCTTCTGGCGATATCCAGAATCTTCCTGCCCTTGCGCGAGTCTTTCGGGCCGCCTGAGGATCTTCCGGGAGCACATTCTCTTTAAGGTAGCGGATCAAGGGCTCTTGCCATCCTAAATCCTCCACCTCTCCGCTTTCCGGAAGCTCGTCCGGGGCGGGATTTTCTCCCGTCATCACCAAACCGACGTCGTCCTGCACCAGAGGACATCCGGACGTCTCTAGTTTGATGGTGGAAGCAAGCGACTTCCCTAACAGGGATGCTAAAGTGGCAAGCGCGTCTGCTGCCTGGTTCATCCTTCGTGACCTTTGCTCGAGTTCGATGTGCTCGAAAGAGGCCATCATGGTTCGAGCCTGCTCGGCGTACCTGGCCAACTTCTCGCCCTTGGTTTCGTAGACTCCGAGCACTTGATTAACGATAAGTTGCGAGTCGGAGAATACTTGTAAACGCTGGACTCCTAAGTTTGCTGCAGTCTCGAGACCGAGGATCAAGGCCTCATACTCGGCTTCGTTGTTGGTGGTGTCGAAGTCGAGCCGTATGGCTAACTACAATGCTTCTTGGGTCGGTGATGTGAGAACGATCCCGACACCTGAGCCTTGCACGTTGCTTGCCCCGTCTACCTCTAAGACCCAACCGTGCGAAATCGGGCTTAGATTGCCATTGGACCGACCCGCGATCGTGGATGCCCGACCCGCGCCCGCGGGCAGTTCAGCGGGATCGGGCGAAACGCTCAGCTGGTCAACCGCGACCGCGGCATCTGGCCCCGCGACCGCGGCTCGTCTGCACGCGATCGCGGAATCTCGGCCCGCGCTCGCGGGTGTTGCCTGCGTGTTTCCTTCATCGGGCTCGGTTAACTCTGCGATGAAGTCAGCCAGGACCTGCCCCTTGACAGCTGTGCGCGGAACATATTCGATGTCATACTGGCCCAGCTCAACGGCCCATTTCGCAATCCGTCCAGATAGGTCGGAGCTGCCAAGCAGAGATCGAATAGGGTAACCGGTCACCACCTGGATCGCATGCTCATGGAAATAGTGATTCAGCTTGCGAGAAGCCGTGACCAGAGCTAAGAGTAGTTGCTCCATAGGTGAGTAACGTGTCTCTGCATCGAGCAGGGTTTTGCTAGTATAGTATACGGGGTGTTGCTCCTTCCCGACATCTTTAACTAGCATTGCGCTTACTGCCCGAGACGATACGGCCAAGTAGATTTTAAGGACGTCTCCCTTTGAAGGGACGGTGAGGACCGGGGGCGATTGCAGATAAGTCTTTAACCTTTGAAGGTCTCGCTCACAATCGTCATCCCACTCGAACGTGCTCTTTTTCTTCAATGCTCTGAAGAACGAATGGCACTTGTCTGAGGATCTGCTGATGAACCGATTAAGAGCGGCAGCCATCCCGGTCAATCTCTGCACCTCCTTCACGTTTCTTGGGCTGACTAGGGAATTTATAGCGCGAATCTGATCTGGGCTCGCTTCAATTCCCCTCCGGGTCACCAGGTGCCCCAGGAACTTCCCCGAGCCAACCGCAAAAGCGCATTTGGCGGGGTTTAGACGCATTTGAGCGGCCCGTAGTACGTCAAAGACGCGTTGCAAGTCGTCTAAGTGGGTCGACGCTTGTCGACTCTTTACGACCATATCGTCAATGTAGGCCTCAACCGTCTTCCCTAAGTATTCATCGAACAATTTAGTCACAAGACGTTGGAAGGTTGCCCCCGCATTCTTCAATCCGAAGGGCATCACTTTATAACAAAAGATCCCTCGAGGAGTTATGAACGCGGTCTTCTCTTGATCCTCCTGGTGCAAAGGAATTTGATGGTATCCTCGGTAGGCATCCAAAAAGCTCATCCGCTCATGCCCCGCGGTGGCGTCCACCAGCTGATCAATCTTCGGAAGAGGGAAGAGATCTTTAGGGCATGCCTTATTAAGGTCAGTAAAGTCCACGCAGACTCTCCAATCTCCCGTCTTTTTCTTGACGACGACGGTATTGGCTAGCCAAGTCGGGTACCATACTTCGCGGATTGCATCGGCCTCCTGCAACTTCTTTATCTCAGCGATGACAGCCTCGGCGTGTTGGAAAGAGTATCGCCGGGCTCGTTGCACCACTGGCTTCATACTCGGACTCACATTCAATTTGTGACATGCGAGCTCTGGGCTGATCCCGGGCATCTCGTAGGGACTCCATGCGAACACATCGCGGTTCCTTTGCAGGAGGATCGTAAGGTCTGAGAGCTCTTGGGCAGATAGGCCCTTTCCGACGTAAAAGACCTTTTCGGGACCCTCTCCTGCCGAAACTGCGGTAAGCTCGTCGATGGACTTATCCCGAGGTTGCGATCCGACGTTGGTCACCTTCTGAAGGTAATCCGCAGACAAGCCCTCGTAAGCCTCGGGATCGGCTTCGATCCCGGCACCCTTGTCATGACACGGATCCGCGCTCGCAGGACCTTGAACCTTATACGCAGGTTCCCGTGTCAGATTACCTAGGATTTCGTCGACGGATACCCACGGCGACCCATCCGCGATCGCGGATGCCCGACCCGCGCCCGCGGGCAGTTCAGCGGAATCGGGCGAATTGCCCTGGGAATGCCCCGCGCCCGCGGTTCCCGGAGCCGCGCCCGCGGCTCGTGTACGGAAATCGAGCGGGGGGTTCTGCGTGGAACCCGCGACCACGGTTCCGCAACCCGCGCCCGCGGGTTGTCTGCTCTTCGCGACGGATCGCGCGGCGATCCGCGCGGCTGTGGATGCGGAATGGCCTGATCGGGTGACGGCCCGACCGATCGGCTCCGCTTCTGCCCCTGCGTAGGCGCAATGGTGGCGGGCCGGCGCATCGTGTGCCGCGACTCGTGCCGGATCGACTGCCGTGGTGGCACATCGCGCGGCGAGGTCGGTCGGCCATCGGCCGCACACGGTTCCCGGGGCTGGCGACCATCGCGCCGATTCGCCTGGGGGTGGTCTCGATCCGGGCTTGTGGACAAGCGATCCATAGCCTCCTCAGATCGGTTCTCGTAGGGTTTACGAAGGTCGAAAACCTGTTCGTTCCCCACGGACGGCGCCAAATGTTAGTACACAAATTATGCCGTGTACAAGTTTCAACTCTTTCTTCAATGACCTTCTTCCTCAAGCTTCTTCACTCAGCCTCTTCGCCTTCAATGACCTGCAAAACAATGGACCAAGGGGCGAGCGACCCCTAATCCACCTCCGATGCTTAAGTCAGTAAGGGCAATGTTGATCAAAGGCGTCAGGCAGAGCGATGGCTTAGAACTTACCTTCCACATGGTATACATGTGTATTTATAGAGGAGAGGGACAAGAAGGGGGGCGCGCGCCTAGGGTTAGGGCAGTGCCTTGCTCCCTAAGTCAACCAAATATCTTATCTCAGGCGAAGATAAGATTCTCCTCCATAAATAATATCCTAACTAGAGTAACTACCCTATTAAAGGATAAAGCATAATAAATATGAATAGCAAAGTAAATAAGATAGAGAAATAAAAGCTAACTAATTGATATGGAATTTTGCCCGCCCACAAGTAATACTCTTATTAAATCATCACTAATGTAATTAATTCTCCTCATACAATATATATAAACTTTACAATTTTTAAGACTTCAATTAACAAATTAATTAAGGATAAATTTAAAACTTATTGAACAAAAATGGCTTAAAGGTCAAATAAAGGTAGACAAATATTTGAATCTAAAAAACCAAATAGAAATAGAGTATATCCTTCTCTTGAACTATGTATTCAAGGAGGACATTCATACTCATCGTCAACGTTATTTTATTTTTGAATAAGAGAAAGGACCGTACCCAAATTAAAGAGGTCGAGATATGGTTGAGAAGTGACCATTCCCTCAATCAAATGAGTCTTGAGTAATAATTGTAATAGATCAACGAACAAAGTACGTGTGGTATAAGAAAGCTAAAATTGACATTCGGCTAATTAGGTAGGGTTAATATGCTCGCATGCTAACTTATAAGCTAATTAATTAGATGATTAAACTTCATATAAAGTTGCCGCTAAAGGTTGGAAGAAAGAATTGTAATCTGATTTTTAATGGGCATGTTTTGTCTCTATCACCTGCCCTTGGCCTGCTCCTTTGTTTTATTCATATTTTTGTTTTATTCATATTTTTGTTTTATTCATATTTCTTCAACGTAAAAAAATTATGATGAAGTCCAATCTACCTAGGGCATGTTTGGATTGCAATTGTATTAAATATGCAATATAATGCGGGATAATTTCATTGTGCTTGTAGTTAATTTAGATATAGGCCCTAACTTGTAGCTCATAATAATATAAGGCTCTAATCATCTCAACTATGAGTATATTTTTAAGATTGTTGTTAAGATTTTATTAAGAGAATAAGAGAGACAATTGAAAATTTAATTCATCCTTTATCCTTTACAAATAGTCTTTATTATTATTATTATTATTTGGTAAGAATTAGAAAGTCCACTACTTCATAGGAGATGATCTCTTTACCCTTTACCAATCGTCTTTAGTTACCCTTTACTAATAGTCTTTGTTGTCAAGATAGCCAAAACATAAACTATTTTCATTATATGTGCGTTTTCACTCTTCTTTTTTTAATTATATATATAAACATCTAGTAAGAGGGATGAGACTTGTAACTCGTTCTAAATGATTTAATTTAGGGGTTCAGTCATCAACCGAGCGTCGAAACATTGATCTCGGAGTTTTCACTCCTTTGAATCCATATAGAGAACATATCAATTTCTACACTTTATTTTTGAAACATCCAATTTAAATGCTACTTAGATATGAAGACTTTATATATGTCACCCTACTCGTGCATTCTCGTTGTAGAATTACATGTAGCGAGCAAGGAACATAAAATTATAACACAACCTAAATTTCAGTTGGCCAAGAATGGCACCAAAATACTCTTCATCACCCAATTCTACGTATCTATTATATTGATGCCGGTTTCCCCTACTTAATTGCCTTTATCTCATTTTGCACTTCATTTCATTCTTTCTCATACGATGGACAACCTCTTACTCCGAGGCTTTTAACGATTCTAATTGAAATTTGGCTATGCACAAAGAGGTCGATGTTTTAGAAACCATATGACAATGGGCGGGGTAAGTCTTTGGGCTATGATAGTTTTTGTTCATTTTTTTTCGATGTAAAATTCTCAACACACCCATCATGTACAACTACTTAATTAATTGGGTCATTTGATGCTCGGTCAGAATCTCTCAAAACTTACAAACCGTCATATTTGGTTCTAATCCAAAACCATATGACAATGAGTAAAGTAACCCCTTTATTATAGGAAAAATGACTCAAAATAATATTAAGTATCGACTTTTAACCAAAAATAATTCAAAGTTTGAAAATCATCACCAACAATACGAACTATTTTTGTAACCAGTGTTCTAGGATTACCTAAAATATTTTTGTAACCCCCGTTTTTGTTACCAAAATGAATGAGAATCACCCATTTTCATTCAAAAAAAAAACAATACGAACTATTACAATATTAACCAAAAATGATCTGAAATCATTTTTCGACAAGTTTGTCAATGGAATAGATGATATGACGATCAAAAATCTTTCAACTAAGTGTAAAATGTTAAGCTGTTATGTCAAATTTTCGATCTACGAAGCATCGATTCCACCGGAATTTTCAGTCGCTCCTATATTAAACGGGTTGCCTAAACGTTATAGGGGCCAACAAGACCCAAACCACTATTTTTTGGGTTCAGTTGCTGCTTTATTGAGTGGACTGTCTAAATGGACTACATGAAGTTGACAAGCCCAAAAACTCTACGATAGAAACTCACACCAAAATCCGCTCTGATACCATAATAAAGTTCGGTTGACCGATAATCTAGGGATCATGTGGATAATTGGGCCTAACTAGTATATATGTCTATTGAGGTTTCAACTCAAAACCATAAAGTAATAGATGGAGTAATTAAGTTCTTAGATTCAAAAACATATTTACACATATCAAGTCTAAAAAGCTCATTCAATGTATTAAGTACAATTCATTTTTTCATATTTGAATAGAACGGCCATTTCTCTTATAATCATAATTATACACTAAAACGGTATACTCTGTATCTCTTATAACCATAATTATACACTAAGGTGACATATGCCAGCTTCACGTTGAACTTTAACACTTGTCATTATTAACGTTAATTTAATTGATTGAACATATATTGTCCCATATCTATACTACCTATAGTATAAAGCGGAGACAATGTCTTCACAAAAATTTGCGCCACGTGTCATTTCAACAATAAAATAATCAGTCGGGCCCTCCTTTATACAATTTAGGTAGTTAGAATCTCATATAATCTTATCCAGTAAAAATTGATTAAAATTTACCAAAAATTATGAATTATCCCGAAATTTATAAATTATCACTTACCAAGAATTAGTTATAATCTTCCCATAAATATTACTATTTAATATATATGATCCTATAATTTTAACATGATCGTTGATATTACATATCTATATTAAATTAGATTTATAATCACATTACCCGTACATGGTACGGGGGTTAAACTAGTTTTCTTAAAAGACAATAAATATATAGACACCCATAAACAATGGAATGACACAGAATTCCCAAAAATTCTCCAATTAATCAACAAAATAATGTTAGTGAATGTTTAGCCCTCGCAAATCTTTAAGTTATGAGTTATCTAACTATGAAATCATCTAATGAGTATTAACTTAAAATTCATCTAATTCATTTTCATTGTCGATTTTCTTACAACTATCTCATTAACCATTCACATTTTTAGTATCATTTATTAAAACATTCCTCATATAATATGACAAAAATTAATTTTCTTTTTTGGTTGAAATACGATATCAGTTTGAGTTTTCTTATATTTCTTTTTGAATGTCGATTTTTATATTTCATTCGACCCCCGCTTTCACTTTGGGGGTTGGCTATTCCACCGTCCAAACAGCCCACTAATTGTGCACCCTTCATTTTCCTTAAATTAACTTGCTGCCTAATTAATTAATAAAACAAATGTTTCTCTGGTTTCTACATGCTTCTTATGTGTCGACTTTCTTAGATAATTATGTGACTGATAATCTTATTTTTTATGGTCTCAAAACTATTTTATTTGAGTGCGCTTGTGATTATCAGTAAAGGTACAATAATATAGAAAAAACAATTATTATGTCATATATGTAAGTCAAATCCAAGTCATTTTCATTAACAATAGAATTTGCAATACCTTTATAATTAGAAACTGATTTTTTTTTATTCTACTTGCTAACTCGTTGTAATTAATTAACTTGTAGAAGATTTTTTTTGGTTGAAATTAACTTGTAGAAGATAACATACATGATAGATCAAGAATGATATAGGATTAGGAGCATATTACATGTATTATAGATCGAGAATGATGATGTCTTGGAGTCAATTTAGGTCAATTATTTTTCTAATTTTCCATAAAGAGGTACTTTTTATTTGTTTATTATACTATAATTAATTAGTAGTATTTGCTAATTATATTATTATATATAGACTTGCACGACTTTCAAGTATGGGACATTAAACAAATAATTGTTTTTGTCACATCTTGTTCAATTTATTTGTTATATATTTGCTTAGTTGACAATTTAAAAGCACTAGTTGCTCGACTGGAAGATAAAACATGTACAAGTACAATGCAGAAATCAATAAGTATTAAATCTTTGATATGATTGATATAAAAATATAGGTTAAACAGACTATATATTAGAAAATGCTAAATCTTAAAAGTGAATAAAATAAGTACAAATCTATGAATATTAATCTTAGCTTATGTTTAATTTTAACAATATCTATAAAATATATAAAATTGAAAGTTTTACTCACTTACAACACATATTCAATTAAATACATATGAAAAAAGAAAATAAAAATGACAAAATTTGCCCATTTATGATGAGAGATAATGACCCAAGTGGATAAACTTATACACATAACATTGACATTAGAATTGTCAAACCAGTCGGTTTAGGTGGGTTTGGGTTCATGGTGAGTGCGTGTTTAGGTCAATCAGATTACAAGTCAAGTCGGGTCAGGTATTGATCGGTTATTGTATAGGTCGGGTCGATCTAACGGGTCAAGAACTTAAATTTTTATTGATTTTATAAATAATATTATAATATTATGATGTACTTCGTATTATAATATTTAAAATAAAATACATTTATTTTATATACATATATAAAAATCGGATAAATCCATCAAGTTCAGGTTTCAACCTAACCGGATTCGGGTCAATCGGGTATCGTTTCCCTCTTATACGCTACTTTTCAAGTCGGGTTTCAACCCTAAAATTTTCGATAGGTTCGGATTGTTTCTCGAATCGAGTCAGGTTTTGACAATTCTATTCGACCTACGTAAAACATTATACACAATATATACGAGCAAATATTATATGAAAAATATAAATTCTTTATTATAATATAACAACTAATCAATGAGATCTCGTGTGATAGCACGGACCATCTATCTAGTACGTTAAAAAAAAGAGTTAAATCTCAAAAACAATAACTTAACTTTTACAAAGAGTCTAGTTACGGACCGATTCTATTTACAAAATCAAAGTATGACGAGGCAAAAATATACTACTAACAAGGTCCATAGATTTTTCCACACAACTAGATCTTTCTGAATAGAAAATTAAATTCTCTCAAAAACAAGATCCATAGATCTAGGAGTCAAAAATTGATTTTTTTAATACAACTAGTGAAGTTTCCCGCGCCTTACGCGGATTTTAATAAAAATTTTAAATAATTTTTTTTTACCTATATTAGTTTTGAAGTAAGTGGTTTTTTGGGTCATTTTTCTTCAAAAGTTATATAATATATTATAGAATGTTTTTTGTTTGAGAGTATGATACATAAAGGCCGATTGGCCGAAAACCACCCGTATAATAGGCCATATTGCCCTAAACCACCCCTTATATACCTATTTACCGAAAACCACCCTTATACCCCCTTCCGTCAAAAAAAGACCACCCCACCTAGATTCCCCGTTAAACTTCCGTTAACACGCGCGTGTAACGCGTTTTTCTTTACCCATTTCTACATATTTTTCATTTTTCTTCTAAATTGAAAAATCAAAACAATTTCATAAAAAAACCCCAACTATTAACCCGGTGGCCCCACATCCCTCCTTCTCCTTCGGCTTCCTTCTTTCTCCTACAGATCCAAGATTTGGACCCCGGTTCTCGGCCGACCTTCCTCTACACACGCCGGCCGTCGGCCTCCTCGGCTCGCTCCACCGCTCCCGCCTCTGCTCGGCCTCTATTCCGGATCAAGACCCCCCACTTCCGCCACCCCAACTCCCCTTTCGATCAAACCCAGCCCCAGCCCAAATCTGGAGCCACCGCCAACCACCCATCTCCCTCTCGCTCTCTCACTCTCTGACGCTACCCACTCCACTCAGATTAACGGACGTCGGCCCGACAGCCACACCGGCCAACACCGACCAGGACTCCCACTCGCTCATCCTCGAGCCCTCTCGGCTCTCGCCCTCCTCTCGACTCCTCTGTGCTCCCAAGCCCGAAGACAGCGACCTCGCTCGCCTTCCTGACTCTGCCCTAACCCGACCTCGACCGGTCTCCTCCGATCTGAACCCCGACCCTGACATGGGCCTCCCGTCGACGGCCACCTCCTCCTTCAATCCTCCACCAACGCCGCCACCCCCGCCGAATCCCTAACCCCCCGACTTCCTCGACCTGCGAATCCCTAACCCCCTCGACTCCCTCGATTCCCTCCGCCGAATCTCTCGACTCCCTCAACCTCCTGCGGAATAGCTAGTCATCGCCGCCAGTGAGCTAGGCCGGAGGCGGAAGCAGGCAACTGGAGCCCTCGCCCATCCCTCTTTTTATTTTTTATTTTTCTTTTTTTTCTTTTTGATGAAATTGTTTTGATTTTAAAATTTAGAAGAAAAATGAAAAAAATGTGTAGATATTAGTTTTGTGAGATAGAAAGAAAAGGTAAAAAAACAAAATCGTAGTTTAACAACGCGTTGCACGCGCGCGTTCACGCCTTTTTAACGGAGAAACATGGAGAGGTGGTCTTTTTTTGACGGAAGGGGGTATAAGGGTGGTTTTTCGGTAAATAGGTATATAAGGGGTGGTTTAGGGCAATATGGCCTATTATACGGGTGGTTTTCGGTCAATCGGCCATACATAAATGACTTGAATAGTAAAATGGAATAGATTGTGTACATGTAAAAGGGATGTTTGAGTTATCTTTATTCTTAGACTTCCACATACGAATTACATGAGCTTCTTTACATGGAGACTCGAAATAATATATATGTTATAAACTTATAATAAATATTCTTAGATCTCGTTGAATAAATCTACATTTTATAATGGGTCTTTCTAATCTATAGCCTTAGAGCATATGATATATATGTTTCCCGATTTAGGAAACTAAAACCCTAAAAGAAAAATATAAAAATTATAACATGGAAAGACATAAAAATTCACCACAATAGTATACACAATTACATGTTTCCAAAATATCATAGGGATTTTATATTTAACATGCTTCCAAATATATATGGAAAATTGATTTAGTGCATCTTTTCAATTTACCCTAACAAATTTTGTATATAAATACACTAAATAATTACATACATATTTTGAAGTTTGAATTTGGTAAGTAAAAGTCATATTTCAACATTTTTTTAATATATTTTCCCCTTTAACAGTTGAGAAATACGCTAATTAGTTACACAACTATTTTAAAAATTGAACCTAATAGATAAAACATAATGTAAGTTGTTTAATAACTAATCATGTAAAATTGAGAAGAGGTTAAGTTAAATTCTGATTTTGGTAATTGATAATTCGAAAAATGAATCTGACTATATTGATCATACGAAATTTGAAAAAGGAAAGAAATTATTAAAAGGATTTGATTTGTTTATAGAAAAATATATATAGTACATAAGTTCAAAATTATTATATGGTTAGAAATTTAAAGATTCAATCAAATAGATTTTCATACATACTTTTGGTTATAAATTAATGATATTTCGACATAAATTAGAAAAAAGAATTAGTTTAAAATATTTTACATATAGGATGAATAAAACAATTTCTAAAAAATTCCACTTTGTATTTGAAATTCGTATCAACCAATCCATCACGTTGGATTTGAAAATTGAAAGAAGTTAGAAAGAATTGCCAAAAATTGAAACATATCACACAAAAGATTTTGTAGATACATCTTTATTGATTTGGAAAATTATAAGTTGATTTGATTGGATAGGCACCATGTATAAATTAAAAACAAATCAAATTATTAAATTAGAAACTATGTAAAATTATCTTGATTTGTATCCACTTGTATGTAAATTGGAAACGTTTGATTGATTGGATAGACACTTAAAATATTCTGTTAACTAAAATGGCCTAAAAAAGAGGTTAGAATTGTAAGTAAATCAAACTTTGGAAAATTGTAAAAAATAAATTAATATGTGGCATATGACGTGGAATTAATTAGTGATGTGTAAATTTTAAGAATTAAGGAGAAAATGACATGTGGAGAAATCCTAGATGGCCTAATGTCGATTCGCCATGTGGCAAAATCCTACGTGGCGCAATAAGGAGGTTCTAATCCTTAGTGCTTTTAAATGTATATAGAGATTCATTCACTGTAAAATGAGCACATATAACAAATTAATATGAATTCTTATATCAAGGTCTTCCTTTCAATTTCCTTAAAACACCACTTAGCAATTGATATTTTTGGCCCGTTGGATCGATTAAACTCGCACAAAATCTACGTTGAGTCGATCCAATCGACTCATAAAATTTAATGATCGAATCCGTGCTCAATCCAATCTAATCGAAATAAGCGAACACAAATCCGAGATAACCAAACTCTAACTCAAGAAAAGTGAGCCGATTAACAGGTCTAAATTCAAGTGCTAGAAGAACCTCTCATTAGTCGGGACAGCTTATATCCTATTTTAATGAACAAAATATAACGCGACGTTTTGGCACAAAGATCTCGTTAATTATCTCCACGGACTCTATGAATTATCACTAAGTTGAAATTATAATTGTTGAAGCATTGGGATCCCAAGATTCCATTTGTATTACTGAAATATCAATTCACCTATTCTCATTGTAAAGGTGTCCTATTGATATATAATATAAGTAATTTATCTCTAGCTCATTATTATTGAAATCCCTACCTATAATTATATAAATATTACATATAATATAGTTTATATATAGTGTAGCTAGCTAGACTAGAGGGCGCCAATTGGAATGAGCAACTTTTGTCTATAATTGGTGGACTCAATCTAATAATTAAACTAGTAGTTTCTAATTAGTAGCTAGATCGATTGTGCCCCTGGACACTAGAGTAAATTCTCTTGTCTTTTGTAACATGCTCATAATTAGCTAGAAATAGGCGGCTGTTGTTTGTTTTTACTATAGTAAATCTAATTTTATATATGTTCTTTAAGCTTGAATTCAAATAGTCAGTTTAAGCATGAGATTAAGATAGATTGCACCTTAAGGCAAACATATTTTTTTACTAAGTAAGAGAATTAAATCACAATGATAAATTGAAAGGTGAAACATATTTTTTTACTAGGTAAGAGAATTAAATCACATTGACGGATGAAATTTTTAAATTTGGAATGGTTGCTAGTCGGCCACATTTATCCATTCTCTAGTCATTTGAATTCTCAAGAGCAACTTTAGTTATTTCTGATAGAAATAATATCATTTTTTGTTTGAGGTTCTTGAGCCACAAACTCTTACTCGATTTAACGTTTTAGGTTTTATTGGAAGGTTGGATGGGTGGGGTGGTATTTGCACGGTTTAAAAAATCGCTCATCTAGTTTTCTATCTCGCTAGGTCCGATCCCCGTTTAGACCGTCTAGACTCTAAGTGATTCGTTTCTTCTCATACACAGTTTAACATTTTTAAGAACATCGATTTTTTGAAAATTACCGCCTTCGTCCTTTGTCTTGCTCGAGTACTTGTTTAGTATGTTCTTCCGAAGTTCCGAAGATGTGTCTCCCAATGCTCGTCGACAAATAGTTTTATCTCGCCGATGCCAAGTGTTCAAATGATTTAAACATGAAGTATGTAGTACAAAAATACCCTATAATGTGTCAAATCGATCAATTAATTAAGTTTATGATTGCAAACTATATGTCCCTACGTACACAACTAGCCTACACAACTTGAAATATAGATGTAATTATAAGACCATATGCTTGATTGATTAAATAGGGTCACTCATCAATTTAATTATGGATTATGGATTAACTTAAATTCCTGCAAGGCGGCACCAACTTAAAATAGATTATGAGTACTAATTAATACTATTATAATTTTGTACCAACATCTACATATATAACATAATGTTATAAACAATTAAAGTAGTGTAAACCATAATAAGAATCAAACATGAAAAAGTAAGATTTGATGAGAGCATATTGCAGAATAGTTTAAGAGAATGAAGCCCTGGAAAGGAGGTGTAAAGTGTGTGTACAGTATAAGAAGAAGACAAAATCCTCAGACACAACCTTTCTTTCTTTCATTAATTGAACTTGATCTCAATTTCAGGGACCATGCTCTCTCTATTTTGCTTCCTCCTTTTTCTACAAAATTCATTTTTAATTACACATTTTTGTTTTTATCAGTTCTTATTCAGTGTTTTAAATGGTTTTTTTCTCAATTTCTGCTATACATTTCTCTTTGCAAATATTCGAGCATGGATTTTATGAATTTATAAATGACATATACAGACGCTATTGCTCTGTAATTCTGCATGCTTACATCATCTAATAGAAAATCAAAATTCTTGTACATGGTGAGGAGTGGATAATTAATACAAAACATGGGTTTGATATATACTTAAATTTGAATGCTAATTTACCAATGTCAACAGCACTAAAATGAAGGCTACAATACAAATGCTACTTTCCAACATTAATCTTTTGTACAAGGAAAGTTACCAAGCTAGGGGGTCTCTCATCGTGAGGCATGTTGCATACAATTTTTTTACGTATGAGATGATCGATCTGAGTTATTGTAAAGTTGAAAGAAACTAAGGCCCCGTCGTAAATTGTGGAAACATAAACAAAATGGAAATAAATTGACAAAAATATATCTTCTCATCTCTCTCCACGTACTCCTTATCCATAAAAAAAATTGAGTTTCTTCCTCCTCAATAAGTCCTCTACTAGAGCTAGAGGGAGAGGTTACAAAATGGGTAAAGGTTGTCTAGCTAGATTCGTTTTCATCTTTTTTACATTTTCATAGATTGTAATTAAACGGGCCCGAAGTATTGATAAAATTTACAACTATATCGGCCACAACATCAATGTTTTGAAAAGATATATATATGTCCGTCTTTGATATTGACAATTGTGTTACGTCTGTGAAAATTTATTTCAATCTCTCAAAGATCGAGCAGTACCAATAGCCATCGATAGCGCTTTAATGAAGTTATTACCTCATTCAATCTCCAAAACCGAAATATCGAGTCTTATACCTCTTTGGACCTCAATTGTAAGGTTAAAGCCATATGCCATTTACGGGCTTTTAATCAATTTTGGCATTACCAAATGTGATTGGTTTGGCGACATGGTTATAAATAATATTTGAAAAAATTGTTTCTCCCCGGGGTTCCTTGATTTATCAAGGTTTAGATCGTAAATAAATTGTGCCACATCGCCATTTGGTGTCATTTTCGTTGTCGTCTAGTTTTACTATGTATGCGGCGGTGTTTACTCACCAATTACCGTTGTTTTCACATCAATTTTTCTAGGTCTATGCCAAGTTCATTTTTCGCTTGTTATGGGATTTTCTATATTCTCATATCCTTCTAGTCTTTATTCCTATATTTTTCGACTTTCTTCGGTACCAAATGTTCCATCACAGTAACGAACTCCACAATAGAATTACTTACCAATTAACTTTGCGCTTTCTTAACAAAACTTACAAACTTCGCATTACCAACGACAAAGTGGCTGTAGTTTAGTGGTAAGAATTCCACGTTGTGGCCGTGGAGACCTGGGCTCGAATCCCAGCAGCCACAATATTTCTACATTTTTTGTTCCACCTACAATAATATCTGGGCATGAATCGGCTTTAATTATCTGGGCTTTTTTGCAAATCTGATGGGCCCAACAGCAAAAAAAAAGCCCATGGTAAGCACTACAGATGTTGGAGGTTCAGACTGTTTTGTAAACTAGTTTCTGTGTATAAAATTCACTGTCATCTGTCGAATTTGATGATCGATCATCAATCTGATGTCGAATTAGCAAGAATCTAATTCTAGGGAATGAGCCGGAAGGATCTGATCAACAAAAAAACTCATACGATTAGGGGGAGTTATTGAACAAAAGGCCCATGAGGTTCATTTGGCTGTTGCTAACTGGTAAGTTGAGATTTCCCATAATTTCTGCATCCCACATCGGAGCTGAGGAGGTAAGGGGCAAAGCAGAGAGAGTATAAAAGGGGAAGTCTTGAGAGGGGAGAAGGTATCTTTGCGCTTGGGGCAATGACGCAGCTAATGAGGTAATAACCGAGGCGCGTCAATTGCTGGTTGAAAACTATTTCCAAACCCCCTCCTCGGCCTGGGCTTGCCTCGGGCCGTCGAGAATTTCTGGAAGGGCTCCTTAGCTTCGGCTTCGGTAAAGCCCTACTATCCTCAGTTTAATCCGTTTTAGCTTCGTTTGTCTGGCATTGTGGATCGCTCGAAAGATTCGTACACCGGGTGCTTTAGGTTTATACAAGGGATTTGGAGAAGCCTTGCCATGGCTCATTGCAATTCGGTGTTTGAATCTAGTTATAAGCAATGAGCCAACCGTGCCCAAGGGCCCAATATTAGGATCTTGTCTTGACTCGAACGATAAAAAGCGATTTAAAGCTCGAACTGGGTGGGTGAGTTCGGTTTGGTCCAAGGTTAAAAAAAAAACAATTTAAAGCTTCAACTGGGTGGGTGAGTTCAGTTTCGGTTCAAAAAATTTCAGGATTTCAGTTATTACTCGGTTCAATTTTTTCAAAGAGAAACGTTTTATCTATTAAAAACCGAACCGTATCTTTGGTTTGCCAAATTCTCGAATTTCGGTTTGTTTTTTTCGATTCGGAAGCGATGCTTAGCCCTACATAATTCATCGTCGCTACTTATATAGTATTTATTTATTTATTTATTACATAAAAGCTCTGAAAATGCATACTTATTCGATTAAAACGACAACGTTCCAACTAAGTGCAACTAAAACCACGGCGTTTTGGGGATAACTAACTCTTCAGTTCTGTTAGGCCCGGCCCTAAACCCGGTCTTTCAACTCCCTACCTTTCTCGAACACCCTTTTCTCCTCTACGCTGCGCCCGCCACCCGCGGGCCCCAAATCTTGAGCCTCGGCCACGGTTTCGCGCCCGTGATAGATCACATCCTCACCGGGAGCGGTGGCAGTGGTGACCCTCGTAAACCCGGTCACGCCCACAGGCCCGTGCCCGGCCCGATCACGCTCAAACTCGTCTCCGGACCCGATAACGCCACGAGTCGGGTCCCGAAGCTGGTGGTGGCCCCCGCCACCGTAGACACCGGAAGTCGGGTCACGGAGCTCCTGATACTGACCCCCGCCGGAAGCCGGGTCGCGAAACTGCTGGTGTTGCTGCTCGCCGTGGTCGCCGGGAGTCGGGTGGCGGCGTTGCTGTTGTTGCTGGCCGCCGGACTCCATGTCGGGGAAGTCGACGTCGTAGTCGGGTCTGGTGGGGATGGCGGTGGGGTCCTGGCTCGTGAGCCCGGCTCCGGTGGAGCCCGGCGCTCCGAGTGGATCGGAGGTCTTGAAGGCTCCGGTGGTGCCCGGAGCTCCGACGCCGGCGCCGGTGGTTCCCCACTGGCCCCTTTCTTGCTGATTACGCCTGTCTGCCATGCTAGCTGTTCTTGGCGGTCTTTTTTTTGTGCTTAACTTACTTGTTTGTGGGAATTGAACTTGGAAATTGTTGTTGTTGTATGTGTTGTGGAGTTGTTATTGGATTTTTATAGTGGGAGTGAGAGGAGTGAATTGTTGATGGGTCGGGCTTGACACGTTGCTTGTGGCGATGTGGTGTGTGCATTTGGCGAGTGCCACGTCGGCGCTGGTATTGTGTACCGAAGCTGCTGACGTGTTCGTGTCTATCCTCATCTCTTGCGAGTTGCAACCATGACAAGTCCAAATTTTATTTGGAGATCGATGCATGCACTCTAAGAGAAGGTTTATCTTGCGAGTTACATTAAAAGGAAGTCCTCAAATTTCAATGTATGTGCCATTCTTGCCTTCTAACATTTTAGTTACATGTTCGAATACGTACATGTTCAAATCCTTATGTTATTATGTCTAAGTAATCTTGTTCGTAACATACTATATTGAGAAATTGTATTATTACATGTATTAATACGATCTATAATAAAATTTAATTATGTTCACATATTTCATCCCAGTGTTCACATATTTATGTATTTTTGTTACGTTTTTAATTTATAAGATAGGTGAAGTTTTTACCAGAATCAACCTATTATTAGTATAGCCGAAACTCTTCGGTTTTTCGGTCCAATGTTTTTGTTATTATTTTGAAAGCCTCTGTAGTTCATTGAAATATTTTAACCCTTTTTACACATTGAAATGTAAGGGGAAGCTCTAGAATCTATATATCCTTGTTTTTCTCCAAATCCTCCTTCCATTTTTCTCCTGGTGTTGTTTCTTTGTATTTCATTTCCAGTGAGACTGTTACAGCATTTCGCCACTCATTTAGAAACTATTGAATGGACATGTTTTTTCTTTTTCATTATGTTGTATTGTTGTACAATTCTATACCACATTGAGAAACTATGAAAAGGACATACTTTTTCTTACCTGCTGTATATTTCAATGACTATGAAAAGGAATTGGCTTTGCCTACTTATGAGAATACCAATTTGTGGTTGAATCCAGTCCCTATCTATCTATAAAATTTGAATGCCAATTATGCGATAAGAGATCATACTTTTTTAAAGTTGTGGTATACGTGTTTTTGTAATCTACTATAATACAATATAAGACGAAATCCAAGTCTGTATAAAAATTTGCGTCATGTCATCAAGTTTGAATAATAATAATTCATATCATATCTTATCCAATTTTCTTATATCTACTTGATATCTTATCTCATTTTTTATATCTTAAGATTTTTTCCTAATATGGTTTTTTCAACGTTATATCCTCATACAAATAAAAAAAATCAAGTGTTTTTTTTATATCTTAACCATTTATAATTAGTATATGTTTTGTCATTATTAAATCTTGATAAATAATGAAAAACTTTCTCCTATCATCATATATTAATAGTATATTAAACAATAACTTAAATATAAAAAATTTAATCAAATTATTTAAAATTAACATTGTATTAATAAAAATACAAATATAGGTCAATAGGTTCGGGCCTATCGTGTTTTGATTGTAAATTCTCGAGTTAAAAACGGATTCGTGTCAAAGTTCAATCTCGAATAAGTTAATCTCGAATAAAATATATTTTATTTTAGCTAAAACATAATCAATAGGTAATATTAGAGATATATTTATGGTAAATATAACATCTAAAATTTTTATTGATATTTTAATATGATATGATGGTAAAAAAATATATTTAATATATTATTTTAATAGAATGGATATTTGACTTATATATAGTGGTAGAATTATCTACCATTGTTAATTTTTAAAAATATCATTATAAAATTACGAAATTAATTTATATTGAATATGATATTTAATTAAATGTCTAAAAATTTAATTTTATAATTTATAAATTATGAGTACATAAAATTATGTTTTTAATAAAAAGTCTATGATAGATATATCATATATCTATGTATTAATTAAATGGGTGTAATGATAGGATTGAAATTCTTATACTTTGGATATAATTATTAATTACAAAACTCAAATTTTAAGATAGAACTAATATCTTATTTAACTTAGTGGTTACAAAAAGACGCTTATAAATACGATGAAACAAGTCCCAAATTTAAATATGTGGGCTGGACTCGCTTAGTATTAACAAGGTTTGATTATACTGCATTAAGTTAGTATCTTTTTTTTATAAAATATTATATTATATTATAAATAATATTTTAAAATTAAATATTATAATTCATATTAAGGGTCTCTAGTTTTATTTCGCCCTAGGGCCCCAAAAATGTTTGATACGAGTCTGCTCCCAATATGAGAAGGTATATTTTTTTTCCTTTTTTGTTTTTAGAATTCGATTTGATTTTTGTTAATTTTTATTCTCTTCAATTTTTCAAAGTGGATAGAATGTTCCTAAAATCTTGTTATCAATCAACAAAATATTTTTAAGACAATATTTCACTATTAAATTTTTGTCAAATCTTTTTATCCATATACATTTTCAAATTGGGAGAAAAAATTATTCTTTTAAAGTATAATATTTTTCCGAAAAAAATAAAAAACACTTAGTTTTTTGAATTTATTTTGAAAGTTTGTTTTTTCATTTATTTGACAAAACTTATCATTTTTGGCATTCATGTAATAGTTTTTAGCATTTTTACAATATTTTTGGACATTTTTGTGAATAAAAAAATAAGAATATATTTACAAAGTGATTATCAAATATGGGTATAGGCTACTAAGTACTAACTAATTGCACATAAAAATTTGTCCATGAAGCAAGATTTTGATGTTTTTAAGAAAAATGAAATAGTAGAGTAATTTTGCTAATATATGAAAATAGCTAGATGAGGATAACTTTTATAACTTTGTAGAGGAAAAAGGTAAAAATGATAAAGTTGAAGTGAAAGTTCGATAATATATATGTGATATCACATGAGGATACTTTTGTAATTTTGTAGAGAAAAGTGATAAAGTTGATGGGAAAGTTGGATAGTGAGGGTAATATTTAAAATTGAATAGAGGTATTATTGTAAGAAAATTGGATGTAAATAGAAAGATTGAGAGGACAATCTTATCGAAACGTCGAAAAGGGAAAGACAGACAAACGTTAAGAGACAAAGGTAGTACCATATCTACATTTATGGTAATAAAGCGATTAAGTTTCAAAAAATAGTATCCAAAGTCTTTGAAAGAGAATGTCCTAGACGCCTATAATTATATAACTAGTGTTTAATTTATAAATCTAGTCATTACAATATTGTGTAAGGTGGAACATGAATAATACTTATATAAACTTGTTGATTGGGTATTAATTAATAATACTACTTTTTCATGTTATTAGAATGTGAAATGAGAGTGATATGATATAGTTTGGTATTATGTAGATGGTGAAATAAGTATACGATGAAAGTTAGATGAAAAATTGAAAGTTCATTTTAAAATGACATATAACTATATAAGTGGGTATAAAGTTTGAGAAATTGTTCATACCTCAAATCATTATAAGATAGTGAGAAAAAAAAGGTAAAAATCTTAAAATACCATAGACAATAATTTTTTAGAAAGCATTGTTAGGGAATATCATAAATGAGATGTAAAAACATGCATCTTGACTTATGTGCAAATTCTGTCCCTAGACAATCCGCAATCATGCCCCCGCTACATTGTCATGCACCCTCACTTTTTCAATTTCTCTTTGTACCACATCATCTATGCATCTCATTATAATTTTTACCCACATCCGTACACCTTATTAATTCATACTTTTCCATTCCCAATATTTTTTTTTCTCTCTATATATAATTACACATATATCATCTTTTCTAATACAAATTATATAAAATAGTATAATTAACTATTATTGCTTAGGAAAAAAATTAATTTGTCAATTTATGAAAACCTAATTACGGATTTATATATAAAAATATTTTATATTAACGGATATTACTACACAAAATTAAGGAAATTAAATTCCATAAAATGGATATATAATGCGACTCAGATCTTACAACATAGAGTCAATCACACTAAAAGAAAATTTTACTTGTGAGCGAATTTCCTACCCGTAAAGGTATAACAATAGTCATTTTAACTTAAAACGCCCGTTTTTCGCAAGATACACTCCGATTTCCGCAACTTATAACTCGTTTATGTATAATTAATTTTAAATTTAATCAAACGTATAGAATATTGGTGTCTAAGGGTAGGGAAAAAAATTATGAATTGTGGTATAACTTTTTTTAATATTAGAAATTGCCCAAATATTGAAAAAAACGAATCTAGGAAAAATTAATTTCTCAGGCGCCACGTATTGCACTAGCATTAGCCAAACGTGGGCTGCTTAGAGTGTGACAGTTGACGCACCCATTTACTTCTCTTTTCCCTTAACAATCACCGTTTGTTCCATTTATTTATCCAAACGACGCGTTTTGAAATGTGGGACGCGTGCCTACGCAATTTTACACGGGAGCACAACGATAGAGTTGGGGAGCAAATTACGCTCCCAATTGCCTCGATACATGCATCTATGAGATTTTATTATTATTTTTTTCCCTCTTATGCTCCCGGTACAGTGTATCCTCTACAACAGTACATTGTACCGCGTTGCAGATTGCCTTACCCCCTATAAAAAACCCTCACCTCCCCCAAACACTCATACATTCATCTATCATCTCATTCATCTTCTTATTTTTATCGATCCTTTCTCAGATATGATCTAGCTTGCCCAGAAGTTAGGCTCAGAAACCTTGCCCAGAAGCTCGATTAGTCAAGAATACAGATTATGCCCTACGGTCTCGACGTCCAGTCGATCGGCAAAGAATAAAAGTGCACATTTAAGCATACGAAGCCTATACTAAAAGTGTATATTATAAGTGCTTAAATGTGCACCTTCGCCGATCGGTTGTGCGTCGAGAGCGTAAGACACAATTTGCATTTTTGACGGATCTAGCTTTTGGGGCACGGTTTTCGAGCCTTACTTGTCTATGGAGGCGGCTTTGTTGGTGGGTGACCGACATCGGCGGGTGGGAGTGGGACGATTTCCTAGTTCGATTCTTCTGGCACTGATGGTGATGTAATGTTTGAGAGAGGCGATCTATTTCCCACTAGATTGTTTTGGCACCGTCGGAAATGCAGAATTTGTACATAAGGTCAAATGTATGTTTTTGTATGTCATTAATTTATGACATTTTCCAACACTCCATTCCAAAATGTCATTTACGAGACAAAGTTTGTACATAAGGCTAAATGCATGTTTTTGTATGTCATTTATAGCATTGCTCTACCGGTCCATTCTAAAAAATCATTGCCCATGGTATTTTGAGATTTTTGCCTTTTATATTTTTCTTACTATCTTATAATGATTTGAGGTATGAAAGATTTTTTAAGATTTTTACCTAATTATATGAAGATTCAATAAAATATTGTTTTTGTGAAGGATGGAAGTTTTATAAGATGTGAATCATGAAATAGAGATAACCTATACTTGAAGCTTTGTTTATTATTTTGAATGGTGAAATAAGTATATGATAAAAGTTTTAGATGAAAAGTTGAAAATCCATTCTAAAATGTCATATGAGTGGGTAAAATCTTAAGAAATTGTTCATGCCTCAAATCATTATACAATAGTAAGAAAAAGAATAAAAAATAAGAATTTTAAAATAGCATAGACAATGATTTTTAATAATGGATTGTTAGACAATGTTGTAAATGGGATACAAAAACATACATCTTGACTTATGTATAAATTTTGTCCCTACTCAATCTACAACCATCTCTCTACTACATGACCTACCCCCTCACTTTTTCAATCTCTTTCTATTATATCATCAATACATCTCATTTCATTTTTTGCCCATATCTATACACCCTATTAATTCATATTTTTCCATTCTTTCTATTATATCATCTATACATCTCATTTCAATATTTGTCCATATCTATACACCCCATTAATTCATATTTTTCCATTCCTAGTACTTCTGCTCTCTTCGTATGTAATTACACATATATCATCTTTTCTAAAAGATTTATGAAAACCTAATTACGGATTTCATATATATAAAATATTTTATATTCAAGAATATTAATATATCATCTTTTCGGAAATCTAATTACGGATTTCATATATATAAAATATTTTATATTCAAGAATATTAATGCACGAAATCAAGGAAAATAAAATAGATACATAATATAGTTAAAATGGATACATAATATAGTTCAAAACAAGATGTATAAAAACTAACTTTTTAATTCGGTTTATATTTTACTATATGATACTGTATAATTATTTCTCCCTTCATCCTGGTCTATATACATCGTCATATTAACGTTAGAACGTGTACTGGTCTGAGAATAGTAATTAAGAAGTTAACAACACACATGCAGTTTTATTCATAGGGTAAGTTGGAAGGCTCTCTAAATACACCTCCAACCATTAGTGACAAGCCACTCATCCAACCTTAAGCTTTAAACCATAAAACAAATGCAAAACTTAAAAAAACTGATCAAAAGCATTGCATATAGATAGCTTAATTAGCAAGTGTCCAGTCCTGTTGCTCAACGGCCACCACCAGCACCACCGAGTCCGGTGGCCCCGGTTCCCCTACGGGTCCCGCCACCAGCGCCCGCACCCTTGTCTCCGATGGTGCCGAACATGTCCTCCTCCTTCTGGACGTCTTCTCCACCGGGGCGCCTCTGCTGCTGCTGCTGCCCTCCGCCACCCGCTCCGGAGTCAAACCCCACTCCACCGCCAGTGCCGCCGCCCTTTACGCCTCCGGACCCGATCTGGTCTCCTCCAATGCCTCCTCCCATGCCCATGCCCAGGCCCCTGTCATCTCCTTGTTGCTTCCTTTCACGTTCTCCTTGCTGTTGCTGCTGCTGCCTGCCTCTGTCTGCCATTTTTGGTATTGATTGGTAAAGATGATGCTTAATGTACCAAGTTTGAGATTGTTATGGGCTTCTTTTGCAAGATTTGGTGATATGTTATGAGGGTTTGGGTAGGGTTTTAATAGTGAGAGATTGCATGGGATTCTGAGGACTTTGGAACTAAAGTTTGTTGAAGTTATGGAAGGTGACACGTAACAATGTGAGTCTGGCTAGGAGGTGACACGTGAGGCTTAGGGTTTGTATAGGTGTTTGAGGATCTTGACACGCAGGCCTGCTATAGAGTACTAAATTAGTCTACATCAACATGTGTGTATCTGGTCCAATCTGGATAAGATGAAGCTTTTAGAGAAGATATTTTGTACATAGATGAGGATGAAATAGATAATGCTAAACCATATATACTTAGCAAAAAATGAGCTTTTGAGTGATAAATATGTGCAGAGTTTAACAAGCATCTCATATACTATGTGTATCAGGCCTTGATTTGTTGATTATCTAAGTAAATGTAGTTTCTTTAACACAAAGTAATTTAATTTCAGTATGTGGCCTTGGATCAAGTGTTATGTACCTTCAGAAAAGCAAGAATCTGTGCTCCTGAGAGACGTGACACAAGATGGTTTTTGCATTGGCAGAAAACCATCACATTGGCACAATGAATCTGTTAACACAGTTTTAAGTGTCAAAATCTAATGATGTACCTTCACATTGGCAGCAAAGGTGTTCAGCTTATCAATGGCAAATTTTGTGATCACCAGAAACATCCACAAGAGCACTCTCCATCTTTAAAATGATGAAACCTCATGTTATCTCTAACAACAATCTCCCTTCTTGTGACCTCAGACACTCCACACATGAACAAATGGCAATCCTCACAAATCCTCAAATTCTTCATAATCCGAATTACTGATCCAGCATCAGTGCTCAGCAACCCGAATGCCAGAGCGAGCTTCTCGCTATGCGTTAGCAGCATCCAGCGCCCATCGTCCTCGCAAATGTTGTAAGAAACCGACGATAAGTTCTGTTCATAACCATTCGTCTTCAGCTGATCTAACAAATACTCCAACATAGCCATCATCTCACCAGACATTGGATGAGTAAGATCGCCTGCAAAAAACTTATCGACGATTCCTTTCTTGCTCTCAATCCAGCTACAAGCTTGATGCTTCCTCAAATTCCGCCTCTGCATCAACTCTCGTACCCTAGAAACGTCGTCCCATCTACCAGAATTCGCATAGATATTGGACAACAAAGTATAGTTTCCTCTCACATTTGGCTCAAGATCGAATAAATTAGAAGCTGCGATCTCAGCAATGTCGGGATTTCCATGAGTACGACATGATCCAAGGAGAGCGCCCCAAACTCCTGCATTCGGCTTCAATGGCATTGCTTTTACTAGATCAAGGGCTTCGTTTAGTTTTCCAGCTCGTCCGAGAAGATCAACTATGCACGTGTAGTGACCTGCAGATGGTGTAACATTATGTACTTCCTCCATGGTTGAGAAAAACTGCTTGCCTTGTTCCACCATCCCGGCATGAGTACAAGCTGTGAGGAGACCCATGAATGTAACCTCGTTCGGTTTGATTCTTGCATTGATCATTTCGTGGAATGATTCTATTGCTCTGTTCGCATTGCCATGCATCGCAAATCCATTGATCATTGCACTGTAAATGTACACGTTTCTTCGACGCATCCGTTTGAAGATTCCGTAGGCGTCTTCTAACATCCCACATTTCGTATACATGTCTATCAACGCAGACCCAACGAAAACGTCACTGTACACATCGATTCCTAGCGTCTGCGCAATGTCGAGTACCCACATTGCATATTTCGCCGTCCCCAACTGTCCACAAGCTGAAACCACACCCACTAAAGTCATCTCATCCGTCTGAGCTCCCTCATCCTGCATCATCGCGAAGAGCTCCAACGCCTCAGCAGGACGCGCATTCTGCGCATACCCATTAATCATAGCCGTCCAAGCAACCGAATCCTTCACAGGCAAACCATCAAACAGCTCCCTAGCAGCACCCATATCCCCCCTCTTTGCAAACCCCGCAATCAGCGACGTCCCGGAAACCACATCCCTCTCAGGCATTTCATCGAACACCTTGCGCCCACACCCAAACTCCCCACATTTCACATACATACCAATCAACGAATTCCCCACCAACAACTCCCAATCCAACCCACCAAACTTCACCACCTGCCCATGAATCTGCCTCCCCAAACCCCCACCACAACTCCTCAGCAAACAACTCAAAGTAAACGACAATGGAGGAGTCCGAACCCTCCTCATCCGAGTATACAGAGCTACAGACTCGTCCAATTGGCCGTTCACAGCGTACCCTCGGATCATAGCGGTCCATAGAAACGGGTTCGGGCAATGGACCTGTTCAAAGGCATCGCGAGCGTAGGGATCCATTGGCAGGCCAAGCTCAGAGACTCGTCGAACGAGCTTCGTGAGGAGATAGCATGATTGGTCGAGCCCATTTCGGTAGATGTGTCCGTGTACCTGCTTGATCTGTGTGAGGAATCGGCATCCGTGGAGGATCTCAATTGCCCTGGATTCCAAAATCTGGGGTCGATCTTGTTCGATGTGTAAACAGAGTTGCCTTCCTCTGGAAAGACTTCGCATTCCCTTCTAAGTTCTTAGTTCTTACCAAAGAGGTCAGTTGCTTACAAAATTGAAATGTTGATATGTTTTGGGAACTGAGTTTTTTTGGGACTTTAGTGATGGGATGCTGACGGGTCGACCCGTAACCCAAAAAAATCTTGACCCGACCCGACCCGTAACCCGAAAAAATCTTGACCTTTGACCTGATCCGTAACCCAGAATATTTCACGGGTCGACTAGTTTGACTCAGTTAAACATGTCAAGTGAGTTATTTTGACATTTTTATCGCATTTGGCTCGTTTTTTAGTGGAATAGTTTTTACTTTTACAACTCTAAATCAAACAAAGTGTTAAAGTACTCAACAAGATATGTCGTACGCAACATCAAGTTTCGATGTCACACAGAACACATTAAGTATGAATGTCCGGCCATTAAATCGTCAAAGATGATCGTACATTTCTAATATAATACTCCAAATCAAACATTCATATTCATATTTGATCCAAAATCAAGACCGAATATCTGATAATATAAACATGTAAAAAATAAATACGGGTCGACCCGTAACCCAATGGGTCGACTCATATCCGATCCGCAACCCGTAAAGTCTAATAAAGGTGACCCGTAACCCGACTCGTAAGTTACAGACTGGTCACCCGACCTGTAGTTTATGAGTCGGGTCAGTCCGGGTTACGGGTTGCTCGGACCTTTGAACAACCCTATACATTACACTCGCTTATTATAGAACAAACATGAACACTTTGGACAGAATTTAAAGTTTACATCCAACATGTTATGATACGAACCCGATGTGGATTCGTATCGTTATCCTTGTTGGTCAAGAGGGTGAGGCGCACCCGATGTGGGAACGGTTCGGATAAACGCGATTGATAGTCGCGGACCTTGTTGGGCAAGACTTGAATCGAATCCCGGTGTGGGACTTGACTCGGATAGAGAACTAGGGCAAAGTAGAACCAAAGAAGAATGAATAATTTCTTCGTTGATTGATTCTTCAAATAACCAAGATACAATATACGGAGTATATATATAGCTAAACTATAAAACCCTAATCCTAACGGTTCAACAAATCCGATCCGGCAAAAGAACCGTAAAGAAACCCGGACATTATTAATTAAACTCTATCAAAAATAAGTAAATAACACTTAATTAATAAAACTAATGCCCTATCATGCTAGCAATGTACGTATCAAGCTGGCATGTGCTCAGGAATAGGATATGGAGAAGACCATGGACATTGCACAAACGGAACAAGTTGGTGCCTATCAACAGGTTCAGGTATAACTTCATGAAAATCCTTAGGAATGCTCACATTTTCCTCTTGGCCGCTCCCAAGATCAATAGCACTGACCCGATTGTCTCTTGCAAATATGTAGCAAAACCCGGCTTCAGGATTCGAAGGATCCGGAGCGATTAGTTGCCTGCATCCCTTCAACGAGCCGCCGTCACACGATGGACTGATTCGACACCTTTGCTCCAAGCACCACTCTCCCTTGCCGTAGTTCGCTAATCTCCAGACGAGCAGGCTTAGATCATTGCTACTACTAGTAGACCACTCGATTTCGCAGCATTTCACTACATCTTCATGACCCGAGTGAAAAAGACTAAGAAACTCGTTGGCTCTCGATCCATCGTTGCTAGCATTAGGCAACGAAATATGGCCGAATCGATCAGGAGCATCGTAGGGATCATATGTTACTATGGTCCTTGTATCACTACCATCAATCCAATGCAAGATACCCTTGTAACAAAAGTCCGGTCCTAGTAAGAAATTTTGAGACACAACTTGTGGGCAGGCGATTTTGGAGACAACATCAATCCAACTCGCGGTGTCAGAAGAGAAGATCTTTATCGAGACATGCTCGCTCTTCGTATCCCATGTCCAAGGTCTTTGGATAAACACAACTTTGTACTCGATCTTGTTGGATGGTGTCGACGACGATGATCCAAAGGTCTCGGTGCCACGCAGGGCAAGGCCGCATGTCCATTTAGTTCGCGAAATATGAACATGATCATGAGGATGAGCATTTATGTGAGGCAATTTGAAAGATTGATTGATGAGCGGGTTCGAGAGGTAGAGCTGGATACGATTGTAGTAGACCTTCAATGCGAAACCCCACGGACCGAGCCAAGAGAGCACGAGTCCATTGCTAGAGGCCAAAAGCCTTGTGCATGGGCCTCTATTAACGGTATGGAAGAGTAATAACTGATGGTGAACACGATCAACATGAGGACTAAGAAAAGTATCGATGCATCTAGACTCACGATAACTTTCGATGCGAGGATACAGCATTCCCCTTAGGTGAGGCGACGACGACATGTACTTTCGAGCGAAGCTGGGATCCATGACCGCGGCCTTGCATCGAGACGAGACGCCTTTGAGCACGAAGAGATGTTTAGGGGGCAACCTCATGAGGATTTCCTCCACAATCTCTACGGGTAAGTTTAATGGGTTCAAACGGTCTTCTTCTTGAACTAGGATCGAGCGGACCCGGTCGAGCGAAGGCAGGGGATCCATGGCCAACAGGGCCGAGCGCACGCGCCCGAAAAGGGTCTCGTCTAGGCCCGTCAATAGTTGGTGCACTTTGTCCTCTTCCCGTAGTTTTTGAGTCTCATGAGAGGGATTGGAGACTCGTTGGTGAATGTGGGCGTCGAGTTGTTGCCAAAAAGTGTTCATCTTGGTGTAGTAGGCCTCTATTGAAAGGCCCCCTTGCTTGCACTCTGCAATCTTCCGCTTCAACTCATGAATCCTTGCTCCCTTTGACAAAACTACTTCCAAGTCTGCCATCTCCATCTTTCGGAAACTAGCTAGGGCTTCTTCGATCAGTTTGTTAACTAAATAAAAATGATAGCACACTGGATCATAATCTACCCTAACCCTAGCCTACATATAAGGGATTTTCATGAAAATAATAAAGATTCCAGATAAAAAATAAATAAAAATCCGTAAAATTATATGCGTTCTTTATATTTTAAGAAAATATAATTTTATCTTAAATACGCAAAATATTTTTTATGTTCTTTTTTTTGGGTAGAAATACACATTAAATCTTATATACAATCATGTTTGTAGAATAAATTATCATAGTATATAAGATAACTGATGTAGGTAAGTTCTAATTTTTACTGGATACATTTATTTACGGAGTATATAATTATTTACTAATTTACTAATATAAAATAAATCCAAATCTTGAAAAAACTCTCCTAGGAAATCTGTTCTTTGGAAACATATCGCACCTATCTTCTACGAGTATATATCATTTTTTTTTACAAGTATGTTTTTTGATAAGTATGTTTTTTGTTTTGGGTCTCTTCAAGTCTGCTTTTATTATGGAGTCTTAGCAGATGATTTATTTATTTATTGCTTTGCGTGTGAATTTACTTTACTAACTACAAATATTATCGTATCGTATGTATACTTTGTTTTAAAACGACGCTTATTTTTTGGATTATAAAATGACATAATTCTTGTATATCATCATATATATATAAATAAATTTTACTTATACATTTACTTTTTATACATACATAAATATATATTTAAATAAATTGAGGAAGAATGACATAAGATAAGATGCATTATCACATTTTATTAAAAATTGATACGAATTTTTTGGCATTTAAATTTAATTACTTAAACTAACTTATATAATAAAATTAATATGTTTAAATAAAAGCTTAGATTAATATATTATAATATTAAAGATATAGATAATATTAAGGCCGCGTTTTAGAGACCTCGTGATCAAAGGAAACCAAAACTGCCTAAACAAACTGAACAAGCCCTAAGAAAGATGGAGATGGCAGACTTGAAAGTAGTTTTGCCAATGGAAGCAAGGATTCATGACTTGAAGCGGAAGATTGCAGAGTGCAAGCAAGAGGGCCTTTCAATAGAGGCCTACTACACCAAGATGAACACTTTTTGGCAACAACTCGACGCCCACATTCACCAACGAGTCTCCAATCCCTCTCATGAGACTCAAAAACTACGGGAAGAGGACAAAGTGCACCAACTATTGACGGGCCTAGACGAGACCCTTTTCGGGCGCGTGCGCTCGGCCCTGTTGGCCATGGATCCCCTGCCTTCGCTCGACCGAGTCCACTCGATCCTAGCTCAAGAAGAACAAGACCGTTTGAACCTGTTTCTATTAGACTTCCCAATAGAGATTATGGAGAAAATCCTCATGAGGTTGCCCCCTAAACACCTCTTCATGCTCAAAGGCTTCTCGGCTCGATGCAAGGCCGTGGTCATGGATCCCAGGTTCGCTCGAAAGTACATGTCGTCGTCGTCGCTTCACCTCAGGAGAATGCTGTATCCTCGTATTGAGAGTTATAGGCCACCGCCTCGTGCTCGCAACTCAGCCGGTTGCTGGGAGCTTTCGCCGAGTCCTCATGTTGATCATATCCACCATCGGTTGTTGATCTACTATATGCCATGTAAGGAGTTCAGGAGCTCAAGGATCTTGGCCTCTAGTAATGGACTCGTACTCTCTCAGCTTGGTTTGTTCAGCTACCGGCCCATGCATGGATTGATCGTGCACGACACGATGTATCCTAAACTCTGCGTCTCCAACCCGCTCACCAATCGATATGTCCACTTGTCTCCGCCGGATGGTGGTGCTCGACAACGAGATTCATGGACGTGCGGCTTTGCCACGCGTGCTAGCGAGGCCTACATGATCGAATACAAAGTTGTGATCTTTGCAAGGCCAAGGGGTTGGGACGGTTCGACGAACCTTGCCACCGTCAAGATGTGCTCTTCTTCTGACACCCAGAGTGATTGTGATTGTGATTGGATTGATGTTGTTTCTGAAATAAGTTGCCCACAGGTTGTGTTTCGACATTTCCTCCACGGACCGGACTTTTGTTACAAGGGTATCTTGCATTGGATTGATGACAACGATAGGAGGAGGAGGATCGTAGTAACATATGATCCTTTTGACCGGCCTGACCGATTTGGCCATCTTCCGTTGCCCAACGTTGGGTCGAGAAAGATCCTGAGAAGCATGAGTCTTTCTCAATTGGATCATGAAGAGTCGTTGAAATTCTGCGAAATCGAGGGGTCTAGTGATAATGATCTGGACTTGCTCGTGTGGCGGTTATTGGACTATGGCAAGGGTGAGTGGCATTTGGAGCAAAGGTGTCGGATTAGTCCTTTGTGTGACGTTGGCTTCTTGCTTGGGAAAAACAGGCAAGTGATCGCGCCGGATCCTTGGGATCCTGAAGCCGGGTTTTGTTACATATCCGTATGGGACGATCGGGTCATCGCAGTTGATCTTGGGAGTAGTGGCAAAGTGGAAGAGGTGGATGTTTTCAAGGTTTTCACTTTTGATGATGATCCTTCACATGTTCCACCTTTTAATGATCTTCCACTTGTTCCATATGTGTATTGTCCATGGGCTTCTTTACCATCTTCGATTGTGTACTAGCACGGTATAGAATTTTGATCAGTACGTTTTAAGTTCTTGTTTCGCACTAATTTGATTCCTAGCTTAGCTTAGCTACATAGAGCTTGTTATGAGAGTTAATTTAGTTTAATTTCATTGATCCACATTAATGGGGAAGTTTCAGAACAAATTATGCTTCAAAACTTTCTAACATAGAGCATTGCATTCAAAATATCTGAAATTAACAAAGAGATTGCATTCAGAAATAAAATGCACATCTGCCCTAAGTCACACACACACCTTTCAAAACATAGAGCACAAACTTCTCCACTTCCTCCTATGAATGTTCTTCCAAAACAATTGCTATGACCGTACACTTTCGCGCGAAAGAGATCAAACAAGAAGATAGAACACAATCTAATGTCTCATTCTATCTCCAATGCCATCCGTTTGCGTATCTCGTGCGCGGTGTTGAAGATCCCGAATGTAGGCTCATTGCATACAAAACACTTCTTGCTCTTGCTGTGGTGGTGCTGTAAGTTTTAAAAACAAAACTATGGTTAGTTAGTTAACAGCAGAGAACATAATGTATCAAAGAGAAAAAATAACCAAGAGTTGTAACTTTTACCTTCAAAGCACAATGCCTACAAAAGCAATGCTTGCACTTGACAACAACAGGATCATCAAAAGGCCGGCTACAAATCGGGCACGCGAACGACTCACCACTATGATCATCACCTTCCTCAACTTCGTCGTCGACAATTCCCATGGCCAACTTCCTTCTCCTGGCCTTCTCCGCCTCATCCCATTCGCGCTCCATCTGCCATCCTGACTTGTAGTCCCCTCTATCGTGCAGGAACTTACACGAGTCGCCGTACCCACAATGCCCTGCCTTCTTGTAGTCCTTACACACGTCGGGCTGGTAATCGAATCTAACCGAAGCCCTAATACATGCTTCCTTTTCGGGTTTCTCCCGAACCTCCTTGGTTTTGGCTCGGCCCCGAATCTCCTTGGTTTCGGGTTGGCCCGAAATCTCCTCGGTTTCGCTCTTGAAGGCTCCATGAGCCGGTTCAAAGCGTGTGGAGGTGAAGTATAGCCTGTTGTGATCATGAGCCTTGGCAACTTTCCTTGTGTTTCGCAACCCGGTGTGACTAGCATCTTGATCATGATCATCAACGACATCATTTGATTCAACAGCCCGCTTCCTCGTGTTCGTGTTCATTGTGGGTCTTCGGAAAAAGCTACACACTTGTTCAGAAGGAGCCTGGCTTTGATCATTCGAGTCTGCCATTGCGCAACTTTTCTTCCCCTTTCTTCCTTTACAATGACTAGATCGAGTGCTTTGCCTTTACTCGTACTGGATTATGTTCAATTAAAATAGCAAAGAACAATCAATTGGGGAAAACAAAATAACAGACAATCCAGAACATGCAGATATTAGGAAACGAAATTCGATTAATAAGGGTTATAAGTTCAAACCGATCAAACTTGGAGACGAAGGAGAGGAAAACCTAGCTAGAATTTGTAGACTTTGACGAGGCAGATATAAAAGGAAATTAATTGCAGTATAAGTTTATAACCCGATAATAATATAGTACAAATCCTGTACCATGTACGGGTAATGTAGTTATATAAACTCGAATCAACCGATTTCATATCGAATTATTATACGAAACCCTTTTTTAACTCAAGAATTTACAACCCAAACCTGATAGACCGGAGTGCGCACCTATTGATCTATATATATATATATATATATATATATATATATATATATTAATACAATGTTAATTTTAAAAATAATTCTATTCAACTTTTCATATTTATATTATTATCTAATGTACTATTGACATATGCGATTTTTTTTTCCCACGATCCACCAATTGGCTGCCCGCTTTCATCCCTTATAATTGAGCCTCCGGCTGCATTTCCATTAGTGATCTTGGATCCGTCGAAATTTATTTTGATATAATGTTTAGGGGGTTTCTTCCACTTTCCCACTTTATTTCTCGACTTATGTTTTGAACAAATCTTCTTGTCTAGGTCATTCTCTTCATCCTCCTGTCAATTTCTCGCTTGCATCCACTAAGTCAGCTGATGACGGATATACAGACAAAGATCTTGAATATGGTCATTTGGTGTTTCCTGGAATAGGAATTTATTCCGCTGGTGCCAGATATATACCCCACCACGCCACTGCCACCTCCACTAATTCGTCTTTCTTTAATTTACTCTGAAGGTTTCTATGTGTTGCGTTATATTCCCTTAGCATCTTCTCCATATTGACATTAATTTTCTTCACTATTTCCCGCGTATGGGAGCATTCCAACAGCAGATGTATTGTGTCCTCATGCGTCAAGTTGAACAAAACGCATCCTTGAGGAACTGCGATTTGTTTTTCAGTGAGTCTTTGCTTCATAGGCAACCCATTCAAATCGATTTTCCAGAGAAATTTTTCACCTTTGGATATATATCTAGCTTTCAGATCCAGGCATTGGGGCTCGGGATCATAGTGTGCTCTTTGGTTATTAGACTTATTGTTGAATCTGAGGAATACCATTCGTATCTGCTCGGGGCCCAGATCAGTTTATCCTCAATATCATTTACTGGGATAGGAATTCTTAAAATCTGTTGTAGCACATCATTGAGGACGACATGTTGTAATTCATTTACTTTCCATTTTTTATCAGCCGAAATAAATTGCTCAACTCTGATTTCCAGGTCCACCATGTCGTCCGTATGTATTTCGTCCCTAAGTGGCTCACTTGAGAGCCATCTATCCTTCCAGAATTTGATGGTCCTCCCATTTCCTACTTGCCACTTCAAGCCTTCTTCGGATTCTAGCTTTAATTTCATTAGTTGTTTCCACTGCCATGAGTTGTATGCTTGAATTTATAATCCGCCAGCGGGGTTCCCCTTAAGTATTTTTCTTTAATCACTTGTACACAGTTATTTGTTTGGTTAGTAAGAATTTTCCATATAAGCTTCATTTAGAGAGCCTTATTCACACATTCCGCTTTTCTAATGCCCAATCCTCCGTAAGCTTTTGGTTTGCATATTCAGTCCCTACTAATAAGTGGCTTATGTTGTCTATCTTTGTTCCAAAAGAACATTCTGTTTGTGGCGTCTATTTCATCTCTAACATATTTTGGCAACATAAAGCTTTGCATTATATAGTTCGGTTTTGTGGAAAGGTTTGATCTGATTAACACCGTTCTCCCTTCTTGAGATAACGGGTTAGCTTTCCATTTTGTCAATTATCGATGTGCATTTCTAGCTAATTGTGTCCTGGAAACTTTCTCTGTTTACTTTCCCATTAATGATTGGACATCCTAAATATTTTTCTAGGTTCTCCATCGTGCTTATCCCCATTGTTTGTTTAATACTTTGTTTCTGTTGGTTGCCCACTTTCTTAGACGTATGGAAAGCTGATTTATGATAATTCACCTTTGACCTGTTGCTAAACAATACTCTTCAATAATCCTCTTCCTTTGGTTGCACGCATTCTGATTTCCTTTTGCAAAGATGATTATATCATCTGCAAACGCTAAAAGCGGAATTATCATGCCACCTCTAGCTATCGGAAATCCTATTAGCGGTTTTGGGCTCTCACTAGCCTTTTGGAGCTTCCTAGCAAGGATCTCTGCTCCAATAACAAACAAATATGGTGATAGAGGATCTCCTTGCCTGATTCCACGTGCCTGCGTAAATGGTGCAGTCGGTCCGTTGTTGACTACAACAGAGAAGAACACTGTGCATACACATTCACGGATCCATCCAACAAACTTTTCCTCAAAGCCAAATTCGTAAAGAATTTGAAGAAGAAATTCCAAGTCCACCCTATCATATGCTTTTTCCATATCCAATTTTACAGCCATCCATCCTTCCTTTGGTTGGCTACTCCTAAACGAATGAAAGATCCCATGGGCTATCAGTACATTGTCTTGGATTGCCCTTCCAGCCTCAAACGCTCCTTAAAGTGGGTGGATGATTTTGGGCATTACTACTTTTAATCTTTCTGTTAATATTTTAGCTCTTATTTTGTATATCGTTGTGCATAGACTAATAGGCGCGCCTGTAGTGGTTCGTTGTCGATGGATTGTCATTTTTTGGTAATAGCGAGATGGGCGTATAGTTACTTTATTTTAAAATCTTCCCCGAGTGAAAAAACCCTTTTACTGCTTTAACGACTGTAGGACCCACGATGTCCCAGTACTTCTTGTAGAATTCTGATGTCATACCATCAGGCCCTGGTGATTTATCTGAACCAAGTCGGAATACACTCTTCTTTATTTCTCCATTTATTACTGGCTTCGTTAGTAAGTCATTGTCTTCATCCGTCATTTCCTTATTAACAAATGTCAGATAGTCTTCGAGGATAGTGGTGTTTATCCTTTGTTTATAGTACCGCTTATAGAAGTCTTTCTAATTTCTCGACATATGTTTTCTTCTCCCACAATTTGGGTACCATCAGTTGACACTATTGTTCTAATGGTTTTGTGATTTATAAATAGGATGTGCATAATTCTCTTTTGCGCTCTATGTGTATTCAAAATATCCGAAAAAATATACTTTTCAAAAAAAAAACAGATATATACTCATAGAAGATAGGTGCGAATGACATTATCGGTGGGTGACCGCCTCACCCGCTTAACCCACCCATTTATATGGGTGAAAACCCATGAAAAGGTGGTTGATGGGTGAGGTGGTTGACGGGTGAAATGGTTTACGGGTAGAAAATGGGTTATGTTTAGCAACCATTTCACCCGACCCATCATCCGATGGATCACCCATCAACCATTTACCACCCATTTCACCCACCAATTTACCAAGAATATAATTTTACTTTTATTACTTGAAGAAACATTTCCAATTTCTAGCTTTTAAATAATGCATTATATTTTGATTTCGGTTAGCTTATGTTTGGAAATATTTCCTTTATCATTAATGTATTTGAATTTTAAAACTATATATTTAGCTTTTTTAACTAACGGATTCAATAAAGTTTTAAATAATTATATTACTAAAGTAATTTATTTGTGACATATTATAATTATATTTCATAATAACTAGATTACGTTAGTCCCGTGCTTGATTGTTAACAATAATTTTTTAGACCACGATAACATCATATCATTTCTTAGTTTATGTTTGAAAATATTCATATTTGTATGGGTATATTAATCCAAATTGATTTTGATAATTTTCTACCTCTAAAGTGTTTTGTCAACTTTGATTTTAGCAAATTGGGTTATTTATTGAATACATTTTTGTCATTAATTTATACATATTGTTCTGCTATCACCTTTCAGACTTTCATGACATTTTCATAAAGTGATTATCAAAATCAATGTCCTTCATTTTTGCAAAATTTGGCCTGCAAGTACGTGCTTATCAATACAGAAAAATAATTTTAAGGAGAATTCAAACAGTCAGTAAGTTGAGTAATTTGCTACAACAAGTACGTGCTTATCAATACAGAAAAATAATTTTAAGTTAAAATTATACAGTATTTTCGTAACACATAAAGAACGGAAACAATCTTAAGAATTTTTATATTTTTATCTGGAATTTATTATTTTCATGAAAATCCCTTTTATGTAGGGTTAGGGTAGATCATTTCAGAGCCCTCGTGATCAAAGGAAACCAAAACTGGCTAAAACAAACTGAAGTCTGAACAAGCCCTAGCTAGTGTTCTAAGAAAGATGGAGAATATGGCAGACCTGGAAGTAGTTTTGCCAATGGGAGCAAGGATTCATGACTTGAAGCGGAAGATTGTAGAGTGCAAGCAAGGGAGCCTTTCAATAGAGGCCTACTACACCAAGATGAACACTTTTTGGCAACAACTCGACGCCCACATTCACCAACGAGTCCCTAATCCCTCTCATGAGATTCAAAAACTATGGGAAGAGGACAAAGTGCACCAGTTGTTGATGGGCTTAGACGAGACCTTTTTCGGGCACGTGCGCTCGGCTCTGTTGGCCATGGATCCCCTGCCTTCGCTCGACCGAGTGCGCTTGATCCTAGTTCAAGAAGAAGAGCGTTTGAACCCATTAAACTTACCCGTAGAGATTGTGGAGGAAATCCTCATGAGGTTAAACCCTAAAAGCCTCTTCGTGTTCAAAGGCGTCTCGACTCGATGCAAGCACCTGGTCATGCATCCTGGGTTCGCTCGGAAGTACATGAGGCGAGGCAGCGATTCGCTGTCCAAGAGGTCGTCGTCGCCTCAGCTCAGGGGAATGCTGTATCCTCTCATTTTGAGTGATGGGCCACGGCTACCGCCTCGTGTTCGCAGCTCACCTGGCTGCTGGGAGGTTAAGCCAAGTCCTCATGTTGATCATCGTCACCATCAGTGTTTGATCTACTATGTGCCAGGAAATGAGTTCAGGAGCTCAAGGATTTTGGCCTCTAGTAATGGACTCGTACTCTCTCACGACATGGGATCTTTTCAACTCTGCGTCTCCAACCCGCTCACCAATCGATATGTCCACTTGTCTCTGCAGGATCATGGTGTTCGACAAATACAATGGGAAGAATGGACATGCGGCTTTGCCACGCGTGCTAGCGAGGCCTACAAGATCGAGTACAAAGTTGTGTTCTTTGCGAGGCCAAGGGGTTGGGATGGTTCGACGTCTCTTGCCACCATCAAGATGTGCTCTTCTTCTGACACCCAACGAGATGCATGGATTGATGTTGTTTCTGAAATAAGTTGCCCACAGGTTGTGTTTCGAAATTTCTTCCACGGACCGGCCTCTTTTTTTACTCGAATCCATGGACCGGACTTTTGTTACAAGGGTATCTTGCATTGGATTGATGATAGCGATACAAGGAGGAGGATCATAGTAACATATGATCCTTTTGACCGGCCTGACCGATTTGGCCATCTTCCGTTGCCCAATGTTGGGTCGAGAAAGATTCTGAGAAGCATGACTCTTTCTCATTTAGATCATGAAGAGTCGTTGAAATTCTGCGAAATCGAGGGGTCTAGTGATGATAATCTGGACTTGCTCGTGTGGTGGTTATTGGACTATGGCGAGGGAGAGTGGCGTTTGGAGCAAAGGTGTCGGATTAGTCCTTTGTGTGGCGACGGCGTCTTGTTCGGGAAATGCAGGCAAGTGATCGCGTCAGATCCTTGGGATCCTGAAGCCGGGTTTCGTTACGTCTTTGCAAGGGATGATCGGGTCATCGCGGTTGATCTTGGGAGTGGTAAAGAGGAAGATCAGGATGTTTCCGAGGTTTTCCTAGGACCTCAACCTTTTGATCATCTTCCACTTGTTCCCTATGTAGATTGTCCATGGGCTTCTATACCAACTCCCATTATCAGATTTGGCAGTTTGCAGGGATATTTGGAGAGAGAAGATTCGCGTGGTGAATGGCTAGTTCCTGATCAGACGGCAGACCCTGATCTTTCGCTATGTTTGGGTGTTTTGGTTTTTGTTGGTGTTTTTGTCTTTGCTTTTATCTTTGTTTATGTTTTTCTCTCGGTTGGTTAGGTGCTTTATTTTATGTGCTTTTGTGCAGTGAGCTCTGTTGTGTCAGTTTGCTTTGCATTAGGTGCTTCTGTGCTTTTGTGTGGGTGTTTTGTGTGCTCCTGCTTTGATGATTAGCCTTGCTAGCTTTAGTCTCTGGGTCTTTCAGACGCCCGCCCTCTGCGTTAGCCAGGGGGCCATCTTGACCCCCCAGATTCCCGGAAGGGAATTGCACTGGGTATATTGTTGTTGTTGTTGTTATTTTAGCTACATAAAGACTTTTGATCAGTAAGTTCTTTTTGAGGGTTCTTGTTTCGCACTCATTTGATTCCTAGCTTAGCTTAGCTATATAGAGCTTGTTATGAGACTTAATTGAGTTTGACTGATCCACATTAATATGGAACTTTCAGAATAAATTAGGCTTCAAAATTTTCTAATTTGCTATGTAAGTTTTTAACTTACCCTGAACTTTGCACTTCATCCGTCTGTACCTCCTCATTCCTGAATGTTCACGGTGAATTCTTTGGTTGCTGGTTTGATTATTCTATACTATGTTTTCCGTTTTATGGGTCTGTCGTTATTGCCCCGGGTGATGGGAATGAAGGTATTGTTCTGGAATTGTAACGGGGGCGGAGGTATTATCTCCCGAGTAGTTATAGGCGAATGTAATGTTTGTGTAAACACACATAAAGGTAGTTTGTGTGTTGTACGAGAAAACCCGAGCATTGGAATTATGTTAATGGAATTTCCGGGTTCGAGTTTTTTTAAACATTCTTTCTCCTGACCTTCTCGGCCTCATCCCATTCGCGCTCCATCTGCCAGCCCGACTTGTAGTCCCCTCTATCATGCAGAAACTTACACGAGTCGCCGTACCCACAATGCCCTGCCTTCTTGTAGTCCTTACACACGTCGGGCTGGTAATCGAATCTAACCGAAACCCTAATACAAACTTCCTTTTCGGGTTTGTCCCGAACCTCCTTGGTTTCGGGTTGGCCTGAAATCTCCTCGGTTTCGCTCGTAAAGGCTCCATGAGCCGGTTCGCTTGGAACCGGCCGTGTGGAGGTGAAGTATAGCCTGTTGTGATCATGATGAGCTTTAGCAGCTTTCCTCGTGTTTCGCAACGTGGTGTGATTAGCATCTTGATCACGATCATCATGATCATTAACATCATTTAATTCGACATCCCGCTTCCTTATGTTCGTGTTCATTGTGGGCCTTTGGAAAAAGCTACACACTTGTTCAGAAGGAACCTGGCTTTGATCACTCGAGTCTGCCATTGCGCAACTTTTCTTCCCCTTTTCTCCTTTTTACAATGATCAGAGCGAGTGATTTACCTTTGACTCGAACTTGATTATGTTCAACTAAAACAGCAAAGAACAATCAATTGGAGAAAACAATATAACAAACGGTGCAGAACATGCAGATATTATAAGGAGAGGAAAACCTAGAGTTTGTAGACTTCCACGAGGCAGAGATAAAAGGAAATTAATTGCAGTATAAGTTTATATAACCGATAATAATATCTACAAAGAAAATACTACTATAATGAAACTTTAATTTGGAATGTTGTATTGTTTTTTAAGATGGACTTAGATTTTCACTCGAACTGCATCCATATGAATACATGTCTTTTCTTCACAGTTTGCATGAGAATGTGAAGTTGCGTCTAGTTGAAGCAGCAACAAGTATGAGAGCTCACATATAAGCACAAATTTGCTACAGATCATAAGAAGCCGAAATTTCGACACTCTGGTTGGCTCTTCTGTGGAAATGTATGTCCTCTTGATTGAGGAAGGAGAGCAATTGCAGAAGCTCCTCAATAGACAGTTTCGAAGGCCTCTTCTCCTCGAACCCGTTCGATCTCAGGACTCCAATCACCTTCTCTTTGAAAGAACTCACATCACTCTGTTCGGTTATCGTTTCCTCTTCGTCATCTCCGTCGTTATCACTGTAATCCAATGTGGTGACCGTGCTTTCGTTATTTGAGAATCCCATCAGCTCAACAAGCTTCTTCTTTTGCTTGAACGTCGCACCCAACGTTTTGTTCTTCTTACTGAAGCAGGTCCTTGTAAAGGCCCACCACTCGTTCAAATCGACGTCTGGAATCTCGGGTTTTGGATAGAGTTTGATCACAGACGAGTCTACCTTAGGATTTGGTAGGAACTCCCTCTTGCTTACATCCATGACGAACTCCACATCAGCAACCAGTTTGACATTCACAGCCAAACGGTTGAACTCTGAATCGCCAGGATTCGCCATTAGTCGGCGGGCAAACTCTTTTTGGAGCAAGAGAGTAGCGCTTCGAAATGGGCGAGCTCCAAACACCAGTTTTGCGATGAGGGGCGATGAAATTCCGTAAGGAATGTTTGCTACAACAAGATCAAAATGGGGAAACTCTGCCTTTAGAGCATCCTTACAAATCACCTGAAAACACAAACATTAGGTTACAAAAATAGCTCAAATCTGACAGACTTGATAAAGTCATCTTACAGTAAGTTTATCTCCGAGGCCAGCTGCCTCAACGCGCTTGTGAACGGCCTCCGCCATTCGTTTGTCGATTTCCACCACCACGACCTTGTGGGCAGCTTCCAGGAGCTTGAGGGTGAGATTGCCAGTACCGGGTCCGATTTCAAGAACGGTATCAGATGGCCTTATGTTAGACTTTCTGACAATAGTGTCAATAATTCTGTTGTTAGTGAGAAGATGTTGACCCCATCCTTTGTAAAGATGAAACCGATCTCCGGCCTGATCGGCTTTGGTATGAAATCGTTGGAGCAAGAAGTGATGGTGGCGGATTACGATTCGGGAGGACAATCTGACATATCTATGATACAACATTGATCACCCTAAAGCCTGAAAAAAACTTCATTAGTGTAAAACTCTGAACTGCATTTTGCAAATCTCCAAAAGCATTTCATCGAACAGGTTGTGTGCAAACATTTGATCAACCAAGTTGAGTGCATAACAATGAAAGTCTTCATTACAATAGATAGTAGCGGTAGCCATGAATGGAAATGAAAGTTTTCTTTTGAATTACATGAAGAAAATCAGTAAGAAACTTACCCAAGTGATGAATCCAAAAATCCCTCAACTCCCAAAATGCAGCTTTGATTTTCTGCAAGTACAGGAAAAAACGCGGGAATTCCTAATAGTATTAGACCGGGATTTGGGCCTATTTCGATATTGGGCCCAATTCGGAACTCATGCCACTTTTTGGGCAAAAAGGCCCATTAAATTTTCGACATTGTTTTCTAGCAAAGATTGGATCTTTTGTATGAATCTTAGGTAGAGTTGGACAAACATATTCATATTGAGACGTTGAATAATTAACTAGAAATAATGATTTCCAAAAGTTTGTGGTATTGGACAAATGTACATGTACAAGGAGAATGGATGTAGGTGGCATTAAAGAGCATGCCTTACAAGCAAAGCAACACATAAACACCATGCGTTGGTATGTTATGTACGAGTTCACATGCAATGGGAGCAATTATTACTTACCAACTCTTTTATTGTAGGGTTGGTGATAGAGAAATGGACGGAAAAGAACATTACACTTTTTATGTTCTTGGTCCTAATAATCACACACTTTTGTCATGCTTAGTGCAATTGATATCAAAGATACTATGAGATTTTGCAACTTTGTACTATAGTTTGTTGTTGCTTGTGGAGTTAACAATCGAGAAATAGCGTGTTTTCTATTGACCCCTTGAATGTCTTTTAGTTCTAGTACTCAATCAAAAAATACGCGTTATCTAGTGGTAAAGTGGTGCTCGATTTTTAGGAGTTGTCCTTCGAGTTCGAATCTCAATATCTCATTGACCGAATGTCTAGAAGAACTAATATTTGATGGATTTACGATGTCTTTGAACCTAACTTAGAGCGATATACAACTCTATTAAATTTCGAGTTCGAATCTCACCGACTGAATGTATAGAAGAACTAATCTTGAATGGATTTACGAAGTCCTTGAACCTGACATAGAGCGATATACAACTCTATTAAACTTATACGTTCGATGGATCGGGTCGATCGTGGATATGTAATCACAACACATAAGTCTGATGAGGTTTCATACTAAAGTAATTGCCCAATTGTCCCATATAGGTAAATTGTGGTGGAAATCGCAATCTTTTTGATAGTCAAAACTCTCAATCTTTTTTTAGGCAAATCAATCGTAAGCATAATACATAAGTCCGATGAGATTACATTATAAAACCAATTGATAATAGGAGAAGTGATCTATGTATTTATATACAAAGATTAGTGATGTGCAATAAAGTTATTCTCAAGATACTCTACACCAATTGAGTATTAACAATCATTAAACTAATTAATTCGTGTTTGCTTAATTGATCGTCAATTAAGACAATAAAGCCTATAGTTCATATATATATATTGCACAAACCAAGCTATGCATATAATAATACGTACAAACATGAATTGATCATGCATGGTTGGTGCAAGAAAAGAAAAGGATGGAATAAATTGAAGATATATTTGTACAAATTAAGCGAGACAAAGAAATATACGAGATGGAGCAATAAGAAGCTAATGCTATATATGGCGTCCCATCCCGATTCTCTGTCTTTATAAGCCATCGAAACTTATCATTCAATATATCGGCCAGCTATATATAATATATGCAATATGCCAAAAATATAACAATATTTCTTTGACCATTATTTGATACCCTTGTTTATGAAGATCTCACCAAATAGATTATTTGCATGCATTATTTACACATTTAAAATACACGTACTAGAGCATGCATGCATCTTCTTATTTGATCGAGGTGGACAAAAAAATAGCCAATATTCGCCATTAATTATTTTAGATTTTAACCAACTTTAAAGATAATATAATAATATATGAAGTCTCGAATCCAAGACCTCATGTTACGTGGTTAAACACTTAAACATGAAAGTAAAAATACATAAGAGGGAGATTTATTGATATACTATAATACAATATAAGTAGAACATATGTATTTGTTAAAATTTGCGCCACCTCTTTCACACTGAATAAAAAAATGTTATTTGCATCACATAATCCATGTTGAATAAAATAATGCTTTTATTTTAATAATGATAACTGACATTTATATCTACTTAAGATCTTATCCAATTTTTAATAGGTTAATTTTTTTTCTCTAATATATATCACTAGCAAATCTCGCTAGAATCAATAACAAATATGTTGAATTTGTACGTGATTAAATCAATATTTTGTAGGCATTCGAGATATAAAGATGGAAAATTGTCTTTTACACACATCTCATATAATTTATTTCAACAGTTAATTACTTAAAATACTTATATCTTTTTTGCACATATTGAATAAATAATAAATTTTAGTTGTATCCTCTTTTTTTGGTAGAATTTTTTAGTTGTATCCTCTAAAAATGATCTTTATATCCACATGATATTTTATCCAATTTTTGATATATTTGCTATCTTACTTAATTATGATATGAATTTATAATTTTCATTTAAATGTTTTTTATTATAGGTAGAAGAGATCTCTTATTATGAAGATTCTACATAATAAATTAAAATAATAGATTACATAATCGAAGTTATTAAAATAAAATACAAATGGGGTTATTAGGTTTGAACTCGAGTCTATCGGGTATGGATTATACATTCTCGAGTAAAAAGCAAACTCGAGTAAAAATTAGATCTCGAACCAATTAAGTCGAGTTTACATTCACATTACCCATCCATACATGATACATTATACGAGATTTATAGTAGTCAACATTCATTGTTTTTGGGTCGGATCCAAATATAAAAAAAAATGAGGGGATAGTACGTGCGACTGTACAAGGCATTTAAACTGTAGTGTGGTCTGAATCGAAGAACTTTCATATTTCGGGGATCGTGGAATGATCTTGCATGTTCCAAATCCACGCTCAATATTGAATTAATAGAGATTGCTAACTACTCTGTACTTGAGAAACTTCGGCCTTGTCGGTGTTGGTTAAGGACGCCATTAATTCTAAACACTATAATTATGTAAGTATGCTCAACGTACATCATAATTCACAAGATATATTATACAAATATAATGTAAACATAAATTAATTTAAAAAAATACAAAATCAATGACACTGACCAAGTATAAATTGATTATGACTAACCTAACTTTAATAATTTGTTTGTCTTAATAATGTTGGTAGCGGGTTTTAGCCGCTAGCTAATTAGCCTCTCAATTTAAGGGGAGTATTAATTAATTATTGATTTATTAGCAGTACAGTGTATTATTTAATTATTATTATCATAGTGTGGGCCTGTGAAGGCATTAACGGCGGTTGACGGCGAACCGAACGGCGTTAGGGCGTCGGCGGGAAACGGTTAAGCACCGACGATTTTCCATTTTTTGTGTAGACCGACAGCTGGACTTTCTTCTTCTTGTTCATGCAATCACGTGACGCCACTGCCACCTGGCAATCTCACGTGCCACCCTCACTCGCTTACACACTTGTTCCCATTTCTGTAACTCTGTAAGTAGGGTTGTTCAACTTGTCCTCTTTCTCTGTCAAATCTTCTTGATCTCTTTATTGGAGTTGTTTAATGCTACCATAAATTGTATAGCTAAGATCAAATCCGTGACATTATGATATCAAAATTGACAAATTGTTGTGATAATCAAGTTGTAATTGCACAAGGTTACAAAAGGGTGAAAACAACGCAAAAAGTCTGATGCTACACGCAAATTGTAATAACATAATTCTGATTTAAAAAATCTCCTTATAATTGGGAACTTAACGTCTCGAGAATGTAAACATTATTATCAAAATACACTTATCACAATATAGATTGATATTTATATTGATGGATTTAACTATTAGAAAGAAATTTTTGCACGCGAGAAAAATCAAACATGGCACATTGGCACCTTCAGCTTAAATATATTGTCCGGAAATTTATTTGTGGATGTTGCAACAAGATCGAACGAGAACAATAAAGTAAAGACTGACACAGAGATTTACGTGATTCACTAAGGTTATGTTAGTTACGTCTATGAGTAGAGAAACCATATGGAGTAGCATTATAGAGACTGAATTCGGATTATAGATTATGAGACGATTCAAGAATCAAGAGTATATATAGAGACTCAATAAAGCCTATAATACAGGTAACAAATCATAGATAAAGATAGATTACAGCCAACCAAGACCATCATTGAGAGGCATTACCCCGTCACTCAATCTCCCTAGACCCTTAGGGCAGGGGTTTTCTTTTTTTGGTTGAGGGCACTGCTCATTAGAGTCGAATCGGTGACCTCTGGGTACTACTCTTGTAGGTTTAACTGTTTTGATTAAATGCCCGAAGGCTAGGGCAGGGGTTTTCTTGACCATAAGCCAACTTTGAATATATATGAAAATTAGATTATTTTTTTTGGTCGAATGAAAATTAGATACTTATTTAGATCTAATAGGTTGACTAGCAACGAGGAAATAAGAGAGATGGCCCGTCATTTTGTTAGGAAGCGGTAGGTGAGTTGTAATGAAACCAAGTATGGGGCCGTACGAATAATTAGAGTGTGTACTCTAATAACACCAAAACAATTCAAATCAACTTACCACCAAGCTTACGTGCATATCATACCTTTCCATGCCCCGGATCTTCATCAATCCATGCATTATATCGCTAGTCTACATCAACAACACCCTTGATGAAATGTATCCAAGATGAGGATTTAACTTGGGTACTATGCCTTCGACACACGAGTTCAAATCCTCTGTCCCACTCCCACACCCATTTTCGTGTCCCTTCCTAACCTCCCTTCTTATTCGTCGAAAGTATGGATCCCCTATATTCTCCCTTTAATTCTATAGGAAGGGAGGTTAGGAAGGGACGGAAATGGGACATGGGAGTGAGATAGAGGATTTGAGTTCTCGACATGCATAACATAATGGTAAAAACATATACGTATTTTGTAATTCAACTGTAACCCAAGATAGATGAATGCGTCTTATTTGAGCAGGCGATCAAACTTGACTCATAGCCATGCCTCATTATGGCCCCTAAAGTGAGATTGGAATTAGGATCAAATCGGTGCACCTACTCCTAGACGATCATATGTATATTTATCTAGGTAGCGACTCTTGTACATTGGATATCAAGTCCAAAGTTTACCAACAAAACAATAGGCCCTCGTAAAAAAAAACAAAGTTGATAAATTGTTCAAATTAATTTGTGAAATTCTGGTGGGCCGTAAAAACTAGGCGACCTGTCGGGACAAATTTAACCATTTCGTACATAAGGTCGGGATCGACCTACCTTTTTACCCAATAGCTTAAGTTAATGGGTAGGGATTTTAATTACCATTCCTTATATATTAGTGGAATTTTGATCTCTTTGCTCGATGTGGGATAATCTATCCTCTAACATAATTCAAAGTGAGATAAATATATATATGTTTATGAATTAAAATTTTCCTCCTTGTTTTTAGTGTTGAGTTCTCTTTTAAAATATATTTTAAGTATTATCGCAAACTTTGAGTAATGTTTAACAATATTAAAATATTAGTAATATACAAGGGGACCCAAGTTCTAGACCGAGGAGATAAACGTTAGACGTGGATAATGACATGACAAAACGACAACCAGTGTTGATCTTTAACTCGTTGCCAACGGAAAATTACAATTTGTATTCATTCACCATCTGTCAATTTCATCAGTGTAGCCGTTATAAACTGCTCTAATTCCCCCACTATTTCACCCACTTGTTATTAGGAGTCGTAAACCTAAACAAAACATAAGAGGATTTGTATTTTTTTATAACATAAACTTGGTGGTGGTGGTGGGGCCTGAAAATTGCCAAACAATCCCTTGATTAGCGGGGTAAGTTGGTAGCATAAATCCGGAAATGAAAGTAGATGGTCAAGTTCAAAGTGCAAATTAGGTGCCCATAATCTAAGGCAGTGTTTGGGAAGCTTCATTCTTATTTCCTGCAAATTGCTTTTTAGCGGCCATCTCGCCGCTTGGAGCTCCAACAACTAACATAAAATAAATAGATTGCTAAACGTTTGTCCCCAATGTGATTTTAGTTGATTGGCAATTAGTGTTCAATGCTTTTATCAGAAAAATAAATAAAAGGGTGTCCCAAGGGATCTCATTGCATTTTGCATTATATTACATTATGCATTACATTATATTATCATGTGTTTTATTGATATAAAGAGACATTATTTTACTCTAATTTTTGGGTTGCATTATGTGGAATATAATGGCGTCGTTTATATAATACCCGATACTTATAATGATCCAGGTGCTCCCCATGTCATGTCAACTAAAGCTCTTCCTTTCCGGATTTAGTAATGACGAAGAATTTGGAGGTTAAGTGTAGTACTTGGACGGTTGACCTTTTGGGAAGTTCTCGCATTGGTATGAGATTGTATTTCTAAGAGATCGAGTCTTACAATTTATTATACACTAACGGTCATAAAAGACGTATTTGGTTCATTCCAGATGAAAATGTGTTATTTGAACCTTTTCTCACTGATTTCTCACTGATTTCCTCTAGAAAAGTTTGACTTTTAAGAGTGCTATGAAGTCGCCTTCCTCTTCAACCATCGTTGATGACGTCTTGTTAAATTGTCATACCCATCACCACCAGTCTATATATCATCGCAGTCACCACTCAATCATGTTCTCCGTATCTCTTGAGTGTGGAGGCGGCAACACCACTACATCCGCCTACTCAGGCTGACACTGCTTTATTGCGGTGTACATCTTTCACATTATCGCTCCTTCCCTATGATACCTATATTTACCAAGTGAACGTAGAAAAAACCCTAATTTCTAAATTGAGGCAATTAAGCTAAGCATGTTCTATGTGTGCATAATTCATTTAGTTAAAGGCTTAATTAGTTGTTTCTTATTGGAGATTCACATTTTATATGTATTGTTTGTCAAATTGGTGAACACATATGGTTTTGTGTTTGATTTTCCTCCTTCATGTGTGGCTAAAGTAACTTAGCGCTAAAAACGTGTTTTTGGTTGTGACAATTAGATGGAGTTGCAAGACAATGACGACCACGAGAGTGACAAACAATGGTGACTATAGAAATTAGTGATGGGGATTGTTGAAGTAGAAGGAGGAAGCGATGAATTCAATCTTTCTTTTTTATTGTACAAGTATTGTAAGATAATACATTCTATACTTTAATTTATCCATGCATTATGTAACGCTAAAATATAGTATGTAACGCTATTCTTAATGCATTATGATTGATAATCCTAAAGTACTTTTGCAACCTACGAAGCATGCATGTACCTTTTTCTTACCCTTAATTTGTACTTTGTGATTGTAAAGTGAATTGATGGAGTAGAACAAGATGTGTTTATGGGGTGCTCATCCAATCATCATTAAGTTGACCATATAGGAACATTTAGAAAGTTAATTACTATTACCATGTCGATTAAGCAAAACATATATGGGCTCCAACAAAAAGTAATTTATTAGACCGTTGTGGGTAGTTACTATTGTTTCAACTATGATTAAAACAAACGATCTACTCTTAACATGTCGATGAGTGGAGTTTCCATTGTATTGGATTCTTTTGTCTCCCATGAAAAAAATAATGGCGGGTACGGAATAACCGGTAATTCCTAAAGGTGGGCATCAATATGTTGGTTGAAAAGAGGTAAGATTGTACTATTTTTATATTGTTCTAATAACAAAGTATGGGGAAGAAGAAATAAAGTGGTGATAAATGTAGGGCTATTACTTATTTTGTTGGGAAAGTGAGTTTCACTTGTAAAGTTGTAAACACTACAATAGACATTAGTGAAATAAATTAATATGGACCACACCTACATAAAAAAGAAAAGAAAAGAAAAATCGCATTTACATAACTCGAAAAGACTAAACCACATAGAAAGAGACATTCAGCTTAAGATGATGTTATAAATGATGAGATTTGCGGTATAAAATTTGTAGATAAGCTCATTAAGTATAAAATAATATTTAATATTATTGTAATCTTATATTACTATATGTCTCTATCTAAGTATTATATAGCGATTGTTTGTAAAGTATCTTTTTTTGTAATTGAGTAATTGTACAAATCTTATATATAACATATTAATTAAAATACTAATTAAGAAACCAAAATTTTTGATAATTAAATATAGGTTAAAATCTTTAATTTCTTAATTAATACGTTAATCAGTCTTTCCTTTTCTAATTAAAGATTTAGAGTTGAAGTACTATGGCCTCCAGCTTGCCTGGGAGAAGGGGTGCAGGAGGGTGGTGGTAGAAATCGACTCTCTTCTGGCCATCAATCTCCTGCAGTCCAAACTTGAGAAATCACACCCTCATGCTAACCTGGTTAGACAATGCCAAGGCTTCTTATGTAGGGATTGGGTCGTCCAATTCCGTCACGTGTTTAGAGAGTCGAACCGCGTTGCGGATTTTGTTGCTAGTCTGGGGCATAACGCTGCTGTTGGAGTCCACTACCTTTCGTCTCCACCTGTGGGAGGAGTTGAAGGAATTCTGTATGAGGATAGAATAGGTGCGGCTCAGCCACGGGTTGTAACTGCTACTTCAATTAATAATATTACTTGAGGCTCTTGGCCTCGTCTGACAAAAAAAAAAGATTTAGAATTGAATTGTGTGTTTCTTTAAACCTATACATTATTTATTAAATTTTACATTTTCATCACTTAAACATGATTCATTAGAATATTAAAGATATAGCAAAACTTAGAGTGTATATTGAAATTACTAAAATGATTATTTATTAGATAATCATGTAAAATAATATTTTTTTTGGACAATTACGACTGGTTGTGACGATATATGTACGTGGTTGCGCTCATTCCCGTCTAAGACTAATACCCTTTTGAGAGTGTAAGCATTCTTACACGAACCCATACAACGTAATTATATTTCAAATAAGCTTTGATCGAAAAAAATTATATTTCAAATAAGCAAGTGTTTATAGTAGTCATGGACACCACATCAAAATAGTGCTAGAAATTATATATGATTTTTGTTTGGTGCACATAGCATAATAGATTAAACTTATTCAACCAAAACAAAAAGATTAAGCTTAATCAATATCAGTAATCATGCACATAAGTGTTGCCTTTTTCACTATGGTTTTACCGTTGCAATTTCAATCAATTAACTTCATTGACTATAAACAAAATGTGAACCAAATGAAGTTGGCCCCCTCAGCTTATTCCTTTATTATTAAAGCTGCATCATCACCCAAAGGTCCCACATCCCTTTTGCTAAAGAACACTAATTTGTCGAATTAGCTTTTCTTCTCATCCTATGTTTTTTTCATTAATCATATTATAACCTTAGTTAATAACAAAAATTAGGAAATTGGGTAATTTATATTTTTGTTTTAGGACTCCCAAGTTCTCAGAAAATGACCTTCTCATCTTTAGGATCCAAAAATAAAGACCCCACAACCATTTTATATCATTTTAAATCTCTGACTACCACTATAATTAAATTAAGCACCACGTTTAACAATAATTTACATAATCAGACCAACAAATCTCTGTCAAATCAGTTAACGTGGTTTTGAGTTTTGACCCCGTTGAATCCCACCTCTGACTGCAAATGACATAGTTTATACGTTTTGCTACTGTGTGTCCTAACTTTTAAGGCCCTATTATTAAATAATAAATATCAATATTAAAAAAATGTAATAAATCGTAAATTTAGGATTTTTTTATTTTTTTATGATAGATTCATTATTTTCTCTCAAGAGTTTAATTTTCTTATTTCATTATTTACTGCAAATATTTCATAATTTTGTACTTATATCAATTGCACAGTGCCAGTGGTGTTTATATTGTTCATCTACATGCACTAATCATCAATGCTGCCTAAAAAAATCTTTCCTTTACACTTCACTATTATTTTGTTTCCCTAACTTTGCCTATAATTTCCGCACAAAAAAAAAAAAACGAAAAAGGCAAAAAAAGTACATTGATTGTGAAATCTTTTCTTCCCTTTTATATAGTTCCCCATTAATCCCATTTCCCCACCGTTCTCTGTGAGAAGAAGAGGCACACCAAGAAAGAGTTCTGTCCGAGCAGTGTGAATGAATATGGGTTTGGGCTTCTGAACACTGCCAAACCCAACCGCAAACCGCTTTCTTACTACAAAATTGAACTTCTCCTCTTCTGCATTCCTCATTTTCCTCTCTGAGTAAACACAAGAAGAGCTAGCTTAGAAAGAGGGGTAGAGAAAAGAGGGCAAATGGGGGTTTTTCTGAAGAACCCCAAATGGGTTTTCATGGTGCTTGTGTTCTTGTTTCTGGGTACCCAACTGATTGAGAGTAGCGTTACTTATGATAGGAAGGCGATTATGATTAATGGGCAGAGGAGGATTTTGATTTCTGGGTCCATTCATTACCCTAGAAGCACTCCTGAAGTACATTTCCCCTCTCCCAATCCCTCTATTTTGCTAATCTTTTTGGTGACTTTTTTTTGATGATTTTTTTTTTTTTGTGTGTGTGTGTAGATGTGGGAAGATCTGATAACGAAGGCCAAAGATGGAGGGCTTGATGTGATAGACACTTATGTGTTTTGGAATGTTCATGAGCCTTCTCCTGGAAATGTACTCATCTGCCCCATTTTTAGCTCTTACAATATTTACTGATTTACCCAAAAAAAATTTAGTACTCAATCTATATTTGTTGTACTGTTGCATTTTTGTGACGATGGGTGCTCTTCTTTTTTTGCTCTCTTTAGTACAATTTTGAAGGCAGATATGACTTGGTCAGATTCCTGAAGACAGTTCACAAAGCTGGGCTTTATGCTCATCTAAGGATTGGTCCTTATGTGTGTGCAGAGTGGAACTTTGGGTCTGTTTCTGCTCTCCTTGTTGTTTACAACTTGGAAATTTTGTTTGGCTTTTGCTTATTTGGGCTCATTTTAGAATGTGTTGTTCATTGTGTTTGCAGAGGATTTCCTGTTTGGTTGAAGTATGTTCCTGGAATCAGCTTCAGAACAGACAATGAACCCTTCAAGGTCTTTTTTTCTTCTTCTTATCTGTCAATTGTGACAATAAATGGTGGATTGTTCAAAAGGGGTGTTCATTGTTGAATTGGTTTTGCAGAGAGCCATGCAAGGATTCACTGAGAAGATTGTTGATTTGATGAAGAATAATAATCTGTTTGAGTCTCAGGGTGGCCCAATCATTCTATCCCAGGTCTTAATTTTGCCCATGTCAAAAGTTCAGTTGAATTGAGTTTCAGCTTTCTTCAAGATTGGCATGCAACAACTGAATTATGAGACTTTTTTTGTTTTATCTTTCTAGATCGAAAACGAATACGGAAAGCAAAGCAAGATGCTTGGAGAAGAAGGGCATAACTATATGAGTTGGGCTGCTGACATGGCTGTTGGATTACAAACTGGTGTTCCATGGGTCATGTGCAAGGAAGATGATGCTCCAGATCCTGTTGTAAGTGCACTTCAGTGTTCAAAAGGAGTATTCAAGTTCCACATGACATTGTTCTGATGATTGATGATCTTGATATGGCAGATTAATACTTGCAACGGCTTCTACTGTGATGTATTCAATCCAAACAGACCTTACAAGCCGCTCATGTGGACCGAGGCTTGGACTGGATGGTATAATTCTGGATTAAGTTTCTTTGCGAAAAGCTTATTAGTAAACTTATGTCTTGGATATCAAATGACTGATCCATTAGAGTGGATGGAATTTTTGTTAATTATGCCTGTACCAATGTTGTGTAGGTTTACGGAGTTTGGAGGACCTATTTACCAAAGGCCGGTACAGGATTTAGCCTTTGCAATCACTAAATTTATACAGAGAGGAGGATCATTTGTAAACTACTATATGGTACGCGGTTTATTTGTTTCAGTTGCTGTGTAGAGTAATACATAGTGGTTAGTTCAAGCATATGCTGATTTAGACTTTCTGGAATAGTACCATGGAGGGACGAACTTTGGACGGTCAGCTGGAGGTCCTTTTATCACTACCAGCTACGACTACGACGCCCCTCTTGATGAATACGGTGAGTAAACAAATCTATTCTGATAAGTAACAAGTTTTAGTGGCATTACATTTTTCTTTACAGTTTAAGCTAGGAGACTAATTATGCTTTTGGTTGTGGATTTGTAGGTTTGCCTAGACAGCCGAAATACAGCCATCTAAAGGAGCTTCATAGAGCCATTAAGCTCTGTGAGCATGCCTTGGTTTCAGCTGATCCAACTGTTACTTCATTAGGACCCTTTCAACAGGTCAGTACTACTTATCAATTTTATTAATCATATGATAAAGATGTTCATACGTTGTTATTAATATCATTGGATAATCTGTGATTTTTTTTTCAGGCTCATGTATATTATCCCAAAACTGGAAGTTGTGCAGCCTTTTTGTCCAACTATGACACAAAATCTGCTGTGAAGGTTTTGTTCAATGACAGGCACTATAATTTGCCTCCTTGGTCTGTTAGCATCCTTCCCGATTGTACAAATGTTGCATTCAACACCGCCAAGGTATCCACGGCTAAAGATTACTTCTTGAAGTGTTTGGTTTTTCTTCCTTAGTACAATAATTTTATAATTTTTCTTTGTTTCAAAATGCAGGTTGGAGCACAGACCTCACACATGGAGATGACGCCGAGTAGCACTCACATATTCTCATGGGAGAGTTACAATGAAGATATAGATGCCGAAGATGATAGTTCAACCATGACTGCCATGGGTCTCTTGGAGCAGTTAAATGTCACAAGGGACAGCACAGACTACTTATGGTACAAGACTAGGTAAGAGAGTGTTAAGATTGACGGTTTCAGAATAGAAATCCAGGCAAAAACATAGGTGAAAAACGGACCATTTATGGGTGTGATGTTGCATTGTTTTTACAGTGTTGATATTAATCCATCTGAGTCGTTCCTAAGAGGAGGGAAGAAGCCGACTCTCATCTTAGAATCTTCAGGCCACGCCGTCCATGTATTCATAAATGGACAGCTAGTAGGTGAGAATTGAGATTCTTTATTATAGACTGGCTAGTTTTTGTTCATGTTCTTCTGCAATCACATTTTCGAGCATTTACAAATTACAACCGTTGTGCATTTGCAGGATCCGAGTACGGGACACGCAAGAGCAGAAGATTTGCATTTGTACAGGAGGTGAATCTTCAAGCAGGAGTGAACAAGATAGCGTTATTGAGTGTAGCAGTTGGTTTGCAGAATGTAGGAGGACACTTCGAGACATGGAACACAGGAATCCTGGGTCCGGTGGCAATACACGGCCTTGATCGGGGAGAACTCGACTTATCTTGGACGAAATGGAATTATCAGGTAACTAAAGCCTCAAACTGCTCTTCTTATCCTTTTGGTAGGAAAACAAAACTCATTTGAATCTTTTGTACAGGTCGGCTTGAGAGGAGAGGATATGAATCTTGCTTCTCCAACCGCTATGTCCGATGTTGCGTGGATGGACAGCAAAATAGCTGTGCAGAACCAACAGCCATTGATGTGGCATAAGGTAAAACTGTTAATATTGCATTATAGTGCATCATTAAGTGTAACTATTTGTTGAATATTCTGTGTCTGGGATTTAATGCAGGCAACTTTCGATGCACCGGACGGAGATGCACCATTGGGTTTGGACTTGGCAAGTATGGGAAAGGGGCAGGTTTGGATTAATGGGCAAAGTATTGGCAGATATTGGACAAACTACGCCAAAGGTGATTGCCACGGTTGTACCTACGCAGGGCAATTCAAACCACCAAAGTGCCAACTCGGCTGTGGCGAGCCAACACAGAGATGGTGAGCAACGGAAACTAGTGATGTTGCATACTGAGCTGAGAACATGCTACATTACACACTATCTTGTGCAATCCAGACAAAACCTAAGCTCTCTTGATCACTGATTTCTCCTTTTGCAGGTACCATGTTCCGCGGTCCTGGCTGAAACCGACAGGAAACCTGTTAGTTCTGTTTGAAGAGCTAGGAGGAGACCCGACGAGGATTTCCCTTGCTAAGAGATCATTGGCTACAGTTTGTGCTCAGGTCTCTGAGTACCATCCTAACATCAGGAGCTGGGAAATCCAGAGCTCTTTCGATGCCGGGAAGTCACAGCAAGTCCAAAGACCGAAAGTCCACTTGCACTGTGGCCAAGATCAATACATCTCTTCCATCAAATTTGCAAGCTTTGGAACTCCTCTCGGAACTTGTGGGGCTTTCGAACAGGGCACCTGCCACGCTCCTACCTCCTACTCCGTCATAGCAAAGGTAAACGAAAGAAATCCTCGTTTTGGCATCCCTCATTGTAAACTAACTGTCTTCTTACACACCAAGACATTTTTTCATTACAGGAGTGTGTGGGCAAGCAGAGATGTGCTGTGGTCATATCGAACGCCAACTTTGCGCAAGACCCTTGTCCAAACGTGTTGAAACGGTTATCAGTCGAGGCAGATTGCGCCCCTACGACATCTTAAATGATCATGGTCCTCATAGCAACAGCAGAAGCAAAAGATGAATAAACAAGTAAGAAGGTTGTCCAGTTTAGGTTTAGATCAAACTCCATATCAGCACAGGAGGGGCTCAGGGGCAGTCAATCCTGTCTTGGGAGTTAAAAGTTTGTGGTTTTTTCTTAGCTCATTGTATAATGCGTGAAAAATTAGGGGTTAGGGTTCATCAGGTTGTGGGTCAGTGATAATTTTCAAGAACCTCACAATCTCTTAACATCTAGTTTTTTGAGTCCTTCTGTCTGACAAAACACAGGACTGAAACTAGAACCAGACATTGGCTACATTGGTGGATTCTTGTTTTCTTTTCTTTTGTGGGATTTGTTTAGTTCACTAGTCTAAATGCTTGGGTTTTGGGTTTATCATTTCAGCTCCTGAGCTTTGTAGTTGTAAGAAAGGCTACCTGGTGGAGATTGGAAAAGTTCATTCTCCTCCTTTTGTGTTTTAGATTACAAGCAATGCAAGGGGTTTCTTCTCTTCAATCCTACTCTTTTGGTTTTCTCTCATTTATTCTTCAAATATTCAGGCCTAAAAGTGTGATGAAAAATAATATTGAAATTGAAATGAAAACATGGTTGAGCATGGTTGGACCGAGACCGAAAAATTAACTGAACCGAACTGAAACCAATAGAGTTCAGTTCGGTTTTCGGTTCAAGAAATTTCAGAATTTTGGTTACAGTTATTTTTCGGTTCGGTTCAATTTTTTCAAAGAAAAATCTTATATTTATCAAAAACCGAACAAGCTAAACTGGACCAAACCGAATTTTTTCGGTTCAGTTTTTGGTTCACCAAATTATCAAATTTGGGTTTCGGTTTCGGTTTCGGTTTTGAACCGATGCTCAGCCCTCCTTGAAAATTAAGTAAAACCATAAAAAAGCCATTGAGCATGAAGGATTGTCTCAGTTTCTCAGAAGGATAACAATGCTATCAATTGGGCTATAAAGCCATTAATTGGGCCCAAACTAAAACGGCCCATAAATGACCATTCGGTCCATTATTTGAAACGACGTCGTTTCAGGATGAGGTTTGGAGAGGCGGTGGTATCATGAAGAAATCTAGGGATTTCGCGCGGAGAAATTGGGGGAAAAGGGAATGGCGGCGAATGAGTCAATTAACAGAGGATGGCGATTTGGGAGGGAGACCGAGACGAGGCTCTGAATCGTGATGAGCGATGGTGAATTGGGAGGCTCGAGGCGGCCAAGTCGAATGGCTTGGATGCTCGTCTTCTTCTTCATCATCGTCACACTCGTCTCCCTCCATTTGTGTGTGTTGTGTATGTGTGTGTATGTATATATATGGAAAATGGAAATGGAATTGGAATTCGTTGGACGAGATGATCGCGTCTGTCCTGATGATGGCTTGTTTGGTTAACATGCATAGCAATTATCGATCTTGGGTTTGGGGTTAGGGTTTGTGCTCTTCTGCCACCTCTCTCATTTGCTGCCTCCCTCCTCCGAACCTTGTGATGATTCTTCTGATCTGAAGGTTCATTTTGAGATCTTGTCTTTCAAATTTGATGCTGCAGTTCAAAAATGGAAGACTTTAAAGTGAAATTAACCAAATTCAGAAACTTGCACTGGTAATGACACTATATTCAAGTGAAAATTGAGATCTTTTGGGGTTAGGGTTAGGGTTAGGGTTAGGGTTAGGGTTAGGGTTTCAAGTTTTTGAAATTCTTGAATAAAATTGGTAAAAGGGAGACTTGATTATGAAAACAAGCACCATTTATTCTGTGTTGTGATTGAAGGATTGTACTTTGATTTCAAAATCTGAACATGAATTTGTGCACTTACTATCTGCTTTCTTATATGAAAAGAGAGGATAGTTTACATGAGGTCCTATTCTTCTGTTTTGGCTGCTGAGTATACGGATTTTGGTCTGACTAATTCCCTCTCCCTACTCTTGTGGATCTCATCTTTTTCTTAGGCTGGTTTTTTTTCTTACCACTAATCTCTATACAGTCTTCCAACTCAAATCTTATGTCCCCTTTTGTCACAATTCTGTTCAGTAATTGTAACTACCCACCATGAAACATACATGATCATCTGTTGAAACAAAACAAAACAAAACAAAAAGAAAGTAAAACAATGGCACTAGGTGGGAGGATGAGAAGCCAGAAAAGATCATCCTCATCATACACTTCGACAATCGCAACACTTGCTGTCATAGCCTTCTGTATCTTGGGTGCATGGATGCTAACGTCTGATTACATGGTTCCCTCTCAGCCCACCACCAAAAAAACCTCTGATTCCGAAACCATTGATGAACCCACCTCCACGCCCGCCAAGATCGAAGAGAGGCTTATTGCCAAGAAATCTGATTCGTTTGAAGATAATTCTGGCAACCTACGGGGCGATGCCCTGAGGACCGATGATTCTCAGAAGGTAGGCGCGGGAAAGGGAAACGAGGATGGCGGTGATGAAAAGAAAGTTGTGAAAGCGGAGGAGGAGAAGGATTCGGCTTCTGGTGGAGGTGGTGATGAGAGTGCGAATGACACGCCTTCTGGTGGAGGTGGTGATGACAGTGCAGATGACACGCCGTCTCGTGGAGGTGGTGATGACAGTGCAGATGATGCAACTTCTGGTGGAGGAGCCGATGAGAGTGCACATGATATACAAGTTTCTGAGGAGTCGTCGCTCACTCAGAATCAAGAATTAGAGAATGCAGCTGCAAATGACAGCACGGAAAATGATGATCAACAAGATCAGGTATTTAATACTTTGTTCTAGCACTGGTAAAATCATGGAACTGGTTCGCAATACCGAATTCATTTCATGAACAATTTTGCGATATAACTGATGCAATTTTGTCTAATCCGTGGTATTATGTACATAAAATTGCATTAATTGCTGGTTAGATTTTGTTTTACGGCCTGACAATGGGAAATGTTATTATGTTGCTATTGTTCATTTGAATCTGCAGTTTGATTTTTATTTCCTGGTGAACGGTAGGCCACTATAACAGAAGAAGAAGGAGAAATGAGAGTAGCCAAAGCCAACTCAATGGATACTGCGAAAGAATCACAAGAAGAACAAGCTCAACCAGGGAAACCAGTCACATTTAGCGACGAGACCAAGAAAGAACAACAAGAAAAGCAAGAGAGTGATGACGCGACTTCGAAGGCAGACGTTCAAGAAGGGAGGTCTTCCATTTCATCTCAGTTCACCAAAAAGGATACGACAATGCTGCCAATCTCAGGGATCCCACAGGAGTCTGAGGAGTCAAAGGGGTCCTGGGCAACCCAGGCTACCGAGTCCAACAAAGAGAATGAGAGGCACAAGGAGCAGGACAAGAATGAGGATGAAACGTATGGCATTACGTGGCAGCTCTGCAACGTGACAGCTGGTCCAGACTACATACCTTGTTTGGATAATGCAAAAGCTCTTAAGAAACTGAGAACTACAAAGCATTTTGAGCATAGAGAGAGACATTGTCCTGAGGAGCCTCCGACTTGTCTTACTCCACTCCCAGAGCAGTACAAGAAACAGATCCTTTGGCCAGAGAGCAGAACCAAGGTGCGTTTTTCAGTCAGAATGTTCAAGTGTGTTAAGGGTTAGTTTGGAAGTTATACAACGTAAAAGTACTTGCGCATTATCTGGCATTAAAATTGAGAATGTAGCATTTGATTTAGTATGCATCAAGTACTGATGTATCATAAAGCATTAGATTTCCAACTTACCAAACAACACTTCTATATTCTCGCTGCATCATGCATAAAACATGTTATATAGTGCATGTGTTATATATCCACAATGATTCTTCCAAACTACAGGTGAAGCCATTGAATTGATAATGACTTATTATATTTCTTATATATTTATTTGATGCTTGGTTTGGTAGATATGGTTTTACAATGTTCCGCACACTGGGCTAGCGAATTTTAAAGGTCACCAGAACTGGGTGAAGGTGACAGGAGAGTTCTTAACGTTCCCTGGAGGTGGAACCCAGTTCATACGTGGTGCTCTTGTGTACATCGATTTCATAGAAAAGGTAAATTGGTTAAATGTACACTACTCTAGCCTCTACAGAGTTTTGCAAGGATTCACAATCGGATAATTGAAGAATGTTAAGTATTGTTGTTAATGCGAAATTTTGCAGGCACTTCCTAGTATCGCATGGGGAAAGCGTACAAGAGTTGTATTGGATGTAGGATGTGGGGTGGCTAGCTTTGGTGGATTCCTTTTCGACAAGGATGTAATTACCATGTCATTTGCACCAAAAGATGAACATGAGGCCCAAGTTCAGTTTGCTCTAGAAAGAGGAATTCCTGCAATCTCCGCCGTGATGGGTTCTCAGCGACTTCCGTTTCCTTCCGGAGTTTTTGATCTTATACATTGTGCACGTTGCAGGGTTCCCTGGCATATAGAAGGCTTTTTACTAAACTCTGACACTTATTTCAATTCTGCTCTTACAACTGTTGAAAGAGTTTTTACTGAACATAAGCTATGAATTTGTCAAGATAGGAGGGAGGCTTCTGCTGGAACTGAACCGGATGCTGCGTCCTGGAGGCTACTTTGTTTGGTCTGCTACACCGGTTTATCAAAAGCTTCCGGTAGATGTTGCGATTTGGGATGGTAAGTTGTTTCTCTTATTAGCTATTTTACATTTGAGTCATGTAGATTACCAAAAATCCTGACAAGTCAATGGTGTAAGAAAGATGGCTTTTTTTTTTCATAGTTTCATTTTGTTGATGTTCTTATCTGGTGGATTCATACACACTAGGACGTAAAACTGACAATCGTAACTGTCGTTTTCCACAGCTATGACCAATCTCACAAAATCAATATGTTGGAAGCTAGAGACGATTCAGAGGGACAAAATAAACAAGGTAGCAGCAGCTATTTATCGAAAACCCACCAATAATGACTGCTACAATGAAAGAAGACAAGAAAATCCTCCAATGTGTCAAAGTACCGACGACCCAAATGCTGCATGGTATGCTCTAATGTGTTCTTGTCTTTGTATTGGCTTGCCTATAAAATTCGTGTGCATCTTACGTTTTTGCGATATTCTTGTTTTTTCGTTTTCAAGAATACCAAGAAATGGATTCTTAGAGAAGTACAAGATTGAAATAGTTATGTTGCTGTTCTTTGTGTCTCAGGTATGTACCGCTTCAGTCATGCATGCACTGGGTGCCAACGAACGAGAGCGACAGAGGAAGCAAATGGCCAGCAACATGGCCCAGGCGGTTGAGCACGCTTCCATACTGGCTAAACAATACCCAAATGGGAATCTATGGGAAGCCTGCTCCAGCTGACTTCCTAGCAGACTATGAACATTGGAAATATGTAGTTAACAATACATATCTAGCATCCATTGGAATCAGCTGGACAAATGTCAGAAATGTCATGGATATGAGAGCCGTTTATGGCGGGTAAAGTTTCTGTACTCTTAACTCCAAATCTATTCAAGTCCTACCTGCATTTCAAACCATGTAAGCTAAAGAAACACCTAGATCTTGTTTGGTTTGACCTTTAGTTTTTAGTTGCTGGCTGTGAGTATTAAGATGAATACTCAGATCTTGTTAGGCTCAACAATTATTTTTGATTACTACAAAATTTGTTTCAAATATGAAAGCTCAAAACTGAACCAAATGAGCCCTATCTTTGCCTTGTACTATTTACAGGTTTGCAGCAGCACTAAAAGACCTTGAAGTTTGGGTGATGAATGTTGTTAATGTAAACGCTCCAGACACACTTCCAATCATTTACGAAAGAGGACTTTTCGGTATTTACCACGATTGGTGTGAATCCTTCAGTACATATCCACGTAGCTACGATCTTCTACACGCAGATCATCTCTTTTCGCAGCTGAAAACAAAGTAAACAATCCTAGAGATTCTATCTGTCTTGTAAGGAATTTAATTTTCTGTTTTTTTTGTACTTTCCTTATCAATGTGATTTTGTTTACTTTTCGCAGGTGTGATCTTGCTCCGGTAATGGCAGAAGTGGACCGAATAGTCAGGCCAGGGGGTAGTCTCATTGTTCGAGATGAAGCTGATGCCATTGCTGAAGTTGAGAACCTACTCAAATCATTGCATTGGGAGGTGGAATTGACATACTCCAAGGATCAAGAAGGGATCCTAAGCGCAACGAAATCTGAGTGGCGGCCGTAAGACTATGTACTACAGCTTTCTGATTTTGAAGTGGAATGTGGGTATGGAAGCTGAGAAGCACTCTACATATAGTGACATGAAGATCACCTTGCTTAGCTCTCTGCTTTTGTGAGTTGCTAGGAACATTCATATGCTTAATGTGAAACTTGTGTGTACCCCCATATAGTTTTGGTGAAGGGCATCAATTGGATTTATTGATAAATGGACATTTATTCTCATCACATACACATGCAAGGAAATGCTTTGTTTTAGTATAAAATAGGCAAAACACCATGAAATGCAATGATCAGTGCACAAAGTAAAGCTCCTTGGACAGAGGGAATTTGGAACTAGTTTCTTCTCTGAGTTGGTGGAGGCTTTCTTAGACCAAGCAGAAGCAATATCAATCCAATATAGTTGAAAGCATAGCTCACCCTGAGGAACTCCATCTTGAAGTCATTCCATGGCGGGTATCTTGCAGAGAGTTCAGGGAAGAAGCCTCTTTGAAGCACAGCTTTCTCATGGCTGAAGGTGTCGAAAGAGCTCTTGCCATGGTAACTTCCCATCCCGCTTTGGCCGACGCCTCCAAAGGGCAACATATCACATACAAACTGCAATGGCCATTGCAATAAGGTAAGAAACATTTAAAGTAAGGAAGCCCTGGTTTACATGGTGAGGCTTTACCTGTACGACAGCGTCGTTAAAGATGACGCTTCCTGAGGAAGTCTCTGAGAGTATTCGTCGCCTCAATGGCTCGTCGTTTGTGAAACCGTAGACTGCTAGAGGCTTTGGCCTTGAGTTTATGAAGTCTATGCTTTCATGGATGTTCTTCAACTGAAAATGCATTGACTTGCATTATAGTGCATTATCAAGTGTAATCCAGATAGAGCCTAGCTTAAGCTACAAGTATTACCGTTATAATTGGCAAAATGGGGCCGAAAATCTCCTCATTCATGACACCGGAATCAATCGGAGGATCCAACAGAATGGTAGGCTCCATTTGCCTGAAGAAGCTCAAAGGTTCAATATGATCAAGCTTCTCAATGGAAAGAGTGAGAGAGATGATGGATTCGGAAGGCGGGTCTTACAGTTTTTCGTCGAACGATAAGCCGCCATGAACAATGGAGTCTTGGACACCAGGCTCTTTGAGGAGGCTGCACAATCTATCAAAATGGTGCTTGTTGATGATCCTGCTCATGTTAGTCATGTTCTTCGAGTCCTCGCCGTAGAACCTCTTGAGGATCTTCTTAACCATATCAATCTAGGACATTCCAAAACTCAACTACATGAATGAAACATGATCTTGCAAGGAAATGGGAAAATTGAAACTAGTTTTCCTGATTTCTACCAGTGAAGAAGCATGTTTCTCTTCAACTAGCAAGTAGTCAACTCCTATACAAGCTTGTCCACAACAGGCACCCCACTTTGCAGCAACAATTCTCATCACAGCCACCTTGTGAGCAAGAAAAAGGAAGAAACAAACAACATAAGACAACATTCTTCTTGAGCATCTCTTTCCTTAAGAGTTGATTGCATTGGAAATTACTAGTTTGGGTTAGTTGAGACCTTTAGGTTGGAAGCTATGGAGTTGAAGTCGAAGATCGTTGGGCACTTTCCACCGAGCTCTAACGTAACAGGGGTCAAGTGTTTCGCAGCCTCACTCATGACTATTCGACCCACCCGTGACCCTCCTATAGATAGAATTGATTGATCAACAACCAAACTAGCACTTCAACATTCTTGCACAAGAGCTAAGGGCTTGTTTGGACAACAAGCTATAGCCAAAACACACCCTAAGTTGATTATATTAGACATATATGTATGAATATACCAGTATAGAATATCTTGTCCCATTTTTGAGCCAACAGAGCTTGGGAAACTTCTGTTCCTCCTTGAATGACTTTGATGGCTCCATTGTCTAAGTACATTGGGATAGTGTCAGCCAAGAACGAAGAAGACGCCGGTGCGAGCTCTGAAGGCTTCAAAATTACGACGTTTCCTGCAGCTATCGCGCCTATCACCGGTTCCAAAGACAGGCCTACAAAGAAACCATCATAAGAAAAAACGCCCTTACGCGATTTAATGCATTAAACGCGGTAATCCAAACACACCCTGAACTAATTGATGTTTTGCAAACTTACTTATGGGGAAATTCCATGCTGAGATGATTAGGACTAGGCCATATGGTTCAGCTATGATTTCTCCCTTAGAAGGGATCAAAATTAGGGGTAATCTAACCTGTGTTTTGCAATTGAACATGAAAAAGGAAGCCCAAATTTGGATTAGATGAAATGAAGCATAATTTAAACTATACAAGCATAAGAAAAGTTGATGAACTTAATTAGTACTTAGTAGTTACTCCCTCCGTCCCTGATAACTTGTCCGTAAAGTAGATTTGCACGCGGATTAATGAAAGTGGTAAAGTTTGATAGGTGATGTGAAAAAAGTGATAAAGTTTGATAGGTGATGTGAAAAAAGGGATAAAGTTGATGAAAAGGGTAATAAAGTTGATAGGTGATGTGAAAAGAGTGGGGATAGTTTTGTAATTTTATTGAAAAAAGTGATAAAGTTGAGGAGAAAGTTGGATAATGAGTATAAAAAAGAAGTGATATAAATGGAAAGAAATGGAGGTGGACAAAGTTTTTGGGACAACCGAAAAGGAAAGGCGGACAAGTTATCAGTGACGGAGGGAGTAGTTACCTTCTTGTGTGACATCCAACTCTTCAGATTGGTCAGAGCATAATGAATAGATTTCTTAAGAAGCCCAATCTACACCAATACATTGAGCATCAAATTAAATTCAAAGTAAAAACACACAAAAAGGCCCCAAAAAGCTCAATTTCAAAGAAACCAAAGAAGGGTTAAAAAAAACTAAGTAAAAAAAGACCTCATCTTTGTAAGCTTCCAAATAGGACTTGCCAAGATCTTGATGGAGGGCATGAGCACACTTGGCCTCATTGTCATTGAGCATCTTGAGAAGAGAGTTGAGTTGGGTCTTCCTCCATTCCAAGCTCCGGGTCGACCCGGCCCGGAAAGTCTGCCGGAGCTCCGATATGCTCTCTTGTATTCTTCTTGATTCTCCCATATCATATGCAATTCTCAGGCGCCTTTTGGTGTTTAGAATGAGATCATGGTGTTTTTATAAAGCCAAAGAATGATGAGGTTTTGATTTTGTTTTGTTTTTGATTGAAGAGAATTAAGAAGGTGACTTGGTCTATAACTAGAAACTTCCCATCGGCTTTAATTTATTGAATGTGCGCATTTATGAAGGGGTATGTGAACTAGTGTAAGTAGATGGGGATATATGGTTGAGAATGTGATCGTGGCATCAAAAAACATCAATTGCTATTTTTTTTAAAGCTATGGTAAGATAAGATTTTTTTTTTGATCCAAAGATAAGAATTTATTGTATGGAAGAAGTCTAAGTAAATGAAGAGGTTGGACACACCAATATATATGAGAAAATACTATTTGAAAAAAATATATAATCCAAGAGTTATGGAGCGATATTAAATTCTGAGCCCCATATATGGGACGATATTAAAATAGAGCAAGAGGTTGGGTCTGTTCGTTGCAACTATATTATTTAGGATAAGAGATTTTATTTTAGAATACGTCATTAAAATATTATTATAGTATAATTTCATCTCTTGCTCTTCTTTCTAGTTTTTTCTAGGGTTGATAATGCATTTTCAAAAAAAAAAGCTCTTAGATTTAATAATGGGTTTGCAACGAACGGAGCCGTTGTTCGAGAAGAATAGCCAAAACGAGATTCACATAAATAGGTTTTGACAAAACTTTTTCAATAATCAGTCATTATCGAATCGAATTATGATTTACGAGATACGTATATTAGGCACCGTTTGGTAGCTCACCAACGTGCTCCCGCTAACCCCAAAACGCTAGCGAAAACACTACATCTGTGAAGATCGGAGGGTGCAAAATTTAACGGGTGGTTAGTAAAATTTCGCTTTCCGCTAAGATTTTCGCTAATACCGAATGGATCCTAAGGGAGCAAAATGTGACCTAATATATTGCGTGAACACTTTTCCGGGTGATTCTTAATTTGGTGGGTCGTTGTATGCTTTTGGTGCTCAAATTTTATTATGTACTTCCCTCTTGTCTGGTATTAACATAGCTAGGAAGCCTAACTCCGGCTTTCATGACCAAACAAAGAAGTTGCGTGAACACTTAATATATTTTTGGTTCTGATTGACTACCGATCTTCGTTTTATCAATTATTAAAACAAAGGAGAAGATGTAATTGTCAAACTTCTTATTGATGTGTATCCAATGTTTTACGTACCCCTATTTGAAAACATGTTTATAAAAATATCCTACTTTTATTCGACTTCCAAACATATCCAAACATATTTTAAAATTGTCTGAAAATATTACAAAAAATACTCAAAATAAATCATTTGTGTTTTTAAAAAGAAAACAGGTCAGAAATAATTTTTTAATATATTTACCAAAAATTAAATATGTTTTAGAAAAATAAAATAATACTTCAAAATACAATAATGTAACAAAATATCAAACAAAATCTACGTTGTGATTATCCACTTATCTACCTCTGCCAATTTCGACAGCGATGATAAATTTTTTTAAAAAAAGGATGACATAATTTTAGTTGAGGTCGATATGATAGAGCTAGCTTACCCATGACATAAAACTACAACAATCTTCAAAGATGAACTTAGAGCGATGAGTTTGTGATCAACCCTAATCCATATATCATACATATACTAAAAAAGTTTTAACCAACTTTCATATCTTAACCTTCTATGCTTTTATAATATAATTAAGAAAAAATCTTTAACGTATCTTTGGCAAAATCTTAGACTCTTAGTATTAAAAATATCTTGAATACATGATCATGTGTTTTGTGGTCAATGTTACACGAATATGAGGTATGGGACAAGAGCTAACTTGGTAAGATTGTAAAAATATAGTTTCTTTCCAACAATAATGAAAAACAAATTGAAACCAACATATCCCATACACATGTACATCACGATATCATTCCGATTATTGAAACCAACATATCCAATACATTTTCATAATATGTCAGTTTATTAACATATACATGGAAAAAAACAATCATAAAGATTACCGAATCAATACCATATATATTGTACGTTTGTGTAGCACAATGACGTATGACTTATTAAAACAAAGAAATAACAATATTTTTCATAAAAAGGTATTAAACACACAACTTTAGATAAAAAAACTGACGAAATTATTATCAAATCTACCGACCCAGACAACGACGGGAGTAACGGTCTAGTCTAATGTATAGTAGCTTCAATCAAGAAGATTAATTGTGCAAATTAACTGGTTCCTTTCATTTTTGGTTGAATTATCATAATAATGATGTCTTTGGTATCTTAAAATTAATTTGCCCCCTGGGGTCACTTAGGCCATGAATATCAGTGGGATTAAAGGAAATATCAGTGGGTATCACCAAAAAAACAAAAAAGGAAATATGTGTTAAGTGGTGATACTCACGATCAAAGTATCGCTGGCCGATACTGGTAAAAGAAGAGGTTGGTGGACCCAACCAACATCACCAAAACAAGTTAACGTGGAAAATGAATAAAAGAGTGGTAGATTTTTTAGTATTAGAGTATCATTGATATTCAAGTGGGTATCACAAAATAAAATGAGAGGAGTATGACATGATGTGGATGTGAGAGAAATGATAAAAGTGGTAGATTTTTGAGTATTAGGGTATCATGGATATTCATGGCAAGAGCATAAATATCATGGAGCAAGGAAGGGATCAAGTGGGTATCACCAAAAAAAAAAAGAAAAAACGAATTGGATTGAAATGGGTGAAATTGGGTTCATGGTATCATTGGGCGGAACTGGAGAAAAGCAATCAAACAAAGGGGAGAAAAGTGGGGAGAAGAGAGAGGTTGCACAAGTGGCCCATAATTAGTGGAAAGTGGGAATGTGAAAAAGTGGATTTTAGGGGTTTATTAATATTTAAGTGGGTATCACAAAATCAAATGAGATTAGTATGACATGATGTGGAGGAGAGATAAATGATAAAAGTGGTGATTTTTTGGGTAATAGGGTATCATTGATATTCATGGCTTAGCAATGTCTTCTACATGATCAGGCCGGTTGCAAATATGACCCCTCGGCTCATAAAGAAGGGGTGATGGGCCACCATCAGTGGCGGTGGCGGATCTACACTGTGCCCAGAGAGGCTAGTATAAACTGTAAAAAAATGAAAACATAATCGCACAAGTATGCATACATTAATTATTTAAAAATAAAAGGTGAAAAAAATAATCTAATTCTACTTAAATGAGATCCCCTTGCCGAGAGAGTAATTGCCGCCTTTGTGACTTTGTCGAATGAATGCCTCCTTGGCCTTCTTTCATTAATTATTGAAGAATCATTTTCACTGTTCAGATGTATGATAATTACGGTTAGTATATAAATTGTCTAACTGTGTTTGTTAATTTGTTAAAGTCTATTTGTGATTTGTTATTGATTCAATTGAATTAGTTTTGTTCAATTGCTACATTAGGGTTTGTTTGAATATTTAATTATATAATTTTGATGATTTCTCAATTAAATTAGTTAACCTGATTGGCTTATACTATGTTATACAGCATATATGGTAGTTAATGTATTTTATACGTGGTCTAAACTTTTAATTATGTAATTACGGGTGAACTTTGATTGACTATGTTGATAAATTTTGAGAAAGCTGAATTTAGGTCAATTTTTTACATGCTATCATGAAACTTATCAAAGGGGTTCTTTATTAATAGAGAGTATTGTTTAGTTGTTTGTTTGAAGAGGTTTTTTTCAACTATTAGGGGTTTATATAATGTAGGTTCTAGTTCTAATCTCAATTCAATAAGATGTAGTAAAGTGTATTTTAACTTAAAAGAGATGGCAAATATAAAAAATGCCATGGTAAAAAACAGATAATCATTGTAGCATTTTATATATTTAATCTCCATTGGACTAAAATCCTGGGTCTGCCCCTGACCACAGTTGATTTACAAAGTAAGTAAAATAACGTTACAAGTAATGATATATGTGTCATATTTTTCCAAAAACTCATACTTATCCTACAACTCTCAAATCACTTTACAAAGTCGGACTGCAACCAAACTCAAATATAACGAGGCTTGTTATGATGGTGAGTAAGACAACATTGGCCCTCTTAGTTAACAAATATGAAGAGTTCCTTCTTGATCGAGGATTTTCCCTCACTAAGTCCTCGGGCTAAGTGAGCCCATGGCAGGCTCACTAGCAAGTCGAATAGTCCTCAGGCTTATGCTAATGTATATGAACACTGAAATGCCCAACTCACCCGAATTATTGAATAGTTGAAACATCTAGTCAAACGTCGTTTTACTCAATAATACCGAATTTTTTTTGAGCAATAATAATAATACCGAATTTTGTTGTGTAGCAAATAGTACTTATGTACTATTAATTGCAAGTGTTTGCAAGTGTTGGTGCCTTCCATCTCGTAAACCTCAATGTGAAATTCTGCTCACAATTTAGATAACTTGACCACATGGTTCCAATCAACGTTGTTAGCTAGGTTTCATATATTTATAAGTAATTTCGGATGTATTAGGCTGAATTATAGCAAATAGTATAATACAATACAATCGAAATGAAAATATTATAATACAAAGTCCTAAAATAAAAAAAATGTTTCCAGTATAAATTTGACTTTTTTTTTGTTAAGACATATAAATATCTTCCAAAGAATCGGGAATCAGAATCATAAATATATCTTTTCTGGATAATAGTATTGTTTTAGTAACAAATTGATTAGCTATTAGCGAATTTGATAATGGCGGTTCGAAAGTAAGCAAACTAGAGAGCGAGAGCAAGAGCAATATTTTGCTCGAAAACGAGTGGAAATGATTGTATTCAAATTCGATGATCCCTTCGGATTACAGACTTAATGTAGTTTTACACTTCAGTTAATACAATAATTCTATCTATTAGGGTGATCGCGTTCCTAAGTTTCCATCTTGTTCTATCTAGATGAACGTATTGCAACCGGCTACGGCTAGTGCATACAATTAACTATCTTCCTTCGACGATTCCACCAGTGACGAACGCAGAACGGATTTAAAGGGGGGGCACAGTCGCCCAACTCGTGTACGAGATCCAATAATTCAAGAATAATCGATAAATTTAGCTACTCAATACTCTTAAATAGTAATAAAATAGGTACTTGTTTTTCAAAAAAAAATTACTATATGTATGAAATCTAATTTATGCAGTAAATAGCTAGTTTATAAACAAAATTTTGAGAGAAATGCATTAAATTTGAATAAAAAAGCTCTTATATCAAAAAAATTTGAATAAAAAAGCAAAATGGTCCTATGGGGATTTGAACCTTGGTGGAATTAAACCAAAATTAAGCAAGAAACCATCTAGACTAGTTGATTTTCTTGTCATATTAATACAAATTTAATTAAAATATATTAATATTTAATCAAAAATTACATATATATACCGAAAATTAACCCGACGGGAGGGGGGGCACGGGCCCCCTCATGCCCCCCTAGATTCGTCACTGGATTCCACAAGCCTTTTGCTCGTTAACAGGTCTCCACCTTGTCATGGCTTCCCGAACGAGACCGGGTCCAACAAATATCGTCGAAACGGTAAAGTTGTATACGAATCTTAGCAACAATGTTCCATTAATCTTAGATTTCAAATCGTGACAAACCATTTTTCATATTATTAGGAAAACATCGCATCCAATAACATCAAAATTCAACGTAACATGCATAGCGAAAGTAAGTGACCAAATGACATGCATGCATAACCAAAATATGGTCCATGAAATGACTTCAACCAAATCCCTTCTACTTCGATACAAGACCTACCCATAAATGTAGTAATTGACCCAAAATCAAACCACTTAGCTATAATAACTGTTATTAATTCGGTGGTTTATGAGAGGGAAACCCAATTTGAATTGAAATGTCATGTTTGCAAGAATATAATCACGGGACAAAAGAGACAAGATTCGAATAAAAGTGAAGACTTTTTTTTCAACTTTTATAGACGAGGAATTTCGGCCTGCTACACTTTTTTTAATTTTTTACTGTTTTACTTTCTTCCTTAATCACAAAGATAAAAATTCAAAATTTACACATATTTTAAAAGAAAAATAAAAAATAAAAACAGAGCACTCTGTTTTATAATTCAATGCTTTTACTCTGTTCACATTTCCATACAACAACAACAACAACAACATTTACCCAGGTAGTCCCACCGAAGTGAGATCTGGGGGGTCAAGATGGGGGTATTCCAGACCTGGATGGAATACGCCCGAAATAACCCGATCAAAGGACACCAACCAAAAAGGCGACTACAGAGATGACTAAAATTACAACTAAACTCAAAGTAAAAGCTAAAGCTAAAACTCAAGGCAAACTTAAGAAAAGAAAACTAACTAAAACTAACATCCTGACTTTAACCACCCGCTTAAAAAGGCTACTCCACCAACCCGGCTACTAGCTCTCCACCACCTTGATCTTGTCCCTCCAGCTCACCCTACACTGCGCCAGCTCCACTGAGATCCCTAGCAGGTTGATATCTTGCTTAATGTTGTCCATCCAACGCTTCTTCGGGCGGCCTCTACCTCTACGGTAAGCCCCTAACTCCAAACGCTCACACCTCCTAACCGTCGCATCCGGGCTCCTTCTCTGAACGTGACCAAACCAACGAAGTCTCGTTTCCCGCAGTTTGTCTCCTATGTTCGCCACTCCCAACTTGCTTCTGATCTCCTCATTTCTAATCTTGTCCATCCTCGAGTGACCACACATCCATCTGAGCATTCTCATCTCGGCGACTGCCAGCTTCTGTTCCTGAGTCTTCGTCGTTGGCCAACATTCGGCACCATAGAGGATCGCTGGCCTTATCACGGATCTGTAAAACTTTCCTTTAAGCTTCAACGGCACCTTCCTATCGCAAAGAACTCCTGACGCTGCCCTCCACTTTTGCCAGCCCCTTTGAATACGAGATCTCACGTCCTCACCAATACTCCCATCGCTTTGCAAGACTGAACCCAGATATCTGAAGTTATCTCTCTTCGCAATGATCTCATCCCCCAGCTGCACCTCACTCCCAGAATCGTCTTCTTGCCCGAAACTGTTCACATTTCCATACCGTACCCAAAAATCATCTTTTTCCCTTCTTCTTCTTCTTATCCCTTTCGTATCAGGTCCTTCTACAAAGGTTATAAAACCCTAGAAATTTAACCCCACTTCCATTTCTCTGCAACAACAAAAAAAAAAGTTGAGTTCTTTTTGGTGGGTGGTTAATTAATCGATTGCAGAGTGAAGACGAAATGGGTGAAGTTGAGTTTGTGTTGAAACAGAGCGTTCAGGAAGAGGGTGAAACTTTCTCGGCCGGAACCGGCGCCGTTTTCGCCGGCGACTGCGACGACTCCTTCGTTGACCAATTCCTCAACCTTCAAGACGTTGACTTCCCGGAAAACCTGCAAATTACCACCAAAGACTCCGCCTTTCGCACTCCGCCGTCGCTAATTCCGCCGACCGCCGTCGCCGGAGAGGAAGACTTGGCCTCCGTCCTCACTCTTCCGGTGAGTTTTCGGTGTTTTGATGGAAAAAGATAAAATCTTTAGCCTTGAATCCGGTCCATGCAAGAACCCAATCATGCAAATTGGGAAAATAATTCATCTTTTTTGTGTAATTTTGACAGGAGGAGGAGCCAGAGCTTGAATGGCTATCTCAATTCATGGAAGACTCATTTTCGCCGATTTATCCCGCCGGCGCCGGAATCCCGCCGGAAAATGACACCTCCGGTCACTTCCCGCCGGCGCCGGGCATCCCCCTGTCACGTCGCACCAAACGGCAACGACCGGGCCTGGGCCCGGTCTGGCCCGTTTCGTCTTGCTCCGCCACCGAGTCAACCACCAGCTCATCCTCATCCTCCTCCGCCACGTCATCTCCTTGGCCGCCCACGTCGCCCTCGACCCCGCTTGAAATCGAAACCCGGGTCCTGAACATGAAGAAAAAGCCCAAGAACCGGGCCGGGCCGGGTTCCAAGCCCGGGTTTTGTCGGGCGGGTTTGACCAGGACGTGTAGCCACTGCGGGAGCCAGAAGACGCCGCAGTGGCGGGCTGGGCCGATGGGATTGAAGACGCTGTGCAATGCTTGTGGGGTCCGGTTCAAGTCGGGCCGGCTTTTCCCCGAGTACAGGCCCGCTAGCAGCCCAACGTTCTCCAGCGCGGCCCACTCGAACAGCCACCGGAAGGTGCTTGAGATGAGGAAAAAGAGGGCGGTTCTGGGTCTGCCTGAAACCGGTTTGGAATCCGGTCTAACTAGTTTGTGGTAGTTCGTTTTTGTTCCATTTCCCCAAACTGTAGTCTGTAGATAAAGATCATATATTAGTGTTAGATTTTAGTAGTTTAGTAGCAGAACCCGGTTTAGTTAGTTTTTTTTATCAGTCCTAGTAGTAGTTCAGGAAATTAGTTTAAGGAACCAAGTGACGGACCCGGTTCAGGTTTAGTTGGTTAGTTGGTTAGTTGGTTTTGTTTTATGGTCCAATTTTTTTGAAATGGAATTTGGTAACATTCCTAAGAGAGATGGGCGCGAAAATTGCAAATTTTGTGGCCTACTTATTTTCGTTCTACAGTAACTTTTATGAGATTCGAATTTCAAACCCAATTAATTATCTATACTATATATTAAAGCCGGAGAATTTCGAGCCTCCACGTTAATTCTGGCCCCACTTGATTAACAATTTTTATATGTTTTATTTTTACTAATTATCTAATTTTTAACTTTATCTTTTTTCTTACCCATCAAATATCTATCTTAATTTAAAGGCATATTATTTATCTTTAACATTTCTTTAATGATCTAACCTTTAATTTTATCATTTTTCTTACTCATCTAATATCTATCTTTGAAACAATATTATCTATCTTTAAAATTTCTTTCTATAAAAGATACATATTAATTAACTTAACTTTTCAATTCTCATTTTAATCTATTTATATATAAGAATTAATATATAGTATAGATTATAGTAGATACACAAATTAATGGAAAAAATGATCATTACCCGTACATGGTACGGGTCTTCAACTAGTTTGTGTGGATCAGTTGGAATTAAATAAACTTGCATGTAGTTAGGACTTGAGAACATACGTATTAGTGAGCTAGTATGTGATATTCACAATCTCTTAAATATAGTAAAACATTAAAAATTTGATTTAAGGGCGTTCTTGCGAAATGGGCCGGGATTTGGACGATAAAGCCAATGACCCAAAAAATTAAGTTGTTAATTTGGACAATTTAAACCTAATTTTTTGTACCAAATTTATAATTTTTTTCATCAATCTATATACATTGCACCAATATTATAGATGTTAAATCTAAATTAATTTCATGAAATGTATCAAGAAATGGGTAAAAAGGGAGGATTGGATCAATTTATAGTTTAGATAACATTTGTGATAAGAAAAACACGTTGGGTAATAGATACGGTTTGAGACTAGAATGGATTAGAGAGAATCTAGGATTAGAGGGAATCTCGGATTAGATTTAGAGGAATCTAGGATTAAAAAGGATCCTCGTATTCTAGTGTAGAGAATCTAGAGATATGTAAAAGAGTTAACACTTCCCACATTGGAAATCGAAAGAGAAAGGGTCGAGTCACTCCTCTTATTACCACTTAATTTTAGGGTGGAACCTCATATTCTTATATGTTGGGCTTACCACGCATATGTGCACGAACCGGCTTGACACGTCAAGTGCTATATGACACGTTAATTAAAAAAGAAATTTTGAAAAATTTAACCTATCTAAAACCTTGATATTATTCAGTAGAAATCATTTGGACAAGTTTTTTTTAATCAAGTAAGATTAGGATCGTGACAAATACTATTATTTTGACTCACTTAGAGCTTCGACTAGGAATTTTGAGAAAAAGAGCAAACCGTTGCACTTATGATCATTAATGTTTTGAGATTGGATGGTTTCACAAGTTGTTATGAGAATTTGCATACGCATCTTATGCTAATCAATAAGGTCAAGTTGGACGGATTTGGATTTAATTATTTAAAATTCAGATTGACTTTGATTTTGGCTATTACTAGGTTAAGAACCTTTGCTTGATTGTTGGTTGTTTCTCTTCAGCATATACTTGTCTAAACCTGTGTAATTGCTTTTCGTCTTCATTAAAATTTGCCATTTCGAAACACAAAGAAACGTGTATTTATGCACGTACGGTTATACAATCATATACAATCAGTTATAAGATTTACTATGATTACGAGCTAAAATTAAGTCAATTTCATCACAATATCTCAATCATAGCATACTATCATAATTTCCCTCTCCCTCTTCTTTTATGAAACACCTATGTGATATTATAATGGAGAGTTAGACTGCATGGAAAGATCATGGTGATTGGCACATTCAAGAGGTACCTTGAAGTCTACATATCAACATAGGATGAATACATTCAAGCCGTGATTGATGAATGTGAGGCCAGAAGAACCGAATCTTGAAAATTGACATTTTTTCTCCTGAATATAAGTTTTGATTGGATCATTTTCTCTGGATTTTAACCTTCTATCCTCTTTGGATTTTAACCTTTATCTTTTCATTTCGATTCTTGCGTTTTCTTGCTAAGTTAGTGTTGAATTTGCTTGTGTTTTCTTGCTTTCTTGTCAGTTGTCAGATTAGATTCCCCAAGTTTGTAGTTTTGAAAAGCTAATCTAGTTTATGTAATTCTCCCCAACTTTGGTTTCTTGCTTTTGTATATAATCCGTTACTTTCAAAGATATGTATTTTTAGTTTGTAGTGCTTATGTCTGTTTTTTGCTACAGTTTTGAGGAATGAGGAAAATTTGGTGAACAGTGATTGAGAATTCCCATTTCCATTTTGAGACGGAAATTGTCTAAGTTTGTTTCTCTTGCAATTATATGGTGTTCTTAGCATTGATTTTTAGGTCTAATTCTTGTCTTTGTTAGTTGTTGGAAGTAGGGGATTCAAATCTTCCGTCCCATAAACCCGTCCATATACCCGTCCCACTTGTTTTGATTGGTCCATATGTTATATTACAACTTTGTAAAACACAAAAACAAAGCCTAATTCTAAGCTTTGGATCAATCAAAACAAATGGGACGGGTAAGGAGACGGGTTTATGGGACAAAAAATTTGAATCCGGAAGTAGAGGCCACTTTGTCAAGTTCTTTCCTAAAAGAAAGTTAAAATAAGTTGTGTGTTTGTAACGTTTGCAGCTCCTAGTTGTGTTGGGTATATCTTACCCTTTGGGCATGAGTCCTCATGATTTTAATATTATACAAAAAATTAGGTATTCTTAAGAAACCAAGGAAACCACAAAATCTTTGCTATTTCCCTTGACCAAATGAGTAGTACGCTTTGTAATTATTTGTTGTTAATGGAGCTTAAATTTTAGGAGTGTGATGTGTGTCAACCAAGTCTTAAATTTTAGTAGTGCTTTATTGTTTTAAATGAAGAAAAGAAAATGATGTTGTTTCCATTGCTCTCCTTGCACGAGGAGTCTCCACTTATAGGTGATCCCATTCCATGTCCATTGATGAAGTTGAAGTTCCTTCTGTGTGCTCAGAGGAACAGTTTCCTCTAGCAAAATGGGTTTCAAAAAAAAAAAAAATTAAACGAAAGTTGTATTTTTTTAGATGGAAAATGGGTTTAAATAGAATTTTGATTATGAAAAGAAAAATGTGTAAATCACATGTTGTTATAACAGAGGAACATTTTGTTATATTTTCACATGCTATTATATATTCATGCTCAGTGTGTACATAGTTACATTGTCATGCACCACACTCTATTATAACAACATGTATTTATGTAATTGTTTTGTTGACCTTTGATTGTTTGTTGGTTGTTTCTCTTCTGCCTAAACTTGTCTCTTGATGTGTAATTTTTTTTCCTCTTCATTAAAATTTGCCATTTCGAAAGACAAAAACATGTATTTATGCACGTACGATTATACAGTACGTCATATACAATCAGTTATAAGATCATGCACGCTCAACTATAAAATAAAATTAAAATTCGTATATAATCTTTTTATTCAATACGCAATGGCCAAGGTACAAACGATATCCGACCCTAGTTTATTTATAACTAGATAATTATATTAAGGTCGATCAATATCATATGATGATTGGATCCTTATTCCAAGGATAACAATCAGCAGGATCACTCCCCTCACAAGGGCCATCCTCCTTTACATATCATTCGCAAATGCCGGATGCACCACAAGTTCTCCAATCTCTAGATGCAATGTAGGCATCAAACCAATGGAGTACATTTTGGAAGACGAATCCGCAGAAGTAGTCATCGTTGAAGCGTTGTTTGAAATTGAACGCATAGGTTTCGTTGTGCTGGACTCGATGGACCCCTAAGTCGTGGTGCTTGTCCTTACAATGCACTTGTAGCATCTCTCACGATGCTAGAACATTGATGATGTTCACTTCGATAGTATCTCCAGCTACTTGGCCCAACTCCAGGACGAATGGTGCCATTACGATGAGAAGGGTAAACATGAACTTTTGGGATGGCCACATTTGTGAGGATGATGTGGTTCTTATGATTTGAAATTTGAGATGAGATTGTAGTGGTATGTCACGACCTCTCATGTATATATGGCATGAAGTGGAGTAACTAATTTGTCATGTAATTGATTAGTATGTCTATAATATTAATTGGATTAAGAGATGAGTTGTACATACATGATTGCCTCCTTTTTCTTGCAACTTATTTAATTCATTGTTATCCCAATTCATTATGTCATGTAATTGATTAGTAGTCCATCCTTATATGAATGAATATAGTGTTGGGCTCCCTCCTGAATTAGAGGTGCCTTAATTAAATGACCCAAAAATAAATAAAGCCCATTAGAAAGAAAAAGATTGTAGCTAGATTAGTAAATTAGAGAAGTTTGTGGGATATGCTAGAACTAATTAGAATAAGCGGGCGGAGGCGTCCTCATCAACCCCTTCTCATTCTCCTTCCTCCTCTGTGGGCCTCACCACCCTTGCCGCCAAGCGCTTTCGCCTCTCCTCCTCTTCCTCCAACGCCACCTCCTCCTCTTCTGCCCCCGTCACCCGCTCTCGCTCAGTCTATAAGGCCCAAGAACTGCCCTCTTCCTCTCTTGCAATAGACGAATCCGGTTCCAGCCGCAGAGCAGGGAACCAGAATCTCTTCCGCTCTCCCTCTCTCACTAAGATTAAGCTGTGAGAGAGAATTTTGACTAGATTACTGATCTTTGAGGGCTCGGAACGAAGAGCACAGGAGCGTGAGTCGGGAAGTTTCCAGATCTGCGAAGGATTCAATCTCGGGGGTGGTTTGGGTTTGGATTCTGAAATTGCTGTATGATCAAGGGTTTGGAAGAGAACGGCAGTCGTGCTTAATTGTGTTAGATTTGGGTGCAAACCATATACACCGGATACGGTTTTGATTTTTTTTTTTCACTGAACCAAATATTCCGGCTTTTCTATATCTGGCATATTTTATCTAATTTAAAGCACCTGACGTGATTGTTATGGGGTATTTGATAAAAAAAACTAACTATTTATTTAGGGATATACCTCGAATATGTGATATATCCGGTGTATATGTTATTCTATTACTTTTTTCCGGCTTTATACCTCGTAAATTATAAGCCCGGTGTATATTGTACGGTATATATTGTCATTTTTGTAGTAGTGTAAATCAAAAGGAACCAAGCTGGATTTTGCAAAATCCACCATGGCCTCCTACAAGCACTTTCGACTTCATAAGGAAACAAATCGTCGCACAAAATGACATCCTATCCGCAGACAAAAGCCATAGGACGAATGGAGATGTCGAGCAAACCAAGGGAGATCCTCGCTACCAAGAGTGCCCAGGATAGAACATATACATGGATCGGCTGGAAGTGGGCGTGGGTGAGTTCGGTTTATAATTAGCTCAAGGGGTGTTGATGCCTCTGTTTTATTAAATTCTTTTGGTGTACTAGCTGAAAATAAGAATTCAACCCACCACGTTGTGAACCTCAATCTCACTTCTATGCTTAAATTTGTGTTAGTGATTGTGTTGTCCAAGCATTATATAAAACAACTGTATGATCGATATGGGTGCATTTACTTTGGAAAAGTTGCTTAGTAGTATCTTTTTCCCTCATTATATGTATCTTTGCAAGCCAAGTAGTATGCCTTTGACTATATATGTTGTTCAAACACCATACAAAACCACCAAATGATATAGGTGCTTTTGGTTTGGATAAGTTGCTAAATATCCATTCCCTACAATGTATAAACCGTAGTAATCCAAATTGTATGTCCTTGACAGTGCTGCTCAAAATCTATATTAAACCGTATGATATGGATGTGCTTAATTTGACCTCTCAGTAACTGTTTCTAGGCTTCAAGCTTGTGAACTGCCCAACACCAGCACAAAAGAAGGTGAAAAAATCACCCAACTATCACGATATTCAAGATACGAGAAACAAAGCCATTTAACAACATATTAGAGATGCTCTAAAATTTTCTCCAAAAATGGAGAAAGAAGAACTACATTCTCCAAAAAAATTGTTCTAATTCCAACCGTTTCTCCATTTTGGAGAATGAACAATTATTACTATATACTATAATCTTATTCTAATAAATAATAAACTTTTTCTTTAATTGGAGAAGAAGTGGGTGAAAGAGGATTAATTGGGATAATTAACCAAAAAATAAAAAAAATAAAAATATTAAATGCAAAATCAAAATGGAGATGTATCTATATTTGGGGAAGACATGTTTTTTGGAGATTTTCTCCAAAAATTAATGGTCTTGAGGTTGGCATGTAATGTGCACAATGAAATTAATGGTCTTTTCCATTTGTTGAGAAGGTTCAGTTGTTATGCGTTCGGGCATTTAGTCAAAATGGTTAAGCCTCCAAGGGTAGTACCCAGAGGTCATCGGTTCGACTCTCATGGGCAGCGCCCTCAACCTTAAAAAAAAAAAGAAGGTTCAGTTGTTATCAAAGTTCTGGTGCACTTGTAAAGCACTTGGCGACAAGAAAGAATGGGCATTTGGAATTGTGGTGTTGGCCCTGCACGATTGTGATTCTTGGGCAATGCTATCCTACTATTTTACAAAGAGCAATTACTCGATCAAAATAACAAGGTCAGTGCGAGAAAAATCTGCTACAAATCTTAAAAAGGATTCAACTTCCTCCATGGACACGTTATCGTCCAGAGAACAAGGGTCAAATCCCCAATTAAAATTGGTTTTTAATGAAAGTCTGCTTATAGAATTATAGAGGTATTAAAAACCTAATCGTTGGACAAAAATAGATGCCTTGTGCAAGCTTGAACACATTCAAATGATTACAGTAGTAGAAACAAAAGCTCAACAGATCCCATATCAAAAGATATGGTCAGCCGCGGGATTTGACTCGTTCAAGTTTGTACGATCTCGTGGTATGTCCGATGGACTTCTTGTTCTGTGGAAAAATCACCAACTTCCAAATGAATCTATTGTCACTATCCATAAAGATAGCATGTTCATAGCTTTTCAGTACACAAATTTAGCAAATCACAGAGAAATAATCATCATTTTTGCATATGCTCCTCCAAGGGCATAGGACAAAGACGAACTTTGGTCTAAAATAGAAGACTTCATATTACAGGTGAATACACCCGGTATGGTTATTGGAGATCTGAACGAGATTCAAAACCCGGACGAAAAACTAGGAGGTACAAATTTAGCTCTCCAAGGGCCCGTCGGGCCGCCCATTTTTATTTTCAACTAAAATTGTAAGCTAAAAAAACTACAATTGTGAACATGAAATTTCAAAATCTAAGCAATATTAACCTAAAACTAAGCATGTTCATCCATAGGTTAAACCAAGAATCCAACACACATTCATCCATAATATTCTATATAGTAAAGATCTCTAGGGTTTTGTAATTTTCGATATATGATGATATATTATATAGTAAATTAGTAATTTAATTAATATATTATAAAAATATCTGGGTCGGGTCGGGTAAAGGGCCACGCTTTAAAGCTCGATACTAATGACCAAACCCAACACTTTAAAACATCCGGGCCGGGTCGGCCCGACCAACTGTGCTATAAACGTTGTCCATATCCTCCCATTTTCTTGGGCGGGCGGTCGGACCGACCCGCGTTTGATCGGGTCTAAGCATAATGTATTTATGCAATTGTTTTGTTGACCTTTGATCGTTTGTTGGTTGTTTCTCTTCCGCCTAAACTTGTCTCTTGTTGTGTAATTTCTTTTCCTCTTCATTAGAATTTGCCATTTCGAAAGGAAAAAAAACATGTATTTTTATGCAAGTACGATTATACAGTCATATACAATCAATTATAAGATTACGCACGCTCAACTATAAAATAAAATTAAAATTCGTATATAATCTTTTTATCCAATGCGCAACGGTCGAGATACCAACGATATCCAACCCTAATTTATTCATAATTAGATAATTAAAGTCGATCAATATCATATGATGATTGATTTTTTGTTCCAAGGATAACAATCAGCATGATCAGTTCCCCTACAAGGGCCATCCTCCTTTACATACCAATTGCAAACGCTGAAGGTACACTCCCCCAAATCTCTATCGTCAACGTAGGCATCGAACCAATGGAGCACATTTTTGAAGACGAATCCGCAAAAGTAGTCGGTGCTGAGGGTTCGTTCGATATTGAACCCATAGGTTTCGTTGTGTTGGACTCGATGGACCCCTAAGTCGTGGTGCTTGTCCTTGCAATGGACTAGGAGCGTCTCTCGCGATGCTAGGCCATTGATGATGTTCACTTCGACATTCGTAGGCATTCCAACTACTTGCCCCAACTCGACGACGAATGGTGCCATTACGATGAGAAGGGTAAACATGAACTTTTGGGATGGCCACATTTTTGTGAGGATGATGTGGCTCTTATGATTTGAAATTTGAGATGAGATTGCAGTAGTATGTCTAGAACTCTCATGTATATATGGCATGAAGTGGAGTAACTAATTTGTCATGCAACTGATTGGTATGTCTTTAATATTAATTGGATTTAGAGATGAGTTGCACATACATGATTGTCTCCTTTTTCTTGCAACTTATTTAATTCATTGCTATCACAATTTATTATGTCATGTAATTGATTAGTAGTCCATCCTTATCCGAATGAATATAGCGTTGGGCTCCCTCCTTAATTGGAAGTGACTTAATTAAATGGCCCAAAAATAAATAATGCCCGTTAGAAAGAGAAATTTGTAGCTAGATTAGTAAATTAGAGAAGTTTGTGGGATATGCTAGAACTAATTAGAGTAATTGGGCTAAGATAGTAATCTATAATACTATAAAGAAATGAAATTTTTGGCAATAAATGTTCATCATTTTATACGTATGCCAATGTTTTTATGCAATTATAAAATAGGCTCTTAGCATGGAAACGGTTGTGATTAACTAATGAAAATTAAAGTCAATTAATGCACACTTGAATGACCCTTTGAATTATTTTTTGAACCATCAATGTTGTTTACATTCACACGGTGACTAACTCTTCAAACTCCATATGTTCAGTCAACAACACCCATTTAATTTCATTTCCCCCACAATAATAGTTGTCAGATGAAACGTGTCATATTATTGAAAAAGTACTGATAATTAATACTCCATCAGTCCCTAAATATAAGGGACATTTTCCGTTTCGGGCGTCCCAAAATATAAGGGACATTTGAGAATTTTCGATTTTTGGCAAAAGAAATTTACCATATTGCCCTCATTAAACTCTTTAAATTACCCACTTTTTATCTCTCTCTCATCTCGTTTTACTATATTACCCTCTCCAAATCATTTAAATTACACCTTTTTTTATCCCTCTCCCCTCTCCTTTTACTCTATTACCCTCACAAATTCATTCAAATTACATACATATGATTGCCTCTTTTTTCTTGCAACTTATTTAATTCATTGCTAGCACAATTCATCTTCTATGTCATGTAATTGATTAGTAGTCCATCCTTCTCTGAATGAATATAGTGTTGGGCTCCCTCCTTAATTGGAAGTAGCTTAATTAAATGGCCCAAAAATAAATAAAGCCCATTAGAAAGAGAAAAGTGTAGGTAGATTACTAAATTAGAGAAGTTTGTGGGATATGTTAGAATTAAGTAGAATAATTGGGCTAAGATAGTAATTTAATACTCCGTATAAGAAAAATGTGATGTATAGAATTGTGGAAGAAGGTTGAATTCACCAACATGTAAAGCCTAGAAATAGGCATGTGTGTAACATTTTTTTTTTATCATCAATCAAGAAAAGAAATCATTGAGTGTATAAGTGGGCGTGTCAAGGGTAAGCCCTCGGGTGGACGAAGAGTGTAAGTAAGATCAAGTTCGGGTGAGTGCTTGCACATAACATTAATTAGTGTTTGCAATCTCTTTCCTTAAACATATACAAATTAGCTTATACATTACTTGTTCCATTTGCCCATCTTACTCACACGAAACATATAGCTAGATCAGTATGCCGAGCTAAGCAAATAAAATATAGAGCATCAATATTTTAAGAAAGGGATGGTTGAAATTCAACAACAAAAAGAAAAAAACACTCGGGCTAGTTAGGAACTCCATAGACATTATGAAAATACTAACGCATCAGAGTTGAAACTAAAACATAAACCATCGTCTCGTTTCATCGAACATTTCGATCTCGTTGATCCTAAAGGCATACCATTTGAACATGCCACCACATACAAGCAATCCAACTTTCCCGCCATCTCCACAATCATATAGGGCAATGTAGGAGAAATCCTTCATCACCATCGAGCCATCAATCGTAAACACCCTTGCCCACGACCCTCCAACACCGCGCACGTCAAGAGCCCATCGACCATGTAGCTCGTAACCATAGTAAAGCCGTCCGTCTATACATAGCTCATCAGCACAAAAGCGGATCTTACTCCATTCATATCCGGTAAACTTATGTATCGGTCTAGCTGATAAACCTTATATCTCATATCATAAAAATTGTCCAAAATTAAAGGTTGCACAAAAAAAATGTGGCAAAATCATTTTTAGTGCCTATCCTAGTGTGCTAGATTTTAAATGGGCCAAGCCCTTTTAAAATCAGAGGGAGGCCCATCCATTGAAGTTCATGGGCTATATGGTGAGATGGCCCACTAAGCAATACTGGAATGCTTATGATGACAATGACAAAATTAGTTAAATTACATGTAATTAGTAATTATAAACTCTTACTTGTTAATGGTGTGAAGATCATTATATAATTATGCAATTTTGGTCTTATGTGAGTGAGGTCACCATGATTAAGGTGTGAGGTAATTTTCCACTAGCCACCAAGGAAAGACACATTTAGGTTTAAGCTTTTGTTGGATATTTTTTTCTTCTACATATGCTGAAATTAATATTAAAAAAAGAGATGATGAATCATAATGACATGGGAAATATCGGCAAATAGGATCAAATAGATTTTGCAAACTTATAAATGGAATTCGGCTACTTATAGTCTTTTTTTGTGGCTGGATAAGTGTATGGTTAGTCTTAGTTATTATGATTTAAGCATATAAAATTTGGTCACTAAACATCACAATAGAAAGTAGAAACGGGTCATTTTTTTTGGTTCACATGACTGTGCCACCGCCCAGTTCGGGCCTACGTCTGGATCGGGGGTTAGAGCGGAGTTAAGGCTTACCTCCCTCCCAACGATGTTGCGGGGAATCGAACCTTGCAAGGGTCGTCCTACCAAGCGTAGCTCCGCACCACTACGCCAACGCACCGTTGGTAAGTAGAAACGGGTCATGCGTGTAATGGATTTTGCCAATGTTGGGATACAATCCCACATCGAAAGTTGGGAACAAAATTGCCTAGTATATAAGACGGTGGGCTACTCCTCCTATTGCCAATTGGTTTTAGGTTGGAACCCCACCGGCCTTGTATCGGGCCACCCACACGTCTAATATGGTATCAGAGCGGGCGATCTGGGCCCGTTTCTTCAAGTGTCAACTGGGACGGTCCAGTTGCACTTGAGGGGGCGTGTTGGGATACAAAACAATCCCACATCGAAAGTTGGGAACAAAATTGCCTAGTATATAAGACGGTGGGCTACTCCTCCTATTGCCAATTGGTTTTAGGTTGGAACCCCACCGGGCTTGTATCTGGGTCACTCACACGCCTAATATGGTATCAGAGCGACATGACTACATGAGTGACATTTTTTCAGTCAGAATTATATAAACGAGCGACAGATATTCAGATAAGGTGGTAATTCGACAAATTCACTTTTCACAAGTATAGTTTCTTCTATGTTTTTAATATAGAATTTAAGGCCAATTTATAGTCTCCCCCAAAAATAAACCTCATGTGAAATAAAATATGGCAAATATCATAACTAATAATGTGATTGAATTGTGTTAAAATGAACCGTAGTTTAATTGTGCTAATACTCGTTTCCCACGCCTCATCTCACGTCTCTACCTTTCATTGTTAACAAGAAAACAACATTTCCACCAAAAAAAACAACAAGAAAACAACATTCAACCATATTTTCGGTTATATAATTAGTTCAACCATATTTTCGGATATATGTGTTAATCTTATCACGAAGAATGATTTTCAGGTTATAAAAACTTAGATCTGTAGTAGGAAGTTGAGTATCCATCATTTATGCTGAATATAACCTGCTTTAGAACAAGGCAAAACTGGGAAGCAATTTCTTCTTATAGGATCTATGATATAAAAAAAGAGTTCTTTTTAATCGAGCCAACTTGAATTTATACACGAAGTGTAATGTTGCGACCCAGCTTGATATGTAATTCAAATAGCCCGATTGATATTCGAACTGAACCGAGTCCTTAGGTCTTCCGGAACTTGTACTTCACAATTTGAGATGCCTCTAATAGTTCAAACGACCCGATTTGATATGTAATTTAAATAACCTGATTGATATTCGAACCGAACCGAGTCCTTCGGTCTACCGAAACTTGTACTTGACAATTTGAGATGCCTCTAATAGTTCGAACTTCACATATAATCCACATACTCCAACTTCTTGTACCCAATCAAAATTCAAAATGACCTGACTTAAAGCCAACTTGACCATCTTAACCAATTTGGTCAACTTGAACACTTATTTGACATGTAACTTGAAACGACCCAACTTGAATCCAACTTGCATGACTTAATTGATCAACAAGCAGCTATTGCATTGGGTTAAAAAAGGTTGGTTATCCAAAAGTTGGTTAATTATACATGTGGGATTGATTAGTAATCATATGACCATATAATTTGTTTTACCGTTATATAAACATCCATGGGGCCGCGGTACATTCATACATGTGACATTGTAAGAGATGATGGATATATTTTAGGGAAAACTGCATTTAACCATTCTTTATTTTACACTTATTGCAATTAACCACTCTTTATATTTTTTTATACACTTAACCACCCCTTATTTGTAAATATATGCATTTAACCATCCATTTTGATGAAAAAACGTTATTTTCTTCGTTAGATAAAATAAAGTACGTTTTTTCCCTTCTTTTTAATTTTATTTAAAACAAATGAATTTAGGAATAAATTGAGCTTGGAAAGGCATCGTCATTGGTTTAAAGCCTACATATCAACCTTTTGAATCTCGAGTCGTCGTCTATCAACTGAGACACGATCGACTCCAAGGGATACTCAAAGTCATTGGAATCAGATCCAAAACCCATGGTCTCTACATCGGCGAAGTCGTAGTTCTTCTTCTCCATTGGATAGAGGAAAAGAATTATTATGGAGGAAATTAGGCAAGGGTTGTAAAAGTTGGCATATTAGAACTTGAAGGTGTCAATTATGATTTTTTCTTTATTTATTTATTGTAAATAAAATTTAAAAAGAATGGAAATAACGTAATTTACTTTATTTAACGGAGAAAATGATGTTTTCGTTAAAATGGGTGGTTAAATGCACATAATTACAAATAAGGGGTGTTTAAGTGTAGAAAAAAATAAAAAGAGGGTTAATTGTAACAAGTGTAAAATAAAGGGTAGTTAAATGCAATTTCCCCTATATTTTAATAACTGAATGTTTCTAGGCAAGCGAGTTAATTAAATCTTGCGATCCTAATTAATAAAACCTAAACCCTTAAGTTTTTTTTTTGGTCGGGAAAGCAAAATCTACTGATTAAGAAAAATTACAGACAAGTCTTGGGGAGCTAAAGCCTCTGGAGTCATACAAAATGAGAGGAAGGATAGATGGTGGGGGATCCGCCAGCACGTGTCTCCCCAACGGAAAGCTCCTACCCAAAGCGGCAAGATGATCGGCCACTTTGTTGGACTCCCGGAAAGTATGACGGTATTGAACAAGCCAATCCCTGAAGGAAGCACTGGTATCGAAACACCAAGCTATGGAGGGGGTGAGTTGGTGCGGTGCTCTTCGAGATGAGGAACCCTTAAGTCTTTTAAAATCCCTTATGTGAAAAGATTTTAGTATATTGTATTTATCGGTTTTTTAGTATTACTTAAATTTTTTAATAATATGTATATTTTCTTTCTAAGAGTTTAATTTTCAAACTCGGAATTCTAGATTAGATAAACTATATAAAATACTAGATCAAATTATTGTAATTGGTGTGGTTTAATCATCATCATATAACTATATACTAAAATAGAGGTTAGAAATAATATTTAGCTCAACACGTGTCACCTCCTCATTGGGGCATCACCCATCTTTATTAAAATAATTCAATTTATGTGATTGGTTGATATTTCATTATAGATCCCACATTAGATTTCTTTTTATCTATTGATTGTCATTTTAATTATTTAAAAAAAAATAAACTACGTATGCTAAAGATTACATATTCTATATGATAATATTTAGAAGATTACATGAAATAGGTTACTACATATATGATAATTGATTTATAACACATGATAATATTTAGATAATTACGTATTGCTTGATATAAAGCAGCTATCCAAATCTACTGGTACTACGTATGCTATATGTTGAAGATGATAATATTTATCCAAATGTTATGCATAGAATAAATTTATAGTATAATCAACATTCTTAAAAAAAATCTAGCTAAATATTAAACAAAAAATTTATCTAATATATTATGTATTTTATCCTTTCCTTATACAGTAATTTTATATAACCTAGAATCTATTCTATATTTCTATCTAATATGAAAAAGCCTTAAATAAACTTTGGGTATGTAGGTTATATTATGTATTTTAGTTCTATGAAGAACGAGTAAGAACTCTTCTTATCCCTTTTAATTGATTAATTGATTAATTCATCTTTATTAAAATAATTTAATTGATTAATTTGATTTTAGACCCCACATATATGTAAATATATGAAAAAGATATATTATTGAAATTGTACATACAAGTTTTACTTAAATATATAATTAATTAATCTCACTATATACTAAATCGAAGATTAAAATAATATTATAGAAAAATATATGTCAAATCTAATTAAATATATAATTAAAATTATAATCCATAAATATTAAAATAAGTCCTACAAATATTAGGTGTATTTAATCCTTATACAAAAACTATAATATTACAAATCTTTGTTCGACTAAAAGAATACATTATTGCAAAAATACTATATCATTAAAATAAATCCCATAAGAAACAAATTAAATAAAGTAATACAAAATCTTATATCAAACTATTTCTTTGAATAACTTAAAATAAAATTTAAACTAAATTCTTAGTTAATCAAATTCGTGCATTCAAGGCACAAGACTCATACTAGTTTTCTTTCTAAGAGACGTGAGCGTAGTGATTGACATGGGCCGGGCCGGAAAGGGTCAGGGAGTCCGAACCCAAGACTAGACCGGTATAAAACTGGATTGAAGCGGGCCAAACTCTGGGTCGGGCTCACACAAGAAGGCCCGATCTAGTTTTGTGGCGGGCTGATTTCGTGGTAGGCCTGTTGCCAAATACACAAAATTAAAAATACCAACCCAAAGTAGTTCGGTTTGGTCTATTTCGGTTTTGGTTCGATTTTAAGCCAAATGAACCAAAATTTTCTAAATATTTATAAATTTATAATCAAATATAACAATAGAGTTTCATTAAGTAATGGGCTAACAAAAGTGATCTACTAGAGCCTAACTCAAATGGTCATATACATAAAATCCTTAAAGCATGTGTATTTATAACACCACTCAACTTTTCCATTTCTCAAAATTTCTGACGCGGGAAGCTTTTTTTTTTTTTATCACTTCATACACGTTTTTACTACACAAATTCGGAAATTTTGGGAGCAGTGAGAAGTTGTTGACATTATATAACATCAACAATGTTAGATTCTTTTGTAAGCCTTATCTTGAGTTAACATTTTAAAATTCAGATGTGTACTGCTTGAAAATAATGTATAAAATTATATAAATATAATAATTATTTTTAAATAAATATAATAATACAATTTTAGTATTATTAACGGGCCCAATCGGGTTGGACCGGTCTAGGCTATCAACCTCCAACTTGACCCCGACCCATGGCCCGGGCGGGTTGGATGAGCCGGTCTATTTGGCCCAGACAGGCCCTCACTTATGTCTATCTCGATGCACATTTATCCCACGGGGACGGAGATCCATGGGGACCCGTCCCTAATGGGACGTGGATTCCCCGACTTGATGGGGAACGGGACGGGGATGGGGATTGGGTTTTAATTCCCCGACGGGAACGGGGCGGGGATGGAGAATCTACTATCCACCCCGTTTAGCCCCCGACCCCGATATTATTACTATATAATGATTTAGTTTATACTAAAACTATGTATAAGATATTATAAAATGTGTTTTTTATGAGAAGTAAATATGATACATAAATATGTAAGTCAATAACTTTCATAATTAATCAAAGACTATACATATATTCAACCAAAAAAATCAATGGCTATACATAATTACTAAAAATACTAAATTTCTTTTTGATCGAAGTCGGAATTTTAACAATTAAAAAACACATCAAAATAAGACCCTAATATTACTTATTAATCTTCTTCTATCCGCTTTTGCAAAAACCTCGTTTTTTTTTCAATATCCGCTTAGAAGTTGGTACTTGCTAGTAGCTTTAATATTTTTGGATGGATGATTTATAATATAACTATAATATATAATTTTAGAACTTATTCATATATATATGTTATAAAGCAAAGAAATAGTTTAATTTTGATTAGAATTTGAGGTAAATTTTAAAAATATATAAGTAAAAACGACCTCATTTATATAAAACAAATCGGTAAATGGGGACCCGTTTACATACCCAAACCCGATGGGTATTCTTCCTCCCGCTCCCCGCCGGGGATTAAATGGGAATGGGTCGGGGACAAAATATGGATGCAGGCATGGGGACGGGGAACGTAATACCCGCCCCGCCACGCCCCCATGTGCATGCGACGTGGGCGTGTCTCAGGCAGTATACGTGAAATCGTTCGATGATTCTATCTTTTTTCGGGATAAGTTATTTGCTTGGGAATAGAAATATTTGTTTCGCTTTCCTCGAGTGTATCTCTATATGGATCTAGGAACTTTTGCTTGCATTGTATCATTTGGTCTACGCACCGGAACTAATTAATAACATTCGAGATTATGCAGGTTAATCTAACTTTCTTCGGGTTAGATTGGAAAGATCTAGAGTAGGGTAGATTTGAAAATCAATATCCTGTAACTCTCGAGTCTTTTAATCTAGTGGAGAATCGCTGATTTGATAATACTCCCATACATGTAGTTGTTAAGACAAAGTGGGTGAATAAATTCTTTTTTTCTTTGTCTTTTGTCCTTTCTTTCCATCTAATACTTGCATGATCTTTCGAATTTCCCAACGAATGGATCAAATCGAATTGAGAAAACTACCTTAAAATTTAAGGACCATAGACTAGATACCAAGAGGAATGAACAAAACTTTCAAAATCATATTAACAACCCTCCGCTTCACAAAAGAGTTGTCAAAAACTCTAGCAAAAATGTCAATACACATTTCTTTTCTGCATTAATGTAATCGACTTTCGCGTCTCTACTTTATTGGCCATAATCGCTATCAATTTGGAAGTCTTGTTTCTTAGGAGTAGTAACGTATATGTTGAGAATTTGACAAAATCAATCTGAACGGCTGACAAAGCGCATTTCAATTGTATGGTGAAAGTGCGTATAGTAGTCATATACTTGTGGGCACACGAAAATCTGTGTCCAGTCTTTCTGCCCATGCATATCGCACGTGTATCATGCACCTTCATAATCTTATCATGTTATCGACACCTTTAATCAAGCGGTTAAAACTCGATCGAAAAAATCAAGCGGTTAAAATTTCATAATAGCATTTAGGAGTTTCGGTTTGATCGTCATAATTCAAACCATTTTTGACGTACGTTGTCATTGTTGAGCATGAAACATAAATGAGAGAAGAAAATAATCATAAAGTAGTGTTGGATCCAAAATCTCCAAATACATTTGTTATTCATGATCTAAGTCTAATTCACGAAGGCCACCTCAATGATAATCAACTTCCAAGAGAGTGATCCAAGACCTCAGAGAACCGCTAATGTTTCCTAAACCACCAATGTCTCCATCATCGTAATTGCTTGGGTCATATGTCGTTGTTATCGGATGGTCATCGTCCCTTGACTTTCCCACAATACCGACGGGATCCCGAAATCTCTAGGATTAATTTCACGTCATTTGATTAGATTTTAGGGTTTAGGGTTTAGGATTAGTTACACGCCATTTGATTACATTAATGGAAACATATTCTCAAGGAAGAACAAGTCAAAGAGAGGACTTATTCTAGAACAACCTTAGGAGATGGTTCCCCTCAACCTTTCTCTACCTTTTTATGGTTCAGGAGGTCAAAAGAATCATGAACTTAAGTAGTACTAAGATGGGTGACCTCTTGGGAAGTTCTTGTTTTGGCATGAAATACCGTTCTAGAGCTTCGGGCCTTACAATCATAGATTGATATTTTTATTACTAAAAAGTACTATCTTTATAGATGTAGTTTTATAATACTTATATATTTAAACAAAATGTAATTCCAGATCTTTTGTTTAATCAATATAAGCTTACATGTTGTGAAATTATTTTCAAAAATCATAATTATATGCATGTGGCCATTTTAAATACACTTTTATTCAGTTAAAATTACATCTTTTTTTTGTCATTTATCGGATAAAAGTAAAAAAAATGATCTTCTTAAATCAATCTCTTCATGTTTTATTTTTTGTGGTATTCATGAGGAAAATATTAAAAGTTATATTGTGGCATCTATTCTATTACTATATACTAAAATTGAAGAAATTTTTGGCACCATATTGTACCACATCACCCCGTTATTAAAAAAGTTATCTGAGTCAATCTTAAATTTCATAATATATAATAACAATAGTATACATATTCAATTAAAAAATTAGTTCTATCTTAGATTGTGAGCTATTTAAATAATAATTCTATCCCAACATACAAATCTCAAGCTTATCATTGTATCCATAACCCATTTAATTAATATATAGACCTAACCTAAACTGTTTATTGTAAAAAAGATATTTTATATATTTAAGTCATAATGTATAGATCATAATCTTATCATTTTTACCCATTTGATTAAATTGTATATTAATTATAAGTTATTTTCATAATTTCATTGTAAGATATTTTTTAAAATCTTCAATGTTAGTTAATTCTACCACTATATTTACGCTATATCTTCATTTTTATTATAATAATATACGGAGTATTAAATATATTTTCACTGTCATATCATATTGAAATCCCAATATAAATATTAATAAAAAGATCAGAAGATATATTTACCCTAGATATATTTTAGATAGATGATATTTCTTAATTAAGATAATAATCCGTTAATATTTTATTTGATATTTATTTCTACATTTACCTTTTTGGTAGGAAAAAATCTCATTTGCCTAAATATATATGATGTGGCTTAATAAAATCTCATGTAGACAAATATATATATATATATATATATATAATATGGATAAATAGATATGATGTGACTTAATAAAAAAAAGAAATAATATATGACGTGGAGTAATGATAGACCGACACGTATAAAAATCCTTGGTGACGAAAGATGAGGCCGACACGTGAAAACATCTTACGTGGCGCATTGTGGTGACCGTAAATGTTATGATTTATAGATAGATTGAGTGAATATTACAGGAGTATTATAATTCCTAATTAGAAATTTGGGGTCCAGATAAGGTAAGAAGCCCACCTCATTCCTTAATCCTTGCACAAGTATGCATGTACAGAATTTCTTACAAATTATAAATATATCCTCATCCAGAAATCATCATATGTGTAAGCGTCACTTAAATCGCACTTAAGCATCCTAGTTACTCCATTGCACACTACGTAAATGATCGATCTGTCGCCTAATGATTTAGGTATACCATTAACTAAATTAAGACATCATATCTTTCATTATCATTTATCTTTGTAAATTTATTATCTAACTAAATAATTATATTCCCCTCTCTTGGGAGTCTACTATGATTTGGATTCTGAACGGAATTCTGTACGATAATTAGACTTGGAATTTGCTTAATTAACTGCCAAAAAATAAATCATTGCAACAACTTTTTTGTCTTTTTTTCTTTTGGCGAGAGGCACACCTGATCAAATGCAAGTTCAGGTTCAATGTGATCAAGCCGATACCAATTTTCCAGTAATACTTAAATTTAACGCATTCTTGTGAATGAGGTCCCTTAAGATCAGATTAGAAGCAAAAGTGTTGGATGATACGCGACGAAAAGATCTAACAACATAATCAACTACAAAGTTGGTATCGTTGAAAACAAGAGCGATGCTCCAGTTATGAAAGTGGCCAAGACGACTTTGAAAATCCAATCGCACTAATTCGATTTCTTAGGGACAACTCCAATCTACTCGTCCGGCTATAGAGTCTAACGAAAATTAACAAGGGTGTTTGGTCAAATTAACTTTAATCCAAGTCTAGCTCCGGTGGGGAATCCATCGTGAGCTAGTTGTTCTCCATACCAAGTTTTTGTTTCTGTCTCGGGGAATATTTACTTTTTGCATGTTTACCAACTTGTAAGTTGAAATCCGAAAAAAAAAATTTGGTAAACTTGTTAGATTGGACCAATTAAATCACTCACTATAACGCAACCAAGAAAAGAAATACACAAGTATGATAGACAGAGACGGATCTAGATTGCAAAATAGGGTGAGCTAATTATCATCAAAATAATTAGAATAGGCTAAATTACTTTAATTTAAGTAATTTACTACTAGATTTACTTTATTTATTATTTTATTATTATTTAATTTACCCTATTTTTATTTTTTTCTAATTTTTAGGGTGGGCTGGAGCCTACCCCAGCCCACCAAGTCATCCGTGTCTGATGATAGATACTTTCAAGGATGGATGCATGGGTGGGTTGGGGTAGGCTCCAGCCCACCCTATTTTTTAAAATAAAATAAAATATATAATTTAGTATTTTATCCATAAAAGTCTAAAATCTTAAAAGAAGACCATGATCAATTAAATTTATTCTTTTTTTCATAATTGTGTATAGTTTCTTTATTAATTTACTAATTAACTATTCTTTCTATTATATTTAGAGGTTTAAAAAACTCTAAAAACATTGAAATTTTTAGAAAATTATTTAACTCTATTTTTAGTTTAATACAGCCCACCCTGAATTCAAATCATGGTTCCGTGCCTGGATACTTCCCATTCAATTCGATTTGCATGACTCAGTTCGTTACCAAAATATAATTTCATCTTTAATACCAAAAACAAGATTTATAGTCTAAATGTTACACACAATTGATAACAACCATTAAAACCACACATAAAATACAACCAAAAAAACATCTAAATCAATACCGAACTATTGATTTGAACACAGGTCGAAACCGTCAAATATAGATGTCTAGGTTTATATTAAGTTTTTTTTTGTCGAAGTTTATACTCCTTCCGTCCCGGAAAGTTTGTCCATAAAACATATTTGTGCGCGAATTAATGAAAAGTAGAAAAGTTTGAAAAGTGGTGGAAAAAGGTGTTAAAATTAATAGAAAGGGTATAAAAAGGAGTAATTTATAAGATTGATTGGGGATAATTTTGTAATTTTATAGGAAAAAGTGATAAAGTTGAGAGAAAAGTTGGATAATGAGGGTAATATATGAGATTGTATGAGGGTAAGATTGTAAAAGCAAAGTGATATAAATGGAAATAAAGTAGAGATAGACAAACTTTCCGGGACGCCCGAAAAGGAAAGGCGGACAAACTTTTGGGGGCGGAGGAAGTATTAAGTTTTCATTTAGAGAGATTCGGTTTTAATATAAGAGTTGAATCCCATTTCCGGAAGAGTTCAAAAGATGTGGGAATTTTGTCGAACACGAGATTATGTACGTGACGTGACACCTTCCAGGTGGCACAGTATGAGTAGTTTTTTATTTACACGTGGAAGATCTCTGTTGCCACATAAGTTACTGTTGAATACATCCATCTGGACCATGATATACATAGGACCATATGTTATCTCATGGCTTAATTAATCAAGAGACTCCTATACTTTAACATTTTTTTTCCAACAAATCCTTCTGCTTAAAAATGTTCTATTAGGCCTCTATACTAATATGAATTTGTTCTATTGAAACCCTCATCATTAATCATTTTTTAGGTAAAATAATCGAGCACAGACTTGACTCTCATAATTAATGACTAATCATTATATTATCCAATTTTATATCACATACGACTTTACTAGCTATATAAATCACGTATTATATATAACATAATATATCAGATACGGTGGTTCATTTTCTGTATTGAGTCTATCTTATTGTTGTAATTGTGACTAATAAAGTCTTATGTGGCTTAAAATTGGATTATATGACGATTACCCATCAATTATGGGAGCCAAGTCAGCATGTGTTTGTTTTATGTAACGAAATATCAACGATGGGGGGTTTAATAGAACAAATTTAACGTAGAAGGGTCTAATAAAATATTTTTAAGTAGAGGGGTATGTTGGGAAAAAACGTTAAAGGTAAATATTAGGGAATCACCTCTTATGGGGTCTGTTTGTTTTATGTATTAAGTCGTTATTTGATGGGGAATTGCCGAGAGTTGGCATAGGACCATAGGTTAATATATGTTGATCTATTCCTGACCACGGAATTATGTATAAAGTATTTAAAAATAAAATATTAATTGCATATTCGGCCGAAAAAAAACACTAATTCCTTATAGAAATCAAATTCTTTATTTCATTTACGTTCATATAATATGACTAAACTATATATAACTCTGTTAGCACAATAAGTTTTTTTTTTTAAAAGGTAAATATTAGGGAATCACCTCTTATGAGAGAAATCTTAGAGCATCCTTAGCAACGTAAGTTTATGTCATATAAGAGATTAGATATATGGACACCAAGAAACCAAAACTTAAGTGATCAAAACGCATGTTGTATAATATAACACTCAAACCCATAGCGTAAGTTAAAGTGATCGATGGTGACATATTATGTGAACATTTTTCTTAACAAATTTGTAGAGCATGGAATTATCATAGTTCTATGATGATAGCTCTTTCGAAAGGCAAAGTGTTAATTCCAATTCATAGAGTGATGTTCAAATTACGTTGTTTTAGCGTAAGAGATCATGTTTATAATATCGGCGGGTACTATATGTGTAATCATTTTCAGCGTAGAACTTAATGACCCATTTGAATAAGATGGAAAATTGATGAGTAAATGGAGAAACTTTTCTCATTTAATCAAGCAATAATGCTTGAAAAGACATGAAAATGAGCAAGTTTAGGTGGGAGAATGGAGATACTCACCATATAATATGAGTTGTTTGTGACGAATCCAAATTAAAACCACATGATTACGACTTGTTCTTTGTAAATATCATCTCATTTTCGACAAGGTGGAGCATCAAATCCGATCACTTGTGCAACATAATTGCAATACAAAAAGGGATTCTAAACCTGCAAAAGTTTGCATTTATTAGGCCGACTGAAATATTTATTCACTCCAATGTTATAGAAGTGTGTATGTGGTCATGGATTTAGTATAAATAGTACAGTGCCAAGTGTCATGTGTCTCGTCGGATTTTTATTGGGAAAGAGATCCGATATATATCGAGATCGAAAAAAGTTAATGGTATAATTTAATTGATTTATTTAAAATTATCATACAATAAAATTCTATAATTATTTCAGAATTTATGATTGAATAATATAGAAAAAAAAGTATAGTGTGTTTAAAATTTATAATTGTAAAAATAACAATTAGTTATATAATATAATATTTATAAAAAGAATATTATAGAATGTAAGAGAAAAAAGATTGGAAAGTCGGTGGGGTAAAGGGTGGGTAGTTATTTAAAAAAAGAAAAGAAATGGTGGATAGTTTTGTATTTATAAAAAAAAAACATGTCAGTTGGAGAATATATGAAGTGCTCCCTTCTTGTGTGAAAAACATTGCTTCATAAACATGCATAGAGACATTAAGATAATACTGTGCTTAATTCTATTTGTTCATTTTAAGTTTACTTTGTTACTTAGTATAGTTTTTTTAGGTACTTTGTCCATAAATTTCCAATTTTTGATAATAGGAGAAAAATAATGTTTGTTAATTTAATATGAATTTAATGGGGTATGTCCAGTGCTGATAGTTCATTAGTAGATACAGTTTTTTCAATTTTGCAAGGAGGCTAATAATGTAACAGACTTCTTATTTTTTATGTTTTTTTTTCTTTCAATTTAAGAGTTCGTATATTGTTTAACGCATTTGAAGGCGTTATTTTCTTGTTTTCTTATGATATTAGGGAGTCGGGTTATCCCCACTTGATGGAGGTGCTCTAACTCTTAGAGATCTCACCTAGACGGATTTTTTTTGTTTTTTGAGCAATCTAGAGGGATATTATAGTATAGGATGTACTACATGATACAAGTCTACAACTATATAAAGCTGTCTCCCTAACTACTTCTTTGATAAAATAATAATAATATTTGGTTGATTGGTCCTGTTATAACAAATGATTAGGTACGTCCACTCCTCTCAAAATTTTAACATTAAAACTCAAAAATTTAAAATTTAAATCCGATATAAAGATCTTGATTTGATTGAAACTTGAAGCTCGTAGAATTGACCAATTTAGTATATTTAAATAATGTATAAATTTCATTTGAATTGTATTACATTTTATTCTTAAAGGACAAAACCGACATATTATCTGAAATTATTATTATTATTTAATTAAGATATTATTTCAATCAACATAAAAATATAAAGTTTTGACGTGTTGGTTGGCTCGACTCATCAAAAAATCAAAAGTGACTTGACCTGTGACCTATAACAACTCGACTCAATTGAGCCAAAACCCGACTCGATTGGCCAATCTAGTTCTTTATGTAGTGTAGTTTGTGTCACATAAAAATATTTTTGCTCATGAACTATTGTGACGAAAACCTATAAATGTGGGCAAGTAAAAGCGGAAGTTTCAAATTCAATTATCAATTCCTATTATTATAAAAGTTTTTTTAATTATCAAAAACCACCTGTTAAAGCAAGTTTTTCTTTATGAAACCATCTTAAAAACAAACTAGTTTAACCCCCGTACCATGTACGGGTAATGTGATTATAAACCCGATTTAATATAGATATATTTCATGAAAACTTCTTCTATAAGAAATAATATAGGTATATTGTTAAATAGAAATTAACCTTTTAGATATAGATAGGGTTGTACAAAATCCGGTCCTGACCGAAAACCCGGACCGGACCGCATGAAAAAAGACCGGACCGGGATCGGACCTGTGGATTTCGGTCCAGTCCTTGGTCCACAAAATGTCCATATTCCGGTTCCGGTCCAGTCCGGTCCAAACCCGGATTTTTTCCGGGTCTGACCGGAATTTAAACTTAATAAATTTATTTTACTAATACCTAAAATACGATTATGATATCTTCTAATTGCCTAATCGTTTCTTTGTAAAATCTTTATATATCTTTTTTAGTTTTTTTAGTTTATATATATCTTCGTATGTGTATCCTTTAGTTACCTAGTTAAACTAATGTATCTTCGTTTCGTTTCAACAGACTTAATTACGTTAAGATTCTTTTTTGATAAATAGGCTCATAGCATACAACAATCACTTAGTCAGCAAGAAAGCTATATGATCAAGGAGGTGGCCGGATACCTACGTAGCAACATTATATATTTATATTACTCCCTCCGCCCCATAATGTTTGTCCACTTTCCTAATCCGTCGTCCCAAAATGTTTGTCCACTTTCCTTTTATATCAATAACTTTCTTCCAATCTTATCCCTATTCAATCTCTAATTTACATTCATTATCCAACTTTTCCACCTACTTTATCTCTTTTCAACTTTTTCTCCCTACAAACTTACAAAAATACCCCTATTCAATCATATCTTCTACCCACTTTAATCCACTTTTTCATTTCCCAATACCACTTTATACCTTGCATTAAAAACCGCAAAATGTGTCATTTTGGACAAACATTATGGGACGGAGGGAGTAGCATTTAGTATTTGCAACTTTCAAATTATTCTTCTAAGACTGTTTTTTGGTTGTTTATTGGATTTAAGTTTGCATGATTAATTACTTTAAAATATTTAATTCTTTATTGATTGATTATATAAATAAAAGATGTATGGAATTTTGGTTGATTTTAATGCATAATAATTATTTTATTATGTTCTAAGCCTAAATTTAGATTTTATTATAAAATTATTATACTTATCAATAATATCGGTCCAACCGGTCCATAATCAAGACCGGACCGCTTTGGCCCGAACCGAAACCGGACCGAACCGGTCTTCGGTCCATAAATTACGTTGATTCCGGTTCCGGTCCAAAGCGGTTCCAGTCCGGTTCCGGTGTACACCCCTAGATATAGATATAGATATGGCTTTAAAGATTATTACATGATTTTATCTTCAATGATTGTTTAATAAGATAAGAAATTTAAATTTAGTAGATAGGAAATTATGAAATATCGATATAGTCTAATTATTAGTTTTAAGAATTTTATTTCAAAATTATAAAAAAATTCGAAACAAATAATCTCATAGTTATATTTTTCAATTTTATCTTAATCCTTATAATTTTGAAATAAAATTCGGATTTAAAAAAATAAATAATTATAATATATCTTTATTTCCTAATTTCCTACCTACTAAATTTAAATCTCCTATTGTGATTAGTATTTTTTACCAATGATGGTAAATAAACTCATAATATAAATAAGTTGGATTTGCTCAAAAAAATACCTTATGATAAAAATCACGTTTTATTAAAAATAATATTTATTAGAAGATTACAACTAATTATTGGTAAGAGATGATTTATAATTTTCGGGATAATTCATAATTTTTGATAATTTTTAAGCATTTTTTTTACGGGATAAGATTATATGAGATTCTAATTACCTTATTTTTATAAAGGAGGGCCCAGCTGATTATTTTATTATAGAAATGACACGTGGCGCAATTTTTTGTGAAGACATTGTCTCCGCTTTATATTATAGGTAGTATAGATTCTTTTAACTAAAAACATCTTCTATAATACAAACACCCAATTTTAACCACCTTAAACATCAGTAAAAATAATTGGACCAAAATACCCTTATAAAGTAATGTTATTTTCTTTTCTTTTAGTTATTCTTTAGTCTTATACACAATTCAAAAATTAAAACTTTTTTTATAAAAGTATTCAAGTAATTTTACTATTTTATATAATTGAATAATTAAAAAATAAAATAAAACTTCTTTAAATGGTTACTTTGGTCCAGTTAGAATATTTTTTATATCGAAAATTAGTTTAGGTGGTCAAACTTTGGTGTTTGTGGTGTAAAAGGTGGTTTTAATTAAAGATTGATGGTAAAAGGTGATTTCTAAGAAACTTATTCTAAAAGGTAACTTTTGGCCAAAAAAAAACTCTTATTATAAAGTAAGAACGATGATTTTGGAAAGAAAAATAGTCACACTAAAAGAAGTACAAATAATTAAATAATATTTATTTTATAAAACTTTATGACTAAATGTTGTAATACATACTAAATTTTATATGCTAGATATAATCTTATATTTTGCATTTCATTTCTATGTGAAGTCTTCCTTTGTTGGACTTAAAATATATCAATAACTACCTACATTGCACCAAAAGAAAAAGAAAAAGGTATGATAAGCCAGGAGAGTGTTTCTCACATGACAAACTTCGAATATAAGTTATTTAGTATACGATTTATGAGTTAAGCCATCCATTATTATACATTTTTTTTTTCCAAAAAAATTTAGGTTGAGGGGATGATACCGTAGTCTAAGGTCAAGAAAGACATAAGGGGTCAAGAGCTCTTACAAGGAGATTTACATATGTCTCACCTCAAGGAAACTAGTAAGAGATCGAACCTGCAACCTATTAGATCGATACTCTATCATACTACACTAGACCAACCCTTTATACAGTGTTGTTAGTTATAAACACATGGAACTTGTTTTAGCGTGAGTTTATTTTCTGGATTTTTCATGCTTGCCAACTTAACGGAATTGCTGAAACAACTCATTGAAGGAACGATCAATCTAAATATGGTGGTTCGTTTCTCCAAGTGATTAAGGTGATTGAGTGAGTATTTTCAGCGGAAAAAACTTAGAAATCAATTACCTTCAATATAATTCAATGTACTACTCTATCACTTGCTATATGATTTTAAGTTGAAACCTCAGTCAAATTTTAAGCTTTTGATTTAGCCATTTTTTGTGTGACAAAATCCACAACGTTGTTGACAAAACCTGCTGATGGGACTTGAGGCTCACCGACTCTATACATGGGTCACCATAATAATTTCCTGTTAAGCCGACTCATTAATGCAAGTGAAGATTGGTTCACATTGATGAATTTAAACATGTGATTTTGCGCAAGGATTACATATGTGAAGCTACGTACGCCACACCACATAAAAAAGGGAGCTATACCATATATTTTGACGTATCGAACATTCAAGAATAAAAGGTAGGTTCATGTCACAATAATGAGTAGTATTACTAGTAAATGAAAACCGGTACAATTAAGACGGAACCTTATTTCACATATGAAATCATAATCTAAACTGTTTACCGTATAAGTACATAAGCTACTCATCGTAATGTCAATTGGTTTTAGGATGAAACCCCATGAACTTATCTGGTTAGGCACATTCGTGCATATAGACACAACGGTCGTCCCCTCCGTCATCATTTGTCCGATATCGGCCCATAGGATCATAATGTCAACTGGTTTTAGGATGAAACCCCATGAACTTATCTGGTTAGGCACATTTGCGCATATAGACACATCGATAGTCCCCTCCATCATCATCTGTCCAATATCGGCCCATAGGATTTCGATATGGTATCATAGCCTTGTTCGGTCACGGGTCCCTTGGGTTTGATCGGGTCGGGCCAGGTTGCCCCCATCCGTTATTGTCTTCCTCATTCGATTTGTTTTGTCATGTGTCAACTGGGCCAAGGCATGTCAATTGCCACTCGAGGTGGCGTGTTGGGAACCCTAACGTACATCTATATTCAGACCTTTATCATCTATCCAGTATCGACCAACTGGATTTCGAAACGAACTAAACCATTTTTCTTTTTGGGAAAAGATTGAAGTGAAAGCAGTTTAGAGCATCTCCGAGATAATCTTTATACATTTTTCTAATATAGAGAACCCAAAAACAATATTTTCTAAAAAAACTTAAATCAATTCCAACTTTTTTTCATTTTAAACATTTATTAAAATATTATTTGTACATTACGCTTGTATTTATTATTTCACTTTTAGGTTTAAATATTTTTAAATTATTATGAATTTATATAACTAATTATATATATGTTGTCATGTGTACTTCTTGTTTTTTAAATATTTTTTCCTCCTTACAAAAAAAGAATTGTTTTCACACTTAAAAAACCGCAGACTTGCCGATTACCATAGAATTCCAGTTTGGTGGATAAGAAGAATGGATGAGTGGATGACATTTTTTTATCTAGTGCCAGTAAAAAAAAAAGAGTACGCGAATAAAAAATTTGGCTAAGAATACATGATTAAAAAACTAAAACTTTAAGAATGAAAAACATAAACCCATGACTAAAAAAATTAAAGAAAATATTAATACGGAATCATGATTTCATTTCTAAATTTAAGCTTATAACATAAGGATAAGGATAAGGATACAGGTTAGAAAAATCATTATAAATTATACTTTCATGAAACATTTAACTACAAATTGTATACGAACATGAAACACTTTCTAAACAATCGCAAATTCACAATAGACTTCGTGTCTATGCACTCTACACGAACACAGTGAATTTCAAGCATACAAGGCATTTTTTAAAATCAGTGAGTACTTATATGTAAATTTACTTTGCTAATTGTCTTCAATTACTAGTAAGATTTAGTCATAAAATGATGCCATATACATGTTTAACCCTTTTTTTTTTCTGAAAAGGAAAAGAATTTTTTTTATAAACAACCAGGGGATGCAAAATGCCGGAAAGCTCAGCTTAATCGTTTCATCGAGATACAACTCTATGCCCAACGGCTTTAAAAACAAAAGTCGAACACAAAAGATCGAATAAGTTCGATCGGATACTAGTCAATTGCAAGCTGACGGAGCCAATTTTTGATTTGATCGTTCCTGTCCTTCAGCTTCCCCTTCAATCTGACTTTTGCCAAAACAATCGCCTTGCTAATACAAAGGTCGGTACTAGCGTGAACCCCTTCAAAACATCTCCTATTGCGTTCCAGCCAAATAACGTAGACATTCAAACCATCTGTGGTGGACCATTTCCCGTGCTAAGTGACAAATGGGACAAAGGTTTGAGTCAGTAAAGCCTTTCCTTGTGAGGTTGTCAAGACTCAAGAGTGGGCGCTTTACCCTTGGCAGCGAGCCAAGTGATGAAGGCACATCGTGGAGTGACTTGTGGCCGCCACAAGAAGTTGCCCCACGGAACCAACACGCCGCGACTTCTCCACTTATGATAGAGCTCATAACCCATAGTCTTCAGTTGCTCGGGTATCCAAAATCTTTCCCAATCAAGTCTGGACAAGGAGTTCCTAATCTCCAAAATCTTGGCCATAACCGTAAGAACAACTCGCCATGCCCAACTGTCTCCACTTTTGAGAGGAACGTCCCAAATAGAGTCGTAACCCCTAATCAAATTGGCTCTAGCCCACTTGGTCCAAATATTGGATCTTGAATCCTCATGGCCATCCAAGTCACAAACAAATCTGCCAATTTGAACACGATTCCAAGCCAGGGTTTCCTTAAACCCTAATCCCCCTTCCTCCCTAGGTCTGGCCACTTCTTTCCAAGCAACAAGGGAGCGATTGGAGCCACACTTCCCACTCCAGAGGAAGCTTCTCATCATCGATTGTAACACTTTGACAACACCCTTGGGCAAGATAAAGATTTTTGTCCAGAAATTATTGATGCCCGAGAGCACTGACTTAATGAGCTCCACTCTTCCCGAATAAGACAAAGTTTTAGCAGCCCAAGATTCAATTTTGGACCTAATCTTTCCCAAGAACTCTACATAATCACTAACTTTGAGGGACCGAGAATGGAGAGGCTGGCCTAGATAAGTAATGGGGAGGGAGACTTGTTTCATCTGCAAAATGCTAAGAATCTCTGTAGCAACATCATCTTCAACCCCAGCCGAGAAAACTCTCGACTTCCCAGGGTTAAACTTCAGCCCAAAAACATCAGCGAATTCACTCATAATGGAATGGAGAGCATGAACAAAGTCAGAATTCACTTTGCAGAAGAGATAGGTGGACAAGGTTCAGCCTGCGACATCTCGGATGAAAGGAGAAGCTATGGCTGTCAACTAACCTGTTGAGTTGTCTGTTAAGGTACTCCATGGCCAGAGAAAAAAGATACGAGGTGAGTGGATCTCCTTGGCGAAGACCCCACTTTCCCTTGAAGAACCCGATCGACTCCCATTCTCGAATGATATTAACAAACCTCGGAGGGAAGTTGAGCCCAGTCAAGACTTGGAGGATGAAACTCCACTCCATTGTATCATAAGCTTTCCTGAGATCCAACTTTATAACACATCTAGGGGAAACGAAGCCTCTACTGTAATGCTCAATAATGTCCTGGCAAACCATCACATTGTGCCACGGACCTCTACCAGGGATAAAAGCACCTTGCTTTTCGTTCACAACCTTGGCTATCACCCTCTTCAGTCTAGAAACCACCCCCTTAGCAATGGTCTTGTACAACGTTGACATGTTTAAACCTTTTAACTTGTAACTTTTTTCCTTCCAGACCCCTAACTAGAAAATATTTTGTTGAACCCTCCAACTTATTAATTGTGTTCTATTAGACTCTTATTATTAACGTACATTACTTATATCGTGCATGTGATACACACTGATCTTGTGCGGTTGAAAATGTTGTTAAAAAAACATTTTAATTAATTAATATTATTTAATAATAAAATATTTTTTCCAAATTAATAATAAAATATATAATTTTCAAGATATATTTAATGCATTCTTTAGATATACTAAATCGGTCAAGCCAATGAGATTCATATTTCAATCCATTTGGGATCGGGTTAAAACGGCTTTGGTTCATTTCAGGTTTTGGGTTCAAAATTTTGGGTTTCAACCCTAAATTTTTCGGTTGGTTTGAGTTGGCTTAACAAGTTCAATCAAGTTTTGACAACTCTACTAATGAAGCATGTAAGAGGAATCCTATCTCTGTTCGGTAAAAAAGTTAATGTCAATGTTGTGCGACTAAAAATATTCTAAAATAATATTTTAATTATGTAATATTATTTGATACATAATACTATTTTATTTATTTTAATGATACAATATATTATAATTTTAAAAATAAATTTTATGCATTCTTTTAAGGTTCGGTTTATTTCGGGTTTTGGGTTGAAATTTCCAGATCTCAACCCTAAAAATTTTGGTCGATTTGTGTCGCATGTAAGAGGAACCCTAGATCTGTTCATAAAACTAACTGAGCTGAGCCGAATCTATTACTTCGTGTTTAGTAGAACTAGTTGGATAAAAGATTATATATAAAATTATAATTTTTTTTTTTAAAATCTCAACAATGTCACGTAAGGGCGACGTGACCAAGTTACAAGTTGGGGGTTATGTGTACATGTATTCAACCGATTCTAAATTTTAATTGGTTGTAATACGGAGTGTTATTTACTAAATTAAGAACTTTACGTAAGTATATACGCTTTGTAATTTGAATCGTAATCAAATGAACTAGCAGTCTACCATACACTACATATTTATGAAACAAGTATAATAATTATGCAACTGTTTTTTGTCTCGTGTGCACTCTAACCACACTAAATGTAAAAACTAAAATCCTAAAAAGGAAATAGTGAACCCGTCACAAAAAAATAAAAAAACCAAAATTTAAAATTCATAAAATCTTTCCATTATTAACGACTTATAAAATACATAATTGTGTATTAATAGCGCTATAAAATACATAATTAGTTTTTTTGAGAAATTATGATCATATTTGTTTACATAGTCAATTTTAAAACTATATACAATCATATCAAATCTTTATTTAAGAAATAAAAGGTTAATTAGCATATAAAATCTAATGACCAATATATGATTATCAAAACCTTTCATTTATTAATTGGTACGTATCTTATAGATAAGATTTGCACAATTATAAAAAATAAATTTTTTTATAAACTATCTCTATATTTATCTTTTTGGTAGGAAAAAATCTTATTTACAATAATGTGGCTTAACAAAATCTTATATGGACAAATATGAAAACGACACGTGGAAAAATCCTACATGGCACAATGTGGTGGTTCTAAACTTTATAACTTATATATACATAGATTCTACCAAAAAAATGCTTTAGGAGTATTATGGATGTGGATTAGAGAATTCATGTTTATGGAAAGGTTGAGAGAGTAAATTAAGAATCATAAGTAGAGATACTCTAATAAGATTAATTAATTAATAGGGTAAACATTTTAGCCCAAAAAAAATAATTGGGTTAAATCTTTAGGTATATAATGTACTCCATTTTCATGGATGTATCCCCTTCCACTCGATCGTCATAGTTTGTCATATATATGTGTCTAGTCTTATAAAATACTATTATTTTGTCAAACAAATACACATATCCTTAATGGTGGGCGCACATACCTTTCCGCAGTGCAAGTTTGTAATGACCCAAAAAACAGTGGGAGTTTGCCCACTATACCAATGAATAACATGTTTAACTTTCACTTACCTACCAAATGTATAACTTTATTTCTTTGAAGGCCCCAAATCATTAAGCTAAATAAACAATCAAACAAATCACAACATCTTACAAAACACACACACCGACCGTCCAATAAGTTTACACAATCACCATTTCATCCAAATCCACCTACTCACCTCATTTCCGCTTATATATATCACTCTCTACCAAATCTCATTCAATTAATACTAATAACCTTTGCTCTCTAGCAAAAACATGGCTCCCCTCTTCCACTCCCTAGACTTCAAGTCCATCCTCTTCATCTTTGCCCCGGCGGTGTTCCTCTTAGCGGCCCTCAACCGCCTCCGTCGGAAGCCGCTTCCACCGGGCCCGTCGGGCCTCCCCATAATAGGCAACATGAACATGATGGACCAACTAACCCACCGCGGCCTGGCCCGGTTGGCCCGAATATACGGCGGCATCTTCCACATGCGCATGGGCTTCCTCCACATGGTGACCATCTCGAGCCCGGAGGCGGCCCGACAAGTCCTTCAAGTCCAAGACAACATCTTCTCGAACCGGCCCGCCACCATCGCGATCTCGTACCTCACGTACGACCGGGCCGACATGGCGTTCGCCCACTACGGGCCGTTTTGGCGCCAGATGAGGAAGCTCTCGGTCATGAAGCTCTTCAGCCGGAAACGGGCCGAGTCGTGGCAGTCTGTTCGCGATGAGGTGGACCGTATAGTCCGGGCCATGGCCCGGGCCAACGGGTCGCCCGTCAACGTGGGCGAGCTCGTTTTCGCCCTGACCAAGAATGTAATCTACCGGGCCGCGTTCGGGTCGGCCTCCAACGAGGGCCAGGACGAGTTCATAGCCATACTCCAAGAGTTCTCGAAGCTCTTCGGGGCGTTCAACTGGGCCGACTTCATTCCGTGGCTCGGGTGGGCTGACCCGAACGGGCTCAACGCGAGGCTCGAGAAGGCCCGGAAGGAGCTCGATAGGTTCATAGATGTTATCATAGATGATCACTTGGAGAAAAAGAGGAAGGGGATCAAGGGGGCCGAGGACGATATGGTGGATGAGCTCCTAGTGTTTTATAGCGAGGGTGAGGGGAAAATGACCGAGTCTGACGATCTACAAAACGCCATCAAACTCACCAAGGATAATATCAAGGCCATAATCATGGTACGTATAACACTCTTGATTAATCTTACTTTGTTTATGTTTGCGTACATGTCTAAGGATATATTGGTATTGGTTACGTCTGTTTTAAGCTTCGTTCGGTAAATTATGTACTTATACGAGTTAAACCTGAAATTATATTAGTTGATGTTAAAATTAAAATTATCGTATGGATGTTGAAGCTAATATTATTTTCCAATTTGGTGTTTGATATTGGAAAAAAATATATGGTAAAAGATAATTGAGCTTCCATAAACTCTCGTAATTAGCCGGACCGAGCTTTAAGCGTTTGTGTCTAGGGATTCAAATTTGACGACATGCATAGATTTGAGATTCCTACGATCGAAACTGATCAAAGATGGTTATTTTAGTTCCATTTGAGAAAGCTATAGATTTGTACGATGGAAACTGAGTAAAGATGGTTACATATTCGATGTTTATTTCCATGTAAAAAACCTAGAATGATCGGCTAAGGCCGGGCCCATATAGTTTACGTGCAGATTCGATAGACGTGTGTGAAAGTGACGACTTGCTATCCGAATTAGTAATTGCCACAAAAGAAAACTTTATTTCGTTGTTTTTTTAAATTTTATTCTAGGGATATTGTATTTTGGTATAATCCCACTAGGTTTAAATTTGTAGATTTGTGATTATTTATTGACCGTGAGAAAAGTGGAGGTGAAGCTAAATAATTATTAATCAATATAACGCGCTGACAAGAATTATATAGAAGGACAATAATGAACAACCACACGTGTTTGATGTTAATTTAAGTAATGGGATTGATTTGCTCAAAAAAAAAAAAAAGTAATGGGATTGATGGGTTAGTACTAGCTAAGGGATATTATTTGATCTCGTAATATTAAATTGATTTTACGTATAATATCTTTTTGGTAAATATGCATTTTTTGGATTGAAGATCACACTAGAATACTCTTACCATAGTCATTATCTTAGACAAAATATAATAAATTTCAGAGGGCGAAAGATATCTAATTCAGATCTTACTTTGACATAAGTAGATCAGTATAGGCCATGTATTTTCTTTTCGGTCAAAATGCAGGCCATGTATTTGTGGACATATAATAGTGTAACATGACTATGAAGCACACACTGACATATCTTGAGTGCCCATAATGCATATAGGATGTGATGTTTGGTGGTACCGAGACCGTAGCCTCCGCAATAGAGTGGGCCATGTCGGAAATGATGAGAAGCCCGGAGACCATGATCCGGGCCCAGACCGAGCTCAACGAGGTGATCGGGCCCAACCGTCGCGTGGAGGAGACCGACCTCGATAAGCTGCCCTACTTCCGATGCGTCATCAAGGAGACCCTACGTCTCCACCCACCAATCCCACTCCTCCTCCACGAGACCGCGGAGGAGGCGGTGGTCATGGGCTATAGGGTACCCGCCCGGGCCAGGGTTATGATCAATGCCTGGGCCATTGGGCGGGACAAGGGCTCGTGGGTGGACCCGGACGTGTTCAAGCCCGAGAGATTTATGGATGAGGGAGTGCCCGACTTCAAAGGAGGGAATTTCGAGTTTATTCCGTTTGGGTCAGGCAGAAGGTCTTGCCCGGGTATGCAGTTGGGGCTCTATGCGCTTGAGATGACGGTGGCCAATCTTATTCAGTGCTTCGATTGGGAGTTGCCCAATGGGATGAAGCCCAACGAGTTGGATATGAGTGATGTGTTTGGGCTCACCGCGCCTCGTGCGAGTCGGCTCATTGCTGTGCCGAAGCAGAGGTTGGTGGGTTCCATCTGCTGAAGTAAATGAGATGACGTGGAGGAGAGAAAATGAAAAATGGTTTACAATTTGCAAATAGGGGCCTAGATTGAGATTTTTAATATGGTGAAATGTCTTTTTTTTTGAAATGAAAAATAATGAACATTATGGAATAAGTAAAAAAAGGGATCATTCAAAAAACCGGGGAAGGAAGCCCTCGCCAAGGCTCAATTTTCTCTTTTCTTTTTGATAACGTGGTACGTGTGAAATTTTAATATCGTCTTTTTGTGCCTTTTTTTTTTAAATCAAGTATAAATACTGCATTGTTTCTATCGAATTGAATAATTGTTGCAATGTGATAAGAAAAAACTAAGTGTAATGAAACATATATTGTACATTATGATATCTCTTGTTTAGTTGCTTGATATTTTTAATTTATATATGTTAATGTTTCTTTCCATAGATGTATAATCACAACACAAACTGTTCTTTAAGAACATTAATTAATTGTAAATATATAAATTAATTGGTATTGATTTAAATAAGGAAGAAATTCCTCCTAGAATTTCTCGAGATTGAGATGCAAATTCCATTAGTTGTGTAATAAATTGGATAAATTAAACTAATTAACGTCATCCTTTTTCGAGTGGGTAGGAGATGATATCAATGACCATTATATCGCGAGTTCGAATCTTTTCCTTTTGTTTGCAATGACTTTAGTATTTCATATGAATCGAAAAAAATGATTATTAATATGTATTATACTACTAGTGGAGCAATACCAGTATACCACACATAAGCTCAACATGGTTCCATCTTAAAATTAATAAATATTTCACTTTTGTATAATAAAAAACCATTAATTTCTCATTCTCTTATATGAAAACAGCTGAAATGCAGCATGTCATTTAGATTGAGAGGTTGAAAAACATTGATAAACATATATATGACGTAGTAATAAAATAAATAAAAACTTGGATAGCATGAATAGTGAATAGAATAATTGATGAATTTAATTAGATAGCATGGCATTATCAAAAATTTAGGTGAATGAGAAGGACACGATTCTCATTCTCTTTTTTCAGCATAAAATAATGAGTTTGTTTGCGAAAATAAATATGAATAATTTGATATAACCGTTAGACCTAATTATATAAACTTCTTTGTGACTTAGTGACTTACTTTCTAGATATCTAATTATAGAACAATCTTGTACAAATTTTCCTCAGTAGTCAATAAAATACGGTATTATTAATCAAGAATATCTTAAATTTTATTATACAAGTTGACCAAAAACTAAGACAATTTGTAGAAGTATGAAAGTCTTCGTTTTAATGTATCTTAAATTGAGATTATGAAAACATATCAAACGCTAAGTAAATAAATAACGTATCAAAAGTTAGATTAATGTCAGTGACGCTCAATATGTACCTATTTGTTCAATTGAATATTGTCGAAATGCTAGCTAAAATATAAGTTGTACCCTCAAACGTATGGATTATGACTTTATGAGAATTATATATTGAAAACTTAATTTTCACATGTTACTTGGTCCCTAGATAAACATAGTTCTAATTTATATAAAAAAAATTATCCCTACTATGTATAAAATAAACTTCACTTAGCTTTGCGTAGCAAACACGTACAAAAAAATGTCTCTTAAAAAAAATTTAATTTCGATAATATAGTTTAATATATAAATTTCAACTTCTAATCATGTTGGAGATGCTCTAAAACTTTCTCCAAAATGAAGAAAGAAGAGCTACATTCTTAAAAAAAATGTTTTTCTAATTCCAACAGTTTCTAGAGAATGAACATTTATTATTCTGTACAATCTTACCCTAATAAATAATAAACTTTTTCTTTAATTGGGAAGAAGTGGGTGAAAGGGGAAGAATTGGGATAATTAAACAAAAAAATTTAAAAATATTAAATGTAAAATCAAAATGGAGATGTCTCTATATTTGGGGAAGACATGTTGGTTTTTGGAGATTTTCTCATTTTGGAGATTGGTTTGGAGAAATTATTGGCGCTAAAAATAAGGTTAAAATTTCCAAAATTACATTTTCCAAGAATTTGCAGCATCGGTTAGAGATGCCCTAAGTCCAACGTTGAATAGGACGTTTATTAGACATTTAAATCGGTTATGGATCTATACTTGAGCAATGAGACATGATCTCTTATGTAGTCGTATTGACATTGTTGGCCATATATGTATATTGTTAAGAACACCAATATATTATAACATCCTTATGTAAAGAAAATATATCATTTTTAATAGACATATCACATATATAATGTTTTATAACATGAATGTTGATGCATCATTTTCAATAAACGTATTATTTATTTATATCTTACAATATAGGAAGTTATAAATTAAATCATTGGAAACTCTCGATCCTGAAGATAAAATAATACCCTATATATCCAACTGAATGCATTTTTTTAAACCAGTAAGAAGATAATGATGCATGTTAAGCTAATAAGAAGATAATGAGGTGTGTTGATTTGATAACTAAAGGATGAGAGGATATATATATACATATACTACAAGAAGTATGGCAATTGAATGCATTAGTAATCAAATTAAAGTTATAAAATTACTACTGTAGTAGATATAGATTTCAACGTACATGATAACAAGGGGTTGTGTTAAAGCGGCACACTTAGCTAATTAACAACAAAAATATTATATTGTATCATGTTAATATATAGTAATTAACAACGGATTGTTCTAAACACTCGATTGTTCTGCTAATGGGAAAAGCATACAAATACATTAATATGAGGTGTGTGGTACGGTGTAGGGCTTTGCCTTGTAAAAAATGCACAATAGATTTAAGGTGGGGTACTTTGGTCTGTAAGATAAACTTTTTTTTTTTTTTTTTGATAGCATGGTCTGTAAGATAAACTTGAAACTGATTATTAGGGTGTTATTTTTTGGAGTTATAGAATTTTTTTTTTGAAAGATCATAATTTGTTACAGAATTTAATAAAATTAATAAAATAAATTAAAAATAAAAAGGTGTAATGTGCACAAAAGTTTGCAATACATACCACGTTAGAAAATTACACATGAGATTGTGTCTTGACTCTTGACATATAAATCGATGTTTGTGATTAGTTGAAATGTCTTTTTCGATTCTTTATTGGCGCAAATTGTAATATTGAATGATTTTAAATAGGAGTTTTCTATTGTGTGTCCTACGAGTACACTATAAGATATCAAACCGCTTTGCGTATCAGACTATCAGCTCACCGGTTGAGCATTTATGAGTTTACCATGAGGTTTTGGGTTCAAGATTCCAAGACGACAGTTTACCCTATTCTCTTTAGAGCTGGTAAATGATTCACTATATAAGTTTGTTAAGTAGCTTAAGTTATAAAGTAGATCTCATCTTTATACGCGATATAGCTAAAACTATGACATATCATCTCATGCAATATATGTCGGTGTAGAGGCGGACACAGGGGGTCCTGCGTGGTCCCGTGCCCCCCCCCCCCCTCTCGTCGGATATTATTAGTATATATGTGTAATTTTTGTTTAAATATAAATATATTTTAAATTAATTGGTATTAATATGACATGAAAATCAACTAGTCTAGATGGTTTATTGTTCAATTTTGTTTTCATCCCACCAAGGTTCAATACCCCTTAACATCATTTTGTTTTTTATTCATATTTAATGTATTTTTCTCCAAATTTGTTATTTAAGGTATTAAATTATTAAACTTGTTGGTTATTATTGATTCAATTGAACCTCCTAGACAAATTGTGCCCCTTCTTTGATTTTGTTCTGAGTCCGCCTCTGTGTTGGTGTAAGGAAATGTAACAAGTTATGAAATCATCAGTTATCTACATTAAAAAAAAGGAATTATATAGAAAGGGGAAATCATCACTTATCTACATTATAAAATTAAGAATTATATAGAAAGGGAAAAAAAAAGGTATTTCTTAGGTGGTTGGATTTTTTATAACACATTCGTATCTAGAGATGTCAAAACCGGATCTGACATGAACAAATGATAGTTTTAGAGTTAAAACCTGACCTAAAAAGTACGGAATAAAGAAAAAAAATTGAAATCAATTGGGTTTATACTCGAACCTAGTTCGAATGACCTGAAACTTTATATATATATATATATATGTAGAATCAATATATTTTTTTTATTAATATTATAATATATTTTGTTATAAAAACTATTAAAAATAATATTTTATTATTAAATATTACTCCATCCGTTTCAAAATACATGACGATTTGGACATTGCACATATATTAAGAAAAAAATGTTATTCCTATATTACCCCTATCAATTGTAGAGTTAATTATTTACTTGGAGAAATATGATAAAGATAATTATTAGGGGTATAAATGGAAAGAAAGGAGAAAAAATGTGAAATAGTCAAGTATTATGAAACAAAAAAAAGTGATCATATGGTCATGTATTTTGAAACGGAGGGAGTATTATTTGATTATAATATTATCTTAATAATCATTAAAAATTCAAATTCTTGAACAGTGATCCGAATCCACACAATAATATGTCAAGATCCGATCTAACTTGATGTGTAACCCGATTGACTGTCCAGACCGACCCAGTTGACACCTATAGTCGTATAAAATTTTATAAATAATGAAATATAATATTGGATAACCATACAAAAATTGTATACCATGTCCAAGTTTGGTCCAGTGTATGTTTCTTGTTTTCTTATAGATTGATGAAGGATGGGTCAATTTCAAAATCCATACCTTCATAGGGACTACGGCGCTTATTGGATATACTCATATACACAATAATTAATTCCGATTTTTTTTTTGTTTATAGTTTGTCACTTACACCTTCAACCCAAAAAAATAATAATATAAACCTACAATATGAGTGTGCTTTTAATAAATGCAATCAAAATCAATTAATAATCAAGTCATTTCAAGGTGTATATAGAGGGTCAATTTGGCAACAAAGGAGAATTTCAATTTCAACCTACTACCAAGTTTGAGTTTTACTTCTTATACAATTTTTTTTTTCTATAAGGAGACACTTGTAAACATAGAAAGCATGGTCACAAAACTTATGCTTTTACTAGTTTGAGTTAAAACTTCAATAGCACAAAATTAAGGCAGAAGAAGATCATAGCTGGATTGCATTGCATTGACTCTTAAGAAAAAGGCTTGTGTTTTGGTAGAGCTGCAAAAGCTAACATTGATAACAACATGTATGCACATGTCCTTCTCCCTCAACTTCCAAGCCAAGATCATGTCACTAACCAACTTTGTCTTGTACGTGTTATAAATAGGTTAGATGAAACTCATATTTCACACCTTAGCTAGCTAAATAAGTATTGAAAATTTGCCATTCTATGATCAAATTGTGTCTAGCCAGCTAGCTAAAGTACTTCTTCCTATTGTTATTTTTGTACTCATTGTTCTAATGTGGGTGGCTTGATGAAGTTGAACGAAAACTATGCACAAGTTTTAAGTCTCTAAGGATGACTAGTCCAATCATGCTAGGTTGACAAATCAATGACCATAGCCGATCACTACCTTATGCCAGGATTGAACCTACTCTAATATCATCTTATATACCATAATGAATTGAGAGACGAGAAGTTTCCTCAATATGTTTATATTAAGTTGGAGGAGCTCTTCCCACATGGAGTGGGCTAAATCCCACTAGTATATATAATAGAATGGGAAACTCTATCCATTGGCGCGCATAAGCTTTTGGGTTAGAAGGTGTATCTTAGACTTATATACGAAGTGGTTAAATTCACTCGAAACGTCACCCAATTCTCTCGGCCCATCGGAAATCTCACATGGTATCAGAGCAGATCCGGTCCGGGTCAGTTTCTTTCTTGACTATTTGGATTGGGTTTAGCAAAATGATCTACCCGCGCGTTCTGATGTCACCACCCATTGTCTGGGCTAGCTATAAAGAGATTGAGATGTTGGACCCGTTTGTCTAAGTGCTAACTAAGCCAGGCTAGTTACCACTTTAGGGGGGGTGTTAGAGGAGCTCTTCCCACATCGGAAGGAGAGGACTAATAAATCCCACTAATATATAATGGAATGAGAAACCCAACCTATTGGCTTAAGTTTTTGGGTTATAATTAAAAGGTCAATCCCGAACTTAAATACGAAGTGGTTAGTTTTATACGACACGTTACCCAGTTCTCTCAACCCATTGGAGATCTCACATATTATTTTTAATATGAGCTTGGGGTTCATATTTTGACCTAAAAACTTGACCTATACATTGATTAGGACATTCTCTTTAGGCGTACATTACATTTTTTATACTCTTATATTAAGATGTGGGAATCATCCCATTACTTCAGCAATATAGATTGAATGAAGTGTCTGGGAACTTGAATACAACTATTGTAAGCTAACTTACAAACTCGATTCAATCAAACCCAAAACCACGTTATTCTGATAAGATCGACTTTTCAAATTGAACTCCAAAGACAAATACTCAAGTTAGAATAATTCAAGGACATTGCTAGCTACATGCAGTGTTCTAAAAATCGGTCTAGGCGCCCGCCTAGGCCCCGCCTAGGCGCTAGGCGGTGCCCCACCGTCCCGACTAGGCCCTAGGCGGTTGGCTGGGCGGCTAAGTGGGCTAAGTGAGCACTTAGGCGGTCTAGGCGGGCGCCTAGGCGGTTGGGCTAGTTGGTTAGGCGGTCTAGGCGAGCCCCTAGGCAGTTAGGCTAGTTAGTTAGGTGGTATAGGTGGGCCCCTAGGCGTTTGGGCTAGTTGGTTAGGTGGTCTAGGCGGGCCCATAGGCAGCTTAGATGACCTCCTAGGGTTGGGCCGGTCTAAGTTGAGGCTAGATGAGGCTCTAGGTGCCAATTTATACATAAATATTAAGATAAGATTGTTCTTTTATCTATATTCTTACCAAATAAGAATAATAATCTTATATTTCCAATAACTTACAAATCCGCCTAGGCTCCGCCTAGGCCCCCGCCTAGCCGTCTAGGCGCTAGGCCCCATCCCACCGCCCAGCTTCCGCCTAGCGTTTTTTAGAACACTGGCTACATGGGTAAGGATGGGTGTGCTATAACCAATTAAGTTTATGGATAGCTGTCACACTATGAATGTAGTTGCATTTTAGACATGGACATGGAGTTTTTTCATTTAAAAAAGAAATAGTTGTTTGTGTAGACGTTCATGAAGAAATAGTTAAAAATCGTATGTCTTAGAACTCAAAACTTGACTCAATCAAAATGGGGCAGTCAAGTCAAGTGGAGTCTATTTTTTTTTCCCTCCATAATGTAAAGTCCGAAGTCTTTCCAAAATTCCAAAAAGCTCCTTATCCAAGTTTTTTTAAAGTCTCCAAAACATAAACGTTACAACTAGATACATATGCAACTTTATAATATATACTAAGCTTGATTAAGTTATGCTAAACAAGAATCATTGTTCTCTCGCTTCTTCAGACACCCTCCTATCCGAGGAAGAGCACTTTTACTAATGTTTTAACGCTAGTTGTAAAACGTTGGTGGACTGTCGAACTGAGCCTAATTAACTCGAGTAAGGATGCATCCTTACAAAGGTGGTCGAACTATCGAATTAATTAGTTAATTGTTCTTTGAGCGTTGGTAACAACACATGATAAATAGATATTACATTTTCATGCTTTGAGCATTAGTACATAATCATACAAGGAATAGACCCATAAAGATCCAACCTAAATTTAGATCATAAAACCATTTGTCAATACAAGGAATTGTTGTAAGAGCTTGTATACTATACATGTTTTCTCATAATTTCCTATGTATGATGTATTCTGTAACAACTATAGAAACATTTTACGTAAGGTCTTTAGACATTTAGTCAAATCGGTTAAGCCTCTAGGTAGTACGCAAATGTCTTCAGTTCGACTCTCTCATGAGTAATATCCTCAAAAAAAAAACACTTTACAAAAGATATATTCTGATATAAACCTTATGATAATAAATTATTCGTACACTGAAAAATCTGTCCGTATCCTAAATAAATTAATTGATAACTTAGAATCCAATAATCTAAGGTCTTATATATTGGCTCGAGCTACCAAAGTTTACATTAGACTTTTCAGTTAGGACTTTTCTTTCGGTTTCCTTAAAACCTAATTACGTGTAGAGGAGATTAGTCTAAGTTAAAATATCGGTTCGCAACTTGTAAAGGTAAGTTCAGGTGTAGTACAAAGATGTGTTCGATTGTCATTTTCATTTATCAAATTCACACCCAAATTAATCAACGGAAATTTTCAGAAGAAAACAACAAAAGTAAGACGAAAAAGATGAGGGTTGGTGATATTGATGAGTTTCAACGAGATAGTTAACCCTTTTTTGTACGTATCCCTTATTAGATACATTATCACTTATATGTAAGGTTGAATTTTTGTTCATTGTATTTCATTTTTATATTTAGAATTAAAGGGTTTACTTGATATGAACATTGGACTCAAACTGGATAGCTTTTTGACAAACTAATGAAAAGGGGAAAAAGGGATTCATGTGAACTATTTATGAATCATTTATTTTGAGAGATTCTTTTCTTCTTATCCACTAAGGTCAAGCACTTTAAACTTGAATAGTTTTGATTTGAAAGCAATAAACTAATTAAAATTAATAACATTTAGGGGCCCAATTTGGCGACAAGTGGGAAGTTCAAAGCTTACCTACCTACCAATTTTGAGTTCAACCTTCGAGAGCTTATTGATGTGTTATCTCTCTCCCTGAACTCTTAAGCAAAGATCGATATTATAATTATCTTGTTTTCCCACGTTTGTACTAAAATTAAGAAACTTAACCTTTTTCTATATAAAAAGAAAAAACTTAACCTTTTATATGTCACGTCTTTATCTTAAGGAAATAGTGCATCTCAAAATGGATTTATGTCCAATTTGGCGACATGGGTTTATGTTCGATGAATCTCAAAATGCCACTTAACTTAAGAATTTTGATACATTCTAGGCCAAGATTATATTGTGATAGTAATTTTCAGACTGAAATAGTTTTTTTGTTGTTGTTGAGGACACTGCTCATGAGAGTTAAATCGATGACATTTGGGTGCTATGTTTGGAGGTTTAACCGTTTGATTAGATTTTTAAATGCTTTTCGGACTAAAATATAATATAATCACATCTCCATCAATGATATTGGGAGATTCTTAAGTATATTTTAAAAAAAATCAAAGCTTTATGAAAACAAAAGACAAAAAATAGATTAAAAAAATATGGTGAAGAACCCATTAATCTTACGAGTTTTCTTGCACCTATTTTCCTTCGGACGTCTCCAATAATTTGTGTAATCCAAACGAGTCTTAAGTTTTAGTAAACTATTCCCTTATTCCAACCCCAAATAAACACAAATTATAGGTTCAAAGTATTGGTTATTTTACTTAAATCCCAAAACTATCGGTTCAACATACTACATCACTAATAAAGATATATGTAGGCCAGTTTTCGGTGAAGATAACAAAAAAAACTCGTTGAAAAATCCAACTCGTATTGAGACAATAATTTTGGTCCTACATTATCTTGCAAGAATGTATCGACAACATCAAAGAAAGCTCACTATATATGCCCACTGATGTTATACCTATTATATCGTATGATAATGTAGCTCGTCGTGAGTATATGAACTCTTTGATTTTTAAAATAAGTTTCGCAGGGTTTTAGACTTTTAGTCCATTTTCTAATCAGAAAAAATAATGAAAGAAAGCTCAGTCATAAAGATGGTTTCAGCTCATGCATAAATTTGAACGGCCCATGGACTGTATTGGGCCGGATCTATGGCAAAACTGTTTCCAGCCCTTACCTCAATAAATAATGTGGCTTTAGAACGGTTGAGAGTCAAGACACAAAATCTATCTCGTATTTAGAGTTGAACATAAAATAATTTTTAGCGGCAGATTACTTCTTCTATTGTTAATTGATTCTATTGTTAATTGATTTTAGGATGTAATTCCGGAGTTGACCTATCCACACATCTATTATTGGTTGTTAGGTGTGCGATTCAGGTCGAGCCAAAACATAGAGTTAATTTGGCAATCACTAATCTTTTGACTGGATAGGCCCTATTTCTGTATTAGCAACTAATTAGGCTTAGACAATATGGTCGGTGACGATACCTGAAAATGACCTCGTCCGGACACACGTACGAAGGAGGAGATTGTGAGGTGAGAAAGGATTCGGACTGAGTGTGGAGCTCAAACACGAGTGGGCGTGAGTGTGTACTCGAGTATTTTAAAGATACTCCATCTTGCCAAACAATTTTTGATTTATTAACTAATTAGGATTTAGGAGGCATACTTACTCTTTTATATATAATAACTCATTTGATTCTTTTAATTGATTCAAACTTATTATTTACATCAGTCATATTATTCAAGATCTTCTACACCCCACGGTCGTTGCTCTACTTTATTATTTATACTATTAAATAATGCTATTTAAAAAACTAAAAAAAAATATATTCATATTGAGAATAACTATCCTTATAAAAATATTAATAATAGCTAAAAAAGATGGTAAGCTCAACATTTTAATATAAAAAGAAATTAATACTATTTTTTATTTTAAAAACATATAAATGTGAAACACCTATCATTTAAAATTACACAAAAAAATGATTTTTTAAAATACTACGAGTACTATTAATCTATGACCTAAATAACAAAATGGAACACAAAGTTTTGTATATATCAAACGGTTGTTGAAATTACATATTTCTTTGTAGGTCACATTACAATCCACAAAATTCGATAGAAGCCGATGTTTTTGATGTAAAGCTTAAACAAAACTCGATTCATGGAAGGCGTTTATTATGGCGGATCTAGCACAACCAAGAACGCAGAAAGGATCACACAATTAAAACACGAGATTGAAAAATGCAAGCAACATGGCGTTTCAATGGAGGCCTACTTTGCCAAGATGACAAGCCTTTGGCAAGAACTCGTCCCCCTCTATGAACAACTCATTCCCGCCAATTCTTGTTGCGATCCTTACAACGTCAAACAATGCAAATGCAAACGCTTCCTCTACATGATATGGGAATCGGAGGAAGCCCATCACATCTTGAGGGGCTTAGACGACGCCGTTTTCGACGACGTGCGGTCCGATCTGCTGGCCATGGACCCTCTCCCGTCGCTCGACCGCATGTACTCGATCCTCGTCGAGGAAGAAGTCGCTCGAAACCCGTTTTTGAAGCTTCCGAAGCGGGTCATGGGCGAGATCCTCATGAGACTACCCCCTAGACCGCTCTTCGCGATCAAAGGGGTCTCGGTTCGATACGAATCCTTCGTCATGGACCCCGAATTCGCTCGAAAGTATATGAGGCAATCGTCGTTTTCGGAGCCGTATTTGGTGCAACTTAGAAGAATGTTGCATCCTATCATGAAAAAAGCTTCTAGAGATAAAGATTTTCGTCTTCTAAATGTGAGGGAGCCGGTGCATATTCCGATCCCCCATGATGATCACATGCATCATCATGTATTGTTGATCACTACAACTCGTGAAGCTTATTCGTGGCCCGAACCGTGCCCAAGGATTTTGGCCTCGAGCAACGGACTCGTACTCTCTGTATCCAAATTGCCCTGTCGCGATTTCGAATCAGCCATCGCACTTGGCGAGGTTGAGCTATGCGTCTCCAACCCGCTCACCATTGAGTCTTTCGATTTGCCTCCGGCTTTTGTCTTCGAGTCCCGATCTCGATGGACGTTGGGCTTTGCCACGCGTGGTGGCAAGACTAATGAGCTATCGTCGTCGTACAAGATCGAATACAAGGTTGTGTTAATTCAAGGAGCTTCGAGATTGCGCGATTTGACGTCCATAAAGATCTTCTCTTCCGACACCGGGCGTTGGGATGACGGCGTTTCGGTCATCACCACTTGCCCACAAGTCGTGTCGCAAAATTTCTTGCAGGGGCCGGACTTTTGTTGGAAGGGTATCTTGCATTGGATTGACGATAGCGATACGAGGACTATAGTAACGTATGATCCCTACGACAGCCCGGACCGATTTGGCCATATCCCGTTGCCCAATGCTAACAATGTTGGCTCGGCAGGCAACAAGTTTGTGAGCCTTTCTCATTTGGATCATGAAGATTTCGTGAAATGCTGCGAAATCGAGCAGTCTAGTAGTGGTGGCGACAACGATCTTAATCTTCTCGTGTGGAGATTAGTGGACTATGGCAAGGGGGAGTGGCGTTTGGATCAAAGGTGTCGGATTAGTCCATTGTGTGGTGGTGTCGAAGGCGGCTTGTTGAAGGGATGCAGGCAAGTGATCGCTTCGGATCCTTGTAACCCTGAGCCTAGCCGGTTTTGTTACTTATTCGCAAAAGATGAACGGATCGTTGTTGTTGATCTTGTGAGCGGTACCGAGGAAGATGTGAATGTCGCTGAGGCATCCGTAGGAGTATATCGAGCTTTCGATAGGCTCCCACTCATTCCATATGTGTATTGTCCATGGTCTTCTCCGTTTTCTGATGACCGGAAAAAGATCGCGCGAAGAGCAAGCTAGCAAGGTAGTTTATAGCCATTTTTCCTTTGTTGAAGATGGCATGGTTGCACGAGTTTTTCGTCTAAGGCCTTGCTACACTTTGGTGTGGTCTAAAAAGTATACTTTCATTCCCTTGAAATTGATGAAATATAGTTGATTTTTATCAATTTCAAGACAATAAAAGTATACTTTTTAGAAGAAAGTATACTTTCACATCAAAGTGTAGCAAGGCCTAAGTTGATAAGCTTGAGCTTCATTTGCTTATTTGTATGAAGAACATTATACAATTGTATTCTACATGAAATGGATGTCATTAATTTGTAGTTTTGTACCATTTTTCAGACAAATGTAAACATCAACTATGACTCATTTCGTTGGCCTTTTGTATATGGATATGAAACAAATGATCAAAACACAAAACCTTTTGTATGTATATGGATATGAAACAAATGATCAAAACACAAAACACAGACAATTTATGAAAGTGAAGGCTACAATTAATCCACCAAATTCATTCTAGGGAGCTAGCAATTGAAATTAAGGAAAACATACAATTGAAGTCTTGCATTTAGCGTTCCTAAGTTGGGTCACATGACATTATATAACAGCATACTAATACTAGTATATCTTCCTTTTTTTTAGTTTATCATGGGTATCCGGGACTACTAATGTTAAGATACAAAACTTATCCCACATCGGAAATTGGGAACAAAATTGCCTAGTATATAAGACGGTGGGCTACTCCTCCTATTGCCAATTGGTTTTAGGATGGAACCCCACCGGGCTTGTATCTGGGCCACCCACACGTCTAATATGGTATCAGAGCGGGCAATCTGGGCCCGTTTCTTCAAGTGTCAACTGGACGGTCCAGTTGCACTTGAGGGGGCGTGTTGAGATACAAAACTTATCCCACATCGGAAATTGGGACCAAAATTGCCTAGTATATAAGACGGTGGGCTACTCCTCCTATTGCCAATTTGTTTTAGGATGGAACCCCACCGCGCTTGTATCTGGGCCACCCACGCGTCTAATAACTAACACCCGACTAATCCCACACCGGCCGCGCTCGCTAGGCCGTACAAATGCTAGTAGATCTTAGTTAAACATGTTTGACAGAATTAACTAGACATAGTACTTATTGTTTTCTGTACTAAGAAGAATTACTACACCACAAGACATAATTACTTGCTCTATGGCACATTAGTCCCAAGTCCATAACTTATATAGGGCACAACTCGGCCAGGCGTATGTATACCTGCAGATCCATCAAAACAACAAAACCCCATAAGTGATAAAAAAGAATGTAAAAATCTAATTAAAATTGCAATTAATTAACTTAATAATCAGTTCCACACATTTTATATAATTAACCACGTACCTTGCATATGCCAATACCCTTGTGCTTTGAAGAAGTAAACTTGCTCATAGTGATAGAGATAAGCCAAGTAATGATCCCTAAGTTTGAGATGAGGGTTCTTGATTGGCACTGGAAAATCAAACTCATCAACTACTTCTTTCCACCTCCTCCTCATAACAAGCTGCCCAAACCATTAATTAAGGCAACTAATTAGCTACTAAATTAAATTTTCAGGTGCATTAATTAGTAGTATAAGAACTTCGTTAATGTACGTTATGCGTACCTTGGAGGCGCCACCGCGACTCGTGACCTCCACAAAGAGCTTATGTAGATCAAGAACATCTCCACCAACAGAGGGAAACCTAATTTAATTTACACATTCATAACAACTTTAGTGTCTTATTACAATACAACAATAACATTTATTCAGGAAAATCGCACAATTGTAGGATCTGAAAGGTCAGAACGGAAGTATTCCAGACCTAGTGTCTTATTACAATTGTTTGCATAGACCCTAATGAGGATTTATAGGTACAAATTAAACTAATATAACAACTTAGATATACCTAAATCGAGTGCCCATGGTCTGATGAAACGATTCCAACGTGGACCTGAAAAGACAAAAATCTGCGACGACACTGTCGTACTCTGCTAGAGGTTTAGGGTAAGCTACTCCATCGTAATGGATCGGTGCTTGTCCAGCCATTCGGTCGATCGATCGATTTGTATAAACAACCAAACACAACACAAGCTCGGTCTGTAAAATATGTTGTTGTGAAAAGGTTAATGCACGGTAAGAGAAACAAGAGAGGAAGCTAATTGAGTGGTTGGTGTACGAACTTTGTGTTGGGTTTTAGGGATGTGACTTTAATCTCGAACCCTAATCCTAGAACTCATGATAGGATGATGTAAAACATGTAAAAAGTTAAGATAATTACATCAAAGGAAAGGAAGAAACCGAACCGAGATTAGGTCAACATATGAGGTCTTGAATCGAATATGATTTCAATTCACCGCCTTTGAGAATTAAGAAAGACGGCGACAGCAAGTTACTTCATACTTTTTCAACTGTTGAGCATGTACTCATGTAGACTTAATTACAGAGCCATTAGCTAGGTTAAATCAAATTTCTTATCCATAAAGCCAAATCTAACATGTGGAATACACTATATATTAACCTTACCAGCTTAGCCCGTCGTAACATTTATGACTATATTTTAAATATTCAAAATTGTTTTGAATACATCATTTTATTGAATTTATGCATATTTAATTTCACTTACTATTAAAATACACCATGATAGTAATATTGTATTTAATTCGTATTTTTCCCGTATAAATTTTAATTATAGTATATTTTCTTACTTATAGATTTCTCCTAATATGAATACTTGATTTGTCATATAAACCAACCAAAAATATAAAATATACATATTTTTGGACATGTTGTACCAATTTTGTCTCCCCCTATCATCATCATCATCATCATCATCATCATAATAATAAGTATATACTAAAGCGGAGGTTAATAATAATATTTAGCACGACACGTGTCAACTTCTCATTTGACCGCATCACCCATCTTTATTAAAATTTAATTTGTTTAATTGGTTGAAATTTAATTATAGACCTCACATTAGATTTCTTCTTATCGACTGATTTCCTTTTTAATTTTTTCTAAGAAAATTTAAACTTTAAATTTTATACATAATTTTTCTTATCTACTAAAATCTTTAAAATCAATCTTAAAAAAACATTTGATAAAATTAAACAAGAAATACACGAAAAATTAATCACAAAGCAATACACGAAAATCTTCTTAGTGATGAAGGCTTCTCTCTTATCAAAGAAATACACGAAAATCCATTGTTAAGAAATACACGTTAATATAATCAAGAAATTCTTACCATATAATAATATATATATATATATTAGTCTCCGTTTAGATAAAATCAAACATATCATCACCCTCATAACTATATGCTAAAGTGGAAGTTAAAAATAATAATTATGACTACACGTGTCAACTTCATATTGGACCAAATCACCTATCTTTGTCAAAATTATTTAATTCGTTAATTTTGATGATATACCTAATACCTTACATGTACGTAAAAGATGAAAGAACTTTATATCATTGAAATTTTATCTATAAGTTTTCCATAAATATATAACTAATTAATCTTACTATACACTAAATTGATGATTGAAATTATAATATATAAAAACATATGTCAAATCCAATTATATATATAAATAAAATAAATCATACAAATCTTAGAAATATTCAATCCTTTTACATAAGTTATAATCCTACAAATCTTTATTCGATTAAAAGAATATATCATATCAAAAATACTATTATCATTAAATTAAATCCCACAAAAACCAAATTAAATAAAATAATACAAGATTTATATAAAATTTAAACTAAATTTTTAGTTAAGTGAAATTCGTGCCTTCAAGGCACGAGACTAATACTAGGTTAATTTGTATGTTACTCGTTTCAAAGTGGTATGTTCTTACAAGGGTATGTTAACGATATTCCAAGAGTATTGATTTTTGTAAAGTAAAAGATTTTTGATTTTGTAAAAGTAAAAGATGAATCCATATCATGCCATGATATTTAAAAACCCGGTTGATAAAGGAAATGTCACTTTAATGCTCAATCTTATTATTGTTACGGAATAGTGTTAGGATAAACATCTTATTTTTAAATATTTTTTAGTTTCTATTTTTTTATTGATTTAAATTTTTTTTATGACGTGTTTATGTAACTTCTTGTAGAGTTTTTGGCCCGTTTGGTATCCAACGGCGGAAATGTGAACGGAATGGAATGGAAACGAACGTAGTCCACACTAACATCATGATACATGTTAAGTCATCTCAATTTTCATTCCACGGATACCAAACGGCCCCTTATTTATTTTCTAAATCTAGATTACTCATCTCATATCCTTAGGTTATAAGTTAGAAAGATCGAATTAGTTTTATAGTAACAAAAGTGATGGCAAGTATGAAGTATCGGTGCGATGCTTATACTATTATCCTTAATGTAGAAATTAGTTTTAAAGTATCTAGTATTGTAAGGATTTGAAACTCTGTTTTTTCAGCTATCAAGTAGCCAAAGTGTTGTAAAAGAAAAGTCATTGCAATCATACCCATCTACCCCTTTACATTTGAATTGTCCACTTTTGTCCATGATTTGCGCTTAAAATTTGAAACCAAAAAAAGGAGGGGTCAGGGGAGGATACAAATAAAATGATCGATAAAACTTCATTCAGTAGAGCAACAAAATATTTCAAGTACTCAAAAGAAATGCGACAGAAGATTAATTAGTGAATTTGTTTAGTTTAGAACCATGGAGGAAGAAGAAGAAGAAGAACCGAGGCGCATCGACATTGCGAGTACAGGGTACCTTGAAGACGCTGTGATGGAGTTCAGAGTCCGGTTTAAACAGCAGCCTCAAAGCTCCTCCTCCATCTCATGTGCATTTTCTAATGTTGATGAGTTTGGATTGGATCATCATCATTTTGTAAGGCATACTTACATATATGCATATTTAATTAATTAGTTGATCAGTTTTTTCACACGTTTGTACATGATTTTCTTAATATAAGTCTGAAAAATCGCAACATATTTTTGTAGAATTTATGGACCAAAACCTGCAGTCAGACGACTAATTTACAGTGTTTCTCAGGTGCGTACTTAATACCAATTGTGCTAAAATAATTTTGTGAATTAATTGACATTTAAACATATATATAAATAGGTGGGACAACACAACTGATTGAGGTAATAAATGGTGGCAAAACTCATTCTTATTACAGATACGATTCTTAGTGAAGAAAGTAAGTCAACGGAAGAGGAGATATCCCTCCCAACCAGGGGAGCACCAAATGATGATGATGATAGGGAAGATTCACCAACTAGGAGGTGTAGATGTTCGTCTACGGAATCCTCGTCGACGTCGTCTTTGGAAAGCTCTAAGACCGAAGCTGTGATGAGGCGGCGGAGGAGGAGGAGTGCACGAGTGGCTTACCCTTTCGCAATGGTCAAGCCGGGAGGCATTGACGACGGGGACCTGACACTTGACCACATAAACAAGAGGATCAAAATGGCGCCGAGCAGGGCGGTGAGGCATCCCGTTGGGGACTACGCATCCCGTCCCTGCGTGGTCTCTCCCCACAGCCCTGGCCTCTCCGGCAAGGCCGTCGTCGCCTTGACAAGGATCCACACCCGAGGTAGGGGAACCATTACCATCATGCGTACCAAAGCTTGATCCATGCACACCTACGTACTTCTTTGCGTTTTCAACGTCTTCTATCATTAACTTGTAACATAATGTATTGTTTATATACTGAACTCTAAGCTTGTTTATATACAGTACTCTTAATGGTATTAATTACTTGTACCTTGTAATCGTATGTCAAAAACTACATATAAAAAAGTTCGCTTTCCTTGCTGTCAGTGGTCGAGATATTAAGACTGTGTGCAATGGTTGGCCAAATTTTGGTCATCATAATAAACAAATAATATTTGTTGAGGATGAATGTACTTTTTTAAGAGAGAAGTGTAGTTTGGCCATCACCATGGCCAAAATAACTTTTGGTCTTTGAACATGGTGGTGACATGTGTACAAATGAGAAAAAAGGTTGATAAAAAATATTAAATAGTGTGATAAAAAACCATTTTTATATTTTGATGACCAACAATCTTGGCCAACCATTATTTATGCTCTAAGAAAAGGTGGTTTGAGTGAGGAGAAGAATTTAATATGCTGCAAAGAAGCTTCTTTCATTGAAACCACCGATCACCTATCCAAATCTTTTGTCCCTCCACATGTCCCTAAACACGTCCCCACTCTTTCTTTGTTTTTTTCTAAAGTTAAAATTTCAAATTTTGACCAATAAATAACAAGGGGACGTGTTTAGGAGACATACTGCGTGACAGAAGATTCGGATTGACCAATCAGGCGGAGCATTTGCTTGGAATTACATGAAAGGCTTAAGGTGCACAACCAGTTAGCTAACTATTTATATCTAGTGATGATGTCCGTTGGTTGCATCCCTTCAACAAGCCGTCTTCGACACCGCCACACAACGGACTAATCCGACACTTTTGCTCCAAGCGCCACTCTCCCTCGCCATAGTCCACGACGCGCCACGCAAGAAGCTTCTTGCGTGGCGCGTCGTGGACTATGGCAAGACTACTACTAGACCGCTTGATTTTGCAGCATTTCACTACATCCTCATGTTCCGAATGAAAGAGACTTGTGACCTTGTTGCCTGCCGATCCAGCATTGTTAGCATTGGGCAACGGGATATGGCCAAACCGGTCAGGGCTGTTGTAGGGATCATATGTCACGATATTCCTCCTCGTATCGCTATTGTCGATCCAATGCAAGATACCCTTGTAGCAAAAGTCCAGTCCTAGGAAGAAACTCTTGAATACGACTCGTGGGCAAGTGATGTTCGAAACAACATCAATCCAACTTCTGGTGTCGGAAGAGAAGATCTTTATGATGGCCGATTCGCTTCTTGTATCCCATGTCCAAGGCCTTTGAATAAACACAGCCTTGCATCCGATCTTGTAGGATCCATTGGTCTCGGTACCCCCGCGAGTGGCGAAGCCAAATGTTCATTGAGATCGGGGTGCGACGACAAGTTCTATCCAAGGCAAAGCAAAGGATTCATTGGTGAGCGGTTTGACAGTATCTCAGAAATCTATGTTCAAATGCATTAGTAGACGTTTCAGTGGCAAAGGATTCTACTTGTTTCTTTATTAAACAAGAAACATGCCTGATACAAAAAATTACAATCTACCCGAAAATTTTTCTTTTTTCTTTCACCCGTACAAATTAATATAGCGCCCGTGGAATATATAAACCTTACAACAACAAAGCAATCAAATCAAGGGTGCAAGTAGTTACACGAAGATCCCTTCTTACAATAACCACTCTCATAAAATTTACAAACACGCTGTCCTCCTCTGTGACCCGGCTGCGCCTGCCTCGAACCGCCGTTGAAAGACGATTGCCGGCTCCATGAGGTAGGCCTAGCCGGCTTAAGGAATCCGGGTCCCGGGTCTATGTTGGAATGGACCCGGGCCCCAGGTCTTCCACTGAGATGCCTCGGGGGTGGCAGTTGCTGGCTTCCTCGGTTCCTTGGTTGCTGTTGACCTCCGGTTGACCGGCTGGCTTTACCGTCTCTCGGAGAAATTCCGTTGGTGGGAGGAAACCCAGCATTGCGCTTGAATTGGTCTTTTGGCGAATGAACGTTCACAGAAAGCTCTAAAGACAGACTAGCTGTGACCTCCACTTCTCCTTCCTCTACTGGGCTTCTGGCGGCCGGAACAGCCACATCAGCATGAACAACCGGCCGCTGTTGAGTTTCACTTTGACTTGGAATAGGTGCTACTTCCATGTGGGTTGCGAATCCGAAATTCAGAGAGTTATTAAAGATTTCATGGGGTTTCTCCATTTTTGGGCCGAGTGAGAGTGATGTGGGATGAGGTGTACAAGTCAGAGAGAGGAAATCCTGCTGAGCTGAGGAGGAAGACGACGAAGAGGGGACAAACGAGTCTTGTTTCAACCTTGTGTCGTCCCGCGGCGGAGAATAGGTCGGCTGTGGATCTGTTAGCCACGAGTCGTGTTTTCCTGTCATGAGCGGCAAGCTCATTCCGACAAGTGGGCTAAAGCATTCATTGTTGGGTGATCCGATGGGGTCGTCGTCTCCAAAGTCGATTCTTATATTGGGCGATGGCATGCCGTGAAGAGATTCCATTGCTTCAACCTCGGATAACAGATCTGAAACAGACTCGTCTCCTAGAGTGCTCAACTCGATAAGACCGTCAAAAAGAGCATTGCAATCAAGGTGTGTGGCTAGAGAATGATTCAACTGACTGGCTCCGTTCGTTGTTGTTGTAGCATGGTCACTGAATTTCATGTCTGAGGAATATCCGGCCCATTGTGACGTCTCGCCTGCTAAAGGAGCGGCTGAATTCCAACTGAATACCGCATTTGATGAGAGGGAAAGTTCTGTTGCAAGGCCTTCGCTGTTCGGGTTAGCTGGACTGACTGGTACAGAAAGCCCGACTGCGCTGGAAAGAGCCTGCTGCCAGCTGGTGAACGAATCTTGCCCGTGTAAAAACGAAGCAACAGGCTCTTTGAATCCATTTGCATGAAATTTTGTCTCATCATTGCTTAATTCTTCTGCTGTCTGAGTAAGCAGATCAGTGAAGCTAGTATGACCAGAAGTGGTCTTTTCAAGTCCACCTGAATTTTGTTGCAGAAAAACTGAAGAAACTGGCTGATTGTGTTCCTCGGTCTTGTTTTCTTCTTGCCCCTTGAAATTCTCATAATATGACTCAATCTTAACTGTTGAACTTGACGATTTGGGGAATGCAATTCCGTCAGAGGACGTTCCAAGGCTAGATACCTTTTGCCCAGGCTCATCATCAAAACATTTAGGACCTTCATCACTGCTATTAGGCTTTAGGCTAGCGAGCTCAGAACAGTCTGGCTTATGATTTTGGTCCGCTGTTTGAAATACTATATCCCCAGAAGCAAAATATGTATTAGAAACCTCTCTAGCAGGAGAACTAGCCACAATAGAAGATGTGTGATTTTGATCCGCTGTTTGAAATACTGTATCACCAGAAACACATGTATTAGGAACCTCCCTATGAGGAGAACTCGGCACAACAGAGGACTTGTGATTATGATCCACTGTTTGAAATGTCGTATCCCCAGAAGCTAGACATGTATTAGAAACCTCGCGACCAGGCGAACTTGCCACAAGAGGAGACTTGTGATTTTGATCCGAGGTTTGAAGTACTGTATCCCTGGAAGCAACACATGTATTAGAAACCTCTCTAACAGGAGAACTCGGCACAGGAGAAGACTTGCGATTTTGATCCAATGAAGATTTGTGATTTTCTTCAGGAGATATTTGTGAGCTACTCTCCAGATCCGCTTCCTGCCTTCTAGTTGGCAGTTCAGTACTAAGTTGTCTTTGATCATCATAACACTTAACTTTTTCAGCCAAGTCTGAATTACAGACTTCATGAGGCTTATCACTCGGCCAAGCTGCATTGATGTTGATGCTCAATTGTCTGCCATTTTCAGGACTTCTACATTCAGATACAAATCTTGGTCCATGGGGCTCCACACAATCAGACTGAAATTGATCCTCGTTGCATTGATTTGACAATACATCATTCAAGAGTAAAGATTTATCCTGGCTTTCATCAATCCTCCATATTCTGAGGTCAGCTGGAAAATAGCCGTCTGAATTCCACTTACGAAGCTGCAACATACAGAAAGGTCCTTGAATTTTTCCTGAAGGGTCCCGGTAATGCCATATCTTTTCAAATTCAGTGTTGGTGTTTCGAGACAGGACAGACCGAGAGGAGGAGGTAACAGAAGCATCTGAAGCATCCCGGGGATGATTCACTACTTTTGTAACTTCATGCTTTGCAGCTATTCGGCATGGTTCAACTTGATTTCTTAATTCTTCAAGGATTCTAGCTGCGTCTTTTTCAAGATCAAGGGTGGACTGACTGCTCTCAAGGGATCGAGCAGCATCATCTTCTTTGTTTATCTGTGGTCTGTCTGATACATTTCTCTTTGAATCCCAATTGGAAGATGAACTCCGAGCAATTACATCCGCACTCGAATTAGAAATGGAGTGTATTGGTGTCATGCTTACATCTATAATCATTACATACAAAGCCCGTTTCAGGTAATTAGATCAAAAAGATGTCAGAAAATAAAAAATCAAACAAATAGGACTTCCTGCCCAAGGCAATACCTTCTTTGGTGGCTGATTGTTCAGAACCTTCATCGGACTGATACATTGGATCCATTCTTGGATCGGCTTGCACCTCTGGTATTTCATGCATCCTGCGAAGGCGCTCCTCAGGTGACTTTAAAAGGTCCAATTTCTCTATACATTCTCTAAGCGTAAAAATCGTCAAGGGAAATAAACACTACTAGTAATACTTTTTACTGCATAGATGAGGAACTAAAAGGTTTCAGCATATTGACAGTAAAAGTCAAGAGTTGACTAACGCAATTAACAGCTAAAGATTCAAAGAGAAATACAAATCCCGGAATTAAGAGTGCTATCATGCTCTGCCCTATCAAACTAAATATATATATATACCCTAATCATACATGTATGTTTTCAGGGAGGTGAAGGTTGCAGGAAAGGATAACGAACATAATCCATTAGCAAATTAAATGCAACTAGAAGAATGGACCGTCTGTATCAAGCATATAGCAGTTGTCTAGCACCCTCAATCTCAATCTTCAACAAAAACATAATTAAACTGCTCTAATAAATGACTAGCACCATCTGTATCAAGCATATAGCACTAGAAGAAGGTATCTTGAGGAGTGAATAAAAAACTAAAGAAGGATATTCTTTTCGATGTCCCATTTCACTTGCTCGATCCCGGAGCTGATTGAGCTTGCAAATTTCAGTTTCGAGAGCCTGTAAGAGGAAAAGAAGTCAAGCATAGTAACATATAACACCATAATATCAATTTGCAACTTCAGATACCTCGATACTATGATACTGATACCTACAGCAACATAATTTTCTAGATCACCTTTTTCATGATTATTACTGTTAAAACAATTGCTGGCATACAAAGAGTAGAGCATTCATCTAAGATAGAATGAAAACATCAACGCTCTTACACTTACATCTTTAATTCTAACTTCTTGAAGTGCAATTGCTTTCTTCAGTATCTCAGCCTGTAGTTCAAAAGCAGATTTCTCAAATGATGCAATGTGGTATATATAATAATAAAAGCACAGGATTGTTTTCCACCCAAAAAAAAAGAAGAGGACTGAAAGACTTACGACTGTCATCCTCTCCACTAGTCCACATTTTATGTTCTGACATAGTCGTATGCATTCATCCTAGTGATACAATCGATCATGAATAAAGCGCACACATAGCATATATGCAGTATGAATAGAAATGACACAGAACAGTTGATTGAATTTGACTTACCTCAGATAAATCTTGATTTGAAATTGCATCAATCCTGACGTCCTCTATCTTGTCCAGATTCAATATTTTAAGTACGACATGTGCAGTCTTATCTCCAATTTTATACGGTTCAGCTGCCTTGCCAGTACCTAAGAACAACACATTGACAGCTTTAGTTTCCCAAAACATGTGCCTAACTATCAGCAAGAACAGTCATGAAAAGCTCAATTTCAGACATACCAACAACCTGAACCAACCGGTACATTTCTTGCTTAAGGTCATTATCAGCTATTCGAATCCGGACAATAGAACCAACTACTTTATCATGAAATTTAGCAACATCTTCCAGAAGGTTCTCCATAAAATTCCTCCTCAAATATATCAAACTCATGTTGTGAATATTAATAGCAGCATAATTATCCAGTTTGATGTGCCTCTGTCTCTCATCAACCTTCTTTCGTGTCTGTCTCTTGCTCTCTCTTGCAACAATATGTGAGTCTTCACTGCATTCTTCAAGCTTCATCTCACTAACAGAGGAATCAATAACTCCAGCACGAACCACACTGCTTGAAGAAAGACCATCTTTGAAATGATACTCAAGCAGCTTTAGCATTTCAAAATGGCCTAATCGTGATTTACCAAACAAAAATTCTAATCTCTTGTCACAAATTATTTGGCATTTCCGACGAGGATCACGAAGTTTGTTCTTCCTGATATACTCCAGCAGTAATGCCTGGACATCAAACTGAGTTAATTTTGATGTGTCACCATTTTTAACATACGCAACAAACTCCAAGAGTTCCTTTGAGGCCCAGTCCACATCACTTTTCGGTAGCTTATAGGTAACTATTTTTTCACACGAGTTATTCTGCATCTGCATCTGTCTCCTGGTCTTCCTTCTTTTACAAACACTTGTCTCTACCTGATTATTATTTGTTTCCAATGAAGAGGTAGTCATACTCAACTCTACATTGTTATTTACATGGTTCAACATCTGAACTTTCCATGGATTTGAAGCACGAGTCAGCTCATCTAAGGTCAGAGATTCCTTCTGTTTCAATAAAACCCAGTATACTTTAAAGAGGTACTCCCAGCTAGTTGCGTCATCGAAATCTACAGGAGCCTGCTGATAAGATGAAAATTGAATGAATAAGAAAAATGCATAACAGAACACCCTGATATATAAAAGAATGTACGTGGACGAGCACTAGGAAAGAGAGCCAAATGCTACGCCTCTCTTCGGCTTTCTTAACCTAAAAATTATAAAATAGAACATATATTGAATAACCTGCCTAAACAAAATAAGTATTCATGCAATTTCCTTTCAGCCTGTGTAAATAATGGAAAACAACCATGTTTCCTCATAGGGCATTAAATAACTTCCATAGACACTTCCCTTTCAGCTTATCCCGCTCCTTTCATGGGCATTCAACTCCCCAAAAGATATGTCACCTCAATTCCAAATCTAATTATAAAATTACTGAGGATGAAACATCCATGAATAGCTAGCAGTCGCGACCTATTGAGGCACTAAGAAGTTATTCAGGCTAAGCATATGATGAAAAATAATTAACCAAACATCACACAGATAAAGCCCAAGATAGACGAAAGAATATATTCTCGATCAAGATTCCCCCATGTTATTAAGCTCGAGTTTCATAAACCCATTAAACCTTGCGACCGGCAACACACACAGATAGACAAAAGAATATATTTAGCCATACCACTTGGTCGTTACCGCTCCCTTGCTTAATATTCTCGATCAACGAAATAGTATTCATACACGTTTTGCAAAACCCTTTGTTCCCCCTCACACACGAGATATCCGCTTGCTTGACGCACGACTTGCACAACGAATACGGACAAGTATAGCACATGAAGAGCGCATTCCTCTGGCAAACGTTACACAAATGCCAACCTGAAATCCATCACAGTAAAAGACAGAATACTAGTCAAAACGGATCCAAATCATTAATCCAAAACTAAAATTACTGTGCATTAACTCTAGGCTCTTTTGTTTGAAGGCGCATTAATTCTATTGCCTTCATACAGCCTCATGACCTAAAAACCACATCATCATTCAAATCTCAAGCTTCCGTTTAGCCACGAAATCCTATCCAGAAGCTGTATACATGAAAACACGTACCACAATTCCACCGCAACTTCGGTGTAAAGAACGACTCGTCTCGTTTCACACAAGCAGGATGATACGCCTTAGGACAATCCCTAACAAACACAATCGCAAATTTCAGCAACTCATCGTTCAGAGAAATCCCTAAAATAGGTCAAACAGAAAGAAAAACGCTCACCGGTGGTCACAGAGAACAAGACTCCCTCCATCGAAGCAAATAAAGCAAACATCATCATCCTCCTTAATCCTCTTCGCCGGAGGAGCACCAGTCACCGATCCTCCACCTCCACCAACTTTCGGCGGCCGGCCACGCCTCTTCCTCACATTAACACGATCGTCGCCGCCGTTCACCTCCGAAAGCCTGCTCTCGGACGCCGCCGGAGCAGAAACGCCTCGAATCGGAAGCGACTCAGCGCAGGTCAGAGCAGAAACGCCATTGAAACCGAAGCTGTCAACGCTAGGCAGCTCATGCTGAGGTCCACCTCCCCTATCGGACACCGAATCGGTCACCATGAGCACAATCCGAGCTCAGATCACATCAAAACAGCTGAGATTGGTGCGGAATTGGACGGGGAATGGATTCATCTGTTCGCAAGCCCCAAATCGTGTGAAAACCCTAGATTTGGAATTGAAGGTTTTTGGTCCAAGTTGAAATGGTCGGCACATGGACGAGGGGTCGTATTGGACTTTACTCCACTTATCACACTTGCGTGTTCCATTTCCTTTAACTCCCTATTTTTCTTTTATTTAATTTTAATATTTAATATTTTCGTAAACAGTTAAATTTTTTTTGTGCGTGTTGGGATTGGTTTACAATTGAGGGCGGGGAGAGAGGGGACACGTGGCGCGGTCTGGGGGCTTCGGGGCAGTAGTTGTTGACTGTTGGGGAAATTATTTTTCGGGGGGCAAGAAAGGGAATAATGAAAAAGGAAATTTTTATTTTTGTTTTTGTTTTTTTTCGCGCTCGCGCTTTTTCCATTCCGTCCTGGAAAGCGTGTTGTTTTTGCTTTCACTGGCACCTGCTGTCCTTGCTGTGTCATGTCTCTTTTCAAAGTTTGTAGAGGTGGGGCCCGCTAGGAGTGGCCTAACAAGAGGGCCCCACCGTTAAATTAATTTCCTTTTCCGTTTATTTCCCTTACATCAAAACATGTGTAATGTACCGAATTTTGATGGTTTTCTATAAAAACATTCTTGATTAAAAACTTTAAGCATCTTTTATTAAGCTTTTTGGTAGTTATTTTTTGGTTTACTTCTTATTGTGATGAATAAGGTATGCTTTGTCTAATTTTCAAAACATGTTAAACTTTCGTAGGGAGTTATATAGTGGGTGTCTAGCTTCTTACTTCTTATTGCTTCAAATTTTAACTACATATTGAATTTGTTGATGATAACGTTATGATAAGGGATTTTCTAATTGTCATGTTTTTAATTTCATAAACAAACAAAAAGAAAATATTAAGAAAATGTTAGAATTACGGTGATAATTAAAAAAATCAATAAATATGAGTATTTAGAAGAAAGGTCCATCTAACACCATTTTTAATAGAAGTACAGTTCACATACAAGATCGCAACGTTTAAAGGATTTTTTAAGTTATGTGTTAAAAGCACAATAACATAGTATAAATTATGAACTAATATATTTCCAACATAATAAAACAAGTGGGAAAACAAAGTGTTGGGTTAATACTTAAAATTCCATATATTCCAAATCATTGTAAATAGGATGATTACGTTACGTACCACCGTACATGCATTTGATTGGAAAAAATGACAAGAAAATTCTAGATTGTAAAATCATACACTTTAATGCAAGATAATGACATCTTTATAACAAATTGAAATTCAAGTAGGCTCTTAACTTTCTACATTTTGAATTAAATAAATTTAGCCGAATCACCCTTGTCCATTACACACTTCTCTGGCTTTTCATTTAGAAATCTCAATATTTTGATTTTAAAATTCAATCAAACACATTTTTCTTATCTCAATTATTTTAAATCATAGAAGATTAACTCCTAGTAAATAACTTCATAGGAATTACACCTTCATATGCTCGGCCAAACAAGCCATAAAGAAATGTGTTTATTTGGAATTAAAAATGGGAAAGTAGAGATTTTATATATAAAAAAAGTTATGAAAGAGTAACTTATCTATTCTTCTTCTACATAAATACATATCTTATATTTTAATTACATCAATTTATATATTTAGAGAGCTTATTACATAATTGTAGATTTTTCTATGCAAAGTGCTCTCTTACTAGATAAGTGGATATACATACACGTAATCAAAAATCCATACTTTTGATTACCAAAAAAGAGTCTTGTAATTAATTTGATTCTAACACACAAGTAAGTTTTTTTATTTATTCATTGTATTGTAGGGTTTGTTCTCTTACAATTATTTTATTGACAAATGTTTCTTGAGGCATGGAGCCTTGTGCTTCCAACTTTGTAAATAGAAGCTCTAACTTTTGGGGAGGCGTGTCATTATGAAAGAACAATGAGTCATGAAACCATACAAAATAGCACACATTTCCTCCCCTTTTTCACAAACTGTTAATTTTAGTAATGCTTTTACTTGCCGTAAATTAAGTAAGTTATTGACTAACCACGTGATGAACTACTATAAGTTTTTTTAACGATGAACAAATACTTTTATTTCAAGCGTATGAGAATCCGTGACCATGGTTTGATCCGACAATGAATTATTTTTACTAATTAAAAAAAGGGGTTTGATTCGGTCTTACTCGAAATTTTTATTGTACAAACTTGGTTTGATTGACACATACCAATTGTATCAATATATTTATTGACATATTGATTATTTTATGAGATTGCATTATTTAAGATATGATTATCTAATAACGTACTTCACCAACCCAACAAATAAATAATTAAAAGGATTTATGGTTGCCTATATGACTCGTAGGCTTATTACAAATCTACATGTACATATATAAGACATAATGTCCGCATACGCAGTGGCCTTAGCCTATACGCTGGCGATAGTAAAGAGCATAAATGCAAAGACGGAACATATCATCAAAGATCACATTCCGTTACAAATGAACCCACGAAACATCCTATGTGAATTGAATAGCAAATTACGGAAGGATGAGCTCACTGAGCTAGCAGTGGCCTGGTGGGGCATATGGCACCAAAGAAATAAGATACTTTTCCAGCAAACAGCAAATGACCCCATACAAGACCTTAGCCTATACATTCGGAACCAACTGGCACAATGGAAACAAGCGAAACAATGGAATGAGGATGAAGAAAAAGATGTGAGCAACAGTAGTAAATCAAGAGGCCGGTCTCAAAATAAAGTGGATAAATGGAAGAAACCATCCCAAGGGTATGTAAAACTCAACTTTGATGGATCCAAGCTTAGCAATGGAAATGCCTCGGGAGGCTCGATTATAAGGGATGCATTTGGAAAACCAATTAACGGAACAACTAGAGTATACGGGAAAGTGTCGGTGTTATTAGCGGAAACAATGGCACTATGGGATGGTGTAAGGAAGGCCAAGCAATTGGGCATTAGAAAACTTGAGGTCGAGGGAGACAACATGACAGTTATCAAAGCTATAATAGGACAGAATCGTTGCCCATGGGAAATTGAACGAATTATTACAGACATCCTCGTTTCCCTCAGGGGTTTCGAGTCAGTCCGCATATTTCATGGGAGTAGGCACTGCAATTCTGTGGCCGATAAAATTGCTTTCTTGGGCCACAGTCTCTCATGGGAAACTATCCGGAACCATCACGAGCTTCTTGCTCTCATCCGAAAGGATGCCCTAGGAATCCCGCCCTAGCTAAGGCGAGATCCTAATCTTCACCGATTCAAAAAAAAAAAAAAAAAAAAAAATAAGACATAAGGTTTAGAGTCACCGCATTGCGCTACGTAAAAAAATTTCACGTGTCGTCCTCATATTTCGCCACCTAGTCTATGTGTATATATAAAAGTCATAAGGTTTAGAGCCACCACATTGCGCCACGTAGAAACTTTTCACGTGTCGTCCTGATATATCGCCACCAAGGATTTTGACACATGTCAGTCTATCATTGCTCCATGTCATACATTATTTAATTTTTTATTAAGTCACATCATATCTATTTATCCATGTTATACATATTTGTTAACATAAGATTTTTTCTTATCAAATAGGTAAATACAAAAAAAAACCTTCCAATTAGGTAAATGTAGAGATTGTGTATACAATATTTTATTTTTTATAGTTGTACAAATCTTATCTATAACAGATTATTTAAAATTTAATTAAGAAAAGAGAAACTTTGATAATGATATATAGGTCAAAAGAAATTCTTATCAAATAGTCAAAATATTTCATTCGTAACTAATATGTTAGTTAGTCTTTTTGTTCTTAAATAAAGATTTATAATTAAATTGTATGTTTCTTTAAGCTTATACATTGTTTATTGATATTTACATTTTTCACCACCTAAACATTATTAATTAGAATACTAAAGATATATCCGAACTTGAGCTAGTATATATTGAACTTCTTAAAACTATCACGTATTGAATAAACATATAAAATTATATAATTTTTTTAATAAAGTCCACGTAAGGCGCGGACAATTGTGTTAGTTGATTGCTAAACTCCGTTGGATTTTCTGTTAACTGTTATAACTGAGTTTATGCAATAGTTAGTGAAGAAATAAATTTTCTTTTGGAAAAGGTAATCACTAATCTCAGCTCCCCTGATTAAACATCGCTAATCACAACTAATACAAAATGTAAAAAAGTTTTGCTAATATGGCTTTTGGTGGTTAGTACTACAGATGTTAGTGTTGAGTTATTGGTTTAGGTATAATTAAACTAGTGTAATCCCATGCCTTGCACGAGATTAAGATAAAATACTACTTCAAATATTGATGTACCGAAAAGTGAGCTATGATATAAAACATCGGTTCATTTAAAAATTGTGACAATATTAAATGAAAGAAAATGTTGCAAGTGACGTAACATTAGTTTGCAACATAAAATAGATACCACTTAAACACCTAAATAAGTAAAATAGTTCACCATATAACAAAATAGATGTTTTAGAGATCAAAAATAATTACAAATATTTGAAAATTTGTGAGCATGAAAATTTTAAATAAAAAATATTATCCATACTAACTAAAGAATAAAAAATATAGGATGGATGAAATTTAAAAGGTATAAAATTATCTACATTAAAAAGACAATAAAGAATTAAGTGAAATCCATACATATAACATATCCAATACTTTGAAAAAAAGATCAATTTCGTGATGGGTTTAAGCAAGCTAAACGTAAAATAAAATACGTGGAAAATTACGAATCTTGAAGGAGAAAGAAACATAAGGAGAAAACCAACAAATATGTTAATGTATAGTAGAAAAGTTTTAGTGAAATTATACAATTAATTTTTTCCAAATTTGAAAGTTGGTTACAATTACAAATGATACGTTAGTCAAAACAAAAAAAAATTCAAATGTATATAATCTTGTTTATATCATTTTAAGAAATGGTTTTTAGTCAACTTCAAGTTTTTTAAATGTGTAAAATTCCATTTTAAATTTTGTTGAACATACAATATTTGGTAGAAATTTGTAATTGTAAAATTTTAATACATAAGAGTTGGTTAGTGTTTTATTTTGAAGAAAATCAATAAAATACTTAATTATTATTATGTGAGATATGATTACTCAAAATAAATAGATTTGTCCAAAGAAAGTTTAATTATATCTATTTATGATTAAAGAAAATCTCATTTTGAGATATGGTGTGTCTTAACAAAAAGCATATATGGAAATTTTTTATATATGACAATTCGTGTCCCCTACAGGGTTCGGGCAATAATCTAGTTTAATGTAAAATTGAAGATTTAATGGGTTGCATTTACCCTAATATTTTCGATGTATTTAATTGAAACTATTTTATTAATCATTGTGTTCTCATTTTCTTTGAGAGAACCGTCTCAAAACCGAAATCGCATTCTCACCAAAAGACCTGAAATCGCATTGGAGTTTGGAAAGTCGGACAACTCTCAAATTCTCCTCCAATGAAGACGAAAAATCAATGCCATTTTTGTGGAAGAATCCTCAAGACTAGAGGTGGCTTGATTCACCATCGATCGCAGGCACACACGAATCTTGGGTCGCGTGAGAGATGCGAGTGGTGCTGAAACCCGTTCAAGAACCGTCGTGCTGTCACAATTCACCATCACTCGTGCACAGTTCGTCCGGTGTCTCCCGGTTTTCACCATGAGATCTCTCATACTTGATTGCGATTCGAATTGGTCGTTCCTCTTGAAGCAATCCTGAGTTTAGGTGCACCACGCCGGCCGCCCAGATCTAGAGTCGGTCGCTAAGCACCGCTGCCCTCACTGCCTTAGAGTTTCCCCACCGAGTTGGGCTTGACCAGACACAAGCACGACAACCACACCGATCTTCCGACATTGGCTTGCTTATGGTGCAAAAGATCGTTCAAGCACAAACGAGCGGTGTCCATTCACCGCCACTTCTACGCACATCGGTCGGAGACTGACACCGTCGCCTGGTATAGGGATCAATGGCATCGCCCTAATGCTGAGAAGAATAGATTGTACAGGGTTATGAGAGTCCCCAAGAATGCTTCAGAAGAGGATCTCAAGCAGGTGTACAAGAGACAGGCACTCCTTTGCCATCCTAATAATGGGGGAGACATCAATAAGGTATTATATCTTTAGGTTTCAATGGATGAATTAGGTTATGGGCTTGAGAATTATGTTTTGTTGAATGAAATGATTAACTTGCATTCATGTCTGAACTAGCCATTGGGAGCCACGTTTATGTCTTTGCTGAATTATTTAGTCAAGCATGCAATTCAGTAGCATTTCTTGAATCTTTCTTCGATCAAAATCCACATTCTTAGGACCGCACACGTTAGTTTAGATAAGGAATTGTTTTATGCAGCAGAATAGTAAGGCAGGCATGTAGTTAAACAGCAACAAGAAACTCAAAACGTACAAGTAATGGAAGAGTAGCGGACAAGTTTCTTATAGAGAAACCTCTATCAGACAAACTAGTCTGATCGAGTAAACCTCTATACCTCCCTTGGAGGATTTTGAATGCTTTTCACTTGATTTTATTGATAGATGTTTTACATATCGTCTAGATACGGTACAACATCAACAGTGTTTAGCGAAGTAAAAGCAAAGTTCACGCAAACAATCTCAGTTGGACTCGTTTTCCTTCCTTCCTTCGTCGAGAACTCTCTTCCCAACTTTTCCGATCACCGATCTTCCTTGATCGTTGATCACCTTCTTCTACTTTCTCTCTTCTCAATTGTGTGGGTTTTGTGTGTTGAAGGCTTCAATATATAGGCCTTTTGGGAGGTCTTTCTTTTTTACTTTCCCAAAGTGTCCATCCTTTTTGGAAAAATGTCAAATGTCTTCATCATCCGTTGGATTGCTTCCACGTGTCACATTCATCTCTTTTTGTGCTTTTGTGGGATATCTCCTTTTGGATTGATGACATGGCATGGCTTTTGGGTGAGACCCAAATGCCCTTGATTTAGCATGGACAATTGCGAGAATATCATTCTTGGCTTGCTGCCCAAGCTTGTGTACGTCAGCTAGCTCTTAGCTGTCATGCACTTCGCTCTTAGTTGTCATCCCTTAATATCGTACATTTCTTGCACTAATGGAATTATTCCAAATGTATTTCCTGAAACACTTATTTTTACAAGTTAGCTCAAATGAGTTTGTCTATCATCAAAACCAAAGACAACGTTGTTCCTTATGATGTTCCATCATTTCGTTACAACGTTCTCTTCTAGAGGAAACATTGATTAAGTGATATTTCTATCACTATTCCAACAAACATGTTTTGCTGAATTTTGTATGACAACTGGTCTGCAGTTTAGGGAGGTGGTAGCAGCTTTCGAGGTTTTGATGGATCCTCGCAAACGCACCATCTACGACTTTTAGGGCGAGGATGTGATTAACTATCTTGGTGCCTCTCATGGCGGGTCTATCTCGGATTCCAACTTTTCAACATTGTAAGAACCTTCTTCCTCCAGGTCTTAATAGGGGTGGGCTCCGGTCCAAGATCGGACCGGACCAGCACAGGTAACATGGAAAAACATGGACCGGGGACAAGACTGGGAAAATCCGGCTCATGCCGGTTTTTTACCGGATTTTTATTTTTTTCAAAAAAAACATTATATTAAAAAATTATAATATAGTTAGGTAAAATCATATATGATTAATAAAAAGTATTACATTATTAAGTATATAATATAAATATGAAACTTAAATATTTAAAATACACTATATAACATTAAAATGAATATATTATCTATTTAAATATATAATTTTTTATTTAAATTTATAAACATCCAGTCCGGACCGGTATTCTCCCGATCATGTCCCGGTCCATGCTAGTCCGGTCCGTTCCGGACCGGATTTTGCCCACCCTTAGGTCTTAACATTTAGAAGATACTTGCTCTTATCCATGTTTTGGAGATTATGGCGCAGGCTGCAGATTATATGGTGCAAACAATGATGCAGCATATGGTGCATATTATGTGCTCTAAACTGCATATTTTTGGTAAATGCAGTTCACAAACAACGCCGTTTGAATCTAGTGTGCTCTAAACTGCAAGTTGTCATAGAGATTTCTTATATAGCTTCCTCATCATCTTGTGGTAAATGCAACTAAGGAAACCAACATCTTCAACAGCAACAAAAAGCATTGCCTCAGTGAAGGGTCTATAATACTATATGTCCAGAACATGGGATCATAAAAAGTCCATCACGTTAACCGCTTGACAACTTATAACAATCATTCAAAATAGATCATTTGTCAACTTAACCTCTTACCTCTTTCACAAGACTACGGAGTAATTTATTCTCAACATAGGAAATTCCTCCATTCACATGTAGAAATAAACAAGAAGACACAAAGATACTCTTAATTGCACGAGAAGAGTATGAATTAGAAAACATAGTAGTATGGCGGAATATCATACCACAATAGCTACGATCGGTAAGAAGGTTAGTAATGCATTCAATCTCAGAGTCTTCTTATTGCTCAAGTAGGTTGTATGCTCTCTATGTAGAGATCAAAATTAAACTTTCAGCATGCTATTGACTAGAATCTCAGAGTCTTCTTATTGCTCAAGTAGGTTGGTAATTATGTGTGGATAATATTTTTCCAATATTCTCAATTCTCTACTTCCATTGTTTTTTTTTTGAGACGATCTCTACTTCCATTGTTACGGACAATTGTTGGAGCTCACCGATGGAACCAATATATAGAACCAAAATATATCATGCGAATTTAAACTCAAAGTTTAAGGTTGTAGCTAAAATTCATTTTGGTGAAATTCATTTTGTGAGGAGGCTATATTGATTGGATTCTAATCAAAGGGTAAAAAAAATACGGGTATGAAAAAAAAAGGACGAGAAGATACGGATGGAGAGTTTGATTAATTGCCTTTTAAAATTTGATTTTGTTAAGGGTAGGACGTCAGACATTTATTAACAGGTCACATGTGCTTAAACGACAAACCAGGAAGATTATGTGTAAAAAATGGTAAGACATCAGACATTTATTAACAGGTCACATGTGCTTAAACGACCAATAAATTTAAACGGAGGGAGTTATATATATATATACATGCATGATGTAAAGAACTCCGGTATGATCAACTTTGCAATCAAATCCAAGAAGCTCATTGTTAAAAGACGGGCCAAGAATATTAGAGCATCCACTATGCAGACTAGTTACATTTCTTAAGTTTTAAAAATAAATAAAAAGTCAGAAAAAGTCAGAATTTTGACAGAGATACATTTCTTAACTGTGAGAGAAATTTCTTGCAGTAGAAATGTTCTCTGACAAATTTCTCTGTGAAAAAATTTGCTGCCTAATAAGGAAGAGAGAGATGAGTTTAAGAATTTTTTTGGGTATTCTCTAGTGTGGATGCTCTTAGGAGGGAGTTGTGTTGGGTCTGTGACTAAACGAATTGGAAGATCGATAAACATGCCTACAGTATGGAAACAATATTATAATGTCTACGCTAAAAGCACAACGAACTTTCGAAACCTAATCGAACTTCAACAACAACGAGAACATCAACAACGCAGAATAACCCAATCAAAGCAACGCACGAACAACAACAGCGCAGAATAACTCAATCACAGCAACGCACATTGCAAACGACGCAACTAACATTACAATCGGAATTTCAACCTCAATCAAAGCAACGCACATTGCAAACGAACAACAGTGCAAAATAACTCAATCAAAGCAACGCACATTGCAAACGACGCAACTGACATTACAATCGGAATTTCGAAATTGAAACATGACTGACACTCAACTCGAACGAAAAGAAATGAAATTGTAAGAGAATGTCACTATTGGAAGGGAGACAAATGGAGGTTGTTCGTTCAGTAGCCATTGATCTTGATGAGGAGTTGCGAGGAGCGAAGGAGAAGCACGAATTAAGAAGAGTGAAGAGTGTGCCCTTAGGGCGCCGTGACCTAATACTTAGTTCGGGGCGTCGTTGCCTGTAGAATTTTCCTAAAAGCTAAGCAGGCATGCTAATACTTTGAATCGAATTTTAGCTACTAATAATAAAGCGTTCAATTGTAGAGAAAAGAGGGTGAGTGTGCCATTTTTATTTTGTGCTATTAAAAGTACTAAAATTTTACAAATGGATGGATACATACATACAAATTAAGGGGTTTGTGAAGCATGCATGCTATAAGGAACCAATCAACCAAAACTGCAAACTCAAGTAATAATAATAATACAACAACTGAGAAGCCATGTCTCCTACCCCAAAGAAATGGTACAACTGAGATTTGGCTTCTTCTAAGGAAATGCTCAACTAAGAAAGAAGTATTGGTTTAACGGCGACCATGGTTAGATGAAGATGGTGGCCTTCTGCCCAATGATGAAAACTGGTTCCTCCCTTGTTGGGTGTTACCGCCGCCATATCCTCCTCCTCTAGGAGCCACATGATGATGACTATGTTGCGGATTCGAATTGTTGTTGGTAGTGCTCCCTCCATATAAAAAATTTATAATATCGTTAGGTAAAATCATATATGATTAATAAAAAGTATTATATTATTAAGTATATAATATAAATATGAAATTTAAATATTAAAATTACACTATATAATATTAAAATTAATATATTATCTATTTAAATATATAACTTTTTTATTTAAATTTATAAACATCCAGTCCGGACCGGGACCGGACCGGTATCCTCTCATTCATGTCCCGGTCCATGCCGGTCCGGTCCGGTCCGGTCCAAAAATCCGGTCCGGACCGGATTTTGCCCACCCTTAGGTCTTAACATCTAGAAGATACTTGCTTTTATCCATGTTTTGGAGATTATGGTGCAGGCTGCAAATTATATGGTGCAAACAATGATGCAGAATATGGTGCATATTATGTGTTTGTGTCTTGGTCATTATGGACATAGGTGTGTTTTGTATAGATTCATGGTTTTGTAGCCTTAGTCATTCTGGACGCAGTCTGTTTGTAGGCTTGGTCATCTTGGACTAAGTGTGTTTGTAGGTTTGGTCGTGTTGGAAACATATGCTAGCTAGTTTAGTCCTTTTAACAAGGTGATGTTGGTTCGATAAGGGCTCTTTTGTTATCAACACCTAGGATTTTTGTTAGCCCGTGTATATAGTGTTGCTCTTCAAGTGTTTTCTAAGACATCGAATTATGGTGTTGAGCGCTAGAGCGTAGCTTCTATGAGGCCCTTTTAGTCAATGAACAAGCCTTAAACTTTCATATTATTTTGCTCTTAAATACATAAAATGTTCTGAAAAAGTTCTCCATGATGGAATTTTTTATGACACAAACGCACAGACAAGGAAGAACGAATCCAACGACACCGTATCGTTTCACCATGTCCCAGAAGGCAATCCAAATTTTAAGCCCGGGATAGGCAGTTTCAGTACGAGTTACGTTGAAACCGGTCAGATTGAACCTTAGCCAAAAGCTATCATTGGCCTGGTGGGCCTGATGGGGAATATCCTTTGTTGTTGCCACTCTCATCAAACAGGGTACGAGCCACATAGCAGCCATACAAATCAATAGACCATTGCACTCTGGGTAACAGATAAAAACATAGTAGAAACAAAATTTGTTATGTATTGAAGAAACAAACCTCGAGTTGGGAAATGCCAAACAACATATTTTTCACTTTTACAAACAACGCCGTTCGAATCTAGTGTGCTCCAAACTGCAAGTTGTCATAGAGATTTCTTATATAGTTTCCTCATCATCTTGTGGTAAATGCAGCTAAGGAAACCAACATCTTCAACAGCAACAAAAAGCATTGCCTCGATGAAGGGTCTATAGGTCCAGAACTTGGGATCATAAAATAGTCCATCACGTTAACCGCTTGACAACTTATAACAATCATTCACAATAGATCATTTGTCAACTTAACCTCTTACCTCTTTCACAAGACTACGGAGTAATTTATTCTCAACATAGGAAATTCCTCCATTCACATGTAGAAATAAACAAGAAGACACAAAGATACTCTTAATTGCACGAGAAGAGTATGAATTAGAAAACATAGTAGTATGGCGGAATATCATACCACAATAGCTACGATCGGTAAGAAGGTTAGTAATGCATTCAATCTCAGAGTCTTCTTATTGCTCAAGTAGGTTGTATGCTCTCTATGTAGAGATCAAAATTAAACTTTCAGCATGCTATTGACTAGAATCTCAGAGTCTTCTTATTGCTCAAGTAGGTTGGTAATTATGTGTGGATAATATTTTTCCAATATTCTCAATTCTCTACTTCCATTGTTTTTTTTTTGAGACGATCTCTACTTCCATTGTTACGGACAATTGTTGGAGCTCACCGATGGAACCAATATATAGAACCAAAATATATCATGCGAATTTAAACTCAAAGTTTAAGGTTGTAGCTAAAATTCATTTTGGTGAAATTCATTTTGTGAGGAGGCTATATTGATTGGATTCTAATCAAAGGGTAAAAAAAATACGGGTATGAAAAAAAAAGGACGAGAAGATACGGATGGAGAGTTTGATTAATTGCCTTTTAAATTTTGATTTTGTTAAGGGTAGGACGTCAGAAATTGATTAACAGGTCACATGTGCTTAAACGACAAACCAGGAAGATTATGTGTAAAAAATGGTAAGACATCAGACATTTATTAACAGGTCACATGTGCTTAAACGACCAATAAATTTAAACGGAGGGAGTTATATATATATATATATACATGCATGATGTAAAGAACTCCAGTATGATCAACTTTGCAATCAAATCCAAAAAGCTCATTGTTAAAAGACGGGCCAAGAATATTAGAGCATCCACTATGCAGACTAGTTACATTTCTTAAGTTTTAAAAATAAATAAAAAGTCAGAAAAAGTCAGAATTTTGACAGAGATACATTTCTTAACTGTGAGAGAAATTTCTTGTAGTTGAAATGTTCTCTGACAAATTTCTCTGTGAAAAAATCTGCTGCCTAATAAGGAAGAGAGAGAAGAGTTTTAAGAATTTTTTTGGGTATTCTCTAGTGTGGATGCTCTTAGGAGGGAGTTGTGTTGGGTCTGTGACTAAACGAATTGGAAGATCGATAAACATGCCTACAGTATGGAAACAATATTATAATGTCTACGCTAAAAGCACAACGAACTTTCAAAACCTAATCGAACTTCAACAACAACGAGAACATCAACAACGCAGAATAACCCAATCAAAGCAACGCACATTGCAAACGAACAACAACAGCGCAAGAATAACTCAATCACAGCAACGCACATTGCAAACGACGCAACTAACATTACAATCGGAATTTCAACCTCAATCAAAGCAACGCACATTGCAAACGAACAACAGTGCAGAATAACTCAATCAAAGCAACGCACATTGCAAACGACGCAACTGACATTACAATCGGAATTTCGAAATTGAAACATGACTGACACTCAACTCGAACGAAAAGGAATGAAATTGTAAGAGAATGTCACCATTGGAAGGGAGACGAATTGAGGTTCTTCGTCCAGTAGCCATTGATCTTGATCTCAAGAAGATCTTGATGAGGAGTTGCGAGGAGCGAAGGAGAAGCACGAATTAAGAAGAGTGAAGAGTGTGCCCTTAGTGCGCCGTGACCTAATACTTAGTTTGGGGCGTCGTTGCCTGTAGAATTTTCCTAAAAGTTAAGCAGGCATGCTACTAATACTTTGAATCGAATTTAAGCTACTAATAATAAAGCTTTCAATTGTAGAAAAAAGAGGGTGAGTGTGCTATTTTTCTTGTGTGCTATTAAAAGTACTAAAATTTTACAAATGGATGGATACATACATACAAATTAAGGGGTTTGTGAAGCATGCATGCTATAAGGAACCAATCAACCAAAACTGCAAACTCAAGTAATAATAATAATACAACAACTGAGAAGCCATGTCTCCTACCCCAAAGAAATGGTACAACTGAGATTTGGCTTCTTCTAAGGAAATGCTCAACTAAGAAAGAAGTATTGGTTTAACGGCGACCATGGTTAGATGAAGATGGTGGCCTTCTGCCCAATGACGAAAACTGGTTCCTCCCTTGTTGGGTGTTACCGCCGCCATATCCTCCTCCTCTAGGAGCCACATGATGGTGACTATGTTGCGGATTCGAATTGCTGTTGGTAGTGCTCCCGCCGCCCCATTGGTTATATCCTCCGACGCCAAACGACTGATGAGTAGTAGCTCCAGGTACGGGCGGAAGATACTCGGGTCCGTTCTGATGGGGATAGAATCTCCTGTCGGGTTGATGATGAGATCTAGGTGCATAGGAGTTCTGATGCTGCTGCTGACCATGGCCTCTCCTGTCATTTTGATAATGAGATCCCGGTGCGTTGTTTCCGTAGTAGTTCTGCTGATGCTGACCCTGGCCATGACCATAGTAATCCCTCGCCGAGTGAGCCCCTCCTCTATTGTAGTCCGGAGCGCTGTATCTGTTTGAATGAGCATAGTAAGGCTCTCGACCACCGCCGTAAGGAGGACCGTTCCTCATCTGTAAGCTATTCGTGACTAGTCTCTGTGCAGCGTCTCCAAGCTGAGGGCCACGACCGTTTCCATGGGGGCCCGGCCTTGAAGAATTATTGTACTGGTGCGAGTGGTGTCCACCTCTACCATAATTCATCATAGCAGCCATTTCAGAAAACTCTACAAGCATGATTGATAGCTGCTAATACAAATAAATTACAGCTTGATGCTTATTATAGAACCTTACCTTCCGTTATCGTTATGCCTCCGACCAGAATCCTCGTGCCACAGTACAGGTTCTTTCAGATCACCCATAGACACAATCTGGAGTTTCATATTCCATGCAAAGAATTTGCAACCATCAGCCAAGTCAATACAGCCTAAACCCTTAGAGAATTGAAAAATGAAGAGTTTGGTGAAATGTATGATTACCTTCTTGGGGAATTTAACACCGGGCGGTGGTCTTGAAATGTGTGTATGATAATCTGGAAGCTTGTATATAGTGCATCTGCAAAACAAAAGTGAGGCAGGTGAGACTACTACAACAACCGCTCAGAAACCAGAAATAACTATTTCTCAATCTTACAGCACGTTGTTGTCTAGAATATCTTCCATTCCAGCCACTGGAGACCTAAAAATTGGAGGACACGGGTCTCCAGCACAGAGGGATATGTAACCGTTCATTCCACCGCTGCAGACAGCCATATACACAAAATCAGATTAGACCAAGCAAGCTTACAAGTTCTTGGTATCAAGTAAATAAAGCACAAACAGCTAATAAAAATCTTAGCATAGAAGTCATTTGATCTTGCAATGGTGGGGGGCTAGTTAAAATACATGAAGTGAGGGCAACAAGGATGAAAGTTAAGATCTACACATAAGTATTTGCTATTCAAGTTATCATCTCATTTCATATCTCTGACAACTCAAGATGACAAGATGCATGTTTCACTTTATGATTGATTTGGTATAATAGTAGATAGTAAGTTGCATGATAGAGATTCATCATATGTTCATTCAGCTTCTATTGTTGTTGCTTATTATACTTCTCCATCCATGATTGAGAAAACAAAGGAATCATAAAATTCTTTAACTGCACTAATGTAAACACAACATTTAAGGCATTACCTAGCCCCTGGATCTATTTTCTCTTTCACCTGAACCCGTTCTGCCTCAGGTAACTGTTTGCAGCGATCATCAAGGGAGAAGATATACGGGGACAGTGGGTGAGATACAGTAATGAAAAGCATGTCACACAACACACTGTTTCTTCTCGTTTCATCAGGCTGAAAACAAAATAATAAACTAATTAAAGACAGAAGGAGGTTCATGTTCAAATGGAATTGGCTATGTTGATGCACAATACAAGTGACATACCGTCAATGTATGTTCAATTTTTGAAACCTCAGCAAGAAGACGGCGCTCTTCAATAAAAGGCAATTTCGCAATACCCTAAAAGATCACATGGAGCATCAAAATGCTTTGCTCGGTACATATTAATTAAGAAAACAAGTCTACATAAATAACAATTTCATATATTACCTGCCAAGAATACCGTTTTCCATTCATGTCTACTTCAAAATCTGGCAGAGTTGAAAGAGTTTCTTATTAGGAACAACATAGTTGAAAACATATAAAATCAGCCACAATGACCAGAACACAATTGTCAATGGTAGCTTGTGAAATATTACTTGAAAGAAGTTCATCGTACTCTAAATTTTCAAATATATTTGTTAAAAGAAACACTAAGTTCTCACTCCATATATTAGATTGGGTTTGTTTTTCATTATCATGATAAAAATACTTTATTTATACAGTCCTGAATATTCGTGAAAATAACGCATGTCAAGAATAATCTAAATAAAAATCTCTTCAATAAATAACGATGAACAAAATCTAGGGGAATTTGATATTTTCCTCTAGGTTTTGTTGAATGAAGGGTCTGGAAGAATATATTTCACAACTCGGGAGTATCTTCGAAATTTCCTTGATGAAACAGGTAAATAACAGAAGCAAAAGCATAAAGACAAATGACTATAGCAAGCCCTCCAATCCACAAGTGTAATCAACGGTCTAAGCCACAAGAAACAGGGTAGGCTTTGCAATTTGCAGATGAACTGCACTTCAGGCAGTTATTCCAATTGATCTTTTTAAGCACATAATGGATCAAATACATGACCTCTGCGCAAGTAGTTTTGAATTTTGAGAATACTTGTTTTACCATCCTAGGTAAAGCAGAAAAATACCTGTTGGGTAGAAGTCAATGATTGCAGAGTTTGGATCATTCATCAACTTCCTGTATTCTACTGGAAGGGCATGGGCACTGCAAGGAAATGTATTTAGAACACAAACAGAGCAGTCATAAACTAAAAACAGAGTGAAACCTAAGAAATTGAACCTTGCAGCAGGAAAAACTCCCAACAATTGATCAAATGGTTTGAACGGAGTGCCCATCTCAAATGTGATATCCATCTGGGCTAGATCCTTAAGATCAGAAGCAAATGGAGCATAGTGGTAAGGATAGAACCTGCAACAAATAAGCATGATCATGAACTTGTAAATACCAAGCCTACAACCCAAGACTAGTATCAGCTCAATGACAGCCATAACCCAACACAATTTTCTTTACAAAAACCCATCCCCTAGAAAAATATAGATGAAGGTGATGCAGAACTATTAGCAAAAGGCACAAAATCAACTCACCACTGCCATGAGCAGACACCTTCATAGTAATAATGCATAACCCAACACAGTCCTTCTACGTACTTCCGTGCCTGTAAAAAATCATATCGAGAAATCATGCACCAAAATATATAAAAAGAAGAACAATAAATTTCTACTGCACGAGTATCATAAAGCCAGGCATATCAGAAGCTACAATCTTATCCAAGGATTATTCAGGCAAAAACCAAGTCTGTACTAATAAACAGAAGATTCACAAGAACGTGGTATGAATATTATTATGGCATATGTCTCTCCTTCCCTCCTCGAGTTTTTTTAAAAAGGAAGGTAAGAAATGTGTTACCCTTTGAATTTTGGAATTGAAAAAAATTTACTATCAGTCTAGGTGTAATACTTCCAATCAATATTAATAACCCTTTTAAGTGAAGAGTTATAATTGCCAGCAACATCCTAGATTCAAAATTTTGGAAAAGACAAACATATGATCACAATTCACAGCAAACATGCAAATCAGAATGAGAAGGGAGATATTCAACGGAGTGTTGCATATGGCAATATAACTTTATACATAATGTGACCATATGCTCTTCAGCTTATAACTTACAAACTACACATATCGAATAGAATCAGTCAAGATAAAAATAACCTATTTAACAACCTTACAAAATTGAATGCAGAATCAAAACGAAGCTATATAGATAGGACCATCCTCATCAATGAATGGTACTTCTAGATAGGCTACAATGGTAATTATATTTCCCATTAGCATTCTACTATTATTTTATGGCCATAAATATCTCTTTAGTGTAGGTTGATATCATCTAAATATTTAATCGCACAGCAAAGTCAAACAGGAAAAAGTTACTTACAACATCTTTCCTTATTTCCTCAAGCTCTTCAATAGACTTTGCTGAGAATTTCTCTTCATAATACCTTTCTTTCCATCCAGGCTCACCCAATCTGACCTAATAAAAGGTCATAAAGTATATAGTTACAAGCTAGCATTCCTCGAGAAAAAGAAAATTGATTAATCAATATAGAAGCCAAAACATAAAGCTCAAGTTTAATATCACAACTTCCCACCTTAAGAATGACATTCCATGTAGAAAAATAAAGTTAAAAAATCAGCACATTGCGAGAATACTTGTAAGTTTTCCATGTATTATATCAGCAAGCAGATACAATTTGGGCCAACGAGGGCATCACCCCTTCATTTTTCCCACAAAGGCCATAATGTATGTGAAGAATAATTTTCAATCAATAATAACATCAAGGAATTGGCAACATAAGGAGAAGTTCAGCAAAAGAAACACAACAGTTGTAGAGGCAGACCTTGTCCTCCTCTGGCTCGTCAGAGTTAAAGGCATCAGACTTCTCTCGAAGCACGTCTTTCAGCTTCCCTTTCAGCTCTTCCTTATTATCACTCATCTGGAACAAAAGGCGATAAAAAAACCTATCAATATCATGACAGTTTACAATAAAACCACTAGAAAGGACAGCAAAAGAACAAAAAAATCAAAACAAATAAAAAAGAACAGGCACCCAAGAGGCTAAGATACAATGAAATGTTTTCATAGTGAGAGGAAAGAAAGGATATAGAAACATACCTCCAATTCAAGACTATTCTCAGCTTCAACAATAGCAGCGCCCACTGAGGCTGACGATGAAGACAGACGTGCAACTTTCTGAAGCCGCTCGGAGCTATTTGAAGGCTTCCCAGATTCAGGTTTCTGAAAAGGTGAAGGTACAGGTGCAGAAGCAAGACGGGAACCACGGAATCCAGAAACAGGAACTAAGGACTCCGGTTCCAGCTGAGGTTTCATATCATCTCCTCTTTTTTGTGCTTTTCCACGCTTGATCCTCTCTGCTTGACGCTGAGTAATTAATTAGATGAAATTAGTCCTTCAGTTTACACAAAGCACAGTATGATAAAAACCATAAAAACAACCATACTTGATGCAGCCGAGCTCTTTTCTGAAATATTGTATCTTCATAGGATCCAATTGCTTGAATGAAACTCTCAACCCTTTCCAAGTTAGGCTGCAACAAATAAGGGTATAGTAAAAAGATGGACCCAGAAGAAACACAAACACATACACAGACATACAATCTTTCTTACCTTGCTCCCATCTGTCAAATACCCTCCTAACGACGGAAATTCTTTCTTGTAAACAGCCATCAACAGATTGATAGCACCCTGGACACAATATTAGTACATCGTAAAAACTGAAATTAGCTACCATTCAAGGGGAAGTTGAATCTGAATTCCCATTTTGTATGACCAAACAGCATTATAAAGAACAGCATTCGGCGCATTCACCGCTAAATAGTATTCACATTGATAACACAAATAATGAAAAGCAAGAGCTTAATCACCTCACGAATTTCCAGGGTGGGCATGTGTGGTAAGAAATCATTGCCCACAAAGAAGCATATGAAAATGAAGTCATCAAAAATGCGCTCAAAGTCAATCTCAAATGGCGGATTGGGAATTCTGAACTCATATTCCAAATACTCCCGCAAAGTCCAAATATTGAGGAACTGCAAGGGGAATATACAGCACGTTAAAAAAAAAGCATTCAGAAGCCATGAAAACATAAGAATATAGTATAATGACTAGTATTGACCTGAAAAGGCTTTTTGGGTACAGCATCATCACCCTTTTCATCAAACTCTCCAGATTTTCTCTTTGCCTTTCCCTCACAAGCTGATGCCATATGCCCTACCTGACCACACAAGAAACACTTGTCCTGCTGTCCAGGAGTGTATATAACCTGCATTACAAAGCAGTCCAAATGAATATTAGAAAGTGAGATAATCCTGCTATTATAGAACACTCTTTGTACTTCCAACATGTAGGGTGAACAGAGCACCCTAAAGCATGAAAGGAATACATGCAGAAAAATGAAAGTTGAATGCTCACACAAATGTACAAATTAATAGAACCATGATGATTACATAAAAGCAGCTGGAAGACAAGGTAAATTAAGAACCTCTCTAAGAATGGAGAAGTGGACTTCATGAGTAGCCAAACCCAACATGATTAAATCTGCATCCTGCACAATAAAGTAAAAAAGTACACAGCTATTAACATACTAAGCATATGAAGTGAATTAATACAAGTTATGAGAACATACCAATCCATATAAGCAATGTCGGGTATTTGGATCATAACCAGGAAGATTTCTTTGGAGTCTTATGTAAGACATGATCTTGTGCTCTCCTTCCCCAGGAACATTGGCATCAGAAAGAATAACCTTCATTATATTTACAAAAAAACTACTTTAAGTTGCAATATTGATAGGTGAAAGTAGAATTCAATAATAGACTAAATTGATTGACCCATTCAATTTAGAAACTGAAATGAAAACCAAATATCACGAGACAAAACCTTGATTGATTTCCACCCAGGATCATCATTCAACCTGAGATGAACATAGTACTGCAAAGCAATCGACAAAACAGCCATAAACTCTGTCCCAGGCGTAATGACATTGGTGTCAACCGTCTGTGACTGCTGTTTCGGCGGAAGCTTTCTCCCTTCCTGTTCAAACTCCAGACGCAGTCTTTCTTCCTCAGCTGCCTAGCAAAACACATTCACATTGTAAATCACCAGCCACAACCGAAACTTTCGAAAAAAACAAACATTTTCGAAAAGACACATACTGCATCTGCTGCATCCTTAGCAGCCCTAAACCGCCTCGAACGTTGCTGATTCATCTTCGCCCTCGGAGCAACACCATCTACAATCCCAACCACCAAAAACAAACTCAACAATTCTTTCCACATCAAACCTTCCTTCCTATCTACATAATCAATTCCACCTACCAATAGCCATGAATAGCAGCTTCCTCGGCCTAACCATCACAAAAAGCCTATCAATGTAATCAAACATATTCTGGAACACCTCATCGAAAGTTGACGGAGCAGGCTGCACAATTTAAATCAACGAATAACAAAATTAATCCTCAAATTGAGACTCCCTGACTACACAAACCCTAGCCAACATCAAAATTGCAAATAGGCTGCACAATTTCAATCAACGAAGAACAAAATTAATCCTCAAATTGCGAATCCCTGACTACACAAACCCTAGCTAACATCAAAATTGCAAATAGGCTGCACAATTTAAATCAACGAAGAACAAAATTAATCCTCAAATTGAGACTCCCTGACTACACAAACCCTAGCTAACATCAAAATTGCAAAAAGAAAAACATACACCAAATCAAATTGGAGCAGGCTGCACAGGTATTAATCAAATCAACGAAGAACAGGTATTAATCACCAAATTGAAAATCCCTGACTACACAAACCCTAGCTAACATCAAATTTTCAAATAGGAAAAAACATACGCAGGCTGCACAGGTTAAATCAAATCAAATCAACGAAGAACAGGTATTAATCCTCAATTTGAGACTCCCTGACTACGCAAACCCTAGAAAACAACAGAATTGGGAATAGGAAAAACATACGCGATCCTCGGGATGGAAGCAGGGGTGAATAATCCCGTTCATGTCGAGATAGAGATTGTCATACTCGAGGGAGTTAGGGTTAGGCTTGCTCGTGTCGATAGGGATTTTGACGCCGTCGATGACGACGGCCTCTTCTTCAACGACGTCGACGACGATGAGCGGATACTTCTCCGCAAGCCATCGGTAGAACGCCGGAACTCCCATCGGAAAATCGGCCGTGTAGCGGAGGTGGGGAAAAAAAGTGAGCTATTTATGAGTTTAGGTCTAGGGGGGTAAACCTAAAAATTAAAATGGATGAAAATAGTAAAAAAGTTCCGTTGCCGGGACTTGAACCCGGGTCTCTCGGGTGAGAGCCGAGTTTCCTAACCACCTAGACTACAACGGATTTTTGTTGTAGAATCAATCACAAACTATAATACTCTTGCAAATTATTTCTCTCTCTATTGCCATACTAGCTAATGACCCGCACCTTGTACGGGGGTGTTATTTTTTTTTATTGTTTTATATATGAATTTACTATAATTATAAATATTATCATATGTCTACTTTCTTTAAAAACGATGCATATATATCTTTTAGGTTATAAAACAACATAATTCTCATATATCATCAATTCTTTATAGTTAATATATTTGATATAAAAATATATTTATGGAAATATTTATAAAAATATAAAATATTTATAAAAATATTTTAATATATTATTTTAATTAAAAAATGATGTAGAGTAGATTTAGTGGTAAAATTTGCTACTATTGATAATTTTAAGAGAATCTTATAACAAAATTACAATAAAACACTTATAACTAATATACTATTTAATTAAATGGGTGAAATAAAAAACTTTAGGATAGACCCATTTATCAGCTAAATAGGTAACCATATAAGGATAAGATTGAGATTTATATATTAGGATAGAATTAATAATTAAACAACTCAAAATCTAAGATATAACTAATATTTTAATCAAATATGTATAGGATTAAGATTACATATTATGATAAAACTATAATTTGATAAAATAATTTTTTAGATAAAGGAGAAATTTGATGTTATATGACATGGTATATTATATCTTTACAATTTATATAAAATTAAGATAAGTAGTAGAAAACAATTATAGAAATTGAATAGTAAGTTGGACGGTTAGAGCCCTAGGGGTGATGTGGCGCAATATGGTGGCGGAATTTGCTTCTGCTTTAGTATATAGTAATAGATGTTTTCCCTAAAATATAATTGTTGCGGTTATTACGAAAGTTAAATTAAGTAGGGGTATTTTTATTATTTAAAAGAGATTTAAAAAATTGAAAATACATAAACTATAAGAAAAAGCTGGATAATGAAAGGTAAAAAATTAGATTGAATAGATATACTATTATAAGAAATTATTAATATAAAAGAAAAGTGGGTAAAACGTTTTGTGAGGAAGGAAATGGAAAGGGGAAGAAGGGAGTATAGTCTAAGGAAATCGACCTTCGGTGTTAAATTCTAGGTGTGTGGCTCAATTGACAAGGATCAATAACCAATAAACCAACTTGCATTGACCGGCTCGACCCAATGGTAAGATAAATGGTGAGGCGTAATAAGTCATCCAGGATTCCAGGTGGAGGGATGAAGGAGACATGGATCAAACTTGAGACCATGCAACATCCCCTATACCTCTTTAAAATGTATTTTGAATTTGTAATTAAAAATGTATTAAAGAAATGTGAGTCAAGATTACTCGGTTGCAGGAGTGTTATTAAAAATTTTGTAATTTTAAAATTATTTAATGTAATCTGGCGCTGATATTTTTGAAGCTCTGTTTGGAAAAAAATGAAAAAGGGGTATTAGGCAAGCTCGAACCTTAGACCAAGTGTATATGGGCTCACATTGATACCCTTAGAGGTTTAGAATATTTGTGTCTAATTGATCCATCATAATTTTACTCATCCATGTAAATAATCTTAACCCAACATGACAAGCTTTGTAATTCATAAACTCATAAACACATCCATGAGGACAAATCATAATTTTACTAAATAATCTTAACCCAACTTAACAAGCTTTGTAATTGATAAACACATCCTAAGAACAAATCAAATTTTCTTTCCACCCTTCGTATATATTCAATCTTATATTTTTCAACAGCGTGGTTAATTGAATGTATTTTTATATTAAACCAAAAAATATCAGCATTAATAAAATAATAAAATATCTATTGTAATCAATAAAAAAATTGAATATATTAATGGAGTAGAAAAAAAAGATTGCCCTAAACACACCCTAAATAATGGTACTATATATTATGTAGGGTAGTCCATTGGGATGTGTAATATGTTTGGAGCATAATGAACTTATACCAGAAAGCACATTCCTACAAGAAGTTAATTCAAGAATAGACCGAGTTCAATACGAAATGGTGGAAGTCCAATCAGACTTTCCACTAATAGCAAGATAGCCAAAAAAAATTCATAAAGAGATTAAATTTATGTCATTCAAATCATAGGAACTCAAGCAACACCACATGTATTCAAAGAAAGAAAGTTCGTGCACCTAAAAACCATGCAACTAAGTTCGACCAAAAAAAAAAAAAAACATGCAACTAAGAAGAGGGACCAAGAAACACATATCCATCAATGACATGTTTAATTGACACTTACCAAGTTATAGCATGTAGTAGCTATCAAATGGGCTCATTAAAATTGTTTTTGAAATTAGTGACCTAGTGTTAAGTTTAAGGGTACTTCAAATTGGTACAAGTCATCAATAGTGGATAGTGGATCAATTTTGGGAATGTTGAAATTAATATCGCCGTTGTATTTGTGTTACACACAATAATTTAACTTGAACAATATTTATTTAATTATTATATTTTTTGGTGTTTAGATTGGATTGGCCCATCTTTATATCTAATATCTATTACTATATACTAAAGCGGAAGCAAATTCTACCACCATATTGCGCCACATCACCCCTTTATTGAAAAAATCTATCTTATTAAATCTTGATTTTATCATATTCTTATACATATTTAATTAAGATATTAGTTCTATCTTAGAATTTGAGTTGTTTAATTAATAATTCTATCCAAATATATAAATCTCTATCTTATCATTATACTCACTTAATTAATACATATACCTATCATAAACCTTTTATTTAAGAAAATATTTCTTTTCACCATAATCATAATATTTTACCCATTTAATTAAATATCATATTAAGTTTAAATAATTTTTCGTAATTCTGTTACGCTATTTTTTTAAATCATCAATGGTAGCAAATTTTACCACTATATTTAAGAAAAATATTCATTGTATTAAAATAATATATTAAATATAATTTTACTATCATATCATATTAAAATATCAATAAAAAAGTATATGTTATATTTATCATATATATATATATATCGATAATATTTCATACTGATTACACTTTAGGAAAAAAAAGGATAGATTTCTTGATTAAGATAATAATTTGTTAACATTTTCATTACATATTTATATATTTGTTATTTAATTATTTTTTCAAAAACAATAACATATATACGAGATAATTTGGTTTTCTATTTAACGTACTAAATATTATCTATATCTTTAATATTATAATGTATTAATCCGAGTTTTTATATAAACTTATTGATCTTATTATATAAGTTAGTTTACGTAATTTAATTTAAATTCCAAAAGATTTGTATCAATTGTTAATAAAATGTGATAATGCATCTTATCTTATGTCATTCTTTCTCAATTATTTAAATATATGTTTATGTATGTATAAAAAATAAATATATAAATAAAATGATATACAAGAATGCATCTTATCTTATGTCATTCTTCCTCAATTTATTTATATATAATGATATACAAGAATTATGTCATTTTATAATTCAAAAAATAAGCGTCATTTAAAAAAAAGTAAACATATGAAAATATTTGTAATTGTTATAGTAAACTCATACACAAAGCAATAAATAAATAAATAACATCCCCGTACAAGGTACGGGTCATCTGCTAGTCTATATCTATGTTTGAGTCGAATACCATATTTTTTACACATTTTCCATGTAATCGATTTATATGACGAAAAATTTAACTAATACGGAGTATTTGCAAAGCTAATACTCCGTATTTAATATTTGTAAGCGAGAATTGCCCTTATCGAGAATTGCCCTTATCAAGAGTCAATAATATTCAATCTTAATTAATATATTAAATCGGACAGAGAGATTAAGAAAATATTTGGATTCCGTTTGTGCCTAGCTTATTAGGCAAAGTGGATCGTTACTAATTTATTAAAAACATAGACACATATAATATATGTCAAAGACAAATGTCATATCACATAAAATTTCCTAAGATATTTCTACTTCCTATCGCCTTAGGTTTGTCTCTTGCCCTCTTCGTCTGTCTTTTTGGTACATGTATCTTTCATATATATAGCCTAGTACCTAAAATGCTTAGAGCACCTTTATCGGTGCCGTTTGTAGCATCGGTGCTCTTAGATATTAATATTTTAATTGAAATGGTAGCAGATCACATGAGCATGATGCTTCATTTGCAAAATGAAGCATCGGTGCTAGGCCTCAAGTAATGGGTTTCCCTTTACACGTGTCAAAATATAATTGGGTACCGATAAAGGTTAATTTTTTGGGTATAAATAATTGAGTTAACTAGTATTAATAAAATGTAATTTTGTGTGCATACACTTAATTTAATAAAAAAATATTTTTACCATAACTCTAGATTTTTTTATACTACATGTAGATATCCATTTTGACTATATTTGACTTATTTCAAAAACATTTGTATATTTTGGGTATTTTGGTAATTAAAAGTACAACATATGAAATCAAAAATATGCTTTGAAAAACATTTGTATACTACATGCTTTGAAAATTGAAAAATTATACAATTTGTGACTTTGAATCATTAATTTATATTTACAATATAAGAAATCAAAAATATGTAAATTATTATTTTTGAGTATTTTGGTAATTAAAAGTACAAGTAATGTATATAAATTAAATAAAGTAAAAGTTTAATATAAAATGAAGAAGTATTATTTATAATTAAATATAAAGGAAAACAAAGTAAATTTTGAAGTGCTAGAGATGCTATTGATAAAATGGTAAAATGGTATGGGAATATGGGATGCTTGGATGATGTGGCAGAGAGAGAAAATGGAAAAATGGAGAAAAAGTGGGATGCTAGAGGTGCTATTGATAAAGATGCTCTTATAATCACAAATTAAATCTCCCCACTACTTTTATAGCTCCTAACTTGAACATTCCCTCCAACTTTCTTTATTCTAGCCACACGTCGGCCTCTCTTGTCTCAGATCTCCATAGTTACGTACTAACATGTCTTTAAAGAGATCCAACAAAGTACTCAAAAAGTGGTTAGCCTTTGGAAAGCACAAGGAAGATGGATTTCCCCAGGATGTCCCTAGAGGACACTTTGTTGTATATGTAGGAGAGAACCGGAGTCGGTTTGTGGTACCGCTTGCTTGGCTAAATCGCCTTGAATTCCAAACCCTACTTCAACAAGCTAAAGATGAGTACGATTTTTGTCACGAAACTTGCCTTACAATCCCTTGCGATGAAATTGCTTTTCAATCCCTAACACACCTCTTCGAAGTTGATGCAACTGTTGTAGTCATTGGTGTCGACTTTGCATTGGACATGGCGTCTTGCTTTTCTTGTCTTAGAACCATGACAAAGACTACATTCAAATCTGGTAACGGATCGATGGCGATAATATTGTTGTGAGTCTGAGCATGGTTATTATTAAGCCCCATCAAAAATTTCATGGTATTTTGAGTTTTCATATAATTTTTGACGTTGTTGGATGCATCACATGTACAAGGAGGAAATGCACACAATATAGCTTTCTCATCCCAAAGTGCTTTTAACTTTTTAAAGAAGGTCGTGACGGAATCCGCCCCTTGTTCACATTCATGTATGGCGTTCTCAATATGAAACAAAGAAACAGTATGTGTGTACGTGTGAGAATCATTCCTTGAGTTCGAGCCACATACCTCTCGCGCTCTCGCAATGGATTACGCTACTTGATATCTCTTTGGATATGGATCCAAGAAGCCACGTTTTAGCGAGGACGTTGCATCTCTCCCATTGTGACGCCTTTGTTGGTTTGTCATGGGTTTTTAGTATAGACCCATCCACGAATCCCTTTTTGTTCTTGATCGTGAGGGTCACGATCATGGCTTATCAATGGTTGCGAGACCAAGATGGCTCCCGGTTGATCTAAATGATGGATGAATTAAGGGTGTGATGATTTCTCCTATGGTTTCGAGTGTTGTAAGTTGATTTGCCCTGCTGGAGCCTTGGTCTGAAGGCCTGCATTTGGGTCGATTTCGTCATCGTCTCGCATGGACAGCGGCGGATCTAGGGGGCAGAGGGGGGCGGCCGCCCCCGTCTCGCCGGAGTAGTATGGAGGAGTAGTGATGAGTACAAGGTTGAAGATGATGATCTAACTTGACTTTGGGTCAAATTAAGTATGGACCAAATTTAGATAAAAAACAAAGTATGGGCCAAATTACAACGCCTTGTTTTTGATATATATGGTCTATCTAACCTTTTTATTAAATCTTTTTTATCTAAATTTCACAAAGAATTAAAAAAAAATATCAGATTTTAGTGACTAAAATTGTGTGAAATGGTTACAAAGAAATAAATCAAATTGTAGGATAATAAGTTTTTGGAATTTAGTTAGCTAACTAACCTATAGGTTAGGCTAACTTTAATCAATAAAAATGTCACTAAAATTTTACAATGGGTTAATTAATTATTATTATTATTAGTGAGCGATTTATAACTCTATCTACATTTATTCTACCGTAATAAAACTCGTTCTCCGACACTTAATTTGATGCAAGTGAGAACTTGGGATCAAGTCTGATTCAAACGACTAAGGCTAAGCTAGAAATTTGAGGTCCTATCGTGACTCATGACGTGTACCTTCTAGCTTGCGTACAAATTGATCGGATAATGAAACTAGGCGAAAGTTTGCCCCCCCCCTATAGTGAATCCTGTTGCATAATGTTCTGACTGTTCATTTTATGCTCACTAGGTGGCGCTGGAGGAAGAGGAGGAGAGGCGAGAGCGCTTGGCGGCACGGGTGGTGGGGCCCACAGAGGAGGAAGGAGAAGGAGAAGGGGCTGATGAGGACGCCTCCGTCCGCTTCCAGCTACGAGTTTCCATACAAAACCCCCAAATATTAGTAAGAAACCTATGTTCACATACAATGAGCCTTCTAAGTTTGTATGTTGAATGTTTAACTACTCTGGTTGATGTCTTCATTTGAAATTTCAAATCTAACATATCCAACGGACGACATGTGTTTAGCAACATGCTTCAAGTAAAGTTACAAAGTCATTATACCAGAAATAGGTCTTTAAATGATACAAGAAATGTCTTTCGATACTAAACCAAGAAATTTTAAATATTTATATACAAAGAATTTTTCAGTTGATTTGATTTTGGAGGAATTCTTTTTCTCTATGTTTGTAATGCATGCATCATTATGTTGTTACCAAATATCTTTATGCATTCTAAAATGAGTGTTTGTTCTTGCCAGGTCTAGGCTGGTGATTATGTGCAAGTATATGGGTATAAGCCCATATGGTACAAATGCATATTTACGGTTTTTGCTCCAGAAGAGGCTCCGGCAGTAAGTCAGCATTTCTTCTATGTGCATCCACCTATGTATTTTCTGATTATCTTACAGAATTCATGTGAGCATTTCTTCTATGTGCATCCACCTATCCTTTATTTCTACTTCTTTAACACCCTTCTGTTTCCAGTACATGTCCTCTTTTGTTTTCCTTCATTGTGCTTATTATTTGTCCTTGAGCTTTTGTCTAGTTATCCAATTGCCTAGCTAATGATAAGATAATAAGAATTACTTGTGAGAAACTTGACTCCTAACTCCTAATTGCTTTTATAGGATCAAGAAGGATGATAAAATGATTCAATCTGAGGGTGTTGAGTCCTTGTCAGAAGCTGAACTGCGTGAAGATTATGGAGAAAGAGGCATGCTGGGATTAACTTCAGTCGAAGAAATGCGACAACAGGTAATATTGTGCATCTTGTTGTTTAATTGGGGAGAAATAATTTTGTAGCTATAGCTTCTTGCTTATACTAGAACTTAAATACGCATTTTAGCGAGTTACTAGGATGAATTTGTTCTCAAAACAAATGAAAAATTAGGCACTGATGGCTACATCACCACAGTTTATTGTGCGTGGAAATTCAAAGTTGGCTTGTGATTTGATTCCCGTGTTTTTGCCATATGCTTTATTTCCACATTTAGTATTTCATTAACCAGGTACCATATTATACATGTCCAATTTCATTGGTTGTGATAGGTTTTTTTTAGGTTAAATATAATTGAGAAACAACTATAACAATATGCTTCTTGCTAGATTAGACTTTGAATAAGCACTTTGAATAAAACAAATGCAGCTCACAACAAACCTGCAAAACTTCAGGTAGCAAATGTGTGTATAGTGCAACTTTGGTCAATTGTCAATTGTCATATGTCCAGACTTCAAAAGTAGATAAGTCCAATTGGTTGAGACTTGTGTACAAACCACTTCACTTTTTATTATTTATGACTTGTCTAATATTGGCTTAGCAAAGTACATTCATGCTCCACAATCTGAATGTTGTGTTGTTAAATTGATGAAAACTCAGTGTTGTTATTTCACGATCTGCTAAATTTGTAGGCTATTACATCTACTGGAGTCAAAAAGGGTGATTTGCTACTTGCAGATGTGAGCACAAACCTGATAAACAAGAACGTCACTACAGAAGTGAAAGTAGACACAAACTCGAATGTAAGTTATGGGTTGTACTGCTTATTGTCCTGCTATTTAATAAGCTGAATTACATATTGATGAACCTTCATCGGAGACAGTTCACAACAAACCTTCAAGAATCATAAATCATAGTCAATGGAATAAACGGGAGGAATATCATTACCACCAAATAATCAATCAGTTTCAGCCTCTTTCATTTTGCATCTTTAAAAATTTACCACATTCTCTGTTATGCAGAGGCCATGAAAGTTACCCAATAGGCAGATTGTAAAAAAAAGGCACAATATGCAAGAGCAATTCATTTTGTGTATATTCAGAGTTTTGATCTTGTGATATTACCTGATAGATGTTGTCATAGTTGATCACCAAGTTGGTCTCACAACACATTCTTAAACAAGCTTGTATTTCTATAGCATGATAACAAATTTGGATTATTAAAATGCCCCTCCCAGCTCCGCCTATCTTTCTTTATCAAACTTTATTAGTATAAAATGCCAAGGGGGTGCTATGTAATGTAGGCCAATAGGATATATGCAGATCTTAATTAAGAAAATTATTGGTGTATACGTCTCACAACACATTCTTAAGAGCTATACAAATTCAATTTATGGTACACATGGTCAACTACAAAGGGAAAACACGAGCTACGAATGTCCTTGTTTAAAGGCAAATTGATTATAAGATGTGACAGCATCCACTATCTAATTTTAATATTATTATCCTTGTTTAAGGGTAAATTAATATTATTAACTAGGTCAAAAGAGTGAAACTGATTTGTCAAATACAGGAAACTGATTTGGTACACTTATTCAATTTTAATGTTTATTTTATCCTTGCATAAATTTTTTGCAAATGAATTTTTATGACAACTTTTCTGGTTAGTTGGCAAGTGATTGCTTTAGTATGTTAGCAGAGCATCTGGAAACATTTTTCCCTAGACAATTCAGATTAGAAAAACAGTATTTTTGGTTTAGAAAATATGCATAGTTTCAGCATCTTCTAAAATTCATGTACTTGAGTTTTTTTTTTTAATGTTTAGGTTTTGAAAATCTGTATTCATCTCTTGAAAGCTTGTGCTGTCTCCAATTTCAACATACCATCTAATTATAAAACTTATGTTACAGAGGTGGAAGATTCATCTACTACATATCAAAATAAATTCTAAAAGTAGGTAGCTAACAAGGTTCTGAACTTTAATAAGCATTTCGGTCTAAACAACCAACATTAAGATTTGGTCAAATCTCAAGACTTTTTATTGCAGCTGTAAAGTCAATATGCTTATACAAGGACAAAGAGATACACCCTTAATGCAAGTGCAAAACAGCTAAATCTGATTTCTATCCCAAATGAGTAGCTTCAAATATTTTCCAGTCTCATTACTCCTTGCGTGTTTTGAGGCCTCTCAAATGCTGTTTTTATACAAATGTGTGTGTTTTGCATCTATATATCAGTATGCTAATACTTAAACCATACCTTTGAATGTTATGAAGATTTCTGCAGATGGTGAAATGGGAAGACCTTGCAAGAGCAAAAGCATGCTTGTTGTGGAGTGTACAAGCTCATGATTGCAATCTGTTAGATAAGAGTACTTAAAACTTTAACTTTGAAGAATTTCTATGGATATTTTGTAGGGTTAATTGTGATCAATACACTGGATGTTTTGCTTACTGTTAGACAATAGTAATTGGATCAACATTTGTTGGTTTTGGAAATTAGACTGGATCATGTTACTGGATTTTGCAATTTGATATATGTGAAAGATTTGTTGGGTTATGTCATTTTGATATATCTAGTCTATTATGTTACAGATGTAAATGGTTAGTACAACAAACACAAATTGATTATCGAAAATACTTGCACATATAAACCGGATTATAATGGTGTGGAATATAAGGTTGATGTGGGAAATCAATGTACTATATACACCAGATCTAAACGTCCGGTGTATTTTCACTCACTTAATATGCCGGAGACATATGCTTTGGTGTATAAGGTTTTTCCATTTAATAACCCGGACATCTATTCAACCGGTGTATAAAGTCTACCTAATAAACCGGACAAATGACAGTTTAATATCCTGGATAATAGTCGCACCGGTGTATAAGATACACTAAATAGACCGGACATGTCTTCTGCACGCCAAATTTGGTAAAAAATGAATAGGGAATATACGCCGGGCTTAGAAATTTTACATCCGGTGTATATAAATTATAACAATATACACCAGTAATCTATATGCCGGACTAACTCCGGCATATATACTGCGAAACGCCCGGTTTATATAGTCATATTTGTAGTAGTGGAATTAGGAAATTGTGTATAGCGTATATACATAAAAGACTAATAAAAGGAGGTGTGGTTTCATTCCTTAATAGCTTCCTCTAGTCAGAGCGTCGCCGCTTCCTCCGGTCAGAGCGTCGCCGCTTCCTCCGGTCAGAGCGTTGCTTGACTTGCTTCCTCTCGTGTCCTTGTTGGCTCTCTTGAATTGGAGGTTGTGCAGCACCATCAACCTGTAGTTCCTGGTATAGCGTATTTGTTGGGCCGATTTCCTGTATTAGTATCATGTTCCATTTTATGGGGGATCGTCGCCATCTATGTATTGCAGGACTACCATCACAGTTGTAGACATGGTCACTCTTGCACTACATTGAGCAAGGTATGGCTTACGTTTGGTCTTTTGTTAGTATGGGTTCTCATGATATTATCATGGCTAGTTTATACTGCTATATGGATTCTACACTGCTGTGGTTCCATTGTTGCGATCACATATAGAGGTCCAGTTTTGCTTCCAAATAGTAGATACTTGGGTTGGGTAGTTGATACTTCTTTCCAAGTTCTGTCCTTCATCATCGGAATTTCAATTATACTTTTGCTACCCCGCATATAAAGGTCTAGTTTTACAATCCTCATTTTTAAATATATTATAAATCCTTATGAAGTATGAATAACCTCCTCTCAATATAATGACGATGGAAAACATAATGATGATGAGAAACTCAAGTACTTGACTCTCCTATCAAATACACCCCATTTGAAGTTAAACGATCTCTTTGATTTGAGGAGCCACTCGGTCTAAAGCTAATGCTAATTGTTTTATATAGAACTTGTTCTAAGCCTCATAGTGTCTTCAACCTCCACCTCGCTCTTGTCCCAAACAAGGCCACGTATGCTCCTTGTAACAACATCTCTCTGTATATAATTTGTGAAGCCATGTCTTCACAAAAGAATGAGCCACTTGGCACATTGTCCATTTAACATGTGTTTTTTATATTTTTTTTATAAATAAGAAAAAACCACCCACTACCTCTTTTTCGAAAAAATAACTACCCATGTCTTCTCACATCGTTTTTTAATTTCTTCCTCTATATTCTATAATATTAATTAAAAATGATATTTTTTTTGCAATTATAAATTTTAAATATAGTATACTCATTTTTATGTATATCCCTCAAATTAAAAATTTGAAATAACTATAAACCTTTATTTTATAACAACTTTTAACTAAATTGATTAACTTACGATATTAATATTTTCATTTTCGGGATATATATCGAATATCTTTCCCGATAAAAAAAATCCCATGTAAGCCGGTTTATCTGGTTCATTATCAGAATTGCACATATTGGGCCGTTCATTTTACATATTGGGCCGTTTAGCCCATCTTATTATCCGCTACAAAACAACAATTCCAACGATTCATCCCTTCTCTCTCTTCCATCGATCCCTCCTTCAAAAGCTCAGCCATGGACGGTCGGTGCCGGAGAAACTTGACGTCCTTCCTGATCCAAAACCTCTTGCTCCTCCTTGTGATCTCGCGTGGTGCCCGGGGAATTCGGATTGCGGATCAGATCTCGGAGTTTCCGGCGAAAGTGACGAACCAGCAGCCGCTGAAAACCACCGTCTTCGCCCTAGGAAGCTTCTGGAGATCGGAGGCCGTCTTCGGCTGCTTAAAAGGCGTCGTACGGACCACCGTCGGCTACTCCGGTGGTACTAGGTCCAATCCTGACTATCGCCGATTGGGCGATCACGCTGAGTGCGTTCAGGTTTTCTTTGCCTCTCTACAATTCCCGATTGATTTTGCTAATGATCTGGAATTCATGTTTGAATCCGTCGTTCTAGCTGATAGGTGGCCAATTATATGTGTGATTTTAAGCTGAATTTTTCTGATTGGGAAGATCATTTTGGCTGTGCTGAAGGGAGAATTTGTGGATCAAATTATTATCAGTGTTAAGAGTGTAATACATAGCTGTAATCCTTTTGAATTAGAGTGTAATACATAGCTATAATCCTCTAATCAGCTAGATCATAGATCTTGGTGTTTTGCTAAACTTGAGACTTTGATTAATTGAGATCAGGATTTGCAAGGTCAGTTTCATTGTGGCTGCTTTCATTAAGTTCCAATGTAGATTGTAATTAGCAACCATGTAATATGCTAGATCATGGCTCTAGGTTAAATCATAACCAGTTAGGATCCGGTGATATTCGCTTTCCTTCTGAGTTGTATGACATTGTATGAAGTTGAATTATTCGGTTTGGTTCTCAAAAGATGAAATAACAGAGAAATCTAAAACCAGACTGCGAGCTTGTTGTTATATCTCTTATGGTATTTGCACTATATTCTGCAGCTAAATAGTGAATCTGTGCTGTGCAGATTGAATATGATCCAAGGGTGATCACCTTCCGTCAGCTTTTAGATGTGTTTTGGTCTAGCCATGATTCTAGGCAAGTTTTCGGTCAGGGCCCCGACGTTGGGAATCAGTACCGGTAATTTTAATTCTGGAAATTAGCAGATGTTTTTATACTGGATCCTGGTGTTCTAGTTTAAGGATTTTTGTTGAACAGGTCAATCATCTTTACCAATGGAACGGGTGAGTCGAGACTGGCTACTATTAGCAAAGAAAGGGAGCAGATGAGATCAAAGAACACCATTGTGACCACTCAAATTCAACAACTGGAAACATTTTATCCCGCAGAATCTGAACACCAGGTATGTGTTATTCTAACATTCACTTCTGGATGAATTCTGAGTTTGGAATTGCTTTCATAAGTTCAAGATTGAGCAATTGGTTGCCTAGAAATCGTGATTTAAATATACATCTTTGCTTTATCTTATTTTGTTCATCAAGTCCTTTCAGACTTCGGAGCTGTTATTTGCTTCTTTAAATGACCCTTGTTGGTAGCTGTGCTATATGTGCTAACTGTAAACTCCAATATGACAAAGTTTCCTGTTTCCAATTTGTGTTGCAAACTCGTTTTCTAGTGAAATTATAGAAACGATACCGATGCTGGTTCACTATATGTTATTCTGTTCATTGAGTCTGCTCATTGCTTCTTCACCTGGCCCCTCTATGTAGCCGTCCTGTTTTCGTTTCGTGTCAGACTCGTCTCCTAGATAAATTATGGAAATGATACACTTCCCTGTGTCCTTGTTGCATCTGTTTTCTGTGTCCGTGTAACACTATGTTTCCGAAAACTCTAATAGGACTTTATATGACGTTTCTGTTTCATGTTGCGAACTCGTTTCCTAATTAAATATGGAAATGGTACATTCCCCTTGTCCGCGTTGTTTCTGTTTCCCATTTCAGTGTTCATGCATCGCGTTGGGAACTCGTTTCCTATTTAAATATGGGCACGATACGTTCCCCGTGACCGTGTTGATTCTGTTTCCCATTTCAGTGTATATGTAAACAGCATTGGTGCTATACTGACTTTGGTTTTTGCATATTCATGTGTTACAGAAATTCGAGATCAAGAGAAACCCTATTCTCCTTCACTTGATTGGGAATTTGCCAGCAGAAGAGCTCGAGAGATCAAACTTGGCAGCAAAACTTAACAGCTACGCAGCAGAGCTCTGCCCACCAAGGATGCAGAAGCATATCGATGCCAAGATTAATGAGATAATGAAAAGAGGTTGGCCTGTTTTGACGGAAATTTAGGCACAATTCTTTTGAACCCCACAAGCTCTAAGCTGTTGTAAATTAGTTGTTCAAGCTGCCATATTAGACAGTTTTACATAATTTAAAAGGGAGAGTTCAGGCTTGCGTTTTCCAGCTTAAGAAGTTCAAATGGTTCTAACATTAGCTGCTATGTAAGAACGTAATGCACATTTTTTTGTATCTAAGATCTAGCCTTTCTTGATAACAAGTGTTTGATCACTCCCAAAATCCGGGAAAGTACACCAAGTTTCCATGGGTAGATCAGATCTTTCATATGGTACTCATGTTGGGATGAAATGTGGTATTCCCACCTCGGACAAACAGTAAAGAAATCCACTATACGAAATGGTTAGATTTATCCCGACACGTCATGTAATTCTCTCGGTCCACCGGAATCTCACAATTCATCACTTATCACAGTTTATGCGTAGCAATTAATCTTCTCAACACGTAGCAATGAACCCTGTCTTCCATAAGACAAGATTCATATTGGCTCTGTAAAACCAGCAAAATCAATTCACAATCCTCGGTTTACCAATGGGCCGACGACCAACAGGCCCATAATGAGTCGGCCCAATAAGGCCCATAAGAAAGACTCCCAAATCCGACCTCACTCAAACCTTCATCACACCAGAGAGAGAGAGAGAAAGGGGAAGGAGAGAAGAAAAGAAGGCGGAAATGGCGTCGGGGGATAAAGTTAGGGCATCGCACATACTGATAAAGCACCAAGGATCCCGTAGGAAGGCCTCTTGGAAGGATCCAGAAGGCCGCCTCATCTCCAGAACAACAAAGGAGACCGCCATCTCCCTCCTCACCGCCATTCGGAACGACATCGTTTCCGGCGAGGCCAAGTTCGAGGACTTCGCCTCTCGAATCTCCGATTGTAGCTCCGCCGATCGCGCTGGCGATCTAGGTCTTAGCTCTTCTCCTGATTTGACTGTTTATGAGCTCTTTTTTGTTCAATTGCTCTGCAATTCACTCTAGCTAGTCAGATCTGCCATCGAATTGATCTGTGTTGTGTTGTGTTCAGGTTCATTTGGCCGAGGTCAGATGCAGAAGCCGTTTGAAGAGGCTACGTTTGCGCTTAGGGTTGGTGAGATTAGTGGTATTATTGATACTGATAGTGGCTCTCACATAATTCTGAGAACGGGCTGAGTCTACTACAAGACTATTGCTTGTGCAAGTTGTGATTTCCTGTTTGATTGTTGTATTCCGTATTTTGAATGTGTTTTTTGCATATTTGAGTCTACAACACTATTGTTTAGTGTTTATGTTTTTGACCTTTTGAGAGTTCAGTTTGTTGTCCTTGCATATCTCTGTTACACTCGAAATGTTACCAAATGGGGTGTAAAAATGCATGCTGTAGTTGTTCTTGTACCCAGTGGTTTGAGATCCTATTCCAACCTTTGCTGGAAAAACTTGTCTTAAGGGGGAAAATGGCATTTGTGGCCTTAAATGGTAATTAATGCAAATCTAAGGTTTATATACGGCCGATCTCAAAAAAAAAAGGTTTTATATACGGCCAAGATGGACGCTTAGGCAAGTGTTCTAAAAAACGCTAAAAGGTCTCTAGGCGGAGAGGGATAACCTAGCGCCTAGGCGGCCAAGGCGGATGCTTAGGTGGAGGCAGGTTAAAAGGTTGCTAGGCGTCTCCTAGCGCCTAGGCGGAGAGGGATAACCTAGCGCCTAGGCGGCCAAGGCGGATGCTTAGGTGGAGGCAGGTTAAAAGGTTGCTAGGCGTCTCCTAGCGCCTAGGCGGACGCTTAGGTGGAGGCGGGTTAAAAGGTTGCTAGGCGGAGAGGGATCGCCTAGGCGGCCAAGGCGGATGCTTAGGTGGGTGAGGGATTGCCTAGGCGGCCAAGGCGGATGCTTAGGTGGGTTACCAGGCTAGAGTGCTAGACGGATAAGGATTAACTAGTGCCTAGACGAGGTTTAGAACGGGATTTATATAAAGGATTTTTAGAAAGCTATTTTAGACGAGGCATTGTTAAAAAACTGTTTCGGACTAGTAGTGTCCACTTTCCCATGAATCTCATATAGAAAAATTTGAAGCAAACTCACAAAGATGAAACATTCATAGAGCGTACACCATAATACCATATGCGCAAAAAAACTTGAAAGACACGTACAATTAAATTAAACACATGGATCTTATTAACACCAACATAACATTATGGATCTTAACTAAAATCACTTAGGATTCGGCCTGAGCCTTGTGCTGCCCCTTCCTGCCTTTCTCTTTCGCCTTCTCCTTGACCTCGACGGTCTCGGGCACGGACACGTCTTCCGAGACCCGGTCCTTGACCTCCATCACCTTCTCCTTGAGCCCGGTGGCGGCATCTTGCACCAACCCCCTTGCATGGTCCAAGCTGTCGGCCCCGGGCGGGTGCTTCCCCTTGACGTAGCTGTAGACCCAGGACACTAAACCGAGGGCCGCCGCCCCGCACCCGCCCGAAAACGTCAAGCCGACGCATGCAGCGACGGCGGCCACCGCGAACGGCACGAGAACCGGGCTGAAGAGCACGAGGATCGGGGTGATGACCACGACGCCTAGGACCGTGCCCGTCATGGTCAGCCCGGAGAGGGCCAGGCATGCTAGGCCGACGGTTCCGGCCGTGGCTAGCTTTATCGCTTGCCGGGCGACGGGCCGCTCGGCCATCGCCTGGTGGTGCTCGTGGTGGTGGTATTGCTCGGTGGACATGGTTGTGGATTGTGATTGCTTTAGACTCAGGTTTGTGAATGTTGATTGTATATATGGGAAGGTGTGACTCATACGTGGAGGCAAGAGAGGCACAAGTGTCCTAGGAAGCAAGATTTGCATGTCTGTCGCATTTGACATGTATTTGACACGTGGGTGCCCCTACCCACATGGTTTGGACGAGTGTTTCCCAACAAGTTTACTCACATTTCATTTCATTAGTTAATTTATGGATCATTGCAAATACGTAGTTAAACTTAAGGGGTAAGAAATGGCATGTGTGGCCTGAAATGATGAGTAATGCAACACTGAAAGCTGTCTAGGAATGAAGATGCAAGAACTCAAAAGAGCAAAACATAATGCAAACTCTTCCAAAGGAGATTAACGTACACTTTCCTGATAACCTAACTTGGACTCAGTTCACTTTTACCACAAACAATTTTTTTCCTATTTTACTTTTTTATAAGATATATCACATCTCTATTTTTACGCTTTTCAAGACAATTTTTGCCCAAAATATCATAAAACTTCCATCCAAAACATCACTTTTCAACCAAAAACTACTTTCAATCGAAAAATGATTTGCTCATTCAATTTATTCCCCATTGGGTTAGTACTGGTATGGTGAACTTTGTAGTCTGTATAGTAAATGAACATACCGGTATGATCAAATATGCAAGCTATAAGGACTCTGTATGGTAAACTTGACTCTCTTAGCACTAGGAGCCTCCGGAACCCTCTGATCCGGAATCCGAGCGGGCGAGAAGTCATGCCTATAAGGGCAGCTCAAGCCGAGGCGACAACCCTTGGGCCTGTTGAAGTAAAAGCACACCTTTTGCTCGTCTCCTTTCGGACGAGCTGACACATTCCCAAGAGCTCCAAGGCCGATTCGGGTATCAGGCTGAGAGCGATCACGCTTTCGCTCCTGATCAACTTCTTGTCTTTCCACCCCATGTTGCCTCACCAGGCTCTTGTAATAGTACACATCCCTGATGGGCTGTTCTGTTTCTTCAGATAAGAAACTAGGCTGGTTTGGTCTTGAAGTGATCACATGGCTTCTGAAGTCATTTTCTAGCTTCTGTGGTGATGAAGGCTCTGATGTTGTCTGAGCTTGTTTCAAGAGCTTCTCTTGATTTTCACACACTTGTTTCAGCAACAGCATCATGTCAGGCACTAAACAGGGCGGCGGAACTGGAGGAACTTCACCTTCCTCCAAAGAAGGCACCACCATTTGCCCTTCACCCTTCAAAAGCTCAACTATCTTCGGATCAGTGAGGATCCTTATCAGCAGATCAGTGTCGATCAAGCTCCCTTGCTCGCTGCTGTTTACGAGCGCAGTTAAGGCAGCATAGGCTGCAGCACCAGTATCAGCTTCTAAACCAGTTTTTGGTTGCAGTAAGACTTCAGTGTTGACATTTTCTTCTGCAGGTGAAAGCGGTTCGCCTTCATCCTCTTCAATGGGAGTGATTCAGATGATTGGAATGCTGTGTTCATCCACATTCAGTGCGTTCAACGGCCTGAGGATGCTAAAATCACAACCACAATGTAAGCAGGGAAATCACATAGACGATTAGGCATGAGGGTTGAAAACGGAACAGATTGAAGTTCGGTTGACAGGCATTATACCAGCTGGGAAGAGTAGAAGGATGAGAATGAATGAGATCAATAACAGTTGGTTCTCTAAGGCTCTGAACCCTCCTCTCTTCACTTTGCTCGCCCGCCGCTACATACCATGCATCATTTAGAATGAACTGAAGAATACGAAATAGGAAGGTCGAATGCTTACAATTAATACCGGCCATGACAAATCCACAATCAACTCCTTTAGAGAAGAGCTCCATATATAGCATCCAAATGTGAAAGACATTTCTTACTGATTTTGCTTACTTTTGGCGGGCACGTCCATCTAATGGATGGTGATGGTACGCGCGCAAGGTTCTTCCTCAAATGGTGAGAAATACCATTGCCTCTAAGCCGAGGATGCGGACCACCAGACGCTGAAACACGAGAACTTGACGAGTGTGGTGCCTTGGGAGGAAGAATGCCATCAGCATTGGTGCCAGCTTGCACAAACCGCTTCGCATTTGACCAAGTACTTACCTGTTGCCAAATAGAGTAAATCTTGTTATGAGTTATCAAGCACAATTTTGCAATATCATCAAATGACAAGATCATTGGTCACTCTTTCATGATTCAATCAAGGAACCAAGCTAACCGAATTGACACAGACATTAATATAACACAATCTTGCAGACAATGTCTCTGTAGCATGATCCATCCATGAACACTATCAAAAAGCTTGCAGCAAAAAACATAGCCATTTTAAGTGTAAATCATTAACAACAACGATAACAATAACAATAGACCCAGTACAATTCCCTTACGGGAATTTGGGGGTCAAGATGGGCCCCCTGGCTAAACGCAAAGAGGGGCCGTCCAATAGACCCAAAGACTACAACTAGAAAAGTTACCACAAATAAAAGAGCACACAACACGAAAGCACGAAAACACCAAGCGCAAAGCAGCTTACGCAACAATTTCAGTTCCATCCTATAATTCGCTGACAACAGACCTTTATTCAAATCTTGCCATTGCCAGCAAGCATCAGTTTTTAACATGCAGTCTTGTCACCATTAAACCATTGATAAACAAAAAGAATTCAGAGAGATCAGCTCTTTCCATTAGGCAGCTTCAAGAATTTGTTTGACCGTCAAATGCGATTAATGTATTCAACTTGAGCCATTACACACAAGAGCAGAGTTCATAAACCCTAATCGCACCAAGAAACTACAAGCAGGAGCTGAAAATCCAAAATTGGCCAAACGAACAAGAAGGCTTAAATGAAGGCTTTACCTGAGAAGGGTTGAAAGCACGTCGGGACGCTGATCTTTCCGGCGATGTCTGCTTCATTTTGCCTCGAATGCGTCGGCGATCTTACCGGTGAAATCTTCCAACGTATACACAATTTGAGTCGAGTGACTGTATTTCTGTAATGGCGCCACGTAAAAAACCCTAAATTTTGCTGCTGTCCAATTTATACAAAATTATGTAGAGACTAGACCGGTATTAAAAAAAGAATTTTTAATATTTAATTGTTATAAATTAGGTGTTTATAATTATTTTGAATTTTAAAATAGAGTAATATAGATTAAAAAAGGGAAAAACTCTAACTAGCATAAAAAAATGATAGCCAAACTAGTATCGTATATACCAAAAATAATACGAGATCAATTTCATGTGAAAATTTGCTGACATGTCAACCGGACATATGGCATGTCAAAATTTTCTCAATCCATGTAATTGATTTTTTGAACTTTACATTTACACCTAATTAAGATTAAGACATTACACTTGACTTTATCATAAAGTACTTTTATCCTCTTCCCACAAAAACCGCATTTACATTTCACAAACAACATTAAAGAATGTAACCCTACATTTGTTTCCTGATAGTTTCATTGCTCCGTCGAAAATTTCGAGCCAAACTCTAGAATATTTTTTATCATGATCCCAGATCTCCATTGAGAACTTCCAACACAACCATCTTCCGACTCTTATCTAGACTATAATGATCCCTTCTTGACGATAAAGATCTGAGATAAAGGATGAGCGCGTATGAACCGTCGGCAACAATGATACTTTTCCCTTCAATTTTCTTACTAATGGCGGCTCATACCGTTAGCAACAATGCACGAGAAACATGAACCCCAAAATTGGGCATCGACTTCAAGAAGGGATCACAATGGTTTTCAACGGCTCATACCGTTAAATGCCCAATTTGGCATATGAACCGAAACCCTAGGTTCTATATATTGCATTGATACACAATGGTTTTAAGGTAACTGGGGCTTGAATCTTGTAAAATGATGTGTGAATTTATAATTTTCGTCCTTAAAATTTTTCAGTTTGATGCCAATTTGGGGTAAATAACATGTATTAATGATAGCAAAAATGGCATTAAAAATGATAGCCAAACTAGTATCATATATACCAAAAATAATACGCGATCAATTTCATGTGAAAATTTGTTGACATGTCAATCAATCGGAATGACATGTCAAAATTTTCTCAATCCATGACATTGATTTTTTAACTTAAACTTTAGACCTAATTAAAACATTAAACCTCATCATAGAGTACTTTATCTTCTTCCTCCAAAAACCGCATTTATAATTTCACAAACAAAATTGAAGAATGTACCCCTACATTTGTTTCTCGGTAGATTCACTCCTTCGTCGAAAATTTCGAGTCAAACACTAGTACCTTTTTCTATCAGGATCTCAGATTTCCCATTGAGAACTTCCAACACAACCATTTTCTGACTCATGTCTATATAGACTATAATGATCCCTTCTCGACGACAAAGATCTAAGATAAAGGACGAGCATGAACCGTTGGCAACAATGATACCTTTCCCTTCGATTTTCCTACTAATGTTGACTCACACCGTTAACAACAACGAAGGGGAAACATGAACCTCAAATCTGAGCATAGACTTCAAATACCCAATTTTGACATACGAACTGAAACCCTAGATTTTCTATGTAGTGATACATAATGATTTTAAGGTAATTGAGGCTTGAATTTTGTAAAATGATGTGCTCATTTATAATTTCCGTCCTTAAAATTGTTCAATTTGATGCCAATTTGGGTGGATTTGTAAGACTGCTCATTCTTAATTACAATGACAGAGCCCTCATTTTCGCTCTAAACTATGAATTGCATAAGAAAATGAATGCTCTAAATTAATCTACAACTGAACTCTAGACCAATTCTCTTGTGTTGTGTGGAGTTTATCCTTATCACGTTTGAGATTTTGATGATTAAACACCTTGCCTTGCTCCATGATACCCATGGATAATGATATGGTTCATCCGTGAAAATTTCCACCAACATTCACTATTCTCGAATCTCATTTTTGGAGGAAGAAGATGATTTATTTTGTGTGAAACCACGTGTGATGTTTTGAATTGGGTATAATTTTTAAGAAACATAAAAGACATGGTTTAAGAGAAAGTGACATGTTGTCTCTCCGACTCACACGGCGTCAATTTTTCATCGGAAATCAATCTTGTGTTCTTTTTAGTATACATGAAGATAGTTTGATATGGTTTTATGATTTTTGTAGTTCGTTTTTTTTGTTTAATATCAATGCCTGCTATTATTCAGAACTATTTTTCCAAAAAAAAAGAATTTGCAAAAGTTATCATTGTCAAAATCTTATTAATTGTATAAACAAGAGACCATAAGTAGTTGTTTTTTTAAAGAATATGGAGTGGGTATTTATCTTTTTATCTATATAAAAAAGTAAAAATATATCTCAATATGATAATTAGCCTTGTAGCTCATTCTAAGAGCATATTTATTGGTTAATCAACTTTTTTGGTCATCGTAATTTAAAAAAATGGATAAATCTCTTTCCTTTTCTCTCACTTCTCTCTAATATGAGATATGATAATATGACGATTGATGACCAAATACCATTTTAGTCATAGAAAAGGCCGTCGATCGTACCCCACTTTGGCCAATTAACAAGTACTCACAACAAAAAAAAAATAGTTAAAAAAACATGACCATCTTAATCTTTGGGGAATTTTGTCGAACACTTAACCTCTCCAAATTCCAGCTCATACTGTTAGCAATAATGCACGAGAAACATGATCCCCAAATTTGGACATCAACTTCAACAAGGGATCACAATGGTTTTCAACGACTCATACCATTAAATTCCGAGTTTTGGAGCATTCAATTCCGACATATATATAGGGAAGGCAATAGGGTTGGCTGGGTTGCTGATAAAATGGCCTCCCTTGCCCATTCTCTCACTTTAGGAAATCATGTGATGTTTTCTCCTCCTTCTGATGTTCATATTCTGCTCTCTGAAGATGTTATGGGGCTGGGGTGCCCCCACCGAATTCTTGCCCTTGCTTTTAATGAATAATTTAGGGGTCTCCCCCTTTGACCGAAAAAAATGCCCAGTTTTGGCATATGAACCGAAACCCTAGATTCTATATGCACTGATACACAATGGTTTTAAGGTAACTGAGGCTTGAATCTTGTAAAATGATGTGTGAATTTATAATTTTCGTCCTTAAAATTGTTCAATTTGATGCCAATTTGGGGTAAATAACATGAAGTATTAGTGATAGCAAAACTGGCATAAAAAATGATAGCCAAACTAGTATCATATATACCAAAAATAATACGAGATCAATTTCAGGTTAAAATTTATTGACACGTCAGTCAATCGGAAATATGACATGTCAAAACTTTCTTAATCCATGGCATTGATTTTTTAACTTAAATTTTAGACCTAATTAAAACATTAAACCTCATCATAGAGTACTCCATCTTCTTCCTCCAAAAACCGCATTTATATTTCACCAACAACATTGAAGAATGTGCCCCCGGGGCATTGGCGTGATGGGTAGGAGTGTGGTGAGGGTTGCCAAAGGCCCGTGTTCGATTCCGAGTAAGAGCTAAGGAGGGATTTTTGAGAGCTGTCTCCATGGCAGTTTCTTTCATCCCTCTGTTGACGCATACCATTGGAACGATCCCCACGCTCCCGCTACCGCCGTGCCTCGCGATTTAACCCCTCTACCAAGGCCCAAGGCAGGGTTCGGTAGGGGCGCCCCGGTTGAGCGTTATCAACTTTTGCCAAATATTGAAGAATGTACCCCTACATTTGTTTCTCGGTAGATTCACTCCTCCATCGAAAATTTTGAGTCAAACGCTAGTACCTTTTTTTATCATGATCTTAGACTTCCACTGAGAACTTCCAACACAACCATTTTCCGACTCTTGTCTATACTGTAATGATCCCTTCTCGACGACAAAGATCTAAGATAAAGGACGAGCATGAACCGTTGACAACAATGATACCTTTCCCTTCGATTTTCCTTCTAATGTTGACTTACACCGTTAACAACAATGAACAGGAAACATGAACCTCAAATCTGAACATAGACTTCAAATACCCAATTTTGGCATATGAACTGAAATCCTAGATTTTGTATGCATTGATACATAATGATTTTAAGGTAATTGAGGCTTGAATTTTGTAAAATGATATGCTATTATTTATAATTTCCATCCTTAAAATTGTTCAATTTGATGCCAATTTGGGTGAATTTGTAAGACTGCTCATTCTTACAATGACAAAGCCCTCGTTTTCGCTCTAAACTATGAATTGCATAACAAAATGAATGCTCTAATTTAATCTACAGGTGAACTCTAGACCAATAATTCTCTTGTGTTGTGTGGAGTTTATCCTTATCACCTTCGAGATTTTGATGATTAAGCACCTTGCCCTGCTCCATGATACCCATGGATAATGATATGGTTCATCCGTGAAAACTTTCACCAACGTTCACCATTCTCGAATCTCATTTTTAGAGGAAGAAGATGATTTATTTTGTGTGAAACCACATGTGATGTTTTGAATTTGGTATAATTTTTAAGAAACCATAAATGACATGGTTTAAGAGAAAGTGACATGTCGTCTTTCCGACTCACACGTTGTCAATTTTCCATCAGAGATCAATCTTGTGTTCTTTTTAGTATACATGTAGATAGTTTGATATGGCTTTATGATTTTTATAGTTCGTTGTTTTGTCTAATATCAATGCCTGATATTATTTAGTATTATTTTTCCAAAAAAAAAAGAATTTGCAAAAGTTATCATTGTCAGAATCTTATCAATTTTATAAAGAAGAGACCATGAGTAGTTATTTTTTAAAGAAGATGGAGTGGGTATTTATCTTTTTATCTATATAAAAAAGTAAAAATACATCTTAATATGATAATTAGCCTTGTAGCTCATTTTAAGAGCATATTTATTGGGTAATCAACTTTTTTGGTCATCGTAATAAAAAATTTTGATTAATCTCTTTCTTTTTATCTCACTTCTCTCTAATATGAGATATGAGATATGAGATATGAGATATGACAATATGACAATATGACAATTGATGACCAAATACCGTTTTAGTCATGGAAAAGGCCGCCGATCATACCTCATTTTGGCCATTTAACAAGTACTCACAACAAAAAAGAAAATTAAAAAATCATAACCATCTTAATCTTTGGGGAATTTTGTCGAACACTTAACCTCTCCAAATTCCAGGGATGGAGACCTAAAAACTTTCTAGATCTCGGAGAAAGTGTGAATGATGGTGTCATGATGACAGAGGGAGTTAAGGTGGAGGGAGCAAGCGAGAAGCTCTTGCATATTTGATTTGTCGAATGTGTCCATTTCGAAGGCCATGTGGAGCATTGAGTATTTGAAATCCACATACACCATGAGGGTGACAACGAGGAAGGCATTGGAGAATAGGCATGAGCAACGGAGGCCGCGACGACGACCAATGTTGCCGATTGAACAAATGTATTTTCTTGCAATGGAATTCTATTCAGCCATGAATCACCATGAAAGCCGAAGGGAGAGAATTTCGTGAGTAGAAAGATCACCAAGGCAATAGGAAGGAACAAGATTGGGCTTCAGAACAAATTCTTCCTCGGTAATCTTCAGGTGTAAAGAGACTAGGGATTTGTAGGAGAGACTATGTAGACGCAATGTGGATGATACTACAACACGACAAGCTTGATGATTATGTGGTTGCTACAAAGGATTCACGTACTTTTGAGGAGTTTTTCATATTGGCAATTGGAAATATGAATATGAAAGAGAAAGACTATGTAATGATTGGTAAGAGGTATTTTAGGCCTGTTGAGGTGGATAAGTTGAAAGGGGAGGAGTGGATAACTTGAAAGGTGATGCATTGAAGGCGAATGAAGAGTTTGGTTGGAGGCCTAAGGTTGGGTTTGAGTAGCTTGTGAAGATGATGGTTGATGAGGACATTGAGATTGCTAAGCGCGAGAAAGGTCTTGTTGATGTTGGCTACTTGGATATCAACAACATCCCTGAATTGATCAAGCTAGAGCTTAAAAGATCTTAGGCCATATATACTCATATTTAGGGTCTGTTCGGTTGTGGGTAGATTATGCATAATAATGACTTTTGTTTTCAAAAGAGATTATTTCTACTAAACATGACCTACAAAACATATGCACCAATAAAGTAAAAGTGGACCCATTTTCTATATTTTAGTTGATTTTGTTTGGTCTAGAATCTTCCGCCTACAAATAAGTCATTATTTACATGATGGACTTTTGCAACGAACGGAGCCTTAGTGAGCCTTGAGGTTGTTTCGATTTATGTTGTATTATAGTAAAACTATGATATTAGAGCTTTTAAATGATCATGGATTAAATTTGAAAGATTGATGGGTTTGATCTTAAAGGCTGACAAAAGATTTTACTTATATATACTCTACATTTTAGTGTAGGAAGGGGATTTAAATCTTCGATGGTCACCGACATCATCACTTATATATAAAAAAATGTAATAATCTTTTAAACATATAAATAATCATTTAGTACTAGTGTTATTACCATTATGGCATGAATCATTAGAACAAAATTGAAGTAAAATTCACCGCCTTGTGGTTTACCTTCACCACACGAAGTTCACCCCATTTGACTGTTACACCCATCCACAAACAATTCTATGCCCTACACAAAACATCTCTCCCCAATTCCACCAACATTACAATCCTCACTTCCTCCCCATCAACCCCACACTTTCACTCTCACTCAAACCCATCAAAACCCACCAAAACCCCATCGCCAAAACCATCAACAAAAACACACATGTCTTTCCTCCAAACCCAACTCCATCAAAACCCACGTTCTTATCTTATCATAGCCGTTAATCGTTATCCCGCCCGCTGAACTCTCACCCCTCCGATCATCCGCCACGTGTACGCTCCAGATCCTTCTACTCCCTTCCTCTAGCAATCCTTACTCTTTCAAGCAACCAATCAAAACCACTCCTCCGAAAATATCACCCACCAATCCCCCCACTATAAATAGCTTCACAGCGCGTGGAGCAAAACCAAAGTTCCAGAACCGTCATCACTACCAAATTACAGAGCGATTCCAACGATAGTCTCAAATGTCAGATTCCGGCAAAGCTCTGGCTCCGGAGAAGAAGAAGAAGACTAAAGAGCACAAAGTAGCCGCTCATCCTCCTTATTTCCAGGTATAGTACTAGCTTGACGATCGATTCGAGTTTCCGAGCTCAATTTGACCTAATTCGAGTTCGATTTCGCTCGATTCGAGTTCTATTTCGGTTTTCCGTTCGTGTTTAAGTACGCAAATTTCGGTTTTCCAGGTATAGTAGTAGTAGCTTGATGATCGATTCGAATTTCCGAGTTCAATTTGACCTAATTCGAGTCCGATTTCGCTAGATTCTAGCTCAATTTCGGTTTTCCGTTCGTGTTTGAATACGGAAATTTCGATTTTCCAGGTATAGTAGTAGTAGTAGCTTGATGATCGATTCGAATTTCTGAGTTCAATTTGACCTAATTCAAGCTCGATTTCGCTAGATCCGAGTTCAATTTCGGTTTTCCGTTCCTGATATGATGCGCAGATGATAAAGGAGTCGATTACAGCTCTATAAATTCCTATATAGTACCTTGACGATCGATTCGAGTTTCCGAGTTCAATTTGACCTAATTCGAGTTCGATTTCGGTTTTTCTGATCCTGATTTGATGCGCAGATGATAAAGGAGGCGATTACGGCTCTGGACGAGAAGAGCGGATCGAGTCCGTACGCGATCGCGAAGTACATAGAGGCGGAGCACAAATCGGAGCTACCAGGAAACTTCAGGAAGATTCTGAGCCTCCAATTGAAGAACTCGGCCGCCAGAGGGAAGCTGATCAAGGTGAAGGCCTCGTACAAGCTGTCTCAGGCCGGGAGGAAGGGGAGAGCGGTGACGACTAGAGCTGCGAGGGCCAACGCCGTGAAGCCGGAGGAGAAGAGGCGCCGGAGCTCGAGGTCGAAGTCGGTTAATCAGATCGTGGCGAGTGAGAAGGCGAAGGCGGCCGGAGGGAGGCGGATGAGGAAGGCGGCGCCGGCGAGGAAGCCGAAGCAGCCGAAGTCGATTAGGTCGACGGTGAAGAAGGCTAAGAAGGTTTAGAACTTAGAAGCTTGGTTGGGGTTTAATGGAAGTTTGTTGTATATAGTTAGAGGTTGTTTAGAAGAGTTGTATGATATTAGTGTGTGTGTGTGTGATGTTTGTTTGGTGTGGTGGTGATGAGTGTGATCACCATTTTGGAGTTTCTGAGCTTGTGCTTAGTGATGGTGTATGATATTAGTGTATGTGTTTTCACACTGCCTAATAAACTTGCTTTTGGTTAGTGGTTATGGCGGTGAACTTTAACACCAATACACCACAAACATCACTTAATTGTGTATATTGAGATTACTTGTTATTTAATCGGGAAGAATGTTAGGCCTTTTGATTAAACTCTACATCATACAATGCAAAGTTGAGGCTTGAGATAATGGATAAACACACTAGACTCGTAAATCGGGATGTGTTAGTTCGGGATAGGTCCTTTCGTAATCGGATCGAATTGAGTGCATGTTATTGCAAGTTACGAGTCAATTGGGCGAAAAATATCAAAATTTTATCATCATCAATAATATTTTAATTAAATAACAATAATTTAAAATCCGTAGTAAATAGTAACATATTATTGGTATGTATATTAATCTCTTTCCTATATCAAAAAAAAATATGTATATTAATAGTAAATATACATCATTACATTTTTAATATAAAACATATTATGACCTATAAATATACTAAGAGCATCGACAACGGTAGGCTAAAGGTCAAAATATAAGTTTGGTCTTTGATTATTGTAATGACACATGTTATTTATTTATTTTTTGATAAGGAAAAAGATTAGACTAGGTCAACCCAAAAGGGCGTTATCATAAGGTCCTGAAGAACCGGATTGAATCTAAGAGGTAATGTGGACGCAAAACGGAACGAGGTCGCCACGTAATCTGTAGCGGAATTGGCTTCACGTGGAACATGAGAGATCAACCAACTTCAAAAACTTTCAAGCAAACCCTGGATGTCCGTCTACAGTTGCTCCACCTCCCAATGGTGGCTCCAATCACCCTGCACGGCTCTCATGACTTACAGATTGTCACCTTCAATAATCAAGTGGTAAATGTCATGATCAATGACCTCAATAATCCTCTGGCGGAGCGCGTAGGTCTCCGAAAACACCACAGACTGCCTTCCAATGAACCCACCATCCTGGTAAATGAGTGTGCCTCTATCATCCCTAAGAATGAAACCAAAAGAAGCAGCACCATTACAATTAACTACACCATCAAAATTTAGCTTTATGTGTTTTTTAGGAGGTTTTGAGTCTTTTGACCACTTAGTAATTTTCCTCTTCTTCTGTTTAGTCCCAAGTCGTTGATTCTCGTCGTCATGATTTGGCAAGTTGGTTTGCTTCCACCCCATTCTCTATTTTTAGTTGAATTCATATATCACTATTGTTGTAATGCGACTTTGGTTTTCACTATCAAAGGTTAATTCGTTATGGAAAAACCATATGCTCTACCAGATTCCGATGAGATTCTTTAGTTCCTCTTTAGAGGCCTTTGATCTTATTTCTTCTATGAACTTTTTTTGGACTTCTGTTATCTGGATTCAATCATCGTACTAATGGCCTGTATTATTATTGATTGAAGCATTTAACACTTGGGATGTCATCGGGCAACCCACGAAAAAGTGATAAGTATCTTCATACATACTGTTACAAAAGACACAACCTTGAAGCACTCCTACGTGTTTGGCAGCTAGCCTCACTTTGTAGCTAATCCATTTCCACATATTTCCCATAGAATTTGTTTTTTTTTAGCACATAGAATTTGTTTTTGTTTTGGTGGTATATTGAGTTTTCAAATCCAATCTAGGTCCAACGGGGTTTCTTCTTTATTTTTATTTATTGAGTTTAAGGTAGAGTGGGCGGAAAGTTGAGAACTAGCTATAAATAGTAAAGGGTTTACATGTGTTTTAAGAGCAAAAATAGTAGTTTTATGAAAAAAATACTCCATACTTTCTATATAGCAAATGTAGAAACGCCTAAATCAGATCCAAGTCCAAAATGCACAAGAACAAACTCAAAAATTCAAAATCACGCACACACACAAATAAAAGCCAAAAAAAGTAATAAACCCAAGTTCTTAGCCCAAAATTCAAATTCCCACCCGAACAAATACTCTATCCAAAAAAAACCAAAAATGCAAAACCGCACACAAGACTAAGTGCTCCAATTCCTACCCACTCCCCCCTGACTCCCCCCATTCTTGAATCTTGATCAGTTCGTCACCATTAACCACCCTTTATTCCTCCGCACAACTCTCAGGCGAACCAGATTCCCCGTTTAGGTCTGTTGACTCGGGCTTATGACGACCGATCTCCGGCCGAAGACCGACGACCCGTTTCTCCTCCAATACAGCGAATCGGAGCTCCGAATCGCCTCGGAGTTTCTCGAAACCTGGCTCCCTTTCCTCTCCAAGGATCTCTGTCGCCGTTGCACAAAGATCCTCTCTGATCGCATCCACTCTCTCTCTAAAGGTGCCATCTTTTTCTCCCCCTTCTTGACTTGTCTGCAAAGCTAGGGTTCTTTGATTTCCATGTCTGTTTATGTCGAAAGGTGTAGCCTTTACTACTAATTGTATGGAAAGTGGTTCGATTTTGTTCAATTGGGGTTGACTGCTAGGTTTCTTTTGATTTCTATGTCGAAAGGTGTAGGCTTTATTACTAATATTGGAACGTTGATCTGGAATTGCGAGTTAATTGAATGGAAAGTGGTTCAATTTTGTTTAATCTGGAATGGTTGCTATTTTGGGGTGTTTTGTGGGGTTCTAAAATTATGGCCTTATTTGGTCTTGTGGTTTTCTTGAATTTGGTAGTTGAAGGGAATGAGTCTTCTTTGAGCGCAAAGGATGAAAACTGTTGTGACGATTCGCATTCTTTGGGTAGTTGGAAAGACGAGGCGGAGGAGACGAATTCCGTGGGTAGTTGGAAGGATGGGGGAGGGTCGGATCCGGCTAGTGCGGAGCCTGCTGATTCTTCTTCCTTGGGGGAGATAGCGGCTGAGTGGTTGGCAGCGGAGTCGTCGACTCGACGGAAGTCGTGGGCGGATATGGCTCAAGAGGATGAGCTTGAAGGGGATGAGGAGGTTGGAGTGGTGAAGCGATCTGAGGAGGCTAATCGGTCGCAGGGGCTGGTGCCGAGGAGGAAGATGGAACTGTCGAGGGATCAGAGGGAGTATTTAAGGTTTATGAATGTGAAGAGGAAGAAGGATTTTATTTGTTTGGAGAGAGTCAATGGGAAGATAGTGAACATTGTCAAGGGGCTTGAGCTGCATACGGGTGTTTTCAGTGCTGTCGAGCAGAAGAGGATCGTTGAATTTATCGATGAGTTGCAACAGAAGGGAAAGAGAGGAGAGTTCAAAGGTAAAGTTCTATCATCTGTTTGTAGTTAAAGATAACTGGCGTGCTTATTTTGATGTGATCAGGCGTATATATTTTGTGAAGTGATAATTTGAGTTGGCCTAACAGGTCGCCTTTGCTTGATATTAAGTTTGAGATGTCGTGGAAATTATTCGGTTGTTTCACTTGTTTGTAAGATCATGTCTTGAAGCTTTCACCAATCATAGTAGTTAATCTACCTACCCTGGTGAGGTGAATGCTAGTTTAAAGATTGAATGGTATTAACTATATATCCAGCTGAAAAGCAGTAGGTTCATCATGAAACAGAAATCTAATCTCCGATTTAGATGTCAGGCTAACTTCTTTGTTTCTAGGACTATAAAGGCAGGACTGTATACAGTTGGTTATTTTGTTATGTGTTGACATTTGTTTGTTGTTATGCTTCAATGTTAAAAGCTGTCATTAACCTTGCTTGTTTTTTGGGGGCTTAGAACGCACTTTTAGTGCACCGAGGAAATGGATGAGAGGCAAAGGACGTGAGACCATTCAATTTGGCTGCTGCTACAATTATTCAACGGTACGCTCCTCTACTTTGTGAGTAGTGCTGAATAAGCTTAGCTATTGCTTCATGGATTTACTTGTTTTTTTACCATTATACACTGTAGGCAGTATAGGAATTGATGGATCTTGTAAACCCCAAATGACTGAGTTCTTGAACTTTCTTGTAAACCCCAATTGATGGATCTTTTTCGATGGTGGCAGGATAAGAATGGCAATCCACCGGGTATTCTTCGAGATTATTTAGTGGACCCCATACCTCCTCTTTTCAAGGTCATTATCAAGAGGCTTGTCAAATGGCATGTCCTTCCTCCATCGTGTGTACCTGACAGCTGTATCGTGAACATTTATGAAGAAGGAGACTGCATTCCTCCTCACATAGACAACCATGATTTCGTCCGACCTTTCTGCACTATCTCCTTTGTCAGCGAGTGTGAAATTTTGTTCGGTGCTGAACTTAAGGTACTCGGACCTGGAGAGTTTAGTGGCGCCTTTTCGATTCCGTTGCCTGTTGGGTAAGAAACTACTGTCTCCTGTTATATTCTAGGGCCAAATTGTATTCATCTCTAATCTTGATTCTCTTTTGTTAATCACCATAGGTCTGTGTTAGTCTTGAACGGAAATGGGGCTGATGTGGCTAAGCATTGCGTTCCAGCAGTACCTTCGAAGAGGTAACTACAAAATTACAATGTGGTTAGTATTCAATTTGCAATTTGAGAATTATTATCCTAAAATACTCTTCTGTTTGTTTTCTAGAATATCAATTACTTTCAGGAGAATGGACGAGAACAAGCGGCCAGACGGATATATGCCTGAACCAGATTTACAAGGACTGGAACCGCTGTGCTATGAGACTGATCCTAAAGACAATTCGTCCCCAAGTCAGCACTCAAACAGGCAAACAAATAGAAGAGGTGGGTACATACCACCTTCAAGGAGAATGGATGAGAACAAGCGGCCAGACGGATATATGCCTGAACCAGATTTACAAGGATTGGAACCGTTGTGCTATGAGACTGAAACTAAAGACAATTCGTCCCCAAGTCAGCACTCAAACAGGCAAACAAATAGAAGAGGCGGGTACATACCGCCTTCAAGGAGATTTGAAGAGCCACGATATTCTTCCACTGATCAACATGGTTCCTCAAGAGGAGGCTTTCGGACCAGGGCGAACAGGGGGAGTTGATAATTTTTTACCCTTCTGTTATTGTACATGTGCTGTGCAGACGGGTTATCGTTTCTTCTCAACATATAAAGAAAACCGGGGTAGTGAAGAATAGGATCATTTTTAAAAATGGAGAGTTTTATCTCACTGTTGTGCGAGAAGGGAAACCGACGAGCCTCCATTTTCATGCGAGTTTCGATTGATTTTATGAGCTTGTGAGTGAGATGATAAAACTGTGTTGAATGCTGGTGTGTGAACTAGGTGTTCTGGCCTTTCTTGTGAACAGTTGAAACTTTCTCCTTTGCATTCCTGGTGAGAATTAAGCTGTAAAGTTATTCATTTTCTCCTTTGCATTTCTAGGGGTTTGAAGGCCTATAATTTCTGGTAATTGTAATTTGAAATGGCGAGCTCTGTGATTTGATGCCCTGGATTACTTCTTATGCTGGGTGAAATTTGAATCTTTACTGTCATTTTTGCATTTCCTGCAGTAAAAAGTTGTTTATGTGCTCCTCAGTCTAACTTGCTGTATGAGTTTGTGAGAATGAATAGGCATAGAGATCAAATACAGTACATTACTTAAACGTGAGTATAATTAGATGATAAAGAATATGTATAAATCCTAAAGTTGAATTGAAGGTAGTACTTTTTAAAAGCTTTTTCCTTCACAATTTTTTTCAAAATTCTTAATATATGTGGAAAAACTAACTTAGTTTTTGACATTTCAAGGTAAATAAATACTACTTTCTTTTCTTTTCTTTTTGCGCATAATAAATACTACTTTCTCAGAAAAGAAAAAAACTACTTTTGAGTGCACATTATGCAATTGTTTATAGATAAAATTGAGGATGGGCCTCAGCTCACGAGAAGCCAATAGTTAAGGGCCCGTAGAAGTTGGGCCTTATTATGAACTGGGCCTAAGAGGAGTTTGATGCTGGCGTGGCTTCATATTTCCAATAGACCAAAGAGAGAAATTTTGGAATGGTAAAAGGGGTAATTTTGGATAGATTTTAAGGGTGTTACACTTCACTGTTACCTTAAATTAGGGGTGGCAATTCGGATAATCGGTCGGGTTTCGGTCGGATAAATCGGTTTCGGGTTATTCGGATGTGAACAGTATCGGATATAAACGGAAAATCGGGTGCATTCGGGTCGGTTCAGATCGGGTCGGAGATTCACATTGTCGGATAAGTCGGGTTAGCGGGTTATAATCGGTTAATTTAATTCGGCTTTCGGTTGAGTCGGTTTCGGGTTGAGTCGGTTTTTTCAATTTTCGGTTGAATCGGATTTCGGTTAAAGCGGTTTTCAGTTGAATCGGTTTCGGCTGAATCGGTTTCGGTTGAATCAGCTTTTTTTAAATCAATTTTTGATTGAATTGGATCAGAGTAAAAATGTGTTTGTATAATTAGGTTTTGATAGTTGGAACAGTGAATCAATATAATTTTGATTTTTAATTATATTTTGAATAATGTTTTTTTTATATTTCAAGTGTACAACATAAGCATGTACCAATATAATGATATTATTATCTACGAGATCTTGTACGTTCTCAAAATCATATTCATTCTCATGATCAGATTCATCGACCCTTAAGAAAATTCTCCTACAAGCAAAGAGCTTGAGACTTAACATTATTGAAATATAGGCATCGCAAATAACCTTTGCATAGCACATACGCAGAGGTTGGTTGGAATAGATTAACTCGGATGGTGCAATTCTCGGAAATGGTCATGCCATAGTAGCGGGGGTGATACGCGACAGTGAGAGCACTTGGCTAATTTGTTCATCCATAACATCAAACAATGCACAGTTCACAAAGCGAAGCTTTGGGGACTCTTGGATGGCCTTCGTCTTGCTTGGGGATATGGGCTACCGACAAGTTGAAATTGAGTCGGATTCCAAGCTCGCTATTCACCTTATCTAGCGCACCATCAACCACCATGCATCATCCTCTTTCCATCCTAGTACACGAGTGCCTAGGCTTCCTCAGTCGTGACTGAATGATCCGACTTAGACATGTCTTTAGGGTTTGTGTCACTGATTCCCTTGCCACCTTTGCTTTTTCCTTTACTATCCACTTCCATAGTTTAGAATCCCCGCCTAAGGATGTTTTCGTGCTTTTGTTGATCGATTTAAGGCATTTGGCTACCTACTCCCTGCCTTATAGGCAGTTAGCCTTCTCGTTTTGTTTTTAATGCTATCGCCTAGTCTCTGGGTCCGTTTCAACCAAAAAAAACCTTTGCATAATCAGTGCATTCGAAGAAGTCTCTACGTATCCGTGAGATATTGATATGATCGTCGCAGGCATCCTTTTGGACCTTCACTTTTTCTCGAACATTTGAATTCACCAAGTTTATTGGGGGATGAATTGCGTTGAGAATATATCGTCCGACTTTTTTTACCTCTTCATTTTCTTAAATAGCCTTTCCAAGATAATCTAAAACTCAAGGTATTTATCGATAACGATGCTCTAGAATAACGTATCAACCATCATCGTTTACGTCATCCTAATTCCATTTCTTATAAAAAAAAATGAAAATGATAGAACATTTTTTAGCTCACGACATTTAAACCCTATAAATTAACCTTTCTCATCCAAGGTTCAACTATTAATGAACAGAAACACGTAAGACACAATGGTACGTACATTTCTTTGGTCTCTTATTAAATTCGAATGGTTGAAATATCCCTTACACATGACATAGTAAGTACTTTACGTAGGGTTTGCATATGTGTAAGAATTGAAAGTGGGTAAAAAATGATGTCGTCTATTTCCGGAATATGCTACAACGCATGAACTTGCAAGAGAGGGGGCAAAACGAACATAAACAAAGCCCAAGCTAACGTCGCCTGAGTTTGTAGTACCATATTGTGGTCGGACGTCAAGTACAATTACAAACCTTTTTTTGTCATCTTATCATAATAATTCACACATTTCACAAGTACACCTTACGTTATACAGTAGTATTATACATAAAATTAACCCAAAATTATTGAAGAGGGTAAAAAAGGACAAGTTTTGGAGCTCCGGAATGGGGAAAGCAATTAAAAGTTGCGACCAATTAAGACAAACGTATAGGAAATGGATTTCATGAAAAAGCCCCAAATTTTGCAGTGAGATTCATGTCACGCCCACACCCTTTTGCTGGTTTAAGCACATTACGTACTTGCACTCTCATAAAGTTTCCAGGATCTTCTTCGGATCTACTGCTAAATTTTCATACTTATATGATGTTATTTCCAACAGTAAATTTTGTTTTTACTATAGTAATTACCGTGTAAGTCATGGCAGTAATAAAGTCTAGAAAGAATGTTGTTTGAATGTTTGATCCATTTCATTTAACTATGTAAGATAATACATGGTATAGTCATCTTTTATTTTCACCGCTTAACTTTTTTTACTAGCATCACACTTGTACCTAATATCACTTAATTTGACTTAAATATCCCTAATCTTGTTAGAACCTTTTATTGTAGACCTATGCAATTATTTTAACGGTTTTTCCATTGTGTGCCCTAAGGACACATTATACTCGTACTATATAAGAACTAAACTTCGAAAGAAGAAATAGTGAACCCGTCATAAAAAATGATTAAAAACCTCAAATAAGATTTATCAATTCTTTCTAATATTAGCTTCTTATACTGTGCGTTTAGGGCATATAAATATATAGTAGAAAAATTGTTATTTTAAAGTAAAGATAATTTTGGAAAACTTTGACTAATATATGTTATATGACAAATATTATTGGTACAATGACAGTTAAATCTGAACAAAGGAAGTAGTTACTAGAGTTATATACTCATGGCAATGAAGTCTTGAAGGAATGTTGTTTGCTCCATTCATTTAATTGTAAGATGGGATATGATATAGTCATCTTTCTGATCTTCTCTGAGTTGTATGTATGGTTCGAGGTATATGAATGTGAGAGAATAAGATCTTGTGATTTTAATGGATATATGAATAACATGGTAGCTTGGCAAATGGTATGGGAAGTGTATGGATTGAGTAAATGAGTTGTTGTAAGTTGTTATTCAGTTGAGAGAAAATCTTTTCATGTATAAAATCTGATGAAGTATATATGTCAAATGGGCATAAGATGTAGACATTAATATGATAAATTACTCAAATGGGGTCTTAAATGTTAACATATATGTATAAGTTGTTATTAATCTCCTGTTAAAGAAGTGTAGTAAATGTTATAGTAACCTTAACATGTGCATGAATTACATATATGGAGTATTTCATATCTAATTCTCATAAATGATAAATGAACTTGTAACTATATATATAATCTTTTGAGTCATTTTTTAAATTTTTTGGTGAAAATGAATGAGAAGATCTAGGGACCATATGTTACCAAAGCATGAGCTCATGTTGGCACATGTAAAGCCCAATAGTGACATTAATTTGCTCCAAAACATTTACTTTTTAATAAAAGCTTCATTAATTAATTTCTGTGTTTCAATAATATAATGTGAAAGGTCTTTTTTTTGGTTGAAATGTGAATGATCAATTGATTTTCTTAGGTTATGGTGTGTGGATATGGAGATTTCTCATTTTGTTATAAAAGCAGGGCTTGGTGTATTATTATGACACAAGATTTGATACAGTATATATGTTAGTACTGTATAATGTAGGATAATATTGGATTATTTTATTTGTCTAAAGTTGGGCTAGGAGATAAAAAGCTTGTAGCCTCACTTCAGTGGTCATGTTGAGAGGACAAGCTAATTATTTGTTGGATTTACGATGTGGGTTCAGACGCCAAAGACCGTAGGAAAAAATGTGTGTTTGGATCTCACATTATAACATATTTTTTGCAATATAAAATGTTGTTATTTTCTTTTTGATTGAGCTATAATTATGTTTGTTAGTATAATGTAGTATGATATTGATATGTACGTATGAATTTTCCATGCATTTGTTTTGAATTAGAAATCCCATTATATATTTCAGTTCAAAATGTCCCATTATGTATAATCTGATCCAACCCCACAATTAAATTTTGTACTTTTCTTTCGACCAAAAAAAAAAGTTTGTACTTTTCTTAACAAGTTAAATATAATATATGATCACAAGTATAACCATTATTCTTATACTATTAGTAATTATTTCATATAAAAAAATGGAGTATAAATTAATTGTGTGTGTTGTTACTTGTTGTGTATGAATCTTCCTAGGGGAAATGGGTCTCGAGTCTAGGGTGAAGTGAAAAAAAGAACAGAAGTATATAAAAGTGGTAAGAGTGATAGATGAATCATTCTTGAATTGATACCTGTAACTGAAACCATGCAAAAGCCTAGAGCCCCCATTGAATGAAAAATTGGCAGTTGTTGTTGTGGACTCTATTTCATCAGATCAAATATACACAAATACTACTACTACTACTACACACCCACCACATTTAATTGCTTGAATAAGACATCTTCTGAAACTGAGTCATAACATCTCTTTTGCACTTCTTGCAACAACTGAATTACACTGTTTTGCACCCCCCTCCAAATTAACTCACATACCCACCTGGGGAAAAGAGCTCAATTCCTTCTCAAATCATTACACACACATGATTAATAATAGCCCTAATAATAATGATGCATATATAGTACTTAGAAGCTTAATCTTATGAACAAATTACCCTAAAACACCACCCAACTTAATATTACAAGGGAAAAGGGTTCTCAAAGATCAACTCTTTTTCTTGTTTCCCCTTCTTCTCTCTTATTGTTGCAATCTCCATGAAACATAGGATTAATAAGCTAGTAGTTAGGCCATTGGTGATCTCCATAGGAGTTGAGATTAAGGCTAAGCTCAAGGGTAGTTTGGGGATTAAGCCAGTGGCATGATGATGTATTGTTGTAGCAGTTGTTGTTGTTGTCAGGCTCAGTTGATCTCATCACATTAGTGCCACCATTGAAGCTGCTAACAGAGGAGTCTTCAGCATGGATTGGGAAGAGAGGAAGAGTCTCCAACTCTGGGGCCTTTTCTTGATCTTGGTCATCCAAGAACTGAACTTGATTAGGGTTTCTTGCATTTTCCATCAAAGTGTAGGGGTTCATTCCATTGCTCCATTGGAAGCTTTGGCTTGGGTATGAGTACAGCCCACCATTTCCATATGCAGCCACTCCACATTCCTGAATTTCAAGTTTCAATCCAATCAAAACAAAAAAAAGTTTAGGGCTTTTTTTGTGTTGTTGTATATGTGTAAAAAAGGTTCTATCTTTAGTCTTTTTGTTAGGTTCTAGGAAACAAGGGGGCCATGTAGGAAGAACCCACTTGTAATTAGTAATCTAAGAAGTGGACAAACAAACTCATCAGTGTCATTAATAGGTGTTAGTTAATTACTGTTATAAAGCAAAAACAGAAACACATGTAACATGTTTTTCAGGGCTATTTTTCTTAGAGTATTAAATTGTTAATCTTGGTACTTACTTTAAGATAATTGTTCTCCATGCTCATGTGCCCATATCCACAATGCCCAACAGACACCATCCCACCTGCTGAAGAGGAAGGACAAGAGATCCCTACATGGGTTTGTTTTTACACAATCATTAAAACAAACTACCAAGAAAAAGCAAGAGTCTTTATGAGCTAATTATACACATACCTGGTGTGAAATTAGGGTATCTGATGGCATGAGCAGGATTTGAGTTCAAGCTAGTGAACTTCTTCTTCTGCCTTTCTCTAGCCTTGTGATTCTGGAACCAGTAGAAAACATTCTTGCCTTCAATCTTACCAAACTGCCTGAGCTGGGCAGAGATCTTCTGAATCTGGTCAGCATTGGGAGACCTAACACCTTCCTTGTAGTAAAGGTCCTTCAAGATTTTGATCTGGTCAGTTGTGGGAGTCCACCTTGTGCTGCTCTGCCTGCAAAGATAGTTGCTTTGAACAGCCTTGCCATTGTGATGGTCACTTGCTAGTTGTTGCTGTTGGCTCTGAGGCTCCATAAAGATTGAGTCTTTTTGTGTTTTTTGATCAAAAAGATTGAGTCTTTTTGCTGTGGGTGGAAGGAATGAGGGGTTTTGAGAAGTGGGTAGGAGTTGGATTGGGTTAAATAGAAGGAGGAAGGAAGGTAGAAGATGATGGAGAGAGAGCACATGGGAGAAGAGATCAAGAGAAATCTGGAGAGAAGGATTGAAGGTGACAGAGAGAAAAGGAGGTTTGTAGCAAAAAAGGGAAAGGGGACAACAGAAGCTACAGAAAGGTAGAGTTTTATGGGAAATTGCTTATATGAAAAGTCATCAAGAGTTATGATTATGAGCCTATCTCTCTCTCTGTGAGATGGTAGCTAGAGAGATTCAGAGCCATATATGTGAGATGCTATTAATGAGTTGAATTGATGTAAGGAGAGAAAAAAGTATATAGTAGTAAGGGTTTTGTTTGTGTGTTTGTTTTTATGTTTGTGTATGTTTTGATGAATGAATGAATGAAAGGGGGTATAAAAATGGTGGTTTGTTGTGATTTGGAGTTTCATAGAAGGATTCTGCCCTTTTAATGAAGATTTGATCCTATTTTTTTGTATATGTGTACTGTTGTTATAAAGTTGCCAGCTTTTATATGGATCCATTTCTAATCTTAGGTGTCTTTTTTGATTTGTGGAGGTGTCTTTCAACTCTGCATTTGAACAACTTTTTAGGGCTTATTTGGCTAAGAGAATGATGGAGGGACATATATATGATAAATTGAGACTTGGGTGGGGAGTGGTCTGGGGTAAGGGAAAAATAGAAAGGTAAACATATTTTTTGGTACTTAAGGTGTAAAAATCATTTCAGTGTTATGGATAATTTACTAAATGTGTAGTGAATCGGCGTAAACATTGTACTATGATCACATTCCGAGTAGATCTCTATTCTTTTAAGAATGTTTTTTTCGATTGATCGAGAGACACCTTTTAAAACCATTTTATTTAAGAAATCATCTTTTAAATTATTATTAAGTAAAATCACATTTTACTTTTGGGTCAAATAAAATCACATTTTATGAATACAAACGTTGAAATTTAAAATACCTTAAGTTAATTTTTAGTGTAAGTATATACCGTATTTTGAACAAAATACCTTTTTAAAATAGTATTTGGTGTATATTTATCTTATTTTAAATAAGAGAATAATTATAAATAATAGTAAAATTTAATTTGAACGGATAAATAGGTCTAAATATAATAGGTTTTCACTAGAAGTTAGCTTAAGGTATTAAACTCGAATGTTTTTAAGAATGTTATCTTACCTCCGGAATTGAGAGTTAGGCCTTGCTACACTTTGACTTGAAAGTATACTTTCTTCCAAAAAGTGTACTTTCCTTGTCTTGGAAGGCCTTAATTGTCTACCGTTTAAGTATATGGATTACTTCCCGTATTGTCAATTGGTTTTAGGATGAAACATTATGGACTTATGTGCTAGGCTCATTCGCGCATATGCGCATGATGGTTGCCATCTTCGCCATTATCAATCTGTTATCGGTCCACCAGATTTCAACATGGTATCAGAGTCTTGCTCGGTCTTGGATCCCTGAGTTTGTTCGGATCGGGCCAGATCCCCCCCCCCAGGCTAGCCTACCAACGATTTGAGCCAGTTAATTCGTCTGATGTGTCAATTGTCAACTGGGTCAGAAGAGTTGCCACTTGAGGGGGTTTGTTAAAGAGTGTTATCTCACATTGGGATATGAAAGTTAATTTATATACCATATAAAGGCATAAATTATTGAAAACTTACATCCTTGTGCATGGATTATTGAAAAAATAAACCTTTTACCGTCACCTCATAAACTTCTCATAGCAAGACCACCATCGAAGTGCACGGACTCCATCAACCCTCAGTTGATACCGATCAACATTAACAAGTACATTGAAAAATACACACACTATCAGATTCTTATAGCATGTCCAAGAGCTTCCTCGTATTTTTAAAAAATATAAATATGGAGATTATTACAAGTTATCACTCTCACAATTTCTCCATCACAATTTCTATAATAGGGAATTCTTCAAAAAAAAATTGAATTCATTTCCCTATATTTGGACAATTCTCCAAATTAATTTGAGAAATGTATTAATTTTAAGTGCTATCATGGCACTTTATAATTGGTTGATTTATATTTTATAATATTTTCTAGAATATATTTATATATAATAAATATTAAAAAAAATTAAGATAGAAAAATTGTTAGAATTAGACTTTTAATTTACATCTCATCCAATTATTTGGATTTTCGATGGAGCGGTGGCACCCTAGCACAGTAGCACATTGGTAATCATTCCCTCTTACTGGCTCATTGTCACACGTTCACTCTTGAGGCCCTGCAAATCATAAGAATTAGGACCAATTAATTGCGACAATTAGTAGCTAGGTTCGTACAAATGGAGGTATTTTCCATTTCGATGATTTTTTGTTCTATTTTTCGTATGAATTAGTGTACTTTGGGTTATGTTTTTTTAATTTGTCCTTAAGTATTCTTTGTACATGTAGAATTGGCTATTAGATCTAAACATCAAGGTCTTGTTTTGGACATATAGAAGTGGCTATTAGCTCTAATTAAGGCCTTCCCAACCACCTACGAATCTTCATTCTAACTATTTAACATTTATCTTACACTATTGATCGACCTTGACATTATTAATAGTTTGTTAGCAGTGTTCTCTCCGAACAATTTTACTTTTTTTTATAAGGAAAGAGATTAGGGTCGTCTACTTTGACTCGCCTGGAGCATCCGTAAGGGATGTGAAGAGGGCAAACCACCGTCATGGAGTCTCGAACCCGAGACCTTATTATACACCATCTGTTCTCAACTAGTGAGCTGATGCGCTAAGTACCGAATGATTTTTACATGTCATTAAAGACTCTAAATTTTGTTAATAAAAAAGGTTAATTCATTCAAAATAAGGGATTGATATAAAAAATGATTTTCCTCTTCTCGTTTGGTTCAACTTCAGAATCTAGTTGCTAGGAACTTACTTCATACGAAGTGATTTTCATGATTTTTTTTTGATCGAAGATTTTCATGAAATTGAAATCAATGTAAGAATTGGAATACTATTATTTTTAAAACCATAGAGAGTGGATCTTACCCACCCCACCATTACGAATTGGTGATTATTTTTGAATTATTTCGTAAATTAGAATAGATAAATCCAATGGAGAAAAATAAATGAACTAATTAATGTTCCTAAAAAAACTCCTCATATAATAAATTAAGCTTAATAAAATATCAAAATTAAAATTACCCTTAAATCGTGCAAATTCATAAGGGAATAGTTAAACGTGGTCGTGTACCAAACTCAAAATTTATCAGATTAATGGGTGAAATTCAATCAAAATCCATCGGATCTTTTCATCAACTAATGATTTTTTTCTCTTTCAAAGTAGCCGCTTCATCTAGACCCAAAGATTACTCTATTATCACCAAAAAAGCCCTATTTTCCCACCGATATGAATAGGCACAGATTGAGTGAAGGAAATCTTGTTTGTCAGATCAGATTCTTCATCTATATCTTCTCTCCTAGGGAAAAAAAAATTGATGATTCTAAAGCCTAAAAGTTTCGTTCAATAAAATATTTGTCTAGCTAGCGGTTAATATAAAGACCCAACTTGTAATATTGGATCTAAGTCTCTAAGACATGACGTCGTACACATTCTTCTATAATTAACATATATTGTTCTCTAGATTTGATCAGAATAAAGTTGTATGAAACAAACATGCAAACAAACAAAACCCTAATGAAATGAGAGCTCCATTATTGCATGCCAAACAGTGTAGTCTCACGGAAAGAAGAAGGCAGACAGAATAATCAGAAAACAAGGGGGGGTAAAAAGTAGGGCAAATCTCATTCATAAAACTACTGTTTTACAATAAATAATTGAAAAAAAAAAAAGTAAGCAAGATTTTTCTACTAGTGCAATTATTCTCAATTGTCATATCAATACAAAGCAAGGGAGCACGTGCCCATACTATTATCATTAATTTTTCTACTCGTAGAAATGAGTACTATAGACTATAGTTATAGTAAAAAATGTGCATAGAAATCTATACTACCTATAGTATAAAGCGGAGATAATGTATTCGCAAAAATTTGTCTCGTGTCATTTCTATAGTAAATTAATCAGTTGGGTCCTCTTTTATAAAAATTAAGTAGTTAGAATCTTATATAAACTTATCTCATAAAAATTGTTTAAAATTTACTAAAAATTATGAATTATCCTGAAAATTATGAATTATCACTTACCAGAAATTATTTATAATCTTCTGATAAATATTATTATTTAACGTGATCATTGACATTACATATTTATATTAAATTGGATTTATAATCATATTACCCGTACATGGTACGGGGTTAAACTAGTTTTTTGTTTAAGGTCTCAATGTAGGTAGTTGTAGTATTGTTGTTGTAGTTGTAGGTGTAGGGTTGCTGTTTTACCTCAAAATACTCGCGGAAGAAAAGGGTCATCTACTGCTTAGTAGTAGTTGGACATGAGCTACAAAAATCTGAAATAAATGTAGGCCTCACCTCACTCAGTCTTTTACATTTAGGGTTTTGGACTCTGATTTTGTTGCCCTATTGTGTATGTGTATATTAAGGTTTGTTTTGCATGTTTTTGTAACAACGAAGTAAGTTATAATATGATAATCGTCTACATCTTGGCGCTTATTTGACGTATAGTGTATAAACATTTAGTTATACCAATTCAAACACGACCAATCAGCTTAGGTTATACCAATTCTCTTGGTGGGTCGATAGTCCGGAGGTTGTGTGGGTAAACGAGCCTACTATACAAACCTAATGAGGTTCCAATCCAAAATCATATGACAATAGGTGGGGAGTAAACTTGACCAAAAAAAAAAAAGTTTGAGAGTAACTCATTGGGTTATATATATATAGTAGGAGATTTCTAATCTTATGTCCAATGTGGAATTCTCCAATAAGTCCCCTCAAGTGTAACAGCTTGGGTCAGTTGACTCTTGAACATAATCCTTCAAGTGAAGGACTGTGAATCGTCGTATTTGGATCGGTTACTCCGATATTGGGCAGGCTGCTTAATGTGCTCATAAGACCGACAAGTCCAAATAAATCTTTCATGGCCAGCGACTGTCTAGATGGGCCCACAAAGCCGGCAAACCCGAAAGACTCCGGAAAATGAACCCACACCGAAATCTGCTCCAATACCATGATAAAGCTCGGTGGACCGACAGTCTGGAGGTCGTGTGGGTAACTGGGCCTACCATACAAAACCACTTAATGAGGTTCCAATCCAAAACCATATGGCAATGGGTGAAGTAACTCTTTTTGAGTTATATAGTAGGAGATTTCTAATCTTATTTTCAATGTGGAATTCTCTAACAGAGATGGAATCATCAAAGTATAAGTACTTGGATTTTAAAAAATTAAAATCGAAGGTGAGAGCTTGATTGTCATAAACACATTCCATGACACCCAAAAGTCCCCTCGGGAAATTGATCTTCTCAATATCAATCCCAATAAAACATGTTGTCTCCAAGATTTGAACTCAAATCTCTTAGTCAGTAATCAATATTGTGTAAGCTTTGAAAAAGTTCATATTACTTTAGCTTATTTATTGAATTTCCGAATGGATGCTCTTTATTTTTTGGGTCATATAATGGTTGCTCTTTTAGGAATTAAGGAATGAAGTGATACATTGTTGTGCATTATTTAAAACAGAAACATTACCTCTCATCGTGTAAAAGTGGGAAGAGAGGAGTCCACTACTAAATGAATTGTACATTTGTGGAGTTGATCATATAAGTGGGGACTGATTTGTACGTTTTGATTTAGTTTAGATGCTTCCAAAAGATAGACATTAAGTTGATCAAAACCATTTCTTTAAGAAATAAATATGCATTTCTTAATTAAAAAGTGGTGGAAAGAGGAGAATTTAATTCTACATTTGTGGACGTCAAGGCTCCTACATTATAGTTTTATTGATATACACATTTCAGAAAAGTTACACACTTACATATACACATACTAACGTATAGTACTAATAATACCATATGAAATATATAATACCATATCGATAATATATCTTGTAACTACATTTCAGTTTAACCAAAGTGCATACACTTAGCACACACGAAACAACAAAAATTCAATCAAGAAGAGAACCAAACCAACAAAATTCAAATGACATTTGCATGTTTATCCACATATCAATAGAGGATTGGAAAGCAACAAACAATACTAACACGTATGAACCAAAAAAACCAGCAAAAAACACAAGAAAAAGCAGAACCAAAGCAAAATGGATCAAACCCCACCAAAATCACATCAAATTGAATTTTGATGGTGCATTGAACATTGATGGTGTGGCCTCATTTGGGTTCATTATGATAAACCAGTTTGGGGCACCAATTGTTTTCGACAGAGGATTCTTATGAGTTCGCTCTATTCTGATGGTTGAAGCTCTTGCACTTCGCTTGGGGATTTTTGAGGTCATCCAACTTGTCATTCCTCACATCAAGATTAAAGGGGATAACCTGCAGGTCATCAATGTCGTGCATGGAAATTGGAGTTGTTTCTGGGAGATCGAGCTTGTCCGAACCGGTATTTAGTACTTGTTAGGCCATTTTCGGAGTTGGAAAATTTTGCACGTCTTCCGCGAAGCTAATTCTATTGTGGACTACATTGCTGGCACGTTTCATGGCGTTTCTTCCCTTCTTGTGACTTCTGATCCAATTTTTAGGAACCTCATACGTAAGGATGCTTTAGGATGACCTATTCATTGCGAGGAGTAGACACCCTAAACGCTTTCCTCATTAAAAAAAGTGGTTAGTCAACCAAAAAAAATTACATGCGTTAACCAAAGTACTAGTTGTTGGCGATTTGCGCATGTTGCCGGTCCCGCTAGGTGTGATTGTCATGAATGTTGAGAATGAGGATCACACTAGAGCTACTTCGGAAGCTCGAGTATGTGATTACTAATGATTGGTTTGATAAGAGGTAAAGAAGAAAAGAGACTATAAGGATAGCTATGGGAAGTTTCGAGATATATCCTGAAGCTTGGAGTGTTTATGCCTATACATAACTCAAGAAACCTCTAACAGTGAGCATAGGCATGGCAAGCCACGGTTTGGACCTTGTAGAGGCGTGACTTAACTCGGCCACAGCTTGGGCAGCAACGCGTCTATGCGTTAATTGTGTTTGCAATGGGTGCGTATGGGGCACGCCTGTGCCTTAGCGTGCACAACGATAGCTCATTTGAAGCTTGCTTAAACTTGGCATATGGGTTTGAGCGAAGGTTGGTACGAGTGAAGTTTGGCGCATCCTCATACGAAAGTAGGGAAGCTTCTCTAACCTCTATTGGAACGTCCTCGTCAAACTCCCTGCTTGAGAGTTGTTTGACACCGCGCTTCAAAAGCTAGCTCGACACCTAGAACCCAGCTCAAGGAAAAAAGGGTTGCACGGTTGTAGACGAGGCAAGGATGGAAGAAAAGAAGACTTTCTCCATGTGATTCTTGACTACGAAAATCAAAGACGAACCAGGTATGTGTACATCGAGGTTAGGGTTTGTCACCCTTACTTCGGGTTTTCGGAACGTTTTATCCTACAATTTATTTGCGGAATACCCTTGGCATGAAATATGGGCAAATAACGTTGAAGGAAAGCGCCTAGCCTGACTTGTTGCCTATATCTAGTTCAGGTTTTATTATGTGGTGATTCCTCTTATAATAGAGTCTACATCCAAGATTACCCTTCATTGGGTCTACCCACGAGATTACCCATGGGATCTACTCAAGGTTGCTTTGATTATACTTTGGGATTTACAAGGGTCGTTTTCTTCAACCAAATGAATTTAGTTTAATATTATTTCCATGCTATAATTCCCAAGACCCAACACTAGTACATTTTATCTTTTTGCTTGGTTAGAATTTCGTTCGGAACGTACCCTATCTTGTAACTATTTTGTTGAAAGAGTTGGACTCTTTCTCACATCAAAAAATGGTATGAAGTTGCTAACATATAACAAGGTAAAATATTTACTCATTGATCTAAACTTTTACACTAAAAATTGGGTACACTCGTCCTCAAGCAATTATGACCCAAGCCAGATCGAATTTAACACACTTATTCCTCGTATTAACAAATAACACTTATCCACATGAACCACCCCCACACTCAATCTCGTCTCAATCAATATCCAACTCCACACAAAACCTCATTTTCACTTCAACTCGAATTCTTAGAGTAGCAATAGTTGGTTAAAATTTGACCAACAAAGGAGAGATACGTTAAAATATTAATAAAAGTGTGAGTACTTGAATTGGTGAAGACCGGCCATCACAAGGCCAATCTTGTTTTTGGTCTTTCTTTTCTATTTTGACACCTGTCCACAAAAAAAGAAGGTGATCCATAATTTATTATAACTTGAACGGATCAAATTGTTCAATAGTGGAGTTCAAGGCTTTGATGACCAAAATAATTTAGACAACCATTGGGTATATGAAAATTTTATTTGGTCATCATTTAAACAAAGATGAGAGGAATAATTAAGTAGAATAATATTTTTATAATACTATGACCAAACTATTTGGCCAACTGTTAAATATACTCTTACACTACCAAGATTCCTAATACGGTACCAAACGACCCTTATATTAGCTCCCTATCTTTAAACCAAAGTTTTTGGTATTTTAGTTAAAAACTCTTCTACAGTATATAAAAACAGAAAACGGTCTCTTTCTCGTCAATTAATGAGTGAATTGTAGAAGATCATGTTGTGCAAGTACATGTGTGTCTGAGACGAAGTAGGAGATTTGGGGGTGATACTCTGACGTATGATCTTTAATTTAAGTAGACCAAATTAATTACACTAACAAGAAGGAATTTAAAATAAAAATACATTATCACATACTAGTAGGCGGTAACATTTTCAAAAAGAACTATGATTACCCGCAGAAAAGTTGTGATAGTCATTGTCGAGAGAATGTATAGGTGCAACTAGCTTAAAGCTTATTAATTGCGACTGAAAATCATTTTGCATTCTTTCTTTCCTTTTTTTTTTCATGCATCTCCCTTGGAATTCATGAATTCAACAAGCCTTTTGTTCCCTTGTTAGATAAGCAAACTCAGAGAATTTTTGCTCTTTTACAAAGCCAAATCTTTTAACTTCATGATCAAGATTCTAGAGAGACAAGAAAGAAAGAAAGAGGGAGATGATAGAGAGATTGAGATTGTGACTAATATATCAACTTTGGTCATTTTAATTTATGGGCTAAAGTAGGTTATTTTATACCTAAACAATTACATGTTAAATTAAAGTAGTGAAGAAAATTTACCCGATGTATATAGTTCGAAGTAAACAGAATGGTACCGATAAACTAGTACGTATAAGATTAATTATTTTTTAAAAATGTATGTCCTAGATTCTATCCCATAACACATGGTATATAATGGTACATTATATTTGATAATGTTAAAACAAGAGCATAATATTTTTTTTATGTAGTATAAAGTACTAGTAGAGTTATAGAGGGTACCCATAGAGGGTAGTTTGATCATTTACAATGAACAACTAAAACTCATTCAAACAATATAAAGTTTGAGATTTGGCCTACCCATAGTCTAAAATGAACATATAAATGATCGAGGTCTTTTCTTTTGTAGATCTAACAAGTAATTTTGTGTGTATTTTTAAGTTTTTTTTTACACCATGGGAAAGAGACATCAAACCAAAATCAAGACCCATAACACGTACCTACGTAGCCATGTGTGTGTTTAGTACTAGTACTAGTAGTAGCTAGTGTGTAAGAGGCTCAAAAGCAATAAAAGAAAACAGAATAAATGCATGAAAAGGAAAGCAAATTGTAATGATGGTAGTGTCCAAATCAAAGAAATTTGACACAATCCACAAGAGAGGGACTTCTCTGATTACATGCCCAGAAATGCAGTCAGGAAACAAAGGGGAATGAGAGATGTTTTTAGTTTTGAATGCTCTGTATTTCCAAAAATTTTACACTAATTCTTAATCGAAAAAAAAATACTCCGTAGAAAATAAAAAATTACTCCATCATTGAACATTTGTAGATTGTACTTACTGAGGAGGACCATATAGACACTATAGGACTAAGAAGTTAAAAGAGTGTCATTTTAAAGTATATATCCGCAGCTCATCTCCTCACACGCTTAACCCTACTCGTGTATACGATGAAAATCTATGAAAAAGCAGAAGATGGGTGAGTTGGTTGACTGGTGAAACGGTTGGTCGGATATAGGTACAATTTAACAACCGTTTCACCCGGCCCATCACCCACATTTTTTAACCTAGTATATATATACTTGTTTTTACTCTCACTAAATCAGTCAATTGGTCAAATCCTAATATTTTTATTTTGCCTTAATTTGCTCCACGCATCTACCTCCAAATTGCTTCTCTAGTCTGGCAAGTGGTGACCGTCGCCGGTCTCATTTGTTCACTTCCTCTCCATCACGCCACTCCCGCTCTACTTCTTTTAACTATTAGATTGAATCAAGTTTTAAATGATATTATGATATAATATTATATTTACGATAAATTACAATTGTAGTTCATAATGAGTCATGGGCGGTGAGTCACCCATCCCACTCACAAGTGACGGGTGAGTCAGGTATGGATGAATGGCTTTGCAAGTGATGGGTGAGGCAGATAGATCATTTTCACTGGTATATCGGTGGTAGAAGTGCTCCACCCACCCATAACCAGACTCGTGACCAACCCTACGAGTGACATAGGTGAGTACTTTGTAGTCTACATGAAACCAGGATTGAGTTAGGGTTTGTTGTAATTTTTTTGTAATTTTTTTTCAGTTTCTTACTTATTCTAAGAAAGAGATTTTTGTTTTCATTAGGAGTAAATTAAGGGAAAAAAAAGGAATTATTCAAAAACGTATGTCAAGTTATAAAACTAGCAAATTGTTAACTTGTACACATCAAAAATGGTGTGAAAAGGGCAGCCAACAACCAGTAAAGAAAGACTACCAATTGATAGGACTTCACAAGTGAAAACTCCAATGAAAAGCCAAGTATGGGTATATTTGAAGGCAAAATAAGAATACGTTATCCATTTTTTGGTGAAATTCATCAAACATATTTAAGTGCCAACTATTTGTAATGCCTCAAAGGGGGCGTTTCTGGGCCTCATATTTTAGTAAATGGGCTAAACAATATGGAACGGCCCAATAATGAGCAAACGGCCTACCACCTAAGTTAAAGGCAACGATTTTAACTCATGACCCATAATTGGTAAGATTTTTTTATGGGAATAGTAAATTTCGTTGTGAAAGAGAAAAGAAGTACAAAACATTATTTAGATATTCTAGAGGTCGACGACAAAGGGTGTCCAAATCTGGTTAACCGTGATTTCTAAATAAATGTTTACAGAAATCAAACATTTTTTTATAGACCAATCACTAGTTCGTGATTGGTCCCGGTCTCCGATTCAGATTTCAAAACACATGCCATCCTCCTTCAAAAAAAGAAAGAGAATACAACCAAGATCTACTCAAGTAGGACATGTATCTCGCTTAATTTGCACCTTGACGTACGTACAGCCAATTTAGGCCGTACTTTAAAGTATAACATATGAACAAACACTATTTGTACATGCTTTACATAAAAATGACCGGCATGATGACTTGATCACTAGGCGAATCGCCACGGCTCTCGTCCTCAAACGGCGTCGTCACCACCGACGACTTCCTAAGGAACTCGATGCAATCCGCGAGCGCTTCGCTGTGATGCGGGTCGTCGTAGGGAGCCCTATAGTAGTAAGACGATCTACCGCTTGCCGTAGCCGGAGACGACCGGACTCCGCCTTGGTGGCGGTGGCTCACGACGGCGGAGGTTTTGGCGGAGGTGGGCCTCCCTCCGCCGCATCCTCCGCCCTTGGAGAGGGTGGTGAGCATGATCAGCCGGAAAACGGCCACCCGAATTCGGTCAAACAGGGAGTTGTTTGACTGCCTTCGGGTGGCGGCGGTGGTGGCAGCGGCGGCGTTTGAGTTGTTTTTGAGGAGGGGTAGGCATAAGTATTGGGACTTCATTATGTTAATTGGTTTTAAGTTTGATTAAGAAAATTAGAGTGGCTAGATGTATTTATGCATGTGTTAAGATGAGAATCTAGATAGTGATTATTAGCTAAAATGCATGTGACGAGACAACTCTTGTACGTAGGGAACTAAAATAATTTAAGATGTGTCTGTGAACGTGACCTTGCTTGTTGTGGTTTTTGCTGGCTTGTTGATCATGGGAGAACCATCCTAATTAATGTAATTGAGCTAATTAGTTGTAGATTATGCATTGTGGCCAGCTAAGTTGGTAGTTTTGAAAATTGAGATGTTTCGATTTGATTAACCTTGATCACTCGCTATACTTGCATCCGAATTGTAATTATTTTGTTTTCCGATACTTTTGATTCATTTTTTTTATTCGCCAAGACTACTCAAGAGAGTCGAATTAGAGACCTATGAGTACTACCTTAGGGCATCTCCAACAACATCCTCATTTTCTTGGAAATAGCAAATTTCGAGAATTTGGTGTGTTTTGAACCCAAGAGCTTCCCTATCTAATTCTTTAAAATGAAAAAAGTCTCCAAAATGTGATTAGTGTTCTCTAAATTTAATTAGGGAAATCCCCAAAAATATTTGGGGAATGCATTAAATGCATATGCTATCATGTAGTCTTCTAATTGGTTGATTTTGGTATTCCAATATTGCATATAAATAAATATAATAATAATATAAACATGATTCTTTAAAATTGAGAATTTGTTGGAATTAAGCTCTAAAAATTTTAGAGAAAATGACCATTTTGGAGAAAATTATAACAGATGCTTTTAGAGTTTTAACCACTCGACTAAATATTCGATGGTAGTTCACATTAACTTTGGATCAATCGAAAGTATTTTTATGACTTAATTATTTAAGATAAGGGTGCATACAATTCGATCGAACCCTCTTACCCTACACGCAATAATGAATGTTGTCGTTGATTGTACATAAATTTGTAATACAAGTACAAAGTGATTGTCCAGGCGTACACACATTTGCATTTATTATGTAGGAGCTTAATTACGCGTATTGTCGTAATTGTGGTCGCCAATTGGGCATCTAATTTCATGATTTTGGGGAACAATTTGGCGTTGACTGTTCGTGAACACATGGTCTCATGTGACCCGTTGATTAAAAAAAAAACTCAGCTTAAATCTTATGCATTTTATTGGCTTAATTTTTAAACAAAAAATAATTCTCATTAAAAAACAAAATTTGCTTAATTAGTGCTCCGAAAATTAATGCACATTACAAATTAATTAAAGAGTGGGGAAGCTTAAGCTAGTTTGATAATATAACAAGCAATTTAATGATCAAATGAATGGAAAGCGTTTGTCAGAGGAGACATTATACATGATGACGTTAATTACAAGACTTTAATTTGTTGTGAAGGCTTCCAACACTTGTTCGAAGTCGCCTCTCGTTCAAATTTAACTACTTTAACCCCCGTACCATGTACGGTACGGGTAATGTGCTTATAAATCCAATTTAATATAGATATGTAATGTTAATGATCATGTTAAAATTATAGGATTATGCGGAGTATATATTGATCTTCGTATTATGATTAGTTTTTTTATCAATAGTAAATCATCTCATAATATAAATAAGTTGAATTTGTTTAAAAATTAGTTTGTGATAAATATCACGTTTTATTAAATAGTAATATTTATGGGACGATTATAACTAATTCTCGATAAGTGATAATTTATAATTTTCAGAATAATTCATAATTTTTGGTAAATTTTAATCAATTTTTACGGGATAAGATATGAGATTCTAACTACCTACAGTAATTTGTATAAAGGAGGACGCAACTGAATATTTTATTATTGAAATGACACGTGGCATAAATTTTTGTAAAGACATTGTCTCCGCTTTATACTATAGGTAGTAGTAGATGTGGATTTGTGCTTGCGTACAAGCAATTAAATTGAGTAGAAATTTCTGTCTAAATGTATATTATTCATATTGCTTCCAAATGTAGGTAGTTTACCAAAAAGTTAATCACGCACGTCTCAGTCTTCCAAATTACTCATTAGAAGTTTTATTTTTTTATTTTTATTTTTTAAAAAACTTTAGAAACAATCAAACTCGATCCTTACTCTTAGAAGAATAAAAAGAAACAATCGAAGACCTAAACCCTTTTTGACTTGGACCAATCCTAACTTTTGTACGTAGTCAATGTTATACAAGCCAAAGATTTGACCAAGTCTCTTAAGGTGTGACAAAGACATTGTGGGTGGGCAAATTTCCATATCAATTAGTTAGCATTTATTTCTCTATCTTATTTATTTTGCTATCCTTATTTATTATGCTTTATCCTTTAATAGGGTAGTTACTCTAGATAGGATATTATTTATGGAGGAGAATCTTATCTTCGCCTGAGATAAGATATTTGGTTGACTTGGGGAGCAAGATATCGCGAAAACCCTAATGGGCCGATTAGCCTTGGGACGCGCGCCCCCTCCTTGTCCCTCTCCTCTATAAATACACATGTATCCCATGTGAAAGGTAAGCTAAGTTCTAAGCCCCAGCCTTGTCTGACACCTTTGATCAACATTGCCCTTACTGACTTAAGCATCGGAGGTGGATTGGGGGTCGCTCGCCCCTTGGTCCATTGTTTTGCAGGTCATTGAAGGCGAAGAGGCTGGGAGAAGAAGCTTGAAGAAGAAGGTCATTGAAGAAGGAATTGAAACTTGTACACGGCATATTTTGTGTACTAACAGACATAAAACCAACTTTCGATCATTCCTTAAATAGAGAACTAAACTTTACTTGATCGCACATTACAATGTCTAGCTTTGCCGATATATGTTACGTTTTAATATCGATCAAGTCATGATGAACGTTAACGTAAACATGTATAAAATTAGTGTATTATGTGTATACAAGTTTTGGCTTTGTAATGAGTTAATAGCTCGTCTATCAAAAAAAACTAACTAGCTTGGTCAGTTTAAAAAAAATAATAGCTTGGTCAACAAGCAATGTCATTAAAAATCTTGATGGTAAATCATGATAAGAGTAGTTAGTTTCTACTTTATAGCGAGTGTGCTAGAAATAAATGAAGCGACTTGGTCTGACAAAGCACACTATTAAATCAATACAGATATAAAAAGACTTTTCAATATAGTGTATGATAATGACCAAGTTACTAAATTTCCAAGTCTTCAACGTATTCTCAAAGCAAACATGAAATTCCTCCGAAGGTTATATATCTAAGGTATGTAATTACGTAGAAGACGAGGGCTAGCTTTTAACCTAATTGTATAAATCCATGCAACTGAGAAACCCTTATTGCATGCACATTAATTGAACATTCATACTCTACGTAAAATACAATCTCTAGCTAGCTTGATTGATTGACCGTTTCGTACGATTTATCGACATGGCAACACCATCGTCGCGAGTTAAGCTCTTCGAGAAGAAGTTGATGGAAGTCGACATCCATAGCGGGCTCGTATTGGAAGAGGAGTCGCTGGTCCATCCCCCCGAGTTCAATAGCACAAATAACTACGTCGATTTCAAAGCAGTAGACGAAGATCGAACAGTTTGGAGCTTTCGTTGTTTTACCGAGTGTATGGTTGGTGGCATCACCACGAAGCCGGTGGTGTTGGGCGGGTGGTGCGAGTTTGTCCGACATCATCGGTTGAGAGTTAAGGATAAGGTTATCTTCTATGATAATGATCAAGGTGATGGAGTTCCTTTTACGATTCATATTAGGAGGACGATTAGGTTATTCGGCATCGATATTACTCAAGCTGATTGATTAATCAATCTACGTACGTGCATGGGCAGGGGCGGATCCAGCTGGAAAAACAAAAGTGGGCTAAATTACTACATTTTTGTCAATTTGATTTTAGGTGGGCTAAATTTACTATAAATTTTACTATATACACTAAATTTACCTTAATTTTTGCTATTTTCATATTAAACTTACACCAATTGTTTTTAATCTTTTTAATTGTTTTAGCGTGGGCTAGAGCGGAACCTAGCACACCGCTAGGTCCGCCTTTGTGCATGGGATGCATGTCCCGGTTTACATCATTTGGTTTTCCGATTAGGTTATCGTCGTAAAATGCAATTTATGGATATGGTAACGTGCTTCTTAAGTAATCTCCACAACCAAGTGACCGAAGCAATGTCTTTTAATGTGTTCTGGATCGAAGGAAGCCCCGCCTTTGTGTTAATGTGCTTGTTGCATGTGTGTTATTTCTAGCTACGATATACATTTTGTGATGTGTGTGTTGAAGGTGCATGTGTCTACGTTTGTTATATGAGTATGTTGGTTGTAATATGTACAATTGAATGTTGGAATGATTAAAGTTTTCTCGTTGTTTATGGTTTAATATTTAACAATTTGAAGACACATGTTCATTTTTGTTTGGTTTATCATGATGCTAACCAACTTAAGTGTTTGATGTTTGATGTTTTTGCCTAAGAATAGTATTTGAGCTTCAAGAAATGAAATAGAGAAAGTCGATCGGGCACCTAAGATTAAGGGAACAATGGTAGTGCCTTTAGAGCATCCACAATGGAGACTATGAAGATTTCTTCACCTATAAATAAATAAAAGGAAATAAAAAAATCATCAGCTTTTGTCAGGTTATGCAGAGAAAATTTCTACTGCAATAGTAGAAGTGGGAAAATAAGAAATTTTATCTGAACAAAATCTGACACATCCCTCATTTATTTTCTTTATCTTTTTTTAAATTGTAAAGAAATGTGAGGAACATTTCTCCATTGTGGATGCTCTTAGGCGTGTAGTGAAGCTCTGTTTCCAAGGGCAATTAATATTGTACTAATAATTTTCAGATGTTTTCGATTTTCAGATGTTTTCGATTCGACTTCACCGTAAACAATGTTTTTTTTACCGAAATTGTAAACAAATACTTCATCCGTTTCAAAAAAACATGGCTCATTTAGACAATTTAGGTTATTTCAAAATACATAACCATTTTATATTTTTTCCCTCTTTTTTCCGGATATACCCCTCATGATAACCTCAATTGTTGAAAAGGCACAACATGCAAACATGCTTTTTCTTTTTGATAAACACAATGCATGCTTTTCCTTGATATGCTCGAATTGTCTAAAAAACCATGTTTTTTTATACCGAGGGAGTAATGAGTAAGAGCATCTTCAAGAGATGCTCCATATTCTTGGAAAACTTAAATTTGAAGATTTTTTGGGTTTTTTTAGATTCTCCAAAATGGAGAAAATCTCCAAAATGAGGATGAGCATCCCCATATTTGGGGTTATCTCCAAATTGTGATTTACTCTTCATTCATTTATTTATTTTTCTTTTTTCTTTTCAAAGTAAATAAATGCAAAGTTGTTCCTAATAATCTCCAAAATGAGAACATGTTGGAATTGGTGTAAAAATTTTTTGGAGAAAAGGATTCTTATTTCTTTTTTTTTCCCAATTGGAGTATGTTCTTGTTTTTTTTTTGGATATATAAGGTAACGATTAGGGTCGCCGCAAGTACTACTTGGGCTCGCCTAGAGCACCCACAAGGGATGAGAACTGGTTACTAACCAGCTCTAAAGGAAATAGGGCAAACCGCCGCCCTGGAGTCTCGAACCCGAGACCTCATCCGAGACCTCATGGTACTACCATGAGTGCTCAACCAGTGAGCTGATGCGACAAGCGCGAGTATGTTCTTGGTTTGATTGTTTTGTTTTTCTCTTTCTCTTCTTTTCTTTTCTTTTTTTTCTTTTGTTTGTCTTTTTAGTTGGAGCTTTTTAGGTAGTGTAGTTTGGCCATTTGGGTTGTATTGGGCACATCTCATCTAGGTCGGAGATGCCCCCATCCTGACCCCCCAGATCCTGCTTTTGCGGGGTTTCTCTGGATAAATGGTGTTGTAGTTGTTTCTCCATTTCGGAGAAATTTTTGGAACATCTTTTGGAGATGCCTTAAGGGAAGCCAAAGTTCCACTAGCCACGAATGGAAATCTAAAAGATCACCCTTCTAGGGCATCTTGACGAGTTAGAGTAATCTCATTTAGGGTTGGACAAAACTGGGTCTGTACTCTGAACCGATTTTGTGGATCGAACTAGGCCGGACCGAGGGACTATCGGCCCCACCGTCAGTTATTGATTTTTTTAAAATCAGACTCCGATCCGATCCTAGTGTACACTACTATTTTAAAATAAAAAGATATATATATTTGATAAAGTTGATTATGTGTTGTATAAATCTTTTTTTTGCACGATCCAAACAGAATGGGCCGGATCTAACACTACGGCCCATCTCAAGTTGACCCACGTAATCCACACACAGATTTGATCAAATACCAATATACCATTACCTTCTCCCACCCTTTCTTTTTATTTAGTTCGGATTCCTTTGATAGACGTTACTTTAATCAAAGCATGTAGCATGCATCTATTAAGAAGTGGCATTTTGTAACATGCACATGTGACATGGCACATGCATATATTCGTGTAAAAACATACCATATGATCATCGTCAACCTCCTTTAATTTGGCACAATAATTCGTTATAGAATCCAAACTTTTTTCGTTTTCCAGGTTTTTATCATCGATCAAGAACTAATTGATGGAACCCAACTTTTTTATGTAACATAAATTTGAATCACACACTTTGATAGAATGACCGGCAACCAAAGATCTCACTACTCGGTCAACGAGTCAGGGGTTCGCCCCTTGGTCGAGGGCTACTCCGCCACGGACCAAACGACATACAATGCTTTCTGTTTTTTTGGACCTCTCGCAATTTGTTTGGGCATGTGGTCCATTATTATCGCAATTTGTTCATAGACGTTGTTTATTGTTCTTGTTCGTTCTTTCGTTATAACGATATCTAAGTTAATCAGACAGTTGTTTGAGCTAGTCTCGAGAATCCGACACATTTTTTATTTGTAAATAATCGATTTCCTTACACAAATAAACAAATAAAAACAACACATTTCATAACATTACACCCGAAAAAAATATTAAAAAAATAATTAAAGTAATTCAAACAACGGATCAAGGGCACTTGTGGGCGCCGTTCTTAGGGTTGAGGAGGGAGTCGTAGCAAGGGCAGACCTTGGTGTTGCCGGCGGTGCCAGGTGGCACGCACTGACACGTGTGACAACAGCTCATGCACGCCCTGTTACACCTGTTCGGCCTCGACGACTTGCTGCACCTCCGTCCGCACTCCGCCTCGCAATCTTTATCATAATAATCATCATCATCGTCATCGTTAATTAATCAATCAACTAATTACTTCAGTGTTCTAAAAAACGTCAGGCGGATACAAGAGACCGTCTAACGCCCGCCTAGGCGAACACCTAGACGAGTTATAAGACTAGATGGACAAACGCCTAGACGGGCCTAGAAAGGATTTTTAGAACAATTCATAACCGTCGTTGAAAAAAACTTACTTATGGGAGAGCCGGTTGGAGGCGAAACAGGGCTGATGAGTCCACCGTCGGTAGTGCCCAAACCCACCTGCCCGATACCAAATTGTTAGAGTACGTTTAATTAACTATATATTTAGTGTAACTAACATATATATGAGTGTATTTAAGATAGTAGAGGATTGATTAAGTAATTAAGTAGTACCGTTTGGTGGGATTGAAGGAGATTGAGAAGGAGGAGAGCGCAAAGGAGAAAAGAACCAACCCTTGTTGTTGTTGTTGTTCTTGAGGATGCCATAGTTTTTGAGTTGTAACTTGTGAGTGAGTTGTGAAGATGGTTGAGATTTGTGAGTGTTTATATAGTGGGTTTTATGTGTTAATTAAATGGATTGTGAGGTTTGGAATAAGAGCAGGTTTAAAGCAAGTGAAGACAGGCTAAAAGCGAGTGTGTGTGTGAACGATGGACTATACACTGTACATTATTAGAGGAAAGTTCGCTGTCTGGCGGTGGCGGGCCACACACCGGGCTAGTCAAATGTAATCGGTTACGAGTTGATTTCAGATTTGGGTCAATCCAACTCAGATAAGAACGGTCTCGGATATGCAAATTTTTTCTTTCTTTCTGGTGTCGGATGTACCTTGGTCCTTGACATGTTAAGAGCATCTGTGGAAATCCTAGCACTAAGCTTGATTCTAATATTTTTCTTCAAAATGGAAAAAAATACATATTTTTTCAAAAAATTAATGTTTTGTGCTTTAAGTGTAACTGGTTCATCATTGCGTTTGACACATCAACTCATTGGTTGAGCACCATTGGTATAGCATGAGGTCTCAGATTCACGACTTCAAAGCGACAGTTTGTCCAATTATCTCTATAGTTTTTTTAGTCACTAATTCTAATTCCTTGTGGATGGCTCTACACTAGTCCAATAATCTAATGGTAAATGCTCTAATAGTGAATCCATATCCTAATCTTGTTTAGTGAGGTAAAACAACTTGCATGGGGAAGATACAAAGTAGAAGGTCACTTGGAATTGCGGGTCACTTTGACTTCCTCAACAACTTAATTTAATGAAAATTGTGTGACAGCTTTCATCTTCTGTCAAATTGTAATTTCTTAAATCGACCAAGATTCCACAAATGCAAAGTCTGGCGCCGTCCAAGTTCAACCATCTACAACATCGCAATTTCCACGTTGCTTCTTTCCCGATCTACTCGCTTGTATTATTAGTACTAGTACTTAGATTTCAGTACCCAATTGTCAGTCACCCACTTCAATAAAACCCTTTTACTTTTAACCTAACGAGGCCGAATATTCGACGCCATTATCGAGCAATGGCCCATGGGCCTGTGCCCTTTTTCTGTTACGGCCCAATTAAAAGTTGGGCCGTTTGGGCTGGCCATAAGATTCGTGTGACAAATACTTGAGCTCAAAGGTCGAAGAATATGACGAATCATACGAAGAAATGTAGATAGTCGCTGTTTTTGCTACTTGGTATATGAATATGGGTTGGTCCTTACCTTTAAAAGTCGAATTGAGAGTTGTTAGGAAGATTTTACTTGGATGTTATGAGCATTTTTGATGTTCAATAACTTCGGGAAATATACTCCATGCTTATTATGTGTAAGCCGATAAGGACCCCGAATCAAGTAAACCAGCTTGCGTCTACTGACTCGACTTAATGAAAGGAATTGATGATGATACTCGGTTTTCTACTTAATTGAAAGGGTAAAGCTAGGCATCGAATCCGAATTCCCCTAACATTTTTCCGTTAATTCTTACGACTAGGTCACTCCATATTGGATCGATGAATATTATGAGAATTCAAAAAATCATGTTAAACTTTGGTACTTGGATGTTTATTAACTTGTCAAGTGTTAAACAATACGTAAATTTGGTCTTCCGGATATGATGATATTCAAACCTTACATAGAGAATTAATTCTCTCAAATATCTAGAATTAAGTTGACAAAACCCCTACAAGTCTACCCTACATAAAAGTAAAGAATTGCACGTCAAAACAACGCATAATAATTTATTTGCTTCACCGGTGCATAATCGAATGTATTTGGTAAGCACTAGCCAAGAGTAGACTGTTAGTTAAGTCCATGCATGGCTTTCTACTAGTGAAAACTTGTTAGCTAGCAACATCATCGTCATCATAATTATGACTTAATTATTATGTCTGACCCACTGATTTGAGTTTTCCACTAATCATTTTTCTTACAAAACTATCAATTGGAAAAATAGAGGTGTTTTCTTATCCTATATTATCACACACCTTCCTTCCAATGGTGTAACTTGAACCATAAAAGGGTAATTTTGAGTTAATTTGGCAACATTTTTTAATGAATTAACATTTTTAATAAACGTAACACTGACCTGTGATATAGATAGATTCTACGAGGTATAATACTATAATATAACCACAAACTCATTTTTACTCCTGTATAAGGGGTGCTCAACGGGCCGGATCGGGTCAATCCGTAAAAGAGTACAGTGACCTGTGAGTCCGTAGCCTGACCCGTGGGTTGCAGCTTTTGTGGGCTGGGTTACGAGTCGATCGACCCCAAAGACATCGAGATTTTCAAAACAAAAAATAGTTTTTTAAAAATGATAACATTATTTTTTTTAAATGTAAAAGGTCATGAGTCAACAAATAAAATCGCCGAGTTCAACCCAATTCGACCCGCTATCCGCAAACTAAAAAAATCGACCCCGCACGACCCGATGCGCTTAACATCCTGATATGTATTCATCTAATCGGAGTTGTTTGAGCAATGAAGTAAAAACTCAAGTGTCTATGCGTAGTTGTTTGAGCACATAGATTGTTAAGTTTGTGTAGGTACACGTGAGTGAGAAGGGGTGGTAGGTAAATGAACTAAATGTGCAACCGAACTTCCTCCACCGTTGCCCGCCTTTTTTTTATATAAATCCCCAACTAACCCCACTCCATATCTTCAAACCCCACTCACAAGCAATTCATCAAAGCACACCTCCAAACTCACCACTCAAACACAGAACCTGATCCGATCGAAACGATCCGATCCATGGCTTCCGTTAAGCCGAGGACTCTGACGGCTCTGGCCCAGGAGACGACGCTCAACACGAGCTTCGTCCGCGACGAGGACGAGAGGCCCAAGGTCGCCTACAATGAGTTTTCCAGCGACATTCCGGTCATCTCACTCGCCGGAATCGACGATGTCGGCGGAAAGAGGGACGAGATTTGCAAGAAGATCGTCGACGCTTGCGAAGATTGGGGGGTTTTCCAGGTCGTTGACCATGGCGTCGACACCAAGCTCGTCTCCGAGATGACCCGTCTCGCGAGAGAGTTCTTCGCTCTCCCCGCCGAGGACAAGCTCCGGTTCGACATGACCGGCGGAAAGAAAGGCGGTTTCATCGTCTCCAGCCATCTTCAGGTGATCTCATTTATTCAGTTAAAATAATAAGTACATGAGTTACTCCTCCTATTATCAATTGATTTTAACTTTTAATTGTGTATATTTCAGGGAGAAGCGGTTCAGGATTGGCGTGAGATAGTGACATACTTCTCATACCCGCTCAAGGCGCGAGACTACTCGAGGTGGCCCGACAAGCCCGAGGGGTGGGTCAAGGTGACCGAGCACTACAGCGAGCAGCTCATGGGCTTGGCTTGCAAGCTGCTCGGAGTCCTGTCCGAGGCAATGGGCCTCGAAACCGAGGCCCTCACTAAAGCCTGCGTCGACATGGACCAGAAAGTCGTCGTCAACTACTACCCGAAATGCCCTCAGCCTGACCTCACCCTTGGGCTCAAGCGCCACACCGACCCGGGCACCATCACTCTCTTGCTCCAGGACCAGGTCGGCGGGCTCCAGGCCACTAGGGACGACGGAAAGACGTGGATCACGGTTCAGCCCGTTGAAGGCGCCTTTGTTGTCAATCTTGGGGACCATGGTCATGTGAGTTTAATTAGCCCATCATCTATCATTCAATTTTTACCATTTCTGTCGGTTCTTATGGTTTGGAGTACACTTGTGACTTTCATAACTTACCTTACAAATTTACCATTTCTAGAAGCAATTGAAAATGAAGGTGGGTTTTCTTGTGTGGCTCTCACATGGATGATATGGACTAACTTGTGGGTATTAAACTTGTTTTTTTACTGACTTTTTGAGAGTTGACTTATGGTTGTAAAGGTAGCTAGGTGTTTAACTTGGTTGGTAAAATATTACCAACCAAATTTAGACGAGGCTAATGTTTTCTTGACTGTTTGTTTTACCACATATGGATGTCATATATGAACACAAGATATGAGCAGGGGCGGATCTAGGGGTAAAATGTAGTAATATTAGTAGTAAGAAAATTAAGAAAGTCATACTAGTATAGGTGGTAATTTTGTACACTCATTTTTATTCTAGATTTTTCCCTTATTTTTTTAATTACTTACGAATTTTAGCCCATTCAAAATTTATATCCTGGATCCGCCCTTATATATGAGAATCAAATTGGAGGTATGATATGACTTTGGTCGGAAAAATTGTTTTGTGTAGTACTTGAGCAATGGGAGGTTCAAGAACGCCGACCACCAAGCGGTGGTGAACTCCAACAGCAGCCGTCTTTCGATAGCGACATTCCAGAACCCAGCCTTCGACGCGACGGTTTATCCTCTGGCGGTTAGGGAAGGAGAGAAGCCGATCCTGGAGGCGCCCATCACTTTCGCGGACATGTACAAGAGCAAGATGAGCAAGGATCTTGAGCTCGCGAGGCTAAAGAAGCAGGCCAAGGAGCAATTGAAGGAGGGTCTTGAGAAGAACAAGATTGAGTCCAAGCCAGTTGAAGATATTTTTGCTTAAGAAATGTTGAAGCTACATTGCTCATTTGAGAGGGAAAAAATAGTTCATTTTCTGTTACTTTCTGTTATGTTGTGCTCTGTTGTTGTTGTTGTACTATGGGTCTTTTTAGTTTGAGCCTTTCAAGATCATGTGCTTTGCACGTGAGTTGAGATGTGTTCTGTAAACTTGAAAGTTTGGATGGTGGTAGTTGAATAAAAACATTTAGGCGCATGCATGTATTTCATCTGATTTGTTTGAAATTGATTATGGTTGTAATGAGCCCAACTACATGGAGAAAAAACCATAGAAACCATTGAAGTGATGGATCCAAATTAAACGTAGAGGTCCTTTCTACTTCGACCAAAAAATGTCCTCTTTTCTACCAAGTTGCCTCCTCATAACATCGGCGTTGGGGTGATTAGAGACCACAACGGCGAATGGGTTAAGGGATTTGTTCATAACATCGGACAATACTCGATACTTATGGCTGAACTTTGGGGAATCATTGATGGTCTTCAGTGACTAGTGAAAAAATAAAGCTATAAAGAACACGATGATAATATGAGTAAAGAAACACCAAAGCATAACATCCACTCGTAAGGCCAAAATAAAGTTTGGCCTTTGATTTGTGTAATGACACGTGTTGTCGTGAAGATAAAAATGGTTGGATTAAATAAATAGTAAATTTCAATTTTATATTTAAGATGACCCCAAGTTTGATCGACTCGTAAATATACTCTAATAGCTCAGCCCAACACCAAATAGAGCTCAATTGTCAATAAGAGGCAACTCTAAGCAAATAATTTGATAAATGACAACTCAAGGAGATGAGTGAGTTTGTTTGCCATTGGTTGATCTTCATTTGTAGTTGATTTGCTGTACATGGCTTTCCTCAACGATGCTAGTCACCATTTTTGGTCGACAGTACTACTTGTGATTGTCGAATTGAAAACCTTTGGATGGGCCTGGTTGTTCTTTTGGGTCGTGGCAAGAAAGGCCCAAGAGTTCCTTACAAACATTCATGTTTATTTACCAAACCAAATACTAAAGACAGATAGAAAGACACAAAAAGATACTAGAATGCTTTGCTTTTACTTTCCAGCATTAACCTTATACGGAGTAATTTGCATCCACTCTTCTATAAATTTGATACTTGGGCTCTGTTCTGGTCATCAAAATTTAGGGTGAAGGGACGGTAGGCTCCCAATCTAAGGACAAGAAAAACCCAAGAATTCAAAAAACTCGTACAAAGAGATTTACTAATGGATGATCGAATATGTGACCTGTCACACCGATACCCGGTTTTACTTCACTAACTAGACAAACGCAGTTTAGGTCAGAGTAATGTGATCATATGTGCAAGTACGCCCATTTGATTTGGTCTCGACCTTGTCACATCCCACGAGGACGGTGCAAAATGGGAAGAACAATAACGTGCCCGTTTTTAGTTAAATACTTGTTGTGTTTTCAAACTTTCCAAATCTTCGGCCGGTTTAAATGTCTGTGGTTCACGTGTAAATACAAATGGCCCCTCGATAACCATGTAAGCACACCAAGTGATTGTCATTTGACGCGTAATTACTAGCATACACCAATATATTCATCATTTTATATCATATAATTCTAACGTATCCACATGTACATCATTTTAGTAACGAGAAATGGTCATGTGACCTTCTTTAACTTGTGAAATGGTCCATAAAGCACTTTATACTTAATTAATATAAAAAAGATTTTGTTTAGACCAAAGAAAAAAGATAAACAATTTTTGTAATTAATTAATTTATTAAAAATTTAGGATTTAGTTATTACATCGGATTTCTTATACCATCGACATGTTATGAAAAGGCTGATTTAGAATTTAATTCTATGATTAATAAATTCATTGCCCTCCGGCCTCCTCTTAAGAATGCTATTTGTTGGAGTCATTATTCTGATTGCTAATTTTACTCTTTTCAATTCTTTATCCCATAAAAAAGTAGTACGTTGATACGATATTTCCTCTAATTTTTTTGATTGAAGACACTGTGCTCATGAGAGTTAAGCCGGTGACTTCTGGATACTACATTTGGAGGTTTAACCGCCTAACTTAGATGTCCGAAATGACATACTTCCTATAAATTAAAACAACGTGAGAATTGACATATATTTTTTTTTGGTCGAATGAGAATTGACATATATGTAAACTTATGTTGGCCCTTTAATATACAACTCACTAAAGTAGCTTTAATTTCGCCCGACGTTATAATTTCCCAAGCAAAAATATCCAAGAAGAAGTTGTGATACGTGTGTGAATATTCAACACCAATCACATCTTTTTTGGTACACACATTGTGCATGTGAAACTCATTAGTACTTACTAAGTTACTAGCTCTTTTTTCTTTTCTTTTTTGGTATAGAATGTGATACTAGCTAGATAAGTGGGGCAAAAGGTTTAAAGTTGATCGATCCAAGAATATATGTTTCAAAATATCCTACTAAATTAATTACTTAGCATTACCACTAATTAGATAGGTTTATAACAGCACACATGTATATATAAATTGATTAGTTGTATAATGCATGCACATTCAAAATCCTTCCACATGGCCGGTTAAATCCTTCAATTCTAAATGGTTCTGTTAAACATAGCATATATACACAATTAATGTCATTTCTATCGTTTCTCTATGCCAATTCATATCCTAATCTCACTACCATTCATCTAGCTTTGATTAGTTCATATACATATATACATATATATACACATAATACGTACGTGCATAGCTAAATTAAGTTCATATATAGCCTCCAAGGGTAGTACCCAAAGGTCATCGGTTCGACTCTCATGGGCAACGCCCTCAACCAAAAAAAAATAAATTAAGTTCATATATATAGATACAATACGAAAATTGAATATATTTAATCTACATTCAATTTTGCGTGTTTTTCAGAAATAAGCACTTTAAAAAATTTATTTCTTGAATTAGGCTCGTGTAAAAATTAATTCTGGATATAGGCACTATAAGAATAGAGACGCTGTTCCTGCCAGGGTTTTGGTTCGGCACCAGAAACACGCTATACCATATAGCGTCTCTAACTATTTTCGAACAAAAAAAAAAAAAAAAAACACCACCCACAAAAACGCTGGATGCACCAGCGTGTTTACTTTACCCCTAGGCCACTTCCACCCACGTAATCATACTGTAATACCCTGCTCCCTCCGTCCTATAATTTTTGTCCATCTTTTTATTTGGTTGCCTAAAAATGTTTGTCCATCTGTCCAACTTTTTATTTATATCACACTTTTCTCACCATATTACCCTTATTCAATCTCGTATATTATCTCCATTACCCACTTTTGCCATTATCTTATTATTTTTTCCTATATAATTACAAATTATCCTCATCAAATCCTATATACTACTCTCAATTATCCACCTTTTCCATCAACTTTTTCACATTTTTAATTTATTACCACTATAAACTATAAAATTACAATTTTACAATTTTATAATCTTATATATCACACTTTTATGATTTTATAATTTATAGCTTTTTTAATTTACTATTATGGAAATTATAATTTTATAATTTATAGAGGTAATACATTAAAAATGTGATAAATTCGATAGGAAAGGTGGATAATTGAGAGTAATATATAAGATTTGATGAGGATAATTTTGTAATTATATATATAGGAAAAACTAATAAAGGTAATGGAAAAAGTGGATAATGAAGATAATATATAAGATTGAATAAGGGTAATATGGTAAGAAAATGTGATATAAATAAAAAGTTGACCAGATGAACAAATATTTTTAGACAGCCAAATGGAAAAATGGACAAAAATTATAGGACGGAGGGAGCAGGCAGTAGAGTGGGATGGACTAGGGTAATAGTAAACACGCTGGTCCATCTAGCGTTTTTGTGGGTGTTTTTTTTTTTTTTTTCGAAAATAGTTAGAGACGCTGTATGGTATAGCGTGTTTCTGGTGCCCGAACCAAAACCCGCTGGCAGGAACAACGTCTCTATTCCTATAGTGCCTATACCCAGAATTCATTTTTACACGAGCCTAATTCAAGAAATAAATTTTTAAAAGTGCCTATTTATGAAAAAATTTCTTCAATTTTCGTTCATATATATAGATATAAATACAATACGAAAATTGATTATAGTATAAAAGTTCATTCATGTGATTCGACAAGAAAAAAGGTTCATTCATGTGATGTTCTATGTCTCTAGGAGACAACTTGGACCAACTATAGGAAAATTGTACGTAGAAATATATATATAGTACGGTTGGGAACTTGGGACATGAAATCTTGAGTACATATATGATATATGCATCTACCACAATAATATTTGAGGTCAGATAAATTAATTTTTCACTTTACCCATGTCATTATTATTATTTTTGAAAAAAATAATAATTTGGAGACAAAAAAAGCTTGATATTCCAATTGTATGAAAATAACAATATAAAATATGTATAGTCAAGTTAGTAAGAAGAAAAACATACTTGCACGAATTCTACTAGATTGAATTATTTGATATTTTGAGTTTTAACGAGTTATTCGCTTGAGAAGTTATGTGGCCTTGCTACACTTGTACGTAAAATGTATTTTTTTAAGTTTTATATTTTGAAATATGTGAAATCTATTTATTTTTCATGAATTCCGAGATAAAAAAAAATAGTTCCGACAACAAAAAAAAAGTACTTATAAAAGTGTTTTACCCTTGTCATTTGGAAATGGCCAAACGGGGGTGTGACTTGCCGACTTTCATTTCTTCATGTTTCTCTCCTTTTTCTCTCATTTGCTTGACAATGATTTATGGTAGCTAAAACATACAAAAATACCCAAGTAGTATAACTTATTTCCCTACACTCCAAAACAAGCACTTGAATTATAATAATTTGACGTACTCAAACCCGTGTACTCGTCATATAATAAAACAAGTGTGCCTAATCCACATGAATAGTCCATTGAGTGCAAGCCAACACAACTTCCTAACGTTATTGCATGTCGACATGCCCATGCAAGTGCACATCTTCATTCCCTTCTCTTCGTGTACGGTGTACCCACCTCAAATTGAAGATTCATTACTAACCAATCTAAATTTTAATAGAAAATGACAAATCGACTCTCAAAGAAATGGCAATGTCTAGGTACTGTATTATCCTAAAAACTTTACCGCTGAAGTAGAAAAGACACATTCTACTCATAAGTCCGGCTTCGGCGCTTGGTCCGCAACCGATCTCGGTTCGATTCAGTTTTGAACTGATAATTTTTTTTTATATCAAATTGTGACCCACAATCACGATTTAGAGCCGAGTCCGTCATTCCCAGTTTTGTTCCATTATTTTTTTTTAAAATTTCATGTAACGGTGGTTTGATCGGTTTTGACTTCAATTTGTACCCGACGATTTGGAACCGAGCCAAACTATTCGAAGGTCCAAACCCGAACCCGAAACCGAAACCGCTGATTTTTGACGATTTGGTTCGCCGGTTTAATCACCATGACTAGCATAGTCTTACAAAAATAATACAAAAAACAACCAAACCCAAACAAGAAAACAAAATTAAAAAAGAAAAAGAGGGGGAAGGAAAATCGAAAAAACAATAATTCAATTTAATTACTCCGAAAGCCCCTTTTTGTCAAAAGAAAGACTTTCTTGACCCACTAGCACTCCTCCCTCTTCTTCCCTCCTTCCTTCAATCTACCCCAAACTTTCCTTCCAATTCACAATTCACACACACACATCAATATATATACACACTAATCATTCTCGTTTCCGTGTTTCTCAATCCACCAAGCAAAATTCCAGGCTCAAAAAATGGGAGCCTGTTTATCTAGCACCAAAATTACGGGATCCAACAGTAACTCCAACGGCCGACGGAGCACCGGCGCCGGAAATTTTGTAATCAAACACCACCGGAAAGAGCCTACGCAGGCGGTGTCGAACACGCCGGCGAGTAATCACCGGAAAACGAGAGCGAGACGACAGGAGTTGGTTCCGTGTGGGAAGAGGACGGATTTCGGCTACGCCAAGGACTTCGATCGGAGATACGCCATCGGAAAGTTGCTCGGCCATGGTCAATTCGGTTACACCTACGTCGCCACCGATAAATCGACCGGCGAGCGAGTCGCCGTTAAGAAAATTGATAAGAACAAGGTATTGATTTCGTGTTTGAAGGCTCCGATGGGAAGTTAGGGTTAGGCGAGGGCATTTTGGTCATTTGGACACCAAAGTTCATGTGTTTGTATATGTTTTAAGCGGTTAGGTGAGTAATGACTAATGAATGGATGAGTTTAATGGTTGGATTGGTTGAGAGATTTGTTTGATTTGAGTAGTGAGCAAATCATTGCATTAATCATTGGTTTAATTCATTATTAGGTCTTGCTGTGTATGAACCCTAACCTAACATTTTTGTCCTCCTTTGAACTGAAAAGAGTTGTAAGTCTGTTTTTTGATCTGTTGAGTACTATAGAGGGAGCTGAATTGTGTTTACTTTAAGCTTTAAAGTAGCTTTAGGTACAGTTCTCTGAACTTATCTAAATCTGGTGACAGTGTAGGTGTTAGTTTCCAAGTTTGAATTGGTCAGATTGGACCATTTGTCCCTATCCAAAGGAGGAGTGCATTTCATTTGACTATGTCAAGCTTGGAATTTTGACATCTTGTACACTTGGTTCACTATGCATTTTCTTGAGAAATCTAGTGATAGACTACTTTGACTTGATCTGTTTTTGAGCTTGGAGGAGACAAAGTGGCAGTGATTCTCGAAAAATGAATACATATGGCTATGTTGAAATGGTGAATGACCAATGATTTGTGCTACAGATGGTTCTACCGATTTCGGTTGAGGATGTAAAGCGTGAAGTTAAGATACTGAAAGAGCTTACAGGACACGAGAATGTAGTTCAGTTCTATGATGCTTTTGAAGATGAAAACTATGTGTACATAGCGATGGAGTAAGTGCATAAGAACTCCATTTATTTTCTTGGTAGTGTGACTCATAGTCATTCTCGGTTGGTGCTTATATATGAGTTATATATCTCTGTCAGGTTATGCGAGGGCGGTGAATTGCTGGATCGAATTCTAGGAAAGTAAGCATCGGAGTCTTCCTTCTTTTTAAGTTTCCTCTTACTGTTCACAAGATAATTGATAATCACATTGTCATTTGTAATATATGATGTGATTAGGAAGGATAGCCGATATACTGAAAAAGACGCAGCAGTGATAGTACGTCAAATGTTGAAAGTTGCAGCTGAATGCCATTTGCATGGTTTAGTGCACCGTGATATGAAACCTGAGGTATATATAGTTTATATCCCTCTCATTGTGCTCAATGGTAAGTGTTTTCTTATCTATTTCTTCAAGTTCTCACTGTGTTCAATTCCTTTGCAGAATTTTCTATTTAAATCTACCAAAACGGATTCACCTTTGAAAGCCACAGATTTTGGACTCTCCGATTTCATAAAACCTGGTAATTACAAGCTCCATGGCTCGTTTTGAAAATACCTTTGTCTCTTCCTTTATGTAGTAGTGGTTGCTTCGGAAAGGCTTTTTTTTTTGTTTCGGATATGTTCTCATGTAGAGGAGGAGGTTTATAAGGCATCATTTGCTCAATCCTTGTAGGTAAAAGATTCACGGATATTGTTGGTAGTGCGTATTATGTTGCTCCAGAGGTATTAAAGCGTAAATCCGGGCCTGAGTCAGATGCGTGGAGCATTGGTGTTATAACATACATCTTGTTGTGTGGGAGACGGCCATTTTGGGATAAAACAGAAAATGGTATATTTAAAGAGGTAATGGATTATTGACAAAGCCCTTCCTTTTTGAATTCGAACGTACTTCAATTTTGTGAGTTGCCATTATGAGTTTTAGTCATGACGCTTATCAATTGATACTAAAATGTATTAGGATCCTTTCCACTTATGTCTTTTCTTTTGTTGTATTTCCTAATTCCCCCTTTCTATAATTAAAAGATATTCCTTTTCCTATTTTCCAGGTCTTGAGGAAGAAGCCTGACTTTCGACGCAAACCCTGGCCCACCATAAGCAATAGCGCTAAGGATTTTGTAAAGAAACTGCTGGTGAAAGATCCTCGTGCAAGGCTTACGGCTGCTCAGGCTCTATGTATGTTCCGGGTTTGTCCCTTCTGGTTAAAGTAGATTAGTAAGGATGCATTTGGATTACCCTTTCTTTACTATGGCATTATCTGTTGTAATCCGCATGCACCCTAATGCTTTTTAGTACATCTCTGAATGGACAGTTCTCCAAGTTAATGTGCGTTGAAAAGGTCAACAGGCAGTTTTTTCCCTATAAACTGGGAAAGCCAATTCGAGTAAACCAAAAATTGGAAGATACTCAACAGATGAAGCCTTTCACTTCTTTTAATAAATTTGGTTTGTTATAGTTCTTTCTTTGTCTATGCAGCACATCCATGGGTCAGAGAAGGTGGAAGCGCCTCAGATATACCTGTTGACATCTCTGTTTTACACAACATGAGGCAATTTGTCAAATACAGCCGTATGAAGCAGTTCGCTTTGAGGGTAAGCAATGCTCTTTATAAAGCTTTTTTTTGCTGAAGATGAGGTGTCTTTGTCCCATTCATCTTAAATGTTTCATGTGTTCATTACTAATCAGGCTTTAGCAAGTACCATCAACGAAGACGAGCTGGCTGATCTCCGGGATCAGTTTGATGCTATTGATGTAGATAAAAATGGAGTCATCAGTTTGGAAGAAATGAGACAGGTGTGTCGTGTTCCATCATAACCGTTTTGACCATTGAAATTAATCACCTCCTTTTTGTTGTTTTCATGACTTATATATCACCGTAAATTTGTGCAGGCTCTTGCTAAAGACCGTCCATGGAAACTGAAGGATTCACGAGTGCAAGAGATTGTTCAAGCGGTACTAAATCCTTTTGCTCTTGTTGAAGATATTCCGTGGCTTATTTATATGATTCTGAGAAAATCATCTGCTCAATTCATTTCAATGCAGATTGACAGCAACACAGATGGTCTTGTAGATTTTACAGAGTTTGTCTCTGCGACCTTGCATGTGCATCAGTTGGAGGAACATGACTCTGCTAAATGGGAGAAACTATCACAGGCTGCTTTTGACAAGTTCGATGTGGATAGAGATGGATTCATAACCCCAGAAGAACTCAAATTGGTCAGTGTTCATAATGACGATTTCACATTAGTAGTCCACACAAGGATTGATCTGGAACTTAAAATTCGACCTTGTCTTGTACTCTTGTGTTTGTTTAATTTACTAGGCAATTAAGCTAATGGTGTGGTGTGTTTTTGTTTCTTGTAGCACACGGGTTTAAAGGGTTCAGTAGATCCACTCCTTGAAGAGGCTGACATAGACAAAGATGGGAAGATCAGCCTTTCAGAATTCCGAAAGCTCTTGAGAAATGCAAGCATGGGATCACGAACCGTGCATAGCTCTTCCGGCATCAAGAACTGTCAAATGGGAAAGTGAGTGTCTTATCAAGTATTTCCTTTTACGCGAAGGAAGTGAGAAGCCCATAACTTAAAAATGTTAAAGATAAACGAAGACGGAACTCAGTGGCTTCCTTTTGTTCAGATCCTCTCTGATGAGCAACACACTTGGTATGACAAAGACTCTCTAAATGTTGTGAATAGATCATCTACATCAAAGGATGTTTTTCAGTGATGTTGTTTGTGTGGAGGAGGCTCTTTGGAAGAACATGGTACAGAAACAGGTTATTCCTTTTGTACATTTTTTTTTGAGCCTTGGTTGGGTCCATGTCTGATTTACACATTCTCAAAACTGCCATGAGAACTTGCATAAATTTTTATTGACATTTGGGGCTAGGGAGAAAAGGAGAGACTTGGGCTTTCAGTCAAACGTGTATGTTTCAGATCCCTTTGTTTTTCTCTGTTTTGTTTGTTCAGATGTATATGGAGTGAATGTGTAAAATGAACATATGTTGATATGTAGTAATGTAACCTTTTGTAATTTTTTCTGACTTCACACGTGATAGATGTTTACAGTTTTGTCAATATAGATAATCCCATTTGTGGTAAGTATGCTAAACTCTTACTCAATACAGTATCATTCTGCTGTCAATATGGAAACGTTTCCTGTAAAACAACGACCAAAAAGTGCAATAATGTGAGATACTTTTTGCCATTTCAAGAATATTTTTTTTTATAGAAAGTAATTTCAAGATTCTTACCTACTAGAAAGGAGGGTGTGTTCGGCAAACTTAAAATAAGTAGCTTATCTATTAAAATAAGAAGCATCTATCTATAATCTATAAAAAAATAACTAAAATGAGGGTGTGTTCGGCAAACGTAAAATAAGCAGCTTATCTGTTAAGATAAGAAACATCTATAAAAAATAACTAATCAGTAAATTTTCTTACCGAATCCCCACTTTCAACATTATCAATACCTAATATCAGTATCATTATATCATTAAACTCATCAATATCTTAACTTATTTACGGAACGCACCTAGATAATGTGAGGCATGCAATTTGCTCAACTCATCATACATGACTGACCTATAATAGAATCTCACCACTCACACACCCCGTAACATGAATTGGGCCTAACATGACTTGGGCCCATCTTCTAAAAGGCCCATGTTCATTCAACTAGATTTGTTTTTGGGCCGCTGCCTTTTTATATAATAATAAAAAAATTAAAATAAAATAATACTCTCTCGTATTCTTTTTTGGGCGTCCCAAAATGTTTGTCCATCTTCATTTCTTTCCATTTATATCCATATTTTTTACAATAATACTCTCATTCAATCATATATATTACTCCCATTATCCAATTTTTTCATCAACTTTATCACTTTTCTCTACAAAATTACAAAACTATCCCTACATAATCTCATATATTACCCCTCATTATCCAACTTTTCTATCACTTTCTCTACAAAATTACAAAATTATCCTTATCTAATCTCATATATTACCTATATTATCTAACTTTTCACCTACTTTATTCCATTTTTCTTAATTCACGAGATTTCCGTCCTTTTTGGACTAACTTTGTGGGACGGAGGTAGTAATAAGGACGGAAACCACGGAGGATTTTGATATACAGTATTTCTCGCAGAAACGGGGTGAAGTGTGCTCGCTGCCACAAATTGTAAAAAAATAAAAATAAAAATAAAAATAATTAAACCCAAACACAAACCCATCCCTCCACTTTCACCAAAACACGAAGCTTTCTTCCATCCACACTTGCCTCCTCGACCCGCCCTCCGCCGGCCTCGATCCGTCGTTTCCAGAAAAGGTCGTCGGTGCGTTCTCCCTTCGATAGGGCACGAGATGATTAATTTCTAGGTTTTTTTTTTACTGGTTGAACTTCTTATAGTTGATTGTAATGGAGAAATTCGTTTGGTGCGTGTCCTGAACTCAGTTTGTGGTGAATGATATGCTGGATGGTTGTTTGTGCTTGCTTGTAGTATGTTCTTTTATGTTCCATGAGAGGATTTTAGGTTTAGGAAGCGAGAAATTATGAATTGGACTACTTTCAGTCTGATTATTTGCCTTACTAGCTGAAGTTTTATGAATTGCAAATCTGACTCTTCTTGTTAGCATATGTAGCCATGTCAGAGAGGGAATTGTAAAGTGGAGACTGGAGATCCATCTTTGAGTGTTCCCTAATTTTCCCTTTGTTGAACTGACAAGTGTGTAGAGGAGAGAAAAGATAGGTTTATATTTGTGCATCTGGTTTTCTAAAGTGTATATGTTGTGTTTTGAATTTAGTGCAAGAGATGATAATTCAACTCAGCAAAATAATGTAATTCAGTGAACAGATCGATGTGGACAACCAGGAGTGTAATCGCCATGAACAGGTTGTTTTAGTTTCAGATTGTTTCTGGTGTCACGTCGGTGAGATGATCATGAGATGCTAGGGAATGTTAATTCTTCAGTTTCCTGATTGTCAAATGCATATACTAACCAGCTGAGTTTGATTTAAACGTGAACATGACAACATGCTGAGCTGATAGCATAAGTAACCCATCCAATGTCATCAGAATTTCTTCGGCTTCGTCGCTGTTTGTGTGGTTGTTAACTTTGTGAGATGGCATTAGTTTGCTTCTACTGACATTTAAGCTTTGGTTGACAATTTCATGGTTGAAATTTGAATACTTGGTTACAACTTCACTTAGTGGTCCAAACAAAATGGGTAATGTATATCTTACAGATTTATTTGATTGTTTAATAAAATACAGAACAATAGCCTGACTTGATGGATTCAAGTGCCAAGTCTGACGCTTCTGAAGAAAACTTGGACTCGCAAGCTCAAAAGTTCTTTGCTTCTGCACCTCCTCTGAAAAACAGGTCTTCTGTTTGTCAACAGTTGAATCAGTTCATTCAGCATAATTCTTCACCTGCAGGTAAGCCCTGTTAACTTAATATGAAGATTATGCAGCTTCTATTTGTGTTTTATCTCCATGATGGCTGTTCTTGGCCGTTCTAAACGACTGTCACTTGTGAGTATTTTGAAAAACTAGAAATATAGACATACCCAGCTCATTGAGTATTTTCAGATTGCCTTTTTTTTTCGTTTGAGCTTTCAATTGACTGTTTTCTCACTCTGATCTTCCAGGGAATGGCTTAGCTAGCCGAAGAATTGTATGTGTCACCTCTGGTGGAACTACTGTACCTCTGGAGCAACGATGTGTTAGATACATTGATAACTTCAGCTCGGGTCACAGAGGGGCAGCATCAACAGAGTATTCACCTCAACCTTCTAACTGAATAATATGATGCATTTAATGTTTTATGTGGACACCATTAAAAAAATATTTAATGAGAAAATTAAAAAGAATTTGTCTATTATAGGAACTTGTTACAAGCTGGATATGCGGTCATATTCTTATATCGGAGGTCAGTTATCTTATCTTTCCCTTTCATGTGCTCCAATTCAGTACTATCAGCATCTAACATAATATTTTTATGTATAGAGTTTTCTTTGTGTTTTCCTGCTGAATTGAATCGATAATAGCATGTGGCTTAATGCAGAGGGACATGCCAGCCTTACTGTAGAGCACTTCCAGATGATCCTCTACTTGAATGTTTTGAAACATCGAGCGACACTAGTAATCAAGGTTGGCTTTTGAATCCTACTAGAACATCCAGCAATACAGTCAATCTTTTTGAGAGTTCAATTATTGTATAAGCAGATTGCTTCATTTAATCCTTGGTCTGACTTGAATCATCATAATCTTACAGTGAAGCAGTCTTATTCTGCGGATGTAAGCTCATCCATTAGAAGCCATCATGCTGTATGTTCTGTGCTGTTTTACTAGTAATTCTGTTCTCTTGCTCCCTTCATTAATACAAGCGAAGGTGTTAAGATAGTTGGAATGGTGACCACTTTTATGATTGCAGGCAATAGAAGCAGGGCTGCTTTTGAAACTTACATTTCAAACGATATTCGAATATCTTCAGGTCAGCTTTTTTAGTGTAATATACAATGTAAAATTCTACAGTGATCGTTGCTGATGCATAAGAAAATTTCAGATTTACAATTTACATTATCATGAGAAAATAGTTTGAAGCTTATATACGAAGTCTATATTTTAGGATCTAATACCTTAGTATAAAGCTCGACCTAAGGTCTTATTTTTGCTTCACTCTACATACAAAACTTTATCTCTAAGGCTTGTTTAGTCTTGACACATGAATTAATTCACTAACACGGAGACATTAATCAGATAAGAAAATATGAAGGATCATGCACTTGGGATACTGTTATCATCTGTCTAATCCTAGGAAGTAGATAATTGTTCCACTAAAGGCCCTGCCATCTTTCTTCATGATTTTGAGTTCAGTTACTAGTAGGTTTTGCTCGCCTAATTAAGCGTTTCCTTTCTTGTAGTGCAGCTTCTGCAAATAGTTGCAAACTCTCTGCACAGCCTGGGCACACGTGCTATGTTCTATCTTGCTGCAGCAGTCTCTGACTTCTATGTTCCTTGGGACAGCATGGTTAGTGAATTTAATATTCCTACAGTTCATAATATTGAGTGGTCCAATTCAGTACCATATGATAGCTGTATGTACACTATTCTAACAGACATCTAGATGAGTGTAAGTCAAGAGCCAAAATTGTTATTCGCAAATAGGTTGCAAGTTTTATTTTTGAAACTATATACTTGTTGAAAGTAAATGATGTCTTACTCCATATACAGCTTAGAATCTTAGTTTGACATCGGATCCAAAATTGTGCAGACGGAACATAAAATCCAATCAGCATCTGGTCCTCTGGATATGCGCCTTGCCCAAGTACCTAAGATGCTTTCTTTGCTTAGACATAATTGGGCTCCCTCAGCTTTCTGCATATCATTCAAGGTTGGCTTCTAAGTCATATTTTACTTTCTGCTTGATGGTGTTGGCTGTTGATGCTTGTAAACATATGAAGTTCGAGGAATAAATTTGACATTGTCTTATAACCGTTGAATGGTAGATTCTTAGAACTTCGGTTACTCGATTCTATAGTATGATTTAATTGACTATGAAGCTGCTGCCTTCTTCTCTGATTCTGTTGTTTGATAAATTGGCAGTTGGAGACAGATTCAGAAATTCTTCTAGAGAAGGCTAGAATGGCACTTAACAAGTACAAGATGCACGCCGTGGTAGCTAACGAGCTCTCTACCCGTAAAGAGGAGGTTACAGTTGTCTCTCGCGATGGAAATAAACACATCCAACGTGATAAGAACAAGGCCGGGAGCGATGTGGAGTCTCCACTTATCGAGCTCATTGCCGCGCTACATGCAAGTTATATAGAAGGGCATTAGAATCTTGGAAGGCATATGTAATGCCACTTTCCCAGGTGCCCAAAACATTTCAGTACCTTGGAATAACTATTTTCATGTTCCTGCTTGTTGCAGCTTTCACGTTTTGTATCTGTATCTAGCCTTGTTTCCTTAAAGAAAAACAGAAGGGGTAGAGATCTGGTATACTTAGTTATAGGTGTCAATTTTTTTTGGTCAGATAGTTATAGGTGTCAATGATGTTCATGGATCTTAACAGTCATCAAGTGGCTTTTGTGATGACAGTACTTAATGAATGGAATAATAAAAATCCTATGTATACTAGCAAATATTCATAGCTTACATTTGTTGCTCTTGTTGTTTACTAGGAGTCTAGGATGGGATGTTTGACTAGGTCTTACGTTTAGAATAGATAAGATGGGCATCTGCCTCTGCAAGCCGTTCATTGGTAGTCTGTTTGAAATTGCAGTCTCTGTAATAGTCTCATGTTCCTTCTTTCACTCATACTAGAAAAGGACCCTTTATCTCAACATTTGTCTCTTTCCTTCTAAAACCAAAAAAATCTATTTCCACCAAAAACTCATAGCCATGCAAAAAACACCACTTGCCAAAGGCGTATGGGGCCTCTTGAATTGATTATACTTTTCTGCATTATTAGCATTGACTTGTACAACCTCTCAGTTGAGTCTTCCTCCTCCTACACAATAATTGTCAAGCCTTAATCTATTATGTTATGCACTACTCCAAAAAGGCACTTAGGATTTCTTAGTAAGATTCCTCCATGGAGTTTTTTCAGCTCCAAAATCTTGTGTGCTTCTTCCTACTACTGTTCTTATCCTTGTCAATTCCCACAAAAGCAGATGTTGATCAGTACTTTGTTAATTGTGGCTCCTCATCCAACGCCACAGTGGACGACGGCCGCGTTTTCATCGGAGACAGAAAAAATCCGAGCTCCACCGGTGTCAAGCTCTTGGCCAAGAACAAAAGCCTTGCAAGGGACACTGGAAGTGGAAACCAGTCTGAGCTATACAAAACCGCTGTGATCTTCAATTCCCATGGCTCTTACCAATTCAGGATCTCTGAGAGTGGAACTTACATTCTTCGCCTTCATTTCTATGCCTTCTCATCATCATCGCCATCTCTAGCCACCGCTCAGTTCAGTGTTTCGGCTTCTGGGCATTCGCTGCTTTCCGATTTCAGTGGCGGAGCAAGCCTTAACTCCCTTGTACTCAAGGAGTTCTTGCTCACTGTTACTGCAGGAGCGTTTAATGTCTTCTTTGTCCCGAGCTCATCGTCTACCGTGGCTTTTGTGAATGCAATTGAGCTCTTTATTGCTAACACCAGCATTGGGACTCCTGTTGTCATTTCTTCAGGTCTGCGGGCCAATCTAGTGGCGTCCAGCGTTTTGATGCCTGTTCACAGGATCAACGTTGGAGGGCAAACGGTTTCCTCTGCAGGCGATATGCTCTGGAGAGAATGGTTGCCTGATGACCCGTATTTGGTCTCCAAGACGTCTGCAATAGATGGTCCGGTTCATAGCAGCAGTCCCGATTACCAAGGGGGCAATGCTACTAACATTGATGCTCCTGACGCTGTGTACAATACAGCCAAGAAACTGAATGAGAACTCGAGCAGTGCTACTTGGAGTCTCAATGTAAGTCGGAATTCAGTGTACTTCGTTCGGGTGCATTTCTGTGACATGATCAGTTCAGCATTAGGAGCTATAATCTTTACTTTCTCCATCTATAAGGACTTTGGTTGGAAAGTTGATCCTTATAATGTGACTCAAGACTTGGCTGCTCCTTTCTACCTTGACTTTCTGGTCAAGTCTGACGGTTCGGGTTTAGTGAATGTTAGCATTGGCTCAAGAGACGACACTCGGATCACAAAGAGCGCTTTCTTGAATGGGCTTGAGATCATGGAAGTAATCTCGGCTTCTGTTGCAGAACCGGAGTTAAGTGATGATGGCGGTAGCTTAAAAGGTAAGATCGCTCTTATAGTCGGCTCGGTTGCTGGGGGTATTGGCTTGATTTTAGTGATATTTGCTTGTTTGTGTTGCATTTCGAAACGCAAGAAGGCAAGACGGGTCGAAGACAAGCCAGCCGAAACGTTCTACTGGCCTTTGGTGCCTATCAATGGCGGAAGTTCCAAAAGCAAGGTTACTGAAAGAACAGTATCACATGGCTCTGTGATTCCAAACTTGCACCTAAAGCTAAGGATACCCTTCGCTGAAATCCAGCAGATAACCAATAATTTTGATGAGTGTTTGGTGGTCGGACAAGGCGGGTTCGGGAAAGTCTACAAGGGCGTTCTCAAGAACGGGATGAAGGTGGCTGTGAAGCGGAGCGACTCGAAAGGTGGCCAGGGCTTCTCGGAGTTTCTAGCAGAGGTGACGGTCTTGTCTAAGATCCGACACCGCCACTTGGTTCGGTTGATTGGATACTGTGATGAGAGCAATGAGATGGTCTTGGTCTATGAGTATATGGAAAGGGGCAGTTTGAGAGATTACCTGTATAGCTCTACTGGAAACGTTGAAAGCATGCCTTGGAAGATGAGGCTAGAGATCTGCATAGGAGCTGCACACGGTTTGCATTACCTCCACACGGGCTCGGTCGGAGGGATCATCCATCGAGACGTCAAGTCGAGCAACATCTTGCTCGACGAGAACCACGTGGCCAAGGTCTCGGATTTCGGGCTCTCGAGATCGAACCCGCTTGCAGGGGCGACGACTAACCGAGACGACTACATCAGCACCGACGTCAAAGGCACGTTCGGGTATCTCGACCCCGAGTACTGCCAATGCTTGCAACTAACCGAGAAATCCGACGTCTACTCCTTCGGGGTCGTACTCCTAGAGGTCTTGTGCGCGAGGCCAGCGCTTAACCGCACGCTACCGAAGGAGCAAGCGAACCTAGTCGACTGGGCGATGGCCTGCAAGGCGAGCGGGGGAGTAGAGGCCATCGTGGACCCGACGCTATCGGGTAAGATAAACCCGAGCTCGTTGAAGAAGTTTGTCGAGACGGCTGAGAAGTGTTTGAGGGACGTCGGGACCGAGAGGCCTCCGATGTCGGACGTGTTGTGGGACCTCGAGTACGCGTTGCAGCTGCAGAAGCATGGCGCCCGGTATAGTAGCAGCGCGAGCACTACCGACGTCTCGATCAATATGCCGATGCTCTCCATCCCATCGTTCAACACCAACAGCTTCCCGTTTGGCAAGAACGAGATGGGCTCGTCCATGGACGGAATGTCGGGTGCTTATGGTGCTGGTGGCGAGGACTCGAGCGAGGAATCGTGTCTTAATCGTTCGTATAATCTGTCTTAATATCCTTATGTTGAGTGTGTTAAAAAGTGTATTGAAATTGAATTCAAGAATGTCCTTAACTAGGCCTTGTTAGACTGTCTAATATTAGTTTATGTAGGTTAGAAACTTAGAATCACTTCTTTCATTTCAAGCAGCTGTGTATCCGTTTGCATTCATTTTGGAATTGTGTTGCTCACTGGCAATCTTTCCACAAGAACATAGTCAGAGTGAGTATTTATGTACATGGCTCAAGTTATGTCTTGTATGCCTAATGTGTTTGCCTCGTTGTTGAATTGTGCGTGTATTTGTATTAAGTTCTTCAAATACCATGAATGTTCATTGGTACAATGACTTATTAAAATGGAGTGGGTTTAAGTAGGTGTGATTTTGGATTATTTGTGCATAGTTGTTGCTTGTTATACGTCTTTATCAACTTCGAAAAACATGGCTCTTTGTCAAATTTGCCGTCTTAGGTTGAATAGCATAAATGTAGACCAACATTTACAAAAAGGAGTTTACAAAAAATGCTAGGCGAGGGTTTTTTTTGGGGTTTTTTTTGCCAAAAAATTAAAGGGATAAGAGTGAGCTTTCTGAAAATGCTAAAAGAAGCTAGTGAGAGTTTTTTTTTTAGCATTTTCAGAGAACTCCTACATCCAAAGGTGTAGTTTTTTGGCGCAAAAAAAAACACTATAAAAATGCTCGAACTAGTGTTTTCTTAGAGCATCTCCAACAAATGCTCCATTTTCTTGGAAACTACAAATTTGGAGATTTATGGGTGTTTTTAAGCCCCAACAGATTCTCCAAATGCTTCTCCAAAATGGAGAAAATCTCCAAAGTTAGAGTGACATTCTCCAAATTTGGGGATCTCTCCAAGTTTCTCCAAATCAATTCATTGGCTACATTTTTATTTATTTTTTCTTTTGAAATAAATCTAGACTTTTGATTGGAAGATATAAATGTAGTATTCTCCATAATAGGGAAATTGTTGAAGTTTGATCACAATTTTTTTGAAGAATATGTCTCTTGTTTCCCCATTTTGGAAAAAAATTTGGAAAAACTCTTGGGGTTGCTCTTACAAGTCGAATGGAGCATAAATAGAAAGTCTAAGCAAAATGCCCTGATTTCTCTCATATATACCATGATCAATCTCAACATATATTGGTAGGATATATGGACTAGAGTTTGAATCTCTTGAAGAAGAAATATCATGGACGAATATATGATAATTAAAAGTGCGTTTTTAAATCCTAATTAACACTATTATAATATTTTGTAATATAAAAAATGCATATAGGGATTCATGTTTATTAACATTGCAATTTTGCATTTATGGTTTATCAACCAAATGTAATTTCAAAAAGAATAAAGTTCTATTTTGGCTAGAATATTGGATATAAATAAACAAATAAAATCAAGTTTCAGTACCAAAAAAAGGCCTTACCGGAAAAGGGCAGAAAAGTTCAAAGTAAAAACCTCATTTGAGGCCAACCACTTGCAATTTTAAGATCTAAAGGCCACATTTAAAACTTCGCGCTTATCTGAAATCTCCAAAAGAAAAAACTCAAAAACAAAGAGAAGAAAAGAGAAGGAAATTGTCCGTTTGCCATGGGAAGCCCTAACGCCGGCGGAAAGGAAGATTCCGGCGCTGCCGGATCCGGCGACTCTTCCTCCGGCGACGGCCTTCCGGACTCCAATTCCAACATCTACAAGGAAGGTGAGAAGGTCCTCGCTTATCACGGCCCTCGCATCTACGAAGCCAAGGCAATTCTCTCTCTATTTCCTTCTCTCTTCTCGAATTAATGTGTCGTTTGCTGTAATTTGTGATTCAATTTCGCTCGGATTCGTTCGGATTTCTGTGAATCGTGTGTGTTTAGGTTTATCCGTGTTTTCTGGATTCTCGGTGGAATTGATGCTACCTAATTGATTGAGTTTTCTCGCCTTTGCCGGTGTTTTGTGAAGTTCGTTCGTTCTAATTTGGCCTGAATTGGATTAACTGTGTACTCGTGAATCTAGAAGTTCGAACTACTTAGTGGATGTCATCACATTGTATGGAGTTAAACGCCAATAATTGTTGTAATTTTGCAAAATTGCATGCTGAATTACTGTCAGAGAGAGGACTTCTGGCTACTTTTCCTGATAATTGTATCAAATCATGTTTTCTGAAGCTAAAGTAATTGTTAAGATGAATAGTGCTTACTGATGATGATTCTGACATTTTTATGGTACAAATGCATAGAAGAAGTATTTGATTATGGCTGTGTTGTTCTGGTTATATCCATCTTTATGCTTTGTTGGTACAGAAGGAGAAATAACTTATGTGTTTCCCTTTTCATGTTTCCAGGTTCAAAAAGCTGAGATCCGTGAGAAAGAGTGGAGATATTTTGTTCATTACCTTGTAAGATTTCATCCGACATTGTAATTTATGCCGTTTAATGCTGTTTATGTGCTTCCCCAGGCACTGTTTATGTCCTGCTGAGATATCTTTTCAGATTATGTAGAACCTTATCCATGATGGCTCAAGTATTTTCTGAACTCATGCAATTGCTTTCTTCTATTTGCAGGGTTGGAATAAGAAGTAAGTACAACTCATTTTGATTATTTTTAAATACTAGACCTTGTCCTCGTTGTTCAATCATAATATGGCTTTCTATCCGTCCACTTATCCAGAAGAATTGAAACTGTGGAACTTTCTTGCATTTTCCATGTAACCTTCCTGTGCTGTGTTGTTGCATGTTATAATTCAATGCTCAAACTTATGTATATCTTAACTGAAAGTTATAGCGGATAAAGGAATACATGCTTAACCTCATTATCTTTCAAACAGTTGGGATGAATGGGTTGGAACAGACCGCTTGTTGAAATATACAGGTGAAAATATCCAAAAGCAGCAGGCTCTTGCAAAGAAACCTGTTACAGAAAAGAATTTGAAGTCTGGCCGTTCAGCTCAGACAAAGCCAAAAGTGTCAAATGGTTGGATGCTCTCTGTTACCTTTTTGTTACGCTTGTTTTATTCCGAAATTTCATTATATGACAGTCCTACAGTAGTTGTTGGTTAAATTGATGATAGTTTGAGTTATGGTCTCTTTGTCTATGAACTGGACTATGCAGACTTTGATTGTTGTTTTTGCTGCCATGATGGTACCCACCTCCAATAAAAACTTTTTATGACATTCCTTTTGTGTCTATGAATGCAGAAGCAAAAGTGGAGAAGGAAGAGACAAAACCTAATGGTAATACATCTGCCTGTTTCTGTAATCATGCCTGATGTAAAAAATTATTGTTATTATTTATATACTTTGCGTGCTCTCAATGTTGCCAACTCAACTTTAAGCTGTTTGCATGCTTGATATCATTTTCTGTAAACGTAAGGGTTTTGGGAAATTGTTTGCTGTAAACCTTGGACAATAGTATCCGGAGGAGAGAGGTCCAGGATTTCAGTTAATGGATAAGCCATCTGATGGTTACTTCATCAGCATGCTAGTTGAGATTCAACTGTAATGAAAAGATAAACATAGGGGATGACGTTGTTTATACAATCCCAATTTCAAGATGACAGGGTATTTATAATTGCAAGATTTTCTTTCCTTTTGTTTAAGTCATGGATCCTGGAGTTGAATATTGGGACAATGTACGACCTTTATATCCATATTATTTTGAGTAGACAGATTCTTTAGGCTTTTGAACTTTTAATTTGGGATGTGATGTCGTAACGCAAAATGTGGAAGTGCCTGTTTATTTTGGTTTATTTTTTGAGGAGCTGAGAAGTTACACCTTTCACTATACTTCAACTTATTGTTTCGTGCAGTGGCAAAAGGGAAAAAGCGAAAGTCTGATTCTGGTGTGGAGGTTTGCATTTACCTGTTTTTTCCCTCGGAATTGTTTATGAACTATAAATGTTGATATGTTAGGATGGAATTATCTGTTAAGAACACTGACTAGAATAACTGTGGACTGGAATGTATGCACCTGACAGAAGGACTAAAAAACAACCTTTTTCAAACTCCATTTGAATATGACATGTGCTCCTAATTTTTGTTAAAAAGCTTTATTTATACCTCATCAATGCATGTGAAACAAAATGGTTAATTTTCATTTTGCACTGAGTAACTGTGGACTGGAATGTATGCCATGACAAAGCACTATAAGTCACCTTCTTCAAACTCCATCTGAATATGACTTGTGCTTGTAAGCTTTTGTTTAAAGCTATGTTTAAAGTTCATCATTGGATGTGAAACGAAAAGGTTAATTTGCATTTTGCAGAAGGACAGCACATCTGTGGAGAAGACTTTCAAGGTCCAGATGCCAGTATCTTTAAGAAAGCAATTGGTTGATGATTGGGAATATGTTAACCAACAAGATAAGGTGAATCTCTTGATTGTACCTGATGTATTATTTTATTCGAATGATTATGTTGAACTAGATCTTATCTTATATGATGGTTGTGCTTTGACTTGATTCTGACTTTTGACTCTTCTAACTAATTTGACAAACTCAGTACATCAGTGAGTCGCACTGTCTCATTATCACTTGATCGAAGAAAGAACCAGGCATATTTGGACTGAGGTTCAGAATTCATTATAAAAACATATATCTGAAAATAAAGTAAAGGAAAAATAGATTACTAGGAGGCTAGGCTTGATGTCTCTCTGGTAAACTAGAGTTTCTTTGTGCTGCTTGCATTTTTAGGCATTCATTATTGCTGTAAACTATCCATAGTATGAAATTTACAACAACTCTAAGGTCTTGACATGATAGAATTGTATTTCTTAAACACTTCGTTAATGAGTTACACACTTACACCTATGCAGCTTGTCAAACTACCGCGTTCTCCGACTGTGGATGAAATTTTGGCAAAATATCTGGAATTCAGATCCAAGAAGGATGGCATGTAATCCTCCCAACTCTCTTGTTTAAAACTCTTTTGCTCATTGAGTGTGCGACTCATGTGGTTTTAAAAAGATACGTTGTAAATGTAGCAACCACTTTTCTCACTTCTGCATTTTTCTAATCACCAATTCTCACTTTTGCATGTTGCATGTATAAGACCTAGTTACTACCTTTTCTTGGTGTAGGCTGACTGATTCAGTTGCTGAGGTTTTGAATGGATTGCGTAGTTATTTCGACAAAGCATTGCCATTGATGCTTTTGTATAAAAAAGAACGTCAGCAGTATCATGAAGCAGTAAAAGATGATGTATCTCCATCAACAATATATGGCGCTGAACACCTATTACGCCTCTTTGGTATGCTCATCTTCAAGTGCACATCCCTGATTTTCCTTATATATTTGGAACTCATTACATTCTTGTCTTTGAAGTGATTACTCTAAAACAATTGGCTTGTTGATGAATCTCTGCATTTTAACACACTGTGTTACCATTGCAGTGAAGTTGCCAGATCTCTTACCTTATGTGAATATTGAGGAGGAAACTTCAACTACTTTGCAGCAAAAATTACTTGATTTGCTCAAGTATGACTTGTATCTTTAATATCCTTTCTTCAACATATCAATGCATATCCAAGTACTTTTTATTCTATCTATGTATCTTCATGAAATAAATTCTGTTCCTTTGAGATCAAAGTTTGCTCATTTGATCATCTTTTGTGCTGTAGCTCATTTATAGACATCTTGTTGTTTCTTTGAAGGTATATCCAGAGGAATCAAGGCGCCTTCTTTCTCTCGGTTTATAGTAGTAGTTCCAAAGGCGTCGAGGGAACTGGTAAAGGCAAGGCTGGTTGATTCTGGGTCCATCTCCCTAATGAGCTCAAATGCAACATCCATTCATTGATGATGGCCATTTGGCCGAAAACGACGTGTATACTTTTGTAGTCTTAAAAAGAAACCCTTCTGTTGTAACTTTGTCATAGATTCTTGCTCATTTATGTACCTTCTTTTCATGTAGTAGTTGTTTGTTGATAATATTGGCAATGGAGTTCCTAGAACCCTTCCAAAGTTCCAATGGTCATTTATGTTAGATTTTTCTACGTTCTAGCTTCATGATTTGCATTTAGTGTTTGATGGTGGCAAATCATACATATTGGTTGGAACTTGCAGATAAAGCTCATAGGCCTAGACTGAACTAGTTATGGACTTCGTTGATGGGCCGGGCCAATCATATGCTAGGGGGTTAAAATTAGAATCTTAGTTTGGCTAATTGGAATTCAAAAAGAAAGGAAAGGGTAGGGAAATAGAGTAAAGGAAAGGATGTGTATATTAAGAAATGGATGGGAAAATATTTTTTGGGTGTTTGGATGAAATGAAAGGAAAAGTTTTTGGTGTTTGGTAATCAAGTGGGAAAGGGAAGAAGGAGAATATACGAGACAAAATCCATGAACCCTCTGCTCCCTTTTCTCTCCTTCGTGGCCTTTCCCCTCCTACACATCAGTTTCTTTTCTTCTAACCCCAACCCCCCTAATCCATGGCCAACAAAAATCATCTCTGAGATCTCCCCCCGTTATCATCCTCTCCTCCAAATCTATTCCCAAAATCCTTTGCCTGATCTATTTGAACCCAGACAGAGATTGTCAAACCGAAATTTGGGGCTTTTTATCCCTAACCAAAATATCAAACAAAACCCTTGTTTGAGGGGTAATGATTCGAATCAAGGAAGCTATGGAGAAAGAGGAAAGCTAAATTGGAGGAGGAGACCCAAGAATTGCTGTGGTAGGGAGGTTGTTTTGGAATGTCTTGTTTACAACCTAACCCTAGATGGGGAAGAGTCCATAGGGCGACGGAGTACTGAGGGAGAGCGGGTCTTCCGTTTCTTATGCCTCCACGGCTTCTGGTGTAAAACAGAGGTGTGCATCTTCTCGTGGCAGTGGAGTACTGTGTATTCCACAATGGGTATCCAAAACAAAGGTATGAAATCTCTCAAGTATGTTATTTTCTCTGAGAAAAAATCTGTCTTTGAACAAGGAACACCTTTGAACAACACCCCTTCTGAACCCGAGCACACTACGGTCGAGGAGACCCTAAGTAGTGAGGCTAATCTGAACAAATTTGGTGATAGTCATTCAGACATCAACAAGAACAAAAGTAGAGAAAAAATGAAGCCAGACATGAACGCCTTTCTGACTAAACCCTTTAGAGTTAAGGAAAACATCAACTATCTCAAAGAAATCTTCCCTTTTGACTTTGTGATTAGGGACCCCATGGAAAGTGTGAAATTGACGCATAAGTTTAGAAATGATTGGAAAATTGAGTTTTGGCTAAACCAGTCCGGATCTGATGCAAAATCAAAACAGAATGAAAGAAGAATTTCTATACACAAATGGCAGCATACTTGGCTACTTCAGTTACATGTCTATACGGATAATAAAAAAACCAACTCATTTGATGTTCTTGTCTTGTATTGTATGAACCATGTCAGCAATAGTAAAGGGGTGAAATGGCTTTGTGTATATGAGTCTGTGAGCATTATCTTTACATTGAGCCAGTATAGAGGTACTAAGGACCTAGTAAATTGTTGCTCCACTAATCATGTACAAATGTGCTTTGGTTCAATAGGGAAAGCTCAAAATGATCAAAACCTACTCATAACTCCATGGATGGAGATGCCAAGGTTGACACACCCTAAGAGCAGGAAAGCAAAAAGCAAAAGGATAACTGAGCAAGAAGAGGCTTGTAACCACATCCAATTCTTGCAAGAACATCACGAAACCAGGAAAAATCCTACCCCATATTTTCATTCATATGGGAATGGGAGCAGTAGACAAAATTGCTCATGTGAGATATGTTTTGTTTTTCAAGAAATAGATATTCATATGCTCCGTAATTACAAAATACTTGAGGTAAACCATTACACTAAACACCTCAATCATGTGTTTGTCCAGAAGTATGAATCCACATGTGGAAACACTCAGTTCACTAACAGGAATTACCATCTAAAAAGAAACACAAGACAAAGTGAACAATTACAAAGAAAAAAAGATAAAATCCAACCAATTGTTCTAACAAAAGAGAGATCTAGAAACGGATTGTTTTATACAACATCTAGTTATCATGAAGATCAGTATTTGGAATAGTCGGGGAATAGGTCGAAAGTCATTTTGGCCAGAGGTTGACTCCTTTTGCAAACTAGAAAGAATTCAAATAATGGCAATTGTCGAAACAAAAACAGAAAAAGAACCATCCGACCAAGTTTGGAGGCGTTCAGGCTTTGATAACTTTGTATGGTCCCCTGCAGAAGGCAGGGCCGGGGGAATATGTGTGTTATGGAAGGAACACCAACTCATTAATGAAACAATAGAAGTGATGATTCAAAAACCCCGATACATAATTTTAAAATATACGCATTTGTCGACTCGATATGTAATTGCAATTTGTTTAGTCTACGCACCACCAAAAGAGAATGACAAGGACAATTTTTGGGCAACCTTAACTCAAGAGGTACAAAACTTATACATCCCGACAATAGTTATGGGAGATTTAAATGAGATACAAGAACCCAATGATAAAAATGGTGGGGCTTATCCCAACGTCAATAGATTTGAGCGATTAACCAAATTTAAAAATGATTGTCAACTATTGGATATACCCACAACTGGAAATAAATACACTTGGAGGAAAAATAAAACAGAGCTAGATAATACATACGAAAAATTAGATCGAACACTAGTACATGATCAAATAATACAATGGTTCCCAAATATATCAACCAAAAACTATGCGTTCTCTTCGTCTGACCACTGTAAAATAGCTATTGAATTGAATAATGGACAAATCTTTAAAGCCCAACCCTTTAAATTTGAAAAAATGTGGATGCAGAGAAAGGATTTCAAAAACATAGTAAAACAAGCTTGGAGAGTTGAGTATCCAGGGTCCTTTATGTTCCAACTAATTAAAAAAACGCAACTTTTTAAGATTCATGCCAAGCAATGGAATAAACGCACCTTAGGAAATACCTTTGAACAACTACAGAGTTTGGAAGATGAACTATTAAGAATCCAAATACAAATACAAAACTCACCACAACCAGCAATAATCCAAAAACAATTAAGATTGATAAAAAAGAAGGAATGTATATTAAATTATCACAAAACATATTGGAAACAACGAGCAAAAACAAAACATATCAAACTATCTGACACAAATGCAGGGTATTTCCACAAAGTTGCTAGTGGACGCCGAAATAGGAAAATAATAAGAGAAATTAGAACTGATGAGGGTACGCAGATATTTGGAGAAAATAATATTAGAAATGAAGTTAGGAGAGACTTCAAAAAACGCTATTCCAAAGAACAAATCAACAACGAAACCCTAAACGAATATTTACAATTAATATCAAATGAAATATCCCCTATAGAGAACGATGAACTATGTAAAGTAGTTTCTAATGAAGAAATTAAAAATGCTCTAATGCAGATTGGGTCAGACAAATCTCCAGGACCTGATGGTATGTCAGCTGACTTCTACAAAAAATATTGGGATATTGTTGGTCCGTCAGTAATCAAAGCCGTAAAAGGTTTTTTCCATGCAGGGAGAATGTTAAAGCAAGTAAATCACACATTTATATCGCTACAACCAAAACGTGATAACCCAGTCTCCACTAACCATTATAGACCAATTAGTCTGTGTTCAACAGTTTACAAAATAATTGCAAAAATTCTCACAGAAAGACTAAAGGTTGTTATGAACAAGATTATCCACCCCCTCCAAGGGGCATTCGTCGCCAAAAGAACAATACAGGAAAATGTGCTTATAGCCCACGAAATTTTTCACTCATTCAAAGGAAAAAAAGACAAAGATGGATGGATGGCAATAAAACTAGACATGGAAAAAGCCTATGATAGACTTGACTGGGATTTCCTGTTTGCAGTAATGGAAAAGTTTGGTTTTGATGGAAAATTTATTGGATGGATAAAAGAATGTGTCAAGATTGTGTCGTACTCAGTATTAGTGAATAACAGCCCAACTGATCCCTTCGTACCTGAACGTGGATTACGCCAAGGAGATCCCTTATCTCCCTTCTTATTCTTAATTGGGGCAGAAATTCTTGCTAGAAAACTACAACATACCAGTTTAACTACAAACAAAACAATAGGTTTTGCCCTCTCACGAAATGGAACGAGGATCCCATTTCTTTCATTTGCAGATGACATCATAATTTATGCAAAAGCTACCCAAAACGCTTGCTTAACAATCAAGACAATAATTAATGAGTATTGTGAGATATCGGGGCAAAAAGTTAATTACCATAAATCTGCCTTTCACACTTCTAAATTGGTATCAAGTCAACAAAAGCGATCCATTCAGCAAACCCTTAACATCTCAACAATGACCAACTTAGAAAAATACTTAGGTTGTCCCATCATCAACGGAAAAGTCAACAAACAAACCTTTGAAGAAACGATAGGAAAGACGAAAACCCAATTAACCAAATGGAAAGCACACTCCTTATCACAAGAAGGACGAACGGTGCTCATAAGATCAAACCTTGCAGCAAAACCTAGTTACTTAATGCAGAATTTCATGCTCCCGACAACTGTTCATGAAGAGCTAGATCGAATTAATAGATGCTTCTTCTGGAATAAGGACGAACACCACAAACCACTCATAGGATGGGACAGAATTTGCAGACCCAAATCTCAAGGAGGTCTTGATATCCGTAAAGCTGAACATATGAATAAAGCTCTACAGATGAAACTCCTATGGAAAATACTGTTTGAACCAGACAATATTTGGGTACAAATCATAAAAGAAAAATATTTGAAAGGAGATGACTTATTTGAATACAGAACTAAGTCCAACACATCTTGGCAATGGCGTAATTTAATGAAACTACGTACTAAATTTGAAGAAGGTTTAATATGGCAGGTTGGCAATGGTCAGACCATTCGATTTTGGACTGACCGTTGGTTATCGGAGGAACCCCTTGAGAAACATGCCACTGACCCGACAACAATTGATAAAGAATGCAAAGTCCAGGACTTCATATCAAGCAATAAAACATGGAAAACAGATGAACTGAAAATGATCTTACCAACAAATATAGTAGAGAGGATTATACAAACCCCTATCCCAGATAACGAAATTCATGATAGATTATACTGGGCTCCCAGTAGGAATGGATGGTTCTCAACATCTTCTGCAATAGCTCACATAACAAAAACAGACTTGACTCAGAGAAATGATAACCGATGGATATGGAAGCTTGATACTATTCCGAAGGTAAAAAATTTTCTATGGAAAATGATTAGCAATGGACTACCCACTAAAAGTCGACTACGTGATAAGCAAGTCTCAGTCCCTGGAGGATGCCTCTTGTGCACTTGTACATATGAAGACACAAAACACTTATTCATTGACTGCAATCATGTGAAAGATATTACAAGACAGATTAATACAAAAACGATGCAAACACTCCAACAAATAAGCCCAAACTCACAAATCCCAAAAGTATTCATCAATGAACTACGACAAAGAATGACAGTTGAGGAATTTACAGAACTGGCCACCATCTGGTGGGCAGTATGGCATCAAAGAAACAAACTTGTATTTCAACAAGACTCAACTGACATAATTCCAGACTTAACACAATACATAAAAACACAAATCCATAATTGGAAACAAGCAAAGCACTGGAACGAAGAGGAAGAACCCCAAAATAATAACAATAACACACAACCTTATCAACGAAAAAAGAAAAATAAGATCTGGCAAAAACCAGCTAATGGATTCTACAAGATTAATGTGGATGGATCGAGATTTTCAGATGGTACAGCTACATCTGGATCTATAATAAGGGGAACACAAGCAGAGGTTATTGATATAGCAACAGCCAAATATCAAAATGTATCAGCTTTAAAAGTTGAAGCCTTAGCGTTACGAGACGGACTTAGGAGAGCCATGCAACTCAGAATGAAGAAAATTGAAATTGAAGGTGATAACTTAACAGTGATCCAAGCGGTCCAAAATAAAGGACGATGCCCTTGGGAAATAGAAATGTTGATATCAGATATCATGGTCTCTTTGCTAAACTTTGAAACCGTAAAGATTTCTCATGTGGGTAGATGTTGTAATACTGTGGCCGACCTTATTGCAAAAATGGGTCATAGTCTCCCAGACACTACCATCTCAACATTACCAGAACTTCTTGTTCTCATCCGAAAGGATGCTCTAGGGCGCCCCCCGTAAGGGTCGGTACCCTAATTATTACCTTTTCAAAAAAAAAAAAAAAAAAAAAAAAGTGGGAAAGGGAAGAAAAAATGATATATTTTTGGATGTTTAACGTATTGTATTGTCCATGCAATGCTAAGGTTTTATTTTCTCATCAAATCTCACCAATTTGGTGGGATTTATTTTCCTTTCAAATTCTATTCAAATCCCATCAAAATTTCCCATCCTTTCTACTAGAATCTTGCCTAATCCTATCCTTAAAATTAGCTAAACATGAGAAAATGACCCACTCACTTTACTCCTCCCGTTAAAAAAACCCCAACTTCCACCATTCAAACAAACTGTTAGTGTTAAAGTTGTAGTTAAGAAAAGTTTGTCATTTTAGTTAAGAAAAGTTTGTCATTTAACCCCTTAAATCTAATCAGCTAATGATCTTAGAGTTTTAAGTCATGATTTTATTAACAAATCAGGTGGGTGGTAATGATTTGCAAATTTTGAGAGCAAGAAACAAAAACATTTGCAAACTGTTGGAAAAAGTGTGCTTTAGATATTGCATTATGTTATCGCTAATCATGCCAAGGAACACTATCTTTTGTGAGTGAATGCTTTATGGTGTCTGGGCACATGAAGGACTAAAAGCCCATACATTCAAAGTAAATTATTCAATAATGCAAGAAGTCAAGGACAGGTGGAATGTTGGACGCCTCACCTTCGTAATTACATCCAATAATGTTAAATATTTTTTCAAATAGGATAAATAGTGTTGGTACTTGATAACACCACTTCAGGTTGTGGGAATTTTATATGCACATAATTAGAGCCAAGTTTGAGTTTGAGTTTGAATTGGATGTAATTAGTGTTTAACATATCTTAATTATACAATCTAACTAGTGGCTACTAATCTATAAAAGTTTGAAGTCGGTTTAACATGTGCAGCACTTTACTAATTTATACAATTGGGAATTTTTTGGTCTTCATTCATTAAAGATATTTTTGATGGTATTCTACAATTCTCTTCTTGTTTAGGCTCTCTTCAGCTGGACATGTAGCGGGAAGCGGAAGAAGGAAAACGCCGGCGGAATCCAGTCTCCTTGGGGTACAAGAGTGCTATTTTATGGAAGATTCTGCCCCCACTAGCAAAACACGATACCTATTTCGCTAGTGCCGAACAAAGCCTTAATATGTGAAAAGCTTGGCGTTGTTTACTTTATAATCTTGGATCTTAGTTAGGTAACGGTCTTTGTAATATTATTAGTTGATTTGAGTGTGGTTGGAACTTGACTTGACTCACTGAAATGTCAATAAAAAAATTTGAATAATGATATTAGGCAGCAAACGAAAGCTTTAAATAAAGGTCTCGAATTTCAACCAAAAAAAATAAAATAAAGGTCTCGAGTGTCCTAAAGATCCCCAAATATAGAGGATTATTTGTGAATTGAAATTGAGATGGTTTGAGTATGGATTTGGATATTTTAAAAGTAGGAGTCAATTAATTTGAGGATAAGGAACAAAGTATTTACTTTTACATTTTATTAATTGGAAGCAAAGATAGATTCCTAAACGAAAAATAGTTGATCTTAACTTCGAATATCAACAACGTACCAACGTTTTTTCTAATAATGAAATCGGCTTACGTAAATCGACTAAACCTAGAAAAATGAAGAAGTATGAGACTTAAGTTCATCCTAATAAAAGTACGAAGGTAAACATAAAACCCGAAACCTATCATTATTTCGCGACATATCTCTTACTACTAGGCTCTCCTACTATAGTCCATATGAGGACAAGAACTAGGTTTACAATTATGGAATCCGAATATCTTGTAAAGCCAATCGATCTTATGAATTTGATGTGCAACAACAAAGTGCGACTTTAGATTAATCTTCACTAGCATACCTAATAATTTTCACAATAAAAACTTATGCTAATTTTATAATATAAAGTAATGCTCAAGAAATAACACACGAACACCTGTCCTATTTGGTTAGTACAATACGCACTTCCTTAAACATGGAAAATGATGTGAAGGGTAAATTAAAATGGCTCGTCCACTATCACATCTTCAACTACACATATTAATATCAACACAAAGTTTAATCAATTAGTTGGCGCCTCAAAACTGAGTTTGACTCTAATCAAGCCACTAAACCAGTGACACGTAATTAAAATATGGTACATCTCTTTAAAGAGTGTTTTTATAGTGGGATTGGAGTGTGTAGTGAGGTGTCGACCCAAACACTTGGTTACGTAATTATGTTTTACACGGATGTTCTACTTATGTCTTAAATGTAGGGCTGGACATTATGTGTGGGTGACCGCCTCACCCACTTAACCCACGCATTTATATGGGTGAAAATTCATGAAAAGGTGGTTGATGGGTGAGGCGGTTGACGGGTGAAATGGTTGACGGGTCGGATATGGGTTATATTTAGCAACCATTTCACCCGACCCATCACCCGACCTATCACCCATCAACCATTTACCACCCATTTCACCCACCAATTTACCAAGAATATATTCTTATTATTATTGTTTTAAGGAACATGTCAAATTTCTACCTTTTAAATAATTCAATGTATTAATTTTGGTTAACTTATGTTTGGAAACATTTCTTTTATCATTAATACTTTTGAATTTTAAACCTAATTAGCTTTTTTAACTCTCAGATTCAATCGAGTTTTAAATAATTATATTATAAGTAATTTATTTGTGATATATTATAAGTATAGTTCATAGTAATCCGTGGGTGGTGGGTCACCCGCCCCACCCGCGGGTGATGGGTGAGGCGGGTATGGGTACAAGGTTTTGCGGGTGATGGGTGAGGCGGGTGGATCGTATTTATTGGCGGATCGGGTGGTGGAAGAGCTCCACCCACCCTTAAACCGACCCATGACCAGCCCTACTTAAAGGCCTGTTTGGTAGCGCTCTCTAAATCGGATTGAAATTAGGAACTGAAATGCACCATTCTAGAAACATGTTTTTTAGTATGATGTCTGAATGAACCATTCACGATACTTATGATGTAAAATTCTTAAGATTTTTTTAGGGTTTTTAATTATCATTTTAAGAGTTTATAATTTTTAGAAATTATAATTCAAGGATTCGGAGTTTTAAGATTCCTGATGCATAATTAGAATCCTTGTAATAGATGATTTTTATTTGGCATGTGATCTTGACACTTATAATATGTATACACCTATAGTATATTAAATATGAAACTCTAATGTACTCGGTATAAGCCATTAATATATTAGATGCGAACTATATATTATACGGACATATTCATACGGACATTTGATCCTTTCTCTATGTATTTAATATACAAATGCCAAAATAACACCCAAATAAAAACAAATCATTTCTCATATTATAATAATTGGAAGTTTATTATATATATGTGAGCGTATCTTCTTATGGAGCACAAACTAAACTAATAGTGTTGTTACACAAATGAAATGATGGCAACTTCACCAGAGGAAGAACATCCCATTAAAGCCTTTGGATGGGCAGCTAGAGATTCATCTGGTCTTCTCTCTCCATTCTTCTTCTCAAGAAGGCAATTAATCTTCTTCATAACGATGAGTTAATGTTGATTATGCATGTGTTTAACATCTAATATGTGCTTGTTTAATATAGGGCAACGGGAGAGAAAGATGTGAGAATGAAGGTGTTGTATTGTGGGATTTGCCACTCGGATCTTCATGCCATAACAAATGAATGGGGCTGGTCTTTCTATCCTCTTGTTCCCGGGTACTCACAAGTCTAGATGTGTGTTCTATATTCATATTGTTCTTTGCATATGTTCAATGATTACACAAACCACCATGTAAAAAGAGTAGGTAATGAGATCATATGTTTCATTAGCAAATAATTTGGCCTCATCGTGAGCGCAAACTATCATAATATCTCTCGCCTGGTTCAATCAGTCAGGGTTGTTCTACGTCCGAACAAGCTTTTGATAAGAGCTAGCAACCCTCTTAATTAAGTCAGTGTTCTTATGCTCGCTTTCGGGCGATTCGATCTCGATGAAGGTTTGGTTGATGATTTTGGATGGTTTTGTTCATAGTTTTGAATGATGTGTTTTAATGAATTGTAGTTTTAAGGTTAGTGGATTGAGTGTACACAAATCCTAGTTTTGCCTAGGAAATTGTAGGATTTGTTCTATTTCACAAGTCATTTTCAAGTTTCTCTATTCGTTTTTGGTAATGTCATGCACACACATATAGGCATTGCCTTACATGATCGTCATATGTATGTATAAATGGATATTAGACACGAGGTGGTAGGCGTGGTGACAGAGGTGGGCCCGAACGTCACGAATTTCAAGGCGGGCGATCGAGTCGGGGTCGGGTGCATGATCGATTCGTGTCGCGCCTGCGACAACTGCACTCGCCACCTCGAGAACTACTGCCCCGAGCTGGTCCTAACGTATTGCGGGAAGCACAAGCTCGACGGGACCACCACCTATGGCGGCTACTCCGACCACATTGTCGCCGACGAGCGCTATGTAGTCGCAATTCCCGACACCATCCCGCTCGAGGCAGCCGCTCCGTTGCTTTGTGGTGGGATCACCGTCTATAGCCCGCTCCGCCACTTTGGGCTCGACCGACCCGGGCTCCACGTTGGGGTTGTCGGGCTCGGAGGGCTCGGGCACCTCGCCGTGAGGTTCGCCAAGGCGTTTGGGGTGAAAGTGACGGTGGTTAGCACCTCCCCTAGTAAGCGCGTTGAGGCCGTTGAGAAGTTTGGCGCCGACGCTTTTTTGAATAGTAATGATCCGGATGAAATGAAGGTATTGACATGGAATACCTTTTCCTAATGTGTGACATGAGTAAGCATAACTAGTTTTTCATCAAGACATGAACTTTTTGTGTCCTTAAAGCATGTGTATATGTTGAAATGATATAACAACATAATTTAGGGGCTAATTTGATTACAAGATGGATGGAATATAGGGCGCAATGGGAAGAATGGATGGAGTGATAGACACGGTATCGGCATGGCACGCGGTGGAGCCGTTGCTGGGCTTGCTCAAGACCGACGGGAAGCTCATACTCCTCGGCGCGCCCCAAGAGCCTCTTCATCTCCCTGCCTTCCCTTTGATCTGTGGTTAGCTCTCAATCCCTTTGTATCCATTCGTTGATGCACTCGATCAGACGAATGTACGACTAACGATATTTACCAACCGAATTTACGGTTAACCCCCTTATGGTCGGTCATTCGACAACGAAAAAACTATCATCAACTAACCATTTCAGTAGACCTGAGCAAACTCGGACTGACTCAAACCATCTGGCTGCAATTACAGGCAAATGCGCGAACTAAGCCCGGGATAAATGTGTTGTATAGGTCATAGGATAATTAGAAGCAAACTAAACATATGCATGATTGTATGAATGTGTGTTTTTTCGTAGAGTTTAACAAAGTATACTTGTGCAGGAAGGAGGACAATTGTGGGAAGTGGAATAGGAGGAATGAAGGAGATGCAAGATATGATGGATTTTGCAGCGACCCACGACATTCGAGCAGACGTGGAGGTGATCCCTATTGAATATGTCAATACCGCCATGGCTCGTCTTGCAAAGGGCGACGTTCGCTATCGATTTGTCATCGACATTGCCAACACTCTCGCCCAAACTAAGCCTTAAATTGTAGTTGATCACTTGCTACTTAGTAAGGGATATTAAAGTTGATCAATCATGCTCATGAAAAATGAAAATTAATCATATATGCTATCTGTCTGATTTCTAAATTGTTGTTTGAACAAAAATTTCACAAGGAAAAAGGGCTGAACTTGCTGAACAACATGCTATATCATACACTTACAACAAAAATATACATACAACTTCATAAAGCCTAATACTGTGAAAGAGAGTTGAATAAGAAAAATTGTCTACACACCTGAATTGGAGTGTTTTTCAAGCAGAGACAATTGTGACCTCAGGAGAGGATCAATTGTGAACCCATCTAATTTCGCCTCCTTGCATATCTCTTTGCATTTCGCAAGCCGTCCAAACACCAGATATATACAAATCATGTCCCTGTACACATCATACTTCGGAGAAAGACCCGCCTCCTTTAACTTTGCAAAGTATCTCACAGCCCTTGATAGATCATGCAATGCAACAAACACCTTGATCAAAACCCGGTACGCCGGTAAGTCCAAAACACAGTTTGAAGCTTCCATTTCCCACACCAAATCCATTGCTTCTCTCAGTCTCTTCTCAGAATACCGGCTATGAATCAAAGTAGTGTACATAACCACAGACGGTCTGTGCCCTGATTGCTTAAACCAGCTAAAAAGCCCCTCAACGAGCTCAAACTTGCCAAGCCGAGCAGACACTTTCATAAGAGCATTGCAATCCATCATGTTTAAGTCCAAATCGTCTCTTACAGCTAACTCCTCTAATACAGAAACAACAAACTCATGTTTATCGGGATTTTTCGCAAGCTCCAGTATCAGCTTTGCGTATACACCAGAGCCCAGCATCCTTCCATCACTCTTAGCAGTCGATAACAGACTCCAAGCAAGATCCAATCTTTTCCCTTTTATGAATCCTCTTGCAATCGCTTCAAGAACAGGCCGGCTCCCCAAACTCGTGAACTGGACCGGATTAAACGGGGACTTCAAAGAATCCGAGCTAGCCAGAACCTCAACAGTCGATGCAAGGATCCTATCATCCGGGAAAAGATGAGACTGCTTCTGAGCCCAAGTAAAAGTCTGCAAAGCTCGATCAGAAAGACCCATGTGGCCTAACTCCTTAATCGTCAACGACAACGACCCCTTCCTAAGGAACCTACCCCATGTACTCAAAACCGATGAAACGCCTTTCTCCGAAGGCAGCCCTTGGATCTGCCTCGCTAAATACGTCAAAAATTCAGGGTCCTTGTGCAGATCCTTAGGCAACAACGAACCCGAAAAATGCTCTCGGACGGGTCTAACCCGCCTCTTAGTAGTCGGAAGCCCTATCGGTCGGATTTTATGGGGAATTGGAAGAGGAAGGGGCCTTTCCCTAGCCGGCTTTCCGGGCTTCAGAGGTATTCTGCCTTGAAACAACGACGATATCGCCTCGATTTCGTCTTCATCCCAATCAACAAGCTCTTCTTCTTCTTCGTCTTCTCCGGATTCAACCTCAAGCTTATCAGCTCCCTCACTATAAATTGAATCTATTGAGGCATCATCAGCTACATTGTCATCATTCTTGTTCTTTCTGAATGTGAGGGTTTCGGGTTCAGGGGGGAGTTTGGTTCGGCGTGGGTAACGAACGTATTTGGGCTGCTTTTTGGAACGGACTATGAAATTAGATTGAACAGTTAGGGTTTTTGGACTACCAATTACAAGTCTCATACAGAAGACGGCCATGGAAATGACCTAGAACGATCTCATTTGACCAATCTGTGATTAGAAAGCAATTCTGCTGACATTTTCTGCAATAATAGATACAATTCAATACAGTTTGCAACAATTGCAATCTCTAGTGGCACCAATTCAAGGAAAAATTTGGATGTTTCTCAAATTGAGAAATAAGAACAACAAAGTTGACATAATAAAGACATTAGGAACAATATTGAGTTGAGGAGAGTTCGAACCGATCAATTATGGAGACGAATTTGTAGAGACGAGTCGCCGGCGATGAAGGATTTCTTTCTCCCGAGTCCGTCGTTTCGTCGTGAGTGTTTATCAATTGAATTTTTATTTTATTTTATTTTTTCACACAAAAACAAATGAGTTGAATGAATTTGGGCCGGTTAAAAGGATAGGCCCGCTAGACAAATAAAACTCGTTGGGTTAGCCCATTTTGATATTTTTATAAAATATATAAATTTGAATAAAAACAATTGTTTTTAATTTATTTCGAAAAAATAAAAACAATTGTTGATGGTTAAATATTATTTCATTCTAATATTATTTTAATTTTCCTAAATAGAAGAAGATAAGGTAGAGTCGAAACTCTGGTTGGTTTCACCAATAGCGAAAAAGAATGACGAGATTATACGAAAAATATCTGAAAATCGAATCGGATACCTCTATTTAAAAATTGAAGCATATAACTTAGATATGGAAAATACACCAACTTTGCCAATAGTTTTTAAACTTCTACCATATATAGCTTAACAAATCAGAAAATTACAAATTTGCAAAGAGTGAGAGACATGCTTGATCCCCTCCATGATCACGTTTCCATGCAACATGCAAGTGTAACAATAATACACACCCCTCTCATACATTCCTTTCTCTACTAAACCTATCTTTCACACTCTTTCACAACACAAAACCCGGGCCTTCCTAGCTCCATGACCAAATCTCCACCACCACTATCACTACCACCACCGCCCCCTCGGCCACCACCGCCAGCTCAGCGGCAGGGCGTCCGGTGCCCGCGTTGCGACTCGAGCAACACCAAGTTCTGCTACTACAACAACTACAGCCTGACCCAACCGCGCCACTTCTGCAAGACCTGCCGCCGCTACTGGACCCAGGGCGGCTCGCTCCGCAACATCCCCTTGGGCGGCTCCTCCCGGAAAATCAAGAAACCCTCCATAACCACCTCCTCTTTCTCCGCCGGAATCTCGCCCTCGCCGGAGTTCCAGCTGGCCGGGCTCGGGCAGTTCTACCCGCCGAACCTCTCCCCCTTCGGCGACCACCTTAATCTAAACACCACCTTCGCCGTCGGTGGACCTTCCTTGAATGTGCTTGGAGGGGGCCCTTTCTGCTATTGGAAGGAGCTTGGCCATGAGATGAGCTACTATAATGAGGACAACATTTACCAGAAAAATGAGGGAGTGGGGCCCCCTGACGTCATGAGTGACGTCTTCTTTGAGAATTTGGAGGAGGAAGTTGGGGTCACAAACCCACACTTTCACCTTCATCATCATGATCATCATGGGAATGTTGTTGCAGATGGTGGTGGTGGTCATAATGCAGTTGATGGTGACGGCGGCGAGATCAGTACCAAGTGGCTGTTCGGCGGCGGAAGCGGCAGTTGTAGCAATGCCAACAATGATGAGAGTGGTGATCAGAATGGTGATGCAAGGATCTGTAGCAGCTTGACAAGGAGGATGAGTTGGTGATCATATGCATGTTTGTGTGTCCATTTTCGCCTTTCATATATGCATGTAGTATTTGAAGTATTAGCAGATATATACCATGTAATCATCATATACATTGGTGAACCAATATATATTCGTTTTGTTATGGATGTCAATTAGCTAATAAGATCAATCCACTCACACCACTGAGATTCATGGAATTAAGCACCATTAAAGCTAGACACTACTCTTTAATGTTGTAAAAAACTCTACGCAGCTTCTAGACGGAGAGTAAGCAGCCTAAACAGTTGCCTAGGAGGCCTAGATGGACAACTAGGCACCACCTGGGCGGGTTAAAAGGCTACGCGGACGGGGACCGCTTAGCATCTAGACGAGGCCTAGAAGGGAACACTGTTTTTTTAGTACAGTCAAATCCTCCCTAAACAAACAACCAATCAATTAATCCAAATCAGCAAACTAGAAGGCAACATTTAAGAAGTTGGCTTCATGTCTTAACCCCACCCATATATTATCAGACCCACATCCTCTTCTTCAAGTCTCTATCCTTGTTACCTTGAGCCTGATCTCTGGTACTGCGACCATGAATGGAAGAATGCCTTTGAGTGGTAGGACCCGCAACTGGCTTAGTTGTCACCCTCGATGGCCTCAAAAACGGCTTTGGAGGGTCGGATTTTCTGATCCTTGACGTGGGCATGTTGTTCTCTGTGTCGCCGCCTCTGAACTCCTTGGAGCCTCTCTTCCTTCTGACGATCTCGTTTGAAGCCTCTTTTCCCTTTCCCAAATTTGAGACATTGCTCATTCGGTTTGACGAGGTTGAGCTCTTTAGAATAAGAGGATCCACTTCACACAAGATCCCATTATTCCGCGTGAGATGAGCTCCAACGGCAACAGGAGTGGCTTCTGGGTGTTGGACATGTAAGGGCTGAGCTTGTTCTTGTTCTCTCAACTTCACCTCAAGCTCATTTATCTGTCCATGGTGTTTAAATCATGATAAGTGCATATTGCAGTCAATTTGGAAGGCCAAAAACTACTTGAGTTTTCTATCAATTTAATTATCTGAATATAACTTATATGGATGGATACCTTCTGATGAAGCCTGAAGGACTCTTCTTCAATCTGTTCCTGCTGCTTTAACTTGGCCTCCTCAAGCGCATTAATCTATTAAGATTTACAAAAAAAGTTTTAGCACTTGGAGTTGATTCGCCACATTTATTTTGAAAAGCTGATGAATATAATTGGGTTTAACCTTATTTTGTAGCACTAGTGAATGTGATTGCGATTCTTGAATCTGCTCTTTAAGCTGCTTCTCGAGGGCCTTGATCTGGTTAAGTAGCAAGTACACACAAAAAGCATGATCATCAAGCTTAATAAGTACATTTCTCATTTCTTAATTTTCTTAGGCCTCCAGCAAAAATACTTCAAATTTGCAACAACAGAAAAGAATACTTCGAACTCTTAATATGCTCAAACTTAATGATGTTACCTGTTCAATTGTAGCAGAATCGGAAAGTTCATTGTCCCTAAGGTTGTTCTCTAGCTCTTTAACCTTCATTGAATACCAAAGTAAAAAAAAATTAACATCTCAGTTTAGTATGCAGAATAAAATGAAACTGGTAAAAAAGAAGGACAAAAATATACCTTGCGTTGCAGGCTATTGCAAGCTTCTTCCTTTCCCCTCAATCTCTCCTGAAGATGCGAAATTTGCTTCTCCGTTTGGCTATGTACAGCTGATTTTGCTCCAAGCTCATCCTCAAGTTCTCTAATTTTTTCCTGCTGCGTTTTGTATGTATTGTCCCTTCCTTTAGCCTTGTTTTCCAAGTTATGTAAACTCTCTTCCAGCTTTCTTATGGATTCATCCTTGGCTCTAGCTTCCATCCTTGCTTTGTCGAGCTTCAAAATTAGAAGAGTACATTAGATGGCCAGCCATCTAAGTTTACTAAACTTTAACTAGAAGGGGAAATTTAGACAAAGATTAGAAAGCTTCATTTACCAGCATCTTAGTCTTCTGAAGTTCGCCCGTATCAACTTGCCTTTTAGCTGGTCCCAAGTCAACTCCACGCACACGACTCGCAAAGTTTAGTGAACTTGTGGTCTCATTTAAATCCTTGTCAGCAGGACTAATTTGAACAAACATCAAAGCTTTGGAGTCACCACCTGCAGAAATTTAAAATGCCGATAAATATATAATTTCAAAGATTCTGTCCATAGACGAATTGTAGGAAAACACTCACAAACAAAGTTAAGAGAGCAAGTCTAGTATAAAAGTTTACCCAATGAATCTTGTAAAAGATGAGTTAGCTTGGAATTCCTGAAGTAAGAAGACCAAAAAAAATAAAAACATAAGAGCAAAGTCTTGTGCATTGTACTGGTGGCAGAAGTTGATAGAAAGTTTTGTCACCTGTAGGGGATATGATTGCTCTTATTTGCTAAAGCTGAGATGACATCTCCTAAAGCTGAAAGCGATTTATTGATATTCTGAGCTTCCTTTAGTCTTTCTCCCTGCACATCAGTCTTTGCAAGTCTCTCACTTCCTGCCAAGTCCACAAGCCAGAGCTTGCTCTTGGTGGAATCACCATTAATTAAGCTCTTAGCTCTTACTGACACACAGAGCATGCTGAAAACAACATTTAAAATATTTAAGCAGAGTTTTAATATCCTTTCAACTTATTTACATCCAAATTATGAGTACTTACCAGTGAGATCGGCTGCTGTGTTCATTCACATTGTTAGACCCAACTGCTCTAGCATTACTTCCTATCCGCAATATCTCCCAGGCTTGATTTATGTTTTCCACTTTTGCTTCAACAATCCCTGGAACATGGTGAGACCCTTCTGCTGCTTGTTTTATTTCCAACCTAACAATAAATAGAGAGAGAATTTTAATATGAGATGCTAACTTAGAACACACAGCTTACTGTATAGGCACTTCACCTTTTTGTAGGAGGAGAATTAGACAGAAGGTCCCGAATCTGCTCGTTGTAGATTTCTAGTACACTAACATAGATTTCATAAGTGGAGGTGTCACTTCTTTCGTGAACAACTTTAAACAACTGGTCAAGAGTCCTGTAATTGACTCCTCTATTCTGCTCCGTACCCTCCATTGTGAAAGTCTTCCCTGTCCCTGTCTGTCCATATGCAAAAATACATACGTTGTAACCATCCATGACAGATGTTACCATTGGAGAAGCATCTGCAAACACATCAACTGTACAAGAAAGAGAAAAATCCTCAATCCTCAATCCTCAAAAATTTAACACGCAACTAGCATATGTTATAAACAGGAAACATCAAACACTTTTACTAAAGATATTTATACCTTGGTCATCTTTTGGTGTATAAACTCTATCAAACTTGAATGTCTTTTTGCTTGAACCAGTCCCTAAAGTTGCAATATCCCCTTCTTTGGCTCCTTCAAAATCCACAGCTGTTGTGCACCCTGTTGCCTGCTCTTGCTTAGACAATGGTCTGCACCGGCAAAAGACTCTAATATTTCCTGAGTTTAATTGCCACGGTCAGGATCTACTGTCATGGTTCTCACAAATACAGTTAAGAAAGGGAAGCAGTATGCTGGATAACATACCTTTCATCTCTTGTATTTGATTGAAGTACATCTTTCTCATCCTTTGCTCTTCAAGATACTTCATTTTGAGATCCTTGCACTCAGAAACTAGAATTGTAATCATTTAGAATCTATTACCAAATTTCCATATGTTAAGTGAACTTAGTGAAGTGGATAGGGATACTCAAACTTACCAAGAGCCTGAACTGCAAATATCATTTGGTTTAACTCCGGGATTGAATCAGCACATTCATGTGCATCATGAGAGAGCTGGATATGCTCTTGTTTCATTGTCTGCAAAAGTTTTTAGAAGTTAGACTTTGGTCGTATTTTCAACATAATTTCAAATACCACTAGCTATAGTATTCATTGAACTGATTAGCAGCGTGTAAAACAAAAAAATGAGGATTACAACCTTTATTTTCTTTTCCAGATCGGCAATTGCTGTGATCCAAAATCTCTTGTCTTTCTCATATTTGGTAGATATTGCCATCAATTCATCAGCTTGCTTCACCAATTTTTGGTCTGTAAAGGTGATTGGGGTTAGAAATCTTTTTCTGTAATGGCAACATGGCATAGAACGCTAAAATTTAACCAGGCATCCCATTGGTGGTTTAGCTTATCAAAACAGAAAAGTTCTTGACTATAAGCTACTTAATCCTCTTGTTTGCCCACATATGTTGCTGACTAACTGCTCATTTGCTTCATCATGACAGGTTGAAAAGCAGTTTCTTTATGCATTCAAGAAGTACTCAAGACTGCTGACCAATATAGTTCATAGCTGGACCAACACTAAGCATTTACCTTGAGAGAAAGTGTCAATGAGTTTCGTGTCAAGTTCTGATTTAATCTTCTCCAGCTGCTGGTTAGCTGCAGCTAATGACATCCAAGCTTCTGAACATTCCTCTTTCTTACGCTGGACCTGAATGGTGAGATCTTCTATTTTCTTTTCATAATTTGCTTTGGTTTTTTGCCGCATCTCTTTTGCCTAATGTAAAAAAAAATCATAAAAAGAACAACATATGAGCAGTTCATTCTTTGCCTTATAAATGAAATATCCTCCATCATTGACTTACCAAAGCTAATGGAACTTCAATCTGAGCAGTACAGCTATGGCATCTAAGCAACTCATTTGTGGGCTGAGATTCTGTTATAAAGTATAAGTTGTGAGAAAACAGCATTACATAACCACAAACAACTCTGGAAAAACTCAAATCAGCATTATACCAAATAACTCTGGTGCTCTTCTGATGCAAATCCCACTGACCATCGGGCTGCCAAGAACCGCTTCAAATCGTATCACCATCATGCCATCCTCTTTAACTGAGACCCTAGAATCAACTAACTGCACCGGCTTATTAGCTCCAACAAGGGCAAATATATCGAACTCAGATAGCACCTGCCAATTTTCAGGATAATGTTAGTATGTCAACTAACTTCAATACAAGCAATGAATCTTTAACTTAGTGCCCTTGCCTTCTCTCCCTGGACGAACACATTGAACAACCTCATCCCTTTCGGTCCATTCGTGTTTATAATCTCCGCAAAATGAAGGTCCACAAAGTAGCTTCCCGGAGGAAGGTTGTTGAACTGGTAGCTGAAACTCCCAAACCTCGCAGTTTGATACAGACACGGGTAGTCACCAGCATCATCTATGCTCTCATTAGTCCGCAAAACGTTTCCGCCATTGTAATAAGCATCGCCAACTAGCTTTATCCGAGAATCGACTCTCGGCACCGCCTCATCTCCGGCATTTATGAACATGATTACATCCTCTGGTTCAAGACACTTCACAAGTTAATCACAAGAACTTGCAAAACCCTAATCTCTCTACACAACATGTGAACTTGCAAAACCCTAACTCTCTAAAATTTGAACAGAAATCTAGAGCTTCTCATAAACTGTCATCTATGGAATCAAACAAACATTACGAAGAGATAACATCAAGATACATCTTCTTTCCATCTAGGTTACAGTCTCCATCTTGTTTTTCCTCTTTTTTCATCACTAAACTCGACAATTCGAAAACAATTCAAAACCAGAATGCGATCGAAACTTTTCTATTGAGCAGAAGTGACTAAAAAACGAAGAACGAGATCGAAATCGAACCTGAACAGGTCCGTTCCGAGATCCCACCACGAACAAGCTTTGAGCCGGAATCGCAAACCATGGAATCGTCTTGATTTTCTTCACTTTCTTCCTCCATTGGGAAATCTTGAACGAAGGTTTTATTCTCTTCTGCCATAAACGGTTGATTATTGCCAACGGAAGCCATTTCCAGATCCGAAACCCTAGATTCGGCCAAGAGTGAAAGGCCTGAAATTGGGGGTTCTGGGGCTACGAACTCAAGATCTTCCATGAGTATTGCCTGAAAGATTGGAAGCTAACGAAGTTTACTAGAGAGAGAGTGAAGGATGGAGCTCGATTTTGTGATGAAATTGGTTTGGGAATGGAAGACGAGTGTGTATATGAGGTCTGGTTCTTCGCTTACTTTGGTTTCTTTCCTTTTTTGAGATGAGAATTCAAATTTTCAATTTCGAGTTTTCGACCGTTTGAGAGAACGCTGTTTATTAGGCGTTAGACGTTACTATGGTATTATGCAATATTGAGTTACTATAAAGTCAATTGTCATTGGGCTTTGTAGTTGGGCCCATGATTCTTCGGCCCATTTCAAAAGGTGTTGTAACTTCAAAAGTGAGTTGTTTCGGGTGCACACTTCATTTTCTCTAAAAAGTAAAATCAAAGTGGTTTTTGGTTATCTCTCAAACTCCATGGTTTAATTTGTGATTTCATGTATTTGTTGTGTGGATAATCGAACGTTGTCCACGAACTCGGCCTTAGCAGAACGGGTAGTGTGTTCCGCTAACGAGGGCAGACTCGTCCGAAAAATTAGCATCTTTATAAGTGGGTTCAGCTAACGTTTTCCTTTCCCGGCTACCTGCACAGTAGAATGGAGTCTAAAAGAATAGGTTGTGAGCTGATCTCGGTAAGTCGGTGAACCTTTAGATGAACCAAGCTCAAACTATACCTCTATTTATTTATAAAGAAAGGAATTAGGGTTGGCACAAGGATTACTTGAACTCGGTTATTAACCAGCTCTAAAGAGAATAGAACAAACTGCCTCCTATACTCTCGAATCCAAGACCTCATTGTACACTCATGAGTGCCCAATCAGTGAGCTGATACGTCAAGCGCTAAACTATACCTCTAATGATTTTGATTCATACTAGTCTCATGTTAGCTCGACTACAACCCTAATTATAGCTAATGGACCTAAATCATACGTACGTATCAATTATCTCGAGTAATTGTAAGCTAAGAACAAAAGTGAAACGTACACAATTGAAGCACAATTACAAGCTAGATTACACATTGTTCACTTCATTTATTATTGGTCAACTCAACCATATCCATCTCTAGCAAGAACTCTATATAAGAAAACCATAAAACAAAAAACATTCCAACATCAAATTAAGCACATCAAACTCAATTGTAAACCAACTTCAAAGAATGAGTCATCATGGAAGTAAACTCATCCAAATCAACCAACCCATCTCCATCCTTATCAACTCCTCTAACCATCCTCCTACAAGCCTCCACTCCACACCCTTCAAACCCACCGATCCTCCTCAACACCTCCGCCACCTCCTCCGCGCTAATCCGCCCGTCTCCATCGAGATCGAAAACCCGAAACGCCCCTCGTATATCGGCCATTCGTATCCCGCCACCGTCGGAGTTCACTCCCAAGAACTCCTCAAAGTCGATGAACCCGTCTCGGTCTCTATCGGCCGCCTCGAACATACGCCTCACCGTCGCCTCGTCGAGGTGGCGGGGCCACCCCGTGGCCCGGAGGACTGCCTTGTACTCGGCTAGCGAGATGTGCCCGTCTTTGTTCGCGTCGTATTTGTCGAATACTCGACGCATTTCTTGCGCGTTCGGGTGGAACCGGCGCGACGAGTTGGTGTAGTGGTTGAAGGAGTTGGTGGAGGTGGTGGCGGCGACGGAGAGGAGAGTTCTTGTTGGTTGTGGTGGTGGTGTTGGTGGTTGTTGTGGTGTTTTGGGCTTGTATGAGTGTTTTCTTGAGAACATTTTGTGGTAACTTAGGAAGCTTAAAGCACGCATCTTTTTTGTTTTCTTTGGTTTGTCTTTGTTTGATTTTGGGACGTTTTTGCGTGCCCTACTAATATATATAGGTGTAGGAGCCAACCATATATATTCGATCGGACCAAGAATATTGGCCAAATGAATTTATATGTTAGTGTAATCTATGATGCAACTAGTGTATATTATTGTACCATCTCATCTCAACTTTGATTAAAATAGTGGTGGCACACTATTCTCATTTGGTGGGCACATAGTATCTCATGCAAACATAACCATTTTCTTTGATTAAAGGGCGTTTTTTTCTTTTAGTAGAAACCCTCTATACAATTTGGTTCAAAGGTCTGTAAATTTTTTTTTCCCATAAGATAAAGTTCAGGTTGAAAAGGGTTAGTTCTTATATATACCAACTTAGGACATACGTACATAAGAATAATGAATTCTTGACATGGCCTAATTGGTTCCAAATTTAGGAAATGATTAAGGACTGTGCTTAAACATTTCACTTATGATGGACAAGGTTGATTACTATAGTAAAACTATCCTCATCAATATCTATTTTAGATTTGGTATAGATTCTCTCACTGGCTGAGCTATTAAACATTTTACATATTTGTTAGTATTTTTGGTGTGAATAATATTTAATTATTTTTTTGAATTTTAAGGTAAAAAAATTATAATTTTTATTAAAAAAAAAAGTAATTCTTATGTGAATGTGTAGCAAGACTTTTTCCGAATATAGTTTGATCTTATGCCACATCTAAATTAGAAAGTTTGGCAGAGAGCAATAAGTTTGCATAAATAATAACACTGACTAACAATTGCTAAACATCCTACTATATCTTTAAAGCAGAACCCATTCAAGTCCTCTCCTTCTGCCACGTGTCCCTTAATTTACTTTTTTTTTTCAGCAAAAAAAATTCAGCCCACTTCTCAATTTTTCAGCAAAAAAAAAAACTTCCACAATCACTCTCCCTTTAACTTCCATACACCACTTCTTTTTTAACTTCCACATTCACTATCCCTTTAACTTCCACACACCACTTCTTTTTTAACTTCTCTCACACACCACTTCTTTTTTAACCTCTCTTTATTCATTTTTTAGCCCTTCTCTTTTGCTCTTAACTTTTGAAAACTATCACTTCTTTTTTAACTTCTCTTTAATTCATTTTTTAGCCATTCTCTTTTGTTCTTAACTTTTGAAAACTATCACGCTCAGATTTTAGATGGTTTAATTTTCTCAACTTTTGGTAACTACCATTCAGTCTCATCCCGTACTAAGCACGGGAGTAATGTAGGCTAGTTCTTTATGAATACAAAGTCATTATATATCGAAATCTAAGTTCTTAATATTTGTCCTAATTCGGTCAAAATCTAAGGACATAGGTTAGAAAAAACGTTTTATCAACAAAGTCTTTACCTCCTCGTACCGCTCCACGGAGAAAAGTGTTTACCTTAAAATGGGTCAAAGTTTAACAAAGATACTTCCACCGTCCCATTAAGTTTGTCCGTCTTTTAAGATCAAAAAAAAAAAGTTTGTCCGTCTTTCTACTTCGAGTGTCCCTAAAAGTTTGTCCACTTCTCAAATCTTTCCATTTTTATCTATATATTTACACACTTTTACCCTTACTCAATCTCATATATTACCTCTATTACCCAATTTTCTATCAACTTTAATACTTTTTCCTATAAAATTATAAAATTACTCTCACCCAACCTTATATATTACCCCCAATTATCCACCTTTCACATCAACTTTATCACTTTTTAATTTTTTAACCCCATAAAATTATAACTTTTCAACTTTTTATTAATTTTTATTTCAACTATACTTTGCGGACAAACCTAATGAGATGGAGGGAGTATATGGTATGAACTTTGAGGTACTTGTGAATGATGGTGTCATTGAATGTAGTGTCTCATAAAACTATAAAATACAAATTACTTTTGTATAAAATAAAATAAAAAGGCATACACATCAGAAGTATGACCTAGAAGGCTCGTTACTTTTTAATAGTTAGGATTATGAATAACGCTAGTAAGATGATTCTTATTGATAGGTATACATATGACATGGGAAGAAATGGGAAGAAAGGTGTGTGGAGGAGATATAAAGTTAGGGTTTTTTTGAGGTTGCTTTGGTATGTAGATAAGGATTCGTTTGACATGATAACCATAATAGCTAGGAAATTTCCTCTGCCTTTTCATTTGTGGTATTGGGCATCTGTTTTGATGCATCGTACATGTGTGACTATTACATGTTTTGAGAATCCAATAACTTTGTGACTATATAGTTTAAGATAGCTTAGTAAGGGTATGGCTTTGGGGCTAAATAGGAACCAATATCAATATTAAAGGGTACTACAAGAAAAGAGACAATGGCCGTTCTTCGTCGTTTAAAGTCAATGGTGGCAAGACAAATTTCGATACCGAGAAGATAGGTAGATCGGGAACGTGTCAGTACAGGCCCGATAAGGTAGATAGATCGGTAACGTATCGGTACGGGCGCACATGCACGTGTGTATGAGGCTAACATATATGCCTATGAGGTTTCGTACTAAAATCAATTGACAATAAGATGAGTAACTCATGTACTTATATGGTAGATATAGCTTATATTCTTATTTCACATGTGGGATAGTTCTATTCTCAACAAACTCCAACATCACACTGTTTAGTGTCGGAAGAAAACTAAGCAAGAGCAATGAAGATCTGCATTGAGAATGGAAATGGGAAAACGAGAGATCGATAGTCAAGGCGAGAAAAGAGAAAAGAATCCGAAGAAAGAGTTGGCTTATCCAAATTATATGTCCAATTGTTAATGCTCTAAGAAATTGTATAAAAACACATATTTTCATTATGTGTTTTTTAGTTTTCACATGGAAACGTAACTCACATGCCTAAAACGAGCTGTAAAATTCATAAGGTACAAACACAATTTGCGTTTGTTCTATGGAATTTTACAAGTTTGTGCCACTAGCTAAAAGTAAAGTTGTGTCTCTTTTCTAACAAATGGAGAAGAATTAAGATTCCAAACATTATTCTCTTATAAAGATAGCAAACAAGTTGTAAAGCTTTGATCTATGGGTGTTGGTACAATGGTACATAGTTTCGATCAAAAACAACTACACCGAAAAAATTGAAACCGAAACTGTTGATATAAGACCATCTCACATCGGAAAATCGAAAAGAATTGCCTAGTGTATACATCTTCGGTTTATTTCTCCTATTGTCAATTGACTTTAAAATATGAAATTCATACTAGTCATATGTATAAGAATGATCTCCCACTCCGATATTGGCGAGGTAATATCGGTCCATTGGATTTCGACATAAACCACAAAAAAAAATTGCACATAATGCTATTCGATCTCCTAATAACGTGGGCCTTCAGACTTTGACATATTCAAGTTGGCCCAAGCACAAAATAACCTCCAAGTGTCAGCCCATTAACTTGCAACCCACAGTTCACTAATGACTGTCTTTTCAAGCTTCTAAATCTTGTTTATAATCAGTACTTAAGCATGTTTTGGTCATAGTCAAAGTACAGCTAAATGTACCACGTGTCACCATCCCAAACCGGCATCTCAATCATTTGTAGTGTGTGACTTCTTTCTATTCTTAAAATCCTTTTGGCATTTACTATCCAAGATGTGACTTAAAAAAAGTAATTAAGAAATATTAAGTGAGATTGAGCCATGTGATTTCCGAGTGGCCGGTTTAGGATGCACTTTAAATTTAACCAAAAACTTTTAGTTATATCAAATGTTTTATTTTATTGCAAACGTAGTAGGATGGCATTTTTCTTGAATTCCTCTTACCCAAAAATTTAGTTGAAAAATCTTGTAAACCAACTTATGAGATCCATAGCACGTGCGGGCACGATTCATCCCTAACTATACATTAAACTGTCCTTTTAAGAAAATGGAGTATAATGTAAGAAAATGGAGGTTCGTTGATTTACAATTGAAAAAATGATTCAAAATAATCCCAAGTATCAACTTTCAACCAAAAATAATTCCAAGTTTGAAAATCATTACCAACAATCCGAACTATCACAATATTAACCAAAAATGATTTGGATTTATTTTTCGACAAGTTTTTCGATGGAATCGATGATATGACGATCAAAAATATTTCAACCAAGAGTAAAATATTTAGTTGTTATGCCAGATTTTTTATCACCACAATATCAATTCCAACGGAAAACTTGTCGGAAAATCATTCCAAACCGTTTTCGGTTAATATTGTGATAGTTCAGATCTTTGGTGATGATTTTCAAACTTGGGATTATTTTTGGTTGAAAGTTGATACTTGAGATTATTTTGAGTTATTTTTCCTTTACAATTTACATCTTTAGTTTTTCTACCAAAAATATTTACTCTTATTTACACATCAAGCTCGTTTTTCTACCACTACTTTCCTCTTATTTACACATCAAGCTCGTTTTCCCGTCAAAACATTAAATTTAGTCCCAGTCCCGAGTCAAAGCGTTGGTCAAATCCCCGGCCATTATGCAACGCCAGCTCATCTCCCCGTGTTAACTGGGCCAATAAGATGCCAGCTAAGCTCATTTATATCCATTTAATGCCTTTTTTTTTAATTTATCTTTTTGTTTGGTGCTTATTTCGAAAACATACTGTATAATCTAAATTAAAAATATATTCGACCGAAAAAAAAAATAAAAAAAAATTATTCCAATGTAAAAGTCACGGCAATTGCTTCCACAGCCAGTAAAGGATGGAGCTGGGTTTTGTGTATCCATATGACAAATAGAGAATTGGATAAGCTTCTAATTTCAAGTATTACTATTATTTTATTTTTGAAAATACTACTGTAGTATTTTATTCACATTGAATTGCACATTATTTTGTTTTAATTAGGAGTATACATATAACCGTTAGAGGTTGACTAAATCAACCAATGAGATCATATTTATTATTACTAGTTGATTAATCACACCTGATATGGGATAAGAGTAGACCGATAATATTTTTTGACGTATAATTTAATTGATAAAATAGTACATAATAATATTTTATATACGAAACCATGAAAATAATTTTTTTAATCCAAAATCGCACTTGATTTTAATAATAAGTTTAAAATTACATAATTAAAAGTAACAAAGTTTTATTCAATAGATAAGATTAGGCTAAATAGCCTAAATACAAATCAATTAGATATTATATATAATAATATTATTTCAAATAGATATGACTATATGAGTCATTAGTGTTATTACTTTAATATTTTTTCATTTTATTGATGGAGTTAATATAAAATAAAGATCATATATATTATTTTGATATGAATGTATCTATATAGATAAGATAAAGATGCTTATCTTTAAACAAAAGATCGGAAGGATATTATTTTGATATGAACATATACTTAGAATAAAATATACTTATATTTATATATTATAAAATATTTAAGAATAATTCATTATCAAATACAAGGCGTTTAACTTAAATTGGAGCAGGAACTAATTTGAGAGTTAGAAAATGGACAGCCTTAACATACCGTATAAATAGATATGTGTGTCAATTAATTATGGGTAAAATAGGATGGGAATTTAATTTTTTTGTTTTTTTTTTGTCATGGTTTTATTTTTTTGTTTATAAGGGGGGAAATGATCGAAGAGAAATTAATGTGGTATGGTGTAGTTGAGAAAGAGATAGTAGTATGTTGTTGCATGGAATTAAAATCTGAGCCGTACATTAATGTAGATATGCTGGCGCCAACGGCTTTCACACGCCTTCCCTATCATTTCAAACTCAATTTGATTGATATGAAATGTTGAGCAAAACTTTGACCACCTTATGAAAAAGTTTTTGGATTTTATTCTTACTAGCTTAACCTGTCGTGTCAGGCACGACTATTTCACTTAAAAATATTAAAATAGGATTATCTATTATAATTAAATATTTATATGGAAAATGTTATATAAGTTTTATTATATGAACATGTTTTTTATCTTTTAAAAAGAGTGATATTGTTTTTGAAGTTCATATAATCAAATATATATATATATAAGACATAAATTTTTCACTCATTTATATATTTTTATTAAACCTGATTATAATAAATTAACTTGATATTTTACATACAGTTTTTCTCATATATTAATAACAACTATAATAAATGTAAATATAATTAAAAAATTCATTAATTGATAAATCTATAAAGTTTATATAAATTTAATAGAAAATGTCGGAAACCACAAATTTACTTGTATTAAAGAAATAACAACAAACAACAACATTTACCCAGTGTATCCTGCAAAAATGCAGGATCTGGGGGGTCAGGATGGGGGTATTTCAGACCTGTATTTAAGAATTAATAATTGAAAAAAGCTTTTTCTTATAAGTAGATAAGAAGAAATTCAACAGGAAAACCCTATATAATGCAAATAATAAAAATTAGTTTTTTATATATGAGGTAGGGCCGTAAGGTCAAAATTAATGTGGTGGTTCAAAACGACCACTTGTATGTTTGTATTAGAGTACATTTATTGGTTGATCGACCAATTCAAATTCATCATCAAATAAAAAAATAGTTTCCTTTCCTTCCATATGGAATTGAAATAATTTTTTTTATCATCTTAATGTTTTTATTTACCACTTTATTGTCATGTGTCAATTGGTGGTAGAAAGACCAAAACAAATTTTGGACATAGATATGACCGGCCATCACCCAACCTAACAACTTTTTTCACTTTTATTATTACATAAATAAAAGCTATTTTTATCAAATATGCAGTGGATAAGTTTATTATATAGCCAAACCTGTCGTGCCATGCACGACTATTTCACTTTAAAGTATTAAAATAAAATTATTTATTTACTTGGAAAAATATTATATAAGTTTTATTATATAAACATGTTCTTACCTTTTAAAAAGAGTGATATTGTTTTATTACGACAGGTTTATTTTAAAAACTCTTTTTCACTTTTATTATTACATATTATTTGATGATATAATATGCGTAGATATTGCAAATGTTTTATCCTCATAAATTATTTGATGTGGATAAGATTTATGGCCAGTTAGGCAAGGTTAATTAAAAATGTATATATGATTTGCAAAGTGTAGATAAGAAAACGTGATATGATAACGTGATATGATTTAATGGTAGTTAATTATTGTTTTATCCTCAAATAATTGTTTAATAGGTGGCCACAAAGATATGATTTATGGTAGTTAATTAAAAGATTTTTAAAATGATTTTGGTTAAATATGTGGTGGGGCCAGAATCAACGTGGTGGCTCGAAAACGGTCGGCTTTTATAATATACTAGTAGATGACCCGTACCTTGTACGGGGGTGTTATTTATTTATTAATTGTTTTGTATATAAATTTACCGTAACAATTACAGATATTATGATATGCATACTTTTTTAAAATGATATTTATCTTCTAGATTATAAAATGATATAATTCTTGCATTTCATCAAATATTTATATTAAAATACATTTATTTACATATTAACTTTTTATACATACATAACATAAATTTAAATAATCGAGGAAGAAAGTCTTGAGATAAGATACATTATCACATTTTATTAAAAGTTTATAAAAATCGTTTGACATTTAAATTAAATTGCTTAAACTAACCTGTACAACAAAATGAATAATTTTAAATAAAAACTCGGATTAATATAGTACTGCATTAAAGATATATAAAATACTTAATATATTTAATATGATAAAATACAAAACCAAATTATCTTATATATATATATATATATTATTACGTTGTGAAAAAATAAAAAAATATGAAATATATAAATATCTAATAAAAATGAAGAAGCATGATCTTAGGTAAGAAAACTTGCTTTCTATTTAGATTGTAATCAATATGTAATATTAGAGATATATTTATGGTAAATATGACATCTAATCTTTTTATTGAGATTTTAATATGATATGATAATAAAAAAACATATTTAGTATATTGTTTGAAAATAATGAATATTTGGCTTAAATATAGTGGTAGACTATGTTACCATTAATGATTTTTAAAAAATATCATATTTAAATTATGAATAATAGTTATAATTAAATTTGATATTAACTAAATGGGTAAAATATTAAGATTATTATTTCTATATTATGACTAAATAACAATGTTTTAAAAAAAACTTATGATAGATGTATGTATTAACTAAATGGTCTAATGATAAATTTGGAGTTTATATATTTGGATAGAATTATTAATTAAACAACTCAAATTATAATATAAAAATAATATCTTAATTAAGTATGTATAAGATTATGATAAAATTAAAATTTAATAAGATAACTTTTCTAAAACTGGGGGTGATGTGGCGCAATATGGTGAGAGAATTTATTTATTTCTTTATTATAACAATAAGCATGAATTTATTTATTAAAACCCCAAAAAATAAGCATGAATTTATTTATAAAAATGCTCTTAATTTATTTATTAAATGGTTTTTTTAATTAAGTAGAATTTGTTTTTATTTATTTACGCATGAATTTTATTTCCCTATAAAAAAAGAGAATGAAATCAATTGATTAGCAAAAATACGTAAAAATAATACAAATATGTAATTGATTGTGTAGAAATTCTAACCTATGCATCTATAAAAATTAGCTCTTTCGACGATATTTCACTATTAGTATTAACAACGTTCTACATCTCAAAAGATGATCAAAAATTGTATATTTTTTGTTCCTTTGATTAGTAAGCACATCAAAAGAGTGAATCTCCATAGTAGCATACAACAACAACAACAACAACAACAACAATAAGATTTAGAATATAAACAAAACTAAATCATATATAAATCATGATGAAAAAAAATACCTTTGATTGGCAAAGTTATGTAAAAAAATTGGGAACTAATGGTATAGAGAAACGAAAATTTATTGTAGAAGAATGAGTGAATGAGAGGTGTATTTATAGGAAAGAAGTTCTAGATGGCCGGGTAAGGATTAGGATAATATTTAATACAAATATAATTAAGATATATCTTAGTTAAAAGATAAAATTTTCATGCTAATTGTATATTAAGATAAGATATATACCTTTGATTTTCCATGTACTTACATTAAAATATATACCTTATGTTATCCATGTACGTACATTAAGATTCTAATAGAATTTTTATCCAATGATATCCAAGGAATACTAAGACGCAAGTCACCCCGTACATAAGCAAAAATAACAAAATTTAATTTTTTTTCAATTTAATAGATAACAAAAGATAAAATTTTCAAGTTGAGAGTAGAAAGATAAATTTGCCAATTTAATGGATGACAAAAGATTATTTTTTGGAAAAGATAAAAATTGTACATGTTAATTGTAAATTTCCCAATTTAATAGATGACAAAAGAATTTAAATAAAATATATTATTTTAATAAGAGGGGTGATGTGGCACAATATGGTGACAGAATTTGCTTCCGCTTTAGTATATAGTAATAGATATTGATTCTTCTTGTACTATACTAGTCTACTTCAAAAATATAATTAGATAAATAAAACATATTATATAGTCACATATGTTTGTATAGGTTCAATTAATTCAATTCCAAACTTAATTGATAATGAAAACATTCCATATCTAGCGAAAATAGATTACACTATTTTTGAGTACGAAATCTGATGTATATAAATCAGACAAAATGAAAAGAAAAAGGCAGTCGAATAAGAGTTATGTGACAACGATTGATTCTTCTTAGCAATAGCAACAACCTATACGCCACATTGTATTCCACCCTTCTCTATTTATAGGAGCAGTAAGATCGATTTCCTTCGGTCTAAGGATTCATCTTAGTGAGGTTAAAGTGTAGTTCGTCCATGAGATATGAATTGATGATGGATCGACGACAAGAGACATGGAAATGAGTCTAAAGATTCAATGCAGTTAGGCGATGAATTAATAATCTAAATATGATTGAGGAACGAAAATGAGTACATTAAATTGTTGTTTTGGAAATTCAAATCGAAACAGTTTGAATATGAATTCGGCGTATTTAATTACTACACACTTATTTCGAACCGATGGTGTAATTCTAGGGAAAAATATCTTGAATAAAAAAACCCAAAGCCTAAAAACATAAACCAAAATAAGAGTAATGAAATAAAATTCAAGAAAAAAAAGAGTAATGATATACCAACCAAAATACTTTCAAACCAAAATTGGAGTGCAATAATGGAGATGTGAAATTTGTTTTAACCTTCGACTTGATAAAAGTACCAACCGCGTTGCTGTGAGAGTACGTACGTCCTTAAATTGCGTACATAAACTGATGGCGGTAAATTAAATTCCAACGATTAACAACAGCATTTAAGTTTTTGCAAAGAATTTGGGTTTTTTTAATACAAATATAGAGTACAAAGGAATTTATTGTTTTGTGCATGGAGAGACATTAATTGCTAGAGTGCCTAGCTAGTATTTTTTTGAGTACAAAGGAATTTACATGTACAATCACGGATCATACATACACCTTGAATTTTCTAGTAATTTTGTTTCGGAAAGGACAAGTAAAAAAAAACTAGGGAGTGCAAGGACAAAGAAACTTCCCAAATTTCATGAAATAAATTAAAGCTTGAAGCTCCTACCATTAATTGCAAGTTTTACTCCTAGGGTGGAAATGTTTAGGTTTTTGAAACTAAAGTTAGTAGTATAACACTATTATCAAATAGTTACTTTTCGAAAATAGAATAAATTTATATCCACGAACACTCTTGGTTGTCGAGGCTCGCTATCTAGATAGCATTCAAGGCTCCCGAAAATCTATCATTCAAACGGTGGTAACCTTGACATGGTCTATCTTGCACTATTTTAAAAGACATTCGATTCCTCCCATACAGTCTTCTTTTCGGCATAGCGTTTTCTCATCGTATATACGTTTGTGTTCATTTTGTTTTTTTCATCGTCTCATTACATTCCATCTTGTTTATTTTTTCGTACTTATTTCTCGTTCCATTGTTGCATTACCGACCTCTTAATCTATTCGACACACCAAATAGATACATTAAATCACCGCCTTATAGAAAAACAAAATAGGGTAAAAGCGTTGATACACAAACACTACATTTCACCTTACGTGCTTATTTTTTTCGTACACATTTCTCGTTCCAGTGTCGCGTTACCGACCTCTCAATCTACCAGACACACCTAGACAGATCCATTGAACCACCACCTTATAAAAAAAACAAAATAGGTTAAAAAACTTTGATACACAATACAATTGAGTCAAAAGGCAATTCCCATTTTCCCATCATTCAGTGTCCTTTTCCTCAGCACTCTCTGCCTTGTGATATAAATACACACTCCATCTAATCCCCCCTCTTGTGGGGTTGCATTTGCACACATTTCTCAATAGAGCTAGCTAGGCTCCATCTCAATATAATCTTTCTTTTTGTGAGGCTCAAAACCAACTAGCACTTCTTCCTCTATACATACACCAAAACAACATAACTCTCTCTTTTCTTTCATGGCATGCTTAGAGATGTACAACAACTCAGACCACAAGAAAACCCCCCCTCCAATGAGCCCAAGAATCTCCTTCTCAAATGACTTTGCAGAGTCCCACTCACAACAACAAACCATCAACAACAACAACAACACTAGGGCTCTAAGATCAGATGCACCCATTTCCTCTGACTTTGAGTTCAGTGTCTCCAACAACTCCAAACTCATTGCTGCTGATGAGCTCTTCTTCAAAGGCAGGATCTTGCCCATGAAAGAAAGCCCTACCAAGAAACCCACCTTGAGAGATGAACTCCTTGCTAATGAAGATCAAGATGGTGACATCTTCTCTCTTAAGCCTCCTCAGAGCAAAGGAAGATGGAAGGGCTTTTTGGGCCTTAGGAAATCTCACATTGGCTCCAAGAATAAGCCAGATTTAGCTCCACAACATAGCAACACTAGCTTCTTCTCTTTTCCTCTTCAAGATCAGCCCTCAACTCCTCAGGTAATTAATTACTTCTTACTTTCTTCCGTTTCTCGGCCTCTCGATCTACCAGGCCTGTCTGGTATTTTTCGGGTTTTTACCCTTTTAAAAGAAAACCCTTTTTAATTTGTTTTTGGTCAAATCTGATGTCTTCTTGTGCAGGGGATATTGGAGGAAGAATCTACTGAAGAAATGGAGATGAAAATGTAGAGAGGCCAATGAGGGTGTTCATAGGAGTTCAAGGTTGCAAAACAATTTCTTTCTTTTTTTTTTGATTTTCAGAGAGAAATTCAATGTAGAGAGTGAGCTATGTATTAGTACTATTAATTAATATTCTCTCTTGGGTATTTTTTTTTTGTGTATCATGTGGTGGAAATTTTTAGCCTTGTAATAACATCATCTGTAATTTTTCCTTTGTTTTATTTTGGAAAAATCATAAAATTAATATTTTCAAATAGTTTGTCCTTTGGTTGTCTCATGTGAAATTTTACCCGTTTTTTTAAATTCTTATACTAGATCTGTTCTTCTTCTTCCAATTTGTAATTGTTGACTGTAGATTCAGATCTGTTCTATCTGTCATTTGAAGTAGTAGTAATGGTGGTGGGAGGAAAATGCATTAAAAGTTTCAAAGGTAACCAGATTTTGAAGAAACAATATATGTGCATTAAGAAATAGTTTTTGTAGGTGTTCTTGAAATTGGGTCGGTGAGATGAACTAAATAAAATAGTGCTCTGTATAATTAATGTAAGTTTGAGTTATTTAGAAGTTAATACAACTCATGAGCAGTTTAAATTAAGCCGTAATTATGATTTTTTTCCTGCTGTTTAAGATTTTGTTGACTGTCTATTTGAGGATGAAATATGTCCTTGTGAAGTACAGTAAATACACCACGTGTTTTAACTGATAAGGACAGCTGTAAAATCAACTTGAGACGTGAATTTCAGGATAGTACAGAATCATTCATAGATAAATATATGTATGCATTCGACAAAAAAAAATGTATGCAATTTACTTATACATTTAGAGCTCTCAAACGGATCGGTTTGGACGGTTTCGGATTTAGATTGAGCGTGCGTTTGGGTTAATCGGGTATAAGTCAGTCGGGTTGGGTTTGAATTTTTAATAATTCTTAAAATAGTATTATGATTAAATAATATTATTTAATAATACAATACTTTATTTATTTTTATAGGTTTTAATAATATTTAAAGTAAAATATATTTATTATACATATGAAAAATATCGGGTAAATCCAACAGGTTCGAGTCGGGTACGCGTTTCAAACCAATCAGATTCGGGTCAATTGAGTTTAGTTTTTTCCTTTATCCGCGACTTTTTGTGTAGGGTTTCAACTAGAAGCAGTTCAAGCAGACCTAAAGACCGCCCAATAAGGCTCTGTTCGGTAACAAGGAGATGAAGATGGATAAATTTATCATCTTCATCTAGATGGAGCTGAAAACAAGAGGGGGGGGGTAGGGGGCTGAAATGAGCTGAATTGCTCTCCAAAACCCGCTTCATCTCCAAAATTCGGCTACGCCGAACACCCACGTCCGAGCTGAATAATTTTTGTTCAGCTTCAGCTACCTCTGAGACGCGTGTACCGAACGCAGCCTAAGGGGCTACAACCCCCCACTCAATATTTTGAAAAATATATATATTTTTATCATTAGCCCGAACCCGAAATTAACTATATCTGAATGTATGAGTGCGATATAAACGAATGCTCGAAATTAACCAATAAAAAATCATTTGAAAGCCCAAAATTACCCGACCCGATCAAAAACAAAACCTCCCACCACAAAAACACTCAATCCAAAATAATTTTTACATGAAACTATCTCATATAATCTTATGTACTTGTATAAAAATACAATATCATTCGCAGTTACATGTATATACTTACCAAACCGTATTAAGAATGCGATTAAGCATTTAAAGTCGGTGGGAATGAAGATTTCTCCATTGGGCCAAGCCCATTGATTATAAAAGTACAGGCCCAAAATAGAAGCCCATAGATCCACACGTTGAAATGCACACCATTCCTGACAAAGGTATGTGCACATATTATATTCCGATGAAACAAACTCTCGAACTAAACCAATAGTGCCATATTCTAAATTACACTTGCACAAGCACACATGACACATCTTAATCACTCATTCAACCTTTTACTGATTTGATTCGATGATACTTATCGTGCTAGAACTCCTAATCTTAAACAAGGTCTCATTCAACTCCTATTGACAACAACTCGTTACATTGTATGCACTTGAGACCGGTGGATTAGGAATGATTCTCGATCATTAAAATATAAACCAATGGTCAGATTCCAATCGGATTTTTTTGAGAGCTATGGAGTGAGTCTTATCAGAATCCACGAATATAATTGAGGAAAGACCCTTTCTTTTTTGATAAATTTCAAGATAGCGTAGAATAAAGCCTATAGCGTAGAATATAAGTGCAACTCATCATCATTATTAAAAAAAATACGGGTCTATTTTTGCTTATTAATTCGATCAAATTATTCCTCTATTTTTTTGTATGTATTATGTGTTATGCAAGTTTGACAGATATTCTATAGTGGCGGCTTCTTGGATTTATTAGGCAACACAACAAAAGCAAACTAGCTGGCTTACAAATTTGTCTTCTTGACCAAATATTGATCAATTAGTATGTTTCAATCAAGTTGACACAAAAGAATTATCCATCATTGCAACGAAAAGTATTTTCTAGACGAATAAACGATGCAATAATTTATACTAATATTGTATTCGTTTCTTGTTTTACAATTTTGGACAACAAAATTTAAAATTAATTGATACCCATTGTTGAATGTTGACCGTAGTTTTCTTCTGGGCACGTCTTTCTTTAAAAAAACACAAACCCCCCTTCCTTTTTGCGTTCTTTCTTTTTGGATCAAAGCTGAGTTCTTTATAAAAATGTCCAACTTTGTAAAATTTGCAATCTTTTTCTTTCCAAGTGTTCTGGGTCGATTGTAACTTCCCTTTTGGGGCTCCATAATAACACAGAGAGATTTCAGAAGAAGGAATTCCCAAGATTTCTTCTTTTGGTCATCTGGGTATCCTTATTTCATGGTCTTTTTCAAGGTCCATCTATGGCAGATTCTTGGAAGGGTTGGTTAAGAATCTTGTATGTTATCTTTGCATTCTGCGCTGCCCTTTTCCTTGGTGGTCTTAAAGGTGTGTTCTTTTCCTTTTATGGAGTTTCTTCTGGGCTGAATCCCCTTTTCCTGTCTGATTTCTCCTCTTTATTGACCTAATTTGCTCTCCATCTTGCTCCTTAGTGCTATAATCTGCTCTATTTATATACAAAGACCTTAAATAATCATCTGTTTTTGCAGGGTTGTTGGTGGGTCCTGTTGCTGGCCTGATTCTAGTAATTGGAAATGTTGGAGTACTTTTGGGTCTCTTTCCCTTCCACTTTGCTTGGACAATTTACACAGTTGTGAAGTAATTCAACACTTACTACCCCTTTTCATAGTTACTGATGTTACTGTTGCATTTGAGTTGCTTTTTATTGGGGATTATCTTAATATGGGTTTGTTTGTTTATTCTTTAAATTGCAGTACTAATAGGTTTGACACACCACTTAAGATTGTAATCTTGCTTGCTTTGCCTGCTCTATCTGCTCTTTGGTTGGGCCTAAGCATAGCTGGGAGTGTTCTTGTTGGTGTTGGATATGGGTTCTTCACTCCTTGGGTTTCAGCCTTTGAAGCCTTCAGAAATGACAATGAGTTCAAGAAATACTTGCATTGCATTGTGGTAATTTAGTTTCCCTAAAGTTAACCTTACCCATAAGCGCGCTGTTTGTGTCGTCTTCTGATTGACATTCTAATGATAGTTTTGCCTTGTTTACTGCCTATGGACAATTAGGATGGAACTTGGGGTACCATTAAAGGAAGCTGTACCGTCGTTCGGGACTTTGCTGATATTTGTTACCATTCGTATCCTCTATGGTTAAGGGAGATCCGCGAATCACAAAGCTCGGATGAAATCCAGACTCTCAAGTAATGGTTCTGAAACTGAGAAGCACATTTGAAGAAAAAGGGCTTAAAAATGTTAGATAGCTAAATTTGAGTGTGATCATGCAGGTTTATTCAGGTACCAGGTATTATCATAGTTGGTTTGATGGGCTTGATTGTGGAGATCCCGGCTTACACTTTGATCGCCATGGTGAAGAGCCCGTACATGCTTTTTAAAGGGTGGCAAAGGCTTATACATGATCTTATAAGCCGAGAAGGGCCCTTTCTTGAAACCGCATGTATTCCGGTTGCTGGTTTGGCCATTCTCCTCTGGCCGCTTATTGTCGTTGGAAGCGTCTTAATGTCTATCTTCTCAAGTGTCTTTATCGGACTCTATGGTGCATTCATAGCTTATCAGGTCTCATTGTATTCCGCTTGTGTTAGTATTTTACATTTGTTCATTCTGTTTAGTGCTTATAACTTAAAAGGCTGTTTTGATGTATATTTTCGAGCAGGAAAGGTCCTTCAGAAGGGGTTTGGCATATGTGGTTGCAATGGTTGCTGAGTTTGATGAGTACACGAACGATTTTCTTTATCTGAGGGAGGGATCCATATTGCCAAAGTAATTGAAATGAGATGTCAAATTCATTGTTTTCGGTTAGCCATTTTGTTCTGTTTCAGTTTAGTAATTTCCTTACTGGTTTTACAGGCCCAGGTATCGGAAGAAGTCGTCTCATTCATCAGAGCTTTCGGTTAGAGAGAGTCACCGACCCGTTCTGAACTTCAATTCAGGTGCAGGTACTGGACAAGGCACTCTTATGTTCATCCCAAACTTGGCACCCTCAAGATCTGTTAGGGAGTCTATACATGAAGTGCAGATGGTCCAGGTAATTTCAGAAAAAAAACCTTATGGGCTCTCAATATCATCAAAAAAAAATTATAAATAATTAACTCATCTGTAACTTTGACCTGCATACCATTATTTTAGCATTAGTCCACAAAATCACCTCAACTTTCCTTTATTGAATGAAGTAACAGAGTTTCTGTTTGGATTACCGAATGAATGCATTATGCCTTAAGTTTTGCACGTTGATGCATTATCTTGTTTAATCCAAGTGCAGATTTTAGAGGAAGCCATGGATAAATCGGTTTCGCTGTCACTAAATCTCTAGATGGATATTCTGTTGCATGCTTTTTACTAGTGATCTCTAAGATTATTTCTGACTTCTTGAAAAATGAAAACTTATAGCGATTTTGGATCAACTTGTCCTCTATAGATTTTTTCTGCGTTACGTACTTTTGTAGCGTTTTGTTTCTGCAAATGAAAACAGAATCCTCCCAAGCTCAAATTAGCTTCAGTATGGATGACACCATTTTCTGCATTATAATGTACTATATGGTATAAATTTGAAGTATATTTTTGTTTCGGTATGTAGATGTGGGCGAGCATGATGCGCTCCTGCGAAGTAAGAGGGAAAGAACTAATCGACGCAAACGTGATAACACAAATAGATCTCTCGCTGTGGCTCAAGGCGAAGAACGGCCATGAGGAAGCCGTAATTGGAGTCGGTTTACCGTCCTACTCATGCCTCCACATGCTCCTCGCCTCTATCAAAGCCGGGTCAGACGGACTCTTGCTTTTCGGAGACATAGTGGTGACACACGAAAACAGGCCTAAAGACAGATTGTCAGACTGGTTCTTTCAGCCTGTCATGGTCTTGAAGGAACAAATCAAGGCCATCACGCTCTCGGATGAAGAGGTTCGGTATTTGGAGAAAGTGCTTCTGTTCGGGAACGACGCTCAGCGAATGGATGAGTGGGGAAACGGTAGTGAGATTCCTCAAGATCCTCTTAGAACTGCTCAAATTCAGGGGATCAGCAGAAGGTACTCAAAAAACTTCATATGATTAATGCTGATCAAAGCTGACAATTTTTTTTTAACTTCATCATGATTAGCTTAGTTTTCCAAACTCTTGACAAGTAATTTTGTACTTAATGAGCTTGCCATCATGAAAGAGTCAAGAAGTGCTGTCTCTTTCATATGAGGTCCAGTCTAGTTAACAGATAGGTTTTACACTTTGATTTTTGTGGGAAAAGACTACAAATTTTGTCGAGAAAAACGACCGACAAAAGACAAATGCTTTTTCGTGTGCTGAGTTGGAAGATCTTGATGATGTGTTTTTGACAGGATGACGGGAATGATGAGAAGCATATCCAAGTTCCCGACGTACAGGAGGAAGTATCGGGTCATCGTAAAGGCGCTGGTGTCGCACTATGTCGAGAAAGAAGGCTCGGCCAAGTTTGAGTCTGTTAGAGCCATTGTTGACTCCATTGAAGTTGTATAGAGTAGCTAGCAAAATTGCAGAATTTGCTTCTTCTTGTTTGTTGTTTGTAAAGTGATTTTTACCAAAAGAGAACTAGTTTATGTACAGAGAATGAGAAAGTGCTTGTAAACAGGATTGCACCTTGCCCTTTATTTCATAGATTTGGATTATTTGATTATTGTTCCAATTTTCAAGATGAAAAATCACAAAAGAACTTTGCATTTTCAGTGAGTATGATTTTATTAATGACAGCAAGAGAAGGTGCAATAAATATCAAGTGTGCTTATTGTGGATTTGTCTTGGATCAAGGACCAAGTCAGTAAATTTGTTTGTTCTAAATTTTCATTCTTCCAAAACCAAATTAAGAATGTCTTTTTTGGCATCTACCCACTCACACCATTCAATTCTTACCTTCATTTTCTATTGTACTGCATAATTAATGCCATGAAATTTACACCACTTTGATTTATTAAGTGCATATTGATTCACATTGGACCACACCGTACGATGGAAATATATCAATATTATTAAATCCCCACTACTTTTAAATTATATCCTAAGAATATAAGTTAAGGTTTCTCTTTTGAAAAAATATTACCATACTTAATATATAAACCACATTGTATACAAGAAAAACTAAATAAAAAAATAATTATTTTAAAATTAGTTTTTTTTTATAAAATTTATACCCTCATGAAATAGATTAAAAAATTATTATTAGTTTTAATACGAAGGGGTTTTCTATTATCTGCTTTAAGGGCGCACTATAAGCAACTAATAATGGAAAATTTTGGTAAATCTTAAATTTTGGGGTTTTAAATTTTTTTGAACGGGTTAACTATTTCCTTTTTAGGGTTTTAGTTTCCATATTTAGTACGCTTAGAGTGTCTCCTTATGGCACACAATAGAAAAACCGAAGAAGGAAATACATCTACTTGTGGGTAGAACTGGGTCCGGATCGGAACCGAAAACGGACCGGCGGTTCCTATTCCGAGGACGGTTACGACTCCCCATCCCCCGAAACTGGGGAACCGACGATTCCATTTGATTTCTAACCGGCCTAAATCCCCGATTTCCCCTCTTTTCTACAAAAATATATACGTAAATCATACCAAACTTATAAAAAATTACAAATCAAGATCGATCTAAATGTTTATATATGATTACGGGAACCAAATTTCTATGTCAAAAGAGGTCAAACATATTTGAATGTAACAAAATTCTAAAAAAATAAAAAATAAAAGACAATTTCTATATAGTTTAATATTTGACCGGTTTTGACAGCGGAATCGGCAAAACTGGAATCAGGAAACCGGCCAAAGATCGATTCCGATTCCAGTTCCATGAAAAGTGGAACCGGGAATAGGTGGTTTTGGAACCGGACCCATATGTAATTGTGTGTTGTGACAAAGCTTAATCAACAATTACGGATCCCATTATCCAAAAGATGAGCATACTAGGAAGTGAGAGGTAAACATGTCAACCGTTCTGAATTAATGATCCCCATAAAATTAAGAAAACACAGATCCATGCATGTGAATCTTGGCGTGATATGGATTGCAACTTGCAATTATTGATTATAATAGTAAAATAACTACTCTACTAGACGACTACAAAGTCTTATTGGAATCTTTGCACCGAGTGTTGGAGATCAGGTTACCAAGTTTCTCTACCATCAAATAGTCAATCATCCAAAATTTTATTCTATGATTAGTCACGTTGATTTTGTACTTATATGGATGGGGTTCATATGTTAACGTTTAGGTTGTGGATTGGTTTCGACAGCTCATTTCGTCACGAAATTCCCAACTTAGAGGAGGTCTTAGATCATACTATATATCAAATTATGTAAATTTCTTTGTATATATATTCGATATCGCGAGTTGAATCTTGTAAAGAGAAACAAGCAAATTTTGTGAAGTTTAGCGGGATAGAGGGTTTGATAGACATTGATTTGTTTGACACAAATTTCAACTTCATTGGCATACGCTCTTGAAGGTATGAGGTAAGAGACTCGATCATATATTGTGTCCTTTAATCCATACACGAAAGACTGCTTTCTCTTTGTGTTCTTGACTTTTGTCATAATGAAAGTTTACATGCCAAAATATCAAACACGAAACCTCTTATTAAACAAATCGTCTTCCGTTCGTGTCGAAGTTGTAAGTTCGTTTTTATACCTTTACACCTACTCATTAAATTCTACCATAAACTTCTAAAAGACAACTACATATGGGGAAACAAATTTCACAACACAACTCCTATAGTCCTATGTATGTGGATGTAAGGGTGTTAGTCAATGGTCAGCATCAGGGGACCTAAATTTCACTAGAAACTACACAACAAATTATCCTTTATTCCGTATACTTTTTTATTTTATCGGTGTCGTTCATATGGAAGGTATGAAGGGTTCGTAATAAGGCCATGGAATCTCTCCACACTGCCTTAACCATTTGGACCAACATTTCAATTCCATATGCAATCATTACAACCACACCTTGCATTTTTAGACCCGCTTTATTATCTACATTCTTTTTTTATAAGTATTTATTTACCTTTAATCTTTTTTTAATGTTTTATAAACTTTACAGTATTTTTTTATCATCACTTTATAGATATATTATATTAGTAAGTATTCACAATTTTTTACGTATATATTATGAGTACATTTGTGTAACCGCCGGAGTATTTTCGATAACAAATATTTTTCTTAATATATGTGTATTGGATTAAAAATTATATTTTTTTTAATCAGTGTGTATATTGGTTAGAAAAAAAAATTATATCAACCCCATTCACTAATCACTATGCCCCAAAACAAGACATTTTCAATTAATCAGCCAAGATTTAATTAATAAGGACAAGTATGTCTTGAAAACAGAACTAATTAATTTTAATACGACACACAAATTAGGAAAAACAGTTTGCAATTTCATTGAAATTGTTTGGTCCCCTGTCCCTCATTCAGCCTTATTCTCTCACCGATCCCTATACTGCCCAAAGCATTTACTTCTATAATTAAATCAATACTCCACAATTTTAAATAAATCACAAAATGGAGACCACATTTTAAACTTCTTTTTATTTACCCCCAGAATTATCGCACGCCCTCACACTCATTTCGACCGCTCCACATTTCACATGGCCACTGCAAAAGCCTCACTTGGATATTCCAAGCAGATCCTAACATCATTAATCAACGTAGCTAATTAATTACCCAATTCAAATTCTGGGTTTTACCTAATCTTCCCCACCATTTGAACCCACATCCAAAAACAGTCACTCGTTACGGTAAAAAAAATGGTCATGCTAGACGGAGCCGGTTCCCAAAAGGCTAGAAAGGTAATTCCGATCACATGTGATAAGATCAGCTTTCTGATCGTCAACACGTGTCCGTAGCTTGCACGGCATGGCTACTATGATGGTTCTCACTGTAGTGGATCTGTACGCCAAGCTCTTCTTTTTTGTACAGTACGCTTCTTTTATGAAAGTAAAAATTATTGGGAGAATGATCGTGAATAGACCCAGAGCAAAAAAATGGCTGCCAACAGAAAAACCAAAACCAAAACCCAGGCCCTGTAAAAATATTCTCCGAACCAAAACCATTTAATGCTAAAATGGCATGAATTCCAATGGTGTCATGCACTTCCCCAATCTGCCGGCGGAATCAGAATGAGCAGAGATCGATGCAGACATCTCAAAAGCCCCAATTTCGGTGGCTGGAAAACTACAAACTGTTCTTTCATGAAATTCCTTACCTGGAGCAGAGATTTATGTGTAAAAAAGGAAATTTCCATTTTCACGTTTCAGTTTTCTTGTAGGAAAGAAAGAGCAAACCAGATTGAACTTGCATTAGAGAGAGGCGAGAGAGAATCTACAGATTAAACTAGCCAAATAGGGAAGTAATTCCTGAAATACGAGAGCTATGGCTAACAATTCACAGACCGAAAATGGAAATCTAGAATTTACCAATTTTAAGCTAAACTGGCTAAGAATTTACTGCTTGCTACCTTATTTATGAAAAGCTTAATAATCAAGCGCTTTTGCAAGTTCTGAAAATGAATATACTCTGTAATGGAAACTCTGTCTCTCTGCAAAAGCGCCTTTTTCACCCCAAACATGTCGATCATGGCTTTACAGGAACCCACTCGTAACGGCCTTTCATCGGAACGCCATTCTTCACATCGAAATTGTACCTGAACAAACAATTTCCACAAAAACAACATTAATTTTGCTCCAATTCGTCGTTTTCTTGAAAATAATGTGAACTCGAACTTACTTCTCCGAGAAGCGCTTATGGAGATCCTTCTCGGCGGATGAAAAGAAGTCGTCGATTTCAGCCTTTGATGGAATCTCGTGGACAGTCGGTTTGAAGCGAGAGTTTGCTTCTCCGAGAGATCTGGCTTCCACCGCTGACTCCATGTCGCCGGACTCTGACGAGCTCGCCGGAATTGCTTCGTTTCTGTGAGGTTTGGAAAAACCGAAGAGGAAAATGAGAGGAATGAACGAAAGGTGTATATATACGAATTTGAAAGACGAAGAAGAGAGAGAGTTAATATTTCGGTTGAAAAAACGAAGAATTAAAAGCTGAACGTTACGCGGAATCAGGATCGCTGGTTTCAGTTTTTTGAAATTTGAAATTATTGTTCAATAAGTAGTTACAGTTTCTTGCAGAGGGAGAGAAAACGGATCGAGATCGAATCAGAAAACCTGCGCGAAAATTCAAATCGGAAGATAAAAGAGAATCTCAAAATCAAATTACGAGATGAGAAATCCAACCTGTTGCATATTCCGCCGGAAAACGTCAACGTCTCGAGCTGAGCGCTCTCTGTCGTCCCCTGCGTAATCGAATTTCCAACAACAGAGAGAGAAATTGCAGAAGACATTAAATCGAGAAGGAAAACTGAAATTGCAGAGCTCAGAAGGCGGATAAACATGATTCCAACTGTATACAGCAAGTACGCACACACATTTTGGAGTCAAGTACACCAGAATTGAAACTCTGTTATTCTCACCGTTGGATTTCCAATCGTGGATCGCTCCGCAACGAGTTGGACGGAGCCGTCGTCGCTCGAGCAACACGAATCCGTCTCCTCCTCGACGGTCAACGCCGGCGAGACTGATTTCTCCGCCTCCGAAATCGTCAATCTCCGACGACCACCGCTCCTGAGCTCCGAATCGCAATCCAGCTCCGATTTCCTCTTCTCCGGCGTCTCAAGGTTCGCTTCGTCCTCCTTCGTAGTCGGCCTCGTCGTAACTTCGCCGTCGCCGATCTGCTCCGGCGAGACTGATTTCGCCACCTCCGAAATCATCAATTTCCGGCGAGCACCGCTCCTGAGCTCCGAATCGCAATCCAGCTCCGATTTTATCTTCTCCGGCGTCTCAGAGCTCGTTTCGTCCTCCTTCTTCGTCGGCCTCGTCGTAACTTCGCCGTCGCCGATCAGCTCCGGCGAGACTGATTTCGCCGCCTCCGAAATCGTCAATCTCCGGCGAGCACCGCTCTTAAGCTCCGAATCGCAATCCAGCTCCGATTTCCTCTTCTCCGGCGTCTCGAAGCTCGTTTCGTCCTTGTCGCCGATCAGCTCCGGGAATTCCGACTCCGGAAAGACGACTCGTCTGCATTGGTTCGAATTCCTGCTCATCTCTCTCTAGCGCGCGAATGAGCTAGCAATGGATCGATCCTCTTCTGGTGTGCTCGAGAAGCTTTCTGAGAAAGGGAGCTTTAGAATGGGGAAATAAAGGCATCGGGAGATGGACGGTGAGGATTAAAGGTGATGATAAAGAGAGAAACGAGTGGTCCAGGCTTGTCCGTTACAGTAACGTGGGGGAATCTTTTTGGAGACTTTGGGCCTTTGGGGTGGGAACGGTGACGGCGCCGTTATCGGAAAGGGAAGGCCGTTGGGCCACCGGCTGTAGCCGGTGGAGGAGAGAGAGTGAGTGAGAGCCGGTAAATGTAATGATGGTATTGAAGATGCAACGAATCGTTTCGGTGTCAGAGCGAGGAGGAGGATCGTGGGATTGTTCACGATTTTGCTGTGTGAGAATTCGTTTTTACTGTCGGTGTAATTTGCATGAGGTGCAGGGAGGGTAAAAAGTTCCAGGTCTTAGGCTGATCGTAGGCTGCGATTTTATGTACAACTATGGAGGTCAGGACTCAGGAGTATGTCGTGAAAGGGTGAAAGTAGGAGTGTTAAGTGTAGATGAGTAAGTACATCCAATGCGTTTTGTTTTTGAAGTAAAAATGCATTCGAAAGCTTTCCAATGAACAGGATTCACTATTTATTTCATAAATAAAAGTGTCGTTATAGACAAGAAGGAGAATAAATCTTATCATATTTTTGTTGTAATTCTGAAATTAAAAAAAAAGGTATAAAATGTTGGTTATAAAGAAGAAGGTGAGCAAATTATATCAATATGTTTTCTCGATTGTCCACTGGTGCACCAGAGTTTCGTCTTGACTACATCCAGCTCGATCCGGGTCGTGCACCTGAATTTAGTGGGTGAGTCTCCCAAAGGGAATTTTTTTACATCCACTAGAGTTAAACTCCAGACCTCGTGGATGTGGAGCAAGGCGCTTACTACCTGAGCTAACTCCCTTTGGTAAATTATATCGATATGTTTGTTTCACTTTGGTATACAAACTTAACAAAAAAAGATATAAGATGCTTCAACCGGATGTTTTTTGTTATAATTCTAAAAAATAAAAAAATTGGTAAACACAAAAATTTATTTCATAAGCAAATCCACCCGACAGGAAAAAAAGAATAAAAACTAATTGGAGTACTCATTATTAATATTATTTTGTTAGTGTCTTATAATTAGTTCCAAAAAACATAAAACAAACAAATGCGTCGAGAAAAGCTCGGACAAAGTCATTTATGGTCAACTCATGCTACGAAAAATAGGCTATTCTTCAATGAACAAGGCTTTCATATATTGATCACTGAATATGTCGTAACATCAATTAGTACAACATGTTTTACAAATAAGACACCATTCCTATCATAAACGAAAACAAATAGAAAACAAAGAAAAAATGTTGAAAAGTGCTCCAACAAGGCAACAATGTCAATTCTTCATATAAAGGACGGGTCAAACCGACTAGTCGGTAATAAAAAGGGTTATCCTTTAATTTATATATGGTGTTTTTCCTCCCAATTTTTATGTAAAAAACTACATATTAAAACAAAATGCACTTCTATATACACTAATACGTATATTTCTGTTATAGTACTATTGAACTACACACGATTTCCATGTTATGGTTGTATACTAACTTGCAGAAAACGTTGTAGCCACGTGGTCATTTTATGGAGATCGAGCCAAAGTGGGGTTAAGGATTTGGTCCGTAGTGTAAAGATTATTTGTTCGGCCTTGCATTTTTCCTCCATGCAAAACAACAATTTGGCAAGTCTATTACCAATTTAGACTAGTTATAACTTATATAGTCTAATAGTTATGGTATTAACTCCGTGCTTAAATATTTGAGTTTAGAGTAGCACGTCAATTGCCTTCAGATATCTAGTTAAACGGTTAAACCTCTAAGAGTAGTATCTAAAGGTTACTGGTTCGGCTCTCATGAGTAGTATCCTCGACGAAGAAAAGTAGTATATCAACTACGAATAAGCGACTTTATCCTTTTAGTTAAATGAGTGTCACCCAACATATATTCTTAGGATTAACCTTTAGAAGAATTAAAACCCATATTATGTTGGAATGTAAGTTAAATAAGATGAATTTGCTTTAGATCAAGATTCTTCGTTAGGGTTATACATTAACATACATACTTTACCTCACAATAATTGCAAAAAACATCATGCATATTTGTTATTAGGATGCAAAGTGTCCTTTAGAAAATGTGTGTTAAAAATATGGGAACACCTTTTTGTGTTGGAATGACGATTCTCCAACTCATTTCTTTGAGAGAGAATTGAGCTTTCATTTTTGAATGAAATCTAAAAACTTAATTAATATAACCAATTGAGAAAATGTATTTATGAAAGTGATTTCATTATAAAAGTAATAGAAAAAAATTAGTAAAAGTTTAAGAAGAACAATGCAAGATATAAATAATGAAATTTGGCAGAATATGTAATTACCGCAAATAATTATTACAGTAAAAGTTCAAGAAAAACAATGCAACATATAGTGAGAGAGCATTTGAGAGAGATGAAAGAATGAGATTAGTGGAGAAGAAATAAAAGTAAGATTGAGTATTTATAGAATGAAATTGGGCAGTTTAAACTTTTTTATGGATTCCGTTTTGAAAATTAAAAATTAGCTCCAACAGCTAGATGCTAGTACAATGGTAATTTCTCTCTAAAGACTTTGGCCATTTAGTTCGACGAACAATATGTTAGGGTAATATACGCTCCTCACGGGCCGGAGAGTGCCGCCTCTCCTTCAACCAAAAAAATAATATATTAGGGTAATATTCTTACATTATCGTTTTGAACCTTGTGTGTAGTTCTCATCCGTAATAAATGCTCTTGACTAGCCTTAAAGTACTTATTAGGGATATCCTACACCTCACTTGATAAAAGAAAAACTGCCCTAAAAACCGTAAGCCAAAAAATCGTAAGCTTAAAAACCCTTAAAAGCATAAATCTATTTTTTAATTAAAATTTTTAAAATGATGATTTACCATGTTTGAAACTAGCGGTTCAAAATCGGATAAAATATTGTAATTCTCTAAAATTCAAAACCATAAGCAAAGAAGGGTCAAAATCACATGTTCCTTATCGAATCTCACCGATTCATTTAGTGATGCGGACCATCGATCCAGTGACCACTTCCTTATAATAAGGGCCGACGTCCAATGTTTAATCAATACTTTCTTCATCCCTTTATACTTTTCTTGTTTCTATTTTCGCTGTCTCAAATTTTTTGTCACGTTTCTACTTATATATCATTAAATTCCTATAATATTATCCCTATTCAACTTCATTTTTTACCCCAATCTTATTATTCAACTCTCTCCCCAATTCCATTATAATTTTACTAAACCCTATTTAATGTCAACTTTTATCCATATTATCCAACTTTCTCTTCTCTTAACACTACTATATCCTTTCCTTAGGAACCGCAACAATTGTACTTTCGGACAAATATAAAAGAACGGAGGCAGTAACATTAATATAGTATATGTATCAACATACTCCGTATAATTGTGGCGTGTAAAATGAAATTTTTTATAAGGGTCCGGCGGCAACCACGCATTGGCACACGTGTTTTTTGACCTCACATGGTGATATGGTGTTCCTTTTTCACTTCACGTGCTTATAAATGATGTTGAAGACCTACCATTCTTCTACCATAATTAAGTTGAGGAAATGTACATTATTTGTCATCATACATTATATTATTCACAGTTCATACTTCATAACTTACAAACTTTACCAAAAAAGTTTATAACTTACTGAAAAGGAAACACATAAAAATCAATTACTATCAATGGTAAGACCTCACCCAGTCTTCTGCCATAACTTGGGGATTTTTTTTTTAATTTTGATGGTCAATATCGTATATATACACCTGATAGCTAAGTTTATCGAGGTTGATTTCGATAAAAACTTTTCTTATCCCGTAAACTAAAGACGTTAATAAAACACCTAATATGTGAACAGGCCGGAAGAAATATGTGAACAAAATCAACTTCTATTATGAATCTATTAATACATGTAATAACATAATTACTCAATATATATCATGTGTTATGGAGGAGATTAGTACACATAATAACATAAAATCACAAGCATTTTTTAGAGTACACGCAATTCTATTTTGAATTCATGTATATCTATTTTGTATATTTTTATTTCATGTTCACGGTTATTTCAAATCCATAAATTATAACATTTGTGGCCAGACCATTTGGATAGGTACACATCCAATGATATCTTATCTTTCTTTAGCAATAATTTAGTTGACCACTTACTAGTTTCACTCAATTTTGTTCACTTCTCGTTTGGATGCATTTTGCTACCAAATTGTTCTCCAAACAAATCACTTTTTTTACTGGCTAGTGGCTACCAAATACATGCATGGCCACTGAATTCAGAACTCTTACGTACTATAGTTGAAAACAAACTTTTTACAGACTCGGTCATTTTGAATAAAGTAGCTTACAAAGATGTAACTTTTCTTATACTAGCATAAAACTTTCAATAATTGTACGTACATACACAACATTAGAGCGTATAACTTGAACGTTATATATATGTTTTCCTATGAACGACTTAGACTCCGTTCGCTAAAGTAGATAAAATCAAGCTGAAATGGTAGCACAATTGTAATCGAGACTGATATTTTTAGCTAAAATTCATAACTTATTTTAGAAGCTGATATTTTAAATAAAGATGAAGGGTGTTTGGTAAAATGAACTTATTTTTATGTAGAAATAAACTATATATTGATCAAAATGAGTATAAAATATTCTTTAATTTATTCTTTGGGAAAATTGTATATACCTTTACATAATTATCAGTATTTATATACTGAACTAATCTTTTTTTACAACTTATTAACAAATCAGCTAAAAAAATCTCTCTAATCTCCGTACACCTGAATTAAAATTCTCCTAAAAAATAAGCTATAAAAAACTAGTAAATTACAAAAAGCTTGTTTCACCAAACACCAATTCGATCATAAGCTTTTATTATATTAACTAGTACAGATCCCGTACCATGTACGGGTAATATAAATATATACCTGGATTAACTTATTCGAGATTGAATTTTGATACAAATCCGCTTTTAATTCGAGAATTTATAATTCAAACAGATAGACCGGAGTCTGAACTTATTGGCCTATATGGCTATATATGTAATTTTTTTAATACAATGTTAATGTTAAAATAATTATTTTCGATTTTTCATATTTATATTATAATTTCATATTTTAAAATAATACAATGTTAATGGGTATATATGTTAAAGTTTTTCACTATTTTCAAGATTTAATAATGACAAAAACATATACTAATTAATAAGGAAAAATTCTTATGATATCAAATAAAAAAACTTGATTTTTTTTATTCATATAAAGGTATAACTGTTAATAAATTATTTTAGGAAAAAATCCTAAGATATCAAAAATTGGTTAAGATATAAATAAATATAAGGAAATTTGATAAGATATCAATTAGATATATGAGTAATTTTTAGGAAATATAATGTACAAAAATAAAATAATTATTTTATTCAAAGTTGATGATGTGACGCAAATTTTTACACAGACTTGGGGTCTGTTTTATACCGTATTATAGTATATTATACTAGTAGATAAGCTACTTTAAGCTAGCAAAAGCTTACCAAACGGAACCTAATAAATATCACTAATTCATGTGTTTTTTTTCCTAATGTTGATGGCATGGTGGCCCAAAATGTATGGATAAAAGATCCGCTCTTCTTTTCGTGTAGCATCAATATATAATAAAATATAGGAGTATAGTAGTTAAAGAGTTGAATATTAGTACTAGTTGGTGTGGCATCAAATTCAGAAGAGGCTAATGATTGTGATATGTGACCCAATGCATTTTTGCGCACTTTCCCACCTCAAAACATTACTCTATATAATTAATTCCACTCACCTCACTGTTTGTAGTGCTCGATTCCTGCTCATCATGCATAAAATACGTACACTAATAGTCGTATCAAATTTATAATCTTTAATTTAAACTCTGAAAAAGTAGTGGTCATGTAGTAGGTGCATTCACTAATACTAGTATATACTCCTATTATGCTTTGAATTCGTTCTTAGGATGGATCATGGATGTAGTTTCTAAATTCAAAATTCTTATCATGTACCCTCATGACATAGGTTAGAAAAACAGTTTCGATAAATCGTCTAATCATCTCACGAATTTTGACCAAAAAAATTATCTCACGAATGATTTCACGAAATTTGTAGGACATGGTTTAGAAAATCTCGACCAAAAGCCGTGGCGATAGCTCTTCTAAATAATAATTAACTTACGATGACTTATACGTACATAAGATAGAAAAACCGTGTCGATAACTCATTTGATTATGGTACAAGGGTTCGTAAAATTTGTAGGACATAAGTTAGAAAATCTGTTTTTTTTTTTGGAAAATTTACGGTAAGATTATACTCCGTATTAGAGATAAACGAATTTACAGCCAAAAACGAGCACAGAGGCTCAAGTTTAGACAAAAGAAAGGCCAAAATAACAAAAGGCCAAAGTTTGGGAGGAGTAGGGAGGAGTCATATCAAAAAGTGGAGGCTCCAATAATACTTCTCCAGGCATTAAGGCTAGATCTGTTCTTGCTCCAATTAGCATGAGCGTTCTCCTTCATGGACTGCATAATAAGGTGGCTGCACTCATCGGCCGACATGGTAGTGCTTTGGTGAATAACCGCATTTCGAGCATACCATGTGTAGTAAACAAACATGGTAATGGCACTGCAGCGGAGCTGGTGGGTGAAGGAGGACTTGTTACGGCTCGATGCAAGCCAGTTCAGCCAAGAAGTGAGGTCAGGAAAGCTGGCGCCAATGCGTAGCCAATCATTTATGGTGTCGAGAACTGAATTGGTGAAAGAACAGCCGGACCAGAGGTGGTCCTCAGTTTCAGGCGAGGCGTGGCCCAGGTTGCAGGTGCTGTCGGCAACAATACCCCAATGCTCGAGCTTGGCGAGCGTTGGTAGGCGCTTGTGAATAGCCAGCCAAGTCACGAAGCTACATCTCGGCACGTGCAGACCGCGCCAGATGCAATCCGTCCAGGCAAGAGGGGGATCCGGAGGGCAGAAAGTATTGTAGACCCCGATCGTTGAGAAGTTTCCAACCGCGTTGGTCATCGTTGCTAGAAGGTTCACCGGGCTATCAAGGCTCGCAAGCTCCTCTTTAGTCTCAATGATGGAGCGCCAACACCAGCTGTCACTGGCCTTGCTGCTGCAGTCCCAAATGGAGGAGTTCTTAAGATGGTAAGCTTTGGTCCAGGTATCCCAGAGGCTCGGCTTATTAATGGCAAGTTCAAAGATGGACCTTGTAATGCAGGACTTGTTCCAAGATAAGAGCTCTTTAAGACCAAGCCCCCCAGCAGACTTCGGTTTACAGACGGTCTCCCAAGCAGCAAGGCAGCGCCTCCCGCTGTCTTTCCCCGTCCAGAGGAAGGTTCTGATGATTGCCTCAATCTTCTGAATCACTGAACAAGGGAGGATGAAGGCATTACACCAGTAGGTGTTGATGCTGAATATGACTGAGTGAATAAGCTGCAGCCTGCCTGCGTAGGAGAGAGTTTTGGAGCACCAAGACTGAATACGACCAGTGATTCTCGAAATCAGTGGACTAAAATCAGCAAGAGAGAGCCTTCTGGAACCCATAGGCAATCCGAGGTACTTCATTGGGAGCTCTCCACGATTGAAGTTGAGAATTTCAGCAATCTCGTCTTGCTCAGCATGCGGGATTCCAGCCATATAAACACTGGACTTTGCATTGTAACACCTCAGCCCAGACATGTCACCAAAAGTGTCCAAGGCTTCTTTGAGAATTCTGACAGATTCCTTGTCACCACGACAAAAGAAGATGAGGTCGTCGGCGTAGGAGAGGTGGGTGAGCCCTATCTTAGCGCACTTGGGGTGGTAGTTGAAATTGGGATTCTGAGCAGCCGTCTTGACAATGCGAGTGAGGTATTCGATGGCAATGGTGAAGAGATAGGGGGACAGCGGGCAGCCTTGGCGAAGTCCCTGCTTTCCCTGGAAAAAACCTTCAAGCGAGCCATTAATATCAATAGAGTAGTGGACAGTTGTGATGCAGATACTAACCCAGTTAATGAACTTCCTGGGGAAACCAAAAGCATGGAGCGCCTTGAGGATGAATTGGTGGCTGACGGAGTCAAAGGCCTGCCGGAGGTCGATCTTGATGGTGCACCTTGGTGAGATATTGGTCCGACCATAGTGTTTTAAGAGCTCCTGACAAAGGAGGGTGTTATGCCTAATAGAGCGCCCCGGCACGAACGCCGCTTGGCTCCCGTCGATGATGTGGGTGAGGGTAGGCTTGAGGCGGTTGGTTAAGATTTTGGAGATGGTTTTGTAGATTGTGGAGCTGCAGGAAATGGGCCGGTAGTTAGAAAATCTGTTTCGTTAACTCGTCCAAGTATCTTGAGATGATGTAGCGAAACTTGTCCATGATCTAGTAGTAGCTTTGGACAATTGTAAGTGGATTCTAGCTAGGGCTCACTTTCCAATTCTAGGTGGATGCAAGAGTTCACTTTTCGTTAATTAGAATTCAAACGATCGGATCGGTCATATGTATTTGCACTACCTCGATCGATTGATCTTTGGTGCACGTACAACTTTAAAATCTCTTTAGCATCCACGAAAGTTGAATAAACGTACGGCCCCCCACCATCAAATTGAGAATCAATCTGTTTCTTCCATGCAAAGAAAATAACTTTTTAACCCAGCTTGCAAGTCTATATATATACGTACGTTTAATTTACTATGTCCTTGTTTCACTTATTTTTTAAACAATTTTCTTCTCCAAAAAATTTATTTTACCTTTTTCTACAATCCATCAAGACAAAATTTTCACCAAAAAACTATACTTTTCAACCAAAAAATACTTTCACCACCACAAGTGTATTTGTCTGTATATTCGAATAAATCATAAACATCGTGTTTTTATAGAACAATATTGTTGTCATGGATTAGAAAAACGGGCATAGAGCTTACAAGTCGTCGCGAAGAGTCCAAGGAGCTAGCTCAGATTGCTGCCATCATGCCCATAGGCAGATCAAGGGGTATGAATGGGCTCGTACCGGCCCTTCTTCGATCGGATTTGTTAACCTTGCTTAAATAATGTGGCCCCCTCTAAAATTGTTCTGCGTCCGTCACCCATCATGCAGCCTAATAACGAATGAGGATCATTTTATTTACCACATTTAATCAACCATAGATCCAATATCGAAGAGACTCTAATACCGTATTATAGTCCAATGAGTATAATATAAAGCGATATAAAGTGTATATGTTTGTGCACATGCATATATACAATAAGCTCAACACTAAAGTCTAGTGGGTATATGCATGAAATATTCCACTTATTGATGATACTCAAAAAGATAATATAAAGAAGTAATATAAAATATAACTATAAGTAGTCGTGTGTAACATATGAGTAATCGATTTAGTTTAAAATAAGAGGAATAACTGATGTATATAGACTCAAATTAAATATAAGACAAATTTTTCTGATAAATCGCGATGTATCGAACTTATATCTCCATATGAGAAGTGTTGAGAACTTCTAGAACTCGAGGAACAACAAGTTACTATATGCGAAACATAGGGTTGATTTTCTAGGTACTAAATTAATGTTTAGAGTATTAGCATAGGAGTAGTTTACAAGTAGTGAGTGGTGATACAAACAAAAGAGACTAAGTCAAAAGGTAAGTACGGTGAAAATGGAAAGGATAAAGAAGGAATCTTATTTGGTGGGGGACAATTTACACAAAAGGTATGTAATTTTAGTCATGTTTTGCTTTATCTTCCATTTCAAGTGTTCTTATAATGGATAGGAAAAAGGGTTATGCTCGAATAGTGGATTAAGCAATTATAATCGAAATAATTGAGAATCACTTTTCCAGTTATAGCAATTTAGAAAGGGAAGGGAAAAAACATTTTTAACCAAGATTGAATCTCTATATGATAATTTGTGTATTTAATTAATTAATTTATAGCCAAGGTTGAATCTTAAGTGTTCTTATATTCCTCTTGTAATATCTAAAGTTGTTGTACTCATGTGTAATCTTAGCGGTAGTTGAGATTTTTTAAACGATCATAATTTTTCCGCCAAGTTAGCGTTTCCACTCTTAAATTCCCGTTTGTTATCCATTATCTTTATATCCTATCGATTGACACCGTGCTGACCAATATAATGGTAGTAAGAAAATGGGGGACCATCCTATATATAGCCATAAATGGATCTAGAACATAAGTCTATTGTGTTTCATCCTAAAACTAATTGATATATTATAAGAGGAGTAATCCAAATATGTGTATATATATATACTAGGCAAATCATCTTCACGATGTGGGATAAACTTCTTCAGACACCCCCTCAAGTGGCACCTGACTTGGATTGGTTACCATTTGACAATAATGGCCTTCGAATCGACAAACTCTCAATGATAATGGAGGAATTTGTCCCAAATTGGACACATAGTTGCTTTAGATTTTTATTTGTAGAGTTAAAATCCATATCTAATTTTTTTTCTTATTCCAATTTATGTAGCTTTATTTAAATCAAACAATCACATACAACTATTTATTGATGGTAAAATTTAGTAATTGAATTACATTTTAGATACTCATTAACTTGACGCCCATAAAAGATACCGATTAGCTTTTTTTACAGGGTTCTCAAAACCATTGAATGACCTTATATTAGATCCATCAAAATTTAATTTGATGGAGTTTTGTGCATATTTGGTCTACTACAACCTTAGTTTTGTTTTTCATGGAGTACAAGTTTTGTCTGATACCAACTCATACTTTGTCTCTTTTCATATGACTACATTATTCCTTTGTGCTAGATGCTCCTCAATAAATTGAATAATGTAGGGAATAGGACAAGAGAATATGCCATCAAACTTGTTTGTTCTCTAAATTCGATCTCCACCATGTTGTTCCAATCTCGGAGAAGGCTCCATCACTTATTTTAATTTTGAGGTGATAAAGATTCTTATTGATAGTGCCCTAGACTTGTCCAAACCTGATCCTATCCGAAAAACCGACCCAAACCGATCAAATTTTTTTTATGGTTGAAACATGACCCAAATAGTGACGAGCTAATGAAAAAATTGAATCCGATTAACCCAAAACTGATTGGGTTGAAACCCCAACCCGACCCAACCAACCAGATTTTTTTTATACTTGTAGAATAAGTATATTTTCTTTTATATTATTAAAAAACATTTTATTATAAGAACTATTATGATATTATATTATTATTTAATCATAATATTATTTTAACACTCATAAAAAATTCAAATTCTTGGCCTGTTATGTCAACCCGAACCCGCACAATAACTTGTAAAAACCCGACTTGACATAACCTGTAACTTGATTGACCCGAACCCGAAAAGACCGAACCCGAAGCGACCCGTATGACACCTCTAATAGTGACATATATGTTTAACATTTTTGACCAAAAATTCAAAATTTTATTTGACAAATTAATACATTTACATCCGTCAACTAGACTATTATGAAGGCTCTTCCACTTTTTATCCCAACTTTCAAACTTCAATCAATTCATAATTTGTTTTTGTGTTTATTATTCCCTTATATTTTTTGCACGTTTCCATTGGAGGTTTGCATTTGTCTCGGACTACAACCGAATTTTTAACCTTTCGTGGAGGCTAGGCCCATTACGACTCGGCCCCCCACTCAATGAAGGCCCAATTTGTTGGTGACAATTTTCTTTGTGGTGTGGTGTGTGTTTGACATGGTCAAACTAATTATTTTTCGAGTCTTCGTACATTTAGTTCAACGGGTAAGTCTTTGAGATAGTATCCCAAGGTCTCCGTTTCGAACCCTATGAGCGGCGGTTTGACATGTACAAAAGTAGGCACGAGCCAGATTTTGGCCCGTGAACATGGGTGGGTATCGGGTTTCGAGCGGGCTAATGGGTTGAACCATTGTAATTTTGTATGTTTTCCTTGTCCAAGTTTGCCCTAATTTGCATGCCAAAACTTATTCAAGTCTAGCTTGATGTAGCGTTCATCCCAAAGTTTGAGACCCCTCAACTATTCAACAAGAAATCCAAAACTGAAAAGCCTTCAACTAGAAAACACCATATTAGATCTTTCTCTTCTTCGATCCACACCATAAAGAAACAGAATCCCTATCGTGAGCACGAGCATAATCAACTCTATCTATCCATTTGCCCTTTCTTAACGCCGTGTTTTAACAAACATTTTTTTGAGGTACACCGAAGGGAATCTTAGTGTTTTTTGATCGAAGGAGCCTTGGTGTTTATAGAAACCTTATTTTAAAAGCTATTCACATTAGTGTTATGATTTAAGCTAGTTTCAACCGCTCCTTCCAACGCTACCGTTGTATCAATCGACCGTTACCACTTACCACTACCGTTTAACATGCCAAATACTCCGTACAACCTTAAGAGGTTAATACACAAAACGATTAATGATTATTGATAAACGTTTGCATGGTCATACATGTATACTCCGAAATTAAGCAAATTAATAGTCTAAAGACTTAAAGAGACTTATTTTTATAATTTAGGAACATTAGCAAACATACTTAAAATATATAGGCCTTCTTTGAGCTCCATCAGGCTCATTCATTTGTTTATCTGGCGGACTTTCCTTTCATTCGACAATTGCTTGGCGAACCTATATATAACCATAAGAAAAAAAACGTCATATACTCATCAATTTATACATTTTCAATCACAAACCTCGCGCGTATCTCATTAATAATCATTACCTAAATCAAATAAGAAAACTGGAAATTGAAGGTGATAATCTTGGAGTAATCAAAGCAGTTAACAAACAAGGGCAAAGTTCATGGGACATTGAAATTGTTATTGCAGACATCCTAGTCTCGTTACGATGGTTCGAGACTGTTCGAGTTAACTATGTCTGTAGAGCGAGTAATGCTGTGGCCGATAAAACTGCTAAAATGGGTCATAGTCTCCCTACTGACGCTATCGCGAATCTCACAGAACTGAAAGTTCTCGTCCGAAAGGACGCTCTAGGACGTCCCCCTTGAGGGGATATCCTAATTCTTACCGATTCAAAAAAAATAAAAAATCATTACCTAAATCAAACTAAGGCTAAAAGTCCTAAAATAAGAAACATTTCCTAACAAAATTTTAAGAAATAAAATGACAATCAATTTTGAACATAAATGATAGTACCTTTTCAGGACGTCTTCGTTGGAGCCTGCTTCAGGAATAGGCTCGTAGTCGCCCGTCTCAGGATTAACACGAGAAGCCGGTTTCGTAAGCAGGGCTTCTCCAACCTTGACAAGCTCTTTCATGTTCTCCTTTGTAGCCACATCCGCGGATGCCACCGTTCCCATTAGAGTGTCATCCTACGCGCGTAAGTACGATAAAATCCAACAAATTAAGTCTACATCAATCCTAAAAAATTGCCTATTCGGTTCGAAACTCTCTTCATAGCCATATACAATAAGTTCTACATCAATCCTAACAAATGCTCTTTGGGAAGATTGATGATGATTTGTGTGTCTTTTGTCAAGGAAACCACCAAGAAAATTCAGAACATCTTTGGTTCAATTGTGTTTATTCCAAGAAAGTGCTGGACTCAATTTTACAATGGGAAAAAATTGGGAGAAAGACCGAGACTGTGGATGATTGGAAGCAACAGGCGTTGGCCATGCAAGGGAGGAAGACCTTAAAGTTCAGCTTGTGGGATGTGTGCCACAGTGTTGCGATCCATGGTTGGCTAGGAACAGAATCAATTTCAAGAATGAGAGAACAGAGAGCGAGGATTGTGCTAGCATAAGTATCAATTTAGTTAAGAACTGTCTGATTGCAAGATGGAGAAGAAAGAATAGAGAGGCTAGAATATTGTTTGAAAAGTTGGATATCCTTGAGGATGTAAATAGCTAGTTATCTAGCGATTTTGTAACGGCTCTTTGTGAATAAAATTAACCTTTTTTATTCAAAAAAAAGATAACAAATTATTATGTGTTTAGTTGATTACTTGGATGCGAAGATAACTGTCTGAAGATTGGTATGCTTGGAAGACGACACTATTGTGGTAGTCTATCATGTCAATCTTGGATTGGTTATAAGCGTCGATCAAGGGTGTGGAACCATTTTCGTATAGCCACGACACGATGCCCCACTTGGCTGCTTTTTTCGCGTTGTACTTGCGTTCGTTCTTGGAGGAGCCGGTGCCCACTGATATCACCAATAAGCGGGTGTAGTCAATGGCATCCTTCTCGGGGAAGAAATCCGGGTTCTGCTTTATTACTACCTCTCTTGTCACCTCCGTTATTGCCACCAAAGTCTACATTGTTTGTAAGATATTACTAAGTTTAGTTTTTGGCCGGTTTGGATCCGATCGAATCCCTCTAGATAGATCAAATGTTGTATTACTTGTAATTGTGTCCAACTTCTAAACCTCTTAAGATGAAATGTATGTATATATTGTAGTGATTACCGGATTGTTGGCTGCGACACCGCCATCGATGAGGTTGAACTCCCTGAGGACATGGCCGTTAGACTCGTCTTTGTTCTCAAAGTAGTAAGCGGGTAAGAGGGTCGGAGCCGCGGAGGTGCCGATGCATATGTCCGAGAGCAATGCATCCAAGTGTGACGCCCTTTCCAGCTACAAGTTAAATTCATCAAATTAATCAATTAACTTCATACAATAGGGGAAAGTAATCATATTTAGATGCATATATTTTAGGTTTGAGAAATCTTTTTTAGGTGATGTAGATTCAATAAAGAAGTCTATAAGGCTTTTATATATTATAAAAATAATAGATAGTATTAACTTAGGATGCTCAACAGGTCAGGTCGGGTCGGATCAGGTCAACCTGCAAGTCGACCCGTAAAGTTTCTTTTTTGACTCGTACCCATGAACATCCCTAATATAAACCTCATGTGATAATCATCGTGCAGTCTCAACCCTCGATACAAAGACTTTATATGCATTCCAACATACATATATAGAGTATATATATTAAGAAAGTTTTATGGTTAATAAGCATATGCCATTGTATTATAGCTAGAAAGAAAAAAATAACGTGTTATGTTAAATGCTTACCATGAATCTATATTAAATGATTTACGTGTAGCTAGTTTTTATATAAATTAAATACACATCTAACTATAGATTAATCGATCGCGATCATCTCCTCCAAGTTCTTGTTTCCAAAGGGCACGTCTAAATTTTATTGGACGACCAATTAGATCATGTTTTAAAATACTTAATAGTCTTATAGACTAAAGACCTTTTCATGATATCCGATCATTGGGTCTAGAGTATTTTAGTCCTACAAGAAAGAACGGTCGTCGGTGTTTTACCCCCTATAAGTCTATATATTTCCATAGCAAATGCAACTTAATTTCTTTATTAGAACACAAGTATATATATATATATATATTCAACTTCATTTTGTGTTATCTTGTACTCGTTCCGTTCTTGAACTTTAATTTGTCCCTTTTTCTTCATAAATTACAAAGAAAAAGGAACAAGTATAAAAGGGATGAAGGATGTCCTCGTCAAGAATTCCATTTTAAAACCAAATAACGTGACTATATATGTACTAAGTAACCATGACTATATATCTTGTACTAAGCTATCCAAATTCAAACCTCGATTCAACTTTACCACAAATTCTACAAAATTAATATTAGGGCCAACCGGGCCTATGTATATAAAAAACGAGTACATGCATGCAATATCTATCTATCTATGAAAAAATTAGAGATAATTGAAGGGAAAAATGGATTAAAAACCTGGTAGGTAGAAAAAAGACCTGGTTGGAGTTGTTTAATGTCAAAGGCAGGAATGACCACATTTGTAAGGCAATGATGAAGCCTCTTTTGCCCTAGTTTTTCCCTCAACATCTTGTGAAGGTACTTCCCATCATACTTTGGTCCTCCAAGCGCCTTCATAAACTTCGTCATTGAACCCACTAGGCCCCTGCCTCAAACACGAACGAAACCATCGATAAACAATGTTAATAATGTTCAAAACATATAGCAAGTTGAAAAGCTAGCTAACTCGAGATAATATATCATTTGACAATAATGGCCTTCGAATTGACAAACTCTCAATGATAATGGAGGAATTTGTCCCACATTGGACACATAATTGCTTTAGAATTTTGAATTATTATTTGTAGAGTTAAAATCCATATCTAATTTTTTTTCCTATTCCAATTTATGTAGCTTTATTTAAATCAAACAATCACATACAACTATGGTGAACAAATTTATTGATGGTAAAATTTAGTAACTGAATTACATTTTAGATACTCATTAACTTGACGCCCATAAAAGATACCGCCTAGCTTGTTTTACTGGGTTCTCAAAACCATTGAATGACGTTATATTAGATCCATCAAAATTTAATTTGATGGAGTTTTGTGCATATTTGGTCTACTACAACCTTAGTTTTGTTTTTCATGGAGTACAAGCTTTGTCTGTTACCAACTCATAGTTTGTCTCTTTTCATATGACTACATTATTCCTTTGTGCTAGATGCTCCTCAATAAATTGAATAATGTTGGGAATATGACAAGAGAATATGCCATCAAACTTGTTTGCTCTCTACATTCGATCTCCACCATGTTGTTCCAATCTTGGAGAAGGCTCCATCACTTAATTTAGTTTTGAGGTGATAAAGATTCTTATTGATAGTGCCATAGAGTTGTCAAAACCGGATCCTATCCGTAAAATCGATCCAAGTTGACCGAAAATTTTTAGGGTTCAAACATGACCCGAATAGTAGTGAGCAAAGGAAAAAACCGAACCCGATTAACCCAAAACTGATTGGGTTGAAACCCGAACCCGACCCAACCGACCCTATTTTATATACATGTAGAATAAGTATACTTTCTTTTAAATTTATAAAATATTTTATTATAAAAGCTATTACAATATTATATTATTATTAAATATTATTATGTAATCATAATATTATTTTAATAATCATTAACAATTCAAATTCCTTACGTGTTATGTCGACCCGAACCCGCACAATAACCTGTCAAAACCCGACCTGACTTGATCTGTAACCTGATTGACCCGAACCCAAAAAAACCGAATTTGAACCCATCCGAACCGACCCATTTGACACCTCTAATAGTGGCATATATGTTTAACATTTTTGACCAAAAATTCAAAATGTTATTTGAAAAATTTATACATTAATGCCCGTCAACTAGACTATTATGAAGGCTCTTCCACTTTTTATCCCAACTTTCAAACTTCAATCAATTCATAATTTGTTTTTGTGTTTTATTAAACCTTTACATTTTTGCACGTTTCCATTGGAGGTTTGCATTTGTCTCAGAGTGCAACAGAATTTTAAACCTTTCGTGGAGGCCCATTAAGACTCGGGCCCCCACTCAATGAAGGCCCAATTTGTTGGTGACAATTTTCTTTGTGGTGTGGTGTGTGTTTGGCATGGTCAAACAAATTATTTTTGTCTTCGAACATTTAGTTCAGCAGGTAAGTCTTCGAGATAGTATGCCGAGATCCCCGTTTCGAACCCCACGAGCGGCGGTTTGACATGTATAAAAGTAGGCTCGAGCCATATTTTGGCCCGTGAACACGGGTGGATATCGGGTTTCAAGCTGGCTAATGGGTTGAACCGTTGTAGTTTTGTATGTTTTCCTTGTCCAAATTTGCCCTAATTTGCAGGCCAAAACTGTAATATCCGGTCCCGTGTCGGTTTCTGTCTCTTAAGCCTTAAGCTATTTCGGGTCTCAGTAGTAAAGTGAATTAAGCTTTAAATCAATGTTATTGTAAATCAAACGATAAGGTTAAAAGCTAATTAACTAAACTCAAATCCTCTTAATTGATCAATTAATTAAAAGAATATCGCTCCTTTTCTTCTTATCCAAACCGAAGCCTTATATTCAAAGAATGCCCTACGTACCGAGTCTTTGTTTTCTTTTCCCTCAAGTTGCGCCGCCTTCCCAACTCCGCCCTCTCGTTCGACCTTCAAGCTAGGCAGCTAGCCGGTGGTTTGAGCAACACACCCTCTCCAATTTTCCGGTAGGTTTACTTCCTTCTTCCTCGATCTGTTATTCTTCCCGCCCTTTCAATCGATGACGGTACCGTCTCGGCGTGTCCCGTCTCGACTCCTGTCGTGTGTACGTGGTCATAGTGATCGTTCTTTTTCCTTTCCTTCAGTGTGTCCTCCCGTACCACTCCATTCTTGGTGATCGACCCTTGCAAGTCCAGGAGTCGGCCTCTTATTCTTGTCGGTTATTCAGGAAGGTGGTATGTGTGGGGTGGGGGCCAAAAGTGAAGAAAGGCCAAAGTTGCCTCGGGAGGATGATAGGCCATTAATTAATTAGTTAAGGTAATTGTTTTGTTTAGGTAGTCGATGTGATAATGAGGTTTAATTGTTCGGGTTCGATGGTGTCACTTTAGGTATGAGTTCGGGTTGGCGAGTTTGGTTCGGGTTCGTTTCGGATTCTAATTCTCGTAATTCAAGTAAAATGTGTTTTAATATTTTATTATTATTATCGTGTTTAGGAGATCCGATCCATTTTTCCCGCGGACCTTGATACTCCTTGTTCGTAGAAAATTCCTTCGTCTTTCAGGTAAGTCAATTTTCGGCTTGCTCAGTCCTGTTCTAGCCTGTTAGGGTTGCGTGGTAATTATGAGATTGGTTTTGGGAACTAGTCCCGATCGATCTTTTAAAGTGTTTTGATATGTGTGCTATGTGTAAATGATTTTGGAAACCCGTTTTGAAAGTTGTTATCTATATACGCATATTTTCGTCATCGTTTTCTCTGTGATGGGCAGCGCTCCAGTGGAGGCTTATTGTGGATGGTTGTGATGAGATGGATGGTTGTGATGAGATGGACGGTTGGATTGAGGATGGATGGTTACGAGATGGCCCGTCTCTGAGTCCGGCGTGGGATCGATACGCCGTTGTCATGGCATGTGGTGTTATAGGGGCAGTGCCGCATAGCCTAGGTAGTGTGATGATCTGCAGTGTTATAGGGGCAGTGCTGCATATCGTAGGTAGAGTTTCTGATTGCGAGTCATATGTGATGATAACTGAGTGACTAACTAGACTTAGGACTGAACTAGAGATATGTGTGTGATCGCGGACTTGGTTGCTGACCTTAGAAAAACTGTTTTTAAACGTCTTGTAGTTGCCATGTTGATTCTTACTTGATAGGATAGGATCTGACCCTTCGGGGAACCATTTTTTTTCAGTCCAGGTAATCAGGATGCCGTGAACAAGCCTCGACAGAATGGTGGTGTAGAGTAGGGACGCGCGTGTCATAGATATTCGGGTGCTGAGGATTGCCTCTGCTTTCTTTGTCTGTCTTATCTCATGTTCTATAGTGGTAATGCGGTTGATATTTGTTTTATTGATGAACTATTGTTGGGTTGTGAGAACTTTGTTATTGTTAAGTTGTTGTATGGGTTGGGTTCATGATATTTCATTTGAATTATTGTTTTTATTAAATACGAGTTGGATGCTTTCTATGTTTTCTCGTCGTACCCGCGTTGCAAGATCCTATTGTTCCGTTGTCAAACTAGCTTGGTAGTGCCTCGTGAGGTCTACTATCGAGTAACGCCTTGTTAGAAAGATGGGGTGTTACAAAAACTTATTAAAGTCTAGCTTGATGTAGCGTTCATCCCAAAGTTTGAGACCCCTCAACCATTCAACGAGAAATCCAAATTGTGCAAACTGAAAAGCTTTAACAAGAGCACACCATATTTAGATCTTTCTCTTCTTCGATCCACACCATACAGAAACATAATCCCTATCGTGAGCACGAGCATAATCAACTCTATCTATCCGCTTGCCCTTTCTTAACGTCGTGTTTTAACAAGAACTTTTTTGAGGTATACCGAACGGATTCTTAATGTTTTTTGATCGAAGGAGCCTTGGTGTTTATAAAAACCTTACTTTTTAAAAGCTATTCTCATTAGTGTTGTGATTTAAGCTATAGTTTCAACCGCTCCTTCCAACGTGACCGTTGTATCAATCAACCGTTACCACTTACCACTACCGTTTAACATGCCAAATACAACCTTAAGAGGTTAATACACAAAACGATTAATGATTATTGATAAACATTTGCATGGTCACACATGTATACTCCGAAATTAAGCAAATGAACGAGTCTAAAGAGATTTATTTTCATAACTTAGGAACCTAAGCAAGCATACTTCAAATATATAGGCATCCTTTGAGCTCCATCAGGCTCATTCATTTGTTTGTCTGGCGGACTTTCCTTTCATTTGACAACTGCTTGGCAAACCTATATATAACCGGAAGGAAAAAAAACGTCATATACTCGTCAATTTATACATTTTCAATAACAAATTAAACCTCGATTGTAACTCACTAATAATCATTACCTAAATCAAATTAAGGCTAAAATTCCTAAAATAAGAAACATTTCCTACCAAAATTTTAAGAAAATAAAATGACAATTATTTTTTTAACATAAATGATACCTTTTAAGGACGTCTTCGTTGGAGCCTGCTTCAGGAATAGGCTCGTAGTCGCCCGTCTCAGGATTAACACGAGAAGCGGGCTTCGTAAGGAGGGCTTCTCCAACCTTGACAAGCTCTTTCATGTTGTCCTTTGTGGCCACATCCGCGGATGCCACCGTTCCCATTAGAGTGTCATCCTACGCGCATAAGTATGATAAAATCCAACAAATTAAGTCTACATCAATCCTAAAAAATTGCCTAATCGGTTCGAAACTCTCTTCATAGCCCCTATACAATAAGTTCTAGACAAAAGATAACAAATTGTTATGTGTTTAGTTGATTACTTGGATGCGAAGATAACTTTCTGAAGATTGGTATGCTTGGAAGACGACACTATTGTGGTAATCGATCATGTCAATCTTGGATTGACTATAGGCGTCGATCAAGGGTGTGGATCCATTTTCGTATAGCCACGACACGATGCCCCACTTGGCTGCTTTTTTCGCGTTGTACTTGCGTTCGTTCTTGGAGGAGCCGGTGCCCACTGATATCACCAACAAGCGGGTGTAGTCCATGGCATCCTTCTCCGGGAAGAAATCCGGGTTCTGCCTTATTACTACCTCTCTTGTCACCTCCGTTATTGCCACCAAAGTCTACATTGTTTGTGAGATATTACTAAGTTTAGTTTTTGGTCGATTTGGATCAGATTGAATCCCTTTATCTAGCTAGATAGATCAAATGTTGTGTTACTTGTAATTGTGTCCAACTTCTAAACCTCTCAAGATGAAATGTATGTTAATATTGTAGTGATTACCGGATTGTTGGCTGCGACACCACCATCGATGAGGTTGAACTCCCTGAGGACATGGCCGTCGGACTCGTCTTTGTTCTCAAAGTAGTAAGCGGGTAAGAGGGTCGGAGCCGCGGAGGTGCCAATGCATATGTCCGAGAGCAATGCATCCAAGTGAGGCGCCTTTTCCAACTACAAGTTAAATACACCAAATTAATCAATTAATTTCATACAATAGGGGATAGTAATCATATCATATATAGATGCATATATTTTAGGTTTGAGAAGTTTTTTTAGGTGATGTAGATTTAATAAAGAAGTCTATAAAGATTTTATATATCATAAACTGATAAACAATAAATTGCTCAACTGGTCGGGTCGGATCGGATCGGATCGACCTACAAGTTGGCTTGTTGACCCGTAAAATTCTTTTTGACCCGTACCCATCAACATTTCTAATATAAATTAACCTCATGTGATGATCGTGCAATCTCAACACTCTATACAAGATTTTATATGCATTCCAACACACACATATATAGAGTTTTTTAAAGAAAGTTTTATGGTTAACTAGTTAACGGGTAATGTAAATATAAAGCCGAATTAACCGATTTGAGATCAAATTTTGATACGAATCCGCTTTTAACTCGAGAATTTATAATTCAAACCCGATAGACCAAATTCCGAACTTATTGACCTATATATGTACTTTTAATAATACAATGTTTATTTTAACATAATTGTATTCAAATTTTAATAATTATGTTATTATTTAATATACTATTAACATATGTGAAAGTTTTTCATTATTCTTCAAGGTTTAATAATGACAAAAATGTATACTAAGTAATAAGGAAAATTTGTTAAGATATAAAATAAAATAACTTGAATTTTTTAATCATATAAGGATATAATTTTAAAAAATCATGTTAGAAGAAAAGATCTTAAGGTAATAAGGTATCGAATATTGAGTACGATATTAAGTACATATAAGGAAAATGGATAAGATAAGAAGGATATATGAGTTATTTTTTGAAAATAATGTAAAAAATAAAATCATTATTTTATTCAAGTTCGATGACGTGGCGCAAATGTTAATAAAGACTTGGGTTCCGCTTTATACTGTATTATAGTAGATAAGCTAATGACATTGTATTATAGCTAGAAAGAAAAAAATAACATGTTATACATTAGTTAATGCTTACCATAAATTTATATTAAATGATTTACGTGTAGCTAGCTAGTTTTTATATAGTTTAAAGATCTAACTATAGATTAATCGATCGCGATCATGTCCTCCAAGTTCTTGTTCCCAACGGGCACGTCTAACATTTTATTAGACGACCAATTAGATAATTTTTTAAATACTTATTATAGACTAATGACCTTTTCATGGTATCCGACTATTGGGATCTAGAGTTTTTTGGTCATACAAGAAAGAACAGTCGTCGGTGTTTTACCCCCTCGTTTTAACTTTAACAAAAATCCTACAAAATGTTAGGACCAACCCGGCCTATCTATACGAAAAACGAGCACATGCATGCAATATCTATCTATCTATCTATCTATATGCATGAAAAAGTTAGAGATAATTGACGGAAAAAACGGATTAAGAACCTGGTAGGTAGAAAAAAGAACTGGTTGGAGTTGTTTAATGTCGAAGGCAGGAATGACCACATTTGTAAGGCAATGATGAAGCCTCTTTTGCCCTAGTTTTTCCCTCAACATCTTGTGAAGGTACTTCCCATCATACTTTGGCCCTCCAAGCGCCTTCATAAACTGGGTCATTGAACCCACTAGACCCCTACTTCAAACACGAACGAAAGCATCGATAAACAATGTTAATAATCTTCGAAACGTATAGTAAGTTGAAGAGCTAGCTCGAGATAGTCTAAGTTGAATCACGTGATTACCAAGACTGAGGAAAAATCTTTGGAGAATGCTCAAGATAGAACGGAACTATATCTTTTGCAGCATACAAAGGTCTATTGTTCTCATTCGGTGTGGCTATCATTGCGGTTATGAGACCTCCCGTGCTTGTCCCTGTGATCACATCAAAGTAATCGGCCAATCGAACATCTTCTCCATCCAAGTCCTATAGCATATAAGCACGCGTAATGTAAGCGAAGGTTAAATACAACAACGACATTCAACCAAATGTTGTCTTACCGAAAGCCTAGGGTTCCAGTTATACACACACTCTTATCTCGAGCAAGTGGAGAGGATATTTTTTCACAGACCATGTAAGAGATAAACAACAACATCCCGATAACATAGTAATACTAGCATATAAAGCAACCGAGAGTCAGCTATTAAAATACAACAACGACTTCACTTTTTAACCAAAAGATACTTTTAACCAAAGAGTGAAACAAGTCCTAAGTTTGGGATAAGATACAATTGCTTTCAGAATGGTTATCTAGTATGGTTTATGTCTTGGACTTACTTGTTCCTAACTCTTAAGTTTATCGGCCCACAAACTTTGATATTAGCCAAACGACAAAAATCACGAAAACACACAACCACACAGACAAGGACTCAATGCTAGCTCGAGCACCACCCGAAACAAACCCACCCTTCTGCATTACATAAATGACCGAAGCTAGTACTCAAGAATCAACGACTCGATGCATGATACATACCTGAAGTTGAGATTCCAAGAAACTAAGAATGACACCGGGGACAATTCCTCTAATTCCACCTCCATCTATACTAAGAATTGTGATGAGATTACCGGTCTTAGGCGGAAGTGCTTTGATGCTTTCTGTTTTTTCCATTTTGTGCTTAATTGTAAGATGTTGTTGCCTTTGTTGCTTGAGTGTCAAACAATAGACATGATGCCATATTTTTATAGTACTACTAGTTTGAAGTTTACAAGTAAAGCTCACAAAATTTCTAGTCATCTAAATGCTTGCCCACACGGCCATGCCCAATTCATAAACAAACATATCTCCCTTATTAACTTTGCATAATCTATATAGAATATAGTACTTAAACTTCTGATTACAAGTCATTGACTTCTCAAATCTCAATAGCCATCTCAACTACGTACGTACATTGCGTTTAGGTTATTATACGAAGGAAGTAAGGAACCATATTTACTTTTTTGGGGATGAAAATTGGTTCGATACAGTTTCATCTTGGCTATGTTCAACTTGACGATCTGGGTTGCACACTTGGTTTTGATGGATGAGTCTCACAGTTCAGATTTTTTTCTTATTCAAGAAGGATTAATTGGACCTTCGGACATCTAATCAAACTGTCATCGACCAAAAAGAAAAAGAAGGATTAATTGGAACTAATTAGCCTATAAACTATTCAATTTGAAGTAGCTTTGCTAGTGCCGGACAGACAATGACGGAGATAATGGGAGGAGTAGCTCATGTAGTTATATGGTAAACGATTTAGATTATGATTTTAGATACGGGATAGCGTCCCAACCTCACTCAATATCCAAAATACTTAAAATTAACATCTGATTTGCTAATTGTTGACTACAATATGGGTTTGTGATTATTGGCCAGCTGGACATATAATCATACCATATTAGCAACTTTAATTGATTTTTATTCGTGTACTTCAATAATCTCTTAATATATTAATCTCTACATAAAAATTGAACTCGGTAATGGGTTTGATCGTGATCAGCATAATTTTGGCCAAATTAATTGAGGACGTGGGCTTCATACACATGGTCAAGAATTCATGTCAGTTGACCAGTATAGTTTGAATATATTGCACTAATTACACACGTAAACTACGTACAAATATGAAGAAAACATGCTTTGCCAATCAATGGATTTGATGACATAATAGTTAACCAAAATATACACGTAATTAACTTGTTACCAATTACAATATTGAAGGAATGTTCCAAACCTATTAGCATGATATTATTATTATATGATCAGTGCCATAGACCGTCAAAAAGAAGGAAAATTCTGATAAGTTTAAATGGGTATTTAATTTATTTTTTGGTTTGGTTTTTTGCTCATGCCGGTAGGGTACGAGTTTGTATAAACATAGATTTTTTTCCTCCGTTTATATCCTCGTAATTAGAATTGATTAAATTCAAGTTCATCATTAATTATATTAATCATCCTCAAGTTGGTTGTTGGATCGTAAGTCAGTTAATGAGGGCGTCCTTAACTGAGTTAAGGGCGTCCTTTAGTGCAGCGGAATATCGACTTAACAGAATACAAGATAAATGGACACAAGTATTTATAGAGGAACCCCACTAAGACCAACTAGTCTTATGGGTAAACCTCTACCTCCGTTGGAGGATTTTCAATAGCCGTCCCTTATCTTATTAAGAGTGAGTCCTTACAACTTAGGCGAGTCGTTACACTTCTCTGAGCTAAGCGTCCGTCCTTAGCCTCACTAGTAACACTCCTTTCAACCTAACAAGTAACCTAACACTCTAGCTATAAGGAAGCTATCACTCACGTCTTCTCACGGTACGTTGTGAGAGACAAACTACAACTTTAACTCTTTTGTGGTTTGTATTGGATTTGATGTGGTTGGACTTTCTTTCTCTTGCTTCAAGCTCACTTGATCTTCTCGATCTTCGTTGATGTTCTTGAATGCTTCGGGAGAGCTTGAGAGAAAGTCTTCAAAGTCCACCAACGCTATGCATACCCTTGGGAGGGTATTTATAGCGCAAGTGATTCTTGTCCTCTAGCGTCCTCTGAGACTTGGCAGGAGCCTTGGTCTTTGATCGACGGTGCGATGAGCTCCTTGAGGAAGTCAACTCTGTTGACGCTTGGGAAGCCTCCGCGTGGGCAGGGGACCATCGCTGGGAAAGCGACGTCTTTGGCATTGTCTACACGTGCCCAGACAAAGGAAGCTTCCTTCTGAGGACTAAGGCCGGACGATGATGTAATCATGTTGGGGCGGCCTTGATTTGAATTTGAACTTCGTCCGTATTTTGGCGCGCGTCCCTTCTTGATGAGGACTCCGTCCTATCTTGCGCAGGGACTCCGCCAATTATGTTTAGCCTTGGAAGTTCAGGTAACATGCGTCCCTACAGCTTAGGGACTGCTGTTTACTTGTTGTCCTTTTCGCTCATGTGCGTCCACTGGACTTACCTGAGATCAACACTTGGACAACTTATCAAATACATGTGAGTTTGTCATTATCAAAACAAGGGACGATTATTATGGGTTTAGATATTAACGACTGACGTCCTTAATATCGTCCCAACAATTTCCCCCTTTTTGATGATGACAAACTCTTTCAATTAATGCACACAGAAGTAAATCTTTTAGCATGAGGAACTACACTTTGATTTTCTTTTCAGCTTAGGTTGGCATGCAACACATTCTTTTAGGTGCGTTCTATTTTATTCCTAACTAGCGTCCTTTGGACTTGGCCGAAATTCCCCCTAAGCACATGCTTTCTATGATTACTTTAGAAACAATCGCATCTCTGCAAAACTATACTTCCCCCTTTTGGCATCATCGAAAAGGAGAACAAGTTGAAAAGCATGTAAGCACAAAGTCATAACTAAAGTAAAGAACGTTTAGACAAAATGAGACACAAATGTAATGGACTGCATTCAAAGGAAGAGAGAGTACGTTCATTACAGACAAAAGTTCCAAACAGGGACATCGTCCCAAAGTCTTAAAGAAACAAAAGAACAACAATAAACTTTTTCAGGGATAGAGAGGGGGGAGGTGATCATTTGCGGGGACGCTTGCCGAGAGCCTTGAGATTCTGCTCCTGAAGGTGGTTGTTCTGTGCAAGGAGCTCGTTGTTGCGCTCAAGAAGTTCTGTGTGGACGTGAAGGGTGTCGTGAACCTGTTGAATCAGATCTATCATCATGCACTGGTTTTCGATCATCATGTCCATCAGAGACTTAGTAGAGTGCTTCTCGGCTTCATCAGGGACGCTCATACCATCGAGCTCGTCCTCTTCATCAGCAGTGTCCTCTGCTGGCGTCCCAACTACTTGAACATTTTCAGATTCAGGATCGCCTTCCTCAGTCGCAGCAGCAGCAGCTCGAGCTCTCCTTTCAGCTTTAGCTTTCTTCTCAGCCTCTTTGCGTTCCTTTTCCATTTGGCGCTTGACGGACGGAAGGTCTGCCTCTTGACTCCATTAATGACCGGCCCTTCATCGGAGGAGATCTCGAAGAGCTAGGGTTTTTCGCCGCCGACGAGGGTGAGGGATTCTTTGTAGCTCTTGTGTTGGCCATTTTTGAGATGGTTTAAATAGTGGAGGATTAGGGTTTGGAGAGAGATTTCGGGATTTGAGATCTGGGATTTTGGTTTGAGAGATTTCTATAAGTGTGCAAACAGCAGATGAGCGAAGAAAGGTTTTCGGAGTGCACAGGTGGGTATTTATAGGAAGAAGACGAAGTTGGACGGTCAGGGGTAACAGAGTCTTTACACTCGGCTTCCTCCTCCCGCCTTCCCACACGTGGCTTTCTTCTTTACTAAGAAACACAGCTGTTGAGCACTGTTCGCGCGAATTCCGAGATCTTCGCTGAAGCTTCTCTAAAACGGTTCACCTTCCCAATTTCAAACATTCAAACTTCTCACAACTACAAAGGACTCCGAGCTGTCGTCCTTTCAACGCACAACTCTTCTCAACACTGAACTGAACCACGGCGTCCCAGACACTGATCTCAACCTCTGAACTTAGAACTCTGTACGGACAACTCTTGGCTCTTAACACGCGTCCCTTTGATCACTTAGAACCATTTTTGAAAATCAAGCAAGTACGTCCCGTAAAGATAAAACAAAGAATGCTCATAGGACGCGTTTGCAAGATTCTCGGCCTGGGTAAGCTTAGAGTTCCCATCATTTCGGCTTGTAATGAGGGTAGGGTGATCAGGGATACTCTTGAGATTGAAAAGCGAAAAGAATATCGTTCAACAAACACAAGCGAAACACATATCTTAGACTAGCGTCCTTTAAAGATGACTTTAAATGCATGACACACTTTAACACAAGTTCTCAACAAGACATAGCCAATCATAGAGGGAATAATAGAACGGGACTTGATCATTTAAAAGTTATCATCCCCAAAAGCAACCGGAGGTGCTCAAAGGGACGTCTATCAAGTGCTTTTGTGAAAATATCGGCCACTTGGTCCTCAGTCCTAACATGATCCACTCTAATTAATCCAAGTTCAACATTATCACGAAGAAAGTGATGTCTTATATGAATATGCTTCGTCCTAGAATGATGAACGGGATTTTTGGCAATACTTATAGCACTAGTGTTATCACACAAGATAAGGACTGTGTTAAGGAACGTACCATAATCTTCAAGTTGGTACTTGATCCATAGGACTTGTGAGCAGCACGAAGCAGCAGCAACGTACTCAGCTTCCGCGGTTGAGAGTGCCACGGAGTTTTGCTTTTTGGATCCCCAAGATACAAGACATGACCCAAGGAATTGAGCCATTCCTGAAGTGCTCTTTCTATCCACCACATGGCCAGCGTAGTATGCGTCAGAGTACGCTACCAGATTTAGGGACGTCCTTCTAGGATACCATAGACAAAGGTCATCCCGTCCCTTGAGATATCTGAAGATTCTCTTTACTTCTTGCATGTGGGACTCTTTTGGATTTGCTTGGAATCGAGCACATAAGCATACAGCGAACATGATGTCGGGACGACTTGCCGTTAGATATAGCAAGGACCCTATCATTCCTCTGTAGAGCTTTTGATCTACACTCTTGCCTTCTTCGTCAGCATAGAGGCGAGTGTTTGGGGAGATGGGAGTATCAATGGGTTTTGAAGAGTTCATCCCGTACTTCTCAAGCATTTCACGGATGTACTTTTGTTGATGAATGCGCGTCCCATCTTTGAGCTGAGTGATTTGGAGTCCCAAGAAGAAGTTGAGTTCTCCTATGAGGGACATCTCAAACTCACTACTCATCAAGTTCTTGAATTCCTCTACAAGTTTCATGTTAGTGCTTCCAAAAACTATGTCATCGACATAGACTTGGACAATCAAGACATCTTTAAGGACTTTCTTTAAGAACAGGGTTTTATCAATGTTACCTCGTGTGTACCCGTTGGACAAGAGGAAGGACGCAAACCTATCGTACCATGCACGAGGGGCTTGCTTGAGTCCATAGAGTGCCTTGTCCAAGAAGTACACATGATCTGGGTGATCAGCGTACTCAAATCCTGGGGGTTGAGCAACATACACTTCCTCTTTGAGCTTGCCGTTGAGGAAGGCTGTCTTGACGTCCATTTGAAAAAGCTTGAACCCTTTGTGAGCAGCATAGGCGATAAGGAGGCGAATGGCTTCAATTCTGGCAACAGGAGCGAAGGTCTCATCATAGTCGATTCCTTCCTCTTGTCTATAGCCTTGAGCCACCAGCCTTGCTTTGTTTCTTGAGACACGACCACTCTCATCAAGCTTGTTCCTGTAGACCCACCTCGTCCCTATTATGTTTTTGTTTCTCGGACGAGGGACGAGGGTCCAAACCTTGTTTCTTTCAAATTGATTAAGTTCTTCTTGCATGGCTTGAATCCAATCAGTGTCCTGGAGTGCTTCCTTTATGTTCTTAGGTTCAACTAAGGATACAAAGGCGTTGAAGGCACAGAACGCTATGTTGGCATTGAGGGACTGATTCACGGTTGATCTTGTTTGAACTCCTTTTGAAATATCTGAGATGATTTGATCTGTTGAATGAAGTCTTGAAAGATTGGATCCCCTATGAGTAGCGTCCCTTGAAGGAGCATATCTAGGGTCCGTCCAATCAGATTCATCTGAGTCAAACCCATCGTCTTCATTGAGAGGCTCAGAGAGTTCCCCCTCAGGTTGAGCGTCCTCTTCTTGACGCTGTTCTCCTTGTAAGCTTGATTCAGCAACTTCATGTTGAGCTGGAGATTCACTTTGAGATGGAACTTCCTGAACAACACTGGGAACTTCTACTGAGACTTCTTCAGGATTTTGAGTGGCGTCCTTAGGAACATAGTATTTTCCAGAGGACCCAAAATCAACTTCATCATCGGAGTCATCCTTCTGCAGAGAAGAAGAGCGTTCTTTCTTACTTGATTTATCTTTGTGAGAAGGACTTTCTTTGAACACAACATGAATGCTCTCCTCAAGCTTTAGAGTTCTTTTGTTGAAGACTCTATATGCTTTGCTGGTGAGGGAGTATCCAAGGAAGATGGCTTCGTCACTTCTTGCGTCAAACTTTCCAAGTCTTTCTTTATCATTGTTGTGAACAAAGCACTTGCATCCAAAGACGCTGAGGTAGTCGATGCGAGGCTTTCTTCCATTCAGCAGCTCATAGGACGTCTTCTTCAGCAAAGGACGGATCATGGCTCGATTGATAATATAGCACGCTGTAGCAATAGCTTCAGCCCAGAAGTACTTGGGGACGCTATTAGCTAAAAGCATAGTCCTTGCCATATCCTCCAGCGTCCTATTCTTTCTTTCCACCACTCCATTTTGTTGAGGAGTCCTTGGAGCTGAGAAGTTGTGAGAGACTCCATGTTGATTACAGTAGGCCACGAACTCTGAGTTTTGAAACTCCGTCCCATGATCTGATCTTATGGCTTTGAGAGGCGTCTCAAGAGTAACTTCTACTTGTTTGATGAAGACTTTGAATGCGTTGAAGCAATCTGTTTTTGAAGCCAAGAAAAGAACCCAGGTGAATCGAGAAAAGTCATCTACAAGGACATAGATATACCTCTTTCCACCATAGCTCAACGTCTTCATCGGTCCACAAAGATCCATATGGAGAAGTTCCAAAGGTTTCTTTGTGCTGAAGTCGTTCTTTGACTTAAAGGACGTTCTTGTTTGCTTCCCTTTGATACAGGCTTCACACTGTTCAGTTTTCTCAAGATCAATTTGGGGAAGACCTTTCACAAGATTTATTTGATGAAGCTTGAGGATTGTGCTTGGTCCAGCATGGCCAAGTCGGCGATGCCAGAGGTCAGCGTCCTCCTTTGACACGGATAGGCATAACTCAGATTTTGGCTTGAACTCCTGGTTGAAGATGTAGACATTGTTCTTTCGGACTCCCTTGAGGACGACTTTGTTGGACTTCTTGTTGATAACGAGGCACTCCTTCGAGTCAAATGTGACTAGGTTTTCACCTTGGTCACACATTTGAGAGACACTTAGGAGGTTGAAGCCAAGTCCTTCAACAAGGCTAACATTTGTCGCTTTGATGGATGGATTGAGAATGGCAGTTCCCGTTCCTTTGATCTTTCCTTTGCCCTTGTTGCCAAACGAGACAGTTCCTCCCTTGGCACTACTTTGGATAGAAGTGAGATGGATCTGGCTTCCTGTCATATGATTCGAGGCGCCACTATCGATGATCCATGGGCGTCCCCTCACTTCCACCTGCCAAAACAAAGTTAGTGTTTGTCGACCCAGGCAAGGTGTTCCTTACCTGGTTCGTTACAGAAATAGACCTCTGGTTCTGGCATGTAGTCACTTATATTCACATCATTTGAAATAGCATGCTTTCTGAAGGAACTCTTAGATCGTCTAGGGCGTCTAGGGTTAGCCTTAGGGACGGACTTATCATTTTCAATGTTAGTCCTAGCGGCTTTGCCACTTTCAATGTCGTTCTTCAGTTTTAGGCAATCATATTTGAAGTGATCTCCTTGTCCACAATACCAACACGTCCTATAGTAAGTACCAAGGTAGTACTTCTTGTTGGGACGTTGGATTTTGTTCTTTTTCATCTTTTGAGGGTCACAAACTTTTGAACCTTCCCCCTTAGCAATTTTCTTATAGATCCTATGACTAGTGGAGTTAGTGTAATAGTCCTTTTGACCTTTCTCTCCACTCTCTAGGACTCTAATTCTTTCAAGAAGGTTCTTGGTCTTTTCCCTTTCTAATTCAAGTTCCGAGGTTTTGCTTGCCTCAAAGTCACTAGGGAGAGAGTTCCTAGTGTCAGACTCGTATCCTAGTCCTCTCTTGGCTGGGACAAACATTATTGGTCTAACTTCCTCAACTACAAGACTCTTTCCTAACACTTTTACTTCTTCCCTGAGCTTGGCGTTCTCTAGTTTAAGGCACATCATTTCAGTTTTCAGAGACTTAGTTTCTTCACGTGAGGACTCTAGTTGCAAAGACACTGTAGCACAGTTCTCACATTCAACCAGAATATTTTCATTTTCAAGTTCAAGTTCATCCATTCTATGTTGCATGATCACACTTTCTTCCATGATCTTGCCAATGAGTTTAATAAGTTTGGACTTAGAACAATTTTCTAAAGAAGTCATCATGGATTCACGAGTTACCTCTTCTTCTTTTTCAGAAGCGTCCTCTTCAATGACTGGAGCGTCCTCCACAGCCATGTACGCCACTTGCTCATCATCTGAGGCGTCCTCTACGGCTATGTACGCCACTGGTCCTTCGGGTTCTTCCTCATCAGAACTCACATTATCCCATGCGGCTTCACATGCTCCCAAGAGGGCTTTTATCTTCATATCTTTTGAGGTTAGTCCCGTAGTACACCTTTTGGCAAAGTGTCCTTTCTTGTTACACTTGTAGCAAGTCAGTTCCTTCATTTCCGCCTCTGTATACTTGGGACTCTCCTTTTTGTAAGGCATCTTGTATTTCTTGAAATCTCTGGTCCTTTTTCCCCATAATCGAACAACTTTGTGTAGGAGGGCAAGCTCTTCTTCTTCTTCGAGCTGTTCCTTAGTTTTGCTTTCCTTTTCTTTTATAGCTTGTGCACGCATCCTTTCACGATTCTCATTTTTGTTTGCTTCCACCATTAAAGCAAGTTCTCTTTGGTGACGCAGATACTCAGCGTACTCTGGGGTTGATGTCATCAAGGCGAGATCTGTCTGGGGGTTTCTAGCCAATTCAGCCATATCGGCTTCCCTTCTTGCTTCATAGCCTCTCAGCTTCCCATAGATCTCTTCCATATCTAGGGTTTTGTTGGCTGTATTCTCCTTGAATGTAGTCCTATCAAAATTCCATTTTCCTGTAAGTCCATCAATGACTACTCCAACTCTGTTTCTCATGGAGACTTCAGCTTCTGGGATGCCTAGATTTCGCATCTTGGTCACGAGAGCTTCAAAGCGGTATGAGTAGTCCTTGACAGATTCATTAGGAAGCATTCTGAAGGCATAGAACTCCCGTTTGATTTCAAGCTTAACATCTTCCTTCATCTCTGCCGTACCCACATGGTACTTCTCAAGAGCTTCCCATTGTAGTTTGGCTGTTGCCAAATTGCTAACTCGGGTGGCGTCCCTCTCGCAAAGGGACGCTTGAAGGAAGCAAATTGCCTTGGCGTTTGTTTCCAAAAGCTTGAATTCGTCAGGACCCCACTCGTCCTCTTTGTCTTTCTTGTCATCAGGGATGGTAAGGTCACCTTTCATGATCACTTTCCAGCATTGATAATTCTGACTTCTGCAAAAGTTCTCGAAGCGGATCTTCCATCGGTTGAAGTTGCCGTCCGTCAGACGAGGAGGCTTTACAAATGAGATTCCAATAGGTTCCATGTCCATCTTGTACCAGCAACTCAACAAAATCTGGAGCGCCTGCTCTGATACCAATTGTTGGATCGTAAGTCAGTTAATGAGGGCGTCCTTAACTGAGTTAAGGGCGTCCTTTAGTGCAGCGGAATATCGACTTAACAGAATACAAGATAAATGGACACAAGTATTTATAGAGGAACCCCACTAAGACCAACTAGTCTTATGGGTAAACCTCTACCTCCGTTGGAGGATTTTCAATAGCCGTCCCTTATCTTATTAAGAGTGAGTCCTTACAACTTAGGCGAGTCGTTACACTTCTCTGAGCTAAGCGTCCGTCCTTAGCCTCACTAGTAACACTCCTTTCAACCTAACAAGTAACCTAACACTCTAGCTATAAGGAAGCTATCACTCACGTCTTCTCACGGTACGTTGTGAGAGACAAACTACAACTTTAACTCTTTTGTGGTTTGTATTGGATTTGATGTGGTTGGACTTTCTTTCTCTTGCTTCAAGCTCACTTGATCTTCTCGATCTTCGTTGATGTTCTTGAATGCTTCGGGAGAGCTTGAGAGAAAGTCTTCAAAGTCCACCAACGCTATGCATACCCTTGGGAGGGTATTTATAGCGCAAGTGATTCTTGTCCTCTAGCGTCCTCTGAGACTTGGCAGGAGCCTTGGTCTTTGATCGACGGTGCGATGAGCTCCTTGAGGAAGTCAACTCTGTTGACGCTTGGGAAGCCTCCGCGTGGGCAGGGGACCATCGCTGGGAAAGCGACGTCTTTGGCATTGTCTACACGTGCCCAGACAAAGGAAGCTTCCTTCTGAGGACTAAGGCCGGACGATGATGTAATCATGTTGGGGCGGCCTTGATTTGAATTTGAACTTCGTCCGTATTTTGGCGCGCGTCCCTTCTTGATGAGGACTCCGTCCTATCTTGCGCAGGGACTCCGCCAATTACGTTTAGCCTTGGAAGTTCAGGTAACATGCGTCCCTACAGCTTAGGGACTGCTGTTTACTTGTTGTCCTTTTCGCTCATGTGCGTCCACTGGACTTACCTGAGATCAACACTTGGACAACTTATCAAATACATGTGAGTTTGTCATTATCAAAACAAGGGACGATTATTATGGGTTTAGATATTAACGACTGACGTCCTTAATATCGTCCCAACATTGGTAGAACATGACTCCTAATTGACTAATTCCTAGAGCATTCAAGGTCACACGCAAACCATTCCAAGTTGGATTTTGAAACAAGAATTTTAGATTCTAGTGGGGGTTCACACGTCGGTTCGTGCGTATACGCGCGGTAAGTCCGACACATAAGCACATGAGGTTTCACCCTAAAACCAATTATCAATAAAGAGAGTAGTATATGTACTTATATGGTGGGTGGTTTAGGTTCTAATTCCCGATGTGAGATAAGTTTTAGTCTCAACAGTTTTAAACATGTTTTTCCGCATTATTTTGATGGACTCTTATCACAAAGCCACTTTTCGATACTTCCTTGACATTCTGCTAGTCCAGCCGTACTAGAATTGAATATAGACAAGCACACATGAGCATGTGTTGAACGACCGTGAAGATCCCACCCCAACCAATATGAAGTTGTATTTCTATGAAAGCAAATTTACAATCTTAGGAGCATTAGCAGAAAAAAGTTATTCATGATACAACAAAATACCCTTAATCTAGGTGGAATGGTAGCCTTTGGGGTAAGCTTCACACTCCTAGAGTCTCTTTCACTGTTTGGATGATTGCTAGCAATGGAGTTCTCACTAAGGATAGACTTAGAGACATACAACTCTTGGAAGATGATACTTGTGAGCTTTGTGAAGGTACAGAACAAGAGACGTTGGATCATTTATGGTTCAACTGCAAATTCTCTAAGGAGGTTCTTAACAAGGTTCTCACTTGGGCTAACTTTGGAAGGAGATATTATAGGCTTCAGGATTGGTTGAGGGCTATTGAAACTTTGAATGGCAATAGAAGTTTTTTGTTCCATGTCTGGGTGGCTTGTTATAGTGCAACCAGTTATTACATCTGGAGAGCTCGGAATTTGAAGGTCTTTAGGATGGAAGAGTGTAGTAGTGACGAGTGTTCTAGCATAGTGATTACTCATGTGAGAAACTGTTTAAAAACTAGATGGAGGAAATATACCAGAGAGTATAGGAGATGGTGCTCTATAGTGGGAGCTTGAAAACCTTTGTTTCTTCTAGGTTACCTAGAAGAATCTTTTTGTAACTCTTTTTACCCTTGAATGAAAGTATTTGTTCATTAAAAAAAAAAAAACCCTTAATCTCAGGAGCACAAACTGAAATATTCTAAAAAACGATTGCTCAAACTAGTATTAAATCTTTCAAGAAGACAATGTTATATGATTTTCAATGGTACAATCGGATTGAGTTTCACATAACATTTGCAACGTATTTTTTCATATATTTGTTTTGTGGATAGTTAGACCAATATTCATAGGGGTTATAAGTTTTGCAAAGAACCTCTCCATTGTTAACTGGAGAAAAACTGGGCTTGATGGGCCCTTTTTTCCACATACAATTGTTTATTCCTATTGGGCTTCGCTAACTAAGTATCAAATTTTGATTTAGAAGTCACAATAGTTTTGACACCACCAAAACTACAATTTTTACATAGGGGTGTTCAAAACAAACCAAACCGAACAGAGCTTGTTTGGTTCGCTTTTCGGTTTATGTTTTATCTTAGTTTGGTTTCGGTTCGGTTCGGTTAAACCGAACTGATTTTATATAAAAAATAAAATAAAATTAAACTATTCATTATTCAATATAGAAAATATCAAAATAGGTTTTTATTCGGTTTTTTTCGGTTTTGTTTGTACATTCGGTTTTGTTTGGTTCGGGTGTTATTTGGATTTTGGTTTACCTTCTCCAAAAAGAATCACATATCGATCAAAACCGAACCGAACCAAACCGCGGTAAATCGGTTTGTTTTCGGTTCGTATATTTCCGATGTTCGGTTTTCAATTCGGTTCGGTTTTGAACCGATGAACAACCCTAATTTTACAAGAACAAGTCAACAAAAAAGTCATTGAGAAAACATATGTATAATCACACGTTATACTGCAAACTTGGCGATTGAGACTTACCATACAAACTCGTACATTTTTTTTGTAAAACCATTTGGTCTCATTAAGACTGACTTTGTTACAAGAGATTATTCACATAAACGTCTTAAAGATAGACCATATGAAGATAAAATATTTGGAAACACTTTTACAACTAGCCAATTTTGTTTTGTCGCTAAACATAAATCTATATATCAATGGGTTCGGTTCGGTTCGGTCCGGTCATTTCATCATTGAGTTGGCTATTGACTATGTATCCGAGAGAATCTGATTAACGTTCAATGAAACATGATTATATAGGTTTGGATTGATGAACGAGCCAATGCCATTATTTTATTAAGATTATGAATAATTTAATAAAATTTTATACTTACAAAGTCAGTCGAGTCAAGTCCAATTTGAGTAGGGGTCAGCAAAATCCGGTCCGGACCGGAATTTTGGACCGGACCGGGCCCCGGTCCACGAAAATGGGGGTTCCCGGTTCCGGCCTGGACTTGGAATTAAAAAAAACGTTTTAATGAAAATTATATTATTTTTAATACTATATAGTTTGTTTTAATATTTAAGTTTTACATTTATGTTGTATACTTAATAAGATTATATTTTTCGTTAATCATATATGATTTCTTTAATTATATTATAATTTTTTATATAAAAAAGTCTATTTTCTTAATAAAAAAATTGGTCCAAAACCGGACCAGACTAGACCGTGACCGGACCGGATTTTCCCGGTCTAGTCCCCGGTCCATGTGTTTTGGGGTTCCTGGTTCCGGTCCGGGTTTGGACCGGTACCCACCCCTAAATTCGAGTAATATGTATTTTGTTGGTCGAGAAGGAGGGTCGAGTCAAAATTCGATTTCGGAACGGTCAAATCGAATTTAAGAGCGCTTTGCCAATTTCTTAGCCAAAACTCTGGACTCGACAACCCTAGCAATGTCCAGAGAGAGCGAATCCGGACGGAGCGACGAGCTCCGGAGCAACAATTCTTCCCCGCCGGCGACATTTCTTCTCATCCTCGTCAAATCCGTCTCCAAAATCGATCGGTTTGACCTCCTCCTTCTCAATCGAATTTCCTTTCCCTAATGTCTCAATGTCAACCCAGCTCGCATTTCCCCAATTAAGTTCGATCCAGATTCTCTGCAATGTCGAGTAGTAGATTGTCCACTAAGCTAATGAACATCTGCATAGCCTCTCTATGCAAAGCCATGGCATTGCAGAAAGCCGAGCACGCCATTATCGACGGCGTTCGACTAGGCCTAATCCCTGACGTAGTGACTTACAACACAATCTTGGATGCGTATTGTCGGTTCATCGGCTTCGATGCTGGCTATTCGGTCCTCTCTCGGATGCAAGAGGCCGGGATTCGGCCTGATAGGATCACTTATAACTCCCTAATGGCCGGTGCGTCGAGAAATGGCGAGAATTCGCGGTTGTTTGAGTTGTTTGATGAGATGGTTAAACTTGGTATACGTCCTGATGTAATGAGTTACAATATAGTGATGCATGGGTGCTTTAAGTTAGGGAGGCCTGATGAGGCGTATAGGTTGTTTTGTGATGTTGTGAGTGAGTTTTCGCCGAAGTGTGTTTCGGTTAATATACTGATTGATGGGATGTGTAGGAGTGGGTATGTTGATAATGCGGTTAGGGTGGTGAGGGAGTTGGAGGAGGGCGGGTGGAAGCCGCGGATTGATACGTATAATATTCTCATTGATGGGTTTTGTAAGTTGGGAAGGTTGAATGCGGCTAGGAGAGTGTTGGAGGGGCTTCTTGAATCAGGGTGTAGTTTGAATGTGATGACGTGTACTACGGTGATGAAATGGTGTTTCAGGTCAGGGAGGTTTGAGGAAGGGCTTAGGATTTTCGCGGATATGAAGAGTAGAGGGTTTACGTTTGATGCGTTTGCGTATTGTACTGTTTCCGGGGCCTTGATTAAGGTTGGACGGTTGGAAGAGGCGAGTGATATCATGGAGGAAATGATAGGGAACGGGATTGATCTTGATATTGTGTGTTATAACACCTTGCTGAATCTTTACTATAAACAAGGGAAACTTGAGGCTGCACACGCGTTGTTGGATGAGCTTGAGAAAGGAGAGTTTAGATGTGGTGTGTATACGCATACGATTCTGATTGATGCGTTGTGCAATGGAGGAAACATTGAAGGCGCCTTGCAACATTTGGAGTATGTGAAATCAGTTGGTGGTTCGTGGAACTCGGTAGCTTTTAATATCTTGATTGATAGGATGTGCAAATACGGTCAGCTTGATGATGCATTGGAAATGTTTAAATCAATGGAGTTGAAAGATTCGTATACGTATACTTCTTTGGTGCATAATCTTTGCAAGATGAAGAGATATAGATTTGCATCTGAGCTTTTGCTAGCTGGCGTTAAAAATGGGATGAAGATACTCAGGCCTGTTAGGAGGGCTGTTATTAATGGTCTGCGTGAATCAGGATTTGTGGTGGAGGCACGGAAGCTTCAGTATGAATTACGTGTTGCTAAATTAGTGCTGGGTAATTGATTGGGCTCCCCTCTGTAATTTGACCCTCCATCTCTACAGTTGGATTGTGAAGGTGATACTTTCTGTAAATACTACTTTTTTAATTGCCTTATTTTTAATCTTCACAAACTCTTTCATAACAGTTTCTTCTCATTATCTTTTATTTCAGCTTCTTCTTATATCATGTGATTTAGCTCCATGATTTCAATCCAGCCCCTTTGAAAGTGAGCAGCAGCAGCATATGTTTGGAGATGGTGTAGTTCAAAGTTGAAGATCATGATAATATATTGTCATTTAGGGGTAAGTTGTATTAGTATAATGTCGCATATTTAGAACATGATTTACAATACAATTTGTGACATCTGTCCACAACTGCAATTTTGGGAATGAAAGCTGTGATCTTCCAACTCTAAAGCCTTCCTATATTTTAATTGAGCTGGAGAAAAAATTGAATATTGCAATATTTTGTTCTGTTTTGGTAGAAGAGTTGCAAAGGATTTAATTCTCATAGTGTTCTTCTCTTCCATAAATTGTGGACCGATGAAAAAATGTTGAATGCTTTTATGATCAATGCACTTACTTGGAGAAACACTACTGTTCATTGTTTTTCCTTTTTCCTGGGTTCTTAGTACTGATGATTTCATGTCTGAATATATAGCTTAGATTATATCCAGGTTCTGTATGTTATAATTATGATTATCAATGGGATGCTATAAGCACCCATGCATACTGAGGAACAAGTGGTATACACATAGAAGCTCTGGTCCCATTTTTACAATTAGGACTCTGTCAAAACTCAACAAATGTTACACACCACTAATCAAACATATATTTTAGTTATTAGTATTTAGAATATGATTTACAATACAATTTGTAACATCTGTCCGCAACTGCAATTTTGGGAATGAAAGCTGTGATCTTCCAACTCTCAAGCCTTCCTATATATTAATTGAGCTGGAGAAAAAATGGAACACTGCAATATTTTGTTCTGTATTGGTAGAAGAGTTGTAAAGGAGTTGATTCTCATAGTGTTCTTTTCTTCCATAAGTTGTGGACTGATGAAATGTTGAATGCTATTATGATCAATGCACTTATTTGGAGAAAACTACTGTTCATTGTTTTTCCTTTATTTTTTCTGGCTTCTTAGTAATCACGGTTTCATTTCTGAATATATAGCTGTGATTATTTCCAGGTTCCGTGTGTTATAATTGTGCTTATCAATGGGATGCTATAAGCACCCATACATACTGAGGAACAAGTGGTATACACATGGAAGCTCTGCTCCCATTTTTACAGGTAGGAATCTGTAAAACTCAAATGTTACACACCACTAATCAAAACTATATTTTAGTTTTTAGTGAAGCTGTGATCTAACATGTAATAAATTTCTCATGCCTTAGAGTCGTTTATTCCCAAGAGAAGCTTTCTTGCTGAGGGAATTGTTGATATGTCTATGAAGCCAACATTCGTGTGCTTAATATTGAATTAGGAGTGATTTCCTGTAGAGTTGTATTGTCATTCCTTGTGTTGTCTATATCAAGTACATGGACAGGAGTCTTGCAGTTCATGGCAAAAGCTGTTTGGCTAGTGTTTTAATTTGTTTATGGTTAGATGTTTAATTCGATGTTGATTTATGCAGGACGCACTTGATTGGCATGAATTGGTTGTGGTTTCATGGTAGTCAAATTGAGTGACAGCTTTGTCTGGTATTGCTCATAGTAGGCACTTGCCAAGTTACACCCATATCACAAAATTATGGGTTGGTTGCAGTACCTAACTAGTGAGTTTTAACAGGTAAAAGGTTTAGTGGAAGCGGTCAGATTCAGACTGCTCCGAAACGTTCCGACGAGGTTTGCAACCTCTCAATGACGGGAAGCACTGGTTGGACATTCTCACATCCTCTCTTCTCTCAGGTCTGTCTTCTTCCGCTGACTCAATCCCATGTACCCGTACTTTCTCGCATCTTTGTCTTTCCGAAAAAGTTCTGCTGTGATAATATCTTACCCTGAATTGTTGCTAGGGTTGATTTTTCGAGTCTTTCTCTCTATCTGCTTGTATTTGTTGTAAATTGAGATTTATGTGAGTAGTTGCTGGATTTCTGGTATTGAAGTTTTGATTATCATATTCCCAACTGAACTCGTACCTATAATCCTCTGAAACTTCTAGCTGTTTACAGCATATATGTATGTTACTTACTGGACAGATAACGCCTTCCGTTTGTAGTGTCGAGCTATGAGTTCAACCTACCCAAATAAATCTGCTGTGTTTATACTGAATTGAATTCATCTTTTTTGACACATTGTATTCGTTGGTGTTTTGTATACAGAAATGAGATACTTGTTAAGCATAATTTTCGGATTTATTGTATTCCAGGTATGTGTGCAAACTATAGGTTCAAGATTAAAGAGTACAAACAGTGTCACAGTCAAGCTCCTGCCTAAAGATACTTGGCAGATTCAACTCGGGCAAAAAGGCAAGGATTTATATTAGGCAGGGTCACAAAGCTGTTCGAGTTGTGCACGTTGGCATGTGCAAAAAGGAAGTAGAGTCAGTACATTGCAAGAGTATAAGGACAAGCCACCAACAAAGCCAATTGAGAGAAGATATGTATATTTATACTCGTATGATAATATTCCAAAAATATTCGCACATTCATAGGCTTACCCAAGATAAAGGCTCACTTCGTTGACAACTAAGATTTTCTAGGCCCAGCAACTCTTCTTGCAATTGAGCACAAAGTGCAAATTTGGACGGAATAAAAAATACTACGGAGTATGATTTTGTTTTTGCAATTTTCAATCAAAGTATGTGCCTACCAATATGAAATTGAAGAAATGCAACTCCGTTTCAACTCTGTTAAATAAGTGATCACAATGGACAAGTTCAGGTGTCTGTATATGTTTTAAGCCAATACGAAACCAAAGAAATGCAACTCTTTTTTTTTGGTCGAAAGAAATGCAACTCTGTCAAATGAATCTCCTCTTTATATGTACATGGACCTTACAACGCAATGCTATCCCATTGGACAAACCCTATAATTTGTGCTATTTCTTTTGGCAATGTTTTTTTATTCAATTATATGCCTTGCTTGAGGACCCAAAATGATTTTCCACATAAGTATTTCAAATATGCAATTTATTTAAATATAAAGTCAAGAACCGCCTACTAACCACAAAAATCCGGCCAGGATTTCACCTTACTTATATGCGGGCAGTGGTATATATTTTATTTGATCGATGTGGGATCTGCCCACTTCATATCCCCAACAAATTCACTATTCTAATTCATTGGCTTGTACGTATATGAGCTTATTTGCACCGAGACTACTTGGTAGACCAGATTAACTCAAGTGCAAGAAAAAGAAAGAAGAAACGATCTCTTTAATGGTAGAAAGGATAGATTAAAGAATCAAACCTAGATGTACCAAGGAATATCTCATAGCACATGCAAGGAAATCCCTGCCCAATTGCATGCTCAACATAAAGAATTGAAGTATAACGTACTAGCATTTCAGCCGCAATGTTGAAAAATGACCACATCACTTAGCATGTGCTTAGTACTTTGACTTGTTAATCAGCCTCCAAAACCTTTGCAATACAAGCTGTTTAAAGTTTCACTCAAAATTTATTCATAGGAGCCTAAACTAGATTAGTAAGGATGAGAATAAAGGCAAACTGGACAAATGTGATGGATAAACATTGCCCAATACAAGTAAATTTGATCTCCTAACATCATAGGTGTGAAAATTAAGACTAAGAGTGAGTTTGGATTCCAATATAGTACATTCTTTGAGGATGTTTGGTAAATGGATTGGAAATAAATCTAGTTCATTTATGTGTCATAATACAATGACAAAAAATTATTCTAATTTAAGACTTTTATATACATGCGTCAAAAGAGAATGATTACACCACTTTGTTACCCACCCTTGGATTAGGGAAACAAGTAACAACGTAAGGAGACTTGTTGTAATATTTGTATATATGAAAATTGAGATGACTCAAACTTTATACTCCTTATATAGTTTTTATGTATCATGACATTAATATACACTAAGTTCGTTTTCATTTAGTTTGCATTTTTCTTTCATCGTTGGAAACCGAATGGCCCACAATTTTAAAAGGCAGTAGTACTCCAACAATATTTGCAAGTTTATAAGAATGTGGCATTTGGAAGTACTAGTATCCAATATATAAAGTCCTAATTAACTTGCAAGTTGTCACTCTCTCATCTTACTTTTCTAAGTGAGAAAGCCACTATCAACTTTTTATCAAAAGAAAATACACAAAAAGGAAGAAGAAAGAGAGATTAGTACTACACATGCAAAGCAAAAGAGTGCTTAAACTAATTTTTTTTGGTAGAAAGTACTTAAACTAATTAATTAGTTGATCCCCGTACGCTAAAATATGAGAAAATAACGGCTGATAATTATTATTTTTGATGGAAACGGCTGGTTATTGAACTCAAGGGGTCATCAGCCCATGACTATAGGGTAATGAAGAAAAAGATTATCTCTATTTGGAAAGCAAAAGATGCACCTTTTCACTTTAAAACTGCAACAAAAAGTGTACGGCCTCTTTGGACCAACCATATGAACTCGTTCAACCTAGATCATATCATATGTATTGTGCTAACAAGCTAGGGTCTAGGGGCTTGCAAATTTAGAACTTTTGCTAAATGTAATCCTTAGCAATAAGAACATGAGAATTTAAATAGAGTTTTTCATGATGTAATCTTGAGGTCTAAACTTAGGTTTTCCTAGGAATTTTTGTTATCATTATATTATTTGCCATTGGAACATGAAAACACGACTGATCGAGTTGATCCTAGTGATTTCTTGAGATGGAGTGGAGGTGATATTTTTTCGGAGAGTGAAGATTTGTTTGAATCTCTTAACTTAATATTTTATGTTGACTTATTATATTAAGATCGATGAGAGATTCGAACAGGTCCTTGAGATGAAGTGGAACTGATATTTTTGCGAAATCCTGTAGGAAAAATAGTTATTATTGAAATTGTCTTCTATATCTCGTCTTCTCTTTCAATGTAGTTTTACCACAATCAAACCAAAGAATATATAAGCAAATCAATTCGATCACCTCTTACATTATAAGCAAATCCCCATGTCATGTGATGAAACCAATGCCAAACCATTGTAAGCTTTTTAATTTCCATCAATTCAATAGCATAAAAATTAATAAGAGTGAAATGAAAAAACGTAAAGTTATGAATCATATATTATAAATTTATAATTAAAAAACAAACCCTAGCTAGGGTTGCTTTTCAGCATTATATAAATCATAGAAGTTAGTAAGGTAATGTGCACCTTCATCCTCACTTAGCTTCTTAATCTTCCCTGCACAATAACTTCCTTCAGCCTCCACATCCTCTTCTTCGTCATTCCCTCTATCGATCTCCCGAGTTTCGCCATATGGCCAACACCAAGCTTTCTACAATGTCAATCACCATTTTCTTGCTTATCTTGTACTTGCAAGTTCAATTTACCCATGCAAGACAACTCAAAGAACAAATGACCTATGCACCAAATGACCATGCTAATGGCACGTCATACACCAAGGGTTCGGAATCCACACAGAAACACGAGGAGGGTCAGTTACCCTCACCGAGTCTAGATGGCTACAGACCCACAGCGCCAGGACGTAGCCCTGGAGTCGGCCACTCCCTTCAACACTAGGCGTGACCCAAAAAACTTATATATGGTCGTCATTGATTACAAGATGATTAGAATTCGGATTAAGTCAAAATGTATTCCTCATGTAATTGTGTTGAAGCTACATTAGCAGTTCCATTGCATGCATGCATATTGAGTTTACAATCTCATGTACGTGATTGTTTTTTATTTAAGTTTCTAGCTAGGTATGTTATCATGTGTGTTATATTTGGATTAAGCAATTGTGCACCAGTATAGTGGGACTGGTTAGTTCATTTGCATTTATTGTGATATCACATGGTTGTTTCTTTATCGTCAAGTTCATGTAATATTTGCCATGCAATTAAATGAACATCGATGGTTTATAATTGTCTACTACACATTCAAATTAAGCAAGCAACAAACTAATAAACGACTACAAAGAGTCAATTGAAACTTCTTCCATTACTTTTGACTTTTATATCACAAGCAAAATAATGTCATTTTGTAAGACGATATAAGATGATACAAGATGCATGAGTTCGAGTATAAGATGATACAAGATGGAAGAATCTTCCATTTTGTAAGGGACAGTTCTTTGAATGCATGTACAAATTTAACCCAAATACAAGTGTTTTTGTACCAATATAAATATGTTCATGTGCTCCTTGAAATTTATCTAACCTAGTACACCTGAGGCATGTACTGCCATCCTAGAATCTAAATCTACGTGCATAATATTTGTGTATATATCTAGCTAGACTCTCCTGGTATAGTTAAATTAGATAATGAAAGTTACATCGATAGTTATTAATATTTTTAATACTAGATTCACCCTTTAACTTACAAGTTTAATTTAAACTAATGGATAAGAGTTTCACGTCAGTTATATACAAGTACTTTTCATTTTCTCTATTCCATGTTGGGTACATTCCAACTCTAAAAAAAAACAAGAGCATCTTCATTCATTTCCTTAGCCTTAATCTTAAGAGGGGGATCAATTAAGAAAGCTAACACAATAGTTGTTGTAACGAGATACGAGAACAATAAAAACAAGCACAACACAAAGATTTACATGGTTCACTAACGTTGCGTTAGCTACATCCATGTGCAGAGAAACCTAGTATATTATTACACAGTTTGATTTCAGGTTATCAATTATAGGGTATTTTGAGAATTTATATGGAGATTCAAAAACACTAATATAGATTATAGGCCACAGGTCCAAACGGATTACGATAGATCTAGTAACAAAAAATATGACATATCATTATGGAGGGTGGGCACTGATCGACCCAACCTCGCCCCCATGACCCCCAACTCACTGACCAATACCACATCGAGAGACGCTTGTCCTCGCAACTCTGCCACGAAGCCCCTACCGCCCCAATCGGGCTCCGGTCTACCACATATTCAAGACATCTTAACAATATTTTTTTTTTGATCGAAAACAGGGCGAGACCCTAGCATAGGGGAGGACTAAGCCCTCGTGAGATGAGAGAACATCTTAACAATAATAAATGGGTGGTAATGCCCTAGCCATCTAGATCTATCTTCTCTAAAGTCCAACTTTCACTTCCTTGGAACTCAATAAGCCATAAACTATTAGCATGCATCCAACTCAAACGTTTTAGCCATATATAGTTCATTCATCAATAAAATAGACAACTCAAATATACACAAAACATTATATTAACAACGTTACAACTTGTAAACTTTGCAAAGTATTGAGATGTACTACATATACATATTTTTCATAATGAAAACTTGCTAGCTACATGCTGTCTTTCAAGATTCTCATGTCTTAGAGGAGATTCTCCACTTTCACTGGAAAGTCACCATAACACAACACCAACCGCACATTTTCTCTAGCTTTGCACAAGCCGACTGAAAAGTGTGTGACCACTAACTACATAGCCTTTTTCCATTAATGTCAGTTACTACAGTTTGCTTTTGAAGGCGCGCTCTAATAAGAAGAATAGGTTAATGGATGCAGAGAAAGATTGGCTTTTCCTCAAGTGCAGGAAAGTTTCTGATTGGGCAAGATTCTCTAAATTTTCTCCTTCTCTTTTGTATTCTGAATAGACCGGACAAGCACAAAAAATGCAAAACAAGAGTGGAGGAAACTTTAGTAAGGAGTGTTAAAGTTTGATGGATTTCACCGTTGTACCATAAAACATGCCACTTGCCCATGCCTATGCTTGTGACAAAGATCGTTACGAACCGTCGATAAGGCGCATAGTTCAACCTCAAGGGGTTGGTCTGGTGGAGCATGACAGAGTATCGGTCTGACAGGTTGCAGGTTCGATCCCTCCTATTCTCCTTGAGGTGAGGCATATGTAAATCCCCTTGTAAGAGCTCTCTGAGCCCTTGGGTCTTCCCTGCCCTTGGGCTGAGGCACCATTTCCTCACCCTAAATTTTGTTGACAAAAAAAAAATGACAAGGCGCATAGTTCGCCATTTATATATAGTCGGTCAATAGGAAGCTAAGATCAACCACAACTAGCAACTATAATTAACCATTTTGACAACCGCCTTGATCTCAAGTCCTCGAATTCCGATCTTCTAAATGTAAGGCCCGAGGCCCTAGAAGCTCTATCTCATGCCAAGTTGAGGATTTCCCTGGAGGTCACCCATCCTGACACCACTCTCACCCTAGCACGCACGCTTAACTTTATAGTTCTTTTGATCTCTTGAACCATGAAAAGGAAAAACTCTTGTTGGTATGAGGAACACCTCAATTCCTTATAAATTATCGGGGTGTTACACTAAACAAGCAATTAGAAAAAAGAAATTAAGATCAGCCTACCATATCTACTATAATCTACTATAATAAAGTATAAAGCAGAATGTTGAAAAAATTGCGCCACCTCATCAACACTGCATAAAAAAATGTTATTAATGCCACGTAATCTAGGCTGAATAAAAAAATGCATTAAAAAATACTGAAAAAAATATGAATGATCCCGAAATTGCAGATAAAAATATGAATAATCCCGAAGTTGCTTTTATATGCACCAATTAGGTAGTTAGAATATTAGGTATTTTATGAATGATCTTGAAATTGCAGAAAAAAATACTGTAAAAATATGAATGATCTCGAAATTGCTTATATATGCACCAATTAGGTAGGTAGAATATTGCATAGGACTTCTTTTTTTGTTTCACAAAGAAATCATTTTTCCATGCTTGGAGATATACGTATATAATTTGATAATTATTTCTTTTTTTAATTTCTTACATAATTTTATATGTGTACATACACGGATACACCTATGATCCAATCCAAATATAAATCTCTCTTTCCGTATATGAAATTGTGAAGAAATTGTGAAGATTGCTTTTCCATGTTTGGAGATAGATATATGATATTGTGAATTATTTGGATTCTAGATATATCGAGTTTATATATATACGTACATAGACATTGTCCAAATACTTCGATATTGTCCGAACACTTCTAACATTGATTTCTTCTCCTCCATCACCTACATGTAAGTACATATTGATAGTTTTATTTCTGTTTCTCTACCTTAAGTTAAATTCTATTTACATTAAGGTTATTTTGTACTTTTGAAGGATTTGAAGATGGGATTCATGTAAGATGATATTGCCAATATTGATACGTGCAAACAGACTTGGAAAATTTGATGTCGAATTATTCACCAATGGAGCATATCGATCATACCACTCGGGTGGGATCGGTGAAATTCAATTGATTTTAATGGATGAAAATCTACGCTTTTTAAATCTATTATCCTTACATATCTAATTAATGAATATTATGTAGCTAATCATGGAATATGTAACTTTTGGGATAGAATTTATTTATAATTTGAATTACAATTTAAATATTTTATTTAGCATTATTTCTAATTGTTGAATTCCTAACATTAAGCTATTTATATCATGTATTAGTGTGACATTATTTACAAACATATATGGTTTGTCAAATTTATTTATTTGTTTCAATGTCGACTCGATCGAAATTTATTCTCTAAGCAATTAAGCCAGATTTATATTGACATTACCCGTACTTGGTAAGGGTCTTTAACTAGTTATGGCTAAATCACAACCAAGCCATGGCTTGCAAAAGCATTTCTACTCACTGTCACAAGCTAGGAAGGCATGTTTGCTTTTGCAAGTTTCTTATGGAATTATGTGCTTGGCTTGTAATGAGCTTATTTACACTGGCCTTTATGTACCAAGACTACTTGATAGATCATGTTAACACAAGTGCAAGATTTCCCTTTTAGAAAAAAAAAACATTTCTTTAACGAGTAAAAAGGAATCATACCATAGGGTAGCAAGGAATATCTCATAGCATGCACATGGAAGGAAATGACGTACTGCCTTTTTCTGATGCAACTGCATGCTACTCCTTACATAATAAAGAATTCAAGTAAATATGATTTGAGCCGTCAAGGTGAACAATGATCACATGTGCTTAACACTTTGACTTGTTGTTAATCACTTTGCAAATTGCCCACATGGACCTCTAAATTAGATTCCCAAGAAACAAGGACAAATTAAGACAAAACGTATCTGGTTCAACATATGCACGCGATTTGGTCACTCCTAATGCACTAGGTTAGAAAACAAGTCTAAATGCCTAATACTGTATTAGACTACACGCCGATGGGTCGATGGCTGTGTATGTGTAAGCCGATTACTGGTGACTTCTATCGATCTTAAAATCAATTGATAATAGGAAGAAGAAGTCTTCCTAGGCGGGTGCTCCCTACCAGTAACCCACGAATCTATATACTAATGTTATATCCTTTCAACTTTAGACGTAGGAAGTACTTTTGTTCTCGACATTACTAAATAACTAAAAAAGTTCAAGGTTAACAAAATGCTAAGAATCTAATTATAATGCTAGCAAGTATGGTCATTTTCGCCTTCGGGCATTTAGTCAAAACGGTTAAACATCCAAGGGTAGTACCCAGAGGTCACCAGTTCGACTCTCATGAGTAGTGCCCTCAACCAAAAAAAAAAAAAGTATGGTCATTTTCGTTTTATTTTTATTGGAAGTTTGATAGCCACTAGAGCCATAAACCATTAGGGCAAAAGAAAGCGCATGCAAAGCAAAAAGTTAAACATATACTTAGTTGCTCCGCGTACACTGGAAATGTGAGAATATATATAGCGGCTGATGAAAGAGGTCAAGAGGCCATGGCAATAGAAATTGAAGAAAAGATTCCAAACAGATTTCAGGTTGGAAAGTGAAAGAAGGCGCCTTTTTTTGAGATTAAAACTGCAAAATGAAGCATAAGTATACTATTACTTTCTAGCAACATGCATGAATGGTGGGCTTGTGATGTTTGGACCGTTGAAAGATACATAGTTCACGACAATGGCCTCTTATTAGTCTTACACACACTACTCTACTATGTTATACGTTACACTAAAATGGAAATGGGAAACGAAAACGACACGGATACGAGAAGAAGTAATATTTCCATAATATTACACTAAGAACAAGTCTCATTAATTCTTGAGGTTCCGTGCTCGCGTAGAAATTATAACTAGCAAACGCTACCCTATTGGAGTTTCCAAGTAACATAGCTAGCTACTACTTATGTTCTTAAAGACTAAAATGTGTGAGTACACCGCAAAAGATGGCTAAATGTGACCTTAACAACCTGAGCGGCAAAATTTCGAGAGAGGTTTTCATAATGTAGTTTTGAGACACTAATTAAACCTCATGTTTGGTGTTGGAGAATCCCACGTTGAAAAATAAAAATCTCCTACTATATAATCCCAAATTTACTCCACCCATTGTCATATGGATTTGGGCTGGAACCTCATTAGGTTTACATGGTAGGCCACGACCGAACTATCGGTCCACCGAACTTTATCATTGTATCAATTTAGAGCAGATTTCGGTGTTGGGTTTGTTTCCTGGAGTCATCGGGCTTGCCGGCTTTGTAGGCCTATTCAGGCAATCCACGCAATAAAGGAGTGACCGATCCTCAAGCCTTGAGGATTTTTGTCCCAAGTGTCAACTGACCTAGAGGGGGCGTGTTGGAGAATCCCACATTGAATAATCGAATAGAAAATCTCCTACTATATAACCTAAGAAGTTATTCCACCCATTACCGATTTTGGGTAGGAACCTCATTGAATTTACATGATAGGCTCATTTATCCACACAATTAACCTCCAAACTATCGGCCCACCGAACTTTATCATTTGCAAACTTGTGTCTTACAAGTTACAACCCTTAGCCTTTTGGTTGAGTTCTTTCATATATCCCTTATATGGCCTCCTATATTTATTTTTACCACATTTAACTAAACCATATCACTTTTCCAGCCAATAAGATGGTTTGCCAAGTTGGGTATTGAAACGTAACGTGTGGCTTTGTTTTGGCTGAAAACGTACATCTAGGTTTTCCTAGAATTTTGTAACTATCTTCTTTAAAAACTAGAATGAATCACCCTTTCATTAAAAAAAAAAAAAACAATATGCCCTTCTACAATTTAAGCAATACTTTTGATAAAAACATCAATTTCCAAACAAATTCAACTAGTCCTCTCCACTTAAATAACAAGAAAATACGAGAAAGATGGAAAACACTAAAGTTATGAATGGTACAATGACATTTTATAATCATAAACGAAAGCAAAACCCTAGCTAGCATTGTTTTTGAGCACGTACTATATAAGAAAAACTATAACAGACATAATTTAGTTATATAAAAATCGTACAATATATGACATATATAATGACATCATAAAATGACAACAAAGCCTTAGCTAGCTAGCATTGCTTTTCAAGCACTATATATACCATAGAAGCTAGCTAGGCAATGTACACTTCACACTTGCATCTCACTTTCTTAACCTCCAATCCAAACTAAATTCTCTTCACTCCACAAATTTAGTTCACCATGGCTAACAGCAAATTCTTCATAGTGTCAATTTCCATTTTCTTGTTTCTCTTGTACCTCCAAGTTCAATCTACCCATGCAAGACAACTTAAGCAACAAATAACCAACTTACCAAATGATCAAGCTAATAGTATGTCAAACATCAAGGGCATTGAATCAAGTCAGGGTGCGGAGGGCGGTCAATTAGCTCCACCGACCCCAGGTCATTTAGACGACTACAGACCCACGGCGCCAGGACGTAGCCCTGGAGTTGGCCATGGTATACAACACTAGACGTCATCGTCGACGCCTGGAAATTCGTGTCTTTCGTCATCCTTCATTAGTAGTTTTTCATTAGGCAGATCATTGTGAGTTGCCATGTTTGTATTGGGAATAAGCCAATATGTATTTTTCACTTGATTGTGGTCAAATTTGAACTAGGAGCCTTGGCAGTTCCGTTCCATGCATGCACCTTGTGGTTGGCAGTTTACAATCTCATGTGTGTGTGTTTTTCACTGCCTAGGTTTACCATCATGCATGTGTGTTGTATTTGGATTTAAGCAAGTGTGCACCAATATAGTAGGATCGTGTATTTCATTTGTATTCGTCGTGCTATCGCATCGTTGTCTATTTATTATAGTCAAGAACGTTTATATTCAACCAACGTACACAAGACATGACTTAGAGTTAAACGTTACTAATCACAAAACATGACTTAGAGTTAAACGCTCCGGTACAAAATGTAGTTACACATATAATGTTATTTGAGCATTATACAAATGTGAGGTTGAGGGCCCGTTTGGATGATTTCCATCAGCTAAAACTTAAACCAAAAGGAACGAATGTAGTCTATATTAACATCATGATACACGAGAATACTTGAGCCATTCTCACCAAAAAAAAAAGAATACTTGAGCCACCTCAATTTTCATACAACAATTGCGATACTATATTTGTTTTCCTAATTTAAGGATGGGGTAAGAAAGTGTTAGAATTGTTCTTTTCTCCCTTTCTCTAGACACATAAATGTTAAAGTATTAAGTTAAGATAATTCTCATTTCAACACATAATTGGACTAAAATCATTTTCTTTCCGTTTTCATTTTTGCACTGGGAAATCAAACGAGGGAATCTCAATTTGCACAATATTACCTCTTGCCAATGCAAGTGCTATTGAAAATTTGAAATTTGATCGAGATGCAACAGTTCAAATTTTACAAGATGGAAGATTCAGTATAGAAAGCAGAACAAACCAAAAAAATGTCAATTTCAACAAAAGAAACAGATTTCGCCTCTTTCAAAATTACTGTACTTCAATATTTGATACATTTCACTAATCCAAATTTGACACAGGCCCATATTACTTATTTTTGGTAGAGCACCGGCCCATACTGCTAAGCTATGAGTGAAAAATAGCTAAAAGTAGTATAGTGAAACAATAAAGAACGAAAAACTTGGATATAGCATAATTCTTGTACGTTTCATGGAATAACAAATGATGCGATATGATTGATCATTTATGGGTTTACCATGAGGTCTCTAGTTCGAGATTTTATGGCGGCGGTTTACCCCCATTTTTTTAGAGGATGCTCGTCTATAGACTATAGTAACCCATTCTCATCCCTTTTGGGTGCTCTAGACGAGCCAAAATAGTACTTTTAGTAACCCTAATCCTTACCTTATAAAAAAACATTGAATAACAATTGACTATCATACGATTCTTTTATATAAGAAAATTTAAAGAGCAGATCATTCATTTCCCTCGCTTAACTCATTCCAACTAGATATAACTATATGGACTAGTTTCAAGTAATTTTTTCGAGTCAAGTTATTTTGAGTCGGGGGACTTCAACTTTTGGAACAATTTTGTTTGGGATAATTTAGGGGTTTTGGATGATTTCGGGTCATGCATGTCATTAATTTTTAATTCGAGTTACATTGGGTATGGGGTTGTATCGGCTAGTTATTCAAATGTATAGTTCTTGTAAAGTTCGATCGAATTTGAAAACCAAAGTGTTAATGGGCGGGTCAGTTCAAGTTTTGAAAACTATAGTCGAGACGAAGTTAGTTAAAACAACTCATAAAGTGGTGAGCCATCTCTCTCTATCTTTTCTAAAGTTCATCTTCTACTCTCTTGACACACATGAAAACCATAAAAATAGTGTAGTAGCATGCAACTCAAAACTTCTCACTATAGTTCATCAACAAGAAATACATACCAAAACACGAAAACAAAGACAACATGACAACTTACAAACTTTGCAGAGATGTACAATAATTCATGCAACCATAAAGACTGCCTTTCAAGATTTTCATTTATTAAACGTGAGATTCCAAAAGCATGAGAAGAGATCCTTCACTTTTAATAGACGGTCGTTATCACACAACAATACCAACAACAACAACCGCACATTCTTGCTTTACACAAGAAACTGAAAAGAATGTGAGCACTATGTATTACAATACTATATCTAAGTTACTAATATTCCCTTTTTGAGGCTCTAGTATGAATAAATTAATCCATGCAACAAGACATTAGCTTCCTGCAGTTGAGGAAAGTTGCTACCTTTTCTTTATACTGAGTGGACAAGCAGAAAAGTGAGGACAATAAAGGTGAATTGAATCGGTTTAACCACTAGCTAAGCTTGCCAAAATAATTCTACCACTAAGATGAAATGTCAACTTAGTGTGAAATTCGGCATCGTTTTAATGAGATTGAATGAGAATAATAAAAGTAAGAACGAGATAGAAATTTGCATACTAATGTTGTGTTATCTACGTCCACATGTAGAGACACATGAGTAGTATATTATTATAGAGACTGATTTAGAATTACATATTATGAGGTATTTCGAGAATTAAATATTTGACAGAGGTCATTGCCCCCAACCCCCATTTGGGGCATGTTGCCCTTAGGACCCCCGACTCTCTATAACGGGTCATTGAGATCACCTTGGATGAGCAACACCCTTCGCAAACCTGTCAGGGGGCATTGCCCTCTAAAATCTCTAGTGTAGTCGGAGTCTCTGTCCCCGAACCCCTGAAGGGTTTTGGTCGATGAAGCATCTTAATAGGAATTGATTCCACCCTATACCTTGCTTTTAAACAGGTTAGCGAGTCATTTCGATTTGATTTTAGTTAAGTACTGTATGTATGGGTTTGGATGAGTAAGGGTCATGGATCTAGTCAAGAGTGTGAACATTATTAATTACATACTTAAGTAATATTATTTAACAATAAAATATTATGGTTTTTATTTTATTAGTATAAAATAAATGGTACAATCATTCTAGCAAATTTCTATTTTTTACGGATTCAATTCTTTCTATGATATACTGATTTTTGGATTGGGTTTCAATTCTATAGTTTTTACGAGGTTCGACTCGAGCTATATATTAGGTTGAGCTTTGACGGATCTCGTACAACGTGCACTTGGTTTTATCATGTAACTCAACCAAGAAGCTATATATAATTAAAAAAACTTGTATATAATGTCCACTGATAATAATTTGAAACGAGAATATAGTCAGTTTAATTACTAATTGCATTAGCAAGATTTCAGTTCCTATAAGATTTCATAGCAGCCATATTAAACTTCAAGCTATAGTTCTCAATGAAGAAGGTAGACTGGTCCAAGGGTTTTCATTGGCTTCCTAAAAGCTAAAGTAGCATGCCAACATGTATGTATGAAGATCTAAAGAAAATGACCACTTGTTCATTATAAAATACTGATTGGTACAAGAAAATCATTTCAGATGCAACTTTTCAGTGATTGCATGCCTTCTTGACCACGATTTTACTTGAAAGATCAATGTAGTGGCAAATATAATATATGTAGAAGGAACATGAATAAACATAAAGCTAGCATCACCAAGGGATTATGGTACATCATAATTTAAATTAATGTTTCAGTAACAAAAAGCTTCTCTGGTCAAAGATTGTAGAACAAATTAAAATTTTGGACCCTTAGAAAACATAATTAAATCTCTGCCTTAGAGAGTGGAAATTCGGTCTGTTTTTTAGTGTCAATCGTCCTTAAACTTATTGAACTTTGTTTTTCCAATCAATGTTTGAATTGGTACTATATGGTAATGAACACAATCATACAATTTGATACTCATAATGCACATGAAGCTCCTTCTAGTGCTTCTCATGTTCTCTTAATTTAGGTGAAGCTTCAACTTTTGCAAAAAATAAATAAACATAACTGTGTGCGTTTGAAGTGGATCTGATTTTTTTTGATTGAGGACACTACCAATTATGAGAGTTGAACTGGCGATCTCTAGATTAGTCCCTTAGAAGTTAACCGTTTGACTAGGTGGCTGAAGTTTGAGCATGGTGTAGTATCAAACATTGCTCACTAAAGTTGTTGAGGATAGGAAGGAGTGGAGCTCGTACGTCTACATTTTATGTATCATTGTGGAAATAAAGTCTATATATGCAAATGGCGCTCTTTCAAGAAAACGCTCAATCGAGGCGCTCCACGCTCGGACAAAGAGAAGGAGTTCGTGGAGCAAACAAAAAAAGGATCCCCTATCCTGCAGTTGAAGTCTTGAAGGTGATTTCTCAGTTTAGTTGGCATAATTAAAAATGTAAGTGTAGATCTGAGTTGTCTGTAGGAGATTGAGATTATCTAGTCTAACATCCTTTGTGAGTCTGTTCGACTCTGGACCTAGACCATTGAACACATTTTTCACTAGGCAAACTCAATGACATATTACATTTCAAATTACTTCACTTGATTACCCTCTATGCGTTATGCTTATCCAAGTCGCCGTAATCTCTTCCTTCAAGAGGTTGTATAGCAGGTCTCTTCTCTTCTATAAAGACCCTAGTCTCATGCAGTGCAATTTCTGTCAAACAACCGATAGCATATACACCCGACTCCCGTGCTCCCTTTCCCTTCTCTCAGAACAGTCCACCCCTTCTTCATCTCAAACATGAACCCCAATAATCGAACCCTTGCTCAAATCGGCCTTATTTTCTGGCTTTCTCTGTCACAAATTGCTTATGGAAGCAACAAAGCCTTGACCCTCTATACAACCCGACGAATTTCGACCCAAAACCCCAAAAGTGTGAAAAATCGATCGAGTTTCAATCGGCGATTCTCTCACCGCAAAGAGTCGAATAAACCCAATTGGAACGACGGGCTGCCTAATTCCGCCAAGAAAAGGCGACAACATAAACGGCGAGGGCTATTTCTTCATGACACAAAATCAATTTCGAATCTAGGGTTCATGCTTCAACTTCTTAAGTTGGGAAGTAATCTGCGGGAAAAGTCTGGAGCGGCAATCAAGGGCGTCAAGAAGCGGATTTTCCGGAGGGGCTGCCATGAGGATGACAAGAAGGGGACGGTGAGATCCCCGCCCTGTAGCCATGGGCTGAACCGGCAATCGTCCACTGTAAGGTTTTTTCAGTACGAACGACTAAGGGTGTGTTTGATAGTTGCCCATAATATGAGAAGATACTATGTGATGTTTTCCTACTGTCAAATTTCTGATCTGTTTTGCTCCTGGGATAGTATCACAGTGAAGAACCAACGAAATCTTTTGCTCAAGCTAATGTTGTGTCCTGACAAGAAACTCTCTCATGACCAATCCTTTGAACAAATACCCCATGAACAACTTGAACCCGAACCCATCATGGTTGAGGAAACCAATAATGGTGGCGTTTTCTTGAACAAGTCCTCTCGAGGCTATTATATGACTATTGCTGTCTCTAAGGAAATTGACCCTTGGCTTGAAAATCTTTGCTTTGTAATGCAAGTAAGGGGCATATGCAGAATTTTTTGGTTATTAGGGAATTCTTATACTCTTGAACTCAAACCTGAAAACTGTAGAATGATCTTTGTTTGGAGACTTAGGAGAACCTATGAGTATGTTAATTTACACGAAATCCCGATGAAAAACTATGATCAGGTGTTTGGGATTGTAATCCAATTATATACCTGTGTGAGAGAACATGATTTGGTTAAATCCTCTTTAACAAGTGACCAAGCAACAATGGAAACAGTGAGGTTTAAGCTCAATTGGATGTTGGTGAATCTGTTATCAGTGAATAGGGTCCTGAGGCCTTGTAATTTTGATTTTTCATATGCCAGTTGTGATATAGTTATAATCGATGCATGTAATGGCAAATTAGATGAAGGATTGTTATGTTCGATTCTCTTTATGTGTTGGCAATCGAGATTAATGTACCGTTATGAAACCTATAATTATGCGTGCTGGCCTCCCTTGAAAATGTTATTCCAAAACCAAATTCAGAACTCTTATAATGACAATATGTTGCACATTTTCAGTCATTTACTTCTTTTTCGCATAAGCCTTGACAAAAATAAAGAGAAATTGATATGGAACTCTAAACAATTTATACTAGATAGCATACAAGCTAACAAAAAGCACAACTATAACAATCCTCTAATGGACACCATTGACAATAGCAAACTAACTAACACTAAAAAGGGGATATATAGAACCAAAATATACCACCCCAAGTTTGTTTTATTATGAAGATAAGTATATGGAATAGTAGAGGGATTGGCCGGAAGTCATTCTGGCCTGAACTAGACTCATTTTGTAAATTAGAGAAGATTCAACTAATGGCGATCGTTGAAACGAAAGCGGAACAACCACCATCGGATCAAACATGGCGAAGAGCTGGCTTTGATAACTTTGTCTGGTCCCCGGCCGTTAGACGTGCTGGTGGAATTTGTGCTCTCTGGAAATCGTACCAACTCATTAATGAAACCATTGAAATGATTCTTCATGAAAGTAGATTTATAATCCTTAAATACACAAACCTAGCAACAAAGTATACAATTGCAATTTGCTTAGTCTATGCACCCCCCCAAGAAAAAGATAAACAGGCGTTTTGGGAGCATTTCACTTGGGTGGTGCAAAATCTTCAGATGCCTACGATCGTAATGGGAGATTTGAACGAAATTGAAGAACCAAACGATAAAAAGGGTGGTGCTCATCCGAACAGCTCTAGATTTGAGAGACTAACTAACTTTAAAGAAGCTTGTGAACTAATGGACATCCCTATCGTTGGAAACAAATACACCTGGAGAAAAAACAAGACAGAAATTGACAATATCTATGAGAAGCTTGATAGAACCCTTGTTAGCAACCAAGTGATCCAATGGTTTCCGAATCTATATACAAAACACTATGCATTTTCATCCTCCGACCACTGTAAGATAGCAATTGAACTTAGCAATGGCCAAACCTTTAAAGCCCAACCATTCAAATTCGAGAAAATGTGGATGCACAGAAAAGATTTTAGGAATGTAGTTAAACAAGCATGGAGAGGGAATTTTGAAGGATCAAACATGTACAAACTAGTTAAGAAAACTCAACTTCTTAAAACACAAGCCAAACAATGGAACAAAAGAACTTTTGGCAACACCTTTGAACAACTGCAAAACATTGAAGACGAACTTCAAGTTCTTCAAGAACAAATCCACCAATCTCCACAACCAGGAATCATTCAAAAACAACTTCGTCTAATAAGGAAAAAAGAATGTATACTGAATTTTCACAAAACCTACTGGAAGCAGCGAGCAAAAACTAAACACATAAAATTAACTGATTCAAACTCAAGTTATTTCCACAAGATGGCTAGTGGCCGAAGAAATAGGAAAATAATCAAAGAAATCAGAACTGATGAAGGGACCCAAATAGTTGGAGAGAACAACATTAGAGAAGAAATTAGAATGGACTTCCGAAAACGATATATGAGGGAACCCATAAATCTCACACTCCTACAAAAGTACCTCAACTTAATTACCAATGAGATAACAATTGATGACAATATCAAACTCACTAAAAATGTCACTAATGAAGAGATTAAGAAAACTATCATGTCCCTAGGAACAGATAAGTCGCCTGGTCCAGATGGAATGACGGCGGAATTCTATAAAAATTATTGGGATATTGTAGGTCCTACAGTAATTAAGGCTGTCAAAAGTTTTTTCCACTCGGGCAGACTCTTAAAGCAAACAAACCATACATTTATCTCCTTACTCCCAAAAAAAGAGGATCCAAAGTCAACAAACCATTACCGACCCATTAGTCTGTGCACCACAATCTACAAAGTCATATCAAAAATAATTACTGAAAGAATCAAACAAGTTATTGGAAAAATTATTCATCCTCTTCAAGGGGCCTTTGTTGCTCAGAGATCCATTCAAGACAATGTACTCATTGCATATGAAATCCTCCACTCATTTAGAGGAAGAAAGAATAAAGATGGTTGGGTAGCTATAAAACTTGACATGGAAAAAGCATATGATCGAATGGATTGGGAATTTTTACTTCTAGTAATGGAAAAGTTTGGATTTGATGCTAAATTTCTAGGATGGATCCGCGAATGTATGAAGACAGTCTCGTACTCTATATTAGTTAACAATGGACCCACAGAACCCTTTCTTCCTGAACGGGGCTTAAGACAAGGAGACCCTTTATCTCCTTATTTATTTATCATTGGTGCAGAAATCCTAGCAAGACGACTCCAACAAGAGACTAACACCTCATCCAAAACAATTGGTTTTGCCTTAACAAGAGCTGGACCCAAAATCCCCTTCCTATCTTTTGCAGATGATATCGTTATTTTCGCTAGAGCCACCCACAATGCTTGTGAAGTAGTCAAAAGTATTGTTAGTGATTATTGTGCCATTTCTGGACAAAAAGTGAACTATCACAAATCTGCCTTCCAAACTTCGAAATTGGTTTCTAACCACCAAAAACAGCAAATCCAACAAGTTCTAAGCATCCCTACCATGACAAACATAGAAAAGTATCTAGGATGCCCGATCATTAATGGGAAAGTGAACAAGGAAACCTTTAGCGACGTAATTGGAAAATCGAAGGCTCAGTTGACAAAATGGAAAGCAAATACATTGTCACAAGAAGGGCGCACAATCCTCATCCGATCAAACCTGTCCTCTAAACCGAATTATATAATGCAAAGCTTTATGCTACCCTCTAACGTCCATGAAGAGCTCAATAGACTAAATAGGAATTTTTTCTGGAACAAAGGTGAAAACTATAGACCTCTCATAGGATGGGATAGAATATGTAAACCTAAAGCCTATGGAGGTTTAGGTCTAAGAAAAGCAGAACACATGAATAAAGCACTCCAAATGAAATTATTGTGGAAAATTATAGCAGAACCATGCAATATTTGGGTACAAATAATTAAGGAAAAATACCTCAAACAAGAAAATCTCTTTTCATACAAGATAAAATCCAACACCTCATGGCAATGGAAAAAACTAATAAAATTGAGGAATGACTTTGAACAGGGACTTATTTGGCAAATAGGTGATGGTAAGACGATTAAGTTCTGGACAGATCGATGGGTGGGAAATGAACCACTGGAAAAGTATGCTCTTAGGCCTCATGAAATAGACAAGAATTGTACAGCCTATGCATATATCTCAGGGGCAGGCAAATGGAAAACTGATGAACTAAGACAACATCTACCGATCGAGAAAGTCGAACAAATAGTCAATATCCCCATATCTGAAAATGCCATCACAGACCGATTATATTGGGCACCTAGTAAGCATGGTTGGTTCACAACCTCTTCAGCAGTTGATCATATCACCAAAATTACAAATTACAACCGCACACCGAATTCATGGATATGGAAACTAGATACGTCTCCGAAAGTTAAAAATTTTTTATGGAAAATCGACAACAACGGCCTTCCAACAAAAGCCAACCTGAGGGGAAAGAATGTTGTAGTGCCAGATGGATGCCTTATGTGCAACTGTCCTCAAGAGGATGTAGAACACCTTCTTGTTAGGTGTGTTCACACCCGCAACATAATCCAAAAAATCAATCCACGAATTGCCCGTGCCCTACAGAGCTACAACTCATCAAATAAAACGCCAAGACAAATCATTTCTGAAATTGGTCAAACAATTGGAACAAAAGATTTTGCGGAACTAGCATTTTCGTGGTGGGGAATCTGGTACCAACGAAATAAGCTTGTATTCCAACAATCAGATAATGATTTAATAACTGATCTATTTCAATTCATAAAACTACAAATGCATAGTTGGGCAAAAGCAAAAAACTGGACAGAACAAGAAGATGATCAATTACAAACACGACCGATGAGACATAATTATTGTAGGAAAGAGGCCACTTGGCAAAAACCAAGCCCAGGGTTCGTCAAGTTAAACTTTGACGGATCTAAGTTATCTAACGGGTCATCAGCTACTGGTGTAGTGATCCGTGATCCGAATGCAAAAGTGCTCCAAATTAGATCTAATCAATATGGAAATATTTCAGTACCTAAGATTGAAACAATGGCATTGAGAGATGGGATCAAACTAGCCAAAGAACTGGGAATAAGAAAATTAGAAATAGAAGGTGATAATCTTGAAGTAATCAAGGCAGTTAACAAAGAAGGACAAAGCCCATGGGATATTGAAATAATAATTGCAGACATCCTAGTCTCGTTAAGATGGTTCGAGACTGTTCGAATTAATCACGTAAGTAGAGTGTGTAATGCTGTGGCCGATAAAATTGCTAAAATGGGTCATAGCCTCCCTACTGATGACATTGCGAATCTTCCAGAACTTCAAGTTCTCGTCCGAAAGGACGCTCTAGGACGTCCCCCTTGAGGGAATTTCCTAATCCTTACCTTTTCAAAAAAAAAAAAAAAAAAATAAAGACCCTAGTCTCTTTCATTCTAAAAAAGTTGATTACTAAAAGCATCTTTGTCCCTAAAACTTCTTGTTTTTCAAATCCATTAAGTTAAAAGAAAACTAATTTTATGTAAGAAGAAATCAAGAAAATAAGAAATTTTGACCATCCAAGTTTATTGAAGAAGAAACTCAATTTGACATAATTTCTCTTACACAATAGCCCTCTTTTATCTTAATTCACCATTAGATATTTTTAGCTTTGTAAAAAATTAAATAGGAATTCATTGTTTGTCAAATTTATCAAACATATATATTTACAATAACTCTCTTAAGTTGTTAAGGGAGGCCCGGGGTTGATGTGTGGATTATATACCTATGTCATTAGGACACTAGAATCAAACATATATTTCATTTAGTCTACATCAACACCAACCTCGATCATAACCCACACATCAACCCCCTCTCTTAATAACTTAAGAGGGTTACTGTGAAAAAAAAACTTAAAGAATACCAAACTCTACGTCTTCAAGCAATTAGGCCTCCAAAAATAATAGTCAAAGGTTTTTGATTCTACTCTCATGAATAGTGGACCCTTCGCACAAAGAAATGTCTTGTTTCGATCAGGATTTGGGATGATAGTAACTTAATTGTTGCTCGTTGTCAATACTTGATAATGTGTGAAGATTATGTCAAACAAAAATAAGCTATTTGTAACAGCTATTGTTTGTAATCCTCCGGAAATACCTTGCAAATATATTGCTTTATGTATGCACTTCTAACGGACAGCTACTATAGACCCACTAAGTGCTAGTACCTGGATTTTATCATTACCCTTTGTTTGAACTATCTTTCCATTTGTGGAAAAAGATGCATTCAAGCTGAAAAGCATCTTCATAAACAATAGAAAGACATGTCCATGATTGAATAAACAAAGATATATCATTCCAAACAAAAATAAAATGGTAAAGGAAGAAAGAAAACAAAAGTAAATAACGCAGCTACTTTCTAGGTACAAAAAAAGGAAAAGATAAACGATGGTTTAAAACACATAAAAACACCTGAAATTTGTTTATTTTGGTCATTTGGATATTTGACCTTTGAAACGGATTTATTGAGTACCCCAAGTTGTCAAAAACTACCTATTAAACACCTCGTCCCTGACTACGGAGTGTCCTAATACGTATGAGCTATTATGTGAACATGATTAAGCAAAAAAAAGGTCATGTATTGTCAGATAAGGCCTCCTCGTGTAATTAATTGTCACCTGAACTCGTCATTATACTACATTGGCGGACAAATTTTTATCTACATCTAAGCTTAAAAATATATGGTTTTTAATGAAAACAAGAGTGTACATCATATGCGCAATGTCACGTTAGGGATGAGGTATTTGATACGTAGGTTTTGACAAGTTTGATGCTCAATATGTCAGTTTCAAAGGTCAGGTGTTCAAATGACTAAAATGGACAAGTTCAGGTATTTGTATATGTTTTAAACCGATAAACAAAGGCTTCTTTCTTGTTTAGTTAGTCTCTTGTCAATATGAGATCCAAACCGTTAACCGAGTAAATACAAGGGGGAAGGCAAAATGGAAAAAACCCATAAACAACTATGTTAAACTCAAATTTGACGGGGTTGTTAATTCTTTTGACACTGCCTCTTCTGGTTACATTCTTAGAGATCACCGAGGCTCCCCCGTGGCTATGGATGGTGGTGTGCTTGGGTGTTGTTCCGTGATGTAGTTCGAAGCGTATGCTCTTCGGCAGAGGATCGTTGAGGCCATTCGTTGTGGCATCCCCAATTTGGTGATTGAAGGTGACAATCTACAAGTTGTGAAGGCAGTGTTGGATGATTAGAGTTGTACATGAGAGGTGAAGATTATACGTACGGACTTTCAGTTCTTGCTTTTCGCCAGTTTCAAAGTTGGAATATCGGTCATGTGTTTAGAGAAGCCAACTTGGTTGCTGACTATATCGCGGACTGATTTCATCGTTTTCTACTTTCATGCTCGAGTCTGATCTGGTCCTCAAGGACCTCATTCGCAAAAATACTCTAAGATAGTTTTCACGTATTTGAGGCTTTGAGCCTAACCTAATTCTTTCCTTATCAAAAAAAAAGTTAGTCTCTTGTCAATGTTAATATATAAATTTTTCTTTTGTAGGCTTTATAATAATGAATAAATTAACCTCAGTTTTTCTCTAGTCACTAAGGACATATTATAACCACTCATAATTTAGAAATTAAATCCTAAAAAGGAAAAGATAAACTAGTTTAAGAAAATCTTAAAATATTCAATATTATAACTTTAAATAAATCTTTCCAATCATAGATTCTTATCTTGCGCCCTTAAGACATTCTAGAAAAATCGAATTAAAATACGCACTGAAAGGCTTCCTATAGTAAAGGGCAGTTTGTTTTAATAAAGGGGTTAATCTACATTAACAAGGGAATAATTTAGAAGGTGCACCATCACATTAATGATACACGCTAAAAATGCCATCTAGGCGGCGGCCAAAGTAGCAAGAAACAACAATAAGAGACAAAAACAAGATAGCTAATACAAAAAGGCTCTAAGTGACACCTAAAAATCTAAGCCATGTTACATTCAAGGCGGTGGTAGCTCTTGGCTTCTTGGCTCGAATAGTCTCTAGCTTGGTCTTGTTTCTTGGTCTTTTGGGCATAAAAGTTGTTATTCGAGCTTACGTTGCTGAAGATGACCTCATTTCGGGCAAGCCAAATATGATACGCAAAAGTGGTGAGCAGCGTGACTAAGTGTGAAACACAAAGTTGTTGTGTTGAGCATGACAAACCCAATCCATTCAATCAAGTAATGTGTCAAATTGGTAGTGAAATGTTCATCAAGGGAAGGAGGCGTTGAAGGATAGGGACTGAGAAGGAGCATTCAAGCTAGAGGTGTTGGCCAATTTCAACATCAATGTTTCAAAGTGGGCAACTAGTGTCGCTAAAATCAATCCTGCGAGAAAGTTGGTGTTTACTTGGTAGTCGATCATGAAGAAAAAGTGGCTTGCAAAACACAGCGCGCCCAAGAGACCAACCCTCTTTTGGAAAAAGCAATGCCTGACTAAAGGAATGGGTAGAGGATTGATTGAACTTTATGCATCACTTCATGCAACAGAATGAGGATATTACACTAAAAACTTTGGATTCCATAGAGCATTGACCGAATCAGCTCCTTCCTCTCAACATAAGAGAGGTGCTTCACCATCCAAGAACGAACTTTAGTTGTCATTTTATCAGCCAACAAACTATAGTCCCTTGAGAAGAGGCACTTGGGCCCGATTGGTATCCCAAGATAGCGAAAGGGAAATGTGCCGGCTGAGAAACCATTGGAGAGAAGGATTTGTTGTTGAGTTTGATCATCCACACCTCTAAGGGAGACATTAGAATTCCCAGGGCTCACATGTAATCTGAAGAGTTGGCTGAAGTCATCAAGAACCCTTTTCATTGCCTGAACAGAGATGAGGTTACCTTTACAGAAGATGATAAGGTTGTCCGTGGAAGAAAGATGCGTGGGCTTTAATGTTTGTCATCTATGATGGAATTGGAAATTGACATCCTACTCAAGAGACTTGAGCATTCAGGATAAATACTCAATGGTCAGGATGAAGAGGAAGGGTACGGTGATAGAGGGTCGTCTTGGGGAATCCCCTTTTACCCGAAAAGTATCCTTCAGTTTGTTGACAAGAACTGAGTATGAGGCAATGGAGATGCGAGTTCTTATCCAACCAATGAGTTGTGCAGGAAAGCCAAAAGAGTGAAGCACATTAATGAATCCACTAAAGGAAAGTTGCTATGGCAAGATTCTCTAACTCAGTGAATCCACATTTGTTCTCACGGGTGCAAAAATGTATGAAAATCATAAAGAAATCTACCATATTTTCATTATTGATTGGTAAGAAAATAATTTCAGATGTAATAATTCTGTGATTGCCTTCTTGACCCTAATTTTAAATCGGCTTTTCTATTGTGTGTCCTAAGGGTACATTATAAACATATTAAATATGAAATTTAAACTAAACTCTAAAGAAGCAATAGTGAACCCGTCATAAAAAAATTTTAAAAATCGCAAATTTAAGATTTTTCAAATCTGTCTAATATTAGCTTTTTATGGTGTGTCCTTAAGGTACGTACATAATAAAAAAATCGATTTTAAATAACACTTCAAGGTAGTGGTCGAAATATCTATTACTATATACTAAAGCGGAAGCAAATTCTGCCACCATATTGCGCCACATCACCTTTTTTTTTAAAAAAATCTATCTTATTAAATCTTGATTTTATCATAATCTTATACATACTTAATTAAGATATTAGTTTTATCTTGGAATTTGAGTAGTTTAATTAATAATTCTATCCAAATATATAAATCTCTATCTTATCATTATACACATTTAATTAATACATAGAATTATCATAAACCTTTTATTTTAAAAAATATTTTTTCCGTCATAATCTATAAATAATAATATTAATATTTTACCCATTCAACTAAATATCATATTATATTTAAATTATTTTTTGTAATTTTATTATAGTATTTTTTTTAAAATCATCAATGGTAGCAAATTCAACCACTATATTTAAGAGAAATATTCATTCTAATAAAATAGTATATTAAATACATTTTTACTATCATATCATATTAAAATATCAATAAAAAAGTAGATGTTATATTTACCATATATATGACTAATATTGCATATTGATTATGCTTTAACAAAAAAGACAGATTTCTTAATTAAGATAATAATTTGTTAACATTTTGATTACATATTTATATATTTAATTATTTAATTATTTTTTCAAAAAACAATAACATATATACGAGATAATTTGGTTTTCTATTTAATTTATTAAATATTATCTATATCTTTAATATTATAATATAATAATCCAAGTTTTGATTTAAACTTATTGATTTTATTGTATAATTTAGTTTACGTAATTTAATTAAATGCCAAAAGATTTGTATCAGTTGTTAATAAAATGTGATAATGCATCTTATCTTATTTCATTCTTCCTAAATTATTTAAATATATGTTTATGTATGTATAAAAAAAGTAAATATATAAATAAAATTTATTTACATATATGATGATATACTAGAATCATAAAACAGGGAATAAAAACACTGTTGGGGCACTACCTGTGCGCCTAAGCAAGGCGCACCGTGGCGCATAGGTGTGCGCTTATGTTACTGTTGGTGGTTTTTTTGAATAAATTATTGTTTTTGATGCGTTTAAGATAGACGCACTAACGGTCATATTTTTATTTTGACAAAAAAACGGTCATATTTTTATAATGGTCAAATTTGAGCCCATAAATACATCATACTAATACTCCTCTTCTTACAAAATACATCTCTCTCTCTCTCTTTCTCTCTCTCTCACACACACACAAACTATTCATTCAAGAATGTATTAAAATGGTGAGGATAGTGATGAATAAAATGATTGGGTTCGAAGTGAAGAAGAAGAAGAGGAAGATGATAATTGGTTAGAAGACTATAAGAGTAATGAATGAAGAAAAAAAACATCACTTACACCACGGACTAAGGTGGATCTTTATTTAATACTTGAGAAACAAAAATCTTGACAGTTCAAATATTGTAAATCAAATTAAATAAATGATCTTATGAAACATAATTAAATCCATGCCACATGCACAAGTGGAAATTCGGTCAAATGGTCAGTGCCAACCACCCTTTAATCATTGAACTTTCTTTCTTTTTAATCAACATTTGGTGCTAATGATGAATACAATTTAGTATACTTTCTGTATCTCTTAAATTATAAATGCATTAGCGGCCATTATCGTAGTCCCAGGCATGTATAAATATCAAGGTCATTAGGAGGCTAAGATAAATCACAACAACTATTCTCTTCAAACATCAAATTCCCATTTTTTCAACCAATTATGGCTAAAACACAACCAATTCATGCCTTTACAACAATTCTACTCATTGTTTTTACCTGTCAAATTCTTTTGGCACAAGGAAGGCATTTGCTTGCTAAACCAACTATAGAAAACAAGAGTTTGCAAAACATGGCGCAAATTCATTCTTCGTCTTTCAGGGATCCAGTCGCAACTTATAAGAATGATCTTCAGCCAGAAGACAATGTGATTCAACGCGATCAAGATGACGGATTTCTTACCAAAGATGCAGTCAGCCCGAATGGTACTAATCCAGGCCAAAGCCCGGGAGCTGGGCATTAGTCTGCAAATGAAAACAAAGATGCAAAATCCATGGAACAAAGTCATGTTTAGTACGTAACTTGTAGCGTAAATCTTGTTTCATTGTGCATTGTTCATTGTAAGATTATGACGAAAAAAGAATAAGAAGAACCTATTTGTTGTACAAAGTAAGTCCTATTGGAAGTTAAAAGTCTAGCCCTCTTCATTCCATCACAAGAAACACTTGACACACACGACACACACATACACAAGCAAACTCATCAAGCGAGTCGAGTATCTAACCGAGTATAATGCATTTTTATCGTCATACATGTAGTTGGTATGATATTGCAAAAAACACCAAGATTTGTAGGAAGATGCTTCTACCTAATGAAAACTAGAATGCAATGTCCACATGAACTAGATTTACAAAAAGCATTAAACTTGCTAGAAAAACTCACCATATTTCCGAAAAAAAAAGATTTACCATATTGCTAGATGTATCCACTATGAAAGGTTGGAAAAAGGGCCCTTTCTAAGCAAAAGCTATTAATTTTTAATAGCTTAAACAAAGTACAAACCCACTAGACAGCCCTTTCTAAGCAAAAGCTATTAATTTTTAATAGCTTAAACAAAGTACAAACCCACTAGACACTAGCACATAAATCACCGTCGGATCTAGGATCACTTGAAAGGGGGAACGAAAATATTCGAATGCGAAACTTATTTATGGAAAAGTTGAAAGGATTGACGAACTAAAGATGACAACAACAACAACAAAAACAAAAACAATTATCCGGTGACTCTCGTGTACACAGGATTTGGGAGGTCAAAATAGGGACACTCAAGACCTAGATGGAATGCGTCCTATATGACCTAAGAATTACTCGACACTCAAAACACAAACAATTAAATAACAAATAAAACAAACGAAAAGGCTTAAAAGAGCTAACACTAACAAAGCTAGGCCACACTTAACGCCCACGAGACAAACTCACACCCAAGCACTACATGACCCCCGGTGACTAAATGTCCAACATCCTAATCTTCTCCCTTCAACTCTCTCTGTACTGCGTCAAATCCACTGCGCCAAATCTCTCTCTGGCTGACAAACTAAAGTCCTTGACTTATTACTGTATAATATAGGGGGTAAAAGTTGCCCTAATCATATAGTAATGTATGTTATAAATATGTTAGACGTACAATATAAGAACTAAAATAGCAATAAACATTTCTAATTGGCACTTGTTTTCAAAGCTTTTTCTATATATATATATATATATGCTTCATTGGCTATAATGGGAGAATCATTTTAGTTTTACCCCACTTTACCTTTGATAACTTTGTTGACTAATATAATATTTTTGCTTAATTAAAAAACTATGTCATAACAGAAAATCACGTAAGAAAATAAATCAAACAAAACAATACAAGCTTTTAAAATTACCTATTTTTCAAACAAATTTATACAAGAAATAAAATAATTCTAATAAAATCAAAATCGCACCATTGAGACACGAACACCCACACTACTTTGAAAACTAAAATCCTAAACCACAATCAATAGACCCTAACAACTTTTTTTTCTAAAGACTTCAAAATTTAACCTCGTATCATCACATCCTAAAAGCCCATCATAAAAAATTATCAAATAAAAAAACATTAACCCTTGGGTCATCGTTACACTAATCTGTTCTACACCCTACAACCAAAGACCAGAAGTTGAACCAAGTTATCAAAAAAAAAAAAAAAAAAGTTGAACCAAATATCTGGGCCGTTCATGAGCCTATCAACAGCCAACAGGCCCAAGCCCAGCTCGTTCAACCGATGAACACCCCTTACCAACAAGATTTCTTCACCGGAAACCACGACGGGCTCAGGAGAAACAACCCTTTTGCGCCGGCGTTATATCTTCTCCGCCTCTTCAAATTCGCCTCCAAAATTGATCGGTTCGAACTTGTCCTTCTCAATTGAATCTTGTTTCCTATTGTCTTTATGTCAACTATGTGGTTCTTCAATTGAGCTATGGCTTTAACCTAGCCAGAGTACATCTTCTGTATTTGCACTGAATTGAGTTGTTCTTTATGGGGATTTGTGTTTGTTGGTATTTCTGTATGCTGAGAAGTAGGTCTTTCTTGAATATCACTTATCAAAGTCATGTGAATGTGAAATTTGCCCAAGTCAGTTATGGCTGAATTGCTTTCTTTGCAGATGCTTTGCTTGAAATGCCCTGCACAAGTCATTCCTTGGGGATGCAAGTCCATTCAAGTTCCTAGTATGCCAAGAAATGTTATTGTAAGTTCCTGTCATCCATATAATTCATTTGATTTGCACTATTCTAAAAAACGCTAGGCGGAGAGGGACCTCCTAGGACCTAGGCGGCCTAAACATCTGCCTAGGCGCTAGGCGGCCTAAACGGCTGCCCAGACGGCCTAAACGGATACCTAGACGCCGCCTAGGCGGGTTATGAGGCTAGGCGGATGGGGACCGCCTAGCGCGGTAGCGCCTAGACGGGCCCTAGGCGGGGCCTAGAAGGGATTTTTAGAACAATGGATTTGCTGCCTGTTGAAAAATTTGAAATTTCTTCTAATGGAAGAAGGGATTAGTGTAATCATTTAGCTCAAAGGCAGTTCATCTAGCTTTAAAAAGGCGGGATGGATTATCTTTCTTGCTTAACCTTCGGGTTCGTTGTTTCTCAGGTATGCGCAACTAAAGGTCCAAGGCCGAGATATCCGCGTGTATGGAAATCCAAAACAAGGATCGGGACCATTTCCAAGTCAAGAAAGCTTGTTGATTGTGTAACTTTCTCACTTCACCATTTGTGTCTTACTGTCTAATGCGTTAGTTTTTATCGGATGCCGTTGTTTAAGTTGCTGCACTAATGTGATTTCGGACAGTCTTCAGCATGCTTAAAGAGAAAAACCTTTCGGCATTTTCTTATTATCAGTTTGTATCTCTTAGGCTGTTCTATTTTCAGTGGATCATAAACTTTAAAGTCCTTATTCAACACAGTGCCTTCACTGATATTCTCGTCTTTTACCGTGGCATAGTTCCTATCACTGTTAGCTTTCTATATTTTGCATCATGTCTGGTAATTTCTTATGCTTTGATAATTGCTCTACATCAACAAAGTTCATTGTCTTATGTATTATTAGAAAGGAAGGGAAAGATATAGTAGTGCTTATTGGATGGCGTTGTTTACGTTGCTTCACTAATGTGATTTCAGACAGTCTTCAGCATGCTTGCTGAAATAAACCTTATGTCATTTTTTTTTATCAGTTTGTATCTCTTAGGCTGTTCTATTTTCAGTGGATCATAAACTTAGAAGTCCTAATTCAAGACAGGGCCTTCACTGATATTCTAGTTTGTATCACTGTTAGCTTTCTATATTTTTATGCTGTGATAATTTTTCTACATCAACAAATTTCGGCGTTTTAGTTATTAGAAAGGAAGGGAAAGATATAATTTCATTTATTCACATGTTCTCATCTTGTAAATAATGTTTTTCTCTGCTGCAGATAAAGGGACTGTCCAATGTCAAAGAAGAAGTATACGGTGCTCTTGACGCTTTCATTGCTTGGGAGCTTGAGTTCCCTTTGATTACTGTCAAGAAAGCGTTAAAGACCCTCGAGGAAGAAAAGGATTGGAAGAGAATAATTCAGGTAGTTATTATTCTCATCTCCTGTGACTTGCTAAAAAACTCTCCGACAAATAAAAACAGAAAGAGATGTTCTAATGGTGATAATAACTAAGCAAATTGCCTGAGACCATAGGTGACGAAGTGGATGTTGAGCAAAGGTCAGGGCAGAACAATGGGCAGCTACTTTGCATTACTAAATGCTTTAGCAGCAGATGGCAGAATTGAAGAGGCCGAGGAGCTCTGGACTAAATTGTTCGCTGAGCACTTGGAAAGCATGCCTCGTGTGTTTTTCGAAAAGATGATCAGCATCTACCATAGGCGCGGCATGCATGATAAAATGTTCGAGGTAATTCCTGCTCCTTGTTTCACAATGGTGTTTTAAATTATTATGAAATGCCATTTTCCTTGAGATCTCACTCCTGCTTAAGTAATACTTGTTGCGTCATGCTACAACACATAGTGGTTATATGATAGATGGTCCATAGTTAATCGGTTTTCTTACTCAGTACGTAAGTGCAATGACATTGTATCCCCTTACGGAAGGAAAAAAAAGTGTTAGTTGGAATTGAAGCCGATTTATTCTATGGATCGCTAAATAGCTGCTTGGTTAGATGTCCGTTATGTTAACCAAAATACGACTTGTTTACTCCACTATACAAAGATGGTGCTCACTTCGTTTGTACCTCTGATGAAGTTACTCTTCGTGTGTCATTGTCGGGGTTCCCTTATTTTTCCGTCATATCGTAGTAGCTTGTGAGTTTTTAATTAAATTTCATCTGTTTTCTACATCTACTTGTTTCTCTGATTTTCAGCTTCACAACAATAAAGAAAAAAGAAAGAAAAGCTTGTTCATGTCAGTCAGAGCTTGTTTTCCATGGATGTTTTTAAGTTTGGTGCTTAGTGGTAGTGTTAAAGAATGTCCCAAAGTCCTACATTCTCAAACAAGTTGTTTTCGTAATGTAGACTTTTGCTGACATGGAAGAGCTTGGACTACGGCCAACGGGCTCAATCATACACAAAGTCGGGGATGTCTTTGAGACACTAGGCATGTTCGACAAGTACGAGAAGCTGAAGAGGAAATACCCGCCACCCAAATGGGAATACCGGTACATTAAAGGTAAGCGCGTCAGAATTCGAGCTAAGAATCTAAGAGAATCTTATGGTGCTGGACGCGATGGTGATGAACGTATAGACGAAGCGTATGGCGAGAGTGTGGAGTCTGTTGACGACATGAACGAATCGAACGAGGATTCTGTTGAACAGAATCAAGTGAGTGATGAAGTTGGTGAATCTAATGTCATACATTGAAGGGCTTAAAGATAGAATGAGTTTCTGCCTTGTAATCTTGATGATAATTTGTATACTAGTATGGTGATGATTATACAAGCTAGCCACAAAGCCATTGCTAAAAAAGACACTTGTATTCAATGTGTCCTACTAATAATACATCTTTAAATAGCTTGACTCGTTTCTAATGTAGATTGAAGCAAACTTGTTTCCTAACATCTTAACAATTTGAATTCGTATGAAATACAAATCCTCATACTATAATTTCAAACTTATTTGTAGACGAATGTTCGAGTTGAAATTTTATGTGGTCTGAAACAACCTCAAGACTAAAATACGTAAAAAAGACATGTATTATAATTTATGAAAAACTAAATAATGCTAAAAAATAAATAAGTTTTCATAAGGTTAGATTTAAGCTTTTATGAGTTATGATAAACTAGTTTTACCGAACACATATGCACAAACTTATTTTTTCCGATAAGCTTTCATAAGTACCATTTAAATACTGTCGGAGTCTTAGTTGATTCTTACTTATTAACATCGTGATCTGTAATGCAACTTTGTTCTTTGGTATAATTCACATGAATAAGGTAATGGCAAAGATAGTAAGAAAAGGCACAAATACAAATCATTTCTGAAATAAGGTTCGCCTTAATCTCAACCTTTGTAGACAATTTACAAATAGGTCAAAGATTGCGGTTTAAGGAATGTTGATAAAGAACTTAAAAAACGTAATTATATTCTCTGCCACAGACAGTGGCAATTTTGGTCAAATTTTCAATGTCAACCACCCTTTACATATTGAATATTTTTGTTCTATTTTATTAACATTAATTTATGTACTCGCCCGCAAAATGGAAAATATCATCAAAAAATGTAGAGGCATCTTCTTGAGGGTGGACCTCATTCAATCTCCAACACTAACATTGGAGTTATAATGCTAATTTTTAAATAATAATGCAATTAGCGGTTATCATCCTAGCCCCAACATATATAAATACCAACGCCATTAGGAGGCTAATTAAACCTACATCAACCATAACTACTCACTCTTGAGCAATTTCCATAATCCTAGTCATAATCATGGCTAAAACACAACCAAATCTTGCCCTTACAACATTTGTACTCGCCATTCTCACCTGCCAGATCCTCTCGGCACAAGGAAGGTCTATAAAGTCTACAAAAAATCCCGAGCTCGGCTCCTTTGTAAAAAGCGCGAGTTCGCCTAACTTTGCGACTTTTAGGGATCCGGTTACAACCTATAAGAATGATCTTAAGGTCAAGGGCGACATGACTCGACGAGATCACAATGGCGAAAATCTTAATGCAAGACAAGATGTAGTAGTGAAACCTAATGGTACTAATCCTGGTCAAAGCCCGGGAGCTGGCCATAGAGGAGCAAAATCTACCGTGCAAAGTCATTTTAAGTAATTTGTGTGAAGTGTACATATTGTGTCATTGATTGTTTGATGCTTTCACCAAGGTGTTGCTTAATATATGTAGCTCTACTTAAATTTGCCGTTTGTCAAAGCTTTATAATGTATCTAGAATATGTTTGAAAGATAAACTGTGTGGTTAAGTTAGCTATTTGTCTATGTGTGGTAGTTCGTTCGAGTTATTAGCGTGTTGTGTGTACTCTTTTGTTATGTTTTTTTGTACTATAGCTTCTTTTCGATTCTGGGTAAATGTTGTTGTTTTTGTTGTTTCTTTTTGATTCTGATGCATGATCATGTTTTTTTTTATCTATCGGAAGCATTCTCTCGACTTGTATTACTTATGGGTGTGTATATCTCGACCCAAACCTGCATTAACAGTATACACAAGTGCAGTTCCCCGCGCCATGCACGGATATTACTAAATATTTATGTGAATTAATTTCAAATAAAAAATGTATCATATTATATATTGATTCCTCGAAATATATTTAAAAACTCGTTCATTTATAATTATTTTAAATACATAGAAAATAATCTAATGAAGGGTTTGTTTTTTGAGTGCCTAATTAAAATTTCTAGAAACAAAGACTTCTAGAAAGAAATATAAATGATTAAAAGTAAATAACATTAAATAGTTTAGTTTAAGATATATAAGAAGATTCTTTTATATTTGATATGAGAAATTATAATATGAATTAATAAAAAAATATTTTGTCTTTTGTATGCAAATCATCAAAAAGGGATAAACTTGGAAAATTCATAATTGGAAATTTATTTCATACGAAAAAAAATTAGTGTTCGGAATTATAATTATAGCTGTCAAAAATATTAATCATAATTGAAAATTAAAGATAAATCATAACCATAATTGGAAGTTAAAGATTTGATGAAATAATGGATTTTCCTATCTAGATTATAATGAGAAATTATAGTATGAATTGACAAAAAAATATTTTATTTTATTTCGTATGAAAAAAAATTAGTGTTGGATATTATAATTATAGTTGTCAAAAATATTAATCATAATTGAAAATTAAAGATAACTCGTAACCATACATGGAAGTTAAAGATTTGGTTAAATAATGGATTTGATCCTGTCTAGATTTATAATGGGTATGAATTAACAAAAAATATTTTGTTTTATTTCGTACGAAAAAAATTTGTGTTGGAAATTATAATTATAGCTGTCAAAAATATTAACCGTAATTGAAAATTAAAGATAAATCATAACTATAATTGGAAATTAAAGATTTGGTGAAAAAATGGAGTTGATCCTATCTAAATTTATAATGGGAAGTTATAATATGAATTAACGAAAAATATTTTGTGTCAATGGTGATTATTTGATTAATTTTGAAAATTATGACCTCAACTACAAAAATTAGGATAGGATCCTATTTTTACTCAATGGTCACGATCACAAACAACCGGATCATAATTCCAAAAATTAGGATAGGATCCTATCTAAATTAATTTTGAAAATTAAATAAAAATCATAACCATAATTGGAAATTAAAGATTTAGTGAAAAAATGGTTTTGATCCTATGTAAATTTATTATAGGAAATTATAATTTGCAAAAAAAGGATAGGATCAAAAGGGGATAAATTTGGTAGGATTTAGATATATAGAATTAGATAGGATCAAAAAAACAAACGTAAAATTGGATAGGGTCATAGGATCAAAAAGGATAGATAAAATTGGAAAAAAATAAAGCATATTTACGTAAAATTGGATAGGTAAGATTTGGCCGGCTCAAATCACATAAATTAGGATAGGATCCTATCTAGATTAATTTTGAAAATTAAACTGATTATATGGACTTACACCGTCAATGGAGTCGATATCGGCGCGCGACGAAGACAAAGAGAAGAAGGAGAGAAAGGAGATGTAGAAAGAAGGAAAGCTTGGCTGCCGACGTCGACGGCGTGAGCTGTCTCCACTCTCCGTCTTCTTGCCCGGCCATGGTGTTCATCTACACCGTTAACGGAGCCGATATCGGCGACGAAGACGAAGAGAAGGAGAGATAGGAGAAGTAGAAGGAAGGAGAGCTTGACTGCCGACGTCGACGGCGTGAGCTTTCTCCAATCTTCGCCTTCTTGCCCAGCCATGGTGTTCATCTACATCAAATTTCAACGCCCGGAATTACAGACTGAACAAAGCCATATTGAAAAAAAAAACGTAAATATGAGGTTAACCTAATGTAAATCATATCAAATCTGTAATCATATGTAAATATGAGGTTTTATTTTTAAAAAATATAGATGTGACTTGTATATTAGGTGGACAAAGTGTAAATGAGGTGGCTTAATTAGAAAGGTAAATATTAATGACGTGGCTTATTAAGAAAATGACACGTGTACAAATCCGAGGTGGCCTAATGTAGGAGCGCCATGTGGCGAAATCCTACGTGGCGCAATGAGAAGACTTTATTTCTTAGTGGTTTTAAATATATATAATAGATTGGCCAGTGGTACGATGTTAATTAAGTCAAGTTTTTGAAGTTTTGCCCTCACGGATTCATAGATCCTAGCTTGTCTTTGTCAAAAATGTTGACTTAACTTTTTTAACGTATGTTTTATGGACATAGGCTAAACTCCTTAAAATAGAAACATATTTACAATTTATAATGACGCACTAGGAAGTTCGAGAAGACTAGCAAACACAAGCCTTGAAGAACAAGAAAACGTAAACACGAAGCCTCAATCATAAGAAGTTGGAAATCCACCAGAATTCAGAGACTCTGTAATTGATAATTATAATAAAAGATGTCTCTTCTGGGCTTATATATGGTATATATTTATAGAAGCAACTACATATAAGAAAATCCAAAAGCTAGAATTAATCAAAGATGTAACTAAAAATGATTAAACCCCAAAAATATTTAAAACATAGTTTTAAACCCTGAAATGATTTTAAAACCCAAAAAAAGGCCTTAACATGGATTTGTGAGTGCGTTCCCTATCCGAAAAGGTATTGTGTGCTCCAAACCGACAACGGACGCCCGAGGTCACTTCCGCCGGCGACACCCTTTCCGACGGATGAGATCATCTACGAAACGTGCTGACATGCATCCTACCTACATCAATATAGTTTGCCTCAAATGATCCAGGTGCTCGATCTTCTGGATATAGAACCTCATCAGCATGATACTCGCATACTTCTAATTTTAATCGCTATAATTCTAATTCAACCATCAAAAGTTGATCAATTATACTTCTAAACTTGAAACAGTTAAGAGTAGTTTCGTCAATAAGTCATTTTAAACCACCGATCTTGTTTTTAATTAAGTGATTTATTATGACAATTTTCTATTCATTTATATAATAGATTTAATAGATTACAATTAGACATTCGACTAGATCACATAATTTCGGTACTCAAGTACTATATATATATATATATATATACTCAACCCTAACCCATATTCTAAGGATTTGGGTTAACCCATTGAGTTTTAAGTACTATATATATGAATAGGATAATGAAAAAATTCTTTGTTTACCCTTTATTTGATGAAAGATTTGCTACGTCGCAAAGCATTGCAAAGATTGGATATATGTTTATGCATAAGGTTGAAGTAGCTAGAGATATGACTAACATACAACATTACAACTACAATTGAAGCCATTGACAACTCATTTTGTCAAGACATGAAGGATAGTTGTTTCCCACCAACATGCTTAAATAAATAAATACACACTCACTAATAATAAAACGGCAGATTCTGAGTGGTAATTTAATTTCCTTTGTTTCGGAGTTTCCACGTCTCCAACATCACCCTGAAACATCCACTCGATCTCGTCTCTCCTTATATAAAAAATTCTACTACTACTCAGTACCACTGCCCATGATCGATGGAGTGAATTGACTATAGCTTAAATTGATACATTCACACATATAAACTAGTGTTGACATTATAGATATTGGATAATACAATATCTCATTGTATGTTGGTAGGTGAAACCAATAGATAAATTCGATATAGATATTAGTATATGTGCATGGTTCTTAATTAATTAATTTGATAAGTTATTATCATTGATCATGTTGGAATGACTTTAACTGATACCTTGTATTGTTAGTGGAGGAAGAAATGAACCCACACTAGGGTTTTAAACTTTCACAATGTGAGATATTGCAATATGAAATCTCACCTTTACAAGTTGGAACTAATTAACGAAAACATTTAGCCCTAAATAGAAGAGGGCAAACCGTTGCCCCATTGTCTCAAACTTGAGGCCTCATGGTATACTCATGAGTGCTCAACCAGTAAGCTGATGTGCCAAATGATCATACTCTCTTAATCGTAGACCGATATTCCATGATTAGGTCCATTTCAATTAAAAGGGCCAATCTGGACCATTTTCTACATAAACCTTATTACACGGGCCGAGGAGTGTCACAATTTGCTCGATCGGAATATAGGTGTGTATAACTCGAATCGCAATGATCTAGCTTGTTTGTGCTAGGACCATGTTGTTGTAATAATGACTCGTGCACCAACCCGTCAACTTGGCAAGTTATATGGTACTAATGTGCACTATTTTATTTGCATAACGTGTTGCTTATGATGTTTGCACGGGCCGTAAGACGCTCCTTACCATAACTCAAGTCATTATTATGAATCTTGATCAAATACATTAATACTAACTATATATACAAGAAAGGGCGATTATTATTTTATTATCTCATATGGGTATGGGAAGATTGTCCAAGAATTACGCCACTTCATCATGGTGTTTACACATTGAACTTTGTACATCCCCAAAAAGCCTCAATCTTGTTCTCTTTCTCTCTTCTTCTTTTTCGTCTCTTCTTATGCTTACTACTAGTACTACAAACAATAACATTTATCGTCGGCTTTCTCTTGCTTGCTTCTTACTCACAAATCTCAATCTTGGGCACTTCCTCCAAAACACCCGCCTTTTTAGCTTCTCTCCTTAGTGACTAGATTAATTACACTAAATCTATTGGTTTGATTGAGTACTTATAAAACTGCCCATAAATTTGAAAAACTACAAAAATACCCATCTTATGGATGTTTTTTTTAATTAATTTACTCACAAGCAATGCGTTTAATAGATGTTTACAAAGACACAAATTCCAAAGAAATAGATGTTTACATAACAATGAGTTTAAATTCTAAAATAACTCCATTTTGATTTTTTAATTAAACTCCTAATTATATCAGTTGAAAGTAACACGAGTAATGACCGAGCTACACAAATTTGGTTGGCCGACTTAACATAACCAGATGCATCGACCTCTTAACACTTACTCCGTATTTATTTGTTCTTGTGGCAGGATAACATCACATTTATGTCCATTTTAACATTAAAAAGTTATCAAACTTTGTTTTTTACCTTGAAAGACAAAGTTTCATAGAATTAATTAAAGTACTCCCTCCGTTTCACAATAAGTGTCGTTTTAACATTTAAAATTTGTTTCATAATATGTGTCGTTTTAGGTTTTCAAAGTGATTTATTAGGGGTGAATAATGATAATTTTTATTGGAATGTGTATTTGTTGACTAAAGTTGTTCATTCATTGGCCAAAAAAATGTAATGAGTGGTAAGATTAAGAAAAAGTTGTAAGTTTTAAAGTGAATGATTGCTTTTCTTAAAAACTGTGTTAATAGCTAAAACGACACTTATTATGAAACGGAGGGAGTATATATTAAGGGAAAAAACCCATTTTAAGGTCAAAAAACCTCAATGTTGGCTTTACTTCTTGAAAATTCTCCTTGTAAGGCCAAATTCATAAAAAACACCTAATTTGTGGGCACTTCATGCAATTCACCCTCACCTTTTTCCTGCACATTAATTAATACTCCCTCCGTTTCAAAATACATGACTATTTGGACACTTTTTCTTGTTTCATAATACTTGTCCATTTCACATTTTTTTCCATCTCTTTCCATTTATACCCCTAATAATTATCTTTATTATAATCATTACACTTTTTCATATTTCTCTAATCAAATGATTAACTCTACATTTGATAGGGGTAATATAGGAATAACAATTTTTTTTTAATATATGTGCAATGTCCAAATGGTCATGTATTTTGAAACGGAGGGAGTACTATTTTGTACAGTAGCACATCTCCATACACATAAAACTCAAAAAGGGGCCTTTTCTCTGTAGCCTTGTTCCTGTCTCCTGAAATGGTCTCCCTTTGAAATTGACCTCGAAACTTTTCCCGCCCTATTTTCCCTTCAGCATGGATTAAAACCCTGCAAATTTCAGGAGTTATGACTCCATTTAACTACTTAATCGTGCCTGTTCTTTATTCCTTTTACTCCATTATTAATATTTTTTCCCGTTCATGAAACCCTTAATTAAATTCTGCTAGCCATTGTTTTGACTAGTCTGTGCAAAACCCAGAAAGGAAGCTGATTTTATAGATCAGATGAACACCAGAACTCGCACGTCTCTTCAATCTCTCAAATATCCTCTCAAACTCAACGACAATGTACATTCCTTTCTCCCCAATTTTATTTCTTTTCATCTTTAGCAAATGGGTTTTGTGATTTCCTGCCAGAAAGTTGCAAAATTTCCCCTCTTTTCCTTGTGGGTTTTTTGCCCTCTTCTGCATTTGATTTCAGTGCACTATCATTCATGTCAATTGAACTAAAATCTGAAATTTTGTGCAGAAAATGGAGTCTCCCGGAACCATCAAAGAGAAGAAAATGGCATTGATACAAGATGTAAAGATTGAAGCTTTTTCATTCAACGACATGTTCTTTATTTACCATGAGGAAGTAGTTTTGTATATATGGAATAAAATTGAAATTCTTGTTGTGGGTAATTGGCATTTGCAGGTGGATAAGTTGAAGAAGAAGCTTAATCAAGAAAGAAACATTCATAGGGCATTAGAAAGGGCCTTCAATAGGCCCTTGGGTGCTCTTCCTCGTCTCCCCCCTTATCTTCCTCCCAATGTGAGTTTTTTTCTTCTTAAATGTTACTTTTAGCTGAGAAATTGGGCATCTAAAAAAATTTCAAATTCATGGTGTGATTGGTATTTCTTCTAAATTCATTATCTGAATTTGCAAGTCAGGAAAATGGAAAGTTTAATTTGTTTGGTTTGGTTTTGTGCTCTATGCTTTGTTGTGACACTTGCCGTCCTCTGTGGGCTTTTTTTGGGCACTTTGTGTGTTTTTCCGTTTGGGTCTTTTGAACACACTCCCTCTGCGTTTAGGCAGGGGTGCTCCCATCGTGACCACCCAGATTCCCCGTAAGGGGAATTGCAATGGGTTTATTGTTGTTGAGTTAGTGAATTAAGAGTTTTTTTTGGTTAAATTTCAGACCCAAGAACTGCTTGCTGAAATAGCTGTTTTGGAAGAGGAGGTAGTTAGGCTAGAAGAGCAAGTTGTAAGTTGTAGTCAAGGCCTTTACCAAGAGGCCATCTACATTTCCTCAAAGAGGAAAATGGATTTGCAAAGTGAATGTTCAGACCAAATTTCAAGCAAGAATTCTAAACAGGAGGATTTGAGATCAAGGGACAATAATGCTGGGGTCAATTTGGCAACTCTTTTGGAGGTTTCTCCTCGGTCACTCGCCAGGTTTTCGCAAGCTGAATCTGCTGATGTGTTCGATCACACAGCACAGACTAACTCGAGTAGTGCTACTATAATGAGCTGGAAACAGGCTTCAAAGGATCCGAATGGCGATGACAAGCCTTCCTTAAAGAAGAACCTAACGAGAACACCTGGGAATTCTCCAAGAGCTCAGGTGTGATCCTGTTTTTTTTTTTCATGTGCTCATTTGGTTCAGCTTTGAGTTCGCGCAAAATAAGATTTTTGATACTCGAAACTCAAAGTTGAACCAAATGAGCATAGTGATCAGTTTTAAGTTTGATTTTTGATGTCTTGGAACAATATCTCAAGTTAATTGTGTTTCAATCTTTTAGGAGGACAAGGCGTTAGGCGGGGACAGTGAGCCAAACAAGATCTCCGAGGATATATTAAAATGCTTGTGCAGCATTTTCATGAGGATGTCTACATTAACCGACAGGATACCTAAGATGGACATACCGCCTTCTTTAGTATTATCCTCTTTCAAGAATGAGAAAGAACAGGAGTTTCAAGATCCTTATGGCTCTGGGTCCGATTTCAAGGAAAGAGATATTGGATTGTATAAGCATCTATACGCCATTGATGCCGGCTCTGTTGATTTCAAGAGGAAACGAAATGTCTTGTTCTTGCTCCACAAGCTCAAGTAAGTCATAAGTTGTGATGTTTATAATTTTCAGTTCTTGTTACTTTTTTGTTAGTGTATATGTACGAGTTATTGATTCATGTACAAAATCTAGGCTTTTGTTCGGGAAGCTTGCCACCGTGAACTTGGAAGGCCTTAGTCATTACCATAAGCTTGCATTCTGGATAAACATATACAACTCATGCATGATGAATGTAAGAAGACTCTTCCTTTTTCCGGAGCAAGGCTTGAAATTTCCTAAACCATGTTTAGAAAGGCCAAATTTTGTTTTTTCAGGCTTTTCTGGAGCATGGTATACCTGAGAACCCTGAGACAGTTGTGGCATTGATGCGCGAGGTAATGTAGAATTTTCTTTCTACAATCTGTCATGCTGAAGTGTTCTATTTTTCTATGCATGTCTTCCTTTTGACTTTCATAGTTGATGGCCAACATGTATCAAGTTCTCTTGTCTATTTGAATTTCTTGCAGTTGACAAATTCCTGTTTAGAAAGTTGAACATTGAGAGTGCTCTTACATGGGTAGTTTAGTTTAGTGTTTGTTTTTCAAGTCAAAAGGATATGTAAGTAGGGAGCATGTACTTGCAAATGAAGAACAGTTGACTAATTCATTATTGCATTGAATTACAAAAAAACCTCAAACCTGTTTTTTTTTTTCCTGCAGGCAACTGTAGAGGTTGGTGGTCAAGTATTGAATGCACTTGCAATTGAGAACTTCATACTGAGACTACCATTTTACCTGCACTATGTAAGTGTTTTTTACCCTGAAGTTTACACTTCATCTGTCTTTCTGCATTCTCCTCAGTTTATGAACTTTTACTCAACTTTATTCTTCACAGCTTTGTCCAAAAGAGGCCAAAACCGCCGAGCTCAAGGAGCGCAACACATTCGGCTTGGAGTGGTCCGAACCATTAGTTACATTTGCGCTTTCGTGCGGAAGCTGGTCATCTCCTGCTGTAAGTACCTTCACTTAGTCTAAATCAGTACCTAATGTTGATTTTTTCACTCTTGTACTGGTAAAAGAAATGTGCAGTATAACATATAGGCATGATTCTGTAGTTTTCGGCTTAAATAAGCCTTATATTAAAGCGCGATGTAGTACATTAAACTACAAGATAATGCATTATATGGTGTAATCAAACACACCCTGAATTACCCATAAAAAGCCAAGAAGTTAGACAGAAAGTTCTGAATATGGTAAAATTTGTTACACTAAAGAAGCTAGACAGAAAGTTCTGAATATGGTAAAGTTTGTTACACTAAAGAAGCTAGACAGAGAGTTGTAACAGTAAAAAATTGTGACATTTTTTTTTTGTATGTAGGTGAGGGTGTATACAGCATCTCAAGTGGAGAGTGAGCTAATAGCAGCAAAGAGAGATTATCTTCAATCAGCAATAGGGATATCAAAGGCTGGAAACAAGCTCATAATCCCAAAGCTGCTGGACTGGTACTTGCTCGACTTTGCGAAGGATCTGCAGTCGTTTATCGACTGGGTTTGCCTTCAGCTGCCGGATCAGCAGAGGAAGGAGGTGCTCGAGTTGATCGGAAGGAAAGAGAGGGCGTCGGTTTCGCAGATTGTACAAGTGATGCCTTATGACTTCAGCTTTAGGTACCTTTTGCGCCCATGATTGGCTGTAAATGACACAACAATATGGAATTGGAAAGTATATATAGTGTTAGTGCTTGTTTGTTACTGAACCAATGCTCTACTGAAAAATACAGTTTTTACTTGTTATATAGTGTGAATGTCAGAATGTGTTCTTTGTCATGACCAGGATTAATTTGGTCCACAACGGAGTTTAGAAAAATGGTTTTCATTAGGATTATGCTTTCATTTGTGATTATCTTTTTAAAATTTTCATCTTAATCATAGCTTGAGACTAGGGGGCTCGTGGGTCAGGTCGCGAAAAAATTAAATAGTGACCCGTGACCTGACCCGTAGGTTTGCGAGTTTTGCGGGTCGGGTCATGGGTTGACCCGTTTGACTTGGTCAAATCGATATGTTTGTCATACGAAAATAAATTGTGAATCGACCCCAAATACGGTGATTTTAAAAAAAATATATATATATATTACACTACTAATACATTATTAAAAAAATACATTTTAATACTAATAAAACAATAAAAATATATATTTTAAATGTAATAGGTCGTGGGTCGACCCGCAAACCTACGGGTTTACCCGACCCGATCCATGACCCACAAACTTAATAAATATCGACCCGCGACTCGATTTGACCCGACCCGTTGAACACCCTAGCTTACTTAGATTGAGACCACGTTACCTCTTGTACTGTTTTTTTCTCGTTCTAGTAAGCTTATGCATTTGCCATCAGAAAAACACAAGTCACACGAGATGCTCAAGAAAATATTAGAAAGTTTGCTATAATCATAGTTGACAAGCTAAACTCTATGATATTATAATACTAGAGATGACTTCATATCTAAACACAACATTCCTCTTTTAAGCCCCTACATACAACACACATTGTCCTAGACAACCTCACTTGGTATCTAAATATACAAATATGATAACGTCCTTAGTAATACATCTTCAGGACTTGTTTACAATTCCGATGATATTTCTTTCTTCTTGTGCTTCTCCTTGCTTACTTTCAACACTTGTTTCCTGTCAAGAAATTCGTCATACCCTCTGTAGAACTTGTAATGCTTACCCATTTTTTCAGCATTAAAGCGTTGCAACATGGAGCAAATTTCCGGAGAACCCTGTTCCAATAGTGGGCAATCCTTAAATTCAAGCAACGTGAGATGTGGGGGGAAGGTGCCTATCGTAATCCAATCCGGGAATGATCTGATTTTCTCACACTCGTCAACAAACAGGCACTCCATAGAGGAAAGATGTTGGATTCCCTCAGGTAATTCCTCCATTTCTTCTATTTCGAATAGGCTTAAGGTGTGTAGAGACGCAAGGGATTTCCATGGGATATCATGTACCCATTTCGCCTCCTATACAACAATAAACACAACCACAACAACTCAAATCATAATTCAAATATATGTTAGCTTTAATTATTTTTTTAATATAAAAGTATCAACTTTAGCACAGGCTAGGTCATAATAAAATAATTATTATAATGATATGACGTGGACAAATATAAAGGGTTGAATCTAGAAGGAATGAATGAATCGGATTTAATCTTAGGATTATATATAGGAGGAAGAAAATCACAAAATCCTGAAATTATAAGAAGTGTGTAAAGGTTACGTTATTTATATGCATGATTATAAAGGTTATATGCATGATGATTTATCGGTTGTATACATGTATTGAGAAGGTATTTATTGTTATTTTTGAAATTCAAAAATACAATTAATGAAAAAACATACATTAAAAGATTATAATTATGAATATAAGTAGTTGATTTTATTTCGACCGAAAAAAAATTAGTTGATTTTATGCATATGTGGGCTTATCTTAAGAACTCATGAATACACAATCAGTAAACTCTATGCATATGACATAATATAATCATGCATATATGTACATGATTTTCATTTTTCTTTAAATATGAGATTTTCAAAATCTTCTCTCTGTAATTTTAAGATTAAATCTATTTTATTTATTATGTTTAGATCTAATGATCCATATATAATTATACACTATAAATCACTATAAATTAGTGGTCAATAGAGCCTAAATCTATATAGATTTAATTTGATACAATATTTCTAATCCTTTTAACATTGGACGATAGATTTAGAAGAATCTAAAATATAATGAGAAGACTTTCGACCAAAAAAAATATAATGAGAAGACATGCATAAGTACGTGTACGTACCCTAGTAGATTGAATCCTGAGCTGACGTAGTGTGCTTTGTTGTTCCACTACCATGTCTCCAACATGTATCACATTCTCCACACAGTATAGAACTAGTTTTTTCAATTTAGTGCTGATGAGAAGGCTTTTCCAGTCCACGTATAACTCCTTGCAACCTCCAACCCACAGTTCTGCTAGCCGAGGAAGACACTGAATCCCAATCTTAGACAAGTAAACTCTCTTGTCCTTGTTAAATCCAATCCTCAGTATACGAAGACCCTGCGATGCTTTCGATACGAAATCGACGTCTTCCTCCCCTTCACAATTTCCAATTTCTAGCTCAGTAAGGAATTTGAGGTGGCCAAGTCCCTCTCGAAAGTGCTTGTCCCCGTCCGGAATCGTCAAAGTCGTAAGCTCATGCAACATTTTCCACGGCATCCCGACCTCAATCTGATCATCTATACCGATGTCTTCATCAATTATCTCACAACATCCCCCTAACTTCAACTCTTTCAATATGGTTAGATTTGTTAAACCACGACGAGACACTTGTCGTAGATCGCTACAATCCTCAATATTTAATATCTTGAGAGTTGTCAGGTGCCTTATCTGTCCCTCTTTCAAGCAAGTAAGACCTTTGATCTCTAAAAGGTGTACTTTTTTCAAGATGTTAATGGTGTCAACTGGAGGCAAGCACATCTCAAGTAACTTCACATCAACTTTGACTAGATTCAAATCCTCTACTCCCACAAACAAAGGCATATTTTCTTTGAGCTCCGGACAATCCCAAATAGAAGCCTTTGATACTTTAGCAAGGCTAGGACGCTTCATCTCTCGTGGTGTTTCTCGGCTCCACCAACCTTTCAGATTTTTCATTTCCTGAAGTTTCAGAATCTTCAAGCTTGGGAAGCACACATCACCACCATTCATTTCAACCTCTAAGTACTCCACGTGATCACACCTAAAGAGACAGAGTTCCGTGACATTCCTGAGCTTACAAAACCAACTCGAAAGCTTCTCGCCTCCGTAGTTGTTAATATTCAAATGCTCGAGCCTTTCAGGCGGCTCAAGTGCCTCCAACACTTCTGTTGCTTCATCTTTGGGCATTTTTCGTGCACAACTAGCACCAGAGTGAAGATCATTGCCCCATGATATATCCATCCCCGTGAGCCTATACTTGTTTGACATGTTTGATCTTTTTGCATCTTCAATGGCATCCATCCATCCCTCCTCTGGAAGCTCAATTCTCACACCTCCACATAGGTTATTCAACCCATTCAAGTAGCTTAAACCCCCACTCTGACGACCCACTACAAGCCGATCTAAATGAACAAGCGATGTTAAAGCTACCAGTCTTTTTGGCATAGATTTTAAGGCACAACATCCATCTATATAGAGGTGTCTTAAGCTTATCAAGCGATCTATTTTTGGAGGCAAGGTTTCAAGGAGTTGGCAATCTTGGAGTACAAGAGTCATGAGATGGTGAACCTTACAGATGGAATTGGGGAGAGTCTGTAGGCTATTACTTGAAAGGTCAAGATATCTCAAGTGAATCAACTCGCCGATTGAATTTGATATGCTATGAATTCCCGTAGATGACAAGCATAATGTGCGTAGTGCTTTAAATCTTGCCAACACACTCAAGGATCCTAGGAATTTTCTTTCGTTATGCCTTTCTTCACGAAGGATGGTTCTTACTATGTTTGGAACGGAAACCAAATTGCTATAGCTAAAGGATTCATCAACATCGAAACCAATACAGATGTGGCGGAAACGGCCTCCTTTTCCACCCTTGATGAAATCTTCATCAATACAAATGTTTTCTGCTTTAGCAACCTCTACCGCCAAGTCATGCAATAGATCATGCATCTTAGCCGAGTATCTATACAGAGGATTGCCGACATTTAGATTACAAATTTCTAAAGTGTTGTCATTGCACTCCATCCCTTGGAAGAAGCATCTGTCAACCAAATGGAAAAAATATGCCTCACCTAGTTCCTCTAAGCTTTGCTTGTTGTGGCTAGAAGGTTTAATAAAACCTTGACTTAGCCATAGAAGAACAAGCTCATCCTTATCAAATTTATGTCCCTTGGGAAACAAAGAACAATATGCAAAACAAAGCTTCATATTTGCATGGAGATTGTTATAGCTAACCATCAGAACATCATTGATACGCTTCCGAGCATCCCCAAAATCACTGGTTGAAAGTGTCATCCCCAACTCATTCTCTAAAAAGTCCGACCATGTCCTCTCTTCCCTTTTTTTACTAAGCATAAGGCTTCCTATGACAATAATAGCAAGAGGAACATTTCCACACCTATCCATAATCTTCCTCCCTAATGGCTCTAACTCTGGATACTCATTAAGCTCACCTTCACGAAACGCCTTTTTCACAAACAAAGACCATGCACTCTCTTCTGACAAGACCTCAAGGTCAACACAAAAAGACTTTGGTGCAGCTAAACATTCGGCAACTTTTACGGATCTTGTTGTTACCAAAACTCTACTGCCCGGGTTGCCACAACGAAGGATGGTTTCTAGTCTGAGCCAATTTAGTGAATTCTCATCCCAAACATCATCCAAGACAATTAGAAATTTCTTCGGACTAATAAGCTCCCTTAACTTTTCTTGCAACTTCTCTAAGCTAAGGTCAAGTTGATTTTTGTCGACTTCAGATGCTAGGATTTCTTTCAAGACCTTCTCTAGATTTGATAGGTCTTTAATACAAGCCCAAAGACACAAATCAAAATCTTGTTGCACTCTATCATCGTTATACACAAGCTGAGCTAAAGCAGTCTTCCCTAAGCCCCCAAACCCAATTATAGTGACGACAGAGAAGCTTCGATCATCAAATGATGCCTCTCCTTGATCTTGAGAGAGCAACATATTGATGATGCGATCTCTCTCCGTGTCTCTCCCGATGACACTCTTCTTATGCACTAAAGAATGGGTTTTGTCACCATCAGGTCTTATGATCATGTGTTGATCATCTACCGGTGATAGTTGTTTGACAAAGGTAAACCCCTGCATATCTTTAGCAATGTCATCTAGAGACTTCCTAAAGGCCTTGACTTCATGAGCAATCTCAAACTTGAAACGCAATTGGTTCGACGATTTGGAGAAGAAAAGCCGTACCTCTTTCATAAATGCATTACCGGTCATGGTCTTCCTGTGCAGGGCTTTGGCAGCCAGAGCGTCGAAGAAGTCATCAACATCGTACATGACTTCCCTAAGACGGGAAAGACAACTTTGCACAGAAAGCGGCTTGGATTGAACTTTGTCGGCATCTTGGAGGAAACCACTTATGGTGTCAATGGTTTCCTCAAGCTTTCGGAGTTCCTCTCGGGACTTCCATTGAAGAAGGAGCTCATCTTGGGCAAGGGAGCTGAAAAGGTTGAGTGCTGATTTTGCAATGGACGTCAACACTACTTCGGCCATAGTTTGAGGGAAGGTTTTGAGGATTTGAAGGAAAGTTGGTAAGCTGTGGAGACTAAAGGAAAGCCTGAGGCTCCGATCTTTATATACAACCAGTAGTAGTTGCCGAGTTTGAATTCATACTCTTGAATGACCGAGTTGTTCTTGTTTTTTTCTGTGTGGAACAAGTAGCTAGGATAGGGGCTTATTTTTGTTCATAAACAATGGGCGGGAAGATGCTTTGTCTTGTAACTTGCTAGTTGGCTATTATTTGTTTTTAGCCCTTATCATTATTATAAAAAAAAAAGAACCATGTCTTCCTAATCTATATCTTAAGATTATAGGATAAACAATGGGCGGGAAGATGCTTTGTCTTGTAATTTATTTCAATCTGCATGTGGATAGAATAAGACAGAACAAATAATAAAATTTCTAATAAGCTGGAATTACTCTTCATAGTTTGAGTGGGAGATTCATTTGAAGCTTCCTTAATCTATTTCAGTACAGACCAAGTTGGGGTGCACTTGCCGAGCTGTGACTATCCATGGACATTAGCATCCAAAAAATCCAATTGTCCTACAACGACAACCAAATCAAAGAGTTATTGAAAATTCCAGTGTACGTGGTTGCATGGCTCCCACTAGGCAATGAAAATTCAACGAAATCCAGTTGTGACTATCTTTTAGCCTCATCGTAACTTTTTTGTAATAAAGAAGTACGTGTCGATCGTACTCTGGCCTGAACCCACGCTCGTGAAATTCGCATCGGCCATACTCGCCGGTCCACGCGCAAACAAGCCAGCTGATAAGCCAATAGCATAGGGCTCATTCGAAAACTCTGAATGAGCCCTTTGCTATTTACCATGGACCGCCTACTCGTATTGTTGATCTCTTAAACAATGATGTAGCCACCATGGCCATGGGCATATTTCTTCTTAATCTTCTTAGGAGATTTCTACGTGTGTGTACGATATATGATAAATGAAAGAAGTCAAATGCAATGAGATACCACACAATTATATTATTTGAAAAGGTACAATCACTCATCACTTATGAATTTATATGATTAAAATTCACACACAATCAGATAAGAGAGCATACATACTCATTTAATTTATCTATTTGAAAATATGCAATCATATTATTTGTAAAAGGCCGGTATAATTATTTTCGTCACATTTTATACACTCATTACACTCTTACATGAAAACATCACACACAATGATATAAACAGAACCTACGCTTCATATTAATTGAAAATAGCTATTTGGATAGACATAATCAAGCAAAATAAAAATAATATTCTTTTCAACTAAGACATGATAGTCAGAAAAATATTATTTTATATTGAATAGGTCGTGTCTTAATTGCTACAATAATGTTATTTTATATTCAAATATCATGTTTTATAGTTCAAATAATAAGATCATATATTATTACGATAATATTTGTAAAAAGATCACAATTTGCGTTATTATTAAAAAAACATCATGTACCATGATGGGTAATATGAAATATAAATCCGATTTAATCGATCTAAGATCAAATTTTGACACGGGCATGCATTTCAGTGTAAAATCCAAACCCGTGTCCAAACTTATTGGCGTATGTATGTATTTTTTTAAAACTTTTGAATCATAGTATGAATATATGAAATTTAGTACAAGATAACGGTACTTATACTAAATAAATGACTTAAAATTGGCTTATAAATGTTCAATCTTCAAATATTCATAACTTTTTGTTTAAATATCGGATTAAGGCATATAATACATCAAATCGAAGCTCCGGAAGAAAGGAACAATATAGGTAAAAACAATTTGGATTGGGATAAAAAGATACTGAGAGAGAAAATATCTAATTTAATAATCCTTTTATTTATTTTATTAATAATACATTAAAAATAGAGAAATCAAGACCATTAAAATTGAGATCTAATAACTACCATTAGTACACTCGTTTTTATATAACAAGGTGTTTCCCTTGATCCTAAATCTTGATATCTAAATACAAATATGATAATGGCCTTGATAATACGTCTTACCGACTTTCTTACAGTTCCAGTGATATTTCTTTCTTCTTTTTCTTCTCCGTGATCACTTTCAATAGTTGGTGTCGTTCATAAAAGTTTTCATACCCTTTGTATAACTTGTAATGCTCATTCATTTTTTCAGCATTAAAACATTGCAACATTAAGCATATGTCTGGTGAAGTCTGTTCCAATAGTGAGCAACCCTCAATTTGAAGCAACATGACAGGGGGGCGGAAGAGGTTGCCAAACCAATCCGGGAATGATCTCACTTTCTCACACCCATTAATAAACAGGCACTCCATAGAGGAAAGATGTTGGATTCCCTCAGGTAATTCCTCCATTTCTTCTATTTCGTTTAGGCTTAAGGTCTCTAAAGATGTAAGGGATTTCCACGGGATATCATGTACCCATTTCGCCTCCTAACAAAACAATAAACACAACCACAACAACTCAAATCAAATACATGTTAGCACTAATTTATGTAATATAGAAATATCAAAGTTAATTTAATTTTAGGACTTCTAACATTGGATCATAAATTAGAATAATCGAAAATTCAAAGAGAAGACATGCATAAGTACGTACCCTAATGGCTTGAATCCTGATATTAAGTAGTGTGCTTTGTTGTTCCACCACCATGTCTCCAACATGTATCACATTCTCCACACAATATAGAACCAATTTTTGCAGTTTAGTGCTGATGAGAAGGCTTTTCCAATCCATATACAACTCCTTGCAATCTCCAACCCACAATTCTGTTAGCCAAGGAAGGTTCTGAATCCCAATCTTAGATAAGTCAACTCTCTTGTCTTCATCAAATCCAATTCTTAGTGTATGAAGACCTTCCAATGCTTTTGATGCCAATTCCATATCTTCCTCGCCTTCACACTTTCCAATTGTTAGATCCTTAAGGAATCTGAGGTGGCCAAGTCCCTTTTGGAAGTGCATGTCCCCAACTGGAATCATCAAAGTTGTAAGCCTATCCAACATTTTCCACGGCATCCCAACTTCAATGCCCATCCTGTCATCTGCATCCAATATCTCACAACATCGTCCTAGCTTCAGTTCCTTGATCGTAGTTAGATTCGCCAAACCACGACGAGACACCCAGAATAGATCTGTACAATCTTCAATATCTAATATCTGGAGAGTTGTTAGGTGCCTTATCCATTTCTCTTGCAAGCAAGTAAAACCCTTGATCTCTGTAAGTCTTACTTCTTTCAGTTTTGTATTTATGTCAACCGGAGGTAAGCACATCTCAAGTAACTTCACATCAACTCTAAGTAGATGCAAATCCTCTACTCCCACAAACAAAGGCATACTTCCTCTGAGCTCCGGACAATCACGAATAAAAACCCGTGAAACTTTAGCAAGGCTAGGACGCTTCGTCTCTCGTGGTGTTTCTCGGCTCCACCAACCTTTCAGATTGTTCATTTTCTCCAATTTAAGAATCTTCAAGCCTGGGAAGCACACATCACCACCATTCATTTCAACCTCTAAGTACTCCACGTGATCACACCTAGAGAGACAGAGTTCTGTGACATGCTTGAGCTTACAAAACCAACTTGAAAGCTTCTCGCCTCCATAGTTGCTAATTTTCAAATGCCCAAGCCTTTCAGGCGGCTCAAGTGCCTCCAACACTTTTGTTGCTTCATCTTTGGGCATGTTTTGTGCACAACTAGCATCAGAAAGAAGATCATCGCCCCATGATATATCCATCCCCGTGAGCTTATGCTTGTTTGACATGTTTGATCTTTTTGCATCTTCTATTGCATCCATCCATCCCTCTTCTGGAAGCATAATTCTCACACCTCCACTTAGGTTATTCAACCCATTCAAGTAGCTTAAACCCCCACTCTGACGACCCACTACAAGCCGATCCAAATGAACAAGCGATGTTAACGCTACCAGTCTTTCTGGCATAGATTCCAAGGCACAACATCCATCTATATAGAGGTGTCTTAAACTTACTAAGCGGTCTATTTTTCGAGGCAAGGTTTCAAGGAGATGGCAATCTTGGAGTACAAGAGTCATTAGATGGTGAAGCTTACATATGGAATTGGGGAGATGTTTTAGGTTATTGCTTGAAAGGTCGAGATATCTTAAGTGAATCAATTCACCAATTGAATCCGATATGCTACGAATTCCCATAGATGACAAGCATAGTGTGCGTAGTGCTCTAAACCTTGTCAGAATGTTCATGGAGCCTGAGAATGTTCTTTCGGTACGTCTATTTTCACTAAGGATGGTTCTTACTTTATCTGGGTGAGAAACCATGTTGCTTTCAACAAGGATGGTTCTTACTTTATTTGGATGAGAAACCATGTTGCAAAGACTAAAAGATCCAATAGTATTAGAACCAATACAAATGTGACGAAAACTGCCTCCTTTTCCACCATTGATGAAATCTTCCTCAATAACAATGTTTTCTGCTTTAGCAACCTCTATCGCCAAGTCATGCAATAGATCATGCATCTTAGCTGAGTATTTAGGATAAGGGTACTTATTTTGGTTGCACTCGACCTCTTGGAAGAAGCATCTCGCAACCAAATCAAAAAAATACACCTCTCCCAGTTCCTCTAAGCTTTGTTTGTTGTTACTAGAAGGTCTAATAAAACCTTGACTTAGCCATAGATAAACAAGCTCATCCTTATCAAATTCGTGGCCTTTGGGAAACAAAGAACAATATGCAAAACAAAGCTTCAAATTTGCATGGAGATTGTGATAGCTAACCATCAGAACATCAATGATACTCTTCCGACCATCCTCACAATCACTGGTTGAAAGTGTTTTTCCCAACTCATTCTCTAAAAAGTCTGACCATATCCGCTCTTCCCTTTTTTTTCTTAAGCATAAGGCTTCCAATGACAATGATAGCAAGAGGAACATTTCCACACCTACCCACAATCTTTTTTCCTATGCTCTCTAATTCTGGATACTTACTAAGATCCCCTTTGTGAAATGCCTTTTTAACAAACAATGACCATTCACTCTCTTTTGATAGGACCTCAAGGTCAACACAAAAAGACTTTGGTGCAGCTAAACATTCAGCAACTTTTACGGATCTTGTTGTTACCAAAACTCTACTACCCGGATTGCCACAACGAAGGATGGTTTCCTATCTGAGCCAATTTAGTGAATTCTCATCCCAAACATCATCCAAGACAATTAGAAATTTCTTCGAATTCTTCGGACTAATAATCTCCCTTAACTTCACTTGCAACTTCTCTACGCCAAAGTCAACATGTTTCTTTTCTTTAGATGCTACGATTTCTATCAAGACCTTTTCTAGATTTGATAGGTCATTTAAGCAAGCCCAAAGACATACAAAATTTTCTTGAACTCTATCATCGTTATACACAAGCTGAGCTAAAGCAGTCTTCCCTAAGCCTCCAAACCCAATTATAGCGACAACAGAAAAGCTTGGATCATCAAACGATGCCTCTCCTTGATCTTGGGAGAGCAACATATTGATGATTCGATCCCTCTCTGTGTCTCTTCCGATGACATCCTCCTTAGGAACAAAAGAATGCGTTTTCTCCTTATCGGATCTTATGATCAAATGTTGATTTTCTACGGGTGGGAATTCACTTTTAAAGTTAAACCTCTCCATATCTTTAGCAATTTCATCTAGAGACTCCTTAAAGGCCTTGACTCCATGAGCAATCTCAAACTTGAAACGCAACTGGTTCGACGACTTGGAGAAGAAAAGTCGTACCTCTTTCGTAAATGCATTACCGGTCATGGTCTTCCTATGCAGGGTTTTGGCAGCCAGAGCGTCGAAGAAGTCATCAACATCGTACATGACTTTCCTAAGACGAGAAAGACAACTTTGCACAAAAAGCGACTTGGATTGTAGTTTGTCAGCATCTTGGAGGAAACCACTTATGGTGTCAATGGTTTCCTCAAGCTTTTGGAGTTCCTCTCGGGACTTCCATTGAAGGAGGAGCTCATCTTGGGCAAGGGAGGTGAAAAAGGTGAAGCTTGATTTTGCAATGGACGTCAACACAACTTCGGCCATAGTTGAAGGAAGGTTTTGAGGATTTGAATGAAAGTTGGTAAGTTGTGGAGACTAAAGGGAAAAGGCTGAGGCTTTTTATATACGACTAGTAGTAGTTGCCGAGTTTGAATTCATATTCATGAGTGATCGAGCTGTTCTTGTTTGTTTCTGTTTTGGGGAAATAGCTAGGATAGAAACACACATATATGTAATTTTTTATTCATTTTTTTTTTTGGTCGAAATGTGATTTTTTATTCATAAACAAGGGGCGGAAGATGCGTACGTTGCTTCGTAACTTGCTACTTGTATCATTACAGTATTAGAAAAGAGTGAACGTACCAATGTTTAAAATAATCTGCATGTGGATAGGATAGAATCAATAATTAAATTTTTAATAGACTGGATTTACTATGATAAACTAAATTTATCATGATAAAGTGAATTTGCCTAAATTGTTAAGGTTTTTATATTAGATTTATCTTAATCAATATATCTATTACTATATACTAAAGCGGAAGCAAATTCTGTCACCATATTGCGCCACATCACCCCTTTATTTAAAATACTATATCTTACTAAATCTTGATTCTATCATAATCTTATCCCTACTTAATTAAGATATTTGTTCTATCTAAGAATTTGAGTTGTTTAATTAATAATTCTATCCAAATATATAAATCTCGATCTTATCATTATACGCATTTAATTAATACATAAATCTATAATAAAACTTTTATTTAAAAAAATATTTGTTTCGTCATAATATATAAATCATAATCATAATATTATCCATTTAATTAATATCATAAAAAATTTAAATTATTTTTCGTAATTTTTTTATGGTATTTTTTAAATCATTAATGGTAGAAAATTTTACCACTATATTTAAGACAAATATTCATTCTATTAAAATAATATATTAAATACATGTTTACTATCATATCATATTAAAATATCAATTAAAAAGTAGATGTTATATTTACCATATATATATATCAATAATATTGCATATTGATTACACTTTAGAAAAAAATTATAGACTTCTTCATTAATATAATAATTCGTTAACATTTTCATTACATATTTATATACAATAACATATATACGAGATAATTCGGTTTTCTATTTAACTTATTAAATATTATCCATATCTTTAATATTATAATATATTAGTCCGAGTGTTTATTTTACACTTATTAATTTTATTATATAAGTTAGTTAGAGTAATTTAATTTAAATGCCAAAAGATTTATATCAATTGGTAATAAAATATCATAATGCATCTTATCTTGTGTCATTCTTCCTCAATTATTTAAATATATGTTTATGTATGTATGTATAAAAAGTAAAGATATAAATAAAATTTTATTTATGTGATGATATACAAATACAAGAATTATGTCATTTTATAATCCAAAAAATAAGCGTCGTTTTAAAACAAAATATGAATATGATAATATTTGTAATTTTTATAGTAAATTTATACACAAAACAATAATTAAACTAATAACACCCCGTACAAGGTACGGGTCATCTGCTAGTATACTTCTAAACCTGAAGCAGTTAAGGGCAGTTTTGTCAATAAGAGTTTTTAAACCATCCATCCTATTTTTAATTAAGTGATTTATTATGACAATTTTATATCCATTTATATAAATACTAATTGGAGTTAAATCCATCATATCTATACGTAATATATCTTGATATCCCTAATTTTAATAACTGATTTTTATCTTAATTTTCTATCTATTTGTGTCGAACAAGATAAATTATAGCCTATTTATGTACAAATGTTATTACTTTGTGATTACAATAACAAATAACCAACACTAATAATATACAGTTAGCATGTTGATAGGTGCGTAACTTTTTTATTTTTTTTAGGAAATAGCTACGTATACTTGGTTAGCATGTTGATCAATTAAAGTGAGTAACTAGGGAGTACAATTTTTTATTTGTAACCTACTTTTTTCCCTAAAAATCCAAATTAATAAAAAAATTAGATTCACCTACGTACAAATCTATATATGAACTTATGAAAATGTAATCTTATGGATAAACTAGATAAGTATAAAACGTAATTAAAATCAAGGACAATTTTTATATTTATTTTTTTATATCTCATTCACCTTATTTTTATTTATGGATATTTCATATAAATTTCCATCCATAAATAATTTATCATCTTATCTAAATAATACAAATCTTTTTATCTAATACAATATCAAATCTTCTTATTAAATTATGATTTGTAACAATACTTTATATAATTTTTAATCAATATTTCACTTATCCAACAACATATCTATAATAATTAACTTTGAATACGAGTTCAATTAAATTCAATATATATTTCTAAATCTGAAATAATTTGGACAGTTTTATCATTAAGTTATTTATACCCTACCTACCCTATTTTTATGTAATAATTTTTAATATAACTTTTCTATTCATAAAAAAATTATCACTTTTCCTAATTGTATACAATTTTTTATGTAATCTATTACCAATTCTTAATAAAATATGATTTGTAACAAAAAAATAATTAATAAACATATTCTTAAAGTAATATGATAGCTAATATTAAAAAAATTAAATCATATCATATAGTAATAATAGTAATTTATCAAATAATGTTTTACTTTCATAATACTTATCAAGTTCAAATAATATATATACATGTAATTTATAAAACTTGTACCATGTATAAGTCAGTATATTTTAATTTTATTTGAAAAAATCCCAGGCAAGGCCCGGGGTTATAACTAGTTTGTAGTCTTTTTTAGCCCCGGCTCCAACCATTCCACCCGTACCTACATGCCAAATATTCCCTCAATCCCAAATTTATGGTTAGGATTTGAAAATTATTTCCATTCTATTTATTACTTATCTTTCAAGTGTTAATCTATATATATTTACATGTTTTCTACCACATATCAGTATATTTTACCTTTCATCTATGTCAAATTCTGATGTTTTTGAATTATTTTTTATCAAAAATTTAGTCTTATTTTGACTAATGAAAAGAATTATCTTTTTTTATGAAGGACTAAATTTATGTAAAATATACTTTAGTAGGACTTAATTATTTATTTGTACAAGTTGTCAAAAAGATAATCCATTTTCGTTGTCGTTGCAGGGCAACTTGTAGGAGAAATATCTTTTTGACAATACATTTTTTTGGAAAAAGTTATCGGAGGTGTAGTAATTCTGAAGTCTGGCATTATTCACTTGATATATCAAAGTTTGACATAATTTATTTAGTAACCTTAGATTTCATGCTATACATGCATGATGCATCCACTACAAATTTAACAACATATTTATAGGTAAGGGTCATGTAAGAATAATATATTCAAACAGAAATAAGAATTAATCTCAATCACCCATCAAACGTGTATATATACTGTGTTACGTAGACATTTTTTTATTCAGAGTGTAAGTTTCGAAACATGATTGTGTAGTCTTATATAACATGATTATACATTTCATCTAGATTGTGTATACATTTTCAACAAGTATACGTATAATATATCACAGGTGAATAAGTCATACACAATGAGATATGGCACAATCAAATTATTTTAAAAGGCACAATCACCGGTCGCTTACACACATGTATGAAAAAATGCACACATAATGAGATAAAAAAGTATGCATAGTCATTTTATTTGAATATACACAATCATATTATTTGCAAAAGGAATAATCCTTTTAAGTGAAAAATCACGATCATTATCATCGCATTTTGCATATTCATTATATGCTCACATGAAAACCACTCACAATGATATATAGAACATGCACATTCATATTAATTGAAAAATGCATTGTCATGTTATTTAATAATACACATTCAAGTTAAGTGAAAATAAATAATCATTTGTTACATTTTGAATCCTCGAAAGTTAAAAAAAAAAAATCTTTTTTACATGCGTGTGCCATCTTAACTTTTTTATAACGTAATAAAATGGATAAGATTCATTCTCATTTCTTTTCTTACATATCATTCTCAACTTATAATATTTTAGAAAAAAAAAGAAGAGTTTTGTGATAGATAAAAGCTTATTGTAAAAATCATCATTTTTAATATATGAATATCACTCTCTAAATAATAGAAGTATATTTTTTGATAAATCTCTAAATAACTTTTATAATTAAGGCATGGTTGTACTTGAGATTTTGTATCATAATAATTTATATCAAAATACAATAGTATGATACGGGCAATAAATTAAAATAAACTAATAAAAATATAAAAAAAGTTGCGGTGCACTTGCCAAGTTGTGGCTATAAATATGTTTGTGTATTGCCTTTTTTCGGAATGTCTTTGATAATGCTAGTGCCTAGTGGCTAGTATCATTCCGTGATATTTCCTTGTTTGCATCCAAATCCACTCCAAACGCTAATCTTCTTTCCACGTACAAGCTGTCCGACAACGAAGTGAACAAACACAGTTTCGGTAGAAGAATATTGTCATCTTTCAAAATGCTAATGGTCACAAATTCCCGTACGTAAATTAAGCACCCTCTTTTTGATTATTTTTGTAACTTTTTTGGTCGAGTGAGAAGCGACACAATCCGTATTTGACCCTTTTATTATTGAATGAAAAAGTGCTAAATGGTAATTAAACGGGGATAGCTCGACCTCTTACATCTATGGACAGTAAATATAAAATGCTTTCTGACGGGTCAAGTAATACATGAAATCCTAAACTGAAAGAAAAACCGTAAGAAGTTAAAAAATCCGCTACAGTATTTGCTTCTCTATAAATATGAAACAACTTGATTTCCCAGTCCCTCCGCAGTAAGCCATAGCATTGAGCTACCAAGTTAAAAAGGGGTGTAAACGCTCCACATGCTTGCTAAGAAAAAGACCCACAAGTTACGAATCTAATTCCAAACAAACCCTCATTAACCCCGATCCCAGGCTAAACGAAACCCGTACAGGGCTCCCCGGTTTGTACAAGTGATGTCTTATGACCGAGAAAACTGGGCAACGCATCGGGTAAATTTAACAACTTAATATATAAGGTCGATACAACATTTTAAGTGGAGAGTGAGCTAATAGCAGCAAAGAGAGATTACCTACAATCAGCAATAGGCATAACAAAGGCTGGAAACAAGCTCATAATCCCAAAGCTGCTGGACTGGTACTTGCTCGACTTTGCGAAGGGTCTGCAGTCGTTTATCGACTGGGTTTGCCTTCAGCTGCCGGATCAGCAGAGGAAGGAGGCGCTCGAGTTGGTCGGAAGGAAAGAGAGGGCGTCCGTTTTGCAGCTTGTACAAGTGATGCCTTATGACTTCAGTTTTAGGTACCTTTTGCGCCCATGATTGGTCGTAAATGACACAACAATGTGGAACTGAAAAGTACATAGGATTAGTGCTTGTCTGTCACTGAACCAATGCTCTACTGAAAAATACAGTGTTTACTTGTTATATAGTTGAATGTGTTCTTCGTCATGACTAGGATTAATTTGGTCCACCAGGGGGTTAGGAAAATGGGGTTCTTTAGGATTATGCGTTGGTAGTTTCTCATTTGTGATTGTCTTCTACAAATTTTCATCTTAATCATAGCTTCAAATTAACCTCTTTGCCTTGTAACTACTGTTTTGTGTTTCTATGAATACACAAGTTTAGGTCAAGAACAGATTAGAAAGTTTGCTAACATCGGAAATATGTAGTATGATACCATGAAACAAGAGAGGATTTGTGAATAAGCGTAGTTTACAAGCAATAAAACTCTATGACATTATAATGCTAGCTAGAGATGATGAGTCACGTTCAGGTGTAAACAATGGATACGGTGTAAAATGAGAACAATTTGGAAGCGTTGGATAAGGGGTACGGATGGCCCAGATTAAAACAAATTTAATTTAAGAAGACATCAGAAAAAAGGAGTTCATCAATTAAAAGTGGCACGGAGGGTAATTTTTATAAAATTTTATTGTTAGGACAAAAGTACCCTCACCCATTCCACATTTCTATTTTGCCCCATTCTTTTGTGCATGGTATGCGATGTCTTTCCTCCATTCATGTTTGCCGCTCAAATTTCATTGTCTCCCACCTCGATTTCTCTCTCTCTCTCTCTCTCTCTCTCTCTCTCTCTCTCTCTCTCTCTCTCTCTCTCTCTCTCTCTTGTATGGCAATTCGATTACTTGTGAGATAATGTACGATTTTGGATTATATTAGAGTTCCCATGAAGGGTCTGAATGTGTAGAATGCTCAATTGGTTACTGTTAAGATTATAGTAGTTTGAGTGAGAGGTTGGAATAGATAACAGAGGTTGTGATATCTGGTCATGATTATAGGTTCATAATAATTGTTTTGTTTGTTCATGGTTTTGTATTATTAGGTTCATAATAAGTATTAATGTGATTCATGTCATTAATTAGCATATTAGCTCAAATGGTAGAGTAATGCGATTGTGTACATAAATGTGAGTTTAAATCCCACATAGGCTTCACATAGTTCATACTAGTTGTTATTTGTGTAATATCTTTTGGTTCATGACCATTTTATTTTGGTTCATACTTTTGTAAGATTTGGTTCATAATAATTTATCATACAGTTCATGCATTATTATGTTTGTTGGTTCATGCCAGTTCTTCATTTGGTTCATATTTTTGTAAGATTTGGTTCGTAATAATTTATCTTGCAGTTCATGCATTATTTTGTATGTTGATTCATGCTACTTCTTTATTTGGCTCATATTTTTGTGAGTTTTGGTTCATAATAGTTTATCTTACATGTTAGTCCTTTTCACTCACAATAGTATGTATATTGTTTCATGTTTTTTGGTTTATAACAATTATTTTTTGGCTAATAACAATTCTTCTTTTGGCTCATGTTTTGTTAGATATGGTTCATAATAGTTGATCTTACAATTCATGCATTTTCATTTATAAGAATTGCTCTTTTAATTCATATTTTTTAACTAAATTCATAAATGCTTATTTTGTTGCTCATACCTTTAATGTAATAATACATGATAGTTGTTATTCTATTCATATTTTTCATTAGACAATAACTTTTAATTGGTTCATGTATTAGTAAGTTTAGGTTCATAATATCTTTCCTTATGGTTCATGACCCATATCAAATGAGTTTAATGGTATAATTACAAAGACAAATGGAAAAAGAAGAAAAAACGATTTGGTTATAACCTATGTAAGATTTGAACCCACGTCATGTGTAATAAACACATTGCTTTTCCTTTGAGCTAATAGGCTTTAATAGTGATCACAATTGTAAGACCCAACAAACAATCATAAACAAGCATCCAATCCTGAGACAAAAAATATCCAACACTTTGCAACCACAATCGAGCATTAATTTTTCATCTAATTACCAACATTCACTTGACTTATACTCAACCAATAATGGATTCCAATTGTACAACGTCAACAAGAATTATATGTCTTTGATGCGAGCATACTAAATCAGCACAAGAGCCAACATATTCATTAAGAATCAAATTGAACACTTGCAAACCTAGGATAGAAACAATAGTTCTTTTGGTTCATAACGAGTGTCATTATGGTTCATAAATGTTCAGGATAAGGTTCATTGAAAATGACAAAACGGTTCATGTAAATTAATGCACTAGATGTGCTGAAGCATTTTATCGAACACATGGTGGGCAATCTAACAAGCATACACAATCAACCTTTATGTTCAATTGAGACCTTCAATATCACAATGTAAACTTTTTATCAACTCATAAACATCAACCATATTGATGTAAGCACCAACCATGTTCTCAAATCTTATGTGAAATTCACTAAACTTAATTTGCTCAGAAATAACCTAATGCTAGCTAAATCAATCAAAGGCACTATATATGTAGTTGACAAGAATAAATAAATGAGAGACACATCAAACTGTGGGGATTAATTGTTCTAAAATTACAAGTATAGTGATTAGTGAAATAGGGGTTCGTCAAAGTTCTTACTCTAATAGAAAGAATAAGGTTCAAAACACCAAATCGAGGTACCTTAATCCATAAGGTGGGGATTGAAGACCGAGAGAAGCATATTGGGGAATGAGCAACAATCAAACACGCATGATTGGACTGAGAAGAACAAATTAGGGTTGACAATAGGCAAAATCAAAGGCTGAAGAAACATTGAACGTGTTTAAGCGTGAAAGAAGAAGAAGAATAAGACACTATAAAGACCAAATTACCCCTTATATGTAAAAGCAAATTAAAAGGCGCGTGAGAATCTTGACCACTGAATTAACATGATCAACGATGGAGAATTGTTCTCATTTTTCACGTTAAAAGCCATTCTCACCTGATCGTAAATCTAGAGATGATTTCATATCTAAATACAATATTCTTCTTTTGAGCCCCTAAATACAACATATATATTATCCTATACAAACACAATCATAACTATATACTAAAGCGGAGGTTAGATTTAATATTTAGCCTGACACATGTCACATTTTTATTGGACCGCATCACCCATCTTTAATTAAACAATTCAATTTATTTGATTGGTTAAAATTTCATTGTAGACCCCACATTAGATTTCTTTTTATCTACTAATTCCTTTTAATTAATTAGGATTTAATAAAATAAACTACCGTATGCTATATAATTTATCCAAAAAAAACACAAATCCTAACTTACCAAATAAACTACCGTATGCTCATATCTAGCCAAAATTAAGAAAAAATCAATCTAATATATTGCTAGGATTAGTATGCATATCTACCAAATTAAAAAAATCTATCTAATAAAAACACAAATCCTAACTTATTAAATCAATCATCATAGCTATATACTCAAGCGGAGGCTAAAAATAATAATTAACACGACACGTGTCAACTTTTCATTGGATCGCATCACTCATCTCTAATAAAAATAATTTAATTGGTTGAAATTTCATCGGTGACCCTGACCCCACATTTGAAATTTTTTTATCTACTAATTTTAATTTAATTTTTTCCCAAATAAAAATATACACTTTAAATTTTATACATAATTTTTGTAAAAAATTCTTATCTACTAATTTCCATTTTGATTTTTTCCAAAAATAATTAAACTTAAAATTTATACATAATATTTGTAGAATTCTTCTTATCTACTAATTTTAATTTCAATTCAATCTTAATTTTTTTAATAAAATCGTACCTTGATCAAAATCTTAATTTCAATTCAATACCTTTTATTAGCCACAGATAATTATTTTAATAAAAAATATTAATTTTCAACAAATCCAATTATCCAACCGCATAACCATTTTATCAAATTAATTTGATTTTTCGAAAGTTAATTGACTCATCTTTTAATAGTTAAAAATTTTATCATAATGTTTCATTATAAATAAATTATATATATACATTTGATTGTTTTCCCCAAAATAAATATAAAATAAAAATATTAATTATAAAATAAAGAAACTTATTGATAAAAACAAGTATTTAGTCCTTTGACAAAATTATAATCCTATAAATCTTTCTTCGATAAAAAAGAATTTATTATAACATAAAATAATGTATATTTAAAATAAATCATATGGGGAAGAAGAAACAAATTATATAAAATAATACAAGATTTAATATCAAACTATTATGTTGAATAACTTTATATAAAATTTGAGCAAGTTTTTAGTTAAATCAAATCGTGCCTTCAAGGCACGGGGACTGATACTAGTTGGTATCTAAATATAAATATGATTATGTCGCACTACTAGAAAAAGCGGCCATTTTCGACACATGTGAAACGACACCAAAGACTTGTGTCGGTAAAAAAAACGCGCGTGTACTAAACCCGCTAAAACTACGACACCCTTTATTGACAAGATTTATCAGAATTTTGACACGTATTGGTGTCGGTAAATACCAAAAAAAAGATCGGAACTGCTATTCGTACACTATTTTTTAGCTATTTGTACACTATTTAGTGCGCCTATCTTAAACGTGCAGTTTGGTGCGCCTAAGTTAAGCGTACAGGGGTAAAATGGGAAAAACGAAATTATCGCTCGGGGAAGCAAGTCGTGTGCGCCCAGGTAAAGACGCACGGTGCGCCCTAGGTAGGCGCACCACACCCACCTTGTGCGCCTATGGTAGGCGCACATGCCCGCCTCGGTCGTTCCCCGAAATTTTTTAACTGGAAAACATCGTTAAAAAGCCCATTATTTAATAAATTAAATTATTTGTCACTTGATGGACTAATATGGGCCTCAAATTTAAGCCCAACTCAATAGCCTACATACAAAAACATTTTTGAGACATATGTATTTATAGCACTTCTCAAGACCTCATTTCCCCCAAACTTTCGATGTGGGAAGCTCTTTTTAGGCACTTTTCATGCATGCCACACCCCATTTTCTATCCCACATCGAAAATTTGCAAAGTGGGGAGGTTTAGATGGTATTATATAAGGTTTGGAATGTTTAAGTTGATAATTTTGTTATAAGTTTAAAAATTAAATTTATATAGCTTTAAAAATCTAATGAATTTATATAATTTAAATCTATATAAATCAATTTAATAGGTATTGTAAACTAGGGTTGTGCATTTTGTGACCGGACCGGAAAAAACCGGACCGGGTCCATTCCGGTCCGGTCCCGGTCCGTCAATTTCCCGGATTTCGGATTCCGGTCCGGTCCAGACCCGGAATTTTCCGGTCCGGACCGGGATATATTATTAATAATAATAGAAATATATATTAATAAGATTATTGATTATATTTAATAAATTTTTATTTATAAAGTGTATTTAAATTATATATAACCGTATTGAAAAAATAAAATTTGTAAATAAAATAATTTTAAATTAAATATATTATATTAAAAAAATAAAACCGCTCCAAGCCGGACCAGAACCCGACCGGGACCGGACTTCCGGGTACGGTCCGGTCCCCAGTCCTTGTTTATGAAGATTCCCAGTCCATCGGGTTGGACCGGACCAATTCCCGGTCCGGTCCGGTCTAGTCTGGACCGGATGCACAACCCTATTTTTAACTATAATGGGTATGTGTTAATTTAGTTCGGTTTACCCGAACCGAACCGAGATCCAAACCAACCCCAACCGGAAACCGAAGTAGTCCAAAACATGAACCGAAGACCGACCCGAACTAGCTAACTTCGATTCCTTAGTTTCGGTTCTTCATCATGTTCGACTATCGTTTCGGCTTATGTTCTTACTCTTTCATGAACGTTGGCTTGGATCGAGAGTTCTATTCGGTTTGGATCGTATTGGGCCTAATGGGCCCATAGACCTAATTCGGGTTTGATTTATTTTCGGTTCTTCATCATGTTCGACTATCGTTTAGGTTTATGTTCTTACTCTTTCATGAACGTTGACTTGGATCGAGAGTTCTATTCGGTTGGGATCGTATTGGGCCTAATGGGCCCATTGGCCCAATTCAAGTTCGATTCCTTGGTTTCGGTTCTTTATCATGTTCGACTATCCTTTTGGTTTATGTTCTTACTCTTTTATGAACGTTGGCTTGGATCGAGAGTTCTATTCGATTTGGATCGAATTTTGCCTAATGGGCTCATAGGCCCAATTCGAGTTCGATTCCTTATTTTCGGTTTTTTATCATGTTCGACTATCCTTTTGGATTATGTTCTTACTCTTTCATGAACATTGACTTGGATTGAAAGTTCTATTTAGTTTGGGTCGTATTGGGCCTAATGGGCCCATAAGCCCAATTCAAGTTCGATTCCTTAGTTTCGGTTCTTCATCATGTTCGACTATCTTTTCGGTTAATGTTCTTACTCTTTCATAAACGTTGGCTTGGACTGAGAGTTCTATTCTGTTTATATCGTATTGGGCCTAATGGGCCTATAGGCCCAATCTAAGTTCGATTCCTTAGTTTCGGTTCTTCATCATGTTCGACTATCGTTTCGGTTTATGTTTTTACTCTTTCATGAACGTCGGCTTAGTCGTATTAGGGTTTAGGGTTAAACCATATAGGCTAAGGCTGTTCATCGGCTCTAATGAGCAGAAAAAAAATGAAAACTAAACTGATCCAACCGAGCTCGTTCGGGTCGGTCTTCGGTTCATGTTTTGGACTACTTCGGTTTCCGGTTGGGGTTGGTTTGGATCTCGGTTCGGTTCGGGTAAACCGAATTAAATTAACACATACCCATTATAGTTAAAAATAGGGTTGTGCATCCAGTCCAACCCGATGGACCGGGAATCTTCATAAACAAGGACCGGGGACCGGACCGTACCCGGAAGTGGTCCCGGTCGGGTCCCGGTCCGGGTTTGGACCGGCTTGGAGCGGATTTATTTTGTTAATGTAATATATTTAATTTAAAATTATTTTATTGATTTTTTATTAAAAAAATCATTTTATTTACAAATTTTATTTTTTCAGTAGGGTTATATATAATTTAAGTACACTTTATAATAATAATATATCCCGGTCCATTCTGGTCCGGACCGGAAAATTCCGGGTTTGGACCGGACCGGACCGGAACCCGGAAAATTGATGGACCGGGACCGGACCAGAATGGACCCGGTCCGGGTTTTTCCGGACCGGAATGGACCCAGTCCGGGTTTTTCCGGTCCGGTTTCCCGATCCGGTCACAAATAACACAACCCTAGTTAAAAATACCTGTTATAGGTTTGGACCGCACCAGACCGAAACCCAGAATCTTGGAAATTAATGGACCGGGACCGGACCGGAATGGACCCGGTCCGGGTTTTTCCGCTGCGGTCACAAAAGGCACAACCCTAGTTAAAATACCTATTAAATTAATTTATATAAATTTAAATGATATAAATTCAATAGATTTTTAAAGCTATATAAATTTAATTTTTAAACTCATAATAAAATCATCAACTTAAATATTCCAAACCTTATATAATACCATCTAAAACTCCTCACTTTACAAATTTTCGATGTGGGATAGAAAATGGGGTGTGGCATGCATGAAAAGTGCCCAAAATGAGCTTCCCACATCGAAAGTTTGGGGGAAATGAGGTCTTGAGAAGTGCTATAAATACATATGTCTCAAGAGTGTTTTAGTATGTGGGCTATTGAGTTAGACTTAAATTTGAGGCCCATATTAGTCCATTAAGTGACAAATAATTTAATTTATTAAATAATGGGCTTTTAAACCATGTTTTCCAGTTAAAAAATTTCGGGGAACGACCGAGGCGGGCATGTGCGCCTACCATAGGCGCACAAGGTGGGTGTGGTGCGCCTTACTTGGGCGCACACGACTTTCTTCCCCGAGCGATAATTTCGTTTTTCCCATTTTACCCCTGTACGCTTAACTTAGGCGCATCAAATTACACTTCTAAGGTAGGCGCACCAAATAGTGTACAAATAGCCATTGCCAAAAAAGATACTCCTGTATTGGAAATAACGACATCCTTTCCGGTCGTAAAATGCAAATCTAAAAAAGAAAAACTAAATGAAAGCGGAAAAAGCTTACGCTTCTATTTTCCGGTCCTTCGCATTTGAATTTGTATCTCGAGGAGAAAGCCCTAATTTGTATGATTTGGAAGGTTCTTCTTTCAATTCATGTTCAATTGCTCTATCTTCTATTTTTCGACCTGTCTTCGGTTTGATATTTCAAGTTCGATCTGTATTGTAGGGTTCTGATTTCAATTGGTTTGAGGAGGAAGCTTCCAGTTGAGTGTGTTCTGCCTTCTAGCTTGCGTTGGAAGGTTAGAATTCCAGTTGAGCGTGTACTGTCATCCTATATTCATCATTCGTTGTTCATCCGTGTTTTTCAATCTCAAAACCTAATTTACTCTCGTAATGGTGAATTTTGGTTTATGTGATTTACAGTTGCTGCCTTTGCTATTCCTATTCCATCGATCAAGGTCAGATTCTTCTACAAATACTCTTTGCTTTCTCATCTGTTGCAAAAGTTATTGCTTTCTCTTTGCTTTCTTGTGCTTCATTTATGTGAGGTTAGTGAATTATCCTATTCAAACACAATTGGTATCTAAATATAAATATGATTATGGCACGTCCTTAGTAATATGTCTTCAGGACTTCTTTACAAATTCCGCGGATATTTCTTAATATCTCATCTAATGCTGTGAAATGTACAAAGCGGAAACGAGTTTGACTTGAGGAAGAAGAAAGACAGATCAGCAGAGAGCGGGAAGGATTTCTCTGTAATTGATATTATTGTGAATGGATAAACTCCAAAGGACATTACAATTCTATTTATACAAGCAAACTTCAGTACACTATGCATAGACATATATGCCAACATCTAACTTCTCCAAAATTACGATCACTAGTTTCTAGTCATCAAGAAGATATCCAGGGATTCTGCGCGCGTGACTTTTCAAGCTCTTGTGTTTATTGAACATTAAAACGTTGCAACATGGAGCAAATTTCCGGAGAACCCTGTTCCAATAGTGGGCAACCCCTAAATTTAAGCAAGATGAGATGTGGGGGGAAGGTGCCTCTGGTAATCCAATCCGGGAATGATCTCATTTTCTTACATTCGACAACAAACAAGCACTCCATAGAGGAAAGATGTTGGATTCCCTCGGGTAATTCTTCCATTTCTTCTATTTCCTCTAGGCCTAAGGACTGTAGAGATGTAAGGGATTTCCATGGGATATCACGTACCCATTTTGCCTCCTATACAACAATGAACACAACCATAACTCAAATCAATATATTATGTTACGTGTGCCCTTAATGTACTTCTCAAATTTTCCGGCCACTCCTATTGACTTATTGTCTACGCTTTGTGATTTTGTAGCTCTCGGTGAACATATGAACTCTAATTGATTTTTTGTTTTGTTTTTTGAGCACAAACTCTAATTAATTTTAGTAACGAAACGCAGAGACAACAGTCTCGTTTTCTATATATATATATACAGTCCGGATCATATGAAACCCATTATGATACAATCCATGTGCCACCCAATAAATAGCATCCACGTGTAAACCCTTATAAATCATTTTCTAAAACAAAGAAAATATAGTTATTTTTCTTTTCTTTTGGTAGAATTTTCCCTGGCTGCCTCCCATCTTCCTACTTCCTTAATTCGGCAATCTATGGGTGCCTGTAACATCTTCATCAAAACTTACAACCTTCTCCGGATAGAGTTTCTTGTCAAACCGAAACTCCTCAACAGAACTCGCCAGACATGGTAGCCCTAGCCCTAGATTAGTACCAAACGACTCAAACCCATGATTTCCCTCTTTGGCTCTTAAGAGATTGGAATTATCATTGAAAAATGTTTTTTGGCTCAATTTTTTAAAAGCTGTCGTACATACTTATTGGCAGTAATAGATATATCAAGTTTCAGATGACTTGTTAATACTTAATATAGTGCATATAATGTTATGAGTTATGATAGACCTCAAACTCAGTAATTGGAACAAAGAAAGACTCAAGGCATGCACAGTGTCAACAACGCTCCTCGACACGTACACAAAATATAGCACCCGTTTCCGGAGCAGGAAATTGCGCTCGATCGATGAAGAACACCAGGATCCTAATCAGCCATCCCGAAACCAACCCACCACCACAGACCAAAACTAAAACCCTAGTATGATTTTCCTATGATTTGTTTGATCGATCATGAGAGATCAGAATTCTGTAACTGAAAATCTTTTTTTTTTTTAATTTAGTAATTATCATTTTCTGATCACCAAAAATCATAATTAACATTTTCAGATTTTTGTTTTAAAATTAAAATAGCCTAATTAAAGAATCCACATGGCTATTTTTAAGTGGTGGTACAAGATTGGTTTCACCTTAGGTCTCATAGGATCCGGACTGATATATATATATATATATATATATAGGTTTTATATATATATATATATTCCCAAGCATTCTAAACCATATTGGGAATAATTTAATGTATTTCTTAATGAGAGTCAACTATTTTCCTTTAATAAAATCAATATAATTGTTTTTGATCCATAAAATCAATATAATTATCACACGAATAAATGAAGTAGTACTTATCCACAGTTAAGAAATTGTGAGGATTTCTTAGCTCATAAAAAAAGGAACATAAAATTGTGTAGAAGAAATTAATAAAATGAGAAAAGAGAGAAATCTTTCTCCATTTTATGTTTTTTAAAATTAATAAGAAATAAAAGCTCCATTATGGATGCTCTTAGGTTGATGCAAACTCATAGTAGTCAAGGTCGGATTAATAAATAAATGATTTGTCTAATTAACCTATGTTTTTAAGAGGAAATGTTATAATTTGAAAAAGACTCTGTGAATACATTAAACAAAACATTTTCTTTTCAAGCCTTTTAACATTGGGGCATAGATTAGAATAATCAATAGCTGATATTTTAGCAAATTTTGCTATTTCTACAGATGTTGAACTCCAGGAATACAATGCCTGTCCTGTTTGTATTGCACCTTTGCTACAGCAAAACACTATTGCTTAATTTCGTTTAGAAAAGATTAAGGGCATTGTCCTCTATTCAAAATAGATTAGAATAATCGATAATTAAATGACAAGACATACATAATTACGTACCTTAGTGGCTTCAATCCTGAGATGTCGTAGTGTGCTTTGTTGTTCCACCACCATGTCTCCAACATGAATCACATTCTCCACACAATATAGAACCAACTTTTTCAGTTTAGTGCTGTTGAAAAGGCTTTTCCAATCCACATATAATTCCTTGCAATCTCCAACCCACAACTTTGTTAGTTGAGGAAGACACAGAATCCCAGTCTTAGACAAGTCAACTCTCTTGTCTTCATCAAATCCAATCCTCACTGTATCAAGAACCTTCGATGCTTTTGATGCGAAATCCACGTGTTCCTCATCTTCCCACTTTCCAATTTCTAGCTTAGTAAGGAATCTGAGGTGACCAAGTCCCTCTCGAAGGTGCTTGTCCCCGTTTGGAATTGTCAGAGTCTTAAGCCCATGCAGCATTTTCCACGGCATCCCGTCTTCAATTTGATCCATACCGACGTCTTCATCAACTATCTCACAGGATCGCCCTAAGTTCAGCTCTTCGAGCGCGGTTAGATTTGCCAGACCACGACGAGACACCTGTCGTAAATCGCTACACTCTTGAATATTTAAACGACAGAGAGTTGTCAGGTGGGTTATCCATCCCTCTTGCAAGCAAGTAAAACCTTTGATCTCTTCAAGCTTTACTTCTTTCAGTCTGTTAATGCTGTCAACTGGAGCCAAGCACATCTCAAGTAACTTCACATCAACTCTTGTTAGATACAGCTCCTCTACTCCCTCAAACACAGGCATATTTTCTTTGAGCTTCGGACACTTACTAATAAAAACCTTTGATACTTTAGCAAGGCTAGGCCGCTTCGTCGACTCTCGTGATATTTCCCGGCTCCACCAACCTTTCAGATTTTTCATTTCCTGAAATTTCAGAATATTCAAGCATGGGAAGCACACATCACCACCCTTCATTTCAACCTCTAAGTACTCCACATGATCACACCTCGAGAGACGGAGTTCCGTGACATTCCTGAGCGTGCAAAACCAGCTTGAAAGCTTCTCGCCTCCGTACTCGCTAATCTTCAGCAGCTCGAGCCTTTCAGGCGGCTCAAGTGCCTCCAACACTTCCAATGCTTCCTCTTTGTCCATATTTTGTGATCGACTAGTAGAAAGAGTACTCTGTCTCCATGATACTTCCATCCCCGTGAGTTTACGCTTGTTTGACATGTTTGATCTTTTTGCATCTTCAATTGCATTCAACCATCCCTCTTTTGGAAGCTCAATTCTCAGATTTCCACTTAGGTTATTCAGCCCATTCAAGTAGCTTAAACCCCCACTGCGACGACCCACTACAAGCCGATCCAAATAAACGAGCGACGTCAAACCTATCAGTCTTTCCGGCATAGATTCCAAGGCACCACATCCATCTATATAGAGGTGTCTTAAGCTTACTAAGCGGTCTATTTTCGGAGGCAAGCTTTCAAGGAGCCGGCAACGTTGGAGTACAAGAGTCATTAGATGGTGAAGCTCACAGATGGAATTGGGGAGTTTCTTTAGGTCATTGCATGATAGGTCGAAATATCTCAAGTGAATCAACTTACCTATTGAATCTGGTATGCTATGGATTCCCATATATGACAAGCTTAATGTGCGTAGCGCTTTGAACCTTGTCAACATGCTCAAAGATCCTGGGAATTTTCTTCCTGAATGCTTATGCTCACAAAGGATGGTTCTTACTATGCTTGGGTCGGAAACCAAATTCCAATGGCTTAAGGATTCAACAGCATTGGAACCAATAGAGATGTGACGAAAACTGCCACCTTTTCTAACCTTGATGAAATCTTCATCAATAAAAATGTTTTCTGCTTTAGAAACCTCTACCGCCAAGTCATGCAATAGATCATGCATCTTAGCATCATAGTACTTTACATCTTGGAAAAAGCATCTGTCAACCAAATGGAAAAAATATGCCTCTCCTAGTTCCTCTAAGCTTTGTTTGTTGTGGCTAGAAGGTTTAATAAAACCTTGACTTAGCCATAGACGAACAAGCTCATCCTTATAAAATGCGCGGCCTTTAGTAAAGAGAGAACAATATGCAAAACAAAGCTTCAAATTTGGATGGAGATTGTTATAGCTAACCATCAGAACATCAATGATACTCTTCCGAGCATCCTCACAATCACTGGTTGAAAGCGTCTTCCCCAACTCATTCTCCAAAAAGTCTGACCATATCCTCTCTTCCCTTTTCTTTCTAAGCATAAGGCTTCCAATGACAATGATAGCAAGAGGGACATTTCCACACCTACTCACAATCTTCTTCCCTAATGGCTCTAATTCTGGATACTTTCTAAGCTCCCCTTCACGAAACGCCGTTCTCAAAAACAAAGACCATGCACTCTCTTCTGACAAGACCTCTAGGCTAACACAACAAGACTTTGGTGCAGCTAAACATTCAGCAACTTTTATTGATCTTGTTGTTACCAAAACTCTACTACCCGGATTGCCACAACGAAGGATGGTTTCCAGTCTACGCCAATTCAATGGATTCTCATCCCAAACATCATCCAAAACAACTAGAAATTTCTTCGGACTAATAATCTCCCTCAACTTCTGTTGCAACTTCTCTAAGCCAAGGTCAAGATGTTTCTTTTCTTTAGACGCTATGATTTCTATCAAGACCTTTTCTAGATTTGATAGGTCCCTTGTGCAAGCCCAAAGACATACAAAATCATCTTGAACCCTATCATTGTTGTACACAAGCTGAGCTAAAGTAGTCTTCCCTAAGCCTCCAAACCCAATTATAGCGACAACAGAGAAGCTTCGATCATCAAATGATGCCTCTCCTTGATCTTGAGAGAGTAACATATTGATGATGCGATCCCTTTCTGTGTCTCTCCCGATGACACTCTCCTTATGCACCAAAGAATGGGTTTTGTCCCCATCAGGTCTCATGATCACGTGCTGATCATCTACCGGTGATAGTTGTTTGACAAAGCTAAACCCCTGCATATCTTTAGCAATGTCATCTAGAGACTTCCTAAAGGCCTTGACTTCATGAGCAATCTCAAACTTGAAACGCAACTGGTTCGACGATTTGGAGAAGAAAAGCCGTACCTCTTTCGTAAATGCATTACTCGTCATGGTCTTCCTATGCAGGGCCTTGGCAGCCAGAGCGTCGAAGAAGTCATCAACATCGTACATGACTTCCCTAAGACGGGAAAGACATCTTTGCACAGAAAGCGACTTGGATTGAACTTTGTCGGCATCTTGGAGGAAATCACTTATAGTGTCAATGGTTTCCTCAAGTTTCCGGAGTTCTTCTCGGGACTTCCATTGAAGGAGGAGCTCTTCTTTGGCAAGGGAGGTGAAAAGGGTGAGGGATGCTTTGGCAATGGACGTTAACACAATTTGGGCCATAGTTGATGGAAGGTTTTGAGGATTTGAAGGAATGTTGGTAAGTTGTGGAGACCAAAGGGAAAAGGCTGAGGCTTTTTATATACAACCCGTAGTTGTTGCCGAGTTTGACTTCATGACCAGTAGTAGTGTGGACCAAAGGGAAGAGATGAACGTAATATGTGGTGTTGACGTCCATTGTGAAGATAATAATCTTTGAAAGTTCATTTTTTTTCCCTTTAGTCTACACAACTAAGCTTTTTCCCTTTGGTAGTTGTGGGGGCCATTCTTTAGCAACTACTAAATGTTTTTTTCCTTATGGTCTACACAACTAAGCTTATTTCAAATAATCTTTGAAAGTCCATATCTTTAGCAATTATTATCTATCACTAAGCTTTTTTCCCTTTGGTCCCAACCAAAAAAAAAAAAAGAAAAGCTTTTTTTCCCTTTGGTAGTTGTGGAGGCCATTCTCAAGTGATAATATTAAGTTTTGTGCTAGATAAAAGCTTATTTCAAAAATCATCATTTTTAATATATAAATATTATTCTCTAAATAATAATTTTTTTGATGAATTTATAAATATTATTTATAATTAAGGTATGGTTGTACTTGAGATTTCGTAGTGTCATAATTATTTGTAAGTTTACATCATTTGATTCCTAAAAATGAGACAGTATGATCAGGGTAATAAAATAAACGGGTTTTCTACTGTGTGCCCTAAAGACACATGATAAACATACCAAAAACAGAAATTAAAACGCTAAAAAGGAAATAATGAACTCGTCACAAAAAAAGATTAAAAAACAACAAATGCAAGAATTACAAAATAAAAAAAAAAATAAGGAAGTTGCGGTGGACTTGCAAAGTTGTGGCTATAAATACGTTTGTGTGTTGCTATTTTATTTTATTTTGAGCAAAGTGTTTCTATTTTTCGGAATATCTTTTGTGATAATGCTAATGGGTTTTTTTTTTTTTTGGTGGGAATGGGAAAACCCCAAGAAGTTTATTCATGATCTAACGTGGCCAGTATTCAACGGGGCTGGCCTACCCCTAGTACATCATTAAGCAAAAGAGGTGGCTAAGCAAAGTAGTTTATCCATGATAATGCTAACGGTAGTAACACGCTAAAGAATAAGATATAGTATGATCCGAAAAGATCGTGACTCTTTTGTGATAATCTATTGTGATAATGCTAATGGTAGTAAGTAGTAACACGCTAAAGAATAAGAAATACCCTACTTTTACTTTCCACGTACAAGTTGTCGGACAACGCAACACGGTTTCTGGCCTTTCGACGGAAGAATATTGTCCTCTTTCATATGGCGGGTTTCGTTACACGTCGTTTTAGAAATTAAAAAAGCTTAAAAATTACTTAATCATATCCTATTAGATTATTTTAATTACTAAAACTTTAAAATAATCTTTACTTATTCTACTAAAAAACAAATCAGTCATTCTTTTAATTATGTTGATTGGTAGTTTATGGAGAGAATTTTTGAGAAATTTACAAAGGCTAAATTTGGAAAAATATGTACATAAAATTATAGATCATCAAATCTTTTTTAACAAGTACAATAGGCTAAAAAATCGAATATAGCCAAACGAATGGAGTATTTTTTAAAAAAAATTGGAAGAAAATGGTTGTTCTTGTTAAAAAAATATAACCTATTGTATTTGTACTTGTTAATTATATTGTACTGGCAAGATCCAACACTCAACCCATTACTACAGTTATATTCAACTCATTTCAAGTACTTTCTTATGAAATGAACAACTTTGTAGGGAAACTGTGATGGAGGTACAAAAACTAAAACTGCAACTTGCTTCAAAATCCCTTAAAATTAGTCAAATTCACACACTTTCTATTTTCATTCTACTGCATGTAGTGACAACAGAGGTACAAAATCTTCATTTCAGGGCGCTCCAAAGCTCTGATATTGCAAACAAGTTCACTAGATCATGGCTTACAACACAATACACAAACAAACAAATCAATAGAAATTGAGCATAAGAATTGAATACAAGAAAACAAGCAGCCGACGATGTGTACACTGTAAAAGAGAAGCCAATAGCACACATCAAATTATACAAATATTATACCTCAATGTGTCGAACTAAGACCGGGAACTCATCCAAACGGGGAAGGAACGGGGCCTTGTCCGGTGAGAGCGTCGGACCTTTTAATACCGCCCATGCCACAGATGATGCACCCAGGCGCGGCCAAAGCCGAGAACCTGGCCCCACAGAGATCACAAATGTCATAACCAATAGTCGACAAGCGACTAAGCGTGGCAGCACAAAACTGGGAAGGATCTTCCATGGGGTCTATGGATTTGTTGGTCAAGCCTCTTTGAACGCACAGGTCGATTAAGGTTCGAAGCTCGTCTTGCTTTCCAGAAGGTGCCTTGGATAGTAAGAGGTCCAACATTTGTTTGGAGTAACCGTAGTTCTGTACGTCCATGTTCCGTTTAATGGCGGTTCTGATGCAGCTGATTCTGTGTTTTGCTAGGAGGGGTAAGGAGCCTAGATGACGGGATAGTCGAGCAATCTCGTCTTTTGCACTGATTGCTCCTCCGCCTGAGACTCTTTGTAGCCGACCAATTTCCTAAGGGAGCATTTTTTTCAAGTCAGAAGAAGAATCAAGGCAGACTCATGGAAGCTTATTATACATAATACTTCCTCTATTTAGAAATATTTTCTATTTTTCTGTTGTGATTTTGTTTAGTAACGTTTGTGCTTTTAGGTTCTCTAGGCAACTAATCAATGATATACATAATACGACCTCTCTTCTGAGCCTTGGCTACATACTTTCACTCCAAGAATATGCAACTTCCACAAAAGTTAGGTAGAACCAAGAGTTTAAAACGACTTATTAACTGGCTTTCCGGTCCTCAGAAGTCAAATTTTGTGATAGGGGTCAATCTTATGTAAACTCCTACTTGAAAATGTTTCAAGCCTATAGCGCCTTTAGAATGCAGAGTCAATACCTGGAGAAGGGTCACACCAATCTTGTATTGAGCACAAATGGTAGCTTGAGCTTTAATATCAGAGCCACGGGATTGATCTTTTGCTAATGCCAGGAAAGCTTCATCAAAGCATGACAACGCATCTGGAAGTTGATTCTGCTCCAGGTGAACGAGTCCAGTCTTAAAACACAACGGAGCAGCTGCACCGCGGGGAACCTGTTTGCAAGAGGGCAAAAATCAAATTGGGAATCAAGAACTCCAAAGCATAACTGATTTAAAACAACCACTATTTACACAAAGTTCGGCCAAGTTTCAGGCTCTGCCAAAAACAAAATCCAACATCACACTGAAAGATAAAATGTATATTTGATTTTCAGTGTGGTTACCAATGTGGGAAAATAGAACATGTATATAATACATATAAACAAGAAAAGTATTTCAGTCCAGTGTATCCAATTATCCAAGGATGGTAAAATTGTAAAAGTAATATCAAAATTCGCTTATAGCTATTCCATAAGAGCATTCTCACTTCATGATGTCTTTCAGAAAATAAAGGTGCCAGTTAATTGAAACAAAAAAGCTACCGGTTATATCAGTATAATACTACCTTGAATAAGGGCACAAGATAAGCTAAACAAACATATGCTAAGACATTTTTCTGATTTGGTTGAAAAGAGAAAAAGTATCTCAGAAGTCATGAAAACAATATGCAATGAATATTCCTGGGTTTATAAATCTACAATAAAGATCCTATTGACAAGAGCAAGGAATGTCATAACTAAAATCAACACGGAGGAATATCAAACGAGAAAGATAAGAATATTTACTTGTCCAGGACGCACAGTTGCAGGCGCATCTTGACCTTTAGGAGCAGTAGGTTTTCCTTCAGTTGCAGAGCCGGGAGGTTCCAGTGAGCTAAGATCCATCGGTTGAGATGGAGTTTGCAGAGGAGCCACTTGAACTGGAGCCTGTGGCTGAGAAACTAGCTGACCCGTTGATTGGGGTGGAACACCTCCATCTGGAAGTCCAAAAGAATCAATTGGAACTGCAGGCAGTGGAGTTGGCTGAGGAGGTATTCCGCCATCTGGAAAGCCAATCTCATTTGCAGAGGTGCTAGCTTGGGGAACCGGCATCTGCTGGGCCCGCTGGAAATTTGGATCCATTCTGGAAATTACAGTCCCAGGTGGAGCAAGTGAGGCTGCAACCTGAATAGATGAAACTGTATTTTGGAAAAAGTCCTCTGGAATTGGTCCAACTGTCATTCCAACACCCTTCACCGCTCCAGGCTGTTGTGAAAATGCATCGGTACCAAAAAGATCACCAGCACCAGAAACCGAGGGCCCAGATGCTGTCTGAACAGGTGGAGGAAACACAAGGCCTGTATCCTGTGGTGGGGTACTTAATGACTTCGTCCTACTCACAAGTGGGCCCAGACTAAACTGCCTTGTAGCTTCTCTAATTTTATTGACATCTACAGTAGTATTTGATGGCTTGTCTCGTATATTAATCAGGATTTTCTTTGTTTTTGGAGCACCCTCTTCATCACTGCTGCTATCGCCAGCGTTAGGATCACCATAGAGTGTCTTCTTAAATTCTTCTGCAGTCTTTGCTTGCTCATCGGTAGCATTCGCAGTTGTAGATTGTTTAGTAAGAATTTCCAGACCCATCAATGAATCAGCTTTAGAGTCAGCCGGAGTCTGAGCGACTCCTCCAATCACCTTGTTTGAAGACATGGCATCAGCTAAAGACGTGCGGGCCCCATTTGTTTTAAAGTCACTATTGGCGGCTGTAATAGCTTTAACTAAACTATCTTCTCGAACTTCTACAACATTTCCTCTTCCTTTAATACAGCCAAGGTAAACACCAATATGGTCAGCAACAGTAGCTGGAATGGGCCCATCTTCAGTTTTCATATATGGCATTACCTCTGCGGCCAGTGCCCACTGAGGAATAGCCTTCATGTTGGAAGGAGTTTTGATTTCCCAGTTTCCACCACCCCACTCAGCGCCCTTAGGGATCATACTTTCAGCAGCAAAGTTGGCAAATATGCCCTGTGTCCACCCAGTAGACCGAACTCGTAAAATCCTTTCACAATACCTTCTTAATTCTGGATTGCTACCTTCTTCTTCCAATTTCTGGGCAAGACGTCTCATTGCACTGGGGTTAAGATGGCAAATAAACAGATCAAGCATGCTCTCATAGTCTGATATGACTTCAAAAGTATCTTTTGCAATGTCGAATTGCCCATACCTGCAATTCAATTTCACTTTTCAGTCATAGAGCAACCAAAAACGGAAAAAAACAACAAAGTTCTGAATTACAAATAATCAGTCAGCCAAGGAATGTTATGCCTAGCCCAAGCCTGTTTTGATTATGTTATAAAAACATATTTGCGGTATATGGATAGGTACTTGTATCCATAAACATATAGGCAACACAAATAACATCAAGAAGTAGGTGATAAAAACATTACAAATTGAAAAGCGTAGAGTTTCTAGACAACAAAATCATAGCACCCCATGTGAAGATAGAAAATGTTGTTATATACAGATTCATAGGCTTAAACTTCGATCCTAGTAAAACCAATTTGTTCTGTATAACCTTTAGGGAACTATATTTGTTCTTTTTTTTCAAGCAGAAAAATCTTCAGATACGTTGGAACGCACACCTTTTTAAAGAGCACAGAAATATATAGAAAAAAAACCTACAATTAGAATACTGTATTAATTATATTACAAAGCATCAAAAGGCCCATATCCAAATTCATTAACGTCCAGGAAACTGAAAATGGTAAAACCAAGATGCATGAACTATATGATATACTAGAGTAATGCATTTGAGGAGCATTCAACAGATATACATACTTGATACAAGCATATCCCAGCTGACGAAACCGATGAAATAAAAGAGATGTTGGAGGGCATTTTGGGTAATCCCTAGAACGCAGGAATTCATCCTTTAACACAGACAACGCAGTTGAAAACCGAAGAGCCTTGATTGCATATATTCCACGTAAAACCTACAAGGATTTAAATAATAATAAGAAAATATATTATAGATAGGCTCAAACAACATCTCCTGGAGCACATTCAAGACTCACTTGGGTGAACTGCGGACCTGCTTGAGACAATGATACTGCGAGATCACCAGAAACAGGCGAGCCGCTGGCAAGTATGTCAAGGGATCTTGGAGTTATCCGCAAGCTATCGAATCTGCACATATTTAACATAATGACATTACCAAATTGATGCACGCACTTACTTTGAGAAGCTACTAGGGAAGAAAAGGGCCTATACTGATACGGAAATGTTCAATAGGGCAGAGGATTGAACCTTGACGTTATTTGGTAAAGAGTTTCAGGTAGGTCAAGCTTCTGCTCATAATATTGTTGCATCGTTCCATATCCAATCAGAAGGGGTTCAAGAAGCCCAACGAGACAACTCCTTATCTCAATCCCTTTCTTCTGTCTAGGATTTATTTCCGTTGGATTTGCAAACAGCAAACGATCATTTAAAGCACCAAGAAGAACTGCATCATATTAGCCTCATCACATACTTCTAGAATTAATTGATATACAGTATAAGAAAATGACAGCAATAGCCTGATATGACAGGGAAAAAAGATGATAACCTGCATTAGGCATGATTGTAGACATAACGGTCCTAACTTTTCCATCCCAACCAAGCACACTGACAGAAGTGGCAGAAGAAAAAAGTAGGGCAGGTCCGACCCAGAGTAAGGATCTGAAGTTTGACATGGTTAAGTTTTCAAATTGTTCAAATTACCTCATGCACTCGTTGTAAAAAGAAAAACAACAGTAAAATTTGGAGCCAAAATGAGAAAGGATATTGGAGGCAGCCCTATATCAAACTTTGTTGAGCTACTTGCTAATATCTCCAGACTAGCTGAAACAATTAGGACTCTATGTGTAGTTAATATACCAGCAACCCAACCTCTAAGTGTTTCCTGCCAATGGACCTGTGAGAAAATTCCATTTTATCAGATACTTCATTATCAATAGACTTCGAAACAAACAGAGTAGATTGCATTACAAAAGTGACAATTATTAGTTCAGTTGTTGAGTTTAACTCTTCACTAATTAATACAGCACTCATTTACCAATCCATCCAATAATATTAAGCAACCAAAAGCCTTCACTCTGTTTTCAATTTTAAATGTAAGGAATTACAATGAAATGAATACTGATATGAGCATGATTCTATTAACACAGAATACCTGAATTACTATCTCATTTGTTTTCAACTTTATCAATTTTCTCCCTTCGGCACTTGTGTGTATATAGTGACCATCATTCGATAGACGGTATCCTTGTACGAGCTTTGCCAAACTGATCTGAGACCCATGAGAAGCAAACATCAAAGTTGACTCTGCAGTTTCCATAGAAAAAACATTATTAGCCCTTGTCATTAGAGCATATAACACAATATGAAATCCATCTGAAATTTGTAATGACCTAGTGGTGTAGAGAAGATGCGATCAACTTCGGTTTCAAACATAAACCGTATAGGGCCCTTCATAGAACCAGCAGGAGAAGAAGCAGCTGTGGGATTTTCCAGATCTGCAGTAGGATTTTCCATTGCAGCTGTATTCTTTTCATCAAGCTCTTTGGGAGATGAGCCAGGAAGAATATATAAAGCAAGTTCAATCTTATCATCTTCAAGAATTGCAAACTGGTTCTCATTGGGACCAATGAAAGCTGCATCTCGGCCTGCATTAATGTGACAAATCCATGTATCAAAACAACTGCAGTGGAATATCAGACAAAAAAACACAAGAGATCAGCGCACCTTTAATTGTATTACTCTTAGTATTGGCCAGTTGAGAATCGGTGTTTTCTTGATAAAGCACTATCTCATTTTTAGACCCATTAAACTCGTAAATAACAAGAAATAGGTGCTGCTTTTTACTGTACACAATATTCTTCGGGCAATACTCTACATTTGCAGGAATCTGAAAGAAAAGGCACAAAAAAATCCATCAACACGAATATACCGCCGACCAAAAACATGATAACTAAGACAAGTGGTACAAAAGAACGGGAATTAATGATAAGCTTCTCTGTGTACCGAAGCATAGAGCTTTTTGTAAATACTCTCAGCTCCAGAGGAAAGATTGTACGCCATCAGATTGGAACCCTCTACATAGAAAGCTCTAGTGGCATAATTAAGAACACGATTCTCTTTGTTGAAGAAATTAAGATCTGAGTGAAGTGGCTGCCAAAAAGAAGAATTACATTGTATACAGCTTATACAAAATAATAGACAAGAAAAACACTCCCCAACACGAAATTATCAACAGGTATACCTGGCATACAGGCAAGTGTCTCAAATGATTTTTGGGATCTAGAACACTTATTAGAGGCAAACGAGCAATTGGTGCACTTTTTGTATGCCCCTCCAAAAAATGCTGCAAGACAAAAAATTAAGGCAAAAGAAATGGTTTATGCAAAACATAAATTACAAGTATGGAAGGAATTTGATAGATCTCTACTAGTACACACTTAAAAAATTTAAAAAACGGCCAGCAGACAAATGAGAGGATGCTGCTCGGTAATGGAAAGACCAGCAGGACAGTTAGAAGGATCCATTAGGTTTTAGTAAAATTAAGATGGGTGACAAGTTACTCTTGCATACATATAGGAGCAGGGCAAACGTTAGCTGCTCATAGCGGGTTCGATTCAGAAGAACTAGATCTACCAATCTTTATAGAGGTCATTAAATGGCCAACCTTTCATCCAGTCTCGCGGAATTAAAAAGCATTCATACTAGTTATCAGAAATGCAAAATAAACCATTCTTTTGTCACACTTGCACGAAATTTTTTACCAACAAAAAAAATGAAGCAAAACAAAATTTATTGACATATAGATGACTAAATTCCACTTTACACAATCATAAAGACCTATGCTTTCAGAAAATGCCACATAATCGGAATATTTCAACTATAAAAGGCTAGAACTAATGAGTGATGCCATGAAGAAAGTGAACGTTCTGACAGCAGCATCTTATCTTGACTTTTGACAGCTTTTTCCCATAATGATAGTCACACAGTTTATCAACTATATAGAAAATCAATGCAACATACACTGTAGAGAAATGCCTTCCGTGCAATGTCTGTAATTGAAAGCTGATTTTGCCTGGAAAACAGATAAATGATGAGTCAGCATGAGGCGTGAAAATGCCAGGATGCATTTGTGCAATCAATAGAGCTTGATAAAATATATATTAAATGCATAGTCAATAAGGCACAAATATTGCAGCAAGAACATGTATAATCAATGAAGTTGACAGAGTTTAATATAACAAGGAGACATAAGCAGCTGATTGGAGCTAATTATAGATTTAACAAGTACTTCAAAACTGTATTGTTTAAATTCAATTTTCTTTAAGAGTAACAAGCAAGAACTTATCCTATTCAAGTGGCCACTAAATCCGCACATCACTTTATATTCCCTTAATGAAGTTAAGAAGATCAAAAGACACAGGAGTAGGCAGTTTGTTCACAAGCCTCACCCTTTCACATGACGTTCTTGCAGTTGCGCTTGTAACTGATGGTCAGCTAGTATTCCGGATGAACCCAGTGCAGCAAGTTTTTCCTTTAGAACAGATGCTGCAATAACCACGTAAATCAGCGACAAATTTTATAGAACAAAGCGATATACATAAGACTACAAAATTAATACGCAAGTATGGATTTTATTTTTGATACAGTTAAAAAAGAGGATACTTTCCTCAATTGAAATCCTCCAGATCTGAAATACATGAAAGCAGACAATCAAACTGTCATCTAGCTTTAATCAACCAAATTCAGTTTAAGATTCAGCATCAGATAACAAAACATAATCTTCTATATTCTAGTACTTAGTTGATACAGATCATAAGATTTTGCCTGCACTACATGTACAAAAACTTCTATATCAACGCTAAAAAAACTCTTAACAAGCTGCTTCATATATTTATAGATAAGAAGAAACTTCCTGAAAAAGTTCAACCACTTGACTATTCTTTGGCATCAATTATCATGCTAAAATTCATATGATTACAAAGAGTACAATGGTGTGTTTCGATTGCATCTAAAAACACACTATTTTGCATTATCCCATGTAATCCAAAGGCACCCTAACAAGTCAAAGATATCACCATGCAAACAAAAAGGAAATTTACAACACCAGACAGAAAAAAAAGTAGAAAAAAACACAAAAATGGATGTAGGCATGTAGCAGAACGTCACTACAGAGAGAGTAAGAGAAAGAACGAAGTACAAACAGCATGGCAATCCCAAATTATATAAACTTAAAAATTAATAATTCACCTGATGATCCCCTTGCACTTTGCAGAACTGCAAAGAGTTGTTTCCTTCCATCCCTTGTAAATGCAGTTTTATTTTTAACATTGTCTCCACCTGTCATCTGCTGATATAGAGATGGCTCAGTACTTTTATAATTAACTAGAGGATAGTGAATACTTGCATCTTGCCAAAATAAAAGACACTCAACTGCAAAGAGTAGTGCTGCCATATTCAACTTTGGGTGAACTTCTAACGCTCTGACGCGTGGCAAAGGGTAAGGGACTTCTCCACCTTGCTGCGACAGAATACGAGGAATGTCTATAGAGTCGATTCCTGGAAGAAACACAGAATGAAATACAATGCAGGGAATCCTTGGTTGGTAAACAAAAGAAAAAAAACTATTAAAAATTGGAATCTGTATGAATCTCGTGTCTGATATGTGGAAAACAAAAAGAGAACATTTCTTGATCAATAACAAAAGAAACTGAAGAGGCATAACACCACTTTCAGAATTAATAGCTAAACTACCCTTAACTACAAAAGACTAAGCTAATGTTTCCTCAATTAACAGCTAAAATATGTTACATACTATCTTTTTGAATTCACCCCAATGAGGAGGGGAACATCTAAGAAACAATTTAGCCTATGCACTACAAAATTAAGTTTTAAAGCTAATTGATCCAGGACTGACAATTCACAAACCTTTGATTCTGTCACTTATAATCGATAAGACTCATTAATACTATCTTTCTGTCACTTAAAGCCGTAACAAGTTTGCACCGTCATATTAAAGTACAAAAGAACTTTAATCACTGACACAGCAAAAAGCATAAGATAAGACCATAAATTTTAGAAAGCTGAATATAAATTTCAAAGATAAAAGTTGACAAACAATGATAAAATTCATCTAGGACCCTGAATTACACGAGACCACATGTCAAATAAAAGTAATTATAGTAAAATCTAAGTTGCAAAGAAAGATAACAGGGCAAGAACATCTAAGAACTTTAAACTTAGTCTGTTGGAGTATCAATCCTTCTTTGCTGTCATGTATATAAAAGAATAGCACATATAAGCAAAAGTATACAATCACAATACCAACGAAAAGGAAATTTAACAAACAACACAGGAAGCCAATTTGAAGTAGCACAATGAAAAAAGAACAAAGCAGATTGTAACCCTGTTATAGCAACATGTAAAGTTTGTAGATTCGCACCAGCTTGCTCAAAAAAACCAGCCTGGGTAACAGGCCTATTTATATATTGTGCAGGCTGTGTTTTCCAGACTTGAAGAGCACCATCCTTGGCTAGAGTGGTGAGTAAACGCAGTGTGGGAAGCCATGAAATTGATATAATGGGCTGGGAACCCACTTGAGTACTGAGATCAAAAAGAGTAATGAAAAAGAGAAAGACAATTAATTAGAAACACAAAATCCATTTCCCCCAGATTGTAAGCACAAGGGAAACCTTTCCCTTTATCATCTTGACCAAGAAAAACAAAAAAAAAATTTATCACAAACTATTAAGGGTCATTCTCTATGGAATCTAGGTGGCAATTATTAGTACCATTTGGCTACCTTCTTTCACATGTACCAAATGTAGATACTATATATATGGTATCATTGGCATTCAAGAAGTTTGAATTTCTACGAACATTAACATAATTGTTCACCATATTAATTGGATGTGTTCCTAGCTTTTCCCTGGTTTTTTGCTAGCAAGCACGCTGATAGTGTCAATTCCATGAATTGTCAATGTCAAATAATTTAGTAGGTTACAATATCCAAATATCTGAATCCAGCTGCACTCGCACTGGTCTCAATAAGTTTCAATTAGTGTGCTGCCATAAAACAAAAAAAATTCTGATAATTAGATTTAAAAAATGACATATTTTCTTTCATACATTGATTCTTTATTTTTGTTAAGCCAGCTTCTCTTATTTGTTTGCTAGGTAGATTCAACATTGTTATATAGTGTTTGACAATATTGTCATTAATACAGTTAGGGGGCGTTTGGTACAAATTCGGGTATGGGAATGAGACAAGGTATGGGGTTGAGTTGGTATGGGGTTGGAAACCCATACTTATAGTCATGTGTTTGGTTAAAAAATTGGGAACAAATTAAATTTCTTATTGAGATAAAACAAATTTGAAATCTTGAAAAAACTTACTAAATAGATTATCTAAGAGTCATTAATGATTAATGATAAATGGTAGTTGATGAAAAAATTAACTTGTTATGTGTTGAATTTGGGTTTCAATCTCATACCCATGATATAGGTAGGGTATGAGAACCCCATACCTATAGGGTTTGAGGTATGGGTTTGGAAACCCAATATTAACATACCAAACAACAAGTATGGGGTTTTCATTCCCAAACCCATACCTTCATTCCTGATTCCCACTAAACAAACACCCCCTTAGGATATTCAAGAAACATAGCCACTAAAAATATTAGGTCATAAGGATTATTGCAATCACATACAAATTTTAAAATTTGAATAAACAACTCACATTCCAATCATATTTGGTCTTTCGGTTGATACATCCCAGGCCAACAGTGCGCCCTTGTGATCACCAACAAAAATCCACTCTAACACTGGGTGAAAAGCGAAGGCAGAAGCACCCAGTAGCTTGATAGTGTTATCAACTGTAACAAGGGGATGCATAAGGTGTACAGTAATGAAATGAACAATTATAAAATCATATGGAAAACATAGAAGCTTATAGTTATAAGCCAGTCTCACGTTGTAGTGTGTACAGAACTGCATACGTATGAATATTGTATGCTCGAATTAACCCTTCTGCATAAGCTACATACTGCAACAAAAACAATTTACAAATTACAGAAAATTTGCCCCCAATGTCCAATCTGCTGAATCATAGAACATATTCATAATCCAGATTATGTAGGAGGAAGGATTCGATCAAGACAATAGAATTTACCAAAATTGGAAGCCGAGGATGACAAGCAAGATTAACAATCGGTTTCTTCAAATCTGTCTTTATCTTAGTTGGAGCCCTGCCCCCTTCCACAGTTCCGACCACTAATAGCATCCAGAAGAATTTATAGAATAATAGGATAATTAGCACCATGAAAGCATACATGACAATTCCAATTTATCCAATAGCAAAAGCAGCAGTATCAACCATCAGACTGCATAAATGACTTTATTCATGGCGCTAAGAAGCAATATCAACAGAGAAAAATACATTTCCAGTCCACAATATAGTTCAGGAACATGCAGGTTTGCCTTGACACTCATATCCGATGTGATTGGTCATTAACAGAACCTAAGCTCAATATGTACAGAGATCTAACTATAAATTTTGCTTTGGAGGATTAAAATTTAGGGGTACTTGCATTTCCCAGTTTACTCATAAGGAAACTGAACCATACAGATGTTACACCAATTATCATAAATGTTCCAATTTGAAAGAGACTTAAAGAAAACCGAAAAAAATGAATAAGATTCTAACCTGTTACACTCATTCTTTGGCGAAAACCAAAAAACACTACAGGTTGAAGAGGAGTTAGGGCAAGATGAACATCTGTCTCGTTAGTAATTCGCTCCATTCTCCTCTCAGGTGAATGCAAAACAAAGGTTTGTTCAGAGTCAAAATCACATGATCGAATAGTGCCATCCTGCAAAGCCAGAAAGGAAACAAGGAAGACGACAGAAAAATAATTCAGATGTGATCAATAGGAGGCTGTCACAAATTACGGATCCTGGACTCTCTCTATTCAACGCAATGCAATCTGGCTCCCTTATAAATAAAACAACAAAGGTGGTGAAGTGGACCGTAAAAACATCTCATCAAAATCACAATCCTATACTTTCACTCTAACTTGCATGCACACTGTTCTATAAGAATTCAAAATTAAGATGCAAAAAACAACTGGATCACTACTGATGTATATTCCATTTTGCAGATACCCACAGACAGCATGCCAATGATTTATATCACCAAGGTGCAAAAGCAGCAGGAAGTAAACAATATATAGAAGATAAAGAGCATACAAATTTTGGACCACTTGCTCCTATTAAAGGCACACACTAAAACTAAAACACAGAATTTAAGCATACCAAAAGAAAACAATTCCCAGGTATGAAAATCAGACACCAATTCTCTTCCAAAACAAAGTTGTTTCGCAAGGAGAAAGAAAAGGAAGTATAGCAGACCTCAAGAATAGCAACCACAGCATGTGCACTTGTTGGACTATACAACATACGAACCACAGGTGAACCAATGTCAATGGTGGAAATTTTGCTCCCATTATTTGCATCAAATTCTGCATCCAAGCAAATCAAGTTTAAGGACATATAAACGATGATTATGAAGTATGCAAAAGCACTAACTAATCTCTGTGCATAATAACTATCCATTCAATTTGAAACGAACAGGAAGAAAACTCAAAATTCAGCAAACCAACCGATAATATATTTTCCGACAGCAGTCGCCACAAGAGCCTGACTCGGATGAAAAGCGGCGGCGTGTGGTTGCAGAGCCTTCCCTTCCCGGCCGACATGGCGTAGATCCAGGTGTTGTAAGGTCGACCACTCCATTTGCTTCGATTCGAAGCTCTTCACCTGCTACGTTTCGGATTTGCGATAAGAGAATTGGAAAGCTAGCGATTCTAATCGATTGCTAAACCCTAGCAGTACCGATCGGAGATGGATCAAGCTAGGGATCGAAAGTGGAAGTGTTGACAAGAGATAGAGCAGATCTGGCATGAGGAGTGGGAATTGGAGGAGTTCGGAACGTACCTGGAGGAGATTGAGTGTGTTACGATTGAGGCTTGTGGATCATCGGAATCGGAGAATTCGGAGGAGGGAATTGGACTCGTCGGAAGGAAGTGTATTGACGATGCGAGTGTATAGAAGAAATTGTGAAATCGGAGAAAATTCCGACGGATTTCAGATGCCGATCGGACTTTCTGTTATTGGGCCCAAATTGAATGTTTTTGGGCTGAAGCCCAGTTATTGATTGTGTATGGGTTTGTTGTCTGCGCTTTGCACAAAAGTTTGCTAAATTGTAAAGAGAATTTGGGCTCTTGATAGTAATTCATGGGAGAGTGATTATGAGGAGTTGTGGTGGTTCCGAGGTTGTTGTAACTTGTAAGAAAGAATATGTGGTTAAGGCTGCGTTCGGCGTAGCTGAAATTAGGAGCGGAAGATGAAGCTTGTCATGAAAAGCTACCGGGCAACGGTGTTTGGTGCGCAGCGGGTTCAATAGCACAACTCTGCTTGTCGTAACAAGCTCCAGCTAGCTGATGGATTTGTATCAGCTCCAATTCCAGCTATATGTTATCGAACGCAGCCTAAGTCTCGAGTGTAGTTTATTCGAGTCCCTGGATAGACTCTTCAATAGTGTCCTTAACCAAAAAAGAATGCCTTGTTTCCAAAATTGTAGAGTGATTGGAAGACTAGTGCCCGATTCGAAAATGGGATGATAGTTCCTTCATTGAAAGGCCTCACATGATACAAGAATTCCTTGAGAACAAGACACAAAGGTCATTGTCGTTTTCACCAACCTTTCCACCGATAAGAGGTTGAATCTTAAGTATGGCACCAAGAAAACATTCATCAAAGCTAGCTTTGTAAACGATAGATATTGCCCTCTCTTATCTTGGCTTATAAATTGTGACCACTAGGCAAGTTTCCAAATGTGGAGAATAAGTCAAAACACTACCCTTTGTGCACCATTAGTATACCTCTAGTCTCCTTCTTGGACCATCGAAGTATAAGCTAGCACATCCTATTGTTTTTCTTTTTTTTGGTCTAACAAGTAACATCCTATTGTTGTTAAAGTGCACATCATCAAGATAGTTCATCTAGTAACTCCATAGGACTCATTTGAGCTCAACTAAATCAATCGTTGTTATTCTTCTTGCTTGCACGTATCTTTAATGAAGTTTCATACCATAGATGCTACCATTAAAACATTCCCTCCTTTTGATCATGAATAAAACATGATCAATTCTCACCATATGAGTACCACCTATTACTTAAATGTGTAGAGTTGTCATTAAAGTTTTTGTTTTACTCGATTTCATTAAGATCAGTGTGTCTAAATGTGTTTAATTAGAGGTCTAAAGAGAGTTTTTGACAATGATGAAGTCTCCCACCACGTTTCCTCCTTTTGCACTTTATTTTTTTTTTTTGGTCGAAACCTTTTGCACTTTATAAATCCTTCTTTTATTCTTCTAAAATATAAAACGGAGTATATGCTTTAACTTTACAAATTAACACATGATCAATTGATTTAATTTTCAGCTTAACAAACACCTCCTCCTCGCGATAGGATAAACTACAAAGTTGGTCCTCAACCGTGAACCTGTTAAATTTAACTGCACTTTATGTCTAGAACTGCTCCAACCGGTATACTTTAATACAATATGAATCACAACTCACAAGAAGATTAAGTTAAAAAAATTATAATTTTGTTTACCTACCAAGAATGAAATTAGAAAATAAGTCCTTCGACCATCAATCCAAAATCAATTTTCTAGGCGAGAAACAACCTTCAACCGTTCTTAATAATTTTTTTAAAAAATGTATAGATAAGACGATAGCATTAACATAAACTCCATGCCTTAAGGCAAAGAATTTTGCCACATATAATATAGTTATTTTGTATTATTAAAATAAGTTAAAATTAATTAAAAATACATAAAATTGTTACTTTTCAGCAATCTTAACATAAATAAATAATATTTTCGTATAACAAAAAAAAAGTAAAACAAAATGCGTGTCGGCGAGTTGCTTTTTTTATTCTTTTGTTTTTATACTAGGCCATTCAGCGCCCTCCGCTCCCACATTCAGTTATTTCCTCCACAAAACACACTCGAACTTCGACCTCTCTTCTCCAACAATGGCGCCCCAAACCCTCTCTCTTTCCCCAATGTTCGTCTCATCTCCTTCCCCCTACACCACCGCCCCCTCCAGCCCCAGACTCCTCGGCCTCTTCTCCGACGACGACGCGGACTCCGAAACCGAGCTCTTCGACTCCGTCTCCTCTTTCGTCCCGTTCAATTGGGAGGAGAAGCCCGGAAAACCTAAATCGCGCCGATTCGCCGCCTCCGGAGACGAAAACGCGTTCGAATTCAGCGCCGATCGCCTCGGAAGCCTCTCGATCCCTGCCGAAGATCTCTTCGAATACGGCAAAATCAAGCCTCTGAAGCCCCCGCCCTGCCTCCGACTCGAATCGGCCGGAATCGCCGACTCTCCGGCGCCGATCAGCGGCCGGAAGAGCTTCGTGTGGTCGTCGAGGTGGAATTACAACTTTATCGATCCGTTCGAGGCCGCGATCGAGAGCGCGAGGAGGGGCGACGGGGTTTCGGGGCTCGAGAGCGACGAAAGTCACGAAACGGCGTCGTTTGAAAGGTCTGGAAGGTTTAAGCGGCTGAGAAAGCTGATTCCGTTCAGGAGAGTTTCGTCAGAGGGGTCCGGTTCGGGTTCGGGTTCGGGTTCGAGTTCCGGTTCGGTTGGTGAACCGGATGGTGGTTATGAGGAAGGTGTGAGGAGGTTGCCGTTGTGTAGACCGAATCTTTTTAGTTGCTTTATGGAAAGTTTATGAGAGGATTAATTGGTGCTTTGATGATTGAGTTTGGGTTAATGAGTGAAAATGTGAGCTGTTTTACCTTGGAAGGTAATAATGGGGTTTGTGATGTTGAAAATAGTGGAGTATACTGGAGTACTACTGTATATTAGAAGTCAAATGCCATGATTATGTAATGTAGTTTTACACTTTTACCGCAATTATAGTAGAGCATATGGTTACATATACGTTGCAATGTAATAATTTGTATCATGATTCATGAGAATGAATTTTGGTTTAGTTTGACAGATTGTAACCGGAGAGGTGCATGTAATCACACTCGTGTGTGCTATATACTTATGGGCAGAAAAACTTAGTTACTTTTTACGAATTTCGATATAGACAACGTCAAATGGAGGGGTTTTAACATGTGAAAACATGAGATTCTTGCTATGCGATTAAGTTTGGATTAATATGTGAGAATGTGATCCTTTACCTTGGATATTTAAGTGTGGTTGTCAATACCAGCGATTCGATAACAAGTAAAAGCAAGTGATTCGCTCCATGACGATGTGTTTAGTGAGATTGAATTGGGAGACTCGTTCCTCATTTAAGCGACTTTTCAGTACCCGATCCGGATATAGATTGGCTCTGGTCGATCAGACCGGGTGAGATCCATAAAACAAGCAAGTGGCCTTAAATGGAGCCACAGTAGTTTTCAACTTTTCTCTGTAGACAGCGAGAAGCATATGTATGGTTTTGGTTTGTTTGGACAAAAGTGGACGGTGAAAAAGGAGACTGGATGGATGAAGGGGGCCAAGGGACATGGTGGGTGCAATGAGTATCGACGTGGTAAAAGTGTTAGTAATCATAGCTCAAACATGATGAATGCAAATCATTTCAATGCTCTTAAGAACTCATGGTGATGAACAAGCTACTATCAAAACAACTAGGGAGGTAAATAGATAATTGATGTAACCAGCATAATTTGAAAATGTCCAATTGATTTTGTCCCAATGTCATCTCTAACGGGTCACCCGTTACCCGTATTACGGGTCACGGGTCGAATTTTTAAAGATTACAGGCCAACAGATCGACCCGTGACCCGTAATCCGGGTTACGGGTCGTTGAGCAGCCCTAATCATAAACATGTCTTCACAATACCATTCTCTACAAATTCTCCAAAACTGATGCTATTTCCGCTCACTATTTGAGAGTAAAAGCTTGTAACAAGATCACTCATATTTTAAACATGTAAAAGTGCTTCAAAAATTACAAGCATTTCAAACATTAAAATTGAGTGCTCGTCATGTGCATGGCAATTTTGCAATGTCTTATTATTTGAAAGGAATTTAGATATGTGAGAGCAGTTGAAATGGGCTCAACTGCTGATTGTTTGGGCCAATTTCAACTTTGGGCTTATATTCGGGCTGAATTGGTCACGTCCACAAGACTCCACATAATTCAAACTTCATACCCAAATGACTTTTCAAGTCTTCCTTAATCAATGAAGGCAGACGAAAACCATGTGCCCTCATTTATGGTCGTCCCTTAATCAATGTTATGCAGTATGCATTCCATATTAAAGCATACAGCAACTAGATACACCTAAGAAAGGTCCCCACTTTTCCCCCAAATAAATTAAATCAATTAACAAAAATAAATTCTTTAATGAACTTCAGAATGTAATGAAAATGACCCTACAGTTGTCCTGCATTTCCCCCTTGAACCAATCAACATCTCTCCATTTTTTTGCGATCACTCAAAGTGTAATTGACTGTTGTGGCTGAACTCTTTGTTTCAATTTGATAGCTACACCATTAGCTTTCAAGGGGCTACCAAGTGTTTTGGACCCTCAAAGCATTACAATTGACAATGTTATATTGTACATTAAATAAACACTGATTTCAGTCCAACCCAGAAAGCCTATAGTAACAGCAGATGCACACAGAAAATCGTTGAAATCAGAAGAAGGGTGTGGTGTAAAGATTGAAGACACTAGATGATTCCTGAGAGAAGTTGACAGGGTTGAAGTACCTTACATATGGAAGGATTAAGCTCACGATTTTAGTCGTTTAGCGAGGTTTAGGGATTAATCGGCTGGATGGTCCATGTAAGAGCTTGACAAAACCAAGAAAACTAAGCTTTCCGTCTGTGTGTCGGATCCAGTCATGAAGAACAGCATGAACTGGAACATTAGGGCCAAGACCTAGCTCCTGAAATCGGATTCCCAAAGTAATGCATACAAGTGAGTGAAGAGTTTGGAAACTAGAATGTTACATTGGTTTTTCACTTTGAAAGGATTGAGAAAAACATACCGAAGCCAGTTCATCGATCATTATAGCTCTGTTACCCTCTTTCTCAAAAAGCTCATAGGCACAGCGAGCGTGTTGCTCCCATCTTTCAAGAGCCTCCAATTGATGAACACTTAAAGTAGCTGCACAAAATTCATCAAAATCCATTCGTCTATATTGAAGCATACTCAACTGCCAAAACATAAAAATATATAATATCAGTAAGATGAAAACCAGTTTTATGTTTAATTTTCCTCAGTAATAAAGATCCATTAAGTATATGACAAAGTATCTACCGAAGTTAAAATTTCGTGCGCCCGAGATTCCTTCATAGCATCTGTTGCATTTTTCATCAAGGCCTAATCATACAACAGAAAAAAAAATCCATTAGTGATATATTATGAAAAACGTGTACCCAATTTTCACAAGTACTTTGAAAAAGGGCATACCTCTTTAACATTTTCCAAGCTTATGGTTCCATTTTTGCTTGGATGCAGAAGAGCAAACTGCTCTTTTGTATAGAACAGCTCGTCAACCGTTAATGTCTTTGATAGAGCCTGCAAACCACGTTGAGTATTGACATTAGATCAACTTTTGCATATAGTGCATATGAAAATTAATTTATCCTCTTATTTTGAAGACCAAGGAAACAAAAAAAACAGAAACAGTATGTAAACTGAAGGTCTAATCCTCGCAATATATTCCTACCCTTAGAGCAGCTTTTCGGAGAGAAGATGATCGAATATAGGCTTTCATAAGTTTAAATATCAACACATCCAGGGGTACCACCACTTTGTCTTGGCTTCTAAGCCAGGGATGGCCTGCATGGAAAGAGATTATAAGAAAATTTCCGAGTATGGTTGGCATCCATTTAAACTAGACAAAAGTTAGACTCACAAACAGCTTGTGCAGCAGTCATTCTTTTCCTCGGGTCTTTATTCAACATGCGCTTAACAAAGTCTCTTGCATCAGATGATAATGAAGGCCAAGGAGGTTCATCAAAGCTTGGATCAGCTTTGAGAACTGCTCGAAAGATCCCAGATTCAGACCGCGCCCAGAATGGTCTGCTTCCACATAACAATATGTATGCTATGACACCTATACTCCACACATCAGCCTCCGAACTATAGGATCGATGGAGAACTTCTGGTGCAACATAGTATGCGCTGCCAACAATATCATTAAGTTTTTCATCTGCAAAACATTTAAGAAATAGAAGAACTTTCAATATCCTAGGTTACAGAAAAGCAAGTTCATATTAACATGTGGATTTAGAATAAAGATTACAAACCTGGTTTCACAAAATCTGACAAGCCAAAGTCAATGGCTTTTAATTGTGAATCATCATCCTTCGAAGTAAATAGAAAGTTCTGAAGAAGTAATTAGCTAAAATTAGAAAGAAATCAGAGGAATCCAGAAAACAATAGAAAGGGCAGGTAGTTTGTAAACACCAAATAGACGAAATCTATTAGAAGAAAACTACGTGGCAGGCCTATATTCAAAGGAACTATATATTCCAAACTGCTGCTGGGTGCTACAAAGAGATGACTGTATATTTGCATAAGACCAAACGAAGATGTGTTTCTAATCCAGTTTTCAGTTTGAACATGAAATGCAAGTATTACAGTCACACTTGCATCCACAAATTATAATCTACCTCTGGCTTCAAATCCCGGTGAACCACACCTTGTAGGTGGCAGAATGCAACAACATTTAAAATTTGCATCATGACAATCTTTGCATCATCTTCTGTATATTTCCCACCCCTGCAAGAGCAAGTTGAAAGTAATTTATCACAGTTAGCAATGAAGGTTTACTTCTGCTAATCAAATAATAGCACTATAATCCAGATTGTTCTCCGATAAAAATACTAAACTACAGGGTAATTACAGCCACAGTAATTACCTTGACAATATTCTATCTAACAACTCTCCTCCTTGGCACAACCTGATAAGAAAAGATGTGAAACCTTTGAGAGTTAATCAGTAGTAATAACAGTCCCATATATAAACATAATAACAGTACTCCAGTAAATTTTGTCTAAATTGCCAAAATAAGCACTATAATCTAATTTGAAGGGAAATTTTTTTGGCAAAAAGACTTGGAACTGTAATGGTCGTGCAGCAACTATTAACAAAAAGATAATACAGTGATCAAGAAGCCATGCAGGATCTGATGTAAGGATTTATTACTGCTACTACACAATCCCATCAAACTTTCTCAATATGTAGACATTGTCAAAGAGTTAACAGAGTGAAATGCAACTTACTCCATCACAATGTAGACATTGTCACTGTCTTCAAATGAATCGTAGAATCTTATGAGATTGTTATGTCCAGTTAATCCCTTTAAGATTTTCACTTCTCGTCTCACATCTTCAATGGCAATGGCTGTTGTCATCTAGTGGCAAAAATAATAAACACGAATGAGAATTTGAGACAAGAGGATACCTATGCAAAAGACGTTCCTTGCAAAATCATAAATCAGATGGACAAGGAAAGTCAAACTGAAAGGGAAACAACGGTTCAGATTTGTGATACACTAAAACGCATATACGAAAACACATGATCATGCAGTAACACATATATGGAAAACACATGATCATGCAGTTAATGTTGGTGGATAGGCATCATCTTCGCAAACAGAAATTGTTAGCAAATCAAAGCTAGCTTTCAGACAGACAGACAGACAGACCATGTTGCTTAGTCAATGCATCCAAACAACTTGGACCACCCAACAAATCAAATTGGGGCATATCCTACTGACAGCCTGCAATGCAATTGTGGTCACCGATGAGTGGATCTTAACACGGTACAGTTAGCTGTTTTTACTATCTTGTTTAATTGCAAATAGCAGCATTATTGTACATTGGTACCCTGGCAGATCGACAGGAATAAAAGAAGTATCAAGCTATTCTTACTTGGTGAATCCCTTGTGCAAACTAACTACCCAGCAAACAGTTACATAGAAAAGATCTATTACTGTTTGGATCATTCATTACGACTACATCATTTTGCATCATTATTCAACAATTAAACATAACACACCTCAGAATCAGCAGATTCAACCCAATCCAATTGAATGAGCCAGATCAACTCACGATAACCCAGCAGATGACCAAAATCAATATTAAAACCTCAACATTGCAATCAACAGTGTTCAATCACATGGCTACCACAGGAAACAGATTATTATATTGTCAGTATTTGTTTACACAATCAAGACGTGGACCTATGGTGATTCAACAGATCTAGTATATCACAATCCCAACACATCCAAAGTAACAACTCCAAAGGAAAGGCACACAACTACACAAGCATCCTTCCAACAATATTATAATGAAACTAATCAACTTTTCATGCTTACAAGCTACAAATCCATGGAAAACCACATCCTGCTCTCGAAACTCAACAAATTCAAATTCAAAATAGCGAAATTCGAAGAAAAGGAGAGCAAGAATCATGAACCTTGGCCTTGGGAATGATCTTAACAGCAACTTTCTGTCCCTTCATCTCGCCTTTCTTCCCCGTCGCCACACGCGTGTATCCAAAATGGCCTCTCCCAACCTCCTCCCCAACCTCATACTTGCTCAGGAAGCTCTTCGAGAAGCCGAAACTCTTATCAAGCGTAGCTCCAACGCTATCCGTCTCGCTCCCGTCCTGATTCGAAGCCTCGTTCGGCTTCACCGTCCCCTGCCTCCTCGCGAGCAACGCCTTTATGTGTCTCGCCGGCGACGGCGGCGGAAACGGCCGCTTGAAGAACCGCTTCGGCGTCGAATTGGAGCTCGCATTCGCCGGCGACCTCGCCGGAGACTTCTTCGAGAAGAGATAATGCGCCGGACTAGGGCTGTAGAACGGGAAAAACGGCGATTTCTTCCCGGCCGCCGCCGCTCCTACATTGTCCTCCCTGCTCTCCGCCTGATCCCTAGGGTTTCCGCCTCCGCCGTCCTCCGCCGGTGGGAAAAAGTCATTACCAGGTCGGAGTTTATGCGAGGGTTTGGAAGTGCAAACTCCCATCCTCCTTGCTCAAATCAACACAGCGCCTTGCTAGAGCCGTCGCCGGAGCATCGCCTGGACTCGCCGCCGGTGGAAGAGGAGGCCGGAAATTGGATCTGCCTTTGAAAATTTGAGCGGAGAAGAAGCTTTGATCTCCTCACTCTCTCTCTCTCTTTCTCTTTCTCTTTCTTTCTCTCCGTTTACTCTTTTCGAGTGGTGAAGATTGTGAAAAAACGAAAGTGGAGGATTGAAGCCCCAAAAGAAAATAAATATAAAAAAAATAAAAAAATTTGAAAATAAAAGGAAAAAGAGTTTTTTAAAATTCAGAGAAAGTAAAAAAAAAAAAGGGAAAAGGAAAAGATGCAGAGAGGACAGAGACAAAGACCGGTGAGAGAGATGGATGAGAATAAGGTGGAGCAAGTGGCAGAGTTAGATATAGGCCGTCAGATGATCCAGGGTGGACAGAGCGAGGCCACGTGGCGTTCATCTAGGAGTCCTTCTAATTCTTCGTTTTCTTTCGCTCTTCTTTGCTTTTGTTGGGGAGGAGCGAGGGTGGAGCCCGGAAAATTAATTAAAAGCCGGTGGGGTGAAAAGACGGAATTACCCCTATTTACGGTAGGAGTAGTTTTGCGGTGGGCCCTGGTTTGTAATAACAGTGACGTGGACATTTTGCCCGCGGTTTTTGTCATTTAGACAAAAAGGGCTCGAGACATGCGTATTAGCAAGTCCAACCTCAAGACATTTATTTCATGGAATAGGAGAGTTTTATGAGAGAATTGGGGGGGACTCACTTGGTGACATTATAGGGAAAATGGGCTCAAGATGATATTAATGAAGAGAATGGGCTAAATTTGAAAAGTGGTGGTGACAGCCGGTTATTAAAACCACTCACTCCTCTCCTCCTTTCTCTCTCCTCTCATTATTCCCAACTCTCTCTCTCCCTCTCCCTCTCCCTCTCCCTCTCCCTCCCCATCTCCCTATTTCCCAGCTCTCTCTCTCCCTCTTCGATCTCATCTCTCCCCCTCTCCCTTTTTCATCTTCGTCCATACATAATGACGAGGTGGGTGACCAGCTTTTCGGGGGTAAGCGACGAGGTGGCCGACGAGGATACCCGAGCTTGGTGGCCGACGAGGTGAAGAGGTGGCCGACGAGGCGACGAGGTGTCCGACGGCGTGTTTCAAGGTATGTATACCAACTTTAGATCTAGATCTAGTTTTTTTGTTAGATTTTTAGATCTAGGTTTTTTTTTGAAAGTTCTAGATCTAGAATTTCTAGATCTAGGGTTTTTTAAAAGTTTTAGATCTAGAAATTCTAGATCTAGATCTACAAGGCTGTCATCGGGGTTTTCATTGGGCTGTCATCGGGGTTTTCATCGGTTTTTCTTGATCTAGATCTAGATCTACAACCCTAGATCTAGAAATTCTAGATCTAGGTTTTTTTTTTAAAGTGTCTAGATCTAAAATTCTAGATCTAGATCTACGGGGTTGTCATCGGGGGTTTCATTGGTGTTTCTTGATCATAGATCTAGATCTATGATTTTTTTTAGATCTAATGTCAAAATCTGTATGTGGTGACAAGTTTTTAGGTTGGTAACATAATCTGTAGCAATGACATGTTGAATGTAACCAATTTTCGTTGTGGTGACAAATCTGTACGTGTTTTAGGGTTTCTGTGGTTGTCACCAAGTTTTGTTCGCAATCTAGGGTTTTCGGATTTTCAGTTTGGTGACAAAATCTATACGCGGTGACATGTTGAATGTAAGCAATTTTTCGTTGCGGTGACAAGATCTGCACGTGATCTAGATTTTTCTGTTTTGTCACCAAGTTTTATGTGTGATCTAGGGTTTTCTGTTTTCTAGTTTGGTGACAAAATCTGTACGCGGTGACATGTTGAATGTAATTCAGTTTTTTATGCGGTGACAAATCTGTATGCGGCTCTCTGTTTGGTTTAGCATGTCACCACATTTTGTGTTGGGTGACAGCTTTGATTGCTAGGTGATGATAAATTTTTATATATTACTTTTAATTATAGCCTATTAGCTCAAATGGTAGAGCAACGTACCCAGCGTACGATAATGTGGGTTCGAATCCCACATAGGCTTACTAATAAATTTTGATGACAAGTTTGAGTGCAATTTGGGGGTGGTTCTATGTAAGGTGACAAGTTGTAAACGCGATGACAAGGTTTTGTATGGGGGGTTTGTACGCGTGACAAGGTTTTGTATGGGGGAGGGGAATTTTCTGTACGCGGTGACAAGTTCATTCACGCTAACATGGTTGATGGTGACAGGGTTGGGTGTGATGACGTCATGTTCTGGCATGTTTTTGTAGTTGTCACCAAAAAAGCCCATTTACCTCATTTTTTCACCGCGCCGCCCATTTGCCCTATTGTTGTCACCATCTGCGTCCACTTACCCAAAATCGTCGAGTTTTATTTTAGATGTTCTTGGGTTGTTAGTTAAAAGTTTCCTATTTTATGTTATCAAATAATGGAGGTATATTTGGACAAAGAGTTGTGTAACAAAAAACCGTAAAAGAAGATAGAGTTGTTGCATGTATCATTTGGGTAAGGTGAAACATTTTAAGATTTAACTCAGTATAAAAAGAACATCTGACAACTAATCTCGATAAACTAGACAAATGTTATAAACTTTGGATTAAGAGAGTGTCATATTCAACTTAAACACTTCGGTTTTTGTTATCTACATCCACTTCTCTCCACAACCCTGATTTATCACAAATTAATTCTGAATGGGATTAATACATCTAGTTCTAGAACATAGGAGTTGTATCTCGGTAGAGAAGTAAAAACGATGAATTCGGTAATAGTAACTGCAAAAACACATGTTATATATCATTCCAAAAGTAGAATTGCATACCCTTTTATATATGTAAGTTTACCACTCTAGCACACTAATTCAACTTCAATGCATTCTACAACAAGCAAGCTTATTTACTCGTTAATTGAAGTATAACTTTATCTACTCAATCAACTCCATCGATTTCCAAGACCTAACTCACTTCTCAACGAGCTAGCTCAACTCTAGCTATTGAATCAACTCCATCTTGTTGTAATACTTAATTAAGACCCGTAGATTGTGTATTTGCACATCAAGAAAAATAGCATAATTCTCATTGTAACGAAAAAAAGTTGTCCGTAGAAGAGAGTTGAATCACTATAAAGAGTGAATACGATTCGAACCGATAATCTATCATAAATGTCATCACTCATCAGTCAGACTCGTGCAATGACTTGATTAACAATCTTTGTTATATATCTTCGTTAAAATATATAGTAATAATTGAGAAATTCAAGTCAATAGGCTTTGTGGTAAAGAGTCTTGGAGCGAAGAAAAATTCAAACCTAGTGTACACCAACCTTAAAGATCGAGACTACAACCAAGCAAGAAGAAGCAAGCTACTTAGGGCATGCCTAACACTAAAACTCTCAAGTTTACATTATACCAACTTTCCCATAAACTGTACTAACGTACATAAAGTAGAGCAAGTAACGTAAACGTTAGTTTAGTCAATTCCTCCCATTACCAACAGTTTCCCGTAACTATCACACGAATTTTGTTATAATGTTTTTGTCCACTAATAATATTGCATGCATGATTCGTAACAAATCAAATTAATACTATTATTATTGGTGTCTAAAATGTGAGGTGTAGCCATTCGTTTGGTGTGATTAATTATCAATGATTCCATTACCGAGTAGCCTTTCTTGCGTTAATCATGGATAGATAGAGTAGAATGGAATGAAAAGCTAGCAGACATAATATGATGAAGGAGATAAAAAAAAAAAGAATAAAGAGTGGAAAATCAGAAGAATAAAACATGTTCAATGATTAGTAATGTGTTATGTTCATCTTATCTCAGTCGGACACTATATTCTACGTACACGTACAATTATTAGTTTAATATGGATTAAGTGTACAATAATTTAATAACTTTGATAAATTAGTCAATGTTTACCACGTTGATTAATATATCTGATTTTTACATACCAATAGAGATGACATACGTGTTACGTTATTTTTACCACTTAAGGTCAACATACTTTAGTAAATGTAAGATCTTTGGCCTACAACTTCAACAAGTCTACAAGTGAAACAAAAAGCATTAAATATAGGGAAATTCCGGATGGTGCCCCTGAGTTTTGGGCTTTTCCGGATGGTGCCCACAAAAAAAAGTTATTCCGCCAAATACCCCTGAGGTTTTGGAAAAGTTCGAATCGTACCCTTCTCTCACATATTTCGTTAATTTAAGAAAATCAAACCAGCAAAAATAATAAAAAACGAAGGGGAACAAAGCCCCTCCTGATCGGAACCCCAAGCGCAACGGATTCGATCAACGGCCCCAATGGAAACTTGAAACCCATTCGCCTAAGCACAAAACCCTAAATTTAAGAAAAATTGCAGCATCGGAGTACAAGATCTAGGCCACTAAGCCTAATTGCCAGGATGTGTCGTCTCAGAGTCAACTCCATACACAGGACCGTTGCCGGCGGCTCATCGACGCCGGCTCATGACCACCACCACCAAAGCCGCACCACCAGCGATCCCCCGCTCGAAGCCTTCTTCCTCACAAAGAACCTGGACACCGGGAAGGAGTTCATCGTCAAGGAATTCGATCAGGACGGGATGTGGAACCGGCTCAGCGACATCCAAACCGGGAAGCAGCTCACCATGGACGAGTTCGAGAAGACCGTGGCAATTAGGCTTAGCGGCCTAATTGCCACCGTGGTGAAGGAGCTCCGCAGCCGAGAAAGAAACCGCGGCTGCAATCGAGCAACAGAAGGGGCAGAATGGAGTTCACGGCTTTGAGGTTTTGTCAGGCAGCAAGGGAAGCCGTATAAGGAGTTCACGGCTTTGAGGTTTTGTCAAGAGATTCAGGCTCATGAGGGCTCCATTTGGACCATGAAGTTCAATGTGGCTGGGACTTTTCTTGCGAGTGAATGCAGGGGAAGATAAGGTGATTCATGTGTGGGAGGTGAAGGAGTGTGAGACCTCCACGTTGATGCTTCAGGAGGATGCCGAGTCCCCTCCTTCAACCGGTTCCAAGAAGTAGCCAGCTACTGGTAAGAATGGAGGTGGGATTCCTTCAATCGAGACCCCTCCTTCAATGCCGAGTCCCCCTTCTTTTCTTTTCTTTTTTTCTTTTTATTATTTTTGCTGGTTTGATTTTCTTAAATTAACGGAATATGTGAGAGAGGGGTACGATTCGAACTTTTACAAAACCTCAGGGGTATTTTGCGGAATACGTTTTTTTTGTGGACACCATTCGGAAAAGCCCAAAACTCAGGGACACCATCCGGAATTTCCCTTAAATATATATGCCTAGAAGACTCGTCTCAAATGGGCTAGCTCTACTATGAATGACCGATTCAACACAAATTATTTTATATATATATTGAGTCTTTAATATATTAATAAATCTGTAATATATTGAAGAGCGAAAAATAGAGTAAAAGTAAATGGGTAAGAGCATCACGGTAGAGAAATATTGAGCATTTCTTCCCACAAATAAATAAAAAAAATTAAAAAAAAATTCAAATTTCCTTTCAAGGAAACATTTCTTTACTAGGGAAAAAATTTATCCGGTAAGAAATAATGTCTGTAAAATGAGAAAATTTTCCTTCTTTTTTTTAACACAATTAATTTTCTTTTTTTTTTCTTAATTTATTAAAAAATCTCGACAATCTTCCCATTGTGAATGCTCTAGAAGCCTAGTCCAACTGTTAAGCCTTGGGGGGAATTCAAGGTCGTCATTTTGACACCCATCACTGACAAAACAATGAAGTTTAATCATTTAGAACTGATTATAGTTCTCACCCGTTCATGGGTGCTCTAGACTAATCCAATTAGTACTTGAACTATTCTAAATCTTACGGCATCAAAATAGAAAATAGAATTTAGTTATGAACAATAACATTTTTATAATGTGTTCTTACTTAATATCTTACGTTTAGGGTTCCTGTCCTAAGACGTTGCATGTATCATACGTTTGCAAATAGTTTAAGATTGTTCTTGAAATTTTTGGTTGTCTTTGACTTTCACAAAACTGCTACGCGTGTGGACCCACTAATTATGAGGGCAAATTTAATGGGAAACCCACATGTGATTTGCTTAAATTAAGCAACAAGACAATGAAGTTGATTTTAATCATGAGCAAAGTCAAATACCTCTCTTTCGTTTGGTAGTTTTAGTTGTTGACCCCGAGATTAACCCACCACAAAAAACTGGAAAACTTGTCAAATCGGCTAATTCGGGTCTTATAGATTTAGTTTGTGTTTCATTAATGTGAAAGTGTATGTTTTGCTTAATCTAGAGTCTCACACGGTAAAAAATTTCTAAACTCCGGCGTGCGACGGAGTCACCCACTTTTCAGCCTGGTGTCGTCTTGCCAAGGCTTCCTTTGTAGGGACTGGTCTATCCAGTACCGTCATGTGTATCGAGAGGCGAATTCCGTTGCGGATAGCCTCGCGTCTAGAGCTTTTTCGTTTCCTTTAGGTTTTCATGTATTGAGTGCCCCGCCTGAGGGGATTTATTTACTCCTTAATAACGATGTAAGGGGTTGGGCTATCCCCCGCGTGCTGACTACTTAGCCCTTTTTTTGAATTTTTTTAATAAAACGCCCCTCGAGGGCCCGGAGAGTGCCGCCTCTCCTTCGACCCAAAAAAAAAAGAGTCTCACACGGTAACAGCTTTTGGTCAAACTAGTATATGACCCGTACCATGTACGGAGTATTTGTGTGAAATTTAAGCTATTTATTATTTTGTAAATAGTTTTATTCTGATAGATTCAAATACTATTATATATACGAATTCTCTCAAATGATATGTCTTTTGTCTAAAATAAAAAAATTCGTAACCCATAAATGATTTTATTAAATAAATAAATGTCAAGTTAACCCTCACATATTGCTACAATGATATTACATAATACTTTTTTTATTTTTGAAAAATATAATAACATAATTATTTCCTATCTAATTAAATTTATTTGAAATTTCAATATGGGGGATAGGAAAATAATTCTCCAAACTTGTAGGGACTATACGACTATACTTTAAGATGATTAAGATAGATCTATATTGCATATAGATATATTGAGATATGTATGAAGACTAAAGATATATTATTAACAAATTTGTATTAATATATCTTTGAGATTTTAATATCGTGGTGAAAATAAATAAATTCAATGCAATATCTTAATAAAGAGGGTGATGTGGCGCATTGTGGTGACAGAATTTGCTTCCGCTTTAGTATATAGTAATAGATTCTTCAAACCAATTAAGGGTTTTTTCCCATACGATTTAGCTAGTGAGAAAAGGAGAAATAATTCAACGAGAGTTGGAAATAGTGTTCTAATTAAAAAACGTTAAGCAGTTTCTAGACGCATAAGGATTGTCTCACGTCTAGACGGCCTAAAACGGACACCTTTTGCATCCCCTAGACGGGTTGAAAGGCTACGCGGATGGAGACTGTTTAGTACCTAGACCGGACCTAGACAGGACTAGAAGGGATTTTTAGAACACTGGTTGAAAACATGCGAAAATCCTACGAAAATGAACCCGATCACAATTTTGCAATCATTCAAACAAGTCAAATGTAGGGAAGACAAAATAAGTTTTTTTGAGTAAAAACTTGTAGACCCAAGTCCGAATTGGACATGCACTTTTGAGAGAATTTGAAGTATTTTAGCTCATGAAATTACATTTGACGATGCCTAATTGAGGGAGTGGTTTGTAATCGCTATCAAAAATGATGTTGCGAACATTGCTTTGACCGTTTCACTCTAGCTACCACCACACTTCAAACGCACAATTAAATTAAGCATCAAGTTTGTTGGTTAAGTTATGGGCCTAATGGACTTAATTTGCAGTTAGCATATGCTAAATATATAACTTAAGCTAAGCTATGGGCATCTAAGCTATGAGTGTGAGTCATTTATAAAAGTTTTACGTGGTAATGTGGTATGAGTCGTATTAATGACCGTTAGGTGCGCTCTATATATCCATATTTCAAATAAAATTTGCATCTTTTTTGACACTATACCGTACATTTTTCATCCGTCAATTAAGATGCATTATAATGTTGTTTATAAGTATATGTACTTTTGATGCTATACGTACAATACGTTTTGTTGGAACAGTGATAGGCATATCACTGGAACAACGTTTTATCCTTGGAGATTATATTGTGATAAATTGATGGAAACATCATTAGAAACAATATTATCTTCAGTTTTGATGATTGACAAACTATCTTGAGCTAAATTGTTCAAAAAGTATTTCAGGAACAATGACTGGAAGGATACCCATGCGTGGAAGGATACCCATGCCAGGAAGCGTTGAAAGTTCAACGCTAGTGGATGACAGCTAAGGATAGAAGCACGTGGCTGACGTCTTATCCGTGATGTCATCTTTCCGTGCCATTTCAGCGATCCGGATAAGTGTCTTCTCAAGGAAGCTAAGATGAAAATAAAAAGGAGACACTTGACACTCATCCAACGGCGCGATTAAAGCAAAATGAATTCTCCCAAATTCGGAGGCAAATTTGGGAAATTCGAAAGAGACATCTTCAGAGCTCTATAAATAGGTGACAGTCTGCAACATTCAGAGGTTACGCCTTCAAACACAACAAACACGAAAACACTCCAAACCACATCTGAGAAAAGGAAGAGAGAGAAGGTTGAGTTAATCTAGAGGATTAACAGTTCGTGTTCATCTGCTTGGTGAACTGAGTTGTTGAGAAGGAATTCTCAACTGAGGAAGAGAGAGAACGATTCCAGCTAGGGTCGTTTGGTGAGGTTTGTCTTTACTGAGTATTATTGTGAAGAGTTGGTACAAGTTCTAGGGAAGAGAAGTTAGACGATTGTTCTAGGATTAGTGAATCGCTAGGAACAGATGTGCTAACTGTATCTTGACGAATTGTACAACTGAAATCAATAATATGAGTGAAAGGCATTCAAAATCCTCCATGGGAGGTAGAGGTTTACTCTATTGGATTAGTTGATCCAGTAGAGGTTCCTCTATAAGAAAACGTGTCCGTTTACTGTTTTTATCTTTGTTTGTCATATCTTAGTTTCTGTTTGATTGCCTGCATACTTTGTTTTCCGCTGCTGCTCAAGGAATTGTTCCATAACAGTTCCTTGTAAGTTCTAACGTTTGTTGATCCTAAGAATTGGTATCAGAGCCTGAACAGCTCTAGATTTGTGCGTTAGATTGCAGGTTTAACAGGATGTCTACAGATATCGATCAGGAAGTCGGTCTCAACAACAACAAGCCTCCTAGGCTCGTTGAAGGTCGTTATGAGGTATGGAAAAGTCGCATGATGAACTGGATGAAAAGTCATGACTACCAGGCGTGGATGGTGATAGAAAAAGGAAATTTCAAAATCAATCCAGCCAAGGAGAATGTTCACACTCAATGGGGTCCAACTGAGTGGAAGTGCCTCGAAGCCAATTACAAGGCTAAGATGTACTTATCCAATGCTATGAATGATCAAGATGCTACTAAAATTGGAAACATTGATACTGCAATGGAAATGTGGACTGCTATTGAACAAATGCATATTGGCAGTGCTGATCTAAAAGATGATCATCAGATGTGTGCCAGGCGAGAATTCTACAATTTTCGCATGGAACCTGGTGAGACTATTGATAAGTATCAAACTCGCTTTGAAACTCTTTGTACTAAACTGAATCATTTAGGAATAACTTCTGCTGACGTTCCTGAAAAAATGAGAGTGCAACAAGTCATTGATGGTTTATCTGGTGAGTGGATTAACATGCGTACTGCCTTTAAAGAAAATTCAGCTAATAGGTTGCTTAAAATGCATGAGATTTTTGGAAAACTAAAATCTTATGAGTGGAGAATGATGGATGTTGAAAAACCTAATAAAGGAATTGCTCTTAAAACTGAGAAAAATTCAAAGATTCCTAAAATTGTTGAGGAAAAGTGTGAAGAATCTGAAAATGAGTCTGATGATGAGGATTTGGTGTTGATCACTAAGGCTTTAAAGGCTTTGTACAGAAAGAACAAGTTCCGTAGGAACAGTTCCAGTACGTACAAAAGCTCTGGAAAAGCTAGTGATAAAGATGAAAAGGACATAACGTGTTATAACTGTCATAAGAAAGGACATTTTGCTAAAAATTGTCCTAATCAAGCTGAGTCTTCTGAGAACAAAAAGGGAAAGGAAAAGGCCTATATTGCCGCCTGGAGTGATTCGGATGAGGATCCAGAAGCTTGGGTCAAACCGGATCTTTGTGCCATGACAACGGTGGACAATTCCTCTGACTTTTCCGTTGAGGAGGTAAATGATGAACAACGCTTGATTAATTCTTTGGCTGATATTACTACAAATGATTTGATCAAAATAATCAACTCTACTGTGAAAGAAAATGTTGATTTGCAAGAACGAGTTGATATTTGTGAACAACAAATTGATGATTTGATTGCTCAGAAAATATGTCTTGAGTGTCCTGTTATGTCTAAACAAATTGAATCTGATGCTAAGATAATTGATGATCTTAAGAAAGAAGTTGATGACTTGAAATCTGAGAAAGATAGGCTGATTAAGGAACTAGACAGGAACAATTCCCCTAAAGGGAAAAGTCTTGTGTCTGAAACGGTATTTGTTCCATCCAGAGCTGGACTTGGATATTCTCCAATGTCTGATGGCATGGAGGAATGCTCTCTGGCTAGGGAACTTGATGCTTGTAAGCCTACTGAGTTAGAAATTGAAAGAGAAAAGAATGCTCACCTTGAAGAAAGAATTAAAGTGCTTGAAAGTGGTACTAATGGAACAAAGGATTATTACACAGGGAACAATAGTCATAAGATGTATGTTAAGATGGCTCAGGGTAATGGATCTAAAGTTCCTAATCCAAAAACAATGGAAAAGAATAAAATTCAGAAACCACATCCTAAATTCTATTTGGGAGAGTACTACAAAACGTGTTGGCATTGTGGTGCTCATGGACATTATAAGGAACAGTACCATAAAAGAAAAACTCAAAGTCAAAAAGGTCAAAATGATAGGAACTATGCTAGGAACCATGCTTGGAAATATGCTAGGAACCATGCTAGGAACTATGCTATGAGATCTAATGATGTTAACATTGCTGATTATTCTCCTAAGGTTTTCTTCCCATGTAATGAACCAGGCAAAGGTCACCTTGTCTGGGTGGCTAAAGTGTAGTTTCTTCTTGTAGGTGGAAGAGAGAAGGAACAGTATGTGGTATATTGATAGTGCTTGCTCCAACCACATGACTGGAAACAGGAATTATCTACTCTCTCTTCGCACCAGAGCTGAAGGTGGACACGTCTCCTTCGGAAATAACAAGAAAGGAGCTATAGTTGGATCAGGGGAAGTAAAGCTGAACAAGTTAATCAAAGTCAGTAGTGTGAATCTTGTCAAGGATCTAGGATTCAATCTCTTAAGTGTTGCTCAGATGTGTGATCAAGGGAACAATCTTGTTACCTTCGATTCTAATGAATGCTCAGTCATCAACAAAGCAACTGGAAAAGTTATTCCGAAAGGAAGAAGATACAACAATGTCTATGTTGTTGATAACCAGTTCTCTCCTCCCAAGAAGCTTTGTCTCGCAGTTCCACTTGATGAAACGAAACTGTGGCACAGGCGACTTGGACATGCTGGTTTTCAACTCATTTAGAAGTTGTTTGTTCAGGATCTGGTAATTGGTCTTCCTAAGATTAATCCTGAGAAGGGAAAGATCTGTGAAGCGTGTGTTAAAGGAAAACAAACACGTAGTTCGTTTAAATCAAAGAATGTTGTTAGTACTTCAAAGCCGCTAGAACTGATCCACATGGATCTCTGTGGTCCCATGCGAACGAACAACATTGGTGGAAACAAGTATATGTTTGTGATCATTGATGATTACTCTAGGTTCACATGGGTGATATTTTTGTCTGCTAAGAAATATGCATTCCGTGAGTTCCAAGTTTTAATCAAAAGAGTTCAAGTCAGTCTGGAAGTTCCATTGAAAGCTATTCGGTCTGATCATGGAACAGAATTTGAGAATTCAGATTTTCTGGAATTTTGTAAAGCTCATGGTGTTTCTCATAACTTTTCCGCTCCCAAGACTCCTCAACAGAATGGAGTTGTGGAGAGGAAGAATAGAACTCTGGAAAACATGGCTCGTACAATGTTGATAGAAAGTGGTGTTCCACAACACTTCTGGCCTGAAGCTATTTCTACTGCTGTGTATATTCTTAATCGTGCCATGGTTCGTCCTATTCTGAAAAAGACTGCTTATGAACTCATCAAAGGAAGAAAGCCGAATATCTCTCATCTTCGAGCTTTTGGATGTAAATGCTTTATTCACAACAATGGGAAAGATAACCTTGGAAAGTTTGATCCTCGAAGTGATGAAGGCATTTTTCTAGGCTATTCACCTCACAGCAAAGCTTACCGTGTCTTCAACAAATGTTCAAGGAAAGTTGAAGAAAGTGTGCATGTTGTGTTTGATGAATCGTCACTCATAACTGGTGTTGTTCCATCTCAAGTAGATGCAGTGTTTCCGCTTCCAAGGAAAGGTGTTGGAAGTGATGATGAAGGTGATAGTTCTAGCAAAGGATATATTGATCCAGATGAAGGAAATGCTGATCCAGATGAAGATGAAGATAGTGGGAACAGTCAGGAGTCTCAAGTCTCTACAGTTCCTGAAGCTAGCTTTCCTCAAAATAGTGATCCAGAAGATGATATCTATGAAGAGTTCCATGATGTTGATAATGTTCCTCAAGATGTCAGTGGACCAGTTGATCAAATTCAGGAAGCATCTTCTGAGGAGGAACAACAGGAGGAAATAGATGCATCTGAAGTAGTGACCAGGAACTACCATCAAAAGAGAGATCATCCAGTCCACAACATCATTTCTGCATATGATAAAGGGGTACAAACTCGATCCTCTGTCCGTAATTTTTGTGCTTTTAATGCGTTTGTTTCTCTTGTGGAACCAAAGAATATTAGGGAAGCACTACAAGATCCGGACTGGATTCAGGCAATGCAGGAAGAGTTACATCAGTTTGAAAGGAACAAGGTCTGTCGACTTGTTCCTAGACCAAAGGACAAGAATGTTATTGGAACAAGATGGGTGTACCGGAACAAGCTTGACGATACAAGTGCCATCTCTAGGAACAAGGCAAGGTTGGTTGCTCAAGGATACAACCAGGAAGAAGGCTGAGTTAATCTGGAGGATTAACAGTTCGTGTTCATCTGCTTGGTGAACTGAGTTGTTGAGAAGGAATTCTCAACTGAGGAAGAGAGAGAACGATTCCAGCTAGGGTCGTTTGGTGAGGTTTGTCTTTGCTGAGTATTATTGTGAAGAGTTGGTACAAGTTCTAGGGAAGAGAAGTTAGACGATTGTTCTAGGATTAGTGAATCGCTAGGAACAGATTGTGCTAACTGTATCTTGACGAATTGTACAACTGAAATCAATAATATGAGTGAAAGGCATTCAAAATCCTCCATGGGAGGTAGAGGTTTACTCTATTGGATTAGTTGATCCAGTAGAGGTTCCTCTATAAGAAAACGTGTCCGTTTACTGTTTTTATCTTTGTTTGTCATATCTTAGTTTCTGTTTGATTGCCTGCATACTTTGTTTTCCGCTGCTGCTCAAGGAACTGTTCCATAACAGTTCCTTGTAAGTTCTAACGTTTGTTGATCCTAAGACGTTTGATGCTTTATATATTTATATATGTTACATTTTGCTTGCCACATATTTGCACAAAACATTTGTTTTGCACGATACATATACAAACTTATATAAGCTTATAGATTTGAGGTCTTATGCATATAGTCTCATTACACATGTTAATGATGTTCTATCCCATAATCACTTGACCTTATAGAAGTCTAGTACAACTTCATTCTAATGCCTATCGACAATTCGATGAATAATCCATCGACATTATATATTATACTTAATTTCTTTGTTTTAAACTTCAAATGCGTGAGAACTATAAATTTCAATGAACGATACCTATTGAAAAACTATCCAAAACATATGGCGAGGAGAGAAAGAGTAACCGGTTGGATATGTTCGGCTCATAACATGAAAAGAACATTGCGTGTTTTCTCCTTTCATATGTCTCAGCGTTACATCTTGACTTAACATCATTCGGTTCACTTTGGTCGAACTGATCACAACCGACGGCACATGCACCTAGGCGACAACATATGGTCCAAATGTTGGTAAAATGCTTGATAGACGATGTATGAATCATGCTTAATCACATTAGTGTTGGAGTGACTATATCCAATCCCACCTACATTTGTTGGGTTGACATTTTAGCAACCCAAAAAGGGAATCAATCATGGCACACATGAAATCATGGTTGGGTGCACTAAGCCTTCTTGCTTGTGCTCTTCTTCCGGCCTTTTTTTTTTTTTGATAAAGACATGATTATGGTCGCCGCAAGTACTACTTGGGCTCGCCTAGAGCATCCACAAGGGATGAGAACTGGTTACTAACCCAGCTCTAAAGGAAATAGGGCAGCAAACCGCCGCTCTGGAGTCTCGAACCCGAGACCTCATGGTACTACCATGAGTGTTCAACCAGTGAGCTGATGCGACAAGCGCAAAAAGGGAATCAATCATGGCACACATGAAATCATGGTTGGGTGCACTAAGCCTTCTTGCTTGTGCTCTTCTTCCAGCCTTTACTTACAAATCATTCATGGGAGGACAAAGTTGAAAGAAACGTCAAGAATAGAGATATGAGAACAAGACAAAGAAAAACAAAGTGATTGAATTGGAAAATTCAACTAACAGAGCCATCGATCGGTTGGTAAACTTTCCCGCCACATTTTCCTAACCGCCCTCCGACACACTTGGGTCCCTCCAATATGCACGCTCGCCATCTTCCAAAATCAGTTGCCTGAATATCGATCTTATCCCACTACGCTTACGTCATCATTACATCACTTGTGTGTGTAATATCCAATTGTAGCTTAAACTGGGAAAATTGTCCTAATTTTAACCCATTTCATCGTATAAAATCCGCATCCATCTTCTAATTTATTCACATGTATTCGCAAGTGGTGACTATTCTAACTCAATTAGCACTTGATTTCACCGTTTTTTTATATAGACCTAGCATCTTAAACCTTTTCTCAAAAAAAAAAAGCATCTTAACCTATTTGGGTTTTTTTAATAAATTAGATTTGATAGTTTTGTCAAAAAAATAAAATAAACATAGGGTAATTTTATGCAATCAAGTAGACATTAGGGCCAAATAAAACATAGGGTCGGTGCCCGATGGTGTCGCAGCTGGGCCTTGTGAGTAGGCAGTAGACGCCGCTTTGGCGCCCCAAGTGCAAGGCCACTATTAGACGTGTGGGTGGCCCAAATACAAGCCCGCTAGGAGGAGTAGCCAACCGTCTTATATACTAGGCAATTTTGTTGCCCAACTTCCGATGTGGGATTGTTTTGTTTCCCAACACGCCCCCTCAAGTGCAACTGGACCGTCCCAGTTGACACTTGAAGAAACGGGCCCAGACCGCCTGCTCTGATACCATATTAGACGTGTGGGTGGCCCAGATACAAGCCCGGTGGGGTTCCATCCTAAAACCAATTGGCAATAGGAGGAGTAGCCCACCGTCTTATATACTAGGCAATTTTGTTGCCCAACTTCCGATGTGGGATTGTTTTGTTTCCCAACAACGGTTTTGTTGTTGTAACGGCTGTAAAACCCTCGGTCATTGATGAGTTCTTTTAGTTGCTTCGACACGAGTTTACATGATAGTATGGATTCGAATGGGAGCCTTAGGAGAATCTCTATGATTATGTCTTTGTGGAGAGGCAATTCTAATGACATGGCTTGGATGAAGAGATTGACTAGGTGGACGAGAGGCTAGAGAGATCGAGCTTATGTTTTTTTTTTCAACGACTCTTGGTTTGATCGATAGGGAAAAAAAGGATTGCTTGATGGATACAAATTAGGAAATATGGAATTATATATATCATATATGGGTTCAATCGGTTGTTTGACTAATGAGGGATGTAAATTAGGAAATATGTATTTATATATATGGGTTCCAAGAAAGCGAGTTTTTTTATTGGTCGAAACCAAGAAAACGAGTTTTTTTTGGTTGAAACCAAAAAACGAGTTTAAAAACAACAGTATTAGGAAATATGCATTTATATATTAGGAATATGTATTTATATAATTCCATATTAATAAAGAAATCATAAAAACAATCTAGTGAAAATTTAATCTCGGTGTAACAAACCCAAAAAAAGGGAGATGCTATACATCACACATTTTTACTATATATCACACTTAAAATTACCTTAATAACCTTTTTAAAGGAAAAATAATAAAAATAAAAGTCTTATGTATTAAGATATTTTGTTGAATTCTTTACCTTAATAAATCTCAATTAGCTTTAAAAGGAAAAAAGGGCTAATCTCAATCTATTTAGCCCTTATTCTGATTTTCATTTATTTTATTTTTTGTACCATTTATTATTACAAAATCATTTATATAAAAAATCAAAAATTATCGTACTATATAAGAAAAACATATGTAAAAATGAACTTCATTATAAAGATTTATATTGAATAAAGTTGAATCCACATAGTACCATATTGAAGTAGTTTATTAGTTATACACAATTCTTTGACGTACTTTCTTGAAAACAAAATTTTAAACTTAATTCTAATAAAAGAAAAAAACATTATATGGATTAGAGTTTTACAATAGGAGAAAAAATCATTATATAGTGTTGTATTAATTATATATAATAAGAGTAAATATTTGTTTATGAAAATTTTATTTTAGGTAGAAAAAAGGATTTGGTGTCTTCAATTTTTGTAAAGTAAAGATTTCGTTGGATGCAGTATATAAAGTTTGCTTAAGTATATTTTTGTAATTGAAGGTAGTTCTTAATTAGATTTTGTTTCACTTTTCTAAAATTAATTTCAGGGTATTATTTAAAAAGTTTGGAAAAGTGTGAAGAAAATGGAAATTTAAGTGTGATGTTTAACAATAATGAAAAAAAAAATCTAAAATTTACCTTATTAGTTTCTTTTTTACGTTTGAAAATTATCTAAAATTTAATCTCATTTAATCTCATCTCTAGACAGTTCCAACTAGGGTTCCAAAAGTTAATCGATCGGCCGCTTATCCTTTCTTCTTCCAAAACTAGGGTCCGTCCAACAACTTGGGAGCTTCTTTTTGCGGTAAAGTACTTAGCCTCTTCTTCATGCACATTCAATCTGTTTTCTTTTCCTTCAACACTCCGAATTAAGCATAAAGATAGGATCAAAAGGGAACAATGACAGTTACCCTATTTTATCTCCCATTCTCCCTGATGACATACTAATGAAGATTTTCATACACCTCCCATTCGAATCGATTTTAGCCTGTAAACTCGTGTCGAAGCAGTGGAAAAATCTCATAAACGATCCAGATTTTGTTGAATTTGTGATTCAAAATAGTTGCTCACTTGCTCTTGCTCGTAATTAGGAATTTGCTAGTCGATCAATTGTGTACGGGATTGTTTGCTTAATTTTCTCATTAGTTAAGTTATTGGATTAGATTTCTAGGAGGTGGGTTAAGTAAGTTAGTGGAATGGAGTGGAGTTTGTAGTGGGTAGTTTGTGATTTTTTGTTATTAAGGCTCTGTTCGGAAAACCATCTCACGGAGAGCGGAAGATGAAAAACGCTGGCCGAATCTAGCCCCCTTGAGGTACAAGAGTGCTATTTTTTTTCGACCAAAAAAAAAACAAGAGTGCTATTTTTTGGAGGATTCCGCCTCCGCTAGCGGAACACGCTATCCATTCCGCTAACGCCGAATAGAGCAACAATGTATTATTATGGAACATAGCTAGAATTCGAGTTATAGAGCTCTATGTTGAGTATTGGAGCCTGATTCGGATCGGGCGGGAGAAGACGGAACGAGTCAAGAACCGAAGGAAGGGAAGGGGAGTCGAAGAACGAGGCGGAGGAGAAGGCAAGCGCGGGCAGGCACGAGAACCCGGCCGCGCTTCAGCGGCAGAGGCCACGCTCCGCGGCAGAGACGGAAGCGCGGGCAGGTGCGCGCAAAGCGCGACCACGCTTCGGTGGTCATGACCGCGCTTCGGGAGCTGAGGGTTCTGGACGGAAAGCGCGGGCAGGTGGGCGGAAGCGCGCCCGCGTTTCGGGAGATCTGGGCCGCGCTTCGGGCTGTATTCCGCGACGCGTTTAGGGTTTCCATATTCTTCCGGAATATTTTGTTTCCTTGGGGAAAAAGATATTGTATGGCTCTAGTCCTCTATTTATACTCAGCTATGATATTGTAATTGGTGCGCTTCACCATTGAGAGAAAATCCTGTAAAGAGAGATTGAGAGGTTAGGTTAGGAAGATCTTGATCAGGGTAGATCTGAAGATCAGTGTCCTTGTAATCCTTGAGTCCTCTGATTGATCTAGTGGAGATTCCCTGGCTTGGTAGTGCCCCCAGACGTAGTCCTTGTGACGAACTGGGTCAACAATTGCTCGTGTCTTTGTCTTGGTTCGCTTACTATCCATTGATTTGCAGGAACGATCAGGGGCTTCCGCAGGTTTTTCCCCAACACTCTAGGTATTTTGAGAGTTTCTATATATAGAGACCCTATTCAGCCTGCCGCAACGAGACTCCATACTACTTGTCGTAGGAATAACTCATTCATTTGACCGAAAGCAATTCGTCGTAGGAATTGAAACCATTTGGGGCCTATGAATTAAAGTCAAATTTAGATAGTGAATTTATTATGAGGAATTAGTACCAAATGCCCCTATTTGATAATCCGTTTACAAATATGACCTTTTTTTTCCGATTTGCAAAAATGCCTAAAAATATTGCGATTATGCCTAAAAATATTACATTCATGCCCAAAATGACTAATTTTTATCAAAATAAATAATAAACGAAATACTTTTTAAAAAATCGAAAATTATTATTTTTATTAATATTTTATTTGAGAAATAAAATATTTTAAGAAACTTTATTTTTTATCCAAATTTGAAAAATATATAAATAAAAAGATTTTATAAATATTTTAATGTTAAAAAATATTTCGTTTTTTATCTATCATTTTTATAAAAAATTAAAGAAAAATTGAAAATCTTACCGAAATCCTCTCCATGGGCCGAACAAAAAATCTTACATAAACAAGAAATTCTTGCCTAAAAACAAACAAAAAACAAAATCAATCAAATTCCTCTCGCTCGCCGAAGTCCTGTCGCTCACTCGCCAAGATTTTCATTACAAATGGGTGACAGGATATTTCGTTGTGTATGACAAGATTTTCTTTGAGGGTGACAAGATGAGTATCACCCTACTTTGTGATGAAACGAATACAATAACGAAAATAATAACATTCAATGTTAAAACGGAAATAATAATGATCCACATTTATTTATGTTTTATATTTTCAAAAAATATATTCCAACATATCTTCTACAATATGTCATTGTTTCCAAAAATTCTTAATGTTTCAAAACTATTTTAGAAGATGAGAAAAAGGGTGACAGGATATTTCTTTGTGTATGACAAGATGTTTAATGAGGGTGACAGGAGGAATTTTACCCTACTTTGTGATGAAACGAAGATAATTACGAAGAATGTTGAAACGAAGATAATAATATCTTCAAAAATTAATTATCCACGTTTATTTACATTTTATATTTTCAAAAAATATCTTCAACAATATCTTCCACCATGTCTTCTACAATATCTCATTGTTTCCAAAAAAAATTAATGTTTCAAAACTATTTTCTTTTTTTCTTTTTCTATTTTTCAATTCTGTATTTAAAATTAATTTCCATAATTTATGGCTAAATATTTTTTTATTGTAATTATAATGATTTTTTAAAAAACTTCTATTTAAAAGAAAATACAAAATAATGTAAATTTAATTGCAAAAACGCCCAAAACAGCATGATTCGCTATTTTTTTGTTTTAAGGGGCGTTTTTGCAAACCGTTTTTCTAGGTGGGGCATTTTCGCAAATCGCCCATTTATTATTATCATCACTTGCAATTCCATGTCACACAATATTTGTACCGTTGCGCTGGAAATTGTGACCATTAGGCCTTTCCCGCCACCTTTGCAACGGTTTACAATCAAGTCAACGGGTCCAAGCCCTTTGCAATTTAGTTGACCACCCTACAACTCTTCCTAATTTCTCCATTTGACCCCGTAAGAACCCCCAAATTACCCAATTTGACCATGGACCCACCGAAATCCCTAAAGAACAAGCGAGGCCATCTGCTATAGGTGAGGACCATGGAAGCTGTGGTGTTGCTCTCCATCAAAACCTGATCCGACCCAAGAAGCCCCGAGTTGTTGACCAAATTGGAGTAATACACGTTGTCAAACCGGTTCGTGGTGACCCGATCCAACGGAGCTAGGCTCGAGTCGGAGTTTGCCTGATTCGGACACGTCTGCACGAGGCTAGTCAACAACGAAGAGTCTAGATTCGGGTCGGGTTTGCTTGATCCGTCAAAGTCATAGAGCCTTGGCTTGAAGGTGGAGCATTGGGCGAACCCGATTGTGTGGGCCCCCGAGAGCACGACGACATCGCTTAGTTGAAGGCCCTTGAAAGTGAACTTGGCGGTTATGTTTTCTAACGGCTCGAAAGGAGACGGAATCTGTGACGTGTCGCTTTCTCGTGCCGTCAGCCCATCTCGACGGCCTAAGGGTACTGCCCAAAATGGTCCTCCGACCTGAAACGTTTGAACGTATAAGATATATTTTTACCTAACTTCTCTTGGTTGGTAGTTATTGCTTAGTACTAAACTTGAGACCTAAGTTTATACTTACAAAGGAAACAGCATAGCTAGCTGCAAGAGTCAAGATATCAGTGCACGAAACGGTATTAGGGCAAGCACTCTCAAGATTGGCCTTAATATTGTCGATTACGTCGAAACCCCTTAGTGAGTTCTTGTTTGGACGAGCGCCCTTTTCCCCAGTCATCGTGCTCGTATCATCTAGCAAGACGGATCCATCACACCCCTATATGTTCGCCAATGAACACCACATAGACAATGAAAACACACAAAAATATACCAAAAATGCAAGTATATAAGATTCTTGCGAGTAAAGAACATTAAAGACTTGTATAATTAATACCGATATCAAAATAAACCAAAAACTCGATACGTGTATGATTCGTATCAATAGTTGTACTTGATATCCTCATATGGATACCAAATAGGTCGTAAGCTAGCTTGGTTCATGAATACGATACTTCAAAAGAGCTAGATATCTTACATTAACGATACAATCATGGAAGTGGAGGCGGAGAAGGGAGGCAGCCATCCTAGTATCATTTGATATTGCTGACCAAACTCCGTTCCTAACAATCGTCGTTAGGTTGGGACAAGATTGGTCGTAGAACTTACAATCAAGTTGGCACGTGACGAACAAGCCCGATAAGGAAAACATGGCAAAGCAAGCCACCAAGAGCCCACGAGGGCGGCTAGGACCGAGGCTTATCATGGTGAAACTTGAATATACAAGGCAAAGATGTTTTCGTTTTTTTGTATATTGGCTTGTTTTGGTATGTGAAAAGGTAGTGTTGAGTGCTTGTGGATGAAGTGTTTATATAGAAGTGTAGGGTGCAAGTAGTACATATTGTAAATTGATCAATGGAAGCCATGCAATGTGATTGAGTTGAGTTAGGGGGAATTCCAAATTCCTACCTCCACTCATGCAAGCGAAAGTTGTTTATCTTTTTTAGTCCACCAACGTGGAAATTATGTGCTTGTCCTCCCAATAATTGATAATGTAAATGGTTAGCCAAGTTGAATTTAAAACCTAAGTGGGTTTTGAATATATGATATTTTAGTTGTTCTTTAGTACGTCATGAATTCAAAACGGCCCATAATAATGTACTTATTGCTTTGTCGATCGAGGTTGGGTTTATCTCATCTCTAGCACTAAGCTTAATTTAAACCCAATGACATCTCACATATGTTAATGATAAGCTTAAGTTATGTTCATGTACTTTGGAAGAATTGGGGAGTTTGTCCAACATCGATCAATTAAAGTGGAATAACCACTAATATTTTTATACATGGAAGTGAAATCAAACTCGTACTATTGACTTAAAATTTTGGGTTATAAAATGAATGACGACTTTATATATCACAAGTTTTATTACACCTATTACTCTTCCGTAAGCTCATGGAGGGACCAAGACATGAAGCGACCGAGACATGAAGGTTGGAGTTAAGCAAGTCAAGCTATGTGGTGACGTACGTGTTGAACAAGAAGTTTTTTGGACTCAACCTTCATGTAGATAAAGTGGATGTTGTAACGAGAGATCGAACGAGAACAATAAAGCAAGAATGACACATAGATTTACGACACACAGATTTACGTGGTTCACACACAACGAGACTCCTGTGTTACATGTCGCAGTGTGTGATTCAGATTCAAGGCACATTAACAGTGGAAATCAACATGAATATGTTTACCGATTGTTGATAACATGATTACGCGCCATGATTGTTGCATTGAGATTGTCACACAAGAGGACATGATGACTAGCTAGACACTGATGAAGGTTACAAGAGTAGCAGCCAAACAATACAAAGAAGGAGTCACCTCAATGTCAAGAAAGCAGTGAAGCTCACCAAGATCCTTCAAAGCTAGAGAAGGTCTTATTAAGAGACCTCGCAAATGACTCAGTATGAGAAGCAAAATTGCTTGTAACAATCAAGTCGTTGACATATACCAACGTATAGATATATAGTGTAGGTTCAAGTAGAGAGGATGAAAAGAGAGGAATCATACTGATATCCACGGAAACTAGAAGCAAGTAAAAAAAGATTTAAGCTTACTGAACCAGGCCATATTGCGCTTTCTTCGGGAGAGATAGGTACATCTGATGGCCGGCCGGGCAGAATCAACAAAGCCAGGTGATTGCTCCGTAAAAACCTATTCATGCGGATCACCATCCTAAAACCCAGTACATAAGTCTGATGAGGCTCCTTAGAATACAATCTCACGTCTAAACTTGAGATAATCAGACAAATTCTCCTACTACCAATTGATTTTAAGATAGATTACTTCTTTTATTGTCAGCTGGTTTTAGATGGAATCTCATTTATTTGTTATCGGAGGCTCATTGGAATTTGACGGTCTAGTAGCCAATACTTGTGAGGCCAATTTTGGAACTCATGAGGGTTGGAGTGATGATTATAATTAATGAGTTGCACAACTGGACGCGTGGAAGAGAGAAACTCTTTCCATGCTGGAAATCAAAAGAGAAAGTGTCCTCGATCTATATAAGTACATGATCTATTCTCTTTATTTTCAATTGGTTTTAGGATGGAACGTATGAACTTGTGTGTTGGTATACCGAACGTATGTACACGAACCGAGATTTAAGAGGATGTAAGTTCATTTTTCTTGCTAGACAATTACTTCGAAAAAATATGTACTGATGCACAAGAATCAATATCGATCGATCAAACCGCGCGTAGCCAGTACACACAAATTTGATTAGATATATACTAAACTTGGGATTAATTCTTACATCTCGTCAAAGAGATAAACACACTATCGAACATGTGCTTTGACAAGGGTCTTATGGTAAGAAGTGGACACTAGGATATCTTTTGTCATATTCGAATCTCAAAGTCCAAAAGGGCATATATGATGCTTAACTAATCAAATTTACATATAACAACTATATTGATAGCTAGTGGATTCTAGGTATATGTTTGAAAGAATGGAAAGGGGGAAGAATATTAGCAAAAGGGAGCTTAGTGTGCAGTCACTATACTAGAAAATGGAAGTATGGAACCAAACACCACTTTTTCATCTTGGAATAATTTAAAAATGTCCGATAGTGTGTAAAATAACACGAGGCTTGCTTTTATGGGTTACTTCATCTATTACAAATGGTTTTGAGAACAAATTTGATTGGACTTATGTGATAGATTTAGTACATACAAATTTTATGGTCTAACTTTTATCTTTTTTCATCGAATATATATCTTTTTCAACTATTTGCTTACATTTTTTTTGTGAATCAAAATTATAATTAATTTTTTAAATCTTATTTGTAACTCCACAAATTTGTTTTTATAATCATATATTTACTTGCAACATTTTTTGTCAATCTTTTTTCTTCATCCCTTAAATTTATAATTTAAGTAACAAGTTTAACTAGATCGATATTAAAAAAATTTAGATTTTTTTAGTCAGAACAAAATATATATATTAGTATGTACGTATTTTATGTAGGCTGGTATATAGTAGATAAATTAAATTTTAACCCAAACATCATTGGTATATTTTTTGAAACAAAACCACTAATATATTATATATCTACAAACTGCTTTGCCATTAAATTTAAAAAACAAACTCTTCATAAACAAATTTTTGAAGAAGTTTTTTGATCTAGAAATATCTAAAATATATATATATATTATTCTTTTAATTTATTTATTTATGTAAAGGATTATTTTAACATATAATTTTGTTAAATATAATAGAATATTGATGAATACTTTTAAAACTAAAACAAATTTTGTTAAACCTTAACATATTTAATTTAATATTCATTTATAAATTGTAATGATTTGTAAATCTACCATTATTAAATTGATTATAATTTTATAAGATCTATTAAATTATTTATCATATTTCAAAAATATCATTATTGATACAAGTTTATTATCTAATAGATGTATGTAAATAAACCATAGTTAACTTAATTTTTGATTTCTGTCTTCAACTCTTCTTATAAAAATATTATCAATTATAAAAAATATACATGTGAATTAAGATAATTCACTTGTGATTTCATATATACCGTATCACATATTACTTTTTTAATTAATCACAATATTATGAAATAAAATGTCTAATTTTATCTATAATTGTTATTAAAGTCATACTAGGTACTCCCTCCGTCCCATAATGTTTGTCCAAAAGGACGGTTTTTGCGGTTTTTAATGAGATGTGTAAAGTGGTATTGGAAAGTGAAAAAGTAGAATAAAGTGGGTAAAAGATATGATTGAATAGGGGTATTTTTGGAAATTTATAGGGGATAAAAGTTGAAAAGAGATAAAGTAGGTGGAAAAGTTGGATAATGGGGGTAAATGTAGAGATTAAATAGGGGTAAGATTGGAAAAAGTTATTGATATAAAAGGAAAGTGGACAAACATTTTGGGGCGACGGAAAAGGAAAGTGGACAAACATTATGGGACGGAGGGAGTAAAATATAATGTTAAATTATTCTTACGAAAATTTCACACGGTAACCCTGCGGTTTATCGTTATTCATACGATGTATTGATGTTTGTCATGTTTCACACGGTATCCTTGAGGTTTACATAAAATTTACGTAATAACCCTATGTTATGTACAACATTTATCGTATGTCAATATTAATTTTTATATTAAACTTGTGCAAAACAATATTTAATTCCTTATTTGAGTTATTATTTAAAATAAAAGTTTTTGATCAAAATAATTAAATCTCTTTATTTAACAAAGAATGATAAAATAATTTAAATTTACATTGAAAATTTTGATGATATAAGTAATTAAAATTCAAAATTTTTATTGTTTTAGTCAAGGAATGTTTTGTACAAATAACTTATAATGTAAGTAATTAATTTTGGTAATGTAAATAATTTAAACTTTTTCCTATTCAACCTGATCAATGAAAATTCAAGACAAAAATGTAACGCATTTATTTAATTTAATAATATAAATTTAAAAGGTTGTCTATAAATATTAGTTTAAAAGTTTATAAGATTTTTATAATATAGCCTTATCTATTACCTTAAGTTATATAGTAGGATTAAATAAATATATTTAATTTTATCAATTATTGTTATAGTTTAAACTCATTATTAATCTATTAAAAATTAATAGGCAATATAATTCATCTATTTGAGTAGATAACTATTTTGAAGTCTTCATCAATTAATGACCAATTGGCCATTGAACATTTTAATTATTTGTATTTTTAAAAATTTCCTTTCTCATAAAATAAATAATGTAAAATATCAAAATTTGAAATTTATTTACAATCAAAATATTTATGCAAAACAAATTAATTAATGTAATGGAACTTTCAGATTTTAAACTATTTGGATTTTATAATATTTTCAATTTAAAAAATAAACTATTTGATTATTTTTATTAATTACTTTATAAGATAATAATATGAATTGGAAAAAAACCATTTATTTTATTATAACATTTAATATTAGTATCCGATCAAATATGCTTCAATAATCGTCAAACCCTTTCTCGTTTTCTTTTTAATTTCACAAATTTAAGCATTAATATGAATTTTAACCTTTTGGACATGTGACAAATTTCGTATATATTTTAGGGTTATTGCACGAATTTGGTATAAATCTCAAGGTTATCACATGAAATATGTCAAACTTAATTTATTGCACTTCATGAATCATGTTAAACCTCAGGGTTACCGTGTGAAATTTCCGTTATTCTTAACATCAAATCAAGATTTCGGATTAACAAAATATTGCCATGATTTCGGATAAAAAAGACGATGTCAATATCTAATTTCTCATAATATTATTACACATTCTTTTATCAGTTGAATAATGCATTACAAAAGCGTTACCGATTGTGTACCAGGTACGGGTAGACCTGTCGATCGGGTCGGGTCGTGCGGGTTCGGGTCGGGTCATTCCGGGTTCGGGTTGAGTTCGGGTTACGGGTCAAATTGGGTCGGGTCGTTTCGGGTTTTTGGGTCGGGTCGGATCAACCCAACGGGTGAAGAGTATCAATTTTTTTACCAAAAGTTAAATAGAAATTTATTAAAATAATAAATTTAATAATAAAATATTATTTTTAAATATTTTAATAATAAAATATAACATAGTTTTGTAAAACAAATTTTATATATTGTAAAAAATCGGGTCCGACCTATTCGGGTTGAAACTGGGTCACGGGTCTAAATTTTTGGGTCGGGTCGGGTCGGCTTTTGACGTGTCTAGGTACGAGTAATAAACTAGTTTCTATATGTTATACGACTTATAGTGTGACCTTAGAGCACGCCCTAGAAAAAACCGTTACAACAATCCGCTAAGACTTTTAACACAATCACATACGTCAACCAGTTTAGTAATCTACTTGTTTGCAAAATACCCACTTCAATTGTTTTTGAAAAAATGACCGTTGAAAACATGATCGATGTAGAGCGGCTCCCACCTCCTATTTTCAAGTTAACGACCCCAAAACCCGCCAAATCACACATTTCCTCCAACCCCTTAATTTTCTTCTCATTCTAAAACAAAGCCTAACAAACTTTCTTCAATCACCTACATCCAACCTTAAGTTTTCCATTCTCTTGTGCTCATCCTAGCTAGGAAACACCGGCAACCAATGGCGAACAAAGATGGTGGAGAAGAAGGAGGAGGATTCATGGACAAAGTCAAAGGGTTCTTCCATGATGTCGAAGACGCCGTCAGCTTCGGAAAACCCACCGCTGACATGGCCGCCATTCACATCAAGTCCATTGGACTCCACAATGCCGAGCTCGTCTTTGATGTCGTCATCACGAATCCGAACCCTGTCCCGATACCCCTCGTTGACATGAATTACCTTCTCGAATCCGACGGTCGGAAGCTTGCGACCGGTCTTATTCCTGACGCCGGTACGCTCCACGCCCATGGCTCCGAGACCGTCAACATTCCTCTCAAGTGCGTACACACAATACAAACCTTTTTTTTAATAAAAAAGGGTTATTTTATTTACATAAGAGGCCGGACAAAAGATTCATTTCTAACCCGTTATGTTATGTTACATCGTTAAATTGAATACAATTTGATTTTTTAACTCGTTATGTTATGTTACATCGATTGAGATTTTTTCAGAATTAAATGATTGATTGAATTGTATCTAGCTTACAATTCATTTTGATGTCATGATGCATTCATCGAAATTGTATATTTAATTAGTGATTTTTATGTCTAGGGAGACCCAAAGGGGATAATTTTTCACTATTTTGAATCCCAGTACAAAGATTCATTTCATTTCCGTTTACGTTTTCATAATTTTATTTTCTTCAACTCTTGTGCTATATAGGCTAGACTTTGAAGACTTGAAGAAGACATACGCGGACATCAACGAAGGAAGCATCCTACCATACCGCGCAAGGGTGGAGCTAATCGTCGACGTACCTATAATCGGAAGAATCACGCTTCCACTCGAGAAGTGTGGTGAGATCCCGGTTCCCTACAAACCGGAAGTGGAACTAATGAAGATCGAACTCAAGGACCTTTCGTTCGAGGAAACAAGCGCGGTTATGCACGTTAAGGTAGGGAACAAGAACGACTTTGATTTCGGGTTGAAGGCGGTGGAATACGAGGTTTGGCTTGGTGATGATAAGATCGGAGACGGGAAGATGGGGAAGGAGGCGAAAATCGAGAAGAAATCGGAGGGGAGAGTGGAGATGCCGATTCGGTTTAGCCCGAAGGAGTTGGGGTCGGCGGTTTGGGATGTGATTAGGGGGCGGGGAATGGGGTATAAGATGCAAGGGAATGTTGAGCTTGAGAGTAAGTTTGGGCCTATGAAGCTTCCGTTTTGTAAGGAAGGTGGGAAGACTAAGCTTAAGAAAGCTGGAGATGATGATGATGATGATGATGATTTTTGAGAGAAATGATCTAGGGTTAAGCAATTGTATGAAATTATGTTGATTCGATTGTTTAACCTAGTTATGGCCTATTGCTTGTCGATTAGATTTTGTAACTTATGTCATGGTACGTGTTTGTTGAAGTACAATGTTGTATATTGGATTTAGGTCTATAAAGCTCTTACAGTTTTTGTAGGATTTTAATTTTATGCTTTGAGTGGAGATTTGTAGCTTTAAAAACCTATATTTTTTTGTCAGATATGCACAACAATAGGGTAAAGTAGGACTATGGTAGTCGTGGGTTTTGAAATAATGAACAAAAAATTTGATTCGTATTGTCAAGCCAATATTTCTACGATTCGAAACATGTTTTAGAATAAAATAAGATAAATACCATTCCAAGAAAAAGGATGTTTTTTTATATAAATAAAAAATTCCGACCGGGTTCAATCAGCCGGTCAGGATTGCTCTACATTCGAATCGGTAATGACTATTGGAGAGGCCTTTGATGAAGCGAATGAATCTCATAATTTAGTTTTTCCACACATACCGTCGGAGAGAACCGCTAAGTGAACATCAAGAGACCCATCTGAATCGACGTAAACATCAAAACCCGAAACGCTCGAACCACGTTAGAAAGCCATAGTACGTAAAGGATGAAGAGTAACGAAGAAAAAGTGTTTGGAAATCGATTTAGAAGATGACATAATATGAACATGGGTGTCATGATGTTCCCGACAATCGATCCCGTTAGGTTTTGATGATGATTGAACACTTGAGAAACATTTAATATGGTTTGCTACATGTTTCAGGATCAAACAGGTTGTATTGAGCATGAAACAGAGCAGGAACATCCGATGGGATCAACCGGATCATCAAATAGCTGGCGCGCAAGCAGAAGCTATTTATGGAAGGTGGATCAACGCGCAGAGCTGGAAGCTATTTATGGAAACGCGCGTGAAGGGATCGGATGGAACGAATTACTTATCTTTGGAAGATTTCGAAGATTTGTTAGTTTGTTGAAGATATTATCTTATTCCCTAAGTAAGATATATCTAGATAGATGATCAATATATTTTAGGATAGAATTTATTCTAGCCGAGTAGTATATATAGATCATTGTATTAGGGTTGTGAGTTACGCTTTTTCAAGAGAGTTGAGAGAGCTTTGTGCCTGAGTAAAAGAACACACGAAGTACTCTAGGTCGAGTTGTGTACGAGAGCTAGAGGTGTGGGTCAAGTCCGTTGAGTCGAATTACGAGTGTGTCCGACGCTGAAGGATCAAGGTCTGGGTAGAAGGTATTGTGTAAACCTTAAGATCAAGGATTCGCGTTTGTATGTTCATGCTTGGTAATAACAAGAGGCTGGCTTGATTTGAATTACTTTGTGTCAACTATAACTTGTTTGATCTGTTTGTTATTTCCGCTGCCCGGTTTGTTGATCCCTTTGGAGGATCAACATCCGTATACTGACACACGTAGATCCTACAATTGGTATCAGAGCCTGCGTGCTCTAGTCTGTGTGTTTGTGTCAAACAGGTTTTGAGATGGAGAAACAACTTCAAGAACTTGGTGTCTCTAACTCCAAGCCCCCGTTGCTACTCCCGGGTCAGTACAATCAATGGCAAGACGCTATGTCTGATTGGATCAAGGGAAAGAACTTCCAGTCCTGGTTGGCTATTGAACTAGGAGACTTCGAAGTTGATGTTGAGAAAAAGGCCAATCCCAGAACCATGGGACCAGATGATTTCAAGGCAATGGAAGCCAACTTCCTTGCTAAGACCTTCATTACATGTGGGATCACCAAGGAGGACAAGAACAAGGTCGGTAATCTGAAAAATGCCAAGGCGATGTGGGAAGCCCTGAGCGATATCCACAATGGTACCACTGAGATGAAGGATGACTTGATCCTTGCTACCCAGAAGGAATTCCTCACCTTCAAAATGAGGGAAGAGGAAACTGTATCCTCCTATCAGTCTAGATTTACTGCTCTTGATACTAAAATGATTAGTCTAGGTCTTAATGAAGAAAACATTTCGACTAAGACTAAAGTTAGAGTGTTAATCAATGGACTTACTGGTGATTGGGAACATAGTCGTCTAACCTTCCATGAAAATGAAAAGAACAAATCTCTTAAACTGCATGAGTTTTTTGCAAAACTAACAAAGTATGAGATTGAAAGGAATTGTAACAGGGAAGGGAAGACATCTGCTAAATCCCTCGCTCTCAAACTTGAGAAGGCTATGAACTACATAGTAGAGGAAGGTGAAGAGGATATCGTAGATCCTGATGATCAAACTGTTCTCTTCACTAGAGCAATGAGAAGGCTTTGGAACAAAGGGAAATTCCCAGGTGGTCGCTCCAACAACTCTGGTGGACGCCGTGGGAACAATGAGGAAGCTAGGGACATCAAGGACGTCACCTGCTATCGGTGTCGTGACAAGGGTCATTATGCTAAATACTGCCCTAAAGGATCAGAAGGAGATAGACCCAACAAGATGAAAAACAAGGAAAGAGCCTTTACTGCATGCTGGGGATCAGATGCAGAGGAAGAAGAGGAAGAAGAGGAGCACCACACGTGTAAAATGACTATTGCTACGCCAGAGTCCTCTTCATCTGAGGTACCTGAATCTGAATTCCTTGATTCTTTGAAAGATCTATCTAAGGAAAGTTTGATTAGAATGATAACTGAATTGCATAATGACACCATTGATGCTCAGATTGAATTCACTAAAGCTAATGAGATGTGCAATGAACTAAAAGAATCTCTTGAAAGTGCTTCTGAAAAATCTGTTGATCCTTGTAAACACTGTCCTGAACTTGAAATCAAGATTCTCAACATGACTACCACTATTGAAGAGCTAAATGATGAAATTGTTGCTTTAAATACTGAAAAAGGTGTTTTGTTGACTAAACTTGATATTGCTAAGGGTAAACAGGAAGTTGTTGATGTAGGTCCTACATTTGTTCCCCAGAGATTCGGGATAGGTTACACAGGTGACAAAGAGAAGGATGGGGATCATAAGAACTTTGATGCTGCTGAGTTGTATGAACAAAGGGCTAGGGAACTACAGAGTCTTAAGGATAGGAACTTGCATTTAACCAAAAGAATTCAGGTTTTAGAGCAAGGTGAGGAGAAAAACCCGAGTGAAGATTCTGAGTGGTATGTAGGTAAACTAGCCCATAAAATGTTCATAAAACAATCTAAGGGAAGTGAGCCTAAGGACCTCAACAAGGATAGGATCAATGAGAGGAGAATTCAGAAACCTCACCCTAAGTATCACATGGGAGCTTACTTTATGACTTGTTGGTACTGTGGTGATGGGGGACATAGGAAAGTAGATTGTGAGAAAAGAAAGTGTCAATCTGAAAAGAGTAGACATAGGAACAACAATGTTGGTACCTCACAGGCAGCCCCTAGGAACAAAGCTCGTAGGTTCTTCAACAACTCTCAACGTGCTAATCAAGGGTCATCCAGGATCAAGAAAAACATATCTCAAAATGCTATTAATGTTTTGAACTTGCTTGATTACTATATTGCTAGTCCCAGAGATCATCATGTTTATTACCAAAAGCGACTAGGCAAGGGTAAGCTTGCCTAGATCGTCAAAACCTAACCTTTTGCAGGTTGGAGTGAGGGGGAACAAGAAGATTCAGAGAAAACATTGAAAACCTTCCCTCACTTCACAAAAGGGCCGAAGGAAACAATTTCCTTTGGTAACAAGAAAGAAGGATCTTCGACTTTGATCTTGTCGGGTTTATAGATGCTGACTATGCTGGATACTTGGTGGGTCAAAAAAGCAATTTGGGAATGGCTCAATTCATTGATCCTTGTCTTGTTTCTTGAGGATCTAGGAAACAAAACTCGGTAACTATGGTATGTTTCTTGAAACTATTAGCATACGTTGTGATAACACTAGTGCAATTGACATTTCCAAGAACCCTGTTCAACACTCTCGTACTAAGCATATTGGCATTCGTCACCATTTCTTACGAGACAATGTTGCTAAAGGTTTTGTTAAGATGGATCATTGCAGGACCGAAAACTAAGTGGCAAACATTTTTACCAAGGCATTGGACAGAAAACCCTATGAGAATTTGAGGATTCTTTTAGGAATGATCACCATGAACTAGTCAAGTCCCGGTCCTCTATTCCCTCAATGATTGGCTAGAATAATTCTTTGATCCAGGGGGAACAACACCGATAAGTGATAACCTTCTTTGATTTTATGAGTTCATGATGATTTGTTTGTTTTGATTATTGATCCTTGGTGCATTCATTTAAAATTTTGAGATATCATTATTTGAAGCATGAAAACCTCTTTCTTTGATCCCTAAATGACTAACTTGATCTTGTTATCCCTTGTTATAAGCCAAAATGATAGTTAGTCATAAGCCGTCCTAAACCTTGATCCAGATGAACGTTTCCTATGAACCTAATTTTCTTGATACCTTCTTTTTACGGGATTTACTTGTCTGGATCAATTGAAATTCTTTGCCATGTTTGCTTATATGTTTTGGATATGCGTGCGAGTTTATTTTTCTACCTTAATTGCTATCCAAAATTGGACTTTTTATTCCATTCATGGTGATGGTAAAGATTATTGATCCCGGAGCTCAAGAAAAGAAGAGAGTTGTTGACTGATCGGTTCCAAAGGATCAGTGAGTATAACTTTGATTGTTTCAGCTGCAATGAGGAGAATTTTGATGGAGGAGATAGTTGCAAAGAAAGAGATATATGGTGCAAAATGTAAAAGGAGAAGAGTGGTGTTGAGTTCAAAAAAAAAACAAAAAAAAAAGGGAGAAAAAGGATTCATGGATGAATTGGAGATGAAGTTTAAGTGCTCGGATTTCAAGAAAAGTTGAAGAAGATGAATGATATCACATTTAAGAGCATGGAAGGGAACAATATCTTTGATCCTGAATCGTGAGTGGAACCCCTTTCTTGATCCTTAGCCGTATATTCCCTATATTTTCTGAGTGTTTGATTTTTCTGTTTTCTATGTTTCTTAATTTGATTATCTCAGGACCTATCTTTTGTCGCTCCCTGGCTATGTAATCAAACTCATATGCATTGAATGATATAACTCTTATATTCTCTGATGTGTTATGTGCTTAAGTGTTAAAATATTTCATTACGGATCAAATTGAGTTATTTGATGATGCCAAAAGGGGGAAGTTAGGAAAATTGTAGAGATGCGACTAGTTCTTGGTACAGAAGGATCAACCACATGCTAAGGGGGAATTATGCTAACTGGTAAGTAGGTTCGACGAAGGTCCTACTCAGGGGGAACGTCTTACACTTTGTTATCATTTTTGTTAAATTTTCCCAAGTGTTTGTCATCATCAAAACGGGGGAAATTGTTGGGATGGTGGTTAGTCCCGACAATCGATCCCGTTAGGTTTTGATGATGATTGAACACTTGAGAAACATTTAATATGGTTTGCTACATGTTTCAGGATCAAACAGGTTGTATTGAGCATGAAACAGAGCAGGAACATCCAATGGGATCAACCGGATCATCAAATAGCTGGCACGCAAGCAGAAGCTATTTATGGAAGGTGGATCAACGCGCAGAGCTGGAAGCTATTTATGGAAACGCGCGTGAAGGGATCGGATGGAACGAATTACTTATCTTTGGAAGATTTCGAAGATTTGTTAGTTTGTTGAAGATATTATCTTATTCCCTAAGTAAGATATATCTAGATAGATGATCAATATATTTTAGGATAGAATTTATTCTAGCCGAGTAGTATATATAGATCATTGTATTAGGGTTGTGAGTTACGCTTTTTCAAGAGAGTTGAGAGAGCTTTGTGCCTGAGTAAAAGAACACACGAAGTACTCTAGGTCGAGTTGTGTACGAGAGCTAGAGGTGTGGGTCAAGTCCGTTGAGTCGAATTACGAGTGTGTCCGACGCTGAAGGATCAAGGTCTGGGTAGAAGGTATTGTGTAAACCTTAAGATCAAGGATTCGCGTTTGTATGTTCATGCTTGGTAATAACAAGAGGCTGGCTTGATTTGAATCTCTTTGTGTGAACAATAACTTGTTTGAACTGTTTTAATATTCCGCTGCCCAATTCGTTGATCCCTCCGAAGGATCAACGTCTGTATTCTCACACACGCAGATCTACACATGACAAGCCCACAAACAAGAATATGGTTCTCTTGCAAAATGTTGGAGAATAAATAGATTTGGGATTTTGTGGTGTAATTTGGACGTTATGGATGGTTGTCCATCACTTTGAAGACTTTTTTCTCCCCAGAGCACATGCAAGTTGTGTACATTTGCGAGCAATAAACTAAGTTCAGCGATGCTACAAGCTAATAAAAACATTAAAAAGGAACAACACTTTTTTGAAAGATCTTATAGGAAATTGGTTATCGTGAATTATGGGTTTAATACATTCCTTTCCAGTTGTTACGTGTATGTAACTCACAATCATTGTGGGTGTGAGCACATGGTCAACTAAAAAGTCGTAATCGATCGAGTAGGGACTTCTTACTTATTAGTATGTGTAAGCATAGTTTGGCTATGCAAAAAAGCAAACCAAAACATGATCAACTCATAATCAACACACATGCTCATGCATATGCATTCATGAATGCCAAACTTTAATGTGAAAATTAATCTAGAGCGTTCCCATCCGGAAGAACCTAAACACTTGCAGAAAGAAGCCTACAAAACCTGTCACGTACGTGATAAATAGTACAATAGCACCTTAATTAGTATTGTAGTAGGGGTGTTCAACAGGTCAGGTCGGGCCGACCCGTAAAAAAATTTAAAGAGTGACTCACGCCCCGACTTGTGACCCGACCCGTGGATTTGTGGGTCGGTCCAACCCGTGACTCACAAACTAAAAACAATCGACCTGTGATCCGACCAGTTATATGCAGGTCGGGTCATTGTAGGTCCCGGGCGACCCGACCCGTTGAACACCCCTGATTAGTAGGGGCATAATCTGAAAACTGAGTAAATTAATACCATCAATCTGTTTATTTCAAACGGTGCATAACTAGAGCCAAAGGAAAAATAAATAAAAACAAGTGAATTTTATTAATTATTCCGAAAACTCCAACATGAAATTGGAAAGACGACCATGGAGGAGATTTACATAGCAATTGGATAGATCAATTCAGCAACAATCGGCGTTGCAACAGAGGAAGTCCAAGACGCTCTGACAGCAATCGTATAGCCACGAGCAGCTGTACGCAAAATCGAGCACCCGAATTTCAAAAACAGAACAACAAGAAAGAAAGAAAGAAAAACTGGGATTCAGAAACAGAGGAATTAATAACATAAATGAATGAGAAGAAGAAGAGTACCAGGTGTCGACGGCTGATTGGCGAGGATCGTCCACCATGGCTTGTCTCGACGGCGGATCCATATGCCTGAAGCGTGAAATTTGGAAATCGGGTTTTTGGGAGGTTTGGGGGAAGGACCCAACTGAAAATTACGCGTAACTATCTCTTGAATTTTATGCGGAGTACTTGCTCTATTTGGCGAGTTTTTTTTAGCAAGGTCTTGTTACACTTTTAATTGAAAATGATTTTTTTTTATCAAAAAAATATATGTTTTTTATCTCGAAATTTGTAAGAATTAACTAGTTTTACCAATTTCAAGGTAAAAAAAAAGCATACATTTTACTAAAAAGTACGTTTTCTGTAAAAGTGTACCGGACCCTTAATAATGTTTTGAAATTGTTGCATTTAAAGGTTGATTTAGTGCTGGTTAAATGTAAATAAAGGGCGGTTAATTGATTTTTGGTACACAGCAAAAGCATGGATGAACTCCACTGGACTATTGCCCATTTTCTTGAAATTACGTAATAATAGCACGTACAATTAATCATGTACGGATTAGGAAATTAAAGATAATTATGATACTTTCCAAATATTTTTGAATTTTATTGGATTTTTTTCGTATGTCTTAATACTTTCCAAATAGTTATGAGCGTATATTAGATTTTTTTTCTTGAGGATTCCCCTTTTAATATTTTCCTTAATAATTAAATTTATATTTTTTGTTTTAATTTTGAAATATATAGGAGGAGACGGTGAGAGGAAATAACAATTGCCTAAATTAGGTCCACGTACGTGTCGTTTAAGAAAGACTAGTACACATCTCGTACCATGTACGGATAATGTAAATGTAAAATCATTCCGAAATCGAATTTTGATATGAGCCTGTTTTTTATTCCAGAATTTACAATCTAAGAGCCTGTTTGGATGGCCACTTAAAATGTATTAAAATGCATTATGGTTGATTTAATGTATTAAATATATAGATTGTGTTTGGATGAATAAAATTGTGTATTATGTTTATCTTTTATTTTAGACAAAAGAAATCATTTGCCCCCATTTTTATAAGGAAGAGGGGGTGGAGAAAGATCTAGATTGGAGGTGGAGAAGGATCTAGATTGAATAATGCATTAAGTTGGTTAAAAATCAAACACACTTTTGATTCATAATGTATTGTTTTGAAAAGGCATAATGCAGTTTAAATTTTAAATCAAAATAATGCAAAATAATACATAATGCAATTTAATGCATGGGAATCCAAACAGACCCTAAGTCCGATAGACCCAAGTTCGAACCTATTAACCTATATATGTATTTTATTTTATTTTATTTCCATTGTGAAATATATTATTTTAATTAATTATATAGAATCTTCATATAAATGAAAAAATCACTTTTTCCTTGAATAAAAAACATTTAAATGAAAATTAAATTTTCATATCAAAATTAAGGAAGATATCAAAAATCATTTTTTCAATTGATTCTAGTAAGATTTGCTATTGATATATATATATTAGGCAAATAAATCAACCTATCAAAAATCGAATAAGATATTATAGTAGATATAAATGTTAATTACCATGTTAAAATAAAAACCTTATTTTATTTTTATTCAATATTGGTTACGTGGCGTAAATAATATTTTTTTATTCAACATTGATGAGATGGTGCAAATTTTAATGAAGACATAGGTTTTGCTTTATACTGTGTTATAGTAGATATAGTAGATGATTGCAGTTCAATGATATACTTTTTCAAATTTTACACTTAACTTTCAACTACAGTATGTTTTTTCAAAAATTTCAATTAAATTTCAACAATGTGTAATTAAGATGAGTCATATGATTTTACGTAAAGTTGATACATGTTGTTTTTTGAATTATTTTAACTTTCGTTTTAGGTGATAGTCATATGACTAGTATTAGTCCCATGCATTCAAGACACGAATTTGATTCAACTAAAAACTTAATTAAATTTTATATTTATTCAGAAGAACAGTTTGATATAAACGCTTGTATTATTTTATATAATTTGTTTTTTACAGGATTTATTTTAATAACCTTGTATTTTTGCTGTAATATATTCTTTTAATCGAACAAAGATTTGTAGGATTATAAATCGATATATATTATAAAAGCCGACCGAGCCACCACGTTGATTCTGGGCCCGCCTGATTTTAATTTTTTTTTCCAACTCAAATAGATAATAACAACTCTATATCTTTTACTTTCCTAATTATATATTTGTAAAGTCATACTATCTATCTTTAATTTTATATTCTTTACATAATCTTATCTCCAATTTCCTTCTATAATAGATACCCAATATGCATTCACATACAACATTCAAGGTTTGGTTTTCTTCTAGGTATTTATAGTATCACATATACGTATGCATATAAGAAACTACATTTTAATTCTTTTTTTGATGACAAATTCACTCAACATGAATATTACAAGCTTCCATCGATCGTTGAAAACATATCTATTTTAAAAAGATAATTGTTTTGGTACAATGCAAGTACTTATTCATGAATTATATATTATGATTAAAAAAACTAAATGATTAATTTGGGTATATCAAGTTACGAAATAATATATTCTCGATCGATCATTGAACAATTAAAGACTCATGATATCGATGAAATCAAATTATATTAACTTTTTTTATTATAAATTTTTCGTATTAGTATTCTATTTATATTATATCCAAAAAAAATTCAAAATACGAGTTGCACATGGCACGTTAATCTTATCAAGATAATATCTTAATAACTAAATAGTTGTCGCATATAGGCTAATTTTAAAAATAATATTAGTTGATAATAATAAATGTGAATGATAAAAATCATGTTTTTAAATATGAGGTATATCAAATTAGATTCTTATAATAAGGTTTTAGAAAAACAATTATATAAACAATTATACATATTATGACTTTTATGTATTTTTTGAATCATACGAACTTAAAAAAATGTCACTCTTTTTTTTAAAACATGTTCATATGTTAAAACTTATATTGCATTTTTTCAGAACAATATTCGATAATAAATATCAGTTGTAATATAATATTTTAAAGTCAAATTGTCGTGCATGGCGAGACAGGTAAAACTAGAAAAACCTTATCGATTGTTGATGACGATGCACGACTTTAGTCATTGTCGCAATAATTGTTTTGGTACATTTCACTTATTATCATTTTTGAGCTACCATGTTGATTTTGGTCTCGCTTGATGTTAATATTTTTTTCAACTCAAATAGATAATGATAACTTTATATCTTTTATTTTTCTTAATTAACTAATCCTCGATTTTATCTTCAAACTTTATATGTACATTATCGACTATATTTATTTTACATATTATATTTGATTCTTTCCCTATCTTAATAACAAACTCAATTGAGGCTACGCAATTAAAGTTTGGTTTCTCTTATCAAGTTCCTTTTGGTCAATTATCCATAAGATTAAATTGTGTTCTTTATTAAATAATACCCACTTATTTACAAAACAAGATCACAATTTTCTCAAATTATATAAATGCCTCTTATTTTCCTAATACAAACATATAGGTGACGTTTTTGAACCACCACATTAATTTTGACCCTACCACATATTTTAAAACGAATTTTTATTTTTTATGATGTAGATTTTTCCTATTAAATTTATTCTTATTTGTTTATTAAAAAATTTTAATTAGTAATTCCTAAAGCATTATAGGGAAACATTCACATACAAATTAAGAAAAATGATTGAATATTGTATTTCACTTATTTCTTTAGTAAAAGTAAATATGCGGTTTCGTACATTTTCTATTAAATTATAATAAACTTTATCAATTTCTCAATTGATGAAATATAGTAATTGTTTACTTTTATATTTAAATTTATGATAGTCACTCTTTTTAGAAAACAATATCACTCTTTTTAGGAGGAAAAAAACATGTTGATACAATAAAACTTATACTATATTTTCATATCAATATTTAATTATGAAATATCTTATTATAATTTCAATATTTTAAAGTGTAATAGTCGTACATGACATGACAGGTTAAGCTAGATAAGAATAAATTCAAAAATTGATTTTCTACCATAAAACATACCCAATATGCATTCACATACACCATTCAAGAATTGATTTTCTTCTAGGTTTTGCATCGTCAAAGTCATACGTACACATAATACGTCATTCAAGAATTGATCATAAATAGGGTTCAATTTGGACTAAAGTAAATTTACTATGTTATTATAACATATACGTACGTATGTTGATTTACTACATTATAATTTAATGGATTTGATTCTAAAGTCTACGTACAATTAATTTTAGATTATAATACAGTTAGATACTAGCTAGCATAACTAACATTATTTTTCTAACATTTATAATAGCCTTACAATAAATGTTATATGGTTTTCTTTCATACACCTAACATTTATTTAATCAATTTTGGACTCATAAAACTTTAAAATATGTGTAAAAAAACTATTCTCACCCCACCTTATATTTTAAAGAAATTATTTTTAACATATTTTTATTAATTTCCTAATATTTTCTATACCAATTGTTTTTTAGATTCAGAATATCATGATTTTTAAAATATAATATATTTTAATAAGATATTTTTTTTGGGTATATTCACGCATATAGAGGTAATACATTATTCATTAAATATTATGATTAATGCAACTGCATGTTAATTGGCGATTTGCATACTAAAATATAAGTAAATATAATTTGCAAAATAATATAAGTTATTGACTATAAAATATAAGTACGTGATTTGTAGAGAAATATATTCCTAATCGATTATAACACAATTAAAGATTTCTAATATTCGATGAAATTCGATGAAAGTAACTATGTCAAATTTTTTATTATACGTTTTCAAACTAATATTCTATGGAGTTGACATAGATTGAATACTCCTAAGATTTCAAACTAATATTCTAAGATTATACGTTTTTTATTATACGTTTTCTATTATACGTTTTCAAACTAATATTCTAATAATGATTACAAAACGGGTACAACTAGTTTTGTATAATGATTGAATACTCCTAAGATTTGTAGAGTTTATTTTATTTTTTATGGAGTTGACATAGATTTTTCTATATTATTATTTTAAACATATCAAATTTAGTATATACTAAGATTAATTAACTATATCTTTAAGGAAAATTTATAAATACAATTTCACTAATATATATTAATCTTTCATATTATAAATACGTATGAGGTCTACAATTGGATCAAAATTAACCAATTAAATTGTTTTAATAAAGATGGATGATGCGGTTCAATGAGAAGATGACATGTGTCGTGCTAAATATTATCTTTAACCTCCGCTTTAGTATATAGTTATGATGATATGATGATGATTATGATAATAGAATTTTTTTTGTTCAAAATCTTACCTAACCCGCGGCCCATTAGGGCAATTCCTCTAATCCCCCTTCTTAATAACCTACAAACGAAGCTGAAAAGTTTCTTGTCATTGTAGCTAGGGTTTTTTCGGCTCATATTATATACCCACAAATCAAAGCTGAAAGATTGACATGGTGCTTAAGTGTAACATGAGAGATAACCACTCATACCATCTTCCTGAAGACATACTCATAAAAGTTCTTCACCTTCTCCCATTGGCATCCATTCTAGAATGGAAACTTGTGTCCAAGCAATGGAAGAACCTCATCAACCATCCCAAGTTCTTCAGCCATTACCGCGACAAATCTCTGACCTCGTTCGTCAGCAATGGAAGCCTCTACTGCGTATTAACAAGGCACCACCACGCCAACCCTCCTTGCACGGTGCACCGCCTTCCGGTCCAAGGCGCCCAAAAACTGGTTTCGGAGCCGTCCAATGTGGTGGCTTGTGTTGGCTTGGCAGACAATCACTTCCTTATGTACAACCTACTCACCGGAGCTTCGAGCACCGTGGTAGACGCCCCGGTAGTAAATCTTCCGTGGCATCAACGATTCGGGACCGGGTGGGTTTGTTATGGATTCGGTTACGATCATTATGATGATGATTACAAGATCGTGGTGGTATGCAATTACCGCGATCACAACCCGGGAAAATGGCTAAATCCCGCGAAAACAAAGGAAAAGATGATTGATTTTAACGGTAGATTTTGGGTCTATAGCTTTGGAAATCGCGCTTGGATGACACTCCTAGGCTTCCCTTATGGCGCTGACCATTCGGTTTGCACTCGACGAGCTTGCTCTTTGAACGGTGTCCTTCATTGGGTCTTTTCGAAAAGAGAAGACCGTGAGGAGACGGTCGTTACGTATGATCTGCATACTTGTAGGTTTGGGGAGTTATCGGTGCCGGTTGATAAAGACATTTGGCCGTGCAACCTGATGGATTTAGGAGGAGAGCTCTGCTACTCGGTTCATGATGGCTATGGGCTTCATGTGTGGGTGAGGAAAGAGTACGGAGTCGAGGAGTCTTGGACAAAGTTGCTTAGCATCGACAACTCAACGTCTATCCCCTTGGAGATTTCGATAAAAGACATGGCGCTATATGAATCTCGAGATGGTGAAAAAACTGCCTTGTTTGTGTGTATCGGCCTCCCTCGGTTGATGTGGTATGATATTGAACACGGATACACCCAAGTCTTCAAGTACAATAGATCTTGGAAAGTGAAGAGAGGATGAACGATTTTGGCTCCGTTTGGTACTAACGGGATGGGTAGCAGAATTCCACTGTCCTCTTACAACTTACCGAATGCACCTACTATTAATTTGTATTTTGGCCAAAAAAGAGAGTTGAATCTATATCTATCTATACTATATATTAAAGCCGGAGAATTTCGAGCCTCCACGTTAATTCTGATCCCACTTTATTAACAATTTTATATGTTTTATTTTTCCTAATTATCTAATCTTTAATTTATCTTTTTTCTTACCCATCAAATATCTATCTTTAAAGGCATTTTATTTATCTTTAAAATTTCTTTAATAATCTAACCTTTAATTTTATCCTTTTCCCTCATCTAATATCTATCTTTGAAACAATATTATCTATCTTTGAAATTTCCTTCTATAAAAGATGCATATTAATTAACTTAACTTTTCAATTCCCACTTTAAACTATTTATATATAAGAATTAATATATAATATAGATTATAGTAGATACACAAATTAACGAAAAAATGATCATTACCCGTACATGGTACGGGTCTTCGACTAGTTTTTATAATGGTTGTAACCAAACTTTTTTTTAACCTTTCTCCATATGTATGGTGTTAATCAATATATACTTCTAAACCTGAAGCAGTTAAGGGCAGTTTTGTCAATAAGAATTTTTAAACCACCCATCCTATTTTTAATTAAGTGATTTATTATGACAAATTTCTATCTATTTATATAAATACTAACTGAAATCAAATACATCATATCTATGGGATATAGATACGTACAGTTGGTTAGGCATGTTGATAAATTAATGTGAGTAATTAGGGAGTACAATATTTTTTTTATATGTAACCTACTTTTTCCCCTAAAAATCCAAATTCAGAGAGATCAGATTCACGTACAAATATATATATGAATTTATGAAAACGTAATCTTATGGACAAGCTAGATAATTACAAAATGTAATCAAAATATTTGATTCCTTCCTTTCTTTTTTTTTCTATAAAAAATATTTTAGTCATCTAAGTTTGAATACGGGTTTAGGTGAATTCAATATGTATTTTTAAATCTGAAATATTTAAGGACAGTTTTATCATTATGTTATTTATACTCTGTCTACACTATTTTTATGTAAGAATTTTTTTATATAATTTTTCTATTCATTAATAATTATCACTTTTTCTAATTACATACAATTTTTTATGTAATCTAATACAAATTCTTAATAAAATATGATCCGTAACAATACTATTAATGAACATATTCTTAAAGTAATATGATAATCAAAATAATATTAAAAGTAAATCATATCATATAATAATATAATAGTAATTTATTATATAACACTATAAAAAACTTGCATATGAATTAATACACCAATCAAATATATATGAAGTTCATATAATTCATAATCATCTCTTACGTACATAATTAGCTAGCACCTTAAGAGACTTAGCTAGCACCTTAAGAGACTTGATTCCTGTTAATCCCCAAGGAAACACCATGCTTTCTTGAACTTGGCTCTCAACCTCTTTAGCATTACCCTCGTTTTCCCCTTCTGCCTAGAGAAGACTTGTATCTCGTCCTTGTCAATGTCGTACCGAAACAACTCCACTCTAGTTTCATCACACAATAACACCACGATATTGCTCGCATGATCTCGACATTGATAAAGCGCGGCAACAGAATTTAAATTGTACTACAAGGGGCCGTTTATCCGCGAAGTACTAATGCTGAACAACTTGGTCCAAGACTCGAGTACGCCGTATTCTTTCATCACCCACAGATGGAATGTAAATTGTACACCATACGAACAACACAAGTTTCCATTCAACTCGGTTAGAGTTTCATCTAGTGGTTTCATACTAGAATCACCATAGTAAAGAGGTGGCAACAGAATTTCAACAAACCCGTAACTATGAATATCTAAAGCAACAACAACTCCTTTGTGTTTAAAAAAATCTAGTTTTGAATTTCTTTTATATACAACCCAATGAAGTGCATCTTTGAAGGAGTAAGCTCGAGCTTTATAGATTGGCCAATAATATGCATCATGAGGAAAGCCGTCGAACGACTTCCAACCGCGATTTCCGTAGCTGTAAACGAAGATCAGACGACTCTTTGTATTGCACTCACTCACGTGGGTACTTCGACCAAACCTTCCCTCTTGTAAGTTCATAAAATAACGAAAGCAATTCGAGTCACAAACCACCACGATCTTATAGTCGTCTTCGTAACGGTCGTACCCGAATCCGTAGCAAAGCCAGTAATGTGGGGCGGAATTTCGAAGAGGGGCGTCGGCCACCACACGTGAATCTCCGGTGAAAAGGTTATAAAGAAGAAAGTTACCCTCTTTTCTTACACAAGCTATCTTGTTTGACGACTCCAGAAGCAACTCATGTCGTTCATAATAATAGCTCGAGACATCGTGGGGTGGGGTTAGTTCAATAGGGACGCGACGTACCTTATATGAGGTGTTGTGGTCGTCGTCGGGTAGGAAAAGACAGTTGAGAGTGTATCCGGTGAGGAAGTTTCTGGTGATGAAGAAGGTAGTAGATTTGTTGAGATAGTGTTTGATGAACGTGGGATGTTTGACCAGTTTGTTCCAGGCCTTGGACACAAGTTTGCATGCGAGTATGGATTCTAGTGGAAGGAGTAGGAGGATCTCTAGCATTAGGTCGGGAGGAAGAAGGGTGTTTGCATGGCTTTCCATGGCTTCTTGTACGTGTTTTTAGTTTAGATGGAAAACGAAGGTAAAGCTCTATAGCCAAAGCTTAATCTTGTTTGTTATCTAGGGTTTATGTACTTACGTAACGTAGGTCAGAATAAATAGTAGGAAAAGCTTGAATTGATCGTCGTGCGAGGAAATTATCTATCTTTTAAAAGATATTGAATGTTTATGCACCATGTTTCTATCATTTTTACTATCGTGTTTTTTTATTTAGATTTTAATTTTTGTTGCTAAAGGTTCATCTTCTTTCTTTTAAGTAGAGATTAACGGTAAAAGTATAATAGAGGGTTGACCTTTTCTTTAAGTAGAGATTTCTTTAAGTAGAGATTAACCTCTTACATAGGATTACATACATGTATAAGTAAAAGTAACCTTTCCTTAATTACTTAGGCGGTTTATTTGTGATAGCGTATATTATATTTGTATATATTTATTATACTAACCCTAGCTTGCTATGCAAGTCTCTGTACTCTATATATTATTGATCAATGGAATGGACAACCCCAAGAGGAATTCTTTTGTGCTAAAAGCTAAAATTTGAGCGTGCTTGGTACACTTTGCAGATTAGAGCAATATACATACAAATAGGAGGTAGATCAAAAACCTAAGCTTTTGATCGAGATGTGGCATCAAGCATCCATTAGCTGAGTTGTGGGTGGAGTTAATGATAATTATAATCTTTGAAATCACATTATTTCATCAATAAGCAATGATCAAAAAACCATATCGATCATCTTTATAATCCACCAATGATGTGATAAAAGATTATGATTTTGTTATTAACTCCGCCCCCACTCAGCTACTGAATGCTCGATCGGTGCCATCAAGCCATTAATGGAGCGATGGCGGTTTGCTTCAGGACTATCAAGGCCAAAACCGATGCTTAATATATATAGTTTTAGTTCTAAACTATTGTAAGAGATTAGCTTTAATATATCTATAGGCCAAACGTATACAACATGGTTTTAGATTTAGAGTAAAGCAATTATACGAAATTATGTTGATTCTATTTTTGATAGCGATGATCTAGAGTTAAGCAATTATACGAAATTATGTTGATTCGATTGTTTAACCTAGTCATGTCCTATTGCTTGTTGATTAGATTTTGTAACATATGTCATGTCATGGTACGTGTTTGTTGATACTATTTGTTGATTTACAATGTTGTATAGTGGATTCAGGTTTATAAAGCTCTTATAATTTTTGTAGGATTTTAATTTTATGCTTTGAGTGGAGATTTGTAGCTTTAAAAACGTATATTTTTTTGTCAGATATGCACAACAATAGGGTAAAGTATTCTATGGACTATGGTAGTCGTGGCCGTGGGTTTTGAAATAATGAACAAATTTGATTCGTATTGTCAAGCCAATATTTCTACGATTCGAAACATGTTTTACAATAAAATAAAATAAATACTATTCCAAGAAAAAGGATGTCTTTTTTTTTTTTAAAAAAATTCCGATCGGGTTCAATCAGCGGTCAGGATTGCTCTATATTCGAATCGGTATTGACTATTGAAGAGGCCTTTGATGACGCGAATGAATCTCATAATTTAGTTTTTCCACACATACCGTCAGAGAGAACCGCTAAGTGAACGTCAAGAGACCCATCCGAATCGACATAAACATCAAAAACTGAAGTGCTCGAACCACGTTAGAAAGCCATAGTACGTAAAGGATGAAGAGTAGGGAAGAAAAAGTCATGAAAAGCCCACAAACAAGAATATGGTTCTCTTGCAAAATGTTGGAGAATAAATAGATTTGGGATTGTGGTGTAATTTGGACGTTATGGATGGTTGTCCATCACTTTGAAGACTTTTTTCTCCCCAAAGCACATGCAAGTTTCGAGCAATAAACTAGGTTCAGCGATGCTACAAGCAAATAAAAAGTAACAACACTTTTTGAAAGATGTTATAGGAAATTGGTTATCGTGATTGAGTGCTTGTAGATAGATGATATCGATCATGATAGGTTTAATACATGCCTTTCCACTTGTTGCGTGTATCAGTGTATGTAAATCACAATCATTGTGGGTGTGAGCACATGGTCAACTAAAAAGTCGTAATCGATCGAGTAGGGACTTCTTACTTATTACGGAGTATGTGTAAGTGTCACGGGTTGAGACTTGTTCTCTAACTCGTGCGGCCCTTAGCTAGTCGAACACCTTCGATCTGCTAAGTCAGGCTTTGTCCCGATGGGTTTAGATGATTATTGTGGGAAAGAGGACTTTGTATTACACAAGAGAATGTTACAAAGGTGTTTTACAAGTGTGCTTTGATGGCTAAGTTCGGTGGGGCCTTGGTGATGCGATCCAGTCCTGGTAGATCGCCTCAAGGGACTCCTAGCCAACCGAGACCGTGGCGTCCTCCTTGGACCAAGAACTTATGCAGGGAGCAATTATTAAAGCAAGCAAGGATGCTTCCCACTCAAGGAGATCAAAAATGATGTGATCCCTTCCCTAGCTCCCCAAGAAGAAGAGGACTTCCCAAGAAGAGGACTTCCTTAGAAGAGGACTCTAGCAGAAGAACACATGGGCGTCCTTAGTAGCGTCCCTAAGAGTAATGATGTCCTTATCATAGTCCCCATCAACAGTGTCCTTAGCTTTCAACCAGCGTCCTTACCAGCGTCCTCACCAGCAGCGTCCTTACAACTCTTCCAGCGTCCTTCAGCAGAGTCCCTCAGCTCTTGAGCAGAGTCCTCAACAGCGTCCTTCAGCAGCCTCAGCTCTTGAGCAGAGTCCTCAGCAGAGTCCTTTTAGCAGAGTCCTCAGCAGAGTCCCTAAGACTCGTTTGCTTTATTCTTCTTATCTTCCTTTTCCTTGATGATGCGATCCCTTCCCTTACGCCCAAGGAAGAGGAAGACGCCATGACAATGCGTTCGGACGGACCCATTACTCGAGCTCGTGCTAAGGCCATCGCTCAAGCAATGGCGTCCTTTGTATGGCGAGCCTCTCAGTCCTTTAACTTAGTCCCTGAAGAACCACCTACATGGGTGCTGAGCGTCCTTAAAGCCAATCCTGAGGAAGGGGCCCTGGCGTCCCTACCGACACCCTAGAAGTCCCCATCTCTAGAGGACGCCTGCTGCCAAGGACAATCCTAGGGACTGCACCAGGGCGTCCCAACAATTCCAGCAGCTTCCCTTCCAGCGTCCTCAGCATTAGAGTCCCTCAGCTCAAGGGCAGAGTCCTCAGCAGAGTCTTCAGCAGAGTCCTTAGCAAAGTCCTCAGTAGAGCCCTCAGCAAAGTCCTCAGCAGAGTCCTCAGCAGAGTCCCTCAGCTCTTGAAGAGAGTCCTCAGCAAAGTCCCTAAGACTTGTTTGTTCTAGTCTTTGTCTTTCCTTTTCCTAGCTAGCTAATGGATAAGTATTACCTTTTGTAGTAGAGACAAGAATATTAGGTCAGATTAGTTGTCTGGCCATTTATAGTATGCATAGGGTATTGGGCCAAGACTTGCATGTTTTAGGCCCAGCCCATAAATGCTAGGGTTTCCTTTTGTTGCCTAAGAGCCTCCACTATATAAGGAGCTCTCCTCTCTTGTAATCTTTACGTTTCCAATCAATGAGTTTTGGCTTGAATCGAGTGATATCTCTTCCCCAAAATCGTGAACGTCAATCCTTCTATCCCTCTTCTCCGACGCCCTCAATTCCCCGACCTCCGGTCGCTTCCTCGTTTGACGGCGAGTTCTTCCACCCGTCGAGTCCTTACCACCGTCCCTATCTCCGCCACCAGCGTCCCTACCACATCCACCAGCGTCCCTACCATCGTCCCTCTACCAGCGTCCCTACTACAGTGCCAGCGTCCCTACCGCAGCACAGCTACCAGAGTTCCTTCCACAGCTACCAAAGTCCCTTCCACAACTACCAGAGTCCCTACCTCAGCTACCACCTTCCCTAACTCAGCTTCCGCCTCCTTATGTTTTCCTCAATAGTCGGATAAGGCCCAACTCGTAACCTAGATCCTTGGCCAAGCGAGTCCTTCTTGGAGTCCCTCCAGTTGATCCTTGGAAAGTTTTCATTTGATTCAAATCCTTTTCAATATTTCATCCTAGACCAACGTAGTTTCATCTCATATTGATATTTTTTTATTGTTATTAAACATAGTATACATACATAAGTGTTATGCTTTTCCTTACCAATCATAAAAATATAAACAATATCCACTATATCGATGAACTCAAATTGATTTAGACGAAAAATATTGAAATTTAAATTATATACATTTCATAGCTTTTACCTTTTAAATTAATTCGAATAAAGTTGTACAAGAATCATTGAGTTGGATTTTATTAATGGGCGAAAAGGTGTATAAACTCCCTATAATAACGTATCTACAAAAATAAGTTTAATGTAAAGTATAGTCGTACGTGGTACGACAGGTTAAGCTAGTTACTTAATAATAGCTTATAGCACCTATATGCAATTAATCATGTACGGATTTGGAAAGTCAAGATAATTATGATACTTTCCAAATATTTATGAATTTTATTGGATTTTTTTTTTCGTATGTCTTAGGGGTGTTTGGTAGGTTGGAATCAGGAATGAAGGTATGGGTTAGAGAATGAAAAACCCATACAGGATCAAAGCTTAAAACCGTTCAATTTCGATTTCGCAATCTCAGATTTGATCGGTTATGCAATTGACAGGAATAATACGGTGATTGTTGTGTCGTGGGATGGATCTATGTCTCTGGCGGAGCTCGATTCGAAGCGAATTTACTGGACTTACAAGTCCGGTGTTCCAATCTATTCTTCGTACCATGCTGAAGACAAAGCTGACACTTACATAGACGTCGGCCTTGATTGGAAGCTCTATATCCATGTCAAGTCCAAAGGATTACCAAGGTAGCTTCATTTATGCATATAGGTGCCATTGACTTAAAATCAACATTAGGGTTAGGCGTTTGATAGTATGGTTTCTGATGATCTTCATTCAATTTTTGTTGAATGTGTTTCTGAGGCTTAAAACAAGTGCCAAAGCTCTCGTTAGTAGTACACCAATGTCTGTGAATGGTACAACAATTATAGGGCATATGACGACTAGTGTCAGTGTGCTCGATGCCAAGACAGGTGCATTGGTTCAGATCTTTTCTCCTGTGCAAATGAGGTCGTTTGATGGGAAAAACTTGGTCTCGTTAGGAAATTCGGTTACAAGATTTTTGGAGCCTGGTCAGTCTGTTCAAGAGTCGGATGAACTGGTTTATATCATAAGAACAGATTATGCATTCATGGCTTACTCTGAATCCAGGAATGTGTTATGGAATTTCATGTATTCTGATGTCACGGCCGAATTCTCTTCCGGATCGGACATTTCTTGCTCCAAAAGCGTTTTTAGCATGCAGCAGACTGTTGGTTTGGAGAACAAGGCTGATTACGGTGTACCGACGTCTTGCCAGAGAAACAACGTTAGGGTTTTCCGGTTTCGTGACCGTGGCCATTCTGATCATCTTTCCTTGGTCGGTTCTGTTGATTACTCGTCATATGCTTTAGTAGGAGATAAGGAGGTTGTTCCATACTCTGTTGAGCACCCAGACATGCAACTAAGCGTTCCTATTAGTGGGGTTAAGGAAGAGTTGTGGGCTTCGTCACCTTTTGAAAGCGTTCCAATGACTGCTATAGCTTTACCGGTTGCTGATCTTAACGATGGAGAAGCTTATCTAAGGCAATATTGGTGGCCAGCTTTTTTGCTGTTGGGCTTCTTCCTTGTGCTCATAGTGGGTATTGCTATGCGTTACTTCGTGTCTATCAAATCGAAAGAGCGGGACAAAGACTTAAAGTTAAAGCCTTCGGTCCCCAAAAAAAAGAGGTCAAAAAAAGTAGCAGCCAGTAAGAACAACAGTCAGATTGATAAAAACGAAGGAGGTGGTTTAGTAAGTGCCTACGCGGAGGGACGACAGATAAAGGAGAACTTGTACATTTCTAGTAAGGAGATCGCAAAGGGGAGCAATGGAACAGTCGTGTTTGAGGGTGTTTATAATAGTCGTCCAGTAGCGGTTAAACGTCTGTTGAAGACCCATTATGCTGTGGCACAAAAAGAAAGTAAAAATCTTGTTGCTTCGGATCACCATCCTAACATTGTGCGCTGGTATGGGGAGGCGGATGATGACAACTTTGTTTATATCTCTCTTGAGCGTTGTACTTGTAATTTGAATGATTTGGTATCACTCTATTCTCGACCCGAAAAGAGTGCAGCTTCTCAAGACACAGATTTGCAGTCGTTGAATGGCGATTTTGTGCACTTACAAGAAAGGATAGGCAGGAACACATCTTTTAGTTTATGGAGGTCCAATGGCTACCCTTCAACACAAATACTAAAATTGATGAGGTAATTTAATATCCATTATTGCACTTTGTTTTTGTTTTCATGTCATTGTGATTTTCTACATTTATTTGTAATTTGTTTATATATAATAAGAAAAATCTTTGCTGTAGTATTTTTTTTCTGGTTGCTTAAGTTGTTATGCATTTGCCTTTTAACAGAGATGTGGTATCTGGCCTCGCTCATCTTCATAGGCTAGGATTCATACATCGAGATTTGAAGCCTCATAATGTGTTGATAATCAAGGAGAATACATTTTGCGCTAAGCTTTCGGATATGGGCATCAGCAAGCGCCTTATTGGAGACATGACTTCCTTGACCCATGCTACTGGTTTGTATTACTTTTTCTTTTCTCACTTTGTAAGGTTTTCTTATATAACATTGGGTGCACCAACATGTAGTATGTTAAGTCTAATCAATGAACCATTGTTACTTAAATAACTATTACTGCATATAAAAGTTGCAAATTCTCCATCTTTAGGCTCTTTAAACTTGCAGGAGTTGGGAGTTCAGGTTGGCGTGCACCCGAGCAACTAAAAAATGGCCGCCAAACCCGTGCAGTGGATTTGTTCAGTTTAGGATGCGTTCTCTTCTTTAGTATTACTGGTGGTAAACACCCCTTCGGTGATTCGTATGAACGAGATTCAAATATTGTGAACAACCGAAAGGATCTCTTCTTGGTGGACAATATACCGGAGGCATTTGATTTAATTAGCAGTCTCTTGGATCCTAATCCGGATCTCAGGTAAGGACTTTGATGCAAACTTATTATTCTTGTTATACTTTATATGTGTGCGAGGACCTACTTATTATGTAGGCTTATATGTATATTTGCTTGATTGGCAGGACAAAGGCAGCGTCGGTATTTCATCATCCTCTATTTTGGAGTCCTGATACGCGACTCTCGTTTCTTCGCGATGCAAGTGACCGTGTCGAGCTAGAAGGTAGGGAAAGCCAATCAGAATTGCTGAATGCATTAGAAAGTGTTAGAGGTGATGCTTTGAATGGGAAATGGGATAAAAAGTTGGACAAATCATTCCTTGACGACATAACTAGCTATAGAAAGTACGACTTCGATAGTGTTCGCGATTTGCTGCGTGTCGTGAGGAACAAGTTCAACCACTATGGAGAGCTTCCTACAGAGATTCAGGAGACATTAGGCTCATTTCCTGAAGGTTTGGATTTCTATTTTACCAGCCGGTTTCCGAAACTTTTGATGGAAGTGTACAAAGTTGTCCACCAATATTGCGAGGGAGAAGAGCTGCTTAGGAAGTATTTCAAAACTCTTTGATGTAAAACCGTTGATTCATGTTAATCAGTTAGCTTTTGATTCATCAACAAAGGGTGCTGTTGCTGTCACTTTTCATGCCGAACCAGAGTCCTACCAGTCAATTTTTTTGGGCCTGTATGGCAATGCTTTTTTGGCAACTAGCCGTTTTAAACGTAAAGTTTTCTTTTATGTACAAAATACTACGAGTCTATGACTATAACATTTCAAGATGCTACCCACAAGGCCGCATCTTCCTTTGTTTCTCTGTTTACTTTTGGTTCTTTGCTTCATCTTTGAATTATGGTATTTCCTGCTGCTGAATGCTCAGCCTTAACAAGGTTACTGTTGGATTGGCCTAGTGGTGTTTATATAAGGAGTTGGCAGGTGAGAATCATCACCCGCCATAGCCAACCATCTCTATCTAATCATACTGCCTTCATATCCAAGAGATAGTTACCTCTCAACCTCTGCTGAGACTCACCTTCTTCTAAATTCTCTCCCTCCTTTCTGTTGACAATCTTAATGTTGCGCTTGATTTTGAAGGTCTAAATCACCATGAATACTACTCCAGTGGCCAGTTTCAGACGTGGTGTTTTGGCTACTGGTCTGCTTTTTCAAACTTTGATGGTTTTGTCGGTCCCATTGTTTTCAGAGCAGAAGGCTCTAGTGGTTGCTCAGAGGTCAGAGCCAACGGGAAAATGGAGGAATCTGCAGTCTTGATCTGAACAGGTTTCTTCCATCCCATTTGGAGTACCTTTGTCATGAGAGTAAGTTCATTGCTAGAACTGTGCATGGTTTGAGTTTCCAATGGTTTCTGCTTTTGTTTTTTCCCAGATAACCCAAAACAAGTTTCTATGCAGTATTCTCAAGGCAAAGACAATGTTGTGACCTTTGTGCTATCAACACTATACACATCTGGGTAGATAGGAATCGGGTTTTCAAAGGACGGTAAGATGGTTGGATCGAGTGCCATGGTAGGGTGGATCAGCAGAGCCGGGCACGCGAGGATCAAGGAGTACCCTGTAAAGGGCTACACAAGAGCAGATGTTAAGCCAGACAAGGGAGACTTGAACTTCACTTGTGTTCCACCGGTTGTGGTGCTTGATGGGGCAAACATTTACTTGGCTTTCCAATTGAAGTTTGAAGCTCCGGTTGGGAGGCAGCCGACACTTTTGGCTTATGGGAGTAGGTATCCAACTGTCAATACCCATGCCAAAACATGTTGACAAGATTAGCAGGCTCATCAACTACTCTCGAGGTAAGTATGATGAACTCTCTGACTAAGAAAATCTTGCTCAGTCTTTCTATATGTGACGAAGAACTTTGCTTTTTAAGGAACTGATGTTTCATGGATAAAATGCTTACGAGAATGGATAAAATCAGAAACGAAGAGATCAGAAGCAAGCTGGGGGTGGCTAGCATAGGAGACAAACTTCGAGAGGCGAGGCTTCGTTGGTTTGGTCATGTTCAGAGGCGGAGTCCGGACGCTACAGTCAGGAGGTGTGAACGTTTGGATTTAGGGGTCTTCAGGAGGGTCAGAGGTCGGCCAAAAAAGCGATGGATGGACAGTATAAAGCAGGATATCGGCTTGTTAGGGATTTCTGTGGATTCGGCGCAGTGCAGAGAGAGTTGGAGAGAGAAGACCAGAGTCCTAGATAGCTGACCAGCCGTTGGTGGAGCCAGTTTTCGTGTGTTTGCCGCCGGTTTTCTCGCTTAGTCAGCTAGTTTCTTTTAGATTTAGCTCTCTTGTCTTTTCTTGCTTTTGTTTTCCGTATAGTTCTAGTTTCAGTTGTACTTTGCCTTGTCGTGGTTCGGGATTTTCTGTTTAGTTTCTCGAGTGGTTTAGTTTCCTTTTGCTTGGGTTGTATTGGGCGCATTCCATCTAGGTCTGGAATGCCCCATCCTGACCCCCCAGATCCTGCGATAGCGGGATTCTCCTGGGTAAATGTTGTTGTTGTTGTTGATGTTTCATGGGTGGCGATGGTGTTTAGGTGAAGCTGCTCCTAGTGAATTCAGCAACTATAAGAAGATGAAGAGAAGCCATCATATGGAGTCTTATACAACTATAATTATTTTAATGATAGTAGAATTATAGATCAATACAATTTATGAATGAACATCATAACACACATTTACTTGATATATTTCTTAAATATTTCTCAAATATATTTTAGATATTTGTTACTTAAACTATAAATCTATGGGATAAAAATAGAATGACACAAATATGAATTTTTTTATTAATCATATATATTTTCGGAAAAAATGATAGTATTTTTTACTCCGTATGATTTTGATTTAAGTCATATATCATATAAATTTTAAATTTAAATTTATTCTTAACATCAGATCAGATCATGATTTTATTGTAACGATTTCGGATAAAAAGATATCATATCCATATCTATTTCTTAACTTTCCAATCAAGTAATTGCAAAACCTAATCTACAAGCTAGCCGGGCCTATTTAATTTGATACGCAATTCAACAAACTTGTAGTTTTCCGACCACAATCTCTAGCCATGACGACGTCGTCCTCCTCTTCCGAATGGTCATCCACTTGCTACAGAATAACAGCAGCCCAAAACCTGTCCTACTCCATACGTAGGAGGCAGCGTTGGTTCCCAGCCGGCGAGCACGGGAGCCGGTGCACGCTCGTGTCCCTCACCATAGCCGGCGACGACGGATCGCCACTCCGGATCCCGTGCTGCGACCGCGGCGGGATGCATCACGAGTACTTGGACCGCCACGCGATCGCCGTGGCACGCGAGCTTTGCCGCCGTTTCCCCGACATCCCGCCTCGCTACGACGAGCATATCGCGCGCACCCTCATGGGGGAGGTCGTTTTCGATGCCGCCATGTCGCACCGGTGCCCTCTCCCGCCGGGCCGGCCCTGCCCCGGCCTTGGCGTCGTCCTGGAGATCAACGCGCAGGATCTCGCCGGCCGGGCTATAAGGGTCGAGGAGGCCAGACCGAGGCCGAGGCCCGCCACCGCTGACTCGGTGCGCAAATTGTTGGCTGCCAAGCGCACGGACGAGTGCGAGGAGGATCATGATTGCGTGATTTGCACGGAGGAGATTAAGACGAGGAGGAGCTCGCTCGCCATGGCATGCTCCCACGTGTTTCACAAGCACTGCCTGCTTCGGTGGCTCCAGATCAGCCACGTTTGTCCGCTCTGCCGCTACGAGATGCCCTGCTGCAACGTTCAAGATCTTAGCTAGATCATATATATATAGCAAGTTTAATCACTAGCTAGTTAGTAGTATTAATTCTTCATATGTTAGTTGAATACTGTTAAAATTAATAAGCTTTGGGTTCGAAATTATTATTGTATAGTTCGTGGCTTAATTCGTGCATGATCGATCGCTACTTACGTGCATAATGTTTGCGGTTATCTATTATATACGGTAATCATTGTTTTGGGCGCGTGAAAGCGTTACAAGCTATGAATAGAGAATAATTGACGAGATTAATGTTTTGGGCGAATTAACCACGTAAACGTGTTACTTCGCTACAATGAGGGAATCCTAGTCACAAAGTCGTCACAACGCGTTACAAGTTACGAATAAGATGTAAATCGAGAAGAAATAACAAACATAAATTGAATAAACGTAAGGAAATGAGAAGAATGCTTAAGATCGTTTGTATTGCTCGTGTATATGTATATGAACTCCTCAATTGTTACAAGAGATCGTCTTTCTCCTTAGAACAAAAGAAATGGCTAGAACATATGAATTTGAGAGTGTTTTGGGGGTGTAGAGAATTGTGTGTCCAGAGTTGTGTTGATCGTCCCCCTCCTCCGAATGATCTCCTTGCCTTTTATAATGTTGCCTATAATTATATCGTTGCTGATTGTTGAGCAAATCCCGGAGATCTCGCCCTTATCTTCGTGGAATAACCGCCCGGAGTTATCATGGAGGGCGCCCGGAATTGCCGTCTTTGAAGGTTGACTTCTTGGAATAAATTGGAGCATTACCTTACTCTTCCCTTAATTGTACCGTTAATGGTGGATTATGCAGATCCCGTGATTTCCGCCCTTGCATTTATGGCAATCTTCATTTGAATATTATCGTTGTAATGCGCCTGATCACGTCATTTATGGTGGGCGAGATCTTCGGCCCTTTGATATCGAACATATCATGATTGCTGGTTATGGACCTTTGCTTATCTTTCATGGGCCTGATTTTATGAGGCCCAACAATACCCCCATCAAAAACTCGGGAAAGTCCCCGACTTTTCAGGGTTTTTGATCTTCTTTCCTTGAATCTAATCACGGACCTGTTTCCCGCGCAGTGAAGCTCGTCGCTCCTTGCTTTTACTGTTTACCCTACTCCCAGTGTGTTGGGCTTGAAACTTGTTTTTGGCCGCTAGCGGTAGGGCTTGGACGTCGTCCAACTTTCTTGTATTGTGTCTTGTTTGTCTCTTTCTTGCAGGTTCCAAAACAGGTTTGGAGTTGAAGACTGAACGCGTCTAAGCGTGTTTGAGCAAGTATCATGTAATAATGTAGTGTTTGAGACGGAACGTGTATAAACGTTTTTTCGCATGTAGTATACGTGACGGGACGTGTATAAACGTGTTTCCGTGTGAAGTACGTACTCGTAACGGGACGTGTATAAACGTGTTTCCGTGTGAAGTACTTGTGGCGGAACGTGTATAAACGTGTTTCCGCATGTAGTATTTGTATAGCGCTTTTTGTGTGGGATGCGTAGAATAGAGAGCAAAATGTGTAAGGTGTAAGGTGTAAACACTTGCATTGATGTAGAAATCGTTTTGCAAGTGCCGTAACCCGTAACCTGTTTTGTGTAAGGTGTAAGGTGTAAACACTTGCATTGATGTAGAAATCGTTTTGCAAGTGCCGTAACCCGTAACCTGTCTCTTGCATCCTTGTCCGACTAGTCGTTGTGTGCACATTGTTGCCTGATTGTTAGGCAGGGGCCTTTGTTTTGGCCAGTAACGTCACAAGGCGTCCCTTGCTAGTTTTTCGTAAGATGCTGTCGATGTCATGTATGCGTAAGAGCGTTCTTTATGAATCGTGTAGTAGAACGGTATGTATGTGTGGGGAAATGTAAAGATGTGGAAATAACAGATTTGTCATGTACCTTATTCAGAAATGATATAACTTAAGACTTCTGGACACTTACTACATCATGCGACACTAACTCGTAAGCACCTTTGCATTAACGCGTTCGCTATAGCTTCAAGCTGCCCCCTGTGGTGATTTCAAGGCTACCCCCAGTCCTATACCGGCTTGATTTGAAGCGTTGTCCATATACATAACCACTTATTGCCACTCGATACCTGTAACACGTTCTGTCAGCTTGCGTAAGTCGTGCTAATGGTTGGCTTTGTATGTCGTAAAGTATACTCGGCGGGAGGGTAGGGGTTGTATCTCGTCTCTCGCCTTTCTTGCCAACGATCAACTTGATAAGGACTGGCTATATGATCTGCGAAGAGGTCGTCCTCTTCCAATCGAACGTGTGCCAACGCCTTTACTTGTACTTCATCAAAGTTCGAGCAAGGGTATTTGGTTAGTTCACGATATAACTCCGGGTTACGGGATGATATACCCTGTCAGAAAGCTTCCACGGCGGTGGCTGCATCGCATCCTTCGATTGTTACGAGTTCCTCGTTGTAGCGGTTGAGGAACGCCTTCAGGGACTCGCGCGGCTTTTGGGTAAGCCGGTACAAGTCGCTTGACCGCTTCTTGGCATGCCGACTGCTTGCGAACCTGATCCTGAACTTATCAACCACTTCAGCAAAAGATGAGATACTTTCAAGTGGTAAATGAGAGTGCCAGTTTAGTGCGGGACCGGATAACGTGTTCCCAAACCATCGACACATAACAATTTCTTTCATTTCAAAAGGTACGGTGCTAATGTTCATGGCTTGTTTGAAAGCCGCTATATGTTGGTCGGGATCGGTAGTCCCTTCATATTTTGGTATTTCCGGGACGTGATACTTTCGAGAGATATCAACTCTCGCAATAGCGGGTACAAAGGGGGAGTCGGTATAACCATCTCTCCTTTCTACTGCTATTGGTTGAGGTGCCCCTGGGACCTGAGCAATCCGGTCTTCCAGGGCCCTAAGGCGTTGCCTTAATTGGGAAATCTCAGTATCTTCCCGAGTGACCCTTGAGGAATTACCATTTACCTGGTTACATGTTAACAGTCTGATGTCGTTAGGAGTGATGAAGCTTGGACCATCCACGTTTAGACGCCTAGCGGCACCGTTCAACGCGTCTGTCCTTTGGTGGTAAACCGGGACTGATTGTACCTGAGATCGAAGCAAATTACGTTCATTAGTCAAAGATTCAATTTTATTTTCATAAATCTCGGTAAACTTAGCATTAGCCTCCTTTTGGCTATCCAACTCTTTTTGAAGAGTCAGCATGGTTGTGCGGAGTTCCGCGATGGCGCTAGATTCGCATCCTCCTTGCTGCTCGGAGTTTCCAATGTTTCCATCTACGTTCTCGAACCCCCCAGCGGGTTGTAATAACCCTCACTTTTCGTAAGGGTATAAAGGTAATTTCACCTTTTATCGAAAATAATAATAATAAGTTGTTATTAATATTTATTAAAAATAATAACCCTTGCTTATAATATAAATTGTGTGGAACTATGATTAAATGAATTTTAAGAATAATGTAATGGTAACATAAGTCATAAGCTTATAAAATCATGTTAGTAATTATTTAAATTATAATAAGCTTTATTATATTGAAATGTACAATTTATGTACATTTGTATTTAAGATAATTATTATGTGATAAATTAATAAATTAGTTTTATCCTAGTGAAGTGCTCAATTTTATAAGCAATTATATTATAAGGACATAATTGCAACTTTTCGGAAATATTGAGCTGTTTGGGTAAAACCCAACATATTCTTCTCCAACCCAACCCAATTTAACACCCGATTTTCAATCCATGATATCTCCTTCATTTCTCCATGGAAATGGATGCCGTCAGTGGCATTGGATTCCCATCTTCGAGCACTTCAATACCCCTCAATTAATTGGAGGAATTCATTAGCCAATTAACCACGATTTCGAGTGTAGTTATCGGTTAGGGTTAATGGCATTAATTCGAATTGGATAAAGTTTGACCGATTGATGGCGTTCTGACGAGGATTGGATAAGAGGGAGTGATGTGGAGGATGAAGACGAGCTCCACGTCAGTGGAATTGGAGATAAGATCGAGTAAATTCGATCGGATTGAATCGAATTGAAGACGGGGTGTTTAATGCTCGTAATAGTCGAATCTTCGCGGAATTATGCCAAATCGAGCCTCTAATCGCAACTATAAATTGGTGCTCTGTCCATCCTTCCATAGCACAACCTCAAACACTCCAAAATCTCCCAAAATCGGTCGGAAACTGCTCGGAATCTCGCCGGAAGAGCTGAAAACGCTGCTGTCCTCTGCTTGCGACGAGCCGACTTCTACGGCCTCGTTCTCCCTCGTCCGACCACGAAACGACGAGACACCACCACCATCGTGTTCGTGACGTTCCCTAGTTTCCAGATCTGCAGCCTCATCGTCGAACCGCTGCCTGAATTCGCCCAGAAATCTCCGGGAAGTAAGGTCCCTGCGCTCTGTTTTTTGATCGGTTTTAGGGTAAATTGGCTGGGCATTTCAGCCCGTGAAATCGTTCGGGCCCGACCCGGCCCGATCGACTTGGGTATTGTTCGGTTTTGTTATTGAAAAAAATATAATAATAATAATAGTAATAATTATTTTTAATTAATAATATTAGCTAATTTTATTAATAGTGATAATACTTTTTAGAAAATAATAATCCTTGTGAAAGTAAAATCTTATATGCTTTTTGGATATGATAAAATATAGTATAAGTTATAGTCACCTTATAATATTCAAGTATGTAGGTTCTTTAAAAATAAAGTGAGAATGAGTACTTTAGATTAATGAACATATATATAAGATAATTCTAATACATGGATAATATGAGAATAATATTAGCAAGGAGTATATAGATGATTAAGAATTGAACATATAATATTGTGAAATAAAGTGGTAAAAAAATATAATGAAATTATCTTATAATCACTAAGGTTAATTAAATATTATATGAGTAGAGTACTAAGTTATATATACAACTTGAATGAAGGCTTAGTAAAAGATGTTATGAAACATATCAGTGATAAGTGAATAAATTGTCTTATAGAGATTGTATAAGATTTTATTAAGAAACTGATCAATAAAATGTTTGAAGGAAAATTTCTAATACAAAGGGGGGTTATTACTAAATTAGAGTCATGATGGATATGAACTCTAATTTTCCTTTCTTCAAAATAAATTATTAAAGTTTATTTTGAATTATTCCCTTTCCGGTATCATTCGGTTAACGAAGATTCGAGCCGTCGTCGTTAGCCTTTCTCAACCGTAGTCAATCGTCATATCCGAGGCAAGTGGTTTGGTTCAGTTTTAGCATACTCGTTTTTATCCGTTTGTTGGGAACTAATTGTGTGAAATTAAAATGAACTAGGTTGTTGTTTTATTTCCTAGTATTAACAATATTGGTATTCGCGTAGTTGTTCGTATTGATAGGCTACGCTAGTATGGACTTAGGTTCGATCTATGTTGGCCTTGTACGTGGCCTTGCTTGTTTGTTAGCCTCGTAGTGGCTTTATTTGTTGTTAGCCTCGTAGTGGCTTGTTATGGACTTAGGTTAGAATTAGGGGTGGAGCCTTCGGTCCTCGGAACACCTCTCTATAACTGCATTAGGATGACCCTATACCCTAATGCTGGTCATGACCATGTCGCCTCAACTGCGCGTGAGGGACGTTGCACCTAGCTAGTGCATTCTTCAAATCCGCGGAAATCGTTGTTCGTTGTATCTCGACTAGTGTTGATAAAAATTAAAAGTTATTAACGTGAAGTATGAAGTTTTGAAATTAAGTAAGATAAGTGCTAGTGCACGTAATTAATGAACCAGGATGGTTAGTACAACTTGGAAAACCATTCTTGCTCCCGGCTAATGACGATTCTCTTTCCAATCTGAATTCGCATATGCGGTGAGGTTGGTCGTGGATCTAATTAGTCGACGAAGGCTTTTCAAAATCTCTGTGTGAATAATAAACGTTCCCAACAAATCGATCAAGCTTCTAAGGAACCATACTCATGTGGTGTCCTAATTATTTTCGTTGCATCTCATAGTTTTCCTCGTCCGTGGGAAGTACTTGGGTTGCTAGATCATCGACCGGCTTTTATTCGGAGTTCGATGCTAGTGACTGGGTATCACCACAAAAGAACCATTTTCAAAACCCCATTTGCTTAGTCTGTCACAAGACTAACCCGACCACTTTCTTTCCTGTGCATGGTTCGGCTGGTGTCAACCGTATTTCTCGTCACGGCACATCAGGCGATCATATTCTTCAGATCGGAAGAAGTAAGTTGGAGAAGAGTTAAGCTGCAGTTGGACCTTTTCAAGATAGTTTATAAAGTCAATTTCATTTAAAGAAAGTTGAATTAAGATTTTCAATTCCTAGATGATGTATAGGTGCAAGTATGAACATCTTTATGTAACTCAAATTTTCTAATCTTCCACTGTAAGTTTTCAATCTCTTTTGATCGAAGTTTAATCCAAAGGAAAAAATTATTGTACATCGTTTTTCCTTTTACACTTTAATGTTATTATACTAATTGTTCGGATCAAGCCTAGGGTGGCTTCGGACTTCAAATCCGAGGTCACTGGCGTGTAACATTCCTAGTTTAAAATTGGGGTGTTACACGGGTAGTCCGCCACTGGTCACTCCGTTGTTGGTGTTATGACTGTAATCATCGCCGTTTCCGTTGACTTGGTTGTTGATTGGCTCAAGATCCCCCACAAGGCTAAGATTTGCGTCCATGTTGATGAAGATTCCGCAACTTGCTCCGGCGTGACTTCTTTTTTGGCTAGGGCCCCACGGTGGGCGCCAATTGTTTTGGGCGAATTAACCACGTAAACGTGTTACTTCGCTACAATGAGGGAATCCTAGTCACAAAGTCGTCACAACGCGTTACAAGTTACGAATAAGATGTAAATCGAGAAGAAATAACAAACATAAATTGAATAAACGTAAGGAAATGAGAAGAATGCTTAGGATCGTTTGTATTGCTCGTGTATATGTATATGAACTCCTCAATTGTTACAAGAGATCGTCTTTCTCCTTAGAACAAAAGAAATGGCTAGAACATATGAATTTGAGAGTGTTTTGGGGGTGTAGAGAATTGTGTGCCCAGAGTTGTGTTGATCGTCCCCCTCCTCCGAATGATCTCCTTGCCTTTTATAATGCTGCCTATAATTATATCGTTGCTGATTGTTGAGCAAATCCCGGAGATCTCGCCCTTATCTTCGTGGAATAACCGCCCGGAGTTATCATGGAGGGCGCCCGGAATTGCCGTCTTTGAAGGTTGACTTCTTGGAATAAATTGGAGCATTACCTTACTCTTCCCTTAATTGTACCGTTAATGGTGGATTATGCAGATCCCGTGATTTCCGCCCTTGCATTTATGGCAATCTTCATTTGAATATTATCGTTGTAATGCGCCTGATCACGTCATTTATGGTGGGTGAGATCTTCGGCCCTTTGATATCGAACAGATCATGATTGCTGGTTATGGGCCTTTGCTTATCTTTCATGGGCCTGATTTTATGAGGCCCAACAATTAACATCAAAGAAATTCATCTTCTGAAACCCCGTGGGAATTCGCTTCCTCCGTGGGCTTCCCTTCCAACACCGAAATCCTTCTTCCCCCTACCGGAATTTACGCCGACTTCTTTGCGGACGACTGGGTGTGCTTGTATGAGTACCCCTTTCGCAATTGTCATCGGTACCCCTTCTCCCCACTTGTCACCCATTTTTTAACAAAATGGGTGTCTGGCCTGGGCAACTACTCCCTCAAGTCTGGAGGCTTTTGCTTTCCGTTGAGCGGTTGTATTCCTCGCAAGGCATTGCTTTTAGGTCTGAGAATTTTTTCTTGAACTATCGCGTTTCAAAAGTTGAGCACTGAGTGAATTGAGAGCTAGCTATTGCTAATTGACATCTATTGTTAATTCAAGCAGAGCTATAATCTTTTCCTGGGGGCCAAAATATCTGTAACAGAACAAAATGGATGAGTCAACCAAGCTATAGATAAAAGCTTATATATATCCTAAACCACGAACAAAATTATAACGGTAGAGTATTACCTGGAGAACCTTGTACAAGCATGCTTTTGGACCGCCAGAAAAAGCCGCAAACACAACAGGGCATGGTCTAGTACGTAATTCCTATACATCCAAAATGAAAAACAACCACAAATTTAACGACTCCGTGGCAAATAACGTCTACAACTAGAATTGATTTCCACACAAAAGTTGAGCACTGAGTGAAAATTAAATAGATTCATCTCCCAGGCATAACTCATTTCCCTTTTTTAAATAGTAAATTCGTTTTTATTTAAATTTTAAATGAAAAATATTTTGTTGGATGAAAAATGGGTTTAAATAGAGTTTTGGCTATGAAAAGGAACATGTATAAACCATAGGGGTACCAAAAGGAATAACTTTTTTGATAGGACACCAAAAGGAATGGTCAAAACCATAAGGTACCAAAAGGAATTTCCCTAAAATTTATCACCTGCAACGCTATAATAGTCGCTATGTATTGCTCCAAGAGGTACGATGACGCTGTCGCTCTCTTCAATTTCTTCTTCAAGCAATCCAACATTGTTCCAAACGTCGTTTCATACAACCTCCTGATCGTTTCGCAATGTCAGTCCGGCCGAGTCAAAGATGATTTCGAGGTTTACTGCCACATTCTCGCAAATCCGTCGTTCAGCCCTTCGTCTGTGACCTACATGCATCTTACGAAGGGGTTGATTGATGCAGGTCAGATGGGTGAGGCTGTGGATCTGCTGAGGGAGATGCTGAGCAAAGGCCACGGTGCAAATTCTCTTGTTTACAATAAGCTGATCAAAGGCTTCCTTGATTTGGGGAAGGAAAATGAGCTTTTTGACGAGCTTAAAGAAAGGTGCCTTGTGTATGATGGCTTGGTTAGCGCAACGTTCATGGACTGGTTTTTTTAGCAGGGGAGGGGGAAAGAAGCTATAAAGTCTTACAAGGCTTTGCTTGATAGGCAGTTTAGGATGATTCCTACTACTTGCAATGTGCTACTTGAGTGTTTACTGAAGCACGGGAGAGGGGAGGATGCTAGGGAGTTGTTCGACATGACGTTGGATAATCACACGCCTCCTAACTTCCAGGTTATGAACTCTGATACGTTTGATATAATGTTGAATGAATGCTTCAGGCTTGGGAAGCCTGATGAGGCTATTGTTGCATTTAGGAAGGTTGGGGGTGAAGGCCAATTCTAAGCCCTTTTCAATGGATGTTGCAGGTTACAATAACACGGTTGTGAGGTTTGCTGAGCATGGTATGATTGAGGAGGCTGAGAAGTTTTTTGAGGAGCTAAGGTCCAAGTCATTAAGCCCTAATGTTATAGGTTACAGAACTCTAATTGATGCCGATGACACTTTGCAGATGTTTCACCTCATGGTGGATGCTAATTGGAGGTTGATTCCGTCATACATTAACAAGTGGTTGGGAGAATTGATTGAGAATGATAAGGTTGTTGAGTCGTCTCAGGTCTTGACAAAACTAGGTGAAAAGGACCCGAAACCAGATGTCACTACCTATGAGACTGTGATCAAGAGGCTATGTAAAGTAGAATCATTTGATCTGTTAAGGTTGTATTTGGCATGTTAAAGATATCAAAGATATCAAAAAACATTTTTTCAATTGACTCTAGTAAGATTTGCTATTGATTTGTATTAGGAAACTAAATCAACCTATCAAAAATTGGATAAGATATTATAGTAGATATAAATATTAGTTACCATGTTACAATAAAATCATTATTTTATTCAATATTGGTTGCATGGCGTAAATAATATTTTTTATTCAACATTGATGAGATAGTGCAAATTTTAACGAAGACATAACATCTGCTTTATATTGCGTTATAAAGATGACTGATGTTCAATGATATACTCTTTCAAATTTTACACTTAAATTTCAACTACAATATGTTTTTTCAAAATTTTCAATTAAATTTCAACAATTTGTAATAAAGATGAGTCATATGATTTTACGTAAATATTATTTTTAACCTCCGATTTAGTATATAGTTATGATGATTATGATAATAGAATATATGGAAATTTCACATGGTAACCCTGTGGTTAAGGCAATTTCACGTGATACCCACTCATTTACGCTATTTCACGTGGTAACCCTGTAGTTTTGACAAATTTTGTCAAATAACCCTGCCATTACTTTATAGTCTAAAATGTTAAATTGGTTCTTTTTTCCTTTTTCTTTTTTGAGAAAAATTTGTTTTTTAAAAATATTCTTTTAAAAATTTCATATTTTCAAGAATTAGTAGATAGGTTGTGTTATTATTACTAGAATATATGACAATTATATTATCCGTATATGTATATTATGGTTTTTTCTATTTTATATACAATTGGCATAATTATATAGAATAACTACCTTATTACAAGTATAATATCTTTTTCTACATTGTATTAATTCTATAAATTTAAAAGGCTAATAACAAGCTAATGAGTGATGAAATAAGAATTCTTCAAATTCAGAAATGTATATTTACTTTCATTATATGTGAGATAGAGCTTCTTCTAACTTAAACTTGTTAAACTTGATTAATATTATTCCAACCTCAAATTTCATGGATTCACTTCAAAAAATTATTCATTAGCTTGATTCAAAATTTATTTTAATATATTCTAAATGTTTATTTTTATCTTGATCTATACTCGGTTTTTCAAACATTGACAACAAATGATCCTACATAAGAAATTTCTATATTTAAAACAAGTACAATAATTAACTAAACGAAATCCACCAATTGTAATAATAAACAAGAATTTAAAATTGCTAATTTTTAATAAAAATTAAAGCTTTAACCATAAAATAATGGTAGGGTTATTTGGAAAATTTTGTCAAAACTACAAGGTTACCACGTGAAATAGTATAAATGAGTGGGTACCACGTGAAATTGCCTTAACCACAGGGTTACCAAGTGAAATTTCGTAGAATATATTTTGTTCAATAATCTTACCTAACCCGCGGCCCATTAGGGCAATTCCTCTAATCCCTCTCTTAATAACCTACAAACGAAGCTGAAAAGTTTCTTGTCATTGTAATTAGGGTTTTTCCGGCTCATATTATATACCCACAAATCAAAAACTGAAAGATTAATTGCTTACTCTCAAAAAAAAAAAAAAAAGAAAGATTAATTGCTTACTACATTGTAAACTACAACATGGTGCGTAAGCGTAACATGAGTGATAACCCCTCATACCATCTTCCTGAAGACATACTCATAAAAATTCTCCACTTTCTCCCATTGGCATCCATTCTACAATGGAAACTTGTGTCCAAGCAATGGAAGAACCTCATCAACCATCCCAAGTTCTTCAGCCATTACCGCGACAAATCTCTGACCTCGTTCGTCAGCAACGGAAGCCTCTACTGCGTATTAACAAGGCGCCACCACGCCAACCCTCCTTGCACGGTGCACCGCCTTCCGGTCCAAGGCGCCCAAAAACTGGTTTCGGAGCCGTCCAATGTGGTGGCTTGTGTTGGCTTGGCAGACAATCACTTCCTTATGTACAACTTGCTCACCGGAGCTTCAAGCGCCGTGGTAGACGCCCCGGTAGTAAATCTTCCGTGGCATCAACGATTCGGGACCGGGTGGGTTTGTTATGGATTCGGTTACGATCATTATGATGATGATTATAAGATCGTGGTGGTATGCAATTACCGCGAACACAACCCGGGAAAATGGCTAAATCGCGCGAAAACAAAGGAAAAGATGATTGATTTTAACGGTAGATTTTGGGTCTACAGTTTTGGAAATCGCGGTTGGATGACACTCCAAGGCTTCCCTTATGGCGCTAACCATTGGGTTTGCACGCGACGAGCTTGCTCTTTGAATGGTGTTCTTCATTGGGTCTTTTCGAAAAGAGAAGACCGCGAGGAGAGGGTCGTTACGTATGATCTGAATACTTGTAGGTTCGGGGAGTTATCGGTGCCGGTTGATAAAGACATTTGGCCGTGCAACCTGATGGATTTAGGAGGAGAGCTATGCTACTCGGTTCATGATGGCTATGGGCTTCATGTGTGGGTGATGAAAGAGTATGGAGTCGAGGAGTCTTGGACAAAGCTGCTTAGCATTGACAACTCAACGTCTATCCCCTTGGAGATTTCGATAAAAGACATGGCGCTATATGAATCTCGAGATGGCGGAAAAACTGCCTTGTTTGTGTGTATCGGCCTCCCTCAGTTGATGTGGTATGATATTGAACACGGATACACCCAAGTCTTCAAGTACAATAGATCTTGGAAAGTGAAGAGAGGATGAACGATTTTGGCTCCGTCCGGTACTGACGGGATGGGTAGCGGAATTCCACTGTCCTCTTACAACTTACCGAAAGCACCTACTATTAATCTGTATTTTGGCCAAAAGAGAGTTGAATCTATATTTTTATTTAATGGTTGTAACCAAACTTTTGTTAACCTTTCTCCATATGGTGTTTATTTAAAGATAGTGAAGCCAATTATTCACCGATATATAAATAGTACGTATGCAATTTGCCATCTAGCTTGTTTCATCGCTAGTTAATCAAGGGCTTGTTAGATAGTATTATATATGGAAAGCCTAGAAAGTTACATCATCAAGCAAATATAAATTAATACTATTTATATATGCAAACTAGCTGAATTCAAACCTTGCATAAGAATACATCATCAAGCAAATATAAATTAATACTACCTCCGTTCAGTAATGTTTGATGTTTTAGCATTTCAACCTGAAATTAAGAAAGCCTAGAAAGTTACTTAATTACCCCCATTAAATTGTTTTAATTTCATAATGGTTTAAGAAGAAATTTTGTTAAGGAAAGATTTATATGGGGTAAATTTGGAAAAATAGATACATAAAAGTGTAAAACCTCAAACATTTTTTAACAAGACTAATTGGCTAAAACATCATACATTAGTGAACGGAGGGAGTATATATGAAGTTGACATAATTCATAATCATCTATACGTACATAATTAGCTAGCACCTTAAGAGACTTGATTCCTGTTAATCCCCAAGGAAACACCATGCTTTCTTGAACTTGGCTCTCAACCTCTTTAGCATTATCCTCGTTTTCCCCTTCTGCCTAGAGAAGACTTGTATCTCGTCCTTGTCAATGTCGTACCGAAACAACTCCATGCTATGCCTATATTCATAACACAAAAACACCAAGATATTGCTCGCATGATCTCTACATTGATAAAGCGCGGCAACAGAATTTAAATTGTCATACAAGGGGCCATTTATCCGCGAAGTACTAATGCTGAACAACTTGGTCCAAGACTCGGGTACGCCGTATTCTTTCATCACCCACACATGGAATGTAAATTGTACACCATACGAACAACACAAGTTTCCATTCAACTCGGTTAGAGTTTCATCTAGTGGTTTCATACTAGAATCACCATAGTAAAGAGTGTTGGGATAGTGATTGTTCCCAATAACGATCTCAAGTAGTTTTGATGATGATGGAACACTTGTGAAACATTTAATGTGTTTGCTAAGTGTTTCTGGATCAATTAGGAGTAATTGAGCAAGAAACAAAAGCAGGAACAACCGACAGGAACAACCAAGGAAACAAGAGAATAGCTGAAGAGCTCGCTGATTCCTGATGGGATCATCATGGGATCAACGCAAAGGCCTGAAGCTATTTATGGAAGGTTGGATCAACGCGGAAGCTGTGCACTATATATGGAAACACGCGTGGATGGATCGGTTGAAACAAATAACGTGTCTTATAAAGATATGGAAGATATGTTAGTTTGTGGAAGATTTTATCTTGTTTCCCAAGATAAGATAAAATCTGATTTGGTTTATATTTATATTTTTAGATAGAATCTTTCTAGCTATTAGTATAAATAGGAATCATGTACTAGGTTAAAAACCAACGAGCATAGAAAGGTTGAGAGAGTTGTGTGCTTGAGCAAGAACACACGAAGTACTCTAAGCCGAGTTGTGTACGAGGGTTAGAGGTGTGGGTCAAGTCCGTTGAGTCGATTTACAAGTGTGTCCGACGCTGAGGGATCTAGGTCTGGGTAGAAGGTTTTGTGTAAACCTTAAGATCAAGGATTCGCGTTTGTAAGTTCATGCTTGGTAATAACAAAAGACTGGCTTGATTTGAATCGCTTTTGTGTGAACTTTAACTTGTTTGAACTGTTTGATATTTCCGCTGCCCGGTTTGTTGATCCCTCTGGAGGATCAACATCCGTATACTAACACACGTAGATCCTACAATTGGTATCAGAGCCTGCGTGCTCTAGATTGTGTGTGTTTCAAACAGGTGATAAAAGATGAGTTCTTTGAAAGATAAATCATGTTGCAAAAATCTCAATGGTAAAAGAATGGACCTAAGGAACGTCACTTGCTACAAGTGTCGTGAGAAGGGTCACTATGCTCGTTCGTGCTCGAAGGGAGATCATGATGGAAAGCCCAACAACTACAACACAACCAGCATGGAAACTTGGGGCAATCATGATGATGAAGAATCCAAATCAACGAATGATCCCAAGATGTGCTTAATGGCTATGTCTTCAAAGGATGAAGAGGTAACTGGTGGAAGAAGGGTGTTTGTAAGGTTTTCCATGGTGTGTGATCTAGCTAAAGACGAAGCTAAATCTCTAACTATGATTCAAAACTTAATTTTGTTTCTCTCCTACGGTTTTCTTACGGTTTATACTAGTCCTGAGGTAGATATTAGGAAATATATTGTGTCTTAATAGTTTTTTGGTACAACTAAATCATTATTCATATTTGATATGCATATTTGATATGAATAAGTTAGATTTGGCCCGTCCATACCACAACGCGGGCAGATATCAATTGTACAAGTCTACGAATAAGTAAAAATTCCACTCATAATATATATCTACTTGATATCTTAATTACCGAAATTGAGATAATGAGAAAATGTTGATATTATGTTGACTAATATATTCAATATATTTCAACTGTTGACTAATATATTTCAATATATAAAGTTATTAGAATCATGTTGTACTCATTTTATTTTTCTAAATGTTGATATTATATTTTAATATTTTTAATTAAATAAAATGTATAGTAATTATATCTCATACTAATGAATTATAGTATTAAAATAAAAAAAAAAGATTAAACCAAAATAATCAATTAAAACATCTCATTTTGTATAATATTGGCTTATAATGTCTCAAAACTATGAAAATAGGAACAATGATATATATTAACCATTAGAGACAAATTTTGAAGGATGAAAAAGTAAGTAAATTTTATTTACTAAATTGTTCTATAATTACAATATGTTCTATACTTTATAATCACATACCTGGCTACCTGCGGTACTATAAATCTGAAAAAATAATTTTTTTACGTCTAGAAAAAATAACATTTTCATATGCTAAGATTTTCAATATATTATATGTTTTCACTTATTATATTCTATTTATAATAAAAATAATTTTAAAATGTGAAACATGAGTCATTGTCGTGCATGACACGACGGGTACAACTAGTATAGATTCATGTGTACGTGTATTTGAAGCAAAAACACATCCATGTAGGTACCCAATTAGGCCTATAATCAAAATAAACAAGTCCTTTCTTAATTTCTTAATCTTAAATATCGTATAGGTTTGCACATTCATGAATAGGTCTACACGTAATATTTCTTAATTTCGTAATATTAAATATACACATGTATCATAATAAACCAAAATATCGAATATATATGAAGATAATTTTATACTTTTATAAAAACATATCAATGAATCAAAAATAAAACTATTAATTAAGTCAATTTGATGAGCCGTTTATTTTGATTTTGGATTAAACAAAAGTTTGAGAATATATGAAGAATAAACCTATTGATCAAATTCGATTGGGATATTTAATTTATAATATTTATATCATATATAAATTAATATGTTTTAAATTTTAATTAAAAAAATCCCGGGCAAGGCTCGAGGTTATAACTAGTATATCTTGAAACCTAAACTACCTTAGGGTACAAGATATTATAAAATATCTAAACTAGAGATAGAATAAATTAAAAACAAGCACATAATTTAAGTACTAAGACATATTTTCTATCCTAATACTTCTCACACGTTATACTTTTGTTTAGATATAAATTGATTTTTTCAGATTTTCTTTTTATCTATCTATATCGATAAAAGAAGTATAATTGACTACCGATGTATACTATATAAGGAAGAATATTGTGCATACGTTATATTATAAACACATTAAACTTTCCTTATCAAAATATACACAATTATTTTCACCTCTATATATACACAATTACACGTACCATCAAACCAAAATTACCTTGCACTACGTACAAACACTTCCCACTATCACGACCAAAAACCTTCCACGTACCACTCCAACCTTGCTCGATCGATGAGTCTTTTTCCTCCATACATGTACATGGCGACCGATGGTTTTTACTTACCTCCTACACAAGCCGCTTGGTTGCCTCCTCCAAAAGGTACCGTCAAGCTCAATTTTGACGGCGGTCTATCCCACCACCGAGGTTGTGCCGTGGCCGGAGGAATCTTCCGAGACCATCAGGGCGTCCCTCTCTTCTCTTACACCTGTGCCGACCCGAAGATTGTCGGCTTTACTCCCTACGACGGCGAGGCCAAAGCCCTCGCCCTCGGGCTCATGTTCGCACGCAAACTCGGCTTCAGCAGCAGCCTGTGGGTGGAGGGCGACGCAAAGTATCTGATAGAAGTCGTACCCGAGAGGCGGCCCAACACGATGTACGACAAGGACACGGTCGGCTCCATCAGGCGCACGATAAACGAGTTTCACCGCAAGCCTCTATTGACGTGGGTCCCACGAGAAGCAAACTCGGCTGCGGATGCTCTCGTGAGACACATGCGCGACGACGTCTCCACCATTCTTGAGGAAAAGTGGGATCGGGGTGCCAAGTTGCCCACCAGCGTAGCCACCGTGGTGGAACGGGAATACAACGGCTATGTATACGTCAGACAACAGAAAACCACTCGGCCCCTTCCGTTCTCATGTTATATAGTTCCTACTTATTAGCTATTACATTTTTGTATCAAACAAGGAAAAACACTTACGTATTGCATATAAGTACATTAGCATATATCTCATTGTTTTCGTATTCTTAAACGGCAAAATACATGTACGACCCCCTGTACTTGTCATTTTTTTGCAAACGGCCTCCCGTAATCCAAAATGTTCTATAAAACCCCTCTACTAATGTAATCCTATTCTATTGAACACCTGTCGTCCTCCGTGGCAGAACGCGTGCACTTCAATCTCTATGTAGCGAGTTGGGTAATAAATATTTTTTATGACAAGGCTTTTCTAAAACAAAAACATTAAATTCACGATCGAAAAAAAAAAGCATTAAATTAAATTGTTTACAACCCTAGATTTGGTGAGAAGCCGCCTGAAGGTGGTGGTAGTGGTCGGGGGCTGGAGTGCGAGCGGAAGGGGCTGAGGCGGAGTGAAGAGAGAATGAACGATTTTGGCTCCATTCGGTACTAACGGGATGGGTAGCGGAATTCCACTATCCACTTACAACCTACCGAAAGCACCTACTATTAATCTGTATTTTGACCCAAAAAAAGAGAGTTGAATCTATATTATTATTTAATGGTTGTAACCAAACTTTTTTTTTTAACATTTCTCCATATGTATGTTGTTAATTGAATGATAGTGAAGCTAATTATTCACCGATATACACAAGGTATGCAATTTGCCATCTCGTTTCATCGCTAGTTAATTTAGAGGGCTTGTCAGATATTAAATATGGAACAAATTGTGAGGACGATTAAGTAAGACGTACATATACGAAGCAAACTTGCTGAATTCAAAACTTGCATAAGATTACACCAATCAAATGTATATGAAGCTCACATAATTAATTCATAAGCATCTATACGTACATAATTAGCTAGCACCTTAAGAGACTTGATTCCTGTTAATCCCCAAGGAAACACCATGCTTTCTTGAACTTGGCTCTCAACCCTCTTTAGTAGTGTTAGAGCATCTCCAAGAGATGCTCCAAAACTTTCTCCAAAATGGGGAAAGAATAGCTACTTTCTTCAAAAGAAAATTGTTCCAACTCCAACAATTTCTCTATTATGGAGAATCAATATTTATTGAAGTAAAATAAGATTGGATGAAAGAGTTGAAGTGGTAGGAAAAAGAAACCTTTTACATTTAATTAACCAAAACAAATAAAAGGAAAAGAAAACATTAATTGCAAATTCACAATATGGAGCAAGTAGAGAAATCTCCAAATTTTGAGAACCCACTATGAGTTTTGGAGATCTTCTCCATTTTGGAGATCACTTTGGGGAATCTGTTGGGGCCAAAATTTGGAGATGCTGTTGGAGATGCTCTTGCCTCCCCTTCTGCCTAGACAAGACTTGTATCTCGCCCTTGTCAATGTCGTACCGAAACAACTCCATGCCAGATTCATAACACAAAAAAGATTCATAACACAAAAACACCACGATATTGTTCGCATGATCTCTACATTGATAAAGCGGAGCGCCATACGTGAAGCCGTCCATCCGCGGAGGACGAATGCTGAACAACTCGGTCAAAGACTCGGGTACGCCGTATTCTTTCATCACCCACACATGGAATGTAAGTTCTACACCATACGAACAACATAAGCTTCCATCTAACTCACTTAGAGTGGGAAGGGGAATCCATTTAGAAAGATCATCATAGAAAACATGTGGCAATAGAATTTCAACAAACTCATAACTATGAATGTCTAAAGCACCAACTATGCAAACCCGTTCATGAACTTGTGCACCTTTTTTACATACAGCCCAATGAAGAACATCTTTGAAGGAGTAGGCTGCTTGAGCTCTAGGTACTGGGAAATAATATGCATCATGAGGAAAGCCGTCGAACGACTTCCAACCGCGATTTCCGTAGCTGTAAACGAAGATCAGACTATTGCTTTCATTGTATTTACTTAATTCAATCCTTCTCCTTTCATGATCTTGCAACCACAGTTTAAACAGCCAATGACAAACCACCACGATTTTATAATCGTCTTCGTAATGATCGTATCCGAATCCGTAGCAAAGCCAGACCATAGAGTAGTAATCTCGAAGAGGGGCGTCGGCCACCACATGTGAATCTCCGGTGAAAAGGTTGTAGAGAAGAAAGTTACCGTTCCGTGCTCTTACACAAGCTATCTTGTTTGACGACTCCGGAAGCAACTCGTGTAGTTTGGGAAATCTTACCGTGACATCGGGGTGTTGGGTTAGGTCAATAGGGACACGACGTACCTTATACGAGGTGTTGTCGTCGTCGTCGGGTCGGAAAAGGCAGTTGAGAGTGTTTCCGGTGAGGAAGAAGGTGGAAGATTTGTTATGATAGAGTTTGATGAACATGGGATGTTTGACCAGTTTGTTCCAGGCCTTGGACACAAGTTTGCATGAGAGTATGGATTCTAGTGGGAGGAGTAGAAGGATCTCTAGCATTAGGTCTGGTGGAAGAAGGGTGTTTGTAAGGTTTTCCATGGCTTCTTGTACCTGTTTTTAGTTTAGATGGAAACGAAGGTAAAGCTCTATAGCCAAAGCTTAATCCTGTTTGTTATTTGATTAGGGTTTATGTACGTACATAACGTAGGTCAGAATAAATAGTAGGATGCAGATCAAAAAAAAAAAATAGTAGGAAAAGTTCGATCAAAAAATAAAATAGTAGGAAAAGCAATTGATCGTCGTGCGAGGAAATTATCTATTTTGTGAAAGATATTTTGTACTATGCACAATTTTTCTATCATTTTGAGAATTAAAAAAAAAACAATGTTTCTATCTAATACTATCGTAGTTTGCCTCAAAAAAATATACTATCGTAGTTTGCGAGGAAATCGTTTTAAATCGTTTCAAAAAAATTGTTGTTGTTGTGTTTTAAATTTTTGTTGTAAAAGGTTCATCTCTTTCTTTTTCTAACGTGTAGTCTAACGGTAAAAGGATATACAATTGAGGATCTTAAGTAATTTGGCTTGCTTCTGTAACCCTAACACCCCTAATTAAAAAGCGGGCCCTAACCATAGAAAAATAAATTGATTTTTTTTTGAAAAATGTAAACCTTAGACTCCCTTTCTAAAATAGGGTCAGCTTAGATCATCCTTCCGGATGATTGTACTAAACTCCTTCAGGAGAGAAAGAAGGTCCGGGTTTCGACTTTCCGGAGTCGGATAGTTCATCGTTCCTGGGCGTCGGTCGATGAAGCTGTTGTAGTGGTCTAGGAAATTTCCCGGGATTGGATTTTTAGCCAAAAAATCCGCTCACTGGTTGCTTTCTCCAAAACAGTGGCAGATCCGGCCTGACTTCGGAGAAACATTGGAGAGTAAAGACGATGTCTTGGATGATGGGCCTAATTTCCCACGGGATTTTCCAGAGCTTTTTTATGCTATTGATGACAGTGAGGTTGTCACCTTCGATGATAATCCTGTTCAACTAGAGGTCCGCTGCCCGTCGTACAACACCTAAAAGAGCAAGCGCCTCCGCTTTCAGAGCATTGTGAGCAAAACAAGGCTGCCTGCCCAGAGAGAGCACCACACCATCTGCAGAGCGCAAAATAAATGAGGTGAGAGCTTCCATTCTGTTTTGTTGAAGCATCAAAATTTATCTTTGTCCAACCCGTTTGTGGCCTTAACCAGAAAAAGGCTTTATCTGGCGGGACTTGGAATTTGTCCTTGCCATCTCTAGTGAGGTCTTCCATGTTGAAAATGTCTTGAAGACAATGTTGCCTAGCGATATTGGGTCCAATCTAGTCTCACTTCGAAAAATGATGGAGTTTCGGTGAATCCAAACCCGCCACCATGCAAAACAGAGGAGATCAAAATAGCTATTAGTCACTCGGGTCTGCTCTAGATTGGATAGAAAGTCATTATAGAATATGAGGGGCATGGACACTTGAAATTTTAGTTCTAAGTCCCGTATCAACGAGGTAGTGAGAGGGCAACAAAAGAAAAGGTGGTTTGTGTCTTCTTCGGCACCCTCACAGAGGCAACATTGACTATATACCTTGTGAATATGCCTATTAAGTCTTTCAACAGTTGGTAAGCCATCTGAATAAGCCTTCCAGAGGAAGGATTTAACTTTGGCCGGGAGTTTGAGATGCCAGATCCAGGAGCCCTCAAACTGATGACGAGGGCGGGCTTGGTTTAGGAGTTTCGTAGTGGATTTAACGGTGAAAACACCATCCATCGCAGCAGTCCATAAAATGCGATCCTGTGCATCGGAGACTGGAATATGGATGTCACAAATTCGATCTGCTATATCCCTTGGAAGGGCAAGACACAATTTGTCAGAGTCCCGTTATTTATTTGGTTTAATAAAATCTTACACTACTGCATTAATATTATTTCCATCAAAATAGGGTAAAAGGGGGGCGTCCGTGACCCAGAGATGAGACCAAAATCGAATGTTTTGGGCCGACCCAAGTTGTCAACGGAGACCCTTTTGGAAGATCGGTCGAAGTTGTAGGACGCGATCAAATTGCCAAGAGAGGTTCAATCCTTTCTCATAACTCAAGATGTCAGTAGAACCCAAGTACTTTTCTGTAACTATCTTTACCCACATATTGGCAGGTTCAGTTAGAAGTTTCCACATATTGAAATGTTGAAACAACCAAATCAAATCAAATCAAATCATTTGCGTGATGATAATGATCAACTTCTTGGGTGGGAAATTCAATTCTTGTGACATTTTGTTTAGCATGAGTTTGTGACTAATGTTTGCTTATTTTGTGGATCCACAAAATGAGGGGAGGATTTTTGGTGATTTTAGTGTGCTATCGCCATTTGAGAAGTCGTCAACATGTTTTGGCATCATCAATTTTACGTCGAGATAATGGGAGATGAGACTTAACTATAACGCGGGCTATTAATTGCAAAGCACACGTTTGTCTAAGTGGAGCTTGGCTCAAAGGCTAATGTCAAACTAGATCAAGTTGGTTCCATGCAAGAGTTTAGAACTTCAAAGTTATGAACTGAATGGAATCGTCGACGTGAATGAAGTTGGCGACTTCTGTAAGGTCGATGGGGTCAGTGACTCGACGTACGTCCCTAGGTTAACCGCCACTAAACGTACTAAAAATAGTTTTTGTAAGAGTCAAAGTTTTTGTAAGAGACTTGAGATTATCAGAGCCATTTTCCATGGTGTTATACAATACTGGTGCAAAATCTTTCTCCTCCCTAGAGTTGTGATTAATGAGCTCAACAGAGTTATGAGAAATTTCCTTTGGAGTGGTGGAAGTAGTGGAGTGAGAGCTCCTGTTGCTTGGCTGAAGGTGTGCAGACCAAAGATTAAGGGCGGGCTTGGCTTGAAGGACTTGATCTCATGGAACAAGGTGAATGTCACTGAACTTCTTTATGATGCTAGTGACAGTACTGACTCCATCTGGCACCACTGGGTTTCACAAACTCACACTCGAGGCTTGAGCATCTGGGATGTCAACTGCAAGTCCTCTTCAAGTGCTATGTGGAAAGCGGTCATGAAGCTGAGGGATGAGCTTAAAGAGTCGGTGAATGATGCTAAGAATGCCCTTGTTATCACATCAAGAAATGGCAGTTTTGACAGCAAGGGAATGTATGACTGTCGTAGAAACAAAGGGGATGAAGTTCATTGGGTTGATCTTGTGTGGAGTAGGCTCAATACCCCCAGAGTTGCCTTCATCACTTGGAAAACGCTCAACAATGGTACTCGCACACGTGATAAACTGCAGGAATGGGGACTCATTCAGGATGCCTCTTGTCTCCTGTGTGATGGTTTTGGGCTAGAAACCAACTCTCACTTGTGGTTTGAATGTTGTTTCTCTCGCAAGGTCTTCACATCTGTCCTAAGATGGGCTAGAATTGGCCGTAGGTGCAGCACTTTAGAAGAATGGGTCAACCAAACCCGCGCATTCAGAAGTAGGAAGTCATTCCACTTCAATCTTTGGAATCATAGTGTTAGTGTGGTTATGTACTTCATTTGGAAAGCTCGCAACATGGCTGTATTTAATCAACAAAAAATAAGTGCTGATGAGTGTAGCATCGTGTGCCGAAAGCACGGTAGAAATTGTTGTAAAGCTAGATGGAAAAAGAGCTCTAAAACTCTTAGGAAGTTCTTGGAGAGAATTGAGAATGAAGATGATGTATATAGCTAGCTTTGCTAGTATTTTTGTAACCGCCCCCTTTTTAATACAATTAACCCTTTTTATTAAAAAAAAAACGGAGATGCTATACATCACACTCTTTTACTATACATCACACCATAAAATTACCTTAATACCCTTTTTTTCTTCAAATAACAAAAATTGGAAAAGATAGTATATTAAGATATCTCATAAGATTTTTACTAGTAATAAACATATTTGCTAGACTTCACCATATCAACCATCTTTGGAAAATAAAAAAATTAAAAATTTCTAAAATAGTAATTCCCAATAATTTAGCTACTATTTTCTAACCATGTACTTTTAAATTGTAATAAAAAAACAAAAATAAAAAAGGACCCAGTAATAAACAAAATATTTTAAAAATGAATGCATTTCCCCTTTAAAAAAAACACCTACAAATAACAATCCTCTAACTTTGATACTAACATTCAACAATTTATAAAAAAAAAACAATTATAACATATTTTGCAAACTACTCAAATCTTCTTCAACGTAATTTTTTAGTAGCAAAATTTAAAGCTAAATTATTAGGATTATTAAAAAAGGGTAAACCCTCATTTTAAATAAGATATATTTATTATAAAATGATAATTACATAAAGTTGGATGGAAGCAAGAATATGTGGGTGATTTATTTAAGGCAAGTTATATCTAGGAGATTTTATAGGTAAAGATTGAGTAGATCTCCATATGTTTTATAGCTCTATGATAGATTGTTTTTGCTAAAATTAGATAAGGGTTCTATTGTAAAAAAAATGGTAAAATGTGAAGACAAATGAAAATATGATGTGAAGTTTAGCAGCTATGAAAAAAAAAGTTAGCATGTATCCACTAGATAGAACCAAGGTCTTGTCAAGTTAAAGTGGTTTTACTAATGCTGACAACCACACACAAAATATCAAAAGAGACCAAAACAAACATCAAATCTCAACCTTGATCATTTAGCAAGTACCCATCTTACGTCTTAGCTTCGCTTCTTGTTGATTCTGTTTCAACCAAGCCTTGTGTGAATCTACTCGTCCGATCTTGTTCTTGCTATAATCGTACCATACCAACGTGCCTTCACACACAAGTAACCCATATTTTCCGCCATTTTCGCGCTCATGTAGCACTGCGTAGTCTAAGCAGCCGAGACCCCAGAGGTCTCTTGGCACTGAGGTATCAATCCTTAGAGCCTTTGTCCAACAACCTCCAACGTCGCGAACTTCCATGAGCCATTCATTGGCCCACACCAAACTATAAGCACAACATAGTCGTCCATCAAATTCCGTTACCTTGACGTTACCACAAGCCAAAACACCATCGGGCAAAGATATCTCCCCGAACCTACGAGTATGGATATCATAAGTCACAATCACTCGCCTCGCAAATCCGGCTTGTTCACCTTTCGCACCGACAATAGAATGGAGGACCCCGTTGAAGGAGTAGCATTGCCAAACACGGCCAAGAATGGGATGAGCATTGACCCATGGTGTTCTGTTGGATCGACGTGTTAGAATACAGACCCTGATCCTTAGGGGATCAAAGAACTGGACAGCGGAAGCAACAGGAAACAAGTAGCAAACAGATTACTGATCCTTAGCAGGGATCAATGTATCACGAAATGAAAACAACACACACAAAGGACACAATATTTAGAGAGGAAACCCAAAGCAACCAACTAGTCACTTTAGTAAAACCTCTACCTTCGTTAGAAGGATTTTGAATGACGTACTCCTGTTATTAATAATCACGAACTACACAAGGCAAGCAAGGATACCAGCGTACCTAGACTCTTTCTAGTACTCTCCTAACTTCCTAGCCTAAAGAACGTATTATTAACTCAAAGTAGACCAAAATCCAACTATACCTCTGAAACCTGACATCTCACCAAGCTTCAATGGGTTCGAGTCCTTCCGCAGTATCAACAAGTACGTCTGTTGTCACTGTTCCCTCAGACTGTGCTGATTGTTGATCCTCTGACCAACGATGGTGAAGCTTCTTCTCTTAAGCTTCAATGGCCGGTTAAGAAGCTTCCAAAACTCCTTAAGGACGCCGCCTTTCTTCTCTTCAATGAAGTCTCCTTTTCTCTCTAGTAGAAGTACTCCAAAGGGTTCCTTTCGAACAAGTAAAAAACCTAAACTCTATTCCTATTTATAATAGACGAATAGGTCTGATATGATATTATTTTCTTGCCATAAAATAATATCTTTCCACCTCACAATCATCCATAAACGGATTTACACAATCAAATCTTCAACAAGATCTTCTATCATATCTTCTTGACTCCTTGGGCTCCAAGTAATTGCCAAATCCATAAGATATGCTTCCCATAATTATTATCATCCTTTTAAAGATAATAACAACTTCTTCCAGCTGTAGATATACGTCCTTAATTCAAGGAAACTCGCGCTTTCCTTAAATAGACCTCTATCACGTGGCTGGCTGGCACATTGATCCCTCTGGGACCAATCTCTCTTTCTGCTCTTGTTCTCTGGTTCTCTTGTTCCCTTTGCACTTGTTTTCTCCTGAAACACTTTGCAAAACTCAAACCATTAAACCTTATGGTGTTTATCATCATCAAAACACATGGGACTGATCCCGAGAGATCACTTGATTGTTCGACTGATCCCGAGGGAACATCAGTCCAACATGTTCCATATATAAAGATAGTGAAGCTAATTATTCACCGATATATGTATACACAGTATATGCAATTCGCCATCTAGCTTGTTTCATCGCTAGTTTTTTTTTAGAGGAGTAGGAGAAGAGGAGTTGAATCTGTATCTTACAACTTACCGAAATCACCTACAATTAATCTGTATTTTGGCCAAAAAAAAGAGAGTCGAATCTATATTTTTATTTAATGGTTGTAACCAAACTTTTGTTAACCTTTCTCCATATGGTGTTAATTTAAAGATAGTGAAGCCAATTATTCACCGATATATAAATAGTACGTATGCAATTTGCCATCTAGCTTGTTTCATCGCTAGTTAATCTAGGGCTTGTTAGATATTATATATGGAGCAGATTGTGATGACAATCAAGTAAGACGTACATATACGAAGCAAACTAGCTGAATTCAAACCTTGCATAAGAATACATCATCAATCAAATATATATGAACTTCACATAATTCATAATCATCTATACGTACATAATTCCGACCAAAAAAAATCTATACGTACATAATTAGCTAGCACCTTAAGAGACTTGATTCCTGTTAATCCCCAAGGAAACACCATGCTTTCTTGAACTTGGCTCTCAACCTCTTTAGCATTGCCCTCGTTTTCCCCTTCTGCCTAGAGAAGACTTGTATCTCGTCCTTGTCAATGTCGTACCGAAACAACTCCATGCTATATTCATAACACAAAAACACCACGATATTGCCCGCATGATCTCTACATTGATAAAGCGCGGCGCCATACAAGGGGCCGTTTATCCGCGAAGTACTAATGCTGAACAACTTGGTCCAAGACTCGGGTACGCCGTATTCTTTCATCACCCACACATGGAATATTGTATGTACACCATACGAATAACATAAGTTTCCATCTAACTCAGTTAGAATTTCATATAGTGGTTTCATGTTAGAATGATCATCGTAGTAAAGAGGTGGCAACAGAATCTCAACAAGCCCGTAACTATGAATATCTAAAGCAACAACTACTTTTTCTTTTTCCAAACCATGTAGTTTTTTTTTACGTACAACCCAAACAAGAACATCTTTGAAGGAGTAGGCTGCTTGAGTTCTATCTACTCGCCAATAATATGCATCATGAGGAAAGCCGTCGAACGACTTCCAACCGCGATTTCCATAGCTGTAAACGAAGATCAGACTACTCTTTGTATTGGACTCACTCACGCGGGTACTTCGACCAAACCTTCCCTCTTTTAAGTCCATAAAGTAACGAAACCAAATCGATTCGCAAACCACCACGATCTTATAGTCGTCTTCGTAACGGTCGTACCCGAATCCGTAGCAAAGCCAGTAACGTGGGGCGGAATTTCGAAGAGGGGCGTCGGCCACAACATGTGAATCTCCGGTGAAAAGGTTGTAGAGAAGAAAGTTACCGTTTTCTGCTCTTACACAAGCTATCTTGTTTGACGACTCCAGAAGCAACTCATGTGGTTTACGATAGTTGTTCGTGACATTGCGGTGTTGGGTCAGTTCAATAGGGATGCGACGTACCTTATACGAGGTGTTATGGTCGTCGTCGGGTCGGAAAAGGCAGTTGAGAGTGTTTCCGGTGAGGAAGAAGGTGGAAGATTTGTTATGATAGAGTTTGATGAACGTGGGATGTTTGACCAGTTTGTTCCATTCCTTGGACACAAGTTTGCATGCGAGTATGGATTCTAGTGGGAGGAGTAGGAAGATCTCTAGCATTAGGTCTGGTGGAAGAAGGGGGTTTGTAAGATTTTCCATGGTGTGTGTTCTAGCTAAAGATGAAGCTAAATCTCTAACTATGATTCAAAACTTAATTTTGTTTCTCTCCTACGGTTTTCTTACGGTTTATACTAGTCCTGAGGTAGATATTAGGAAATATATATTGTGTCTTAATATTTTTTTGGTACAACTAAATCATTATTAATATTTGATATGCATATTTGATATGCATATTTGATATGAATAAGTTAGATTTGGCCCGTCCATACCACAACGCGGGCAGATATCAATTGTACAAGTCTACGACTTAGTAAAAATTCCACTCATAATATATCTACTTGATATCTTAATTACCGAAATTGAGATAATGAGAAAATGTTGATATTATGTTGACTAATATATTTAATATATTTCAACTGTTGACTAATATATTTAATGTATTTCAATATATAAAGTTATTAGAATCTTGTACTCATTTTATTTTTCTAAATGTTGATATTATATTTTAATATTTTTAATTGAATAACATGTATAGTAATTATATCTCATACTAATGCATTATAGTATTAAAAAAAAAAGTTTAAACCAAAATAATCAATTAAAACATCTCATTTTGCATAATATTGGCTTATAATGTCTCAAAACTATGAAAATAGGAACAATGATATATATTAACCATTAGAGACAAATTTTGAAGGATGAAAAAGTAAGTAAATTTTATTTACTAGATTGTTCTATAATTACAATATGTTCTATACTTTATAATCACATACTTGGCTACCTGCGGTACTATAAATCTGAAAAAATAATTTTTTTACATCTAGAAAAAAATAACATTTTCATATGCTAAGATTTTCAATATATTATATGTTTTCACTTATTATATTCTATTTATAATAAAAATAATTTTAAAATGTGAAACATAAGTCATTGTCGTGCATAGCACGACGGGTACAGCTAGTATAGATTCATGTGTACGTGTATTTGAAGCAAAAACACATCCATGTAGGTACCCAATTAGGCCTATAATCAAAATAAACAAGTCCTTTCTTAATTTCTTAATCTTAAATATCATATAGGTTTTGCACATTCATGAATAGGTCTACACGTAATATTTCTTAATTTCCTAATATTAAATATACACATGTATCATAATAAACCAAAATATCGAATATATATGAAGATAATTTTATACTTTTATAAAAACATATCAATGAATCAAAAATAAAACTATTAGTTAAGTCAATTTGATGAGTCGTTTATTTGGATTTTGGATTAAACAAAAGGTTGAGAATATATGAAGAATAAACCTATTGATCAAATTCGATTGGGACATTTAATTTATAATATTTATACTTTACTTTACTTTATAATCCAGTGGAGTTCCCGTTTCGGGGAATCTGGGGGGTCAGGATGGGGGCACCCTTGGCTTACGCAAAGGGGGTGCGCCCGAAAGACCCAATGAAAAGAAAAGAAAACTGAAACTCAGTTATGTGCCAATCATAACTGAATTTAGTTAAAATGCACCAAAATTGATATAGGGGTCATATCAAACTCAAAGACACTATAACAACCAAAGAGCATGAGGATTAGGCCCCATATATTAATTTATAATATTTATATCATATATTAAATATTTATATCATATATTAATTTATAATATTTATATCATATATTAATTAATATGTTTTAAATTTTATTTTAAAAAACCTAAACTACCTTAGGGTACAAGATATTATAAAATACGGAAATTTCGTTTGGTGACCCTCAGTTTAAGTCAAATTCGTGTGGTGCCCAATGAGTTTTTAAATTTCGCATGGTAACCCTAAATTTTTAAGAAAAATTGCCCCATACCCACGCCGTTAGTTTCAGCCCAAAAACGTTAAATTAAGGTTAGATCTGGGTTTGGGTTGCCGGCGAACAAATCGGATCCTCTCGTGTGATCGACCACATCGGAGCGTCGTCGCTCGCGCAACTCTTTCGTGATCGGAGCCTCCTTGGAGATTCACTCGGAATTCGAATTGAGTACCTTAGGATTCTGATTTTTCGCCGTACAGATCTGAACGCCATCCTCTCAGCCTTGCTTGTTCATCCTTCCCTGGCGATTCGGCAGACGCTGAGCCTTTCATTAGGCGGTAGAGGATCTCCGGGATGTCCTTGAAGTAACCAAACTCGGCGAGAGATGAGACATTGGCGGCTAGGGTTTTGGGATGGTGGCGGTGGAGCCAGAGCGCCGCCATGTAAGACCCTTCCTTATCGGATTTTCCGGTGCCACAGACCAGGCTTGTGGAGGCGGGGAGGCTAGGGTTTCAGACGAGTTTGAGCGTGGTGAGGGCGTCGTGAGACCAGGCCTGTTGGAGGTGGGGAGCTAGGGTTTCAGGAGGTCTGTCGGGGACGACATAGAAGAAGAAGTCGAGGCAAGGGTTTCCGGTGGCAAGGAAGGTGGCGGACTTGTTCTCGGTGAGACCGATTCGCGGGACGGATGCCAAGTCGTGAAGTGGTCTACCATGGCGGACATGAAGGAATCGTCGGAGTTTGCAGGGGTGGTGAGGACATAGGGTACGAGGCAAAATTTTTAAAACGTCAGGGTTATCATACGAAATTTGAAAACATGTTGGGCACCACACGAAATTGCCTTAAATTGAGGGGCACCAGACGAAAATTCCGTATAAAATATCTAAACTAGAGATCGATAGGATAAATTAAAAACAAGCACATAATTTAAGTACTAAGACATATTTTCTATTCTAATACTTCTCACACGTTATTGATATATCATTTAAGATAACTTTTGTTTAGATATAAATTGATTTTTTCAGATTTTCTTTTTATCTATCTATATCGATAAAAGAAGTATAATTGACTACCGATGTATACTATATAAGGAAGAATATTGTGCATACGTTATATTATAAACACTTTAAACTTTCCTTATCAAAGTATACACAATTATTTTCACCTCTATATATACACAATTACACGTACCATCAAACCAAAATTACCTTGCACAGTCCAGATCACCTATTGCCACTTATGTATCATCCCCTATTGCATTGGAATTATTGGTCCATGTGAAATTTATTTACAAAAAAAAAATTAAGTTAATTAATTAAAACAAGAAAAATGTTACAAAATCAAAAAAAAAAACTAATCTTTCCTTAATCTTCTCTTCCTAATTTACCTTTCTTGTTAAGCTTCTTCTTCTTTCCTATTCATCTTTTTCTGCCATGAAAACATAGACAAAAAAAATAAAGAAAACGTACAGGTTCTTAATCAACCATTTTCAACTTCCAGGTATAAGTTATTCATCACTATACACATGCTTTATGGAGTACATACATAAAGCATACAAAATGTGATAGGTACAAAAAACAGTGACCCAATTTCGAGAGTTTTTATAAACTTAAAACACTAGATTACAGTGAACTTAAAACAATAGGCCGTACAGTGACCCAATTTTTTTTTTGGTCAAATTACAGTGAACTCAATTATACGCCATTAAAAAAACATTTCTAACAGATTAATCAACATAAATCAATTAGTGTCACACACTTAACTCTACACATAACCTCCTCAAGTTTTGATTCCAACGAGCATTGATGCAAATTTTGATCGGGTCTATATATAATTGATCTTATATGAACAAGCTTCAACATAAGGGACTTAATTGTCAATAAATGTCTTTGTTTCTACATTGCTATGAGCAATAAGAGCAAAAGATACATAGGAGGAAGCGGCTACCTAAATGACTTGAAAGAGGAAAAGATACGTAGGAGCAAAAGATACGTGGGAGGAAGATAATGCTTAACAAAAAAGGTAAACTTAGGAAGAGAAGATTAAGGAAAGGTTAGATTTTTTCTTGTTTTAATAAATTAACTTAATTAAATTTGTTTAAAAATAAATTCCATATGGACCAATAATATGAATGCAATAGGGGATGATACACATGTGGCAACAGGTGATCCGGACTGTACCTTGCACTACGTACTCCAGCCAAAGACTTCCCACTATCACGACCAAAAACCTTCCACGTACCACTCCAACCTTGCTCGATCGATGAGTCTTTTTCCTCCATACATGTACATGGCGACCGATGGTTTTTACTTACCTCCTACACAAGCCGCTTGGTTGCCTCCTCCAAAAGGTACCGTCAAGCTCAATTTTGACGGCGGTTTTTCCCACCACCGGGGTTGTGCCGTGGCCGGAGGAATCTTCCGAGACCATCAGGGCGTCCCTCTCTTCTCTTACACATGTGCCGACCCGAAGAATGTCGGCTTTACTCCCTACGACGGCGAGGCCAAAGCCCTCGCCCTCGGGCTCATGTTTGCACGCAACCTCGGCTTCAGCAACAACCTGTGGGTGGAGGGTGACGCAAAGTATCTGATCGAAGTCATACCCGAGAGGCGGCCCAACACGATGTACGACAAGGACACGGTCGACTCCATTAGGCGCACGATCGACGAGTTTCCTCGCAAGCCTCTATTGACATGGGTCCCACGAGAAGCAAACTCGGCTGCGGATGCCCTCGTGAGACACATGCGTAACAACGTCTCCACCATTCTCGAGGAAAAGTGGGATCGGGGTGCCAAGTTGCCCACCAGCGTAGCCACCGTGGTGGAACGAGAATACAACGGCTATGTATACGTCAGACAACAAAAAACCACTCGGCCCCTTCCGTTCTCATGTAATATAGTTCCTACTTATTAGCTATTACATTTTTGTATTAAACAAGGAAAAACACTTACGTATTACATATAACTATATTAGCATATATCTCATTGTTTTCATGTTCTTAAACGGCAAAATACACGTACGATCCCCTTTACTTGTCATTTTTTTTTGCAAACGGTCTCCCCGTACTCCAAAATGTTCTATTAAACCCCTCTATTAATTTAATCCAATTCTATTGAACACATGTCGTCCTCCGTGGCAGAGCGTGTGCACTTCAATCTCTATGTAGCGAGTTGGGTAATAAATATTTTTGATGACATGACTTTTCTAAAACAAAAACATTAAATTTACTACAGTCCTCCGCTCTACCAACTGAATTAAATCAGTCTTAGCCCAAAGAATTAAATCAGTCTTGCCCGAGCTGATCTCAGGGAATCAAGGAGCTTTTATTTCGGGGAGGTCCATTCGTCACAATTCGCTCCTTTGCCAAGAGCTCCTTAAACGCTATGATCAAATCCATATCTCTCCCCGGTGTGCCATTAAAGTTGACATCCAAAGAGCCTTTGACTCCATCGACCACAGCTTCATTATCCAAGCTCTTAGAGCGTTTGGGTTTCCTCAACAGCTTGTTAAATGGGTCAACTGCTGTATTTCCACGGCTAGCTATTCAATCAATGTCAATGGTAAGCTAGAGGGCTACTTTCCGGGTCGGCGAGGATTGAGACAAGGTTGCCCTATGTCCCCATACCTCTTTGCAATAGCCATGGAATATCTCTCCCGCATCCTTGCAACCCAAACGGCCAACCCCGATTTCAACTACCACCCCAAATGTGAAAAGCTCAAATTAACCCACTTTTGCTTCGCCGACGATCTGATTTTCTTCTCCAGAGGAGACGTCGGTTCCATCCGAATTCTCAAGCAGGCCTTTGACCTCTTTGGGAGTATCTCTGGGAAAGCAAATCCTGTATTTACTTCGGAGGGGTTGCAACTTCTGATCTTGAAGCCATTTCTAGCCTCCTCAATTTCACCATTGGAAACCTTCCCATGAAATACTTGGGGCTCCCTATGGGATCAAAGAAACTCTCCATCTCCGACTGCGGACCACTCATCACCAAAATCACGGGTCGAGTTCATTCCTGGGCGGCTACAGCTCATCTCCTCTGTTTTATTTAGCATGCAAGAGTATTGGTGCAATATTTTTCCCCTTTCTACTAATGTGTTAGACAAAATTCAGTCTATTCTCAGGAACTATCTTTGGAGTGGAAAGGAGAGCGGTCATAGGAACCTTGTCGCTTGGGACGTTGTTAGCAAACCGCGCTCCGAAGGGGGTCTCGGGGTCAAGGATCTCGCTGCCTGGAACAAAGCTAGCATTGCTCGATCCATCTACGAGCTCGGCACCGATCGGCCAAGCCTCTGGCACTCATGGGTTGCTACTTATCAGCTTGGTCACAAATCCATCTGGGAGGTGACTGCAAGAACCCATGACAGCTGGGTTTGGAAGTCCATCATCGACATCAAAAACACTCTCCTCAATTTCCAACCTGCTCCCACTCTCCTCAACACTATGCTCGCCGCTACAGGGAAGTACAACACTGCAGCTGTTTACAATCTCCTACGACAAACCTCTCCGGTGGCCGAGTGGAACTCTCTCATTTGGGGCGGCCTCAACCTCAATCGATGCAGCTTCATTGCTTGGTTGGCCTACCTCAAGCGACTACCCATCCTCTCCAAGCTTCACAATTGGGGAATAGTGGACAATCCAACTTGCAAACTCTGCAATGTCGCGCCGGAAACAGAAGAACACCTTCGGCTTGGCTGCTCCTACACCAAATCTGTCATTAGCATCGTCTTTACATGGCTGCGAATCAGCAACACCTTCTCCAGTCTCGAAGATTGGATTACCTGGCTTGACAATAGCCCAAACCATAACTCTTTTCTTCACAAGTTAAGAACAAGCTGCCTCTCTACAGTGGTCTATTATATTTGGCATGCCAAGAACTTGCAGTTGTACCAAGCGACCTCCACCACGGCAAATGAATGTGCGGCCCACATCATTAGCACCATGAAGTTGAAGACTTCTGCGACTTGGAGTAGGAACAACCGTAGCAGCACCTCATGGAGGAATGCACTTGGCATTTAAGTGATCCTCCGCTTTTGTTAATTTCCTTTGAGCATCAGCAGCTTCTAACCACTTTTTGGTCTCTGTTAGCAAGCTCTTAAATAATGCATGATTGCTCTCCTTTTTGTAGCTAATGGTCTCTTGTCTGTTTTTGCTCGGTCTTTTGTGATGTAAATCCCCATCTATTTCTCTTCTAATATAATTAACTTTTTCAAAAAAAAAACATTAAATTCTCGATCGAAAAAAAAAACAAAAACATTAAATTAAATCGTTTACAACCCTAGATTTGGTGAGAAGCCGCCTGAAGGTGGTGGTAGTGGTCGGGGGCTGGAGTGCGAGCGGAAGGGGCATGAGGCGGAGTGAAGAGAGCATGAACGATTTTGGCTCCATTCGGTACTAACGGGATGGGTAGCGGAATTCCACTATCCGCTTACAACCTACCGAAAGCACCTACTATTAATCTGTATTTTGACCCAAAAAAAGAGAGTTGAATCTATATTATTATTTAATGGTTGTAACCAAACTTTTTTTTTTTAAATTTCTCCATATGTATGTTGTTAATTGAATGATAGTGAAGCTAATTATTCACCGATATACACAAGGTATGCAATTTGCCATCTCGTTTCATCGCTAGTTAGTTTAGAGGGCTTGTCAGATATTAAAAATGGAACAAATTGTGAGGATGATTAAGTAAGACGTACATATACGAAGCAAACTTGCTGAATTCAAAACTTGCATAAGAATACACCAATCAAATGTATATGAAGTTCACATAAATAATTCATAAGCATCTATACGTACATAATTAGCTAGCACCTTAAGAGACTTGATTCCTGTTAATCCCCAAGGAAACACCATGCTTTCTTGAACTTGGCTCTCAACCTCTTTAGTAGTGTTAGAGCATTTCCAAGAGATGCTCCAAAACTTTCTCCAAAATGGGGAAAGAATAGCTACTTTCTCCAAAAGAAAATTGCTCTAACTCCAATAATTTCTCTATTTTGGAGAATCAATATTTATTGACGTAAAACATGATTGGATGAAAGAGTTAAAGTGGTAGGAAAAAGCAACCTTTTACATTTAATTAACCAAAACAAATAAAAGGAAAAGAAAACATTAATTGCAAATTCACAATATGGAGCAAGTAGAGAAATGTCCAAATTTTGAGAACCCACTATGAGTTTTGGAGATCTTATCCATTTTGGAGATCACTTTGGGGAATCTGTTGGGGCCAAAATTTGGAGATGTTGTTTAAGATGCTCTTGCCCTCGTTTTCCCCTTCTGCCTAGACAAGACTTGTATCTCGCCCTTGTCAATGTCGTACCGAAACAACTCCATGCCAGATTCACAACACAAAAAAGATTCATAACACAAAAACACCACGATATTGCTCGCATGATCTCTACATTGATAAAGCGGGGCGCCATACAAGAAGCCGTCCATCCGCGAAGGACGAATGCTGAACAACTCGGTCCAAGACTCGGGTACGCCGTATTCTTTCATCACCCACACATGAAATGTAAGTTCTACACCATACGAACAACATAAGCTTCCATCTAACTCACTTAGAGTGGGAAGGGGAATCCATTTAGAAAGATCATCATAGAAAACATGTGGCAATAGAATTTCAACAAACTCATAACTATGAATGTCTAAAGCACCAACTATGCAAACCCGTTCATGAACTTGTGCACCTTTTTTACATACAGCCCAATGAAGAACATCTTTGAAGGAGTAGGCTGCTTGAGCTCTAGGTACTGGGAAATAATATGCATCATGAGGAAAGCCGTCGAACGACTTCCAACCGCGATTTCCGTAGCTGTAAACGAAGATCAGACTATTGCTTTCATTGTATTTACTTAATTCAATCCTTCTCCTTTCATGATCTTGCAACCACAGTTTAAACAGCCAATGACAAACCACCACGATTTTATAATCGTCTTCGTAATGATCGTATCCGAATCCGTAGCAAAGCCAGACCATAGAGTAGTAATCTCGAAGAGGGGCGTCGGCCACCACATGTGAATCTCCGGTGAAAAGGTTGTAGAGAAGAAAGTTACCGTTCCGTGCTCTTACACAAGCTATCTTGTTTGACGACTCCGGAAGCAACTCGTGTAGTTTGGGAAATCTTACCGTGACATCGGGGTGTTGGGTTAGGTCAATAGGGACACGACGTACCTTATACGAGGTGTTGTCGTCGTCGTCGGGTCGGAAAAGGCAGTTGAGAGTGTTTCCGGTGAGGAAGAAGGTGGAAGATTTGTTATGATAGAGTTTGATGAACATGGGATGTTTGACCAGTTTGTTCCAGGCCTTGGACACAAGTTTGCATGAGAGTATGGATTCTAGTGGGAGGAGTAGGAAGATCTCTAGCATTAGGTCTGGTGGAAGAAGAAGGGGGTTTGTAAGGTTTTCCATGGCTTCTTGTACGTGTTTTTAGTTTAGATGGAAACGAAGGTAAAGCTCTATAGCCAAAGCTTAATCCTGTTTTGTTAAAGATATTTTGTACTATGCACAATTTTTCTATCATTTTGATAATAACAAAAAAACAATGTTTCTATCTAATACTATCGTAGTTTCACTAGTTTGCCTCAAAAAAAAAAAAATACTACCGTGTTATGAAGGCATGATTATAGCCATAATCTACATCATCTACTAATCAACCTTTTATACACATCTACAAGTTAACATTCTTACATCTCCATTATTTGTATGAGTAGATGATTGAACATGTATTGTTTGTATTATGTATGATTGGAGGTAAATTGTACAAGGTGAATTATTCACCTTCTTCACCTCCTTATTACCATGGTTAAATCATGGAAATTAACCTAGGTTTTTTACCTCACTTTCTCCTATAAAAGGAGGTCATCTACCATTGTAAAACTTGCACCAAAGTAGAGTAAGAAATACATCTCTAAAGTTCTTACTCTCCCTCTCTCCCTTCTAATAATCAAGAGTGTTTCCAAAGTTTGTTTAAGTGTTCTTTTAAGAAGACTAGAGTGGCCTTAGTCTTAATCTTTTCATAACACGTTATCAGCACGAGTCTCTAATTACCAACCGATCTTCCTAAGTACTAAGGTACCAACTCTAACTCTTCTTAATCTTAAACATACAAGAAGTTTATTTACAAAATTGTTTTTGAGGAGTATGCTCTATAGTTGCCCAATTTGGGATCTTCTATATCAGAAACTCGTTTTTCCCTTCCTAGATTTTAAACGTCTCTTTACCAAAAATAACCACATGTTTTGGATCTACATAAGATAAAAACAAGGAATTAGATTTGCTTACCTCACTCGTTGATTAACTTGATTTCTCCTTGAAAATCCTAATTTTCACCGACCGGCTTGAAAATAACTCTTAAGCAAAACGATTATGAGAATGATGTTGGTAACCACAATAAGAACAAGGCAAATGAAAAGCTCAATTATAAATCTTTGATTTCCGGCCCTAAGACGACGCATAATCTCGTCGTCGGCCATGGAAAGGTCGAGAGAGTTTTTTTTTGTGGTGGTGGAGATCGAAAATGGAGAAGGAAGAAGGAGATAAGAAAGTGAAAAAGTGAACGGATAAAAAGATGAGTAAAGGGTGAACCGAATTTTTTCCGGACTCTGAAGACTTTAAGGACCTCTTTCGGACATATCGGACTTTAAGGACCTAATGGACTTTGAGACTCTAAAGACTTTAAAATTGTTAAATTATACTTCGTACAATTCTTTACTTTTGTCTTATGATATTACCTATGTCTACATTTTTAGTTTTGTCTTACGATATTGCCTATGTCTACATTCTTACTTTTGTCTTATGATATTGTCTATGCCTACATTGATTTACTTTTGTGTTGCATACGCTATCTATCTTATATGCATATCATCTACATGCATGCTAAATTGATCGCTTCAATCTTCCCGTGCACGATTCATAAATTACAATATTGTTTAATGTACATCTCTTATGCATAGTAGCCAATGGCAAACATCGCCAAAAGGGAGTTCGACATCCTTGACTTGTCGGGCCAAAAGTACCTTGAATGGAAGGTTGATGCCATGGCTCACCTCAAGGCAAATGGCCTTGAGAAAACAATCGATGATAAGAATACAACTACCCCACAAGAAAAGGCGAAAGCCATTGTGTTCCTCCGCCACCACATTCATGAAAGTCTCAAAACCGAGTACTTGTTTGTGGAGGATCCAAAGGATTTGTGGGATGCTTTGAAAGAGCGATATGGCCATCAAAAGGAGGTCTTGCTTCCACAAGCACTATATGAATGGAACACTCTAAGGTTCCAGGACTATAAGTCCATCACTGAGTATAATAGTGTGATCCACAGGATCACATCTCAGTTGAAGCTATGTGGTCGAGAGATCACACAAGGCGAAATGTTGGAGAAAACTTACTCCACCATGCATCTCTCCAATATTTTATTGCAACAACAATACCGAGAGAGAAAGTTCACAAAATACTCCGAGTTGTTGAAAGTGTTGTTGGTTGCTGAACAAAATAATGAGCTCCTAATGAGAAACCACAACCTTAGGCCTACGGGCTCAACACCCGCCCCAGAAGCAAATGCTACGAAAAAGGCGTTCCATGATGGGAACGCTAATGAAAGGGGGCAACGATCACGCCGTAATAATAGGCGTGGTCGAGGTCGTGGTAACTATTGGAGCCGAGGTAGCCGTGGTGGTAGTGGTGGCAATAACCGTGGTCGAAACTACAACAAAGGCCATAATAACCACCATGATAACCATGGCTACAAGGGGGATGCGAAGCAAAAGGCCCAGACGGGTCCATCAGGATCCTCTCCAAAAGCTAGATCCACATGCTATAGATGTGGCATGACTGGTCACTGGTCAAAGGTATGCCGTACAGCTCCACATCTAGTGAAGCTATACAAAGCCGAGAAAGATAAAGAAAAGGCTACCGAGACCAATTACATTGAGAATAATGGTGGAAATAGGTCACCAGTGACTAGCTTGGATGTTAACGACTTCCTTAACCATGACAATGGCGATGACTTTGGCTTTGATGCTTAGATGACTAGCATCTAAATAAATCTACTATATCCTATGTTATTGTATAATAATTGTAGTATCTTTTATGCTTGTTATTCACTTTAAATCTCGCATGACTTTGTATAATAAGCTTTGTATAATAGACTATGTATAATAGGCTTTGTATAATATAATTATCCTTGTGAAATATATGAAGTTTTTATTATTAATGCCTTAATCATGCTCTTTTGTATGCATAGAAAATGAGCTCACCTAAGGTGAAACACAATGGGAAAGAGCAATGTCTTCTAGACAGTGCGACGGCACACACCATATTAAGAAGTAGAGAATACTTCACAAAGTTAAAGGCCTTTGAAGGCAATGTTACTACAATATCCGGTGTGTCGAAACTCATTGAAGGCTTTGGAAGAGCCCTCGTTCTACTCCCCAATGGAACGAAGTTAGTGATAAATGATGCACTATACTCGAGCAAATCTCGAAGGAATTTGCTAAGCTTTAAAGATGTGCGTCAAAATGGGTTTCATATGGAAACCATGAATGAAAATGGGAGAGAATATTTGTGCATCATAAAACATGAATTTGGCCATAAACAAATCCTTGAAAGGATGCCAACGCAAACCTCCAGATTATACCATACATATATTTATCCGTTTGAGGTCAATGCAACAGCTAGTAAAAGGTCGAATGACCAAGCTGTATTCACATTGTGGCATGACCGTTTGGGTCATCCAGGATTTGTGATGATGCACAAAATCATAAATAGCTCACTTGGGCACTCACTAAAGAACATTAAGGTTCTTTCAACCAGTGATTTTAATTGCACTGCCTGCTCACTGGGAAAGCTATTATCAGGCCTTCTAAAATCAAAATTGCAAGTGAGACTCCTGCATTCTTAGAAAGAATCCAAGGAGATATATGTGGGCCAATTACCCCACCATGTGGACCATTTCAATATTTCATGGTGCTAATTGATGCATCAACACGTTGGTCACATGTAAGCCTATTGTCAACAAGAAATGTTGCATTCGCTAAACTCCTTGCTCAAGTAATCCGATTGAGAGCCCAATTCCCGGATTATACAATAAAGAAAATCCGACTTGATAATGCAGGAGAATTTACATCTCAAACGTTCAATGACTATTGTATGTCAATTGGCCTTGATGTTGAGCATCCAGTAGCTCATGTTCACACACAAAATGGTCTCGCTGAATCTTTAATAAAGCGATTGCAACTAATTGCTAGACCATTATTGATGAAATCAAAATTGCCACCATCTGCGTGGGGACATGCAATATTGCACGCAACAGCCTTGATTCGATTAAGGCCAAGTGCTAATCATGAACAATCCCCGATACAACTAGTATCTGGTAAGGAGCCAAGCATTTCGCATCTCAAGATATTTGGAAACGCGGTTTATGTTCCTATTGCTCCACCCCAACGCACAAAGATGGGTCCCCAAAGAAGATTGGGAATTTATGTTGGTTTTGAATCTCCCTCAATCATTAAATATCTTGAACCAACAACCGGCGATCTGTTTACAGCAAGATTTGCTGATTGCCATTTTGATGAAAATACATTCCCAACCTTAGGGGGAGAAAAGAAAAATGCAAATCCACATGTGAAAGAAATCACGTGGAATGCAACTGCATTGTCTAATCTTGATCCAAGAACGAAATTGTGTGAACAAGAAGTACAACGGATCATTCATTTGCAAAATATTGCAAATCAGTTACCCGATGCTTTTACTGACACAAAGAGGGTAACTAAGTCTTATATACCTGCCGCAAATGCCCTTGCAAGGGTTGAAATACCCACTGGATTGCTAGATGCATCCATTGCAAGTGAGTCTACAATACGCCGTAAGCGTGGTAGACCATTCGGTTCAAAAGATTTGAAACCAAGAAAAACAAGGGTACAAAAGGGCATGGTAGAAGAAGCCACGATGAATCATGATAATGATGATGAAGGCAATGATATTGAGAATGAGAATATCTCAAAAGAAAATGATATCCTCGACAAGAATGAGAATGTCGATAATTATGAGATTTCCATAAACTATGTGTCCACATGTACACAATGGAATAGAAAGGAAGTCATTGTCGATGATGCATTTGCCTACTCAGTGGCTAGTGACATTGTAAATGAAAATGATGATTTTGAGCCAAAATCAGTCGATGAGTGTCGACGAAGAAAAGATTGGCCAAAATGGAAAGAGGCTATTCAGGCAGAGCTAAAATCGCTCGAAAGGCGAGAGGTTTTTGGACCCATAACTCGTACACCAAATGGTGTAAAACCAGTCGGCTATAAATGGGTATTTGTGCGCAAGCGAAATGAGAAAAACGAAATTGTAAGATATAAAGCAAGGCTAGTTGCGCAAGGTTTTTCTCAAATACCTGGAATCGATTACGAGGAGACATACTCTCCAGTAGTTGATGCAACTACATTGAGATTCCTAATTGGCATGACTGTCTTTGAGAAATTGCAAATGCGCTTGATGGATGTCGTTACTGCATATTTGTATGGCACACTTGATACCGACATCTACATAAGAGTCCCGGAAGGACTAAAATTGCCTGAGGCCAATATCCGTGGACCTAAAGAAATGTTTTCCATAAAATTGAGAAGGTCATTATATGGGTTAAAACAATCTGGGCGAATGTGGTACAATATTAATCGTCTCAGTGAATACCTCATGAGAGAAGGGTATAAGAACGATATTGTTTGTCCATGCGTCTTCATCAAACGATCCGAAAAGGGATTCGCTATTATCGCAGTTTATGTTGACGATCTAAACATCGTCGGAACTTCAAATGAACTTGAAGATACTGCTAAATATTTGATGAAAGAATTTGAAATGAAAGACCTTGGACAAACAAAGCTTTGTCTTGGCTTATAGATTGAACACTTAAAGGATGGGATTTTTTTCCATCAATCTAATTATACTGAGAAAATCCTTAAGAGGTTCTACATGGACAAAGCACACCCCTTGACCTCTCCAATGGAAGTTCGATCCCTGAATGTTGAGAGGGATCAATTTCGGCCCTGAGAAGAGGACGAAGAGATTCTTGGTCCAGAAGTACCATACTTAAGTGCAATTGGTGCTTTAATGTATTTAACTAACAATACAAGACCAGATATTGCTTTTGCTGTGAACTTGTTGTCCAGGTATAGCGTTGCTCCTACAAGGAGGCATTGGAATGGAATCAAACACATATTTCGCTATCTTCGGGGTACACATGATCTCGGGTTGTACTATCGTAGCCAAAGAAATGCAGCCCTGGTTGGATATGCAGATGCAGGATACTTGTCTGATCCACACAAAGCCAAATCACAAAATGGCTATGTGTTCACGTATGGAGGCACTGCTATCTCGTGGAGATCAACGAAGCAAACCGTGACTGCCACATCATCGAACCAAGCCGAGTTGATTGCTTTGTATGAGGCAGGAACAGAATGTGTATCTCTACGGGAAATGATCCAATTCATCCAGAAAGAAAGTGGGATGCGGCCGATCACTGACGATCCAACAACATTATTTGAGGACAACTCCGCATGTGTTGCTCAAATGAAGAAAGGCTACATCAAAGGGGACCGCACAAAGCACATATCTCCAAAGTTCTTTTCTACTCGAGATTTGGAAGAAGCTGGAGAAGTAGACATCCAACAAATTCGATCAAATGACAATTTGGCTGACCTATTCACAAAGTCTTTGATCCCTAAGAAATTTGGAGAGCTAGTATCCAGAATTGGAATGTGCAGACTTCGAGACATATGCTGAAGTCAGGGGGAGCATAATACGCGCTGCACACTTTTTCCCTTCGATCAAGTTTTTTCCCACTGGGTTTTACTTGACAAGGTTTTTAATGAGGTAGCTCTAAAGCGTACAATGGGTTTTCAAGTTGCACTCTTTTTCCCTTCGTTCAGGTTTTTATCCCACTGGGTTTTTCCTGACAAGGTTTTTAACGAGGCAACGCACACCCATCTCCTACAACATGAAAGAAGGTGAATATTCAAGGGGGAGTGTTATGAAGGCATGATTATAGCCATAATCTACATCATCTACTAATCAACCTTTTATACACATCTACAAGTTAACCTTCTTACATCTCCATTATTTGTATGAGTAGATGATTGAACATGTATTGTTTGTATTATGTATGATTGGAGGTAAATTGTACAAGGTGAATTATTCACCTTCTTCACCTCCTTATTACCATGGTTAAATCATGGAAATTAACCTAGGTTTTTTACCTCACTTTCTCCTATAAAAGGAGGTCATCTACCATTGTAAAACTTGCACCAAAGTAGAGTAAGAAATACATCTCTAAAGTTCTTACTCTCCCTCTCTCCCTTCTAATAATCAAGAGTGTTTCCAAAGTTTGTTTAAGTGTTCTTTTAAGAAGACTAGAGTGGCCTTAGTCTTAATCTTTTCATAACATACCGTAATTTTTTTAATTCGTTTTAAATTTTTGTTGTAAGAGGTTCATCTCTTTCTTTTTCTAACTTGTAGTCTAACGGTAAAAGGATATATAATTGAAGATCTTAATTAATTTGGCTTGCTTCTGTAACCCTAACACCCCTAATTAAAAAAGAGGGCCCTAACCATAAAAAGATAAATTGAATTTTTTTTTTTAAAAGGTAAACCTTAGGCTTCCTTTCTAAAATAGGGTCAGCTTAGATCATCCTTCCAGATGATTGTACTAAACTCCATCAGTAGAGAAAGAAGGTCCGGGTTTCGACTTTCCGGAGTCGGATAGTTCATCGTTCCTGGGCGTCGGTCGATGAAGCTGTTGTAGCGGTCTAGGAAATTTTCCGGGATTGGATTTTTAGCCAAAAAATCCGCTCCCTGGTTGCTTTCTCGAAAACAGTACGTGGTAGATCCTGACTTCGGAGAAACATGGGAGAATAAAGACGATGTCTTGGATGATGGGCCCAATTTCCCACGGGATTTTCCAGAGGTTTTTTTATGCTATTGATGACAGTGAGGTTGTCACCTTCGATGATAATCTTGTTCAACTGGAGGTCCGCTGCCCATCGTACAACACCTAGAAGAGCAAGCACCTCCGCTTCCAGAGCATATGCAGAACAAGGCTGCCTGCCCAGAGAGAGCACCACACCATCTGCAAAGCGCAAAATAAATGAGGTGTGAGAGTTTCCATTCTATTTTGTTGAAGCGTCAAAATTTATCTTTGTCCAACCCGTTTGCGTCCTTAACCAGAAAAAAGGCTTTATCTCGCGGGACTTGGAATTTGTCCTTGGCGTCTCTAGTGAGGTCTTCCATATTGAAAATGTCTTGAAGACAATGTTGCTTAGCGATATTGGGTCCAATCTAGTCTCACTTCGAAAAATGACGGAGTTTTGGTGAATTCAAACCCGCCACCATGCAAAACAGAGGAGATCAAAATAGCTATTAGTCACTCGGGTATGCTCTAGATTGGATAGAAAGTCATTATAGAATATGAGGGGCATGGACACTTGAAATTTTAGTTCTAAGTCCCGTATCAACGAGGTAGTGAGAGGGAAACAATAAAAAAGGTGGTTTGTGTCTTTTTCGGCACCCTCACAGAGGCAACATTGACTATACAACTTGTGAATATGCCTATTACGTCTTTCAACAGTTGGTAAGCCATCTGAACAAGCCTTCCAGAGGAAGGATTTAACTTTGTCCGGGAGTTTGAGATGCCAGATCCAGGAGCCCTCAAACTGATGACGAGGGCGCGCGGGCTTGGTTTAGGAGTTTCGTAGCGGATTTAACGGTGAAAACACCATCCGTTGCAGTAGTCCATAAAATGCGATCATGTGCATTGGAGACTGGAATATGGATGTCACAAATTCGATGTGCTATATCCCTTGGAAGGGCAAGGCGCAATTTGTCAGAGTCCCATTGTTTATTTGGTTTAATAAAATCTTACACGACTGCATTGATATTATTTCCATCAAAATAGGGTAAAAGGGGGGTGTCCGTCACCCAGAGATGAGACCAAAACCAAATGTTTTGGCCCGACCCAAGTTGCCAACGGAGACCCTTTTGGAAGATCGGTCGAAGTTGCAGGACGCGACCAAATTGCCAAGAGAGGTTCGATCATCATAACTCAGGATGTCAGTAGAACCCAAGTACTTTTCTGTAATTATCTTTACCCACATATTGGCAGGTTCGGTTAGAAGTTTCCACATATTGAAATATTGAAACAACCAAATCAAATCATTTGCGTGATGATAATGATCAACTTCTTGGGTGGGAAATTCAATTCTTGTGACATTTTGTTTAGCATGAGTTTGTGACTAATGTTTGCTTATTTTGTGGATCCACAAAATGAGGGGAGGATTTTTGGTGATTTTAGTGTGCTATCGCCACTTGAGAAGTCGTTAACATGTTTTGGCATCATCAATTTTACGTCGAGATAATGGGAGACGAGACTTTACTATAACGTGGGCTATCGGATGCAGAGTGCGCGTTTGTCTAAGTTGAGCTTGGCTCAAAGGCTAATTAATGTCAGACTAGATCAAGTTGGTTCCATGCAAGAGTTTGGAACTTCAAAGTTACGAACGGAATGGAGTCGTCGACGTCAATCAAGTTGGCGACTATTGTAAGGTCGATGAGGTCAGTAACTCGACGTACGTCCCTAGGTTAACCACCACTAAACGTACTAAAAATAGTTTTTGTATGAGTCAAAGTTAGCATGTATCTACTAGACAGAGGTTCTTATGTGAAAACTACGTACAAGATCATAATAAAAACAAACAAAATCAAAGTCAAGAACAAACATCATATCAAATATCAACTTGATCATTTAGTACACATCTTACGTCTTTGCTTCGCTTCTAGTTGATTCTGTTTCAACCAAGCCTTGTGTGAATCTACTCGTCCGATCTTGTTCTTGCTATAGTCGTACCATACCAACGTGCCTTCACACACAAGTAACCCATATTTTCCGCCATTTACGCGCTCATGTAGCACCGCGTAGTCTAAGCAGCCGAGACCCCAGAGGTCTCTTGGCACTGAGCTATCAATCCTTAGAGCCTTTGTCCAACAACCTCCAACGTTGCGAACTTCCATGAGCCATTCATTGGCCGACGCCAACCTATAAGCACAACATAGTCGTCCATCAAATTCCGTTACCTTCACGTTACCACAAGCCATAACACCATCAGGCAACGATATCTCCCCGAACCTACGAGTATGGATATCATAAGTCACAATCACTCGCCTCGCAAAACCGGCTCGTTCGCCCTTCACACCGACAATCGAATGGAGGACCCCGTTTAAGGAGTAGCATTGACCCTTGGCCGTGGACCAAGAATAGTCACCATAGGGAAAACCATAGAACACATTCCAACGGTTAAGTTTGTGCCTATAAACATGATAGTAATTGTTCTCCTCATCTTGAAACTTGCTCATATCAAACTTCTTCCCCCTCTTCTTGTACTTGCTCTTCAACAAACCCCCGGCATTGTAGTCACAAACCACGACAATCTTAAAATCATCATCGTAACGATCATAACCAAATCCATAGTAGATCCAACTCTCGGGGTGTAGGTGCAACGGAGCGCTCCTCACGACGAATTCTCGGTCTCGGGTAAACAAATTGTAGAGATGGAAGAAGCCTCTTTCGGCTTTGACACAAACCATGTGACCGTTGGAACACCCCGAAAGCAATTCTGTTAACTTTGAGAGAGAATTACACAAGAGAATTCAGCATAACTTGCTTACTTGATTAATGCAGAGACGTGGCTTATAAAGCCTTACAGGAATTCAAGGAAACTGAAATGAAAGCACACGACTTCACTAACAAATGATGCCTAGGATCGTGGCTGAAAACAACATAACAAAGTCAATAAAATAGCCTAACAAATTAGCTAGATAATGACCAAAATAAACTCCTAAAAATAAGGTAACAACTTGGACTAATTCAGCTTGTGCCAGCTGCACAAACATGACTTGAAACTTGGATTTCCAACGGCTACATGTGAAGCTTGATCATATTTCAACATCCCCTCTTGATCCAGGCTTACACATGCCAATCTTCTTCATGAAATGATAATGCTTCTCTTGACTCAAAGCCTTAGTAAACAGATCTGCATTCTGAAAGTCTGTTCCAACAAATTGAAGGCTAATCTTGCCTTCAGAGACCAACTTCCTAATGAAATGAAATTGGACCTCAATGTGCTTTGTTCTTGCGTGGAAGGCTGGATTCTTGGTCATGGCAATAGTGGATTTGTTGTCACACCAGATTTCCAAAGGACCTTCCACTTCACAGCACAAATCCTTCAACAACTTTCTCAACCAAATAGCTTGCCTTGCTGCAGACCCTGCAGCCACATACTCAGCTTCAGATGAAGAGAGTGCAATGGTGTCCTGCTTCTTTGCACTCCATGTGATGGCTCCTGACCCTAGATCAAACACTGATCCAGACGTGCTCTTTCTATCATCGAGACACCCTGCCCAGTCACTGTCTGAATAGCCTCTTAGCTTGAAATCCTTGACACTCTTGTACTGGATTCCTGTGTCAACTGAGCCTGCTACATATCTCATGATTCTTCTAGCTGCACCAAGGTGTTGCTTAGTAGGAGAGTGCATCTACCTGGACACCACACCAACACAATAGGCTAAGTCAGGCCTAGTGTGTGTGAGATAGTTCAAGCCTCCCACCATGCTCCTGTACAGCTTCTCATCTGCTTTTCCTGTGCCATCAACCTTCTGAAGCTTCTCATTAGTATTCATAGGAGTCTTGGCAATTTCACAACCTTCCATATGAAACCTTTTGAGCAAATCCTGAGCATACTTCTTCTGACACAAGTAGATACCATCTTCTCCTTGATTCACTTCCAAACCAAGGAAGTATTTCAGTTCTCCAAGATCTGTCATCTCAAACTCGTGCTCCATGGAGAACTTGAATTCACTTAGTAAGCTTTGTGATGAACTAAAGTAGATAATATCATCAACATATAAGCAAACTACAATGAATTCAGTGGTACCTTTCTTCTTCACATAAAGTGTTGGCTCATTTTCACTTCTACTGAACCCTGTGCTTGTGAAGAATGTGTCAATCTTGCTATACCAAGCTCTTGGAGCTTGTTTTAGCCCATACAATGCTTTCTTCAACCTGTAAACCTTCTCTTCTTCCCCTCTGCATATGAAACCCTACGGCTGCTCAACATAAACTTCCTCTTGCAATTCACCATTCAGAAAAGCTGATTTCACATCAAACTGAAATACTTTCAACTTCCATTGAGCAGCAAGAGCTAACACAATTCTCACAGTTTCAAATCTTGCAACTGGTGAGAAGGTTTCCTCATAGTCCAAACCTTCTTGATGTGCATAACCCTTAGCCACAAGACGAGCCTTGTGCTTGGAAATGCTTCCATCAGAATTGAACTTGGTCCTATATACCCACTTCAGACCAATCACATTTCTTTCCTTAGGCAACTCTGTGAGCTCCCAAGTTTCATTCTTCTGAATGCACCTGATTTCTTCCTTCATTGCTTCTTGCCATTCAACTTGAGCACTTGCCTCACTGTATCCTGCAGGCTCAATACTAACAAGAGCAAAATCACAATTCTTGTAGATGTCAATCAACTTTCTCACACGACTAGGAGGTGTCTTAGATGAAGATCCAGACTGCAATGTGTGAGAGTTGTTGTTGCTTGGAGGAGAATCAGGGTCTGATGATGATTCTGAGCTTGATGATGAACTTGATCCTGTATTTGAGCCTGAATTTTGAGGAGTAGTTGGAGGAGTTGGAAGCTGTTGCTGAGTTCCACCAACATTCTCATCAAAATCATCTAGGATCACACTTCTCCTTGTGTTTTCCTGAACTGTTTTGCTCCAATCCCATTTTGCATCTTCATTGAAGATCACATTTCTCCCTATGATGATCTTCTTTGTGACTGGATTGTACATTCTGTATGCCTTTGACTGAGTTGAGTATCCCACAAAGATACACTTCTCTGTCTTATCATCAAGCTTTGATCTCAGATTAACCATAGTGTAAGCAATGCAACCAAATATTCTCAAGTGACTTACAGATGGCTTTTTCTTTCTCCATACCTCAAATGGAGTCACATTTTGAACAGCTCTTGTTGGTGAGATGTTGAGAGTATACACTGTTGTAGCCACTGCTTCACTCCAAAACTCATTTGGAAGCCCTCTAGCCTTTAACATACACCTTGCCATCTCCACCACTGTTCTATTCTTGCGTTCAGCCACACCATTCTGCTCTGGACTGTATGGTGCAGTCAACTCACGCCTAATGCCATGCTCCTCACAGAAGCTTGTGAACTCTTTTGATATGAATTCTCCTCCTCTATTTGTTCTTAGTGCCTTCAGTTGCAGCCCACTTTGCTTCTCAACTAAGGCCTTGAACTTCTTGAAGTTCTCAAAAGCTTCAGACTTTGCCTTTAGGAAAAATACCCAACTCATCCTGCTGTGATCATCTGTGATGAGAAAAAAGTATTTGCTTCCACCAAGAGAGGTTGTTTGCATTGGACCACATAAGTCTGCGTGGACCAATTCCAAACATTCATCAGCTCTCCATGCTTTCCCACTTGGAAAGGAGTCTTTAGCCTGCTTACCATACACACAACCTTCACAAAACTCAAGATCACCAATCTGTGGCAATCCATGAACAAATTCCTTGTCAGACAGCAGCTTCAAACTTTGAGAATTAAGATGACCATACCTCAAGTGCCACAAAGTTGCTGTTTCATCTCCCTTAACAACAAGTGCTTGGCCTGCACCTCTGGACAGATCAAGTGGAAAAACATTGTTTTTTCCCATAGCAACTTTCATCAAGGCCTGACTACTCTTTTCTTCCTTGATCATACACATTCCATTCTCAAACAACACTCTGTATCCTCCAGAAATCAACTGTCCAACACTCAACAAGTTGTGTGCTAAATTAGGTACAAACTGAACATCATGTAAGAGCTTAGTTTTACCTCCATTAACTTGAAAGGCAATTGTTCCAAGCCCCTCCACATTCAACTGTTTTCCATCTCCAAGTCTGACCACACCAGTCTTGCTTGAATCCAACTTCTGAAACAAACTCCTTGAGCTTGTCATGTGGTTTGAACAACCACTATCAATGTACCAGACTTCACTTTCTGGAACTTCACCTTTGTGTTGAACCAAGAACAGGTTTTCTTGCTCAGCATAGTTGGATTTGCTTTCACTTTTGCTTTTGTCTTCTTCTTTCTTCCAACAGGAAGCCTCTTTGTGGTCAGGCTTGTTGCAATAGTAGCATTTGATAGGAGCCTTGGAAGTATTCTTGGAAGACTCCTCTCTTCCTTCTGAATTTTGGCTCCTTCCACGACCTCTTCCTCTGTAGGCTCCTCTCCCTCTGCCTCTGCCAGAATTCTGTTGGCTCCTCTCCTTTCCAGAGGACTCATTCTTGGCCTGGAAGGCCTTCTCCTCTTTCTTATCCTCACCCTTGGTGAACCTCTCTTCATGAGCTTGAAGAGAACCTTTCAGTTCATCCCAAGTGTAGGACTCCATGTCCTTGGACTCCTCTATAGCTGTAACTACATGCTCATACTTCTTTGCAAGACTTCTGAGCACCTTTTCCACCAACTTTTGTGTCTTGATCTCTTCACCATAAGATCTCATTTGATGCACAACATTTGAAATCCTTGAAAGGTATTCCTGCACACTTTCAGAGTCTTTCATTTGAGCACTCTCAAACTCTCTTCTCAGAGCTTGAAGTCTCACAGTGATAGCTTTCTTATCACCTACATACTCTTGCTTGAGAGTAGTCCAAGCTACCTTTGATGTTGTAGCCCCTGCAATTCTAGGGAACACCTCATCATCCAAAGATTGCTGGATTATGAAAAGTGCCTTGGCATCCTTCTTTCTCTTCTCTCTCAACTCTTGGTCTGGTTCAGCAGGATTATCATCTGTGAATCCTTCATCCACAATGCTCCACAACTCTTGAGACCTGAAAAGAGTTTGCATCTTAATGCTCCAAAAGTGGTAATTTACCCCTTTGAAAACCGGCAACTGAGTAAGGTTGTTCCCTGTCCCATTGCCACCATTTCCATTGTTGTTTTGCATTGTGAATTGATGTGCTTCCCTGTGGTTTTCCCTACACGAAACACTCAAGAACAAGCCCTTAGAATCTCTCTAGCTCTGATACCAATTGTTAACTTTGAGAGAGAATTACACAAGAGAATTCAGCATAACTTGCTTACTTTATTAATGCATAGACGTGGCTTATAAAGCCTTACAGGAATTCAAGGAAACTGAAATGAAAGCACACGACTTCACTAACAAATGATGCCTAGGATCGTGGCTGAAAACAACATAACAAAGTCAATAAAATAGCCTAACAAATTAGCTAGACAATGACCAAAATAAACTCCTAAAAATAAGGTAACAACTTGGACTAATTCAGCTTGTGCCAGCTGCACAAACATGACTTGAAACTTGGATTTCCAACGGCTACATGTGAAGCTTGATCATATTTCAACAAATTCGTGATCCGAGACGCTTCGATTGAGGCTAAGTTGAATGCGATGAAACGTGTAGGATGGAACATTATTCCTTGTGATCTTCTCATTGTTGTGACTTAGTAATCCGTAGTAAAGCTGATTGGAATCGAGTAACACGATCATGGACCCGTTACGGAGATAACGGGTGGCGAAACTCGGGTCGTTGATGAGATTCTTCCATTGCTTTGACACGAGCTTAGATGTTTTGATGGATTTGGATGGGAGGAGTATGAGAATCTCTAGTAGTAGCTCTTCAGGAAGGTCAAATAACTGCTTTCTCGTTTTGAGTTTTCTCTTCATGATGAAGTTCATGGAGTTGAAGGAAGATGACATTGATTCGCTAGGTAGCTTTTTGACATTTTGTTCGGTGGGTGGTAAGGTTCAACTATTTGCAAACCCTAATTATAACATTGATAGGGTTTTTTCTTTCTTTTTTTTTTTTTTTTGCTTTTTGGTAGAATTGTTTTCCCTTTTCTTTTATGATTTGATGAATTATAGCTAGGAAACAAATATCTATGTATGGGAAAAAAATAAAAGTTACTAATATCACGCAGTAGTCTATAATTTCGTAAAGTTCATTTAAAAACAAAATATTAAAAAGAAAAAAAATGCTGTGTATTATGGCAAACAATACAAGATCGAGACGATTAGAAACCACAATTCTGAATGATAAGGATACAATTTTTGTAAATATTATTTCCATATCTTATATAGCTTCTTTCTGACAAAAAAAAAGAAAAAAAGAGCGAGACAATATAAACCATTAAATTAATTCTGAAGTCTTTTTCTTTTATATGCCAAATAATGTAGCGCATAAGGTTTATTTAATTGATTTCAACTTTGCCAATTCATTAAATACATTATAGCATAAATAATATATCATTAAAATAAACTTTAAGTGAAGCAAATAAAAGAAGATTATATTTTATATCTATCTATTTTTTTGGATAAATTTATACAAAATCTAAAATAAAAATTTTCCCGTACTTCAAGATACGGAATTAATACTAGTAGTCTAGTAGTGATCCATATCTACATGAATTTTTTACCTCCCAAAAATAGCTTTTTTAATCGAATCCTTTTTTTAATCGAAGAGTGTATATGTACGTATCAAATCTTTCTTTTGGAGTGCATATATTCCATATAACGAACTTACGGAGTATTACATTAACCGACACAACTCACAAACAAAATACAAATTATAAATCTAAAAACGTAAAATATCTTTAACAAATATAGAATATATCCAATCAACAACAAACTATAAAAACGAAAGCTCCTTCCCTTTGTTGACCTCCAAGCCAAACTTTTCTATTAGGTCTAGAGCTTTACAACTTCGTTTCAACCAAAAAAAAATAGAGTTTCGCAACTTAATTACGTACGTACTACTATACCTCTAAACCAACATGAAAACCCATCAAAACACCCATCTTCTTCCACCCGAAATCATGCTAGAAATCTTACTATTACTCCCATTAGAATCCATACTCGCATGCAAACTTGTGTCCAAGGAATGGAACAATGTCGTCAAACATCCCGTGTTCATCAAGCACTACATCGTCGAATCCACGTCATTCCTCGTCAGCAAGAACACGGTTAGTTGCCTCTTTCGTAGGGACGACGTCAACTCCTACATGGTACGCCCCTTACCCATCAAGTTAGATCATCAATACCACAAAGACAACAGATGTCCATTGAAGTTGTATCCATTTGAACATACGTTGCTTGTGGAGTCTTCCAACAAGATAGCTTGTGTTAAAGAAGCCAACGGAAGCTTTCTTCTATACAACCTCTTCACCGGAGACTCGCGCGTGGTGCCACATGTCCGGCTTCGAGACCACTACTTTTGGAGCTCGTTTTTCTATGGATTTGGCTACGATTGTTACGAAGACGATTATAAAATCGCGGTGCTTTGTTGTGATAACCGTCCGTTTATGTCTTCGTTGCGTAGTCCTAAGGATCCCAGTCATCCCGACGACGTTGGTAAGTACAATGCAAATGGCGTTCCTATATACGTTTACAGCTATAGAAATCGCGGTTGGAGGTCTTTGAGAGGATTTCCTCATGAACCATACTATTGGTCATCCGTCGATGGGGCCTCGGCAGCTTACTCCTTCAATGGCGCTCTGCATTGGGTTGTACAGAAAAGAGGTCCATACCGTAGTAAAGTAGTTGTTGCTTTGGATCTTCATAGCTATGGGTTCGTGGAAATGGCGCTGCCACTTCCTTATTACAACACCACTATTTCGACACCCCATGTAACGTTAACCGAGTTAGACGGACGCTTATGTTGCTTGCTTCGAGGTCTACATTTGAAGTGTGGGTCATGAAAGAGTACGGTGTCGCAGAGTCTTGGACGGAGTTGTTCAGCGTTAACGAAAAGATTTCTTGCACTGTGTTGCCTTATAAATGTAGAGATGCCGGAAACTTAGTGTTGTTTGTGCGTTCCGAGTCCAAGATAGGGCTGGTTCGGTACAACGTCGACAAGGATGAGGTACAAGTCTTTAGTGAAGCTCCTAGGCGGAAGCGGATGCTACTCAAAAGGTTGACAACGAGGTTCAAGAAAGCATGTTGTTTGATTAGCTAGCTAGGGTTTCAGTGTTCTAAGAGTTCTTTTTATGCCCCGCCTAGGCGCTAGTTAATCCTTGTCCGCCTAGTCCTTTAACCCGCATTAGCAGTGCTTAGGTGCCCGTCTGGGCCGCCTAGCGTTTTTTAGAACACTGCTAGCTTTATATAGAAAGATATCCCTTCCCTCAAACTTGTTACATCACGTACAATATGATTGTGAATGTAGTCGATCTTACTTCTACTTATGATGTATATAGGCCTAATGTATCTTATTTAAGTTAGTTTTTCCGGATATTGATTTTCTTATGGTTGCTTATTTTGTAAGAAAGAGGCATAGGAGCATGATCAAATGTATGAATTTTGTTTGGTTCAAACATAAAACCTCATCTGAAGTTGAACTTGCTTTGACCGGGTTCATTGTGGATGAGCTAACGGTAACAAATTCCGATCACACTATTAGTACTTGGCGTTGAATTCTGTATAATATTGGAAGTTTGGAACCATGCACCTTTCGTGTTTCCTCCATCTCCAACCTCTTCTTTTCACTCCCTCTTCCTCAATCCTTATAAATAAACTCAATCCTTTTGTTAATGGTAAGCAATATACAATAGATATACATCTTGGCTTGTGTGTTAATTAGGGCAAGTAACGAACTTAAAAGGATATAATTAAGTTAACTTGGAAGGATAAAAATGGCCAGAATTCCATGCCGTAAGAAGAACAATGTGAAGAGGGGTAAATGGACGCCTGAAGAAGACAACAAGCTATCTTCCTATGTCGCGCAACACGGTTGTCGCAATTGGAGACTGGTCGCCGAGAATGCTGGTTTGGCTAACCATATTTGATCCAACTCTTCCTCATTATGCTTCGTTTTCTTGATTATATATTGATCCTCATACTGTATATCGATCATTCTTGATTGTACATGAAAAAAGGGCTTCGGCGGTGTGGAAGGAGTTGTAGGAATCGGTGGACCAACTACCTTCGACCGGAGCTCAAGCATGGCCAGTTCACGGACACCGAGGAGCTTACAATTGTCAAGCTCCATTCAATCGTGGGCAATAGGTACATTCAATATTCGTAGCCACGAAATTCTCTCGATCAATCAGACGAATGATATGGGTAGTCGTTTTGTAGATGGTCGTTGATTGCGGCTCAACTTTGTGGGCGAACGGACAACGATGTGAAGAACTACTGGAACACGAAGCTGAAGAGGAAGCTTGCGAGAATGGGAATCGATCCACTGACCCACAGGCCCTTTTCTCGTTTAATGGCCGAAATCGCCTTTATCCATTCCCCCGTTTCGAATCTTGCAGAAGCGGCCTTACGGTGCTTCAAACAAGGAAACAGTGCCAAATGGCCAGTTCCGAGAGATGTTGGCGACAAGCTCAACGACAAGATCAAGACTTCATTCAAGGGTCCGATTACTAGAACTCGAGCTAAGAGGATTCAACAAGGAACAGATGATCTGCTTGCTCAACTTGGAGCCACTGCAGACGTCATCCATGAGCCTCCATGGGTCACCATGATCCATCGTAGGCCCGGCGCCTCCCGAGCCACTTGACATGCTTACAAGGATGGGCCGCCTGGCATTTCTGGCCTTGAGGCAACCGAATATGCAAAAGGTTATAGCATGCCTTATCCAAATTTCTATTCTTAGTACGTATGATTTCTTATTTTAGGTAATACATCGAAGGAAGGTTCTAATTTCTTTTTTTTTTTGGTCGAATGAACGAAGGTTCTAATCATGCATTTAAGGGTTAATCTATATGTATATTGTGGGTCTCATCTTACCTAGTTATTTTATTATCTTTGATTTCCTTGGCTAAAATTGTAAATGTGCCATAATGTGGTGCTATTTTATTTGCTCCATGACCCGACACTTAAATATGCCGACAGCTAGCACATCAAGACAAATAATTAAATTAGGATTAGTTCCTCGATCTTAGCATTGCTAGGCCTCCTCTAATGATCATCCAAGCCTTAGATTAAGGCGATTATGTGCGAGTTGAGGCCACATGATCACAATTCACAACCACATAACCACTTACCTCAGCTTCTTAAATATGCAATGCCCTTGAGTGTCATGTAAATTTCCACGTTGCAAAATTTTACTATTTAATTTGAAGCTTGCATATGATTAACAACTCGGGGAATATCATGGCAGCTTGTAGATATCTTTTTCAATATAAACAAGCGTTAATTAGCACTACATACGTATTAGTCCAAAACCAAACACATGTCGTTTTAATTATTATTTTAGTTATGGGATAGGTGATTACGCTTATCTGTGGATTAGGTTTGATGATCCTAAATGGCTATCCTGGTGGATGAACATGGGAATGTGTCTTACTCTCCTGTGTTTGAAATGGACATTAACAAGTTTTCATTGATCTTACGATCTTTTGCATTGTATTACCCTTGCAATAAAAAGATGAACTCTACAAGAAAAATGTAGAAGAATTTACAGCGCCAAACCTGCCTGAAGCAACTTAATCAGTCACCCTCCCTCTTGTCAAGAAAACTCAGCAGAAAGCCGCTTACGATCCTCCTCGCGATCGGATTCGGTATGCATCGGCATAAGCGGCCGTCTACATAAGCCAACATGGCGGACATCACAAACTTGCCAAATCCCCACCTCCAGAAAATGTTCCCCTTGTCTTGAGGATCACCAACCACTCTTTCTGGCTTTATCTTGGCCAACACGTCACCAGTTTGCTTCCTCAGCATCCGGATCGTGAAGCTCACGAAAAGGTGCTCGCACAAAGTGAGAATTGTCGGTCCGATTTTCCATTCCTATTATGAATAACAGCTTCCCATCATCAGACCCAAAAATGAAACACGACCTAGATTATGACTAGCGGAGGAGATTGTTCGACTTACATATTCTCCTCGTATGTGGCGGAAGGGGCGAGTTCTGGTAGATGAATCCCCTTTCACAAGTGCCTTGCTGATAACAAAATCCCTAACTCGATCCACTATCTCATTTATAAGGGAACTATTGGGAGGCAGATTCTTGAGAACAACCTGTCATTATTTTGTAGAACCAAGGGCTAATTACGATGCTGAATTAATATTAAAAAGAGGTAGCACTTGATAGAGAGAATAACATGCTCCATCCATTATGTTTTTCGTGTGCTTTTGGCAGGTGACAGTTGACATACATTAAAAATTTTTGATTTTTTTGTACAATACTACCCATAATTAATCCTTTTCTCAAATTGGGTGGTAAAGAAAAATGACACAGAGAAAAGGTAAGACAACATAATTAGTCTAGTATAGAGGGGGGGAAAAAAAGGGATTACCTCATTGTCATTTACTTTAACTCTTAGATATTCTTGCTTATACATTGCATCCAGCATAGCTTGAAGATAACCTTCAATGTAAGGCTGCAAATTACAAGTGAATGAGATTTTGAAGTTAAACTCTACAATGTTAGGCATTTACCACTTCTTCTAGGTGGGTTAAAGGGAATACATTAGCCTATTGGAGACAGATTAAGAGCAGCAAATTTTTTTATTAAGACTGAAGCCATCTAATCAAATCTGAATCTAGTGATAACTTTGATGATACTCTAGCACAGAATCTTACCACGTCAATTCCAGGACTTTGGTCAAGCACAATTTTTCTATCAGGGCCTCCTTCCATAAACGCTGATCCAAGTAATGTCGGTTCCATTGCCAACTTTAAAATCCCTTGGTGAAATCCAGTCACCTAATAGATCCCAAATGTTGCATTAACGGTAGTATATTTACCTGCCTTGTAATGAAGTATGCAAAAACTGGCCGAAGCAACAACAATAAAACATTATCTGACAACTAATCATACCATTCCATTGAAACCACTGCTTTCTGCTCCCTTTAGCACAGAGTCTGATATCTCAGTAACTGCAGTAAAAAGTACATTTGACCCAGCAGTTTTCAACTGCAAAACCAAAATACAGTTGAAACAGTGTAGCTTATTCAGGCCAGAAGGATAGGCAACAGAAGTCACAAGTAAATAAAAAGTAAAAAAGGATAGGTCACTGGATGCATACAGTTTTCTCAAGATCACCGAAGTATCTTTGTGTCCCAGAAAAGCCTTTGCCTTTAATATATTTGCTCATAAGCTTGAATGTTCCTGTACTCAAAGAATTTGATGAGTTAATAAACATCAGGCATAGAACACATGAAAATAGTCACAAAAAAAAAGGCCTGCAAACAATCAATACTACTCTCTCGATGGATGGATGGATGGATCATACGAACATCAGAACATGTGCATGCATATTTGTCAGCTCCTGTGCCTATGCACGCAAGTAGAGCATAAATGAAACGCTTTTTCGGAATGAGTACTAGATAAAACCCTACAAATAACATTCTTAACAAGTTCCTAAGTAGCCATTCACTTACTGAGATTCATATCCTGGTGCTATTCATAAAATGTCAGTCAATCCATCATCTAAAATAGCACACTGCAGTGTTTTTATTAGTAAGCTCTTATTAATTTTTAGTATACTTCACATCCTGCTACTAATCATAAATTTTGTCCAATCCAAGTTAAACTGGACATAGTCCCAAATTGACATCACAAAAACATCTGAAGAGGTTGATCATAACAAATTTAACGTTGAAGGTATCAAGGTTTCTCATTTTTACCACCCATGTGGCAGAGCATGACGCCTTACCCATGGTGAGACCACGAACATTGAGCAAGCTGCTGGAAGGGTCAAAAAAGACATCCAGGGATGACGATGCAAGGTCATCAAACACTGATGTGAAACTTGGTGGAAGGAGTGGACTTCCCTTTACAATGTAGATGGCTCGCATGGCATACCTACACCATTCTTCAATAAGCAAAAATATAACACAAAGAAAGAAAATTCTTGACCATTTGAGAATTACCATGAGTAATGTTGTGCACATTTTATGAGAAGCTCACGAGTTGTTACCAAAGCATGGGTAACTAAGACCCCATTGAGCTCCACTACTGCATTTTTCACAGTTGGAATCTGCATGGATTATGAACAGATCATACATTGTGTAAGATGATTGCTTTGTGTCAGCAAAGTTAAGTTTGATAAGATGCTTAATCAGACCTTTATCACGCTATGTAACAAAGACCTCAGTGCTTCTTGTGCTGAGTTGTAGCCTGAGTATGATTCTTCAGGAAGAAAGCTTGCAACGATCTTGACACCACATTATTTCTCAATTCAGTTTCATGCACATAATGAATAAAAGTACATTCATTTGAGAGCTAAACTACTTCAAAATCAAACAATGCCGGACCTTGATAGGATGAATCTCAAAATGATCAAAATAGTATTGTCGACTCTGCGTTGACTGGCTAAGGGATTTTCTCCAAAATGGAACGACTTTCAATAATGTCTCCTCATCAAGGTTAATAGTCACGGGCTGAACATAGAGCTTATTCAGTTAGATTAAGTATATTATTAACATATATCATAGATTGTATGTTCTTACCATGTAGTCAATGAAGCTGTATTGATTTACTTTTTCTGCGTTAAATATGAAAGTTACAGCTGAGCATGAAAAAACAGATGGAGTTCTGATTTTTACCTGAAGAAGAATGGATGAATATTTAACTTGTGTAACGTTGGAGACACTTGGGTTCAGCACAATGACCATGAAGAGTATATTGCCCTCAGATCCAGTGGACAGCTGATGCCCATGTAACAGTGATGAAAAGGGAGCTGCAGACCATTTGGCATCCACATCTATTGACTGCATAATCAAAAAACAGTGTCAGCAAGAGGAAGGCGGAATATGTACATAAATTTGACAAATCATGAAGGCCATAGATAAGGAACTCACCCGCAACCTTATTTGATGATACTTCTGTTGGTCAGAAAAGAGAGAATCCAGACAGATGTTCTCTAGCCTCCCAAGTATAATAGGTGAGTAAAAGGATACATCAGCTGGATCATTCTCCTTTATGATATCCTTTTATGTGAAGCAAAATCATAATGGTTGTCAAATTGATAAAGATCCATGAGTAACAAATTTTTATACTACTTTATGGTCAATTAATTCTAAAATCAACTACGCATACATTGACCCCATAACAAGATATATCTACATCAGCACAATAACAACTATCCTCAAATCATGGAGCCAACATATCAGGCAATGTAAATCAAAATACCAGCATTCAATAGATGTTAGTTCTGCTACTCCATTTTACAGATCTCGCATTTGTACAGATGAATAAGGTAATTGAACTGGGAGTGGATGTGGAACTAGTAGCGTGATACAATAGGAGCAAACTACGGGCATAACATCACAGTTTACAACTTACCGGTTCTCTTTGCTCAAGTAGTTGTACATCAAAACCAGAAAATCTCAACTGAATCTTCATGTGTCTGTGAGTAACTCTAACACCTTTTTTAGGACCGTCCTCGGAATAAGAGAGTCGCAGAACTCTCGTTGGACCATCAGCATATACCTCATAACCGATCTTTCCCACATCCTTTCCATTTGTTTCCTTCAATTGCCAACTTCTTGAAAAGGGTTTCCAAGGCCGAAGCTTGTCCAGACTTATTTCACGTGAGATATTATAATCTAATGGATTGTCGTAACAAATAAAAATAAGAAACATGTGATACATCAACATACAAAGCTGGTGTGGCATGTCCAGAGCAGGTGGTGGCACAATGCATAAGAACAGAAAGTAAAATAAATAAATAAATAAATAAATATGAAGCACTCCTCTCTCAGTTTCCTTTTCCAGATAATAATTTAAGTATTCTCGTGTCACCGGAATATGGTAGCAAAACAAGAATAGAATTCAAGTTGGAGAGATTACCATCCACTCTGACAACAAGTTTGTGAGGATGGGTGACGTCATCCCATGCGTAATACACACTGATACCAGGTGGAAGAGAGTGTGGTTCAAATACATCCTGAATGAATCAACATATAAAAATAAAGGCAAATTAGATGAATATCCAGTAGAAAGGTCATGTGTAATTGTATACTCAAGAAAGCAGATACACCTTTTGGTAGTGAGTAATAGAAGCGAAAGATAAGTGATTCTCGATTCTGTAAGGGAGATCTGTCACTGGTAGTTTAGAGAAGTGCAAAACAAGGGAAGAAGCTTCTTCAACAACATTCACAGCAGCAAAATCCCAGGAGACATGCTCCATTTGTTTTGAGACGTTTGCTTGATCAACAGAAGATTCAGAAGATGTCTTGAATTTGAGAAAGAAACGGCCAAGTGAAGCCACACAAACAGGACCAGACCATCCAAACCCTGTGCTGTCCATTCTAAATCGGACCAGTAATGATGATGAGTCATTATCAGCTCTATGCTTCCAAAGAAGTTTGTCTAAAATGCCAACCTTCCTGCTCTGGCTGGGTATATCTACGAGCAGTAATGCTGCTTTTTGTTTGCTGTTTATGCTCATTATGCCTTCAAGATCATCCTTGACAAACAGATTTCATTGTAAAGAAATTATACATCAACTTTTTTTACAGCACAAAAATCAAGCCACATACAAAAGGAGGAAACAAGAGGAAACCTCATAGCCACACTGCTGCACAAAAATCTTTTCGTCAGACTCATTGGAGACTACATACCGTGGAACCATTGATACAAATTGTGCAGGGGAAGAAGCAGTACTTTCCAGAGGCCCCAAAGATACTCCCAACTTCAAAAGCTGTTGCCTGAGTTCAAGTCTTTTTACCACACTTATCTCAGTAAGGCCGGACAAGGAATCCAAGTCCAGTGAGACTTGTGTTTCTTCATCGACCAATGCCGTTGTTTCTTCATCTACTAATGTCATGCACAATATGCTTGACCTACGCATGCATTGAATTTCATGATTAAATATACCTATTCAGCTACAGACTCCTATTTAAACTTTACAAAAAAAAAAAAAGAACGAAAAAAAAGGCATTGATGATATATCAGACTTCAACTATAATTCAAGTAATAAAATATTCATATCTTACTTCATAAACCAAGATACGGACGATTGTGGAGGCAAAAAGGACCCAAGATCAGGAGGGGTGAGGATGCCATATTTCTGAATTGCATCCCTGCAAATAATCAAGGACAAGATCATATAATCAAAACGGCAAAAAAATATTAAAACCGTCAACATTCAGTTGAATCTGAAGTGTTTATTAACCAAGATAGAGGCGTTTGATTTGATGCAAAGCAGAAGAGGGGGAAACCAGTGTTATTCTTCAATGTGTATTGCGTGAAAATCACAGCCTGCAAAAATATAAAACTAGCATCTTTTTACAAGAGCAAATTTAGCTAAATAAACAGATGATATAGTACAAAAATAATAGAATTGCGCAGCCTATGTCATGAGAAGCAAGGAATCTGTATAGCTGTAAAAAAAACACTATTACCTCTAATATACCCCTTTCATCACGAGTTAGTCTTAAAGAAGCAAAGTACTTCCCATCACAAAATTCCAAATCTATATCCAAAGATTGGACTCCATCCTTCTGCTTATTCAACTTTTTAATCCAGTCATCACTTTTCACAGGCTTGCAGCTTGTGCAAAAAGCCACAAGAGTAACAGTGAAGCACATAACAGCAGGATTAGCGTATAGATCAGCAGTTGATCCATATGGAACAGTTGCCTGGTTTCCAATGTTTTCAGTTTGCGTTGATTTATCTGAAGCAAGAAATTCAAAATTAGAGCAGGAGCAAAGGCAGGAAAAGAACGGAGAGTCAAGAGTAAAAGCTCCTCTCCAATTACCTGATACTGTAAGCAGTACATGCACGTCTAATTGCAGTAAATTGTAGATCCTTATAGTAGGAAGAAGGAAAATCTCCCTCTGTTGAAGAAAAGTAACTGTGGAACTCCTACTTTCTGCTCCATTATTTGGCTTCAAAACAGGTACATCTCTGATGATGCTTTGAACAAGAAAATGCATAGTGGCCGGATGGGAATCTCCAGAAGTCAACAAACAACTTGCAAGGCTGAAGGAACATTTGCTTGATTGGGCATATAGAGCTTTCCGAACTTTATAACCTAGTTTATCCATTATGCCTGACAAACGAATGGCCTTTCCACCTTGAATTTTATCTGACCATCCAACTGACATGCTATAATTTGAATTGCTCAGAATCTCTTTACTATCTGGCCTAAACGAAAACAAGAAATTACCTGCGAACATTTAACTCACAAAATATAATAGCCAGAAATAAGAAATCAGAGTGAAATGCAATTTGTCAAAAATGAACACCGGTTGCTAATTGGAACCTCAAGCTTCCTATAATTCTTCACTATTAAAGAATACATTATCAAATTACAAATTTGATTTACATTCACCAACATGAATATTAAAAAATTTATCAGCAGTGGATAACATGGAACCTCCAAGCTCAGATAACAGAGTGAAAAGTAGATAAGCAACCTAAGTAATTAGGATGGAGTTTTTTATGGAAAGTATAAGACATGAGCTAACACTCTGTAAAAGAACAGATGACATCAAAGGTGGCAAGAAATAAAGATGTATGCACCTTGATGAAAAGATTTGGTTTTTTTTAATAGAGATAAATCAGGAATCTTTTCCATGGTAAGAGAACAGATGACATCATCAGTGGCAAGAAATGAAGAAGACTTATGCTTCTTGATGAAAAAATTTGCTTTTGGTGGTCTATGGGATCTTATAGAGACAAATCACAAATCTTTTCTTGGTAAAAGAACAGATGACACCAATGGTAGCAAGAAATGAAGAAGATTTGTGCACCTTGATCAGTCTTTGGGATCTGAGAGAGATAAACCATGCATCTTTTTCTTGGTAAAAAACATAAACCCTGTTTTATGTATCGACATTCTTGAAAAGATCTCCACCGCATAAACGGAAGGTTGTTACCAAAATTATATTTTGGTAGGGATTCATTGTGAGCAAGAAAACTAAATTCATGCAGAAGAATAAGCTAGAACATCTAATTGTGTTACCACATGCTAACAGTACATTCACAAGTATGATGGCACCCTAGAGAATGCTTTCATTTTAATTATATTATTACAATGTCAGGATAAGAATCACTACTGAGCATGAAAACTACAATCATATGGAAAAATGAGAATGCATATTTAGTTATGTGGTCATGCGACAGAATTATTACAAGAATGATGGCATCTAAGTGCATATGTACATCTCATATATGTTATCTACAGATCACAGGCTATGAAAAACAGCATCCAATTGTAAGAACAATACCAAAGAAAAGAACGGAAAGTCAACAAGGATATATGCAAAGGCATAGGGTGTGAATTCTAAGCTATCGCTTAAAAGTAAATTTATCTATGCTTCCAAAAAGTAAGAATTAGTGCTCACCTATACTAAGAGACATCAATGCCTTCTTTTGTCCACCAGACAAGTTAATTGCTTTAAATGCTGCTATGCAGTCATCCATTGTATCTTTACTCTTAAGAAACATAGATGCAGACTCAAGTTCTGCTTGTTGAGGTCGTTCCAAAGAGAGCTCCAAAGAAAATTTAGTCTCATTGTGTATTCGTAGTAGAGGAGAGACCACAACTGACAAACCTTCCTAAAGATTCTCAAAAGATAACCAACCAAATCATGAAGATGACAAATACATGTAATGTAAAATTCATATAATTAAAAACATAAATTAGATACCTCGGCATTCTTTGAAATATCAGCAACAACGACTGGACCAGGGTAAGTTTTTCCATCTGAAAAAAAAAAAGTAGGCAATTTTGATCTGATGTCATATCATTAAGAAATATACACATATGATTATTTATAAAGCTCTATGAATCATAGCAATCTTTTAATATATTCAAGGGTGAATGAAACCGAAGAAATTGCGCTTTTCATAGTAAGTGCATGCAATACTGGTCACATTAGCTAGATGAATATCAGCACAATCTAATCCACATAGTGAAAATCATCCAGAAACAGAGTAGCTATACCTTGAGATTCAATACGTGTTCTCCAAGCATAGGTATGTGATTCAGAAAGTGGAAGTTGAATTGAAGAAGTTGAAAAAGTTCCAGGAGTTTCCAGCTTAATTGATACAAAGGACTCGGATGATGGTTGGGTCACAACGTGCCTTAACATACAAGTTGCAAAGTTTAGATAGCACATAAATAAACCATTTATTGATAGTAGAACTGATAGACACTATGTGGATGATATGCATTAAACTCGAACAATTTTATAGAAAACATGCACACTTATTCGGAACCTATATGGTTATCAGTTATCACTCAGTCTGTGAGTATTGACAGATACAAAGATATGAACTATTGACAAGCAAAAAATACCAAATACATACTCTATAATATTTCCAAACCTAACACTGTCCATATATTCCATTATTAGTGATGATCTATTGTATGATTTTATTTATCTAAGTTATACAAGAAGAGTAAACAAGAAACAAATAAGACTGAAGGTATCACCTTATGACAAGTACAGCAGATTGTTTAGTGCTCACCCTAGAATCTTGAGAGCCATTAAATTGGCAAAGCAGCATGACTCCTAATTGATTCTCTACCTGCATCACCGGCATCTAATTAAAATCAATTTCAAGAAAACAATGACACATTCATGAGGTATTAATGAACCTTGCAGCGATTCGCCATCATTTTTGAGCTGTTAACTGCAAAAGGACCAGCCAAATCCAGTTTCCCAATAACATAAAGCAGTATGTCCAGTGAAAGCTCTGTGAGAGATATATCCATCTACCCTCAACAAAAAATAAAAACAGTAAAGTTAATAGGTAATTATCTATCCCTAACCACATCCACCCAAATAATTATAACTTTAACATCATATCAAACCTCTGAACGCATGCAACTTACCCTATTCATACCAAGACAAATTAAAGCAGGCACTCGATAGAAACAAGTTAATGCATCCTGTGAAGAGAATCTCCTTCTATAAAACATGTAAATTTGACAAGGGTGCACAAGTTTCCTCCTGCAAGACAACCGATCACACTTCAGATTAGAAAGATAGAACAAACTTATGCAATCAAAAGCAAGTCATTGGTTTCAGAGCCACAACAGAATAGTCATATATATAGTTGAAAAGGCTATCATACTGACTTACCATTGAACATTGTGTGCATCAAAGTAAGACAAAGTAGCTATCAAGGTGCTCATCACCCTGGCTTTACAAGGTAAGATTTGAATTGCCACCTCAATACTATCTAGACATCCCTTAACCAGAGGAAGCTTGTCATCACTATCAGATAGTTTATCAACAATAGTCAAACTGATGTTATCAACTGCAAATATAATACGAGGAACAACCACTGCTTGCTCATATGGATTCTGGCTTTCCGAGTCTCCAAGATTAGATCCATCCACCCCAGCAGGGGGTATGTCTAACCTTGCTGGACTACAAGCTGAAGAAGAGGGGCGGAATCTTTTAAACTTGAATGGATTTCCTGGCTTGCTCACAAATTCTGGAACACCATCTACAAAAGCAACACCACAACCATTGCGTTTGTTCACAAGGTAGAACGTATTCTGAGATAAATGGTAGTAAGGCTCCAAGTAAGTATCTCCGTCTTGATGTTCAGCCTTGCAGGAAACAACTTTCCAAAGAGCATCGTTGCTGACATTAGGGGTTGATATGTCAACAAAACCTGACTTAGAACCACAGCTCAATAGAAGTGGCTCTCCCTTGTCATTTTTAGCATACAATGATGCTAATGAGAACCAAGATGTTTGAAAATCCCATATTCGTTGCTTCCGACTCCTTACCTGAACACAAAAGTCCGCACATATAGTGATCGTCTGAAATACATCAAGAAACGAATAGTCCTTTCTTGACCATGGGCTTCTACCTACATCAAGAAACGAATAGTCCTTTCTTGACCATGGGCTTCTACCTACATCAAGAAACGAGGTTGGCCATGGCCTTCTACCTATAACTCTATAAGTCACTTTGTGGTTCTTTAATAGGCCAAAAGGATCATGCAGTGCATCCTACATTTGACAAACTTACAGACTGACAGTTTAAAGCAAACCCCACTACAGAAGCACGCAAATAAAAATCAAGATGCAACCCCTGATTTTATGAACTCAAAAATCACAGGTTTCATCTGTGATAGATTTTTTCTCTCGAAGAACCTATAGGCCAACATAAGAATTTTTCATATTTATAAACCATGTATGACAGGGTCCAAAAAGATAAAAACAGACTATCATGAAACATGTCAATGGAGAAACCAAACCCTTTTGCATGAAAAGAAATATTTAATTGTGAAATAAGAAAAATAACTACCCTGAAAAGAGCCTTTCCACCAACAAGAGAGTAATGAGTTGTGCCACCTAAATAAAACTTGTTTTCTTGGCGTTGAACTGTAACATACATGTTTTGATGGACATCCTGGATTGCAACAATAGCTCCTACCAAGAAGAAGGGTCTTTTCAGAGTCACAGTATGACAACTTTCAGAAAATGAGAACCATCTAAAAAAATAATGTAAGCCATCCATGTCAAGTACCATCATGAAAAGTTTCCTCAGCTTTCTGTTCAGGTGAATCAGGTTGCGTGTTAACTGATGGTAAGAGCCTTTCTGTCACACTTGTGGGGGAAGATTCCTTTGTGAAGATTTCAGACAATGATTCGATGCAATCTATAAACATCTGATGCAATAAAACACATTAGTCAAGAAAGGATAATCTGTAGCAGTTGTTTTTAGAATCTAGATCTGAAAAACACAAAAACTAAAGCTGGATGCTCGATGCTAGCCTCCAAGTAGTACTTGGAGCTACCCTAAACCTTACCGATCAATATAAATAAATAAACCTAGAAAATAAAAGCACTCCTACTAAACATAGAATGGATGATTCAACATGAACACATTAACAGCTTTAAAATGAAAAAGAAAGAGAGTTGGTCCACATCATTACATTGATTTCTGGCAATGATATTGTTATATCTAACCCTGAAACAGAACCACTGCCAGCCCAGCCCTGATCCTTATTGGGACAATCATTATCATCTCTTATCTCAAGCTTCTCAGCAGAGACATTAGCGGACAATCCTTTCAAGATGTCGTTTCCATAAGTCTCTTGAACCACACAACAGAAAGAATCAGTCTCTGTGGGGTTTTCTGCTGAAGTAGAAGCTAAACAGCTAGCATCTGCAGAAATAGGATTTTTCATCTCCACATGTAGTAGTCTTTCAGAGGAGTCATCATCTGCTAATCGGGATGTGTTCTTTTTCACTGATGGATCCACATTTACCTTGAGGGTTTGAGAATGAATTTTCAACTGAGAGATACTAAATGAAAATTTCCTTCTATCGTTGGTCCTGAGATTGAAGCATAAATCAACAATCCCAATAATTTCCTGGACTTCACCTGCATAAATCGAACATGTGAATCCATCACTGTACTAATGTCAAAAAGAAAGAATAATGAACGAGAGCTTAAGATGTATCTACCTGATTCATTGGTTGACAGGAGTACGAGTGAAACTTGATTCATGTTTAAAGCTAAATCCTCCCCATCTTTCCAGCTGAATAGATTATCTACACTAGAGCTATTATCTGATGTTCCTTCAATCTGATGACTGGTTGCTATAACCTCATATCTTTCAGCTCTATTATTTATTCCATTAGGCAATTCAACAAAACGAAGATTCTTGATGCACTGAAGAAAAGATTTTAAAAAGCAATGGAATGCTGCCAAAGCAGTCGGATCAATGTATACAAGGACATCCTGCCCAGCAGCATCATGTTAATATCATGATATCATCAAAATGTATAGTACCAGGAGGAAGCTAATCATGTCCTACTCATTATATGTACAATGTAGTTCCTTTCAGAATTTTATGGCATGAAGAATTGAACAGAATAATTATAGCATGTAGCACCAAAGATTAAAAAAAACGAAGTAATAGTTCATATAACAGCACCTGAAGCTTCAAGCAGACTGTCTTGAAGTCTTTCCCAGCTGAAAATGAAAACAGTGTCTCTAGCTGATATGTATCAGAAATTAAGTTTTTGATGGAGCTTCTCCCAACAAAAAACTCATTAAAGGTCACTTTCAGCAGGAAGTAATTGGTTGTTGATACAGTTGATGAACTTGATGCAACTTCTTTCTCTGCAATCAGATTGAAATTTAACAATTTGGTATGATAGTTTCAAATTAAATAACTATGACACAAAAAAAATACTCAGAAAATGTCAGCCTACCAGCAACCTCGTTTGCTTCTGATGGTAATGTCTCCTCAAGGCAATCTAGAAAGAACGTAAATGTGCTACTAGATAGAGAACTTTCATAGAAACAATGGATAAAATTCAAGAATCCACTTTCATCCTCCAAATGACCAATTACATTATGGATCTGGATTTTATATTTGAATAAAGCACACCGAAACCCTGAAAAACCAGCATGAAGCTCTAGCTTGTCTTCTAGGAAGGTAATTTCTCCTAACATATGATAAGTTGAAAGCCAAATTCCAAATTCAGGCAACTGTATTAAACCCAAATTGGTACACCTAGAATCACCAGAATTGTCTGTAACATATCCCTTGATGGACCCCTGAATTACTATATTAAACGGATCGACTTCCAAAGTGCAAGTAATTACACAAGTAGCAAGTGAATCCAATTCTGTGCTATGACCATAATGCACTGTTACATCATCAATTTCAGATGTCACCCCTGCTATCTCATGTTTATTGTATGCAACACGATCTTTATCATCATTAAGATCAGAATATCCTGAAGTGTATTTTGTAACTTGCGCGAAGAACCCTTCAAACACCTATATAGGAAAAAGATCAGAATATCCTGAAGTATATTATCGTCCAGTAATCCTAATATAAGAAATAAAAAGATAATCTGAATAGAAAGGGGATGCAGCAGAACTGAGATAATGACTACTGAGTCAAGCTCTCACAGTATTGAGCCACGAAAGTGCATAACTTCACCAATGATGGTTAGTTTAACATAGTTTTCTTCCACACGTAAATCCAGCCAAAACGGAATAATCCAGGTTAGCCATTCCATTTCCTAAAGTGATCTACCTAAGTGTTGTTTAATCTTTACAAAAATTACAAGGGGAGAGAAAAGAACTAAAGATCTGCTCTTCTCTCTGCAATAATGTATTTCTAGAATGGCACTCTCTCTTCAGCATCAAGCTCCTTTCACTATCTAGAAAACAAGTCTTCTGTTTTAATCCAGTTTTCTACAGGATGCTGCTTTCCATACACCCAACACGATTGCCTCAATCTTTCCTTAATCCTAGGAGCCAGCCAATCTGGAAAACTAATGTCTTAATAGTAAAATGTTGATAAAGCTAAAGCTAATGAAAAAACAATGAGGATTTCATGGAGAAGATGTTTCTGAAAGACCCAAGAAAAGAAAGCAAACAACTAGGAAACCACAAAACACAAAAGAAAAGACTGGACAATTCACACACAAACATGAAAACTAAACTTCTGTGACTCTAATTTTGTCCCTCCATAAATCTCTATCCCAGGCCATAACCTTTGCCAATTGCCATATCCTTGGCTAGTAACAAGATGGTGAGATCATTTGCACTTAAATAAAAAAAAAAGTTGCACTAAACACTGATTTCATAAATAGAGCACAAACCTGAAAGAACACAGACATTTCTTCTATGCAAAAGATAGCAGCACCACCTTTAAGAAGAACAGATAACACAGCTGTAGAAGCAACAGCGATTTCACCAAATGAGAGCAGATAATCCCTGCATATAGTTCACAAAATTATCTACAAGGACAGAAATAGTTTACGAATTTCTAGGTAGAGAATCTAGTTAAAATTACATTGGACCAAAGAGCTGTAACAGATGCAAAACAAGTTTAACTAAATAAACTCATGCTGGTCTACATTCATAGAGTACTATATGAGCCAACTAAGAGAGGGATCAACATAGACATTGTTTTAGTGATCAGGTGGACATTCCAAAAATTAAAACACACTGCAATATAAACACCAAGATAACCCTATAGACTGTCCTGGAAAGCAATTAAATTATTTAACTTTTAATAGAACTTCCACAAATATATATTACAAAATCGATGGTGAGAAGTGAGCACTTTCTTCTATCGTCCTTCTTTTGGTCCTCTACAAATCAATATATTGCACAAGTAGCTAGAACCCAAATCTTCTTCCTATTCCCTTCATCTGTTAACATTTCAGGTTCCATATCATAAATTAAGAGTGAAATGCTCACTAAATAGCATTTCAATCAAACTTACAATAGAAATTAAGAGGTCAGCAGACTTCGATGTATTAATTTCTCATGCTTATCTATAATATTACTTTAGGCATCATCCTAAATCATGGAAACAGCATGAAGAAGAGCTTGCATGTTTTGTGAAAACAATACTTGAACCCCTGAAGCCTAATTTATCGGATCACAAGTTAGTAGCAAAAATATTAATTCCAGCTCTTCAAGCATCAGAGTTATCATAACAGATCATGGCAAGTACATCACCTTTCAGTAAAGATTAAATCAACTAATGCCTGGGATAAATCTTAAACCCAACTTCCTATAAAAGAAGGAACATGAATGGCAAAGTGCAGAGCTTGCAGACTAACACCTAGGAGCAATTAGTCACTTCCACTTATAATAAATGCATGAATTGCCACTATTACTTGGATTACATATTTCCTACTTTTAGTCAGAACATAACTTACATCTCCGATTCATCTGTTTCTTTTAGCCAAACAACATGCTAATTGTGTAAAAATCATATGTAAAAGATAAGTACACATGAATTTATCTTTGTTTCCAAAGATTTATAACCTCAAACGGAAATCTAAATTGAGAGTTCTTGCAACCAAATAATACCTCAAATCAAAGAGGATTGTCACTTTAACTATCCTTTCTATGCAAATTTCCAAAACAAATGCCTTCAAAAGAATCAAAACACAAGAAAATTTCATTCCAAGATACTAATTTTCAAACTTCATGATGAAGTAGTGCAAGATTTGTGCAATCTGTAATCTAAATTTGACAAAGTAAAAACAAATAATCAAAATCCACCTTAGAGATGACAGTTTAACAGTCAGGGGCTTCAGTTGCAAGATCTCTGTTTGCTGATTTTCTTTGGAATCCATAAAATCAGCATTTAAGCCATCAAAACTCAGATAATAACCAAGCAATATATTCCCATGAGAAGTAAAATTTATGTTATCTCGTTCAGGTATAGCATTAACTCTGTATCCATCCCGCTTGAAAAGTTCTGCACTCATATCATCTAGTCTTGGATGCCCAGAATCAGTTGTCGGCCAAACTGCAAAGTCAGTCCTATGTACATCAAGTATAAGTTCGTAACTATATTTATTTCTCAAATGTTGATCTGCTCTCATAGATACATGGACATGTGGACCAGCTATGACTGCAGCTAGTTCAACAGGTCTAGCTGGAAGCAGTTCACACAGTGCCATTTTCATAAATTTGATATTAGATATAGATATAGATCTATTATGGTAAGTGATTTTCTTAATGTCTTGAGTAGTCCTAGAAGAATGTGCATGAGCAACTGCGCCACCCACCCGGTCAGCCTCTCTTAAGTTCCACAGCATCTGCCTCATGAGCACAGTAACTGACAATATTTCAGAGCAACCTAAAGCAATATTCAGTTTCCCCACTCCTAAGCAGCATTTCCAGAGCCCTAGATCAGGACTTTTGATCCCGGGGAATAACCAAAAACTTGTGATGTCACAAATAACAAATGGATTCCTACTGTATAGCACACCATCTTGCTCAAATCTTGTACGTAATTTTTTCCATGATAGCTGCAATTCACCTAATAACTTCTTGAGAGCTATAGTGGCAGCACTGTCAGTGTGAATATCAGAAGTAGGTTCACTTTCACCTGGACGGGCAAAAACTTCTGCAGGCTCTGCCCAAATAATAGTTTTTGTTTCTACTGCTTCTCTATGAGGGTCTTCGAGAAAAGCAGAGGTTTTTCCAGAAGGAGCAGCATTTGATATACCACTAATATCAGAGGCAGAGGCAACATCAAGATTCCCCATAGAGAAGGATACATATTGCTGAAAAATACTGTCTTCACACACAAATACCAGCTCATTAATTACAAGGCAAAATGATAGCAAATCCATATAGGATATCCCAGTGCCTTGGTTTGCTTTGTAAGAAGCAGAGAAGTTGGTGGCATCCGCAGGTGAAACTACAACTGATATCTTGGCAAGATTGAGAGTAAAAGTGAACAGTTGAGTAGAAGCTTCTCGCACAAAATAGCCAGATGCTGTAATGCTTTTTTCAGCTACCTGAGCTTCAGACATGACTCTGCTGCGTGCAACACGTCTTGCCCAAGCTATAGCTTCAGCATGCAGTTTCTTCTCAATTTCACAGATCAGAGCCCATTCTTCCATAGCTGATTGGGGGAAGTTTCTACCTCTTGAAATCCCAATCACCATCCTTTGGGATGTTTTGTCTACACTGCATCCAATAAGCACTGACAACTGCTGATAAGCCTTGACTAACCGCAGACTTATTACTACTATATCAATCACTTGATATAGTAGATATCTGCGAGGCCGAATGGAAGTGTAAATTTTTTTCCGGACACATTCCCAAAGTTGTTGGCCGTTCCTATTATGCTTGGGTTCAGCAGCAATCATAGTGGCAAATGCTGCCAACAGCAAAACCTCCCTAGGTGAGACTGCAAGTTCAACCTCTGGAGCACAGAACATGAAGTCCACAAGACAGAGATCTTTTAAGGAAATGTCAATACATGGCCCCTTAGAAGATAAGAGACATCTAACATCCTCATTCCTTGAAACTGCAAGGTCCATTCCACTAGCAGCAATCTCAAAAGAACTCTCTCTCAGTGGCAGAAAAAATACACCAATAAAGTCCCTCACCAGAGATCTATTTTTCAGATTTTGGCATTGCACATTAAGCTCTACAACATCCCAATGAAAAGCACACGCTTCATCAGAGAAAGGGAACTCTATTCTTATATGTATATCATGAATATGCAAGCAGCATTTTGTCAATATCAGATTCAAAAAGGAAGACCTCCAACTTCCTGATGAACTACTAGTGTTCATTAGCTTTTCCAAATTGCCATACAGAGCAGTTCCCTGAAATTAGTTTAGAATGAAACTGCAGTGAAGACCATGAAAAGTTCAAACACGAGTTTCAATCAAAACCTAAACATGACAATGACATCCAAGAAGTACCTCCGGGTCAATTTCAGACAGAATCTTCTTCTTCTCGCTTAAAGAAGTATCAGAAAACTTCGCTACCTGATCCGAAACCAACTCCCTTCAACAACACAAGACGCTAGTCAAACGAAGAGCGATAAAACCAAACCAAAACAAACAATCGCAGAGAGAAAGGAGATTACTTAGTGGAGAGAGTAACACGTACGCCTCGAACATCCACGTCGAATGCAGAAACCGACCACGGATCAAATCGAAACCTCAACTCTTCGACGATTACACCTTTCAAAACGAAGTTCGTTCCTAATTCGAGCGCAGAAACGTCTAGCCGAAGATTTCTGGCGACCACGAGTGAACTCGTAAACCCTAATTTGAGCTCCCATTGAGGCTCCTCCACCAGCCATGGCCGAAGTAGAGCAGCTATCTTCCTGAGAATCAAACCGTCCAGAAACATCTCCGATTCGTCCGAAAGCGCCAAAGCCTTCAGACTGGTGACTGTTCGAACGATCGCGTTTCCGCCATTGGAGAGAAAGACGAAGGAAGAGATGAACGGAGAATTGGAGTCGGATTGTAATCGTTGTGGATATAAGGCCAACGGTAAGAAAAGAGCGCTGAAATCGCTCGCCAGCTGTCTACCGACTTCAATGCGCGATTAAAAACTGTTCACACGATGTGATTTACACCGCCAAACCGACTTTTTACTTCTCTTTTTGTTTTTAATTTCGTAATGATTTAACTTGTGCTGAACTTCATCCTTTTTTATCAAAGTGATTCTTCCCCGGTGTGTTGCAAGATCAAGCATCAAGGGCTCTTAGAGATCATTGATCAGTTGGCTAAAAGGTTGGTCATCACATTATTTTATATAGTTTATATTAAAATAATAATAAAAATGGTAGTTTGGCCATGATTGTGACACCTATGCAAATGTGAGGTTGTGACACCTATGCAAATGTGTTACTTTCTTTTTTTATTTTAAGCCTATGTAATAAAATAAAATAAAGTGGTATAATTTTTTAATGTGGTGACCAAAATAGTTGCCTAACCACTAACTATGCTCTTAGGTTATTATGTCAATGACAAATATTAAGCCACGATCAAGAAAAGATCACGTAAATGGGAGATACTGTGCATTTGGTCGAGGTAGGAAAGATCGAATTTTGATATAAGGATAGAGAACAAACCGAGCAGGAAAAAGGAGGAGAAAGTGGGAAGGAGAAAAATATGGAAGAAAGCAGCATAAGTGGTGCTTTTTAGAAGGAAAAAAATTACGGAAGAAACCAGTACAATTATACCGCTTTTGATAATGAATGTAGTTTTGATGGTATTTTGAGTGACCCATTGTTTTAAAAACCACGTGTATAGACTACCCATAGTTTTTTGGGTTAGTTTCGGATGGACAAAGTCCTACTTATTTCCTATTTATACCAGCACCAACATCCATACAAACCACATTACAACCTTCATTCTCCAACTCTCCAAACTCCCCTTCGAAAAACTTTTCTCCAAACAATATGAATTCAAATGATCTTAATCACCCACCAATCCATACAATTAACCAAACATTTTAACACAAAATTTTGTTGTTTATCCATTGAATCCACCAATGACCTCATTTAATAATCCAAATAAGCAACCACAATATACATGTGTAGATCTGTTCCAACATGCTCTTGGCAATCCATATATCACTATCTATCAGCATTCTCAAATCTTTGTAAACCCCAAGCAAAGTGGGGGATTTGTGGGTTGTTTAGGGCTCACCAAGGTTTGGGATGGTTGATGGATAGAGGCATATAGATTGTCAAGAGTATTTTAGAGCAGATTTTGAAGGTACACTTAATTTACATATGAATGTTGTGGTTGCGTATTTGGATGATTATATAGGGTCGTTGGTGGATCCATTGGATAAACAATAGAATTGGGTGTTGTATTAATAAAAGTACATATATAGGTCAATAGGTTCGGACTTCGGTCCATTGGGTTTGGATTGTAAACTCTTGAGTTAAAAGCAAATTTGTATCAAAATTCGATCTCAAATCAATTAATTCGAGTTTATATTTACATTACCCGTACATGATATGAGATTTGTACTAGTTTTAAGTTATATAAGCACATGTTTATAAATTCTCTACACTCCTCATTCTTTAAATTTAAAAAAAGTATATTCTACCAAAAAAATTAAAGTTACATCAAAATTCACGGTTTTTCTTTCATATTTCTATAGATATTGATTTTATATTTTTCTAATCATTGTTGTAAGAATTATGTATTTTTTGACTTGTTTTTTAGTATAAAAACCAGTACAATTATACCTCTTTTGATATTACATTACCTAGTTTTGATTTACCTATGGTATTTTTAGTGATTCATTGTTTTAAAAACCACTTGTATAACTACCCATGGTTTTTTAGGTTAGTTTCAAATGGACAAAACCCTACTTAATTTCAATTTATACATGCACCACATCCATACAAACCACAATATAGCCTTCATTCTCCAACTCTCCAAATTCCCCTTCAAAAAAAACTTTTCTCCAAACAATATGGATTCAAATGATCTTAATCACCCACCATACAATTAACCAAACATTTCAACACAAAACTTTGTTGTTTATCCATTGAACCCACCAATGACCTCATATAATCATCCAAATAAGCAACCATAATATACATATGCAGGTTTTGCCAATCTGTTTCAATATGCTCTTGACAATCCATATATCACTATCTATCAAAATTCTCAAAACTTTGTAAACCCCGAGCAAAGTGTGAGATTTGTGGGTCGTTCACGACTCATAAAGTTTTGGGATGGTTGATAAATAGTAGCATATAGATTGTCAAGAACATGTTATAGCAGATTTTGATGGTACACAAAATTTACATATAATGTTGTGGTTGTATATTTGGATGATTATACAAGGTCATTGGCGGATACATTGGATAAGCAATATTGTTTTGTGTTGAAATATTTGGGTACGTAGTTGTGAGGATAATGTGGTGGACGATTAGGATTATTTGGATTCATGTAGTATAGAGTTAGGATTTCTTCCTAAAAAGGGTGTGGAGAGATGGAGGATGAGGAAGGTTGTGGTGTGGTTTGTGTGGATGGTGGTGCACATATAAATAGGAAATAATTAAGGTTTTGTCCATACTAAATCAATCCAAAAAACCATGAGTAGTCCATATCTATCTACTCCCTCCGTCCCGGAAAGTTTGTCCGTAAAGCACATTTGCACGCGGATTAATGAAAAGTAGAAAAATTTGATAAGTGATGGGAAAAAGTGTTAAAGTTGGCTGAAAAGGATAAAAAAGAGTAATTTATAAGATTGGTTGGGGATATTTTTGTAATTTTATAGGGAAAAGTGATATAGTTGAGATTAAAGTTGGATAATGGGGGTAATATATGAGATTGTATGAGGGTAAAATTGTAAAAGTATAGTGATATAAATGGAAATAAAGTAGAGATGGACAAACTTTCCGGGATGCCCAAAAAGGAAAGGCGGACAAACTTTCGGAGACGGAGGGAGTATAAAACTATAAAAATTAGCTTCCTCGATTACATAAATGCTCCTCCCACCCATCCTCCATTACAAAAATTAGCTTCCTCTTGATTATGCCCACACCAACAACCTGTCTCTCCATCACTATTACGTTCTTTTTTTGTCTCTTGATTTCCTCCATCATTGTGCTCTTGATTATGGCCACACCAAGAGCCAACCCCTCCACCAAAAAAAAATCACAAGACAATATTGGACACGTAATCAATTAATCCGTATCCAAAATTGTAAACATCTATTAAAATTATTTTCATTTTATTTATAATTAATCCGAAAAACAATTATCCCGTCCAACGGATGGGCTAAGCATTCTAGTGGTTTTTAAACGCCCCGGCTTTTTGCACACTCTTTTTTGACTTTTTGTACCACGTCATTTAAAGGCGTCCAATTATTATATTAACTAAATTGTGAAAAAATAGAAGTACGGAAAATTTGCTTGCGTCACCGGACGCCGTTGGGCGGCACCACCGGACGCCAGTGGACGGCGTGAACGGACGCCAGTGGTTGGCATGGATGGACGTCGATGAAAGGCGCCATTAAAGGCATCTAGTGTTAAAATATATTTGTACCAAAACCCCCTTATGTAAAGTCTATTTAGTCAAATTGGCACTTACTCCTTGTAAAGGACCTCCTAGGTTGAAGGTTCAAAACCTCTCAACTACATTTACACTTATTTATTATCATTTTTGAGTGAGAAAAAATGTGTAGCTGGTGAGATTTGAACCATTAACCTCATGTGCACAAGTAAGGACACTTACCAATTGTGCTAATAAAAACATGTGATATTTTATATTCTATTAAATATATATACAAAACTGACCCGACGCCTTTCCACGGCGTCCGGCCACGCCTCTTGAAGGCATCCGGCGGCGCCTCCTAACGGCGTCCGGCCACGCCGTCCGATGGCGTTTGGCGACGGCATTGCAATTTTCCGACTCAAATTTTATTATTATTATATTCTGACACCTTTAAATGGCGTTGTGCAAAAAGTCAAAAATGTGTGTGCAAAAAGTCTATGCCTTTTTAAAACGAGTCAGTGAAAACAACATGGGTAAATCAAAACCGGGTACATTTAATATCAAAAGTGGTATAATTATTGTGGTTTTTTTTTAGTTAAAACAAGTTAAAAATCCATAATTTTTCAACAATCAAAAGTGCTATAATTATTGTGGTTTTGGTTTTGGTTTTTTGATTGGCTAGCTTTTGCATATATTATGAATTGAGTTTTTTTTTGTGGTGTGGTACAACTTTGGCTTTATGAGGAAATATTCTATAACACATAAGACTCTGTTACTGTTACTTTCTTTTCAAATAATATGCTTTAATGCTTGTACAGTTGAACATCAATTCGGACTTCTATTCAAGTCCCTCCATCTTCAATGAGTGATGTCCCTCCATCTTCGGAAGTTTTGGAGACAAAAACCAGAAAGAAAGCGGAATGAAGATATGGTCAGAGACATTTTTTTTTGCTAATTCTACCCTGTATTATTAGTACCTATTCAAAAATATGACACTAATGTGGTAGAGATGTTTTACGTGATAGCAAAAGTGTAGGGAAATGCAGAATCCAAACAATAATGTTATAAAAACATTACTATTCGTATAGAACCACGGGCATATATTACACCAAGTTTTCTTAGTTTATAGTAGTATTATTATTTATTTATTTTTTTGAACAAGTAAAAATTCGGTAGACCAGCCAAAACTGGTGTATCGAGAGGCCGTAAGACGGCAGCCGATAGCGGCTAAGAAGATAGAAACAAAAGGTCAACACAAGAAAACAACACGAGAAGACAAATACAACACCAAAAAGAAAGAACCAATGACGAGCCCGGATCGAGGTGAGTGAAACACTAGAAGACTAGTGCTCCGGCACTAAAAGGTCAACCATCATGGGTGAGGACTAGTGACGTTCCCTCCACCGGAATGAAGGATCTTCAAAAGCCCGAAACGACCTGGCCACAAAGACTTTGTACGACACCGGGGGCTCTGGCTTAACTATTTGGGGAAGTACTGATCAAACTCGGGAAGCTTTCTTGACGCTTTCTTCCCAACCGGAAGAAGACTCGAACCACAACCAAGGCCCAAGCTTTCCATCGGGGATTGCAGTTCGATTTTACAATCCAAAAGTTCTTGAATTTTCAGTAGTTTGTCAAGATTCATCATCAATTTCCATAGATTCTGATCATATATACCATGTACATTCTTGGCAAGAGTTATGGAAGAACTATGAGGGTGTATCCTTTCATTATCAAAATCAACATTAACGAAGAGTTCAACCAAGGCCCAAGTTTATAGTAGTATTATAGATTCATTGTAAAATAATTATGATATGACTTCAACCAAAAAAAACAATTATGATATGACACAACAAACATACCGCAAAATAAATCCAGAGCGTTTTCTGTGAGGCCAACCCCAACCCCATGCCAGTAACGGACAAATATTGGGAGCGGCACCCTCTAAGCGAGATTATTCCATGGAAAAGGAACAAAAATTAAATAAACCCATTAAAAAATAAAAAAAATCGATACTTCAACAGCCCAACAACACTGAACAACTCCCCTCTCTTTACCAATCTCTCTCTTTTGTTCCCTTTTTCCCCTTTCTTCCCCATTCCCAAATGTGCTGTTGTTATCCCTTTTCTCCATACTTTCCCTTGCACGCATTTCCCTCCACATCTGCACACAAATCGCTCCGTCTTCCGCCTCCATCGCCATCGCCATCGCTCATCACCTGTAAGTCCTTTCGTCCCTGTCTTCTTGCTTTGTGTTTGTTTACACTCTTGATTCCGCCTTTTTTTTGAACGATTGTTTTGTTTTATTGCCTGTGTCTTGTAGCATGCTGAGATTCCTCATGTGCTTAATCTTGAAGCTTTTCCGTGATGTGAGTAGGTTTGTGGAGGTTAGGGTTGGAAATATAGCTCAGAGAGTATAGATTTGAGGTTAGGAAGTTGCACAGACTAGCTAGGGTTTCAAGATTTTGTAGAAAATGTCGTCTTCGGTGGTGTCGGTTTCGATTGTGGATGACGGTGTGGAGGAAGTGGAGTACTCGTTTGCAATGGAGTACCATGGCTCCCCTGTGAGCTACGACATTCCGCGGGCTCTTCCGATTAACGTTGCAGGGATACCTGTGGCTTCTGTGGTCTCGCACATCCCGTTTTCGGATAAAATGTCCTTGCCGGTTGCTCAGCCGTTGCTAGCAAAGGAGGATTTGAGCGCGGAGTTTTCGAATGAGCTTAGGAAAGGGGGGGACGGGTCTAATGTGTCTCCGACGTCGGTGATTGATCTTGAAAGGGCGGGAGATGGTTGTTGTGCTTATGAGGTTAAGTCGGTGGAGCTTGCTTCGGAAGTGAGTGTTTCGCCGGACTCTGTGGTTGGCTTTGGGGGGAGAGATGGAAATGTTAAGGAGGATGGCGAAGGTTCGGAGCTAGGTTGCTCAGGGAAGCTGGAGTCTTCCAATTGTGGTGGTTCTGGGGCGTTGGATGAGATGAAGAGCTCGTCGGAACTCGAGTCATCTTCGTTTAGTCATCAACTGTCACGAGAGCTTTTGGGTGCTGCTGCTAGCTCTTGTACTATAGACTTCTGCGAGAGCTTTGAGAAATCACAGCGTGTGTCGAGGGATTCCGTCTCGTTTAAGGAAAATTTTGACTCCAACGAGTTGATTCCGCCAGAATGGGCACCCAGAAAGTCATGCTTGAGCATGGATCATTCGTCTTCAGCGGTCTCTTCTTTTAGAACTGGGGACTGCAGCATGCGTAATTGCAATGGGAAAGGATCAACACTGGTTAGTTTTCGTAGTATTGACTCGATGGATCATGCTGATAAGGAACTTAGTCACGGAGAAGGTGATGTACTGAAGTCGAAGAAGAAATCCAAGGTGAATCCCAAGAAAGGTGCATGCTATCGATGTTTTAAAGGGAACCGGTTTACTGAAAAAGAGGTTTGCATTGTTTGCAATGCCAAGTACTGCAGTAACTGTGTGCTGAGGGCAATGGGATCTATGCCAGAAGGAAGAAAATGTGTTTCTTGCATAGGATTTCCAGTTGATGAAGAAAAGCGAGGAAGCTTGGGGAAATGTTCAAGAATCTTGAAGCGACTGCTTAATCGATTGGAAATTCAACAGATTATGAAGGCTGAGAAGCTGTGTGATGTTAATCAGCTGCCTTCTGAGTATATTACTGTAAATGGAAAATCTCTTTGTCCAGAAGAGCTATATGTATTACGGAGTTGCCCTAACCCTCCAAAAAATCTTAAACCTGGGAACTATTGGTATGACAAAGTGTCTGGACTTTGGGGAAAGGTGAATATCACATATGATACAATTGAATTTTTCTCAAATCCTTTTGGTTTCTTTGTATAATAAAATGGGTTTCTTTCTTAATTTAACAGGAAGGAAATAAGCCTTATCAGATCATAACTCCACATCTTAATGTTGGAGATTCCATCAAGCTAGATGCTAGCAACGGAAACACAAAAGTGTTAATAAATGGTAGAGAGATTACGAAAGTCGAATTACGAATGCTGCAGGTTGAGTAATGTATTAATGTGCATGCCCTCTTTACGTTTCAAAATTCTTTGTTAAACTCTAATGATTTTTATCCTCTGTTACAGTTAGCAGGAGTCGAGTGTGCTGGTAGTCCTCACTTTTGGGTGAATGAAGATGGTTCCTACCAGGAAGAGGGACAAAAGAATACAAAAGGATACATATGGGGAAAGGTTTGTGTTTATATGTTTTTTTATGACTTCTAATCCAGTATCAAGTCTAAGAGGCTACTTTTTAACGAAATATAACCTTTTCCAGGCAGGAACAAAGTTGTTTTGCGCACTTTTGTCTTTGCCTGTACCATCTAAATCAAAAAACTCTTGTGGCGAGCAAGTAAATTACATTCCTAGCAGGAGTATCCCTGACTGCTTTGAGGACAGAATGATCCAGAAGCTTCTTTTGATTGGATATAGTGGTTCTGGAACAAGTACTTTATTTAAGCAGGTACATCATTATGCTCTACCAATTCTACAATAATTTAGCTTGGTGAAGTTTGCATTATTTCATGTATCTGAAACCGTATTGCTGGGAAAGTCGCTGAGTCCATTGTCTATTGTGTACTGCATGACATGAAAGCTTGGGTTTTTTTTATATAACTTTTAAAGCGTAAATGAAAAAGCAAAGACTCCTATTTTCTCTTGTGCCATATATTAAATTAGTAATGTACTAATGTGTGTTCTCTTGATTTCTAATAGTTATCTGATGTTAATGATTTTGGACAATGATAGTAACTGAGTAAAGCATGCTAGGCATAAATGTAATAGGATTTATAATTCGTGAATGTTCATTTTTCAGGCAAAGATTCTCTATAAAAAAGAACCTTTTTCGGAGGATGAGAGGGAAAATATCAAGTTGATGATCCAGGGTCATGTATATAGCTACCTCGGTATGTTGCTTGAGGCTCGTGAGCGATTTGAAGAAGAATGTTTAATGGGTATGAGGAGAAAACAAGTACCAGCTGAATCAGATTTTGAAGGTATTTTTATTAGCTTATATATGAAACTATGCTGAGTCTATGCAATAGTTGCTTATCAGATAGATTTCCATTTTCAGTGGACAATGTCGATGGGCATAAGAAGAGAACTATCTATTCTATCTCCCCAAGGCTTAAATCGTTCTCTGATTGGCTTCTAAAAGCAATGGCATCTGGTAGTCTGGAAGCAATCTTTCCTGCCGCTACTCGTGAATATGCTCCATTGGTTCAAGAAATGTGCAATTGTGATGCTTTTCAAGCCACATACAAACGGAGGAATGAATTGGAAATGCTACCCAGTAATGCTTCTTATTTCTTAGAGCGGGTAAGCTTATACAGTGTTCTCTTACAGTGTGATTGAGGCAGCTGTTTGATTTATTGATAAGCTGTACGATACCACAGCTTTTTATTCTGTGTCCCTTTTGTCTAAAGAGAATATAGGACAACAGTGGTTAAATAGGAGTGCTTCATAATTACAATCTAGTATATTTCAAAAGAGCAAATATATGTAGAAAGCCAGTCTGGTTTAAGGTAATATTCTCTTGAGAGCTGTTGCGTTAACTTATGTCCATCATATTGTTGGTTGATTACATTTTCTCATGGATGGGTGTCATTTTTCTAGTTTATTCCTCAGTAAGGTCAATAAACGCTTCTACCCTGTTTTGTATCAGGCTGTTGAAATACTGAAACCAGATTATGAGCCACATGATTCGGATATCTTATATGCCGAAGGAGTTATATCATCAAACGGCCTTGCTTGTGTGGACTTCTCACTCCCGCTTTCAGATTTCGAGGAAGACACTGAAGCATCTGATCAGTATTGTCCTTTACTTAGGTCAGTCACAAAACAAACTTCATTTTTATGTCTCCAGATTGAATTCAAATAGTAAAAGATGCTTAGAAGAAGAATTATTAAATAGTTTTCAGTCTGTTTTGCATTTTAAGGGCCTGCTAGGTATCCGTATATTGTCCCTATCTGGTATATTAGATATGAATAAGATATCACTCATACCCATACCCGATATCTTGATAATCATACTACTGACGTTTCATATCCTTGGTATCAATACCAAATAATCGGTTCATTTTTTGAAAATTAAGCTAGTGTATCGTTTGTGAGCAGGTATGAGCTTATTAGAATGCAAGCAAGAGCCTGTGTGGACAACTGTAAATGGATAGAGATGTTTGAAGACGTTAGACTAGTCATGTTCTGTGTCTCCTTAACCGAGTACGACGAGCTGTCCTCAGATGGCGATGGGTCACCCACAAACAAGATGCTTTTGACCAAAAAACTCTTCGAGGACATAATAACCCATCCAACCTTTGAACACATGGACTTCCTCCTCGTTCTAAACAAGTACGACCTTTTCGAGGAGAAGGTAGAACGAGTCCCGCTCTCTACATGTGAGTGGTTTGAGGACTTCCAACCTCTCATAAGCCGCCATCAATCCGTATACAGCAATAGCAGAAGCATTAACTATAACCCGCCGCTTGCTCTGCTGGCCTCACACCATGTGGCCGTGAAGTTCAAGCGGCTGTTTTCGTGTCTCACGGGAAAGAAGCTGTATGTGTCTTTGGTTAAGGGTCTAGAGCCAGATAGTGTTGATGCAGCCTTGAAGTATGCAAGTGAGATCATCAAGTGGGAGGATGAAAGAGTTCACTTCGGTTCAAGTGAGTACTCAGTTTACAGCGTTGAAGCGAACTCACCTTCCCACTAAAGATTTTAGAGTGTGAGGGTAATTTGTAAAGTGATTTGTTTCTCATATAATTTGCAAGGACCAAGGCCTGTGTGCAGAAGGGGGCATTTTAAGTTCCACTACAGGAGAAATAGGTTTAACAGAGAAGTGTCTATATTTGTAATATTAACTGTAGATGGAGAAAATAGTAGCTAATTAGCTTGCTACCTCATAAGTGTTTTTTTTTTGGGTAATTTTTAGTTGGTGTATTGCATCAATCTTTCACAAGACATCTTAGTAAGATGAAAATTTGGACGAGTAATGTGATAGTGCAGTTTCAAAAATCTTGAGTTAACTGTTGAAATGGGTAAAAAAAAAAAGCGCAGTACAGTAATTTCAACAATGCTAGTTTGACATGAAGATCAAATTTCAACAATCCCTAGCGCAGTGACTTTTTGTACACCATGTCTACTAAATTAGACTGAGAAATGAAGTATATTTCTGGAGATAATCTCAACAATAAACAGGGGTATGAAACATACTAAACCATACCCAATCTCTACAAGAGTAACAAGATTCCAGCAATTGAAACACCAAAAAGAACAGGACAACCAAGGCAATCACAAGCATCAAGTATATACCATTATACTCCAAAAAACTCAACAAGACCCCTCAAATGATATACCAATTTAAGAAACTTCAAGAACACTCCCCTCTTTAATGAATGCAGGATTCAGAAACTTGGCCACAAATGCCCACAACTTGTAAACATCTTCAAAGTTCGTCAAGAAGCTAAGAGATGCAGTAACAACTTCAACTCTGAAGAAACCGCTCTTCCCATCATGACACCCGTTAGCCATTGGCCTGCAAAACGTCGTATCCTCAATGTTCAAACTCCCACAATGACTTTTCGGGCTATCCATGATTCTAATATGGCTTAAGATCCCAACACCGAGCGAAATGCCGTGTACTTCAGCCAATTTCTGAACAATTTCCGGATTCACCAGCCCTTTGTTCCTGTCCCTTACATTGAACGCAACAGCTGCACCGCGCTCGTACTTGATTTTCGGGCCATAGATTTGTACGAGAGAAGCTGAGCTGTCTCCATTTGGACCAGGCAGCTTTAGTTGCAACAGAGACGTTACAAGCCAATTGATCAAAAACCGAAGCCTAGAAGTCGTCTTGTTAAGCCCCAACATGTTTATCTGATCAAGATGGCGACAAATGATCTCCGGTTCTCGTCTATCCATGCTTCCATTTTCAACGTACTCTCCATCACTACAATAAAGGTCATTGTCATCATAGCATGTAACAGACGCTTCTCCGGCTTCTATTGGACAGCTGAAGTGTTGTTCTCTGTGATTGTCTTCCATACTAAAGGAAACCCTTCTTTCCTTGCCCACGAGCTCGTTTTCTCCTACGCATAAAAACCTGCCACCTCCATTATTTTCGGCTCTTCGTCTTCCTAGCAGCCTGAATTCGCCTTCTGTCTCTCTTCTAATGATGGGGCCACTAGCAGATCCATTAGGAATTTGGATTTGCCTCCGGATTTCCCTAACATGGTCCAAGTTGCCAGAAACCGACTGAAGAGCAGCATCAAATGAAAGCATAGGACTTGGATCTTTCTCATCATAAGCTGGCCTTATAGATTCCTTGCCACCTGGTGTATTAGACGACAATCCTTTGCTTTTCTTTCCACCGGTGAACCAGAATGGAGGCAGCGGTGACACGGAATTCTGTTTTACTGCACCATCGGATTCAGCAGGGCTTTGACCCACATCAATCCAATATGAGTTTGCAGAGGACTCGTCCTCGCTGAAGATCGGGCTCTTCATCATCTCTCCGACAGAAACGCTTTCCGTTTCATAGATTGTGCTCGTATTGTCTCTCTCTGAGCTGTTGTCATGCTCCAATTCGGTCTCAAATACATCCTGAACTTGATCAGAAGTGAAAGCACCAGAGAAAGCAGGCATCTGTGGAGCTCCCTTGTGAGTTGTTTCCTTCATATCACCATCCTCAGATGCTTCTTCATCTTCTAAATCAATCAACCCATCGATTCCGTCCATTGAATCACCAAGGTACTGAGGGAAGACTGGGATTATCTTCACCATTCCTGTCCCTGTAACTCCCGATTGGCTCTGAAGGCAGCTCATTACAGATTTCTTGATCAGAAGAACTCCGAAACCAGTTGGGTCAGAACCAAACACCCTGTAAAACGACGTGATTATGAAATCAGGACGAAACAGTGACAAACCGAGTGAATCCATGTCCTTAGGACCCAGTGAGCCAGCATCAAGTAACACATGCCAGTTGTTCTGCTGAGCAAGTGCCATCCACTGGTACGAATACTTGGCCCCCGTCACCCGCGACTGCACAGGGAACACAAAGAGACCAACAGCAGAATCCTTCTTCCTTTTCTTCTTATTCGAAATCTGCTTCCTTAAATCAGTAGAGCATAGCTTAAGTGTAGGCCATTTAAACCACGAGCTATACACTTTCGCCCCCTTTTCCTTTGCACTCTGACCCATCCAATTAACAGACTGACTCTCATGGTCAAACATGGTTAGCAACTTCTTGTTCGTATGAAAAGGGTACGACTCAGCTAACAACTTAAAAGCCGAGCCCCTACTCACAGTAAAGACAATCCCATACTCCTTCTCGGGGATGTTCAAATGATCCATAATTCGAGTCTTTATATCATGCTCAACAGTGCCTTTCCCAGCACCTCCATACAACGCATGGTTACTCAAATTAGCAGTTATCTCAGACAAGCTAAACGTCGAAGTGCCCCAATAAGAAAGCGTCTGAAGGTAAGAAAACAATCCGAACCCACAATAGTCAAGGCATACCTTGGGAACTGGCTCCAACAGATGTGCATATTCTTCCTCTCTCAGCTGATCAATCCTCTCAGAAGACTGGTACTTGGGATACATAGTCAGAAACTTGGAGAAAGACTCGCGGAGGTCAGGAATTGACCCCTCTGATTCGAACGTGCGCTCAGCAGCTAAGGCAGTTGCTCTGAGGAACTCCCTTTGCACGTGCAGCCTTGCAAGTGATCTCGATCTTCCCAAACCTTCATCCTGATAGGACGAAGACTCCGACTCCATATCCTGAATGGATTTGAAAAGTGACCCATCTTCAGATGCCTCCTCAAGAGCTTCTCTGAGATTTTCTTGCATACGTCTGAGAATGGACGGGTTTCGCTTGCCCTCATACGCGACACGAGACCCGTCCTTTGATCTGCTCTTCTTGTCCAGGATCATAGAAGCACAATGGGAAATTGGCTTCCACAATGAAAGATGCATCTTAGCAAAGCTCTTCCGGAACGATACAGAGCTCGGAATTGTGTGAGAAGAGAAACCGAAACTGAAACCCGCGTTTCTGAGCTTCGCGTGTCAGTCTAGCCCATCAAGCAAAGCTACAACAGCAAAGATGGAAACACAAAGCAGGTTTTCAAAATTCAAACCAAGCAACAGCAATGCAGAAAAGAAGGAGCCAGTCTAATTTTGCTTTACCAAAATCAAAGTAAACATTCTGCTTTTGAAACAAAAAGCAACATAATAAACTTATTTCAAGAAACCAAAGCTACAAAACTCCTCAGACACTATGAGCAAGGTGATTCTGCATTAGACAGGGCCACAAAGATTCCAGGTACAAACTAAATTACAGACCATAGAAGAGTAGTCCAGGTAACACCAAACCCCACAGAAAACCCAGGAAAAACAAAAGTAGAAGACAATAGAATTAAAGAAAGTGTTAAAGGCCAATTCAGCATCCAAATTCAAAACTTGAAACTTGGAAAGGAAAGTCTTGCCCTCTTGTGGTCCAAATAGCAATTTACAGTCAGAGATTCTGATATTGCTGATAAAATATACACACATAGTCCAAAATGGAAACAGAATCAACAACACCCAGAATATAAAAATGGAAACCCCACTTGCATTGACTACAACTCTGAAGAGTTCCAAACCCCACACCCAAATCCTGAAAAACCCTAAACCCAGATCTCAAAAAAGCCCTAGACAGAAGATCAGCAGATACTAAGGAGAACACTTTCTTCGAGGGTCAAAAAGATGCAAACTTTAGTAGCTACCTGTAGTAGATTGACGATTGAAACAGCAAATTCCCAAAGTGAACTTCAAATCGCTCCAAGAAAACGAAAATTGCCAGCAGAAATTGAACAGCATAGAGAGCAACAAAGGAAGTGTTTAGTAAGGATGAGGAACGAGGGAGAAAAGGCGTCGACTTTTGGGAACAGCCCAATCAGCGGTAATTGAAGCTGTCTCTTTGATACTGTAGTTTTATTTTATGAAGAAGGTTTTTCAAATTTTTTAATTAGGAGGTTGATGATAATTTATTTGTTTAATGGGGGTTATTTAGATTTATCAGCTTTTTTTATTATTGTTTTTTTGTCACTGTGCAAGACAATTTTTAGGACCCACATTGACTTTTTCTAAGACTATATAATCATTATTCGATTTTCTTTTCATTTTTGCCTTTTGCTTTCTAAAAAGCTGTTTAGTGTCCAGCTCTACGTTTTATGTTTCATTTATTGGTTTGGGGCATGTTATTATTGAGATTGACCAAAATGATACGAGTAGTATACATTTATGTTGGGCCGATTCAGGCAAAGAACGCCGACGGGAAAGAAGTGAAAATAGGGCATTTGACATAAGAATATCAAGAAATTAACGACACTCATGTGTTTTTTTTTAGCACGACACCCATGTGTTATAATTGAATGTATACAACTATTTTGATTAGTGAATGCTTAAGATTTTATATACGAATCGTGAGTGTATAATAAAGTGGAGTTTTATAATAATAGTTATCGCGACACGTGTCAACTTTATAAAATAATCTAATTGATTAAAGTTTGATTATAGACCCCACATGTATTTAAAATATAAAATAATATATATCATTCAATTCATATTTATAAGGTTATACAAAGGGGCACGATCGAAAATTCGCCTATACAAAGGGAGGCCGTATGACGTACCATTGTTGACTAATGAACAAAAAGAATGTGCAAAGACAAAGATATAGGCTTAAAAATGATATTCAAACTAATGCACTAGATATATAACACCGAAATAGCAACATTACAAATGTAACGAAACACTGTTTTGGAACACAGTTCCGAAACAGGTGATTTTCATCTCACTCATTATACCCCCATGAGACGTAGAAGGTGCTGAGAGTACAACCATTCTAATTTTTAAATATCGTACTACATGAGCAATGAGAAATAACAGTTAAATTTATATAATAATAGGGTAATTTTGACAATAATTATTTTTGAAAATACGATCCATATTATCTAAACTAAAATCCAGCAATTATTAATTTTCGACAATTGTTGATTACTAGCTAGATGTTAATGTAAGTTTTGTGAGAAATCATGCATGTAGACACCATACTTTCAATTGCACCATACTTTTAATTGTAGTTCAAAGCCCATGAACACATGCATCAAAAAGAAAAGATGACAAGTAGTACCATACTTTTGATTAGTGCCTTCTTAGGTCAGTACAACATGCATTAGGGCCCATCTAAAATACAATGGCTTTACCTAATGACAATGAAAGACTTTTTTGACTTGTGTCAAACATGAGCACTATATACTTTAACAGTAATTAAACATAATCTTGTATGTTGTTTTTGTATCTTTCTCCTCTTAATTTCCTTCTTGTCACTTAGCAAGCTTAATTGGGTACTAATCACTTAGCATGTGCCTACTTTCCTTAATTACTATCCACCTTTGTTTTGGTAAATTACTTTAGAGATTAGCCTTTTGAAAATAAGATTGCAAACATCTCAAACAATTAAGCTAGCTATATATCAACCACCACCACTTGTAGTGCCTTCCACTTTATCAAGTGCTCCATCACTTAGGCCTCTAGGTGTAATTAGAGCAGGAAGAAATGGACTTTTCTTGGAGCATGCATTCATATGATTTGTTCCTCTTTTTTGTGTTTTTTTCACTAACTTTAGATGTTCTTTACTCCTTTTTCTTACCCACCATACCACTTTTGCCAATGATGTGAGTTTTGTCTATTTCCAACTTTTATTTTGAACACATTTCAGTTTTTGCTTTTGTTTTGACTTGCATTTGTAGAATCTTCTTGATAAAAAAAGAATCATGATTTCTTTTTATCTAGTCCTTTGCAAGAATTTAAGAAAGGTGAACAAATGGGGACCGTATGACCATAGATTAAATAGGATGGGCAAAGGCAAAGAGACAGGATACATATTCAAACTAATGCACTAGTAGAAAAGTATCACATTTGTAATGTTTTTCCAATGAACTGTGCTTGCCAACTTTCTCTTTGGCTTAGATGAAGAACAATCTGTGAGAATTCTGTGAACGATTATTAGTTTGAATTCATTGTATTGCTTTTATGACAATATCATATGACTAATATTCAGAGGGCATCTCTATACAAGCACCTGAGTAACAAAATCCAACCCTCCTCTAAAGAGTAACAAAATCATATAAAATAAACTTTGATGCAAAAAAACAGCTTGAACACGTTTCAAACAACCTATTCCAATCTCTCCCAAATCACTCTCTTTGGCCTTGGCTTTCAGTGATGACAAGATCTCCTATTTTTCTATGCTTTCTTTAGCTCATCTACGGCCACCAGGTGCAGGCCGAACAGGCGGAGTCCCCGATCCATATGCCATCTGATTCAGTGGATCATAAGGAGGCTGCCTCTGCATTCCATAACCCGCTGCCATTTGCGGTTCATAACGGGGAACATTGTAGGCGGACCCGCCTTGAACGTTGTAATATGGGGCTCTTAGCGGGTCATAAGCAGGCCCTCTCGGGGCATCATAAGTGGGGCCCCTCTGAAAATCGTAACCCGGCCTTGGAGCAGGAGCTTGTGCAGCGGCTGCTGCTTGAAGTCCACCGTATGACGGTGTAACACCACTGGCTGGTGGTATGCCACTTCCGGGGGCCATATGTGTAGGCAGGGAAGCATGTCCCTATACAAAGGAAAATCAATTATGTTCATGAATAGTGATGATATATACCCGGTTTACAAACTCTTCGTGCTTCTTTGGTTCAATATTTTTAGAACACCTTGTTTGTGTTTTCAACTTGAAGTTACAGTCTTGAGAATTCAGATGAATGCTATTGGAAAATTAATATGCTTCAAAACAAAAAGACTAGAAACCCGAAGGAAAGCCAAATGAGTCCTAAATTTTCACCAGTTGGCAAATGGAAATGGTGTTAAGATTCTCACATACGAAAAATCCTTAGGAACAATTTGGTCTTGAAAAACTGAGAACGTTTACTTACTTGAGGACCAGGATAACCATCTTCATAAGGATTTTTCCCCAGAGAATGATGTGAAGATGCATTGTTCACTCCATAGCCAACTGCACCATTATAAGCTGATCCTGCTTTGCAGATATAAGATGTAAGTTAAGACAAGATATTGGATGGAAATGGAACTAAATATTCCTGCATTAGGAATTACCTGCTCTTTTATCAGCACCAGGTGTATTATTTAACTCAGCCCGAAGCTTTTCCACCTCTTGAGCCATGGTGTTGTAGTTCTTCTCCATGGATTGAAGAGACTCAAGATGGTCATTGTAAAGCTTCTTCTCGGATTCATAAACAGCTCTGCAGGATATAATTATCAAACCATCAACTTAAATTCACAATATTATACCAAAAATTATTCCAAAAATTTGCAGCTCCAGGACAAAACCTGCAATGTTGATACTCCTGCCTCAAACCGTCGAGTTCGGACATCAATGCCGGTATCTGTGCCACCTCTACATGAACCTTTTGAAGTTGCTGGTTCAATTGCTGAGTTTTCAGGAGAAGTTCCTCCCTTGATTTAACTAAGCCCTGGGCTTCAGTATGCGCCTTTTGAAGCTCCTTCTTTACAGAGTCTCCTGTTTTCAATTCAGCTTCCATTTTAGCAATTCTCTCCTTCACGGCCCTCATTTCTTGTTCTCTTTCTGATTTCACAGCTCCTACTCGAGCTTCTATTGACTGTTTCTCCTGCTCTACAGCTGCAAGTTGTTGTCTTAAGGTTCCGTGTGTAGCAGCAATCCGACGGTTCTCTATTAGAAGCCTTTCCATCTCCACATCCTGTGATGCAATCTTTTGTTCCAAAACATGTGGGAGCATGTCAAAAGGCAAACCTCCAGGTGGCAGATGCATCCCAGGACCAAATGGGTCAGGATGGACCATACCGGGCCCGGGAGGAGGCCGCCTCATGTAAGGAGGTGGCATTCGGCCTTTACTTCCCATTTATCTCTATAAACAGAGAATTGAAAACATGATCAACAAAGAATCAAAATCAATTCGTTCATCAGATTAACTGGAGAGACAGCTATGAAAGGTCAGCACTCAACAGAAAGAGAGGTTTAGTGAAAGAATAGAATGAGGCTATATGACAGGAGTAGGACTACTGGACTATTAATCATCATGTCACAATGTAGTGCAATATGCCATCTGGTTTAAGTGACTCGGATTTTATTAAGGGTGATAAGACATTTGCGTTAAGGGTGACACACGTGAAGACCCTAGTAAAGTACATGCTCTAGAACTTAGAAGACATCACAATTAATAACCCACATAAATGCATTAATCCATTTCCGGTCACTACCCCATACCGTCAAACTTTTGTCGGATGTACTCAAGGATGCACCCAAGAACTATATGGTAATTTCTAATATAACAGTGCATATATGCATCTTGTTTAACATCTATCCTGTCCAACAAGATTAAGACAGATTTGACCGAAAAAAAACAAGATTAAGACAAAAGTAGATGCCAGGCTGGAAAGACTAGAGACCACTAACAAGTGTGTGCCTCTTTGTACCGAAAACACTTGGATACAAAACACCTTCAAGATGCACTAAAGCACCTCTGAAATATTTTAGAGAAGGGTATCAACATTTCATACAACCCCAACCCAGACATTCACAATCCTTAAAATATAATCCTCTTTCCTTTTTTAAAAATCTCTAACATTACAGGTGACAATGAAGGGTTGATAGTAAGACTTCAGCCCAAAGAGGGGAAACAATATTACTTTCACTAGCACCTCGCTAAAGCCTCAAATTGTTATGGCATTGTATGACTTTTTTTGTTGTCAAACAAGGGTTTGAAGCAAATCCCTTCTCTTAATGGAATCAATTTGAGCATATATCAGTGTACTGAAATCTGGATATTAAATATCAATCAAAGTGGAGAAGCTCTCAGGCAACATATATGACAACATAATAGTAACAGTCAGAACAATCCCTATGCAATAACAAAGGCATTCGCAATCCATCATACAAAATAGAGCTAGCTGATTAAACCCTAAAATTCAAAGCACTGTAAAAAAGAAACAGAGAAATCAAATCAGAGATTCACCTAGAGAGCAGAGTGGAGAGACAGCAAAGAATCAAAATCAATTCCTTCATCAGACTAACTGGAGAGACAGCTACGAAAGGTCAGCACTCAACAGAAGGCGAGGTTTAGTAAGAGAATAGAATGAGGCTATACGACAGGAGTAGGGCTACTGGACTATTAATTATCATGTTACAATGCAGTGAAATATGCCATCAGTTTTAAGTGACTCGGATTTTTATTACGGGCGATAAGACATTTGCATAAAGGGTGACACACGTAAAGACCTATCTTTGCAATTGGGCTTACAAGGTTGGATTATTTTTTCCAGTGGCCCCTAGTAAAGTACACGCGCTAGAACTTAGAAGACATCACAATTAATAACCCACATAAATGCATTAATCCATTTCCGGTCACTATCCAACTTTTGTCGGATGTACACAAGGGATGCACCCAAGAACTATATGGTAAGTTGTTACATAACAGTGTATATATGTATTTTGCATAACATCTATCCTATCCAACAAGATTACGACAGATTTGACCGGAAAAAAACAAGATTAAGACAGAAGTAGATGCCAGGCTGTGAAGACTACAGACCACTAACAAGTGTGTGTGCCTCTTTGTACCGAAAACACTTGGAAACAAAACACCTTCAAGATGCACTAAAGCACCTCTGAAATATTTTAGAGAAGGGCATCAACATTTGTCGCAATATCGTTATATTAGTCAAAGTCAGAGTTTGTTTTAGCTTCTTAATCTTGCGCTTATGCTACTTGATTGAACGCAGCGTTTTACTCTTGTATTTCCAAGGCTAATACATAAGCCGTTTGCTCTGTAACGAACTCTGACAACCAAAATACAATTTGCTCATTTCTTGAGCTTCAATCTCTCTTCTCTCACCTTCTTCCTCACCTCACCAAATCTCAAATCCTTCCATACAACCCCAACCCAGACATTCACAATCCTTGCATACAATCTTCTCTCCTTTTTTAAAATCTCTAACATTACAAGTGGCAATGAAGGGTAACTAGTAAGACTTCAACCCAAAGAGGGGAAAGAATATTACTTTCACTAGCATTTCGCTAAAGCCTAAAAATCATGGCATAGTATGACTTTTTTTTTTTGTTATCAAACAAATCCCTTCTCTTAATGACAAGCATATGAGCACATATCAGTGTACTGAAATCTGGACATTAGGTATCAATCAAATTGGAGAAGCTCTCAGGGAACAAATATGACAGCATAATAGTAACAGTCAATACAATCCCTAGACAATAACAAAGGCATTCGCAATCCCTCATACAATAAATAGAGCTAGATGACTAAACCCTAAAATTCGAAGTACTGCAGAAAAGAAACAGAGAAATCAAATCAGAGATTCACCTAGAGAGCAGAGTGGAGAATGAGTCGCCCGTGGGTGGTGGACCGGAGGCAGTCGGTAGGCTGGTTGAGTGGTGTCGGAAAGGCGATCGCCGGCCTGAGATCTGTAGAAGTGGGGATTGGAGAAGAGGCAATTGAAGTCTGGAACGAGAGAGACGGTAGAACAAGCTTTTAAATTCTTTTTTGGGGTTTTTTAATATTTTAAAATAACCCTGTAATTTCAAAAACTACCCTAAAACGCATAAAACTTTCGTTTTTTAATTTGTGGTTGATGAAAATATGAACGAGAGGGGAGGGCAAAAAATAAGGGGAATTTTTTTTTAGTGAGACCAAGATTCTATCTTTTTATTTTAGTGTCTTAATTTTGTTTTATTTTATTAATTTAACATTTTGGCTTTTTTTGGCTCATGATTTTTTTGCTTTTTTTGCTTGAATCGAGTAAAATAAGTAAAACTCTTTTTAGTGATTTCAATTGTTCATCATCATTCTTAAATAAGTGGGATTCGAGTATTAAAATAAATAAATTTATAGTTGAATTATTTTTATTTGAATTTTCTAAACAATTGTTTTTTAAGTTTATCTATACTACCTATAGTATAAAGCGGAGACAATGTCTTCACAAAAATTTGCGCCACGTGTCATTTCAATAATAAAATTATCAGTCGGGCCCTCCTTTATACAAATTAGGTAGTTAGAATCTCATATAATCTTATCCCGTAAAAATTGATTAAAATTTACCAAAAATTATGAATTATCCCGAAAATTATAAATTATCACTTACCAAGAATTAGTTATAATCTTCCCATAAATATTACTATTTAATAAAACATAATATTTATCTAAAGTAATTTTTAAACAAATCCAATTTATTTATATTATGAGTTGATTTATTATTGAAAAAAAAACACTAATCATAATACGAAGATAAATATATATAATCTTATAATTTTCACATGATCATTGACATTACATATCTATATTAAATTAGATTTATAATCACATTACCCGTAGATGGTACGGGGGTTAAACTAGTTTTATAATGAATGTAAACATAAAAGGTCATTATTTGAACAACGGAAATTGAATATTTAAGGAGGGTATTAACCCGTTTATCTATCTATCTATCTATCTATCTATACTATCTATATAATTTTGTGTACATGGGGATATTTAATGCCCATGCCACATTAATGAGCGTAAAATGTAAATGAAAAGATGATTATTTCAAAGAATAACTATTGTATTAGAAGTTATAACATTTAGTATATTGTTTAATATAGAAAACTAAAAACTAAACACAAAAAGTGATTATTTGAGAACTATATTTTTTTGTCAAAACTTATCATTTGCAAGAACAAGTTATTGTATTAGAAATGTATAAATTAGTATTTTGTTTCACATAGAAAACTAAAAAGTGAATACAAAAAGTGATCATTTGAAAACTATATTGATATTGAAAACCATAAATTTTGTGTTAAAAAAAACTATTGTATTAGAAATGTATAACAATTAGTGTTATATATCTCATATAAAATATAAAACTACATTTATAATTTTGTTTTAATAGGGGGTATATAAAAAAGGTAACTGTAAAAAAGACAAACTATTGTATTAGAAATGTATAAATTAGTATTTTGTTTCCTATAGAAACTAAAAAGTGAACACAAAAAGTGATCATTTAAAAACTATATTTATGTATACTACATATATAAAGTTGTATACATGCATGAGGGGATATTAAATGTCTTCATAATACACTTATGTTACTATTAATATTACCTAATAAAGAAAACTATTTTTACTTGAGACCGTAAAACATAGAAAAATATTGAGAATGAAAAAAGTAATCAATATGATGTACTTGGTCACAAATTTTTATATACACTTATAATTAAAAATTATTTATATATTTATGTATAACTCAATGGTTACAAAGCTTCTAAATTATGAACCTATCACACATGAGAATTATTTTTTCACCTTTTAATTATTGTATAGATAATTTTAAAAAATTAGTTGGTAAGCTAGGTTGTAATGCAAAGGTAGTCAAATATTACTTTTCAAGTTGAATATGATAGATCATTTTTATTTTAATTGTTGTTATGACACATTTATCTTAATAGTAGTATACTAGTATTACATAATAAATAAAACGATTTTGTTATAAGAACATAAAATACAAAAAAATAATGAGAATAAAAATGTGATCAATATTATGTATTTAGTCACAATTTTTTATATACGTATTATTAAAAAAAATTAAAATTTTACATGTAGCTTAGGGTCCGTTCGGCGCTATAGGTAGCGATGAGCGAAACGAGCGAGACGCTAGCGGCAAACCAGCCTCCTTGGGAGTACAAGGGTGTAGTTTTTTTTGTCGATTCCGCTATATTTGAACCCGCTCCAAAAACAAGTACCGAACGGAGCCTTAATAGTTAAGAACTTTGAAATTATGCACATATCAAACATGAATTATTGGTAGGCTAGGTTGTAGTACAAAGGTATTCAAATATTATTTTTCACGTTGAATATTATAGATTATTTTCATTTTACCTTTAAAATATATATAATATTAATCATTAATCTAAATTATAGTTGGTGCATTATTTTAATTGTATAAAGATATTAAAATATTATTTTTATATCATAAAATTACAAAATTGTAGGAAAGTACCAATATTGTTTGTTCACTTTTAATATTATAGATCATTTGACTTTACTTTTAATATATTACTTATTACTCCAATTGGTAGATTATAACACCAATCCACTAAAATATTATTTTAAACATTAAATATATACATATATCTATCTATAAATCAATAAATAGGCATATAGACTAGGAAAAAATAACAACGAATATTCCTATGTTTTTATACAAACTATACGATAAAAGAGAGAGATTGTTGAAATTTCAATAACCTCTTGAAATTGTCCTTCAACTTACTGTCATTTTAAATTAATTTAAATATAAAGTGTAGTTAAATACAAGAGAGGTTGTTAAAACAAAATAATTCAATAACATTATGTTTAAAAAATACTTCAATAATACACCAAATTAAATAATATGTGAAATAATTCAATATGCTTAAATTATGTTTTATAAAACAAATAATTCAAAAGTTCTACATATAAAATTTGTGTATAACATGAACCCGTGCGTATGCACGGGCCTGAACGCTAGTAAACCTATAAAGAAAGGTTTTTAGAGCAATTAATGACCCGCATTTTATACACTAAACCTATAGTTTTTCATGTCCCAATCTTGCATTTTGACCTTCATTTTAATGATAAACATGGCCCCACCAGCAATTTAGTAACACCTTAATTACAGTCCATTCACATTCTAAGGCTTTCATTGCTAAGGAAAAAAAACAGATGTATCATTAGTGTGTCCAAATTAAAGCCCAATATTAACCTGTGGTGTACAGTAACGGTCCAAATTAAAATCCTTTTTTTGCCCATCAGTTACAAACAATTAACCCTCTTGAAAATATATCAGCTTTTCCCATCGGTTACTATGCATTCCTCTTACCCAAAAAAAACCCCAAATTTGATCCACTCCACCAAACCCACCCCCACCACACCCGAGAGCTTGCCTCCGGAGCCGCCTTCGGAACTCGGCTTCACTTTCTCCGCCAAGAACCCCAACGCCAAGATCTCTACGACCCCTTCGCCGTCGCCGTCGAGTCCTCCGGCGGGATCCCAGTCGGCAACGCCACGGAGACGGCGTGAGAAGCGATTTGGCGGAGAAGACGGCGCCCAACACCTCCGTCTTCTTCGGCAAGAACGTCAACTCCGGCGTCCCCAAGTCCGCCTTCTTGAAGCTCGGCAACAGGAGAGCCCGTGGCCGCCGAGCCCCCGCTCCGCTCCGCGTTGTCAGCGAGAAGGTCGTCGGAATCGACCTCGGCACCACCAACTCCTCCGTGGCCGCCATGGAGGGAGGCAAGCCCACCAACGCCGAGGGCTAGAGGACCACGCCCTCCGTCGTCGCCTACTCCAAGGCCGGCGACCGCTTGGTCGGCCAGATTGCCAAGAGGCAGGCTGTGGTCAACCCCGAGAACACTTTCTTCTTCGTCAGGGCTTTCTTGCTCATCTCTGAGAGGTTTGTGCAGATTTCTATATGCCTCTTACTCTTTTCATACTGTTGTTCCTACACTAAGAGGATGTTTCAAGTATGCTTGAACCTTTTTGGTTTCGGATTGTCAAATAGGTGTTTCAGGCGGCCTTTCTTCAAAACGGGTAATGTTTCTGTATTCTCCAGGAAAAGGACAATGTTTGCTTGGCTATTTTAGATGGAAGTGAAGCAGATTTGGGAAATCGTAATGTCCTTGGAGGTAAGAAAAGAAGAAAAGGCAAAAAAAATCAACTCTTGGTTCTTTGAAAGTGGCTCTTTTGCGTTATAATGAAAGTTGATGCATGATGTGGCTATCTTTAACTCAAGGTTTCATCTTTATTCGGCTTTTTGCAGACGTGTCAATGCAGGGCAGGTTGTCCTTATATAGTGACTCTTTCAGAATACAAGGACTTCATGTTGTTGATTCTCCTAAACTGATTGGTAATTTTGATCATAAACCCGATTAACAGAGTTAAATCTTATTGATTATGTTTATGATAGTGAATCAAGAACAGTCCTCTGTATTATACATAGTGCTTATATTGAACATCATTAACTCTTCATGTATAATATTTAGGATTTGTTTCTGCTGGCTTTTGCGTTATAGGGAGTAGAGACTGATTGTTTGTTGCTACTTGCATCTTTCAGGATACACAAAAGAAAAGAGCAGTATTGTTGCAATCGGTCTAAGTATCCATTCTACCCCTGTAGAAATCCGTGAAAAGCTTGCAATTCCAGAAGTTGAATGGCCTCAGGCAATTGAAGAGCTGTGCAATTTAAATCATACAGAGGAAGCTGCAGTTTTAAGCAACTGCAATAGAATGGAGATCTATGTTGTAGTTCTTTCTCAGCACCGTGGAGTAAAAGAAGTGACAGAATGGATGTCTAAGGTATTGCATTCTGTGTTTTTTTGTGGTGACTAAAAACCTATATCTGAAAAGACATGCCAATTTGTTTATGAGTTATCAAAACCTTTAGTTTAAGGCAAGATCTAGGCATATGCTATATGATTTATTAGTATTTTGTTTCTTAGCAAAACTTAGAATCAATATCTGTGGTGATCTGGGCATATGCTATATGATTTATTAGTATTATTAGTATTTCATCTTGCTCAATATATTAGGCTCAATATAACATGCTGATTTGTCAACTTAATGTATTGTTTTGTTCGGCTCTGTGGTTTATGTCTCATTTTGCCTGCTGATTCGCTCAAGAGTGATGTTGTATCAATCAAGTTGTAATCCATTTTGAGTTGTTGATCATAACTGGATCAATCCTTTTTCAGACAATCTCTGTATATACAAGGATAATCTCATGAGCAACAAACAAACACGTGTTTAGTGGAATGTATTCATATAGGATTGGTAGTGTAATGAGTAATTTATATATGATTAATTATGTACTACTACGAGTTAGAAATGAAGTCATCTTATGATTGGTTGGTGCGTTTTATAGTATTCAGATGAGATGACACATTTAAAACCTCATGGAGCCTAAACATTTTTTCCCTAAGTGTTACACCAGTATAGTTCAGGTTCTCACAACTGTTGTGTCTAGAGTTGAAAGGTAAATTATAAATGACTGCTGCTGATTTTACTGTTACTGTCCAGGCATTTGGCTTCATTACGCTTGCTTTGACTGTGAACTGGATTTGCTAATATCCTATGGAAGTGTGGTTATGAACTAGAAGGGCATGATTATGTTTTTGTAGTAAGTTTCTCATTCCATTTCGTTATATAACAGTTGACTATTGTTTATATAATTGCAGCTGCAAGGGCAATTGAAGTTTTGAACTTCACTTCTCTCAATCGAAAGGCCATTAGGATAATGTATTCACAAAGGGACCCTAGCGTCTGGATCCGGGAATATAATTATTAAGGTATGGAATTTCATCGGAAGATCTTGATTTGTTGGCTTGAATTTGTGTTTTGTTCCATTACGGACTGATTTTTGTTAAGTGGGTTTGGCAATTTGCTCATGCTAATGCCAAATATGTTCTCTATTTCTAAATTAATGAGGTAATTTATGCATTCAAATCATGATGTTATTCTTTCTACTTCCTGTGGGATTTTAAACAGATTTTGAACAAGGCCATTGACCATAAGGCATTGCATGATACGTTTTCTTCCTTTGGTAACATACTGTCATGCAAGATTGCTATTGATCCTAGCGGACAATCAAAGGGTTATGGTTTTGTTCACTTTGAGACTAAGGAGTCTGCTCAGACTGCTATTGATAAACTCAATGGTATGCTGATAAATGACAAACAAGTATTTGTGCGGCTGGTGAGTCTCTAAATGGACACAAATTTGATGACAAAGAGTGGTATGTTGGAAGAGCATAGAAGAAGTCCGAAAGAGAGCAAAAATTGAAAGGAAAATTTGAGCAGAGCATGAAGGAGGCAGCAGACAAGTTTCAGGGTGCTAATCTCTACATCAAAAATGTAGATGAAAACGCTGATGATGAGAAGCTGAAGGAGTTGTTTTTTGAGTATGGTAGAATCACTTCTTGCAAGGTCTGTCTTTTTATTGGAATTCTGTTGTGAGCTTTGACTATATTGCTCAATAGCTCTTAGAGTTCAATGGATGACATTTTTTTTCTCTATAATCTAGGTTATGCGTGATCCAACCGGAATTAGCAGGGGATCTGGCGGGGGATCTGGCTTTGTAGCATTCTCAACTACCGGAGAAGCTCCGGAATTAGCAAGGGATCTTTTACCTTTTTTGGTCTTACATATACATTACATTACCATCTTACATCAAAAGTTAATAGACAAGTTCTTATGTATTAAAATTCTATGCTTTCCCTCATTCGTTTTGGTTTAGTTTTCATTACTATCGGTATCTAAATGACATATATGGTAATTTTAGTGACACTTTTTGTATCCTTTGTTTTGGTGGAATGGAAAGATTGTTATGATAAAATTTGATTGGATGTGAAATTATTAGTTTGTTTTGCCCAAATCTTTGATCTCATATATATGTTTCATTTTTGCCTGATTTCGAATAGGGAAATGTGATATATATGATTGTATGATACAATTTATTTTAAAGGTTTAAATTTGTGTAGGCCAAAACAATCACTTTGTTCAAATCCCACTACAAAAAAAATGTACAAAAACTTTCGGTCTGAAAATTAATTACGGTGCCACATATTTTCTTACTTATATACAGAGGTTTTACAAGTGAAATAATTAGTACATTCAACATACCCCATTGACCTGTTAGGTGTAATTTCTGGGTAGCTTCCATACAAACACACGACATACCATAATAACAAAGGCTTAGGACACACTATATCTCCATCAAGCGCCTTTCTACGTTTTAATAAAATTATAAGAATTTCGTATAAAAAGAACGTTGCACGGGCCGGACAACTAGTTTATCATAAAAAAGAGATTACATATTATAACTCATCCATGAGTCTATCTTCTTAAAAGAAATAAGCCCATGGGGCGGAACATTAAACAAGATAAACTCGCCTAAATAATCCTCACTAATCTTCGCAATCTAGTCGGCGGCTTGATTAGCACTTATGGTCACATTTTTTATCTTCATATTCCAATCTTCAAGACGAACCAAACTCCTATAGTTGGACATAATTTCCCAAAGGTAGGTTTGAATGACAGAATCGACTATAATTGCATTCACAACTTGAAGAGCATCCATCTCAACTTCAAGTTTCCTAATGCCATTTGCCTAGCAAGTTTCAAGCCCTGCCATAAGCCAATAAGCTCAGCTATCAACGCTGAATTCCCGTGAAGCTTCACAACATACCCCATGTTTCATTGGTAATTTATATTGTAGTTTTAATTCCATTATTTAATAGTATTTTTTATCAACCTTTTTCTTATTTGTACACATGTAATCATTATATTCAAAGACTAAAAGGAAGTTTGGCCATGGTGATGACGAAACTCTCTCTTGAAAAAGTACATTCATCCTTAACAAATATTATTTGTTTATTGTGATGACCAAAATTTGGCCAACCATTACATGTGCTTAACGCTTGGTCAATTTTTGGTTGACTAAGGAGAGATGCAATAAAATAATAGCAAATGTATTAAATGAGCATTGTTTTTTGTGAGGACCGGCCTTCTGTAAGACCAAATGGTGTTTTTGGTCTTTCTCCCTCTACATGACACATGTGTATAGAAAAGAAAAAGTAATTAATACTTTAATGATTGGATAGGGTAAAGAAATAGTTTTGATGACCAAAATAATTTGGCTAACCATTGAGAATATGAAAATCACAATTGGCCATCATTTGGACAAAGATGAGGTGGATAAGTAAAATAATATTATTATAATAATATGACCAAATAATTTGGCCAACCATTAAAAATGCTCTAAGTAGTTGTACAACAGAATGTCATTCACATTTACTTTATTAGTCTTGAGTTCGGATTAAAAAAAAAACATTTACTTTATAAGTATTGAGTAGTACTTAAGTAGCTAAGTTTCCAAAGGTGAACAACCCCGTCCTTTATAGTAGTAAATAACTTCTCAGAAACGCAAGGAAGAAAACATTCAAAAAGCCGACCACTATATTATGAGCATTCTAGAGATTGTCCACTACAAAGACGTTCTAGTGGGAAGGCCGACGACTACACAAACTCTATACCAAGTAATAAAAGCTACCGTTTATACCAAGCCGCCGCCTATAGGCGAAAAACGAAAGTGCGACTGGATAATAGAATTCATTCTATTAAAACCTTACCCTCCTAGGTTCGTTATCTTTTTGAATATATCTATATCTTTTTTATCTTTACTTCTATCATATCTATTACAATATAAAAATACTTAGAATTAAATAGAAATTCAAATTAAAACGATTCAATTATATATTTGAACTAGCAAATGACCCGTACCTTGTACGGGAGTGTTATTTATTTATTTATTTGTATATATATGAATTTATTATAACAATTACAAATATTATCATATGCCTACTTTGTTTTAAAATGACGCTTAACTTTTGGATTATAAAATGACATAGTTCTTGTATACCATCAAATATTTATACAAAAATAAGTTTTATTTATATATTAACTTTTTATACATACATAAACATGTATTTAAATAATCAAGGAAGAATGCCATAAGATAAGATGCATGATCACATATTATTAAAAAAATCGATAAAAACTTCTTTTGCATTCAAACTAAATTACGTAAACTATCTTCTCTAATAAAACCAATAATTTTAAATAAAAAACTTGAACTAATATAGCATTACATTAAAGATGTAGATAATATTTAATAAGATAAAATAGAAAACAAAATTATCTTGTATATATGTTATTCTGTTGTGAAAAAATAATTAAATTAGGGATATATAAATATTTAATAAAAAAATTATGAATCATTATCTTAATTAAGAAATCTATCTTTAAATCTAAAGCATAATCATTATGCAATATTAAATATATATTTATGGTGAATATAACATCTAATATTTTTATTGAGATTTTAATATGATATGGTAGTAAAAAAATATTTTTAATATATTATTTTAATAGAATGCATTTTTTTTGGTTGAGAGTCGAACCGGTTTAATAGAATGCATATTCACCTTAAATATAGGAGGGAATGGGGTTGGGGGGGGTTGTTTTGAGTTGAAATTGAAAAGTCTAACCTCCCCAAAAAATTAATGAAGTAAATAGGCTAATCCCACCCTATAAAACACCCAATTTCATCCAACTCTCTCTCTCTCTCCTCCTCATTTTTTCTCTCCTCCCTCTCTCCTCTCCTCCCTCTCTCCTCTTCCCTCTCCTCTCCATTTTCTTTCCTCTCCCTCTCCTTCCTCCCTCTCATCTCCGACGCCCGCCCGCCCGCCGACGCCCGCCCGCCCTCCCTCTCCGTCGCCGCCCGCCCTCCCTCTCCGCCGCCGCCGTCGCCCGCCCTCAGGTTCGTCCGCCATCTCTCTCTCTCTCTCTATTCTCGCCCTCTCTTCCCTCGTTGGAGCCAGATCCGGGCTCGTTGGAGCCAGATCCGGGCTCCTACGAGCCAGATCTAGGCTCGAACGAGCCGGATCTGGGCTCGAACGAGCCGGATCTGGGCTCGAACGAGCCGGATCTGGCCGGATCTGGGCTCGAAAGAGCCGGATCTAGGCTCGTACGAGCCGGATCTAGCCGGATCTGGGCTCGTACGAGCCGGATCTAGCCGGATCTGGGCTCGTACGAGCCGGATCTAGCCGGATTTGGGCTCGTACGAGCCGGATCCAACCGGTTGGATTTTTGGGATTTTTGGGTTTTTTGACTTTTGAGGGTTTTCGATTTTTTGGATGACAAGTTTGTTTTTCGGATTTAAGTGATGACAAGTTTTTTTTTGTGGGTTTAGGGTTTTTGAGTTTGTGGTTTTTTGGATGACAAGTTGAGTTTAGGGTTTTTGAAACGATTTTGTGTTTTGGGGTGATGACAAGTGATTTTTTATGAGTTTTGAGCAATTTAAAACAAACTGATGACAAGTGCGGTTTAAGGTTCTGGGTGATGACAAGTTGTGTTATATGGTTCTGGGTGATGACAAGTTCGTTTTTATGGGTTTTGCGATGACAAGTCCGTTTTTAATGTGTTTTGGCGATGACAAGTTGTTTTACGGTTCTGGGGTGATGACAGGTTTGTTTTAAGGGTTTTTGGATGATTTTATGGGTTTGGATATGTTTTTGGATTTTTTGGATGACAACTTTGTGTTTCGGATTTGAGTGATGACAAGTTTTGTTGTGGGTATAGGGGTTTTGAGTTTGTGGGTTTTTTGGATGACAAGTTCATTTTAGTGTTTTTGGGATGATTTTATGATTTAGGGTGATGACAAGTGATTTTTTATGAGTTTTGAGCAATTTAAGTTTGTTCTACAGATCTGACTGATGACAACTGTGTTTTAAGGTTCTTGGTGATGACAAGTTGTGTTTATGGTTCTAGGTGATGACAAGTCCATTTTTATGGGTTTTGGCGATGACAAGTCCTTTTTTAATGTGTTTTGGTGATGATAAGTTGGTTTACGGATCTGGGGGTGATGACAAGTCTGTTTTATGTTTTTTGGATGACTTTATGGGTTTGAGTATGTCAGATTTGTATATATATTACTTATAATTATGACCTATTAGCTCAAATGGTAAAGCAATGTGCTTGATGCACAATAATGTGGGTTCAAATCCCACATAGGTCAATTTCGTAACTGGTCATCACTGATGACACGTTTTTTGTGTGAATGATGGGTTTTACCTCGACTTGTCATCAGATGACAAGTTGAGTACGTGAACGAAATGACAAGTTTTCTGCGCGTGGACTGATGACAAGTAACTTGTCATCTGATGACAAGTTACTTGCATCACTACTGACAAGCCGGTCAACACCGGTCAATGACTGGTCAACGCCGGTAGTGGTTAGGGGTGCTGACGTCATCATATGCCATTGATGACGTCATGTTGTAAATTTAAAAAAAAGGTAGGGGCAAAATTGAAAAAAAGCCTATGGGGCGCATTTTTTTTCCTTGTAGCCTATTTGCTTCAATTTTTGTCTCCCATGGGTTACTTACCCATTTTTATATAGTGTAGAATTTCATAATACCTACGTATATATGATATTATTTTAATATGATAATATTTTTGTTGTGATATAGTACCTACGTTTGGAAAAGATAAAAATTTCATATGTTTTGTACAATGATATACGTACATGCTTTTGGATCATATTATAGTAATACAAAATTTACATAATTGTTCCACTTTAAAGATAGCAAAAGATAAAATTTTCAAGTAGGGAGTAGAAGGATAAATTTTCCAATTTAATAGATATTAAAATAATTTAAATAAAATATATTATTTAAATAAAAGGGGTGATGTGGTGCAATATGGTGACAGAATTTGCTTCCGCTTTATTATATAATAATAGATAGATAGATAGATGTTCTAAGAACAAACTTATAATAAATTATAAGGTTGAGGAATAAGTCTTAGAAGGATATCGTAATAAATCAAACTTGTGTAGGACAATATAAAGAGAAAATTTAAAATTGAGGGCCACTAAGAGTACTATTAATGGTAGGTCAAAAATTTTGGCCATAGAATTATAATAATAACAACTTTCTTATATTTTATATTTTCTTTTTTATCCAAATTTTTTTACTTTAGTCTATGCTAGACACTTGTCAAGCACACAATAAAAGACCAAACCAAAATGTTGGCCATCACCATGACCAAAATTGTCTCTCTCTCATCAACTTTCTTCCCTTAAATATTTATTTATTCGCCAAGATTTTGGCCAACCAATGTGTGTTCTCTCAAACGTATTTCAAACAAGACATCAAAAACAAAGAAGAAGGGGCAAATTGATCAAACCGGGGAAGAACCCTAGGAGAGAGAACACTACAATCTCTCCCCCTTTCCTCCAATCTCAATCTCTCTCTCCATAACCATCCACCAATGGAGAATCTTCTCAACAACGCAAGTCAACCGTTGCTCCTCCTCCTAAAGCCAGCATCTTATCTATCCGACGCCATGGCAGCCTTCCTCCTCCCAAGCGATCGCCAGAAGGTACTAATGAAGAAACTGGTCTACGGCCTGTTTGGGGCGGCGTACGCGTACGTGTTCCTGACGGCGTTGCTGGTGGTGGCGGTCTCTCTCGGTGTCGCCTCCGTCATGATTTGGCTGGAGGAGCCCGTCGTGATCACCGAGAATCTCCATTTCGATTACACTCAATTTCACCCCTCGGCCTCGTTCTCGTTCCCCGCTGTTCCGAGCGGACATACTTACTTTGTCTCCGTAGTGTTGCTGTTGCCTGAATCTGACTACAATCGCCAATTCGGCGTCTTCCAGGTTCATCCAATTTCCTCTTAATTCAATTTTTTACGTGTTTGTTACATTTGGATTGGCTAGGGTTTGGAGGTTATGCTAGCTAGGGATTGTGTTGAAATGTCAATTGTGTTGGATTATGCTAGCTAGCAATTGTGTCGAAATGTCGAAACAACAGAGGAGATTTTAATTTGTGGATCAGTTAGGGTTGGCTAGGGATTGGAGACTATGCTAGCTGTTGTGTTGAAATGTCAATTGTGTTGGATTATGCTAAAATCACTAAATTGGGCAATGAATCACCAAGAACGGTTAGTTCTCGCTCGAAACCCGAAAGGAGGCTCTAGGACGTCCCCGGGACTTCTAATTCTTACCTAATCACAAAAAAAAAATGTGTTGGATTTGCTAGCCTGGAATTGTGCTGAATTGCCAATTGTGTTGGATTATGTTAGCAAGGAATGTCAATTGTGTCGAAATGTCAATTGGCTAGGATTATGTTAGTTACATTTGGATTGGCTAGGGATTGGAGACTGTGCTAGCTAGGGTTGCATTGAAATGTCAATTTTGTTGGATTATGCTAGCCTGGAATTGTGTTGGATTATGCTAGCAAGGAATTGTGTTGAAATGTGGAAACAACAGATGAGATTGAACTTTTGGATCAGTTTCTGATGGTTTGATGGACGATATGATCAGGTGACAGCGGAGGTTTTGTCGAAAAACGGCACTTTGATGAGAAGAGCCAGCCATCCCTGTATGCTACAATTCCGAAGCAAGCCGATCCGGCTAGCCCGAACAGTGCTGAAAGGCGTCCCGCTTCTCCTAGGATCGAGCCTCGAAGCGCAGAAGCTGACCGTGGAGCTGCTCGAGTACCGCGAGACCGGGGGGAAGGGGGAGAGCGACTCGATCCGAGTCACGCTGGCCCCGAGAGCGAGGACGGCGTTCCTCCCGGAGCTTTACGAGTCTCAGATTCTGGTCCGGTCGCAGCTCCCGTGGCATAAAGAGCTCGTATGGCGATGGAAGTGGACGTTCTACGTTTGGGCCTCGTTGTACACGTACATTATGATGCTGCCACTCGTGCTTTGTTGCTTCTGGTACCTCGTCTTCCCAAGGAGGAGGGCGGGGGAGACGAGTGCGCAAAGGGAGGCCGAGGAGGAGATGGATGCCGGGACGTTGAGGAGGTCGCAGCAGTACAGGAAGAAGAGGAAGGCCGAGCTTTCGGGGCGGTCTGGCCCTGAGGAGAGTGTGGGGGATGGATCGTCTGTGACGGCGAGTCATACGGTGCCCCCGGAAGAGGAGATTGAAGATGGATGGGCCGACGCTTGGGGCGGCGACGAGGAGGAGGAGGTGGCTGATTCTTCTTCGGTTTGCCAATAGAGGTAGTCTTTTCTGCATTGTATTGTATGTATCAATGTATGTATGTACATTATCAAAGATTGGCCAATTAAGCCCTGAAGTTCTTTCGTAGTGTGTATACTAATCAAGAACAATCAAATAACAAGCAAATTGTTCTTTCAAAACCATTCACACATTATTGTTGAATCTATAAGTTCACAGCCGATGCTTTAAAATGCTAGTAATTTTTCAAACAAAGACTCCACACAATATCAATAGTACAACAGTCAGTTAGCAGATAACAAGTGAAGTAAGCTTCTGCAGATAAACTAATAGTGTTTCAAAAAGATAACGCCAAGCTTCTGCAGATAAACTTCAATAATAACAAACACATGTATATTAGAATTTGACCCTAAAGAACCGGAAATAAAAGGAAGCAAATGCAAACCTGGTTAACAACTACTTTAACCATCTTTAGTTCATGAAAATGCCATTGTCTTACACTGTACAATAAACCCAACATGGATTGTTGCCGAAGAGTATAATAATAAGGATGTATCTCAACCACGTCCTACCTACATAGTTAGTGTTGAACTACGCTTGCTTGTTGGGATCCTTTTTACTCCAAACCTCATGAAATGCCCCTCTAAGTTTTAAGTGTAGTGCCAATCCTTAAAGTGACTATTATTATAAAGATATAGGTCAAACGTTGTCTTATAATTTGTCGTGTAAGTCATATTCTTGAGCCTCTTGACAAACTCAACCTTCTCTGGAGTAAACCAAAAATACGGGTGTCTAAGAGAAACGTCTCCTGTACACCACTGTCAAAAAAGTGAAATGAGGACTCATAAGGCCATCCGCAATCGTGAATCCGAAAACGGATTCTTAACCCCCTATTCCAATTTTCTCACTCATCCACTTCATTTAAAAACCCACTTCTACTTTATTCCTACAACCACACCTCCACACTCCACTTCATTCTTCAAAATCTAATATCTTTATTTCATTTTTATCTTTATTTATCTAATTTCATTATAAGATTCCGGTATTAATTAGTAATACGACATGACATTTAGTTTAATTATATTATTTTGAGTAATATACAAAATTTACTTATAATTGTTGATACCCGTATTTGTCATCGCGTTGATGCACGAGATAAATAATATTGACATAAAAGATTAAAGTGCTAAGCACGTTTTAACACGTTAAGTATGTACTCGTACACGGTCTGCATAAGGGCGTGAGGATGCACGATCACGAGACATATATATTCACCATCAGCTACATAACAAATTGTACGTGTGTGCATGCGTATATACGTACGCTATTCACTATCTTCCAATATTGTGTGGGCCGAGGGAGGTTCACTTTGGTGGGCCGGTCTCACCATCACATAATCGGCCCAATTTCTTTCATGACAGAGGATGCATGTCGGTATTGCCACTTGATTCTCACCTCCTTCAAAGCCATCTTTGTTGACTTTTCTATGCATAAATCAAGCAAACCCCTATGTTAAGAAAACATGCAAATCAACCTACAAAATTTGACCATCCCACATCGACATATATGAAGTTGAACCTCCTTTGAAACATTATATAAGGAGGTACGTGCTATGTAAAAGGGATCGGAAAAAGCCTGTCCCGAGACGTGTTCTCGAAGGACGGGCTCCGATGTGTTTGAGTCTCCGAGGAGCTCGCACTATTTTACGGGAAAGACCTAAAAAGTCTTATAAGCCTCCGAAAAGAGAATAAAATAATACGCGGGGGGTGGGAGAGCTCGAAGCAAGATGAGCCGGTTTCTAGCGCGTCGAAAGGCCCGAGAGTTTAATAATTTTGTCCCGTAGTTAGTTCGAGATTTTCGGACTTCAACAATAATTAATCATAGTATCGAGTTTGACATAAATATAAATGACAAACAACACATTTTATTTTACGTAGAATTAAAAATATGAGAATACATTGAACTAGAGGATAAGATGTTGTAAACAACACAACAAACAAATAAAAAAAACTCCCTATAGAAAATAAATACACCAGACGAATACATATAAAATCAAGGAGAATTAGTTATTTTCTATATACACCAGACGAATACATATAAAATCAAGGAGAATTAGTTTTAAAGATGTTCGAATTGTAGCACACATGCCGAAGGAAATCACGATATTTAATTACATACAAAAATATAAGATTAATTTTAAATGATTTTATAACTTATATATAATAGCTTATTTTAACAAAAACATATAAAAAATGGGTGTCTATAGATACATTAAAACAAAACAAAAATATTAAAAATATTGTTTTAAAACACTGTATCTCGAAAATAATCATAAAACTTATATTATATACCCCAAGTACAAAAACAACATGGCTGATCCAAATAAAACTACACCTAGTCAACCAAAAAACCAAATCAAACTATACCTAATGTGAGACCACGTGTAATGTATTGTATGGATCGTGGGTTTAGACTTTAGAGTCTGCTTTTCTCTAGGCTATAAATTGGAATCCAAATGGTGGGTTCTTAATTTTTTTCTACTGTTTTTAAAATCTTTAATAGTATTTAAATCTAAAAACCCACCATTGGGGATGGTCTAAGAATAATATAAAGGGAGTGGAGTTTTAAACAATAGACTTCAATAATTTAACCATAGCTCTTTTATTCAAGAGTATTACTTCCTCTTACGAGCTTGATACTAGATTTCTCTTCCTCACAACTAATATGAAAGTAAATTGAATAGCTTGTCCACACATTCTTTATCCCGGAGTAGTCCATTTCCATAAACTACCTGTGAACTACAACCAACAATGCCGTTTTCTCTAATTTCTGTATTCATGGACGATAAAATTCTATTGCGCCCTCATGTGTGACATATATATTGAAGCCCGATTCTTCACAAGTTTGTTGGAGTTCAAGTACAATAATGCATGAATGACATCCCTATACACATCAAATTATGCACAAATATTCAAATATCAGAACCAAACCAGATACTAACAAGAAAATGGAAACATATTCGAGTTATTAATTTGTTATACATATCAAAAATATATTCTAAAGATGTTCTTGATGCATTTCCACCACTCAACTTCGGTTAGATTGATGGATTTTAACTTAAGTTCAGTTAGCTTTGAGTTAAAAAAGTTTTTAACAAAATACACTAGCTCCGCTATCACATTTTCTTCCATTTATGACCCATATGTACAATCGTGAGAAGGCTATGGTGTGAGGAACATAATCGATGGGGATTCAAAAACTTATCTTTCTAAATTTTTATTAGAGTCTAAACACTGATGAGGTATTGACAAAGGGTTATATCTTTCGATCCATATTGAGCATGTGATCGCCGATCGATGTCGAAGGGAATGAGCACTATACTGCTACTCTATTCCATAGCAAATTTAGGTCAATATCTGCTTTTACGCTGCAAGGAAAGACGATGTGGCTAACCTTTTGCCAAGACCAAGGACATCAGATCTCTAATATACTCTCTTTCGGTTTTGAGGAACAATACTTATATACTATCCCTCTTCCAGTAGAGGTGAAGTTGGGCCACCTTAACCCTACCCTGCTCAATTGGATCAACCAACTTGCTATTGTGAACTCTATCTGGGACATAAAGTGTGGAGTTTTGTACACCAAAGTAGCTCAAGGTTGGAAAAGAAGGTTTCAGTTCAACTTACCACCTCCGACCGATGATTACCTATATCTACTTGAGGATCTCAGTGGACACTATTGGTCCGAGGTGTTAGTCGATGATGAGGATGGATTACCTGCCCAAATCGAATAGATTCGCTTCCGCAAAGAGGTAACCTCCTTCTCCCTATAGACACCGCACATGTATCCTCCAAAGATGGCTTTATAGAAAGCCTTTATAGACCTGGTCAGTGACTTTTCGGTTGTTTAATGTTGAAGAGGATGATCCCTGGAGCTGCCATGAGATTATTTTTGATTGAAAGTTGATACTTAAGATTATTTTGAGTCATTTTTCCTTTATATAATAATGATATTTAATCTTTTTAAAGAACTAACCTAAAAACCTATTTCTAATATATCTATCTAGATATCTATACACATATTTATACATATGATCAAAGGAGAGGTCAAGACTCATAGTATATCTATAAACCTATAAAGAAAGGTTTTTAGAGCAATTAATGACCCACATTTTATACAAATCTATAGTTTAGGGTGTATAGAATGATATTTAATTTACTGCTTAGCATTGTATGGTGATGTAACGGAAGTGATGAAGGATTTTAGTTATTGAGGGGTGAAAGCTAATTATCTACTTTGGTGTAACGGTTGTTATTATGGAATGGCGTGATTATTGGTAGCCCGTTCAAAATGTCAACGGTGTAATAATTGCTTAATGAATGGGTTTGACTCCACCTTTGAACAGTAAATTCAAAATTGTACATAATGGAATGGTTTCATTGGCTGTGTATAATGCTGAAATCTATATTTATCTTTGGTCATAAATGGTGGAAAAAAACCGCATGTTATTATGTGCTGTTATTGTACTGTAACTGCTGGAATTCAAAATTCACGATTGTGGTTTGGTCAACGCATGTTGAACCTTGGATGATATCTTTGCCCACATTCTTCTGGCCCTCCTGTAACGTCTATCCGGTGAGAATATTCCATCACGATCACATTCAATGCTCGGTTCACATATCACCTTCCTGCATGTGTATAAATGTGGTGTTTGTGGCTGCACCTTTCACCCTCATTGCAACCATGTCTTCTGTCTCTTGCTACCTGAACGAGCTTAAAGAGGGTGTTCCTTTGAGACCGAGGTGATTGTTTGCCGGAAGTGGGATGTCTACAATCACTATGGAAAGTACAAGAGTACCGACTATGTCCTTTCCGATGCTAAGGTTTGCACCCACCCTGTTTTGCCCTTCCTTTTGTCTCAAATTTCTGTATGCTTTGTTTACTTTGTTCTTCTGTTGCGCCCACCAGGAAAATGTGATGCATTGTACCACCAAAAGCAGTGTTGCACATTGTTTTATAGGCAAGCTGAAAGTAGGGTGTGTGTACACTTTCAAGGATTTCCATGTGATCCCCAACTTGAAGGAGTACCGGGTTGTCCGGTCGAGCCGATACATGATCGAGTTGCATGGTCGTTCCGTTGTTCGCCGCCGTGAAAGCGTTCCAACCGGGTTTTCACATCATATGTTTGATCTCACTGATGTTGGAGACGTGAAATTCGACATTCATGACACATCTTTGATTGGTAAGTGGTTTCCGAGTGTGGTTGTTCAGTCCGATGGATATTGTACCTTCATGTCTTAACTTCTCCTGTTGATCATGTAGACGTGATGGGGTATGTTGTCGATGTTGGTACCATTGTACCGAGGGCTGTTAAGAAGGGGCATAAACTGAAAAAGCCATCACAAACACTGGATTTTTACTTGATTGGCGCTAGGTAAGTACTAACTCAAACAATCTGGAATATATTTCGATGGAATCACCTTTTGCTCACCTTTGGTTTGTTCATCTCTGTTCGTAGGGGGCATAAGATTAGAGTGACTCTGTGGGGTGAGTTGGGCGATGAGTTCCCGCAGCGTAAGCCTCTTGGAAACAGGATCTACGCTGTTATATTGGTGGGCCTTAGTGTCCGAACCTACAAGGGTACCTTACTCGATGCCCGTTTTGTTACTGCCCCCATGTTTTACTCCTTGATATGATTGACAACATTTTTGTTTTCCCGGGACTGCAGATACATTCCTTTCAAGCACTTCAAACACTTTAATCTACGACGGAGAGGATATTCCACAGTTGGTTGAATTTAGGAAGGGGAAGATGCACGATGAAGCAGTGGAAGTGCCCCCTGCGGAGGTCACTTTACTTGAGCTGTCCCAATGGTGCAAGTCAAAGAAGAAGGTAATCTTATTCCAACTGTACACAATAGGATGAGTTGCCGGTTCATTACAGCTGCACTGACACTGTTCCTTCGCTGCTAATTCTTGTAGGCCACCAACTTCCATTGCAACCTAAAGATAACCGGTGTGGATACTACGTCCCCCTGGTATTATTTCGCATGTAGCTCCGACCCTTGTATGAAAGGTGTGACCCGCCGAAACGGTGGCTTTTTCTGTGAATCATGTGACATGAGAATTGAGTTCCCAAAGGCAAGGTAGAGAGTGGTTTGGCTTTCCTGTACAGTTTGTCTGTATACACCTTTTTGCGTATTGTATCTGACTGTCTTCTCCCCGCCCCTTTTTTGGAGGTTCAAAATTCGATTGAATGTTGAGGATGAGACTCACGCTGCAGCAGTCACCCTGTTTGATTCCACTGCTGAAGCCATGTTGTCTACAAGCGTCGACACACTCCTAGCTGGTCATGACGTAAGCAACTAAAGACATCCTCCCGTGTTTCATGCATTGTATTTTGTCTCACTTCTGACATTGTTATCAGGACGACACCGGTGGTGGCATGCCTCCCCAGGTTTTGCTTAATATGGTAGATACTTGGCAAAAGTTTGAGATTCCATCTCAGTCTTACTATCCGCACGGCGGAGAGGGGTACACCTGCGTTGGTATCACAACCTGTCATGCAACCGCCTCTGATGTAATGTTTCCATGTGTTCGCTGATCATGTTCTTTTTCACCTGCTTCTCTGTGTCATCTGATACATATTCATCATTCTTGCAGGCACATTCCCAAGAATCAACCGGCACGACGGGTGGAAAGAAAGCCCAACTGCAGCCAACTGCACAGGACAAGGGTGGTGCCTCCTCTGCATCTGTTATTGGCCACAAACCATGTAGGTGAGCCTTTGCAATTATTTTGTCTTACTACCTTTTTACTCTGATGTTGTATGGACCTGTTTGTGTGACGCCTCATTGTTCATGCTCACAGTGATGGAAAGAAAGCTGATGTGCACCCAATTGGCAAGACGAGGGACGGTGCTTCCTCTGAATCTGTTGTCGGCGACACGCCATCTAGGTGAGCCTTTGCAATACGTTCGTCCTATCGACCCTTGACACTGATATTCTTTTGCACCTGTGTGTGTTTGACGCCCTATTGTTCCTGCTCACAGTGCTGGCGATGAGAGAGAAGATGATACCCGCAACAAGAAGAGGAAGAACGTTGTGCTCTCATCTGACGAGGAATAGTTACCGCTTTGTGTGTTTTCCTGCAATGTTGAAGACCGGACTGTGTTTTAGTTTCCTTTTACCTAAGACTTCGTACTATAAGGGTTCCTTTGTTCGTTTTACTTTGCCCCCTCTCTAGATGTTCATGCCATGTTAGCGTTACTTCAGCCTGTGTTTTGTTTTGACTGGATATTATAATAAAATTACCACGGTTTAGTTTTCCCATCTCTGACTACCACTCATATAAAAGTTAGAAGATTATCCTCACCATTAACTTTGAGCTGGTGATTTGGGATATAAGGCCTGCTGCCAATACGACATTTTTGGTGCCGCCTTGCCTGCTGACGACACTATTTTTTTGAAGATTCTCTTAAGTGCATCTCATCATGCAATCACCTTCCATCCATTAATCCCACCTGCAAATGACAGTTTATCAGACAGAAGTTCTCAATCTATCTCCAAACAGCAGAAAACGTCTAAAATCAAAATATAATCATGTGACAATCATGGAAAAAGAAAGGAACCCAGAAAAAGTAGGAGCACGAGTCACAGAGAAGGAAATGCAGCTGCATATCGGTCTCAAATGGTTATTCTTAGATGAAGATTTCTAGGTCTACTTAAAAATTCCAGATAAAATTTTCCTTTAGCTGATTATCCTACTATACATATATATTATCGTTTCGATATTGATTGTGTTGGCGGACAATTGCATTTCGAATTCGATATTGAGTTGGGTGATTTTATTTCCATTGCAGCCGTGGGTAGTTGTTCTTGGCCCAGGCTTATTTCAGCATACATTAACGACATGCATTATACGTACATGTTAAACTCATTATACGTACATGTTAAACTCATTGTATTAAACTCATTGCTGCTCAAACGTACAATGAAACAGACTTCCTCTTTCAAATCTCGGCCTAACGGCACATTCACCAAATCATAGACTAACCGAGCACATCACCAATATTATGGGGGTATTAATTACGTGGAAAAAAAGTACCCCAGGATTAAATCAATGTCAAAGATTCTATATTAATGACAAAGAGACCACATAGGTGGTTAATATAATAATCTTAATGACAAAGATTATTATTATTAATATAATAATCTTAGAGAGCACTTTATACCTGTTAATATTTTTAGACCACAAAGATTATTATATTATAACTGAGCATGAAATTGCTCTTCTAACAATCTTTTAGGGTACTGATGTGTTGGTTAAGGCAAAGCCGGCATATAAAAATCTTAATATAATAATCTTAATGAGTATATTTGACCGTTGTTATTACTGTTATGTGGCATTGCAATTATGTCTCTGTAACAGCCAGAAGTTTGAAACAGTCCAGTGTTCCATAAAAAGGATCGGTACAATGGTGGTTTACCACATAGGTGTACTGATATACACATTTATGTTGTGTATTTAGATGGGGTTTTAGCATACCTTTAGTCATGTTTTAGGTGCTAAAGATGGTGTTTGGAGTGTTAAAGAAGGAAGAGCAGAAGTGCACCAAAGACCACTTGGAACTGAAGTGAAGAAAACGAAGAAATATGTGTTCTGTGGGAGGCGGCGACCGCTGCCAGTTCCGAGGCGGATTCGTCCTTTAAACACTGCGTTTTATTTATTGGACTTATGGATATAGTTTTTGGTCCGGTTTTTATGTATTTTTAGATAGATTGTTTTCTCCTATTTAAGGAGCTTTAAACCTTTTGTTTAGACCTAGTTTTTGAGTTTGGAATTATTTTGTATTTTGAAGACCTATGGAGAACTAAGCCTCTTTGCTTAGACAGACAATTGAAGTGTTCGTTCTGATTCAGTTGTGAGATTTCTAATTCCTTATCGATTGCATGAATTTAATCTCTTCTCTTGCTTGAATTGCTATTGACTTGTTGTTGAGCAAAAATGTACACAAATTTGCAAAACATATAATAATTATTTTTATTTTAGTTCGACCCTCTCTTTTGACTCTTTTGATTAAAAGCAATATCGATACAAAATATTTGATGGTTTTTTATGATTTGGGCTGCACCCAATTTTATGGGTTGCCTACGTATCTCTTTTATAGAGAATCAAGCCTTACGTAGTTCAGAGTATTTTATTTATTTTTGTTTATTTTATTGTATATGTTTGATTTTCACACATCAGCTGAACGCGTATGAACCCACCTTCTAGGAAGGGTTGCTCGGACTCGAACCAACTATCATCTGCGTGATGCGAATAAGATTAAACCCACCATCTATGAAGGGTTGTCTAATCTCTTCACTGTCAAACATAAGGCTTAAGGATTTATATATATTTTTAAGTTAATTTGATTTAATTTGATTTGCGACTGAATACAACATATTCATATTTTATGTCGTATTTCCTATGTATCCATTTATATGATATGGAATCAAGTCAAACGTAGTTCTCAAAGACATATTAAATTTGATTTAAGGTTTGCGATTGAACTTAACGTGTACATACGTTAAATTTCCTACGTACCCGTACGTAACGGGATCAAATCATACGTAGTTCTTATAATTTGATTTTGATTTTGATTTTAGATTCTGATTGAACTCAATGGACACATCGTCTTATATTGAGTTTCCTACGTAGCCTTTATTAGACATCAAATCAACACGTAGTTCTTGCCTTTTTTATTTTATTTGATTTATGGTCATTACTATATAAGTGATAGTTGACCACTAACTCAAAAGAGCTTTTAATCCCTTATCGGGTCATACTTGTACTTATCTCACATTGACGGGTTATTTTTATAATAAAATAAACCCTCTCCATTAACATGCATGTTGATCAAATTTACACGCTTTTCACGTATACATGTTTTGATCTAATCGAGCGTAAATTGCTCGAATATCTTATACATGTTTTTCGGTGGTCTTTTTTTAATATATTATAATCCAAGTTATTGGACAAACTCAAATTTTTATAAGCCGGCTTGATGTAGGGGCTTATAACCCTACATATAGCCAACCAAATCAATCTGGACCTCAATTGAACTCTTCAATTCAATTTTTTTTATTGATTAATTCACCGAACCAATTAGGTGAATAACCTTGATTGGGATCACGTAACAACCCTCTCAAATCCAACTTGGGGCTATGCATTTCTCACAATTTCGTTTTAAACTGATCATGATTTTATTAACCCATTTATATAATGGGGATCTGAACCAATCTTTAATATTCTATCAAATCTGATTATTATCCTTAGGGGCTTTTTATGATTTCATGTGATCAACCCTTAATTCATGTTTTAAAATTCAGGGTTCAACTTTTTAAAATCACATGCTTTCGACCACAGTACATCAACAAATTGTACCATTGTCAACGTTCTAAACCATGAAACGCCATGCTCTTCTTTCATGCAACATGGCTGACCCCATTTGGCAATTAATTAAGCCTTTCATATAATTGTATGGTATGATAATAGTCATACGAACAAGTGTTCTAGACTCCAAAGATTATTATCCGGCACTATGTACGGAAAATTTCCGAGGCAATTTCGGCATTATAACGGCATAGAAAAGTCTAATTGTTGTGGTGTTCGGATCCATTCGGTTCCTCCCAGGCCACAAGTTAACGTACATGGTGTTCAGATCCATTCGGTTCCTCCCAGGCCATGACGTTAACCCAATTTCAAAAATGTATATTGATTATATTTCAAAACAAAATCAATTTTCGGTGTGGCGTTCGGATCCACTCGGTTCCTCCCGGGCCACAAAATCGGTTTTTGGAAAATATTTAGAGGGATGGAAGTACATGTGTATCTACACATACATACTACCTTTCTTCACAATTTGTTGAAGATTAACCACGGTGAATTGAAGATGGTGAATTGTTGATGATCAACGTACGCTTCTTCTGTTTTTGGTTTGGTAACTTCTATTTCTCTCTTCCTTCTTGCAGGAAAGAATATTAGATTTTGGGAATTCTTTTGGTAACCGGCCAATTAAACAACCGTGATCAATATATATAGTGGTGGCTTGTCTTATGGAAGGTAGTTAATTAACCACCCCTTTTGAGTTAAAACCACCCCTTCCCTCTTCTGCATGTACGTTACACACATTTTTGTAATTGAATAATTTCAACTAATGTTATATTTTGACGGCATCAATTTGTTTTAATGCCATTTTTTAAGTGATGGATTAAAATTTTTAAGAGTTGATTTATGTATATTGTGTAAGCTTTTGCCCACTCCCAAGTGAGTATGCTTTATCATATATGAATATACACTATTAATAAATCTCTCTTAAACCGCTAATTAATTTTGAATATATATATGTATATATATATATTTACATATATATATATATATAAAATTTTTGTACCCCATAACATGATCAATTTCATATTTAAGGATTATATCAAAATTTTAGGCAAACAGAGACCCCCCAAACTTTGTACAAGTGAAGAATTGAACTTGTTCAAAGTTTGGATATGTTGCTCTTTATATGGTACGCCACAGTCATATTTATAAGTGGAAAAAGAGTTTTTTTTTTAAATTATTTCCGGGGCTGCGTCTAGCATATGTGATCAGCTAGATTGTCTACGTACCCTCTTTCTGAGGGATCAAGCCGATCGTAGTTCAAGGGGTTATCTTAATTAATCATTTTTTTCACCCACACGCATCAGAAGATTAGATCTAGACCCACCTTCTAGGAAGGGTTGCCTAAATCTAGCCCAACTATCATCTGCATATGAGCCAAACATTTTATTTAATTTATTCCTCGTACGCATCATAGGTGTAACTCGAACCCACCTTCTAGGAAGAGTTGCTCGAATCACCCCCACTATCACTTGCATACTTCGGACTCAAGTGAAGTATTTTTTCACAAATTTTCCGTTCACACAAGAATACAGAACTCCACCATCAATATTCGAGAGTTCGTAAGCACCTTTAGGGAAGACCTTGGTGATAATATATGGACCCTCCCATTTAGACTCAAATTTTCCTTGTGCTTTCCGGTTTATGACGATTGGTCTCCTTATAGTAAGAACCAAATCACCCATTGAAAAAGAACGGAACTTGACTCGTTTATTGAATGCCCCTGCAACCTGGGCTTGATAAATTTCGAGTCTTTGTTGTGTTGCCAGCCTATGCTCACCCAATGCTTCCAGCTCGGCTAGGCGAATTTTAACATTCTCGTCCGGATTCGTAAACTGCACGGCAACTCTCAGAGAAGGTAATTGAACCTCCAAGGGTAAAACAGCTTCAGACCCGAAGACTAAATTGTAAGGCGTACACCCAGTGGATGTTCGAACAATCGTTCTATACGCCCATAGTGCTTCAGGCAAGCGTTCGTGCCAATCTCTCCTGGACTTTGAGACCATTTTCTTAAGAATTTTACAAAGCACCTTGTTGAATGCTTCAGCTTGGCCATTTGATGTCGGATTGTAGCTCGATGAGAAACTATGCTTAAAACCAAACTTTTCGTCTTGCTTCACCATAAATTGATTTCGGAAGTAGAGAGCATTATCTGAAATTATCTTCGAAGGGACCCCATATCTATAGATCAAATTAATTCTTATGAACTCGACAACTTCTTTTGCTCCAACTGCCTTTAATGGTATAGCTTCAGCCCATTTTGAGAAATAATCAGTCGCGGCCAAAATGTATTGGTGGCCACGAGAAGATGATGGCTTAATAGGTCCTACCACATCGAGACCCCAGGCGTTAAAGGGCCATGACAAGATAGATGGATGAAGGAGTTGGGGTGGTTGATGAATAAAGTCACCATGAATTTGACAGGCATGACAAGCCTTAGCAAACTTCATTGCATCTTTTACCATTGTCGGCCAATAATAGCCTAATCGTTTAACTTGATCGGCTAACTTAGGACCAGCTTGATGCGCCCCACACGTCCCGGCATGAGTTTCAGCTAGGATATGCATACTCTCCTCTTTTGACAAACACCTAAGTAAGATCCCATCAAAGCTTCTTCGGTATAGTGTACCATTTTCCAATAGGAACCTAGGCGCCCGTCGCTTTACATCCACCTTTTCCTTTGAGTCTTCAGGTAAGATTCCATATCGAAGATACTCAATTAATGGTTGTCGCCAATCAGGATCTTCATCAATTTCATAAACCGAAACGACATCCACCTCTTCAAATTGTGCAAGTCTATCTAAGGACGACACTAGCACATGTCGCTCTCCGATTGTGACTCGAATTTCTCTTTCATCGGGTAGTGTTAATGACGCGGCTAACTTAGCCAGAGCGTCGGCTTTATCATTTCCTGACCTGGCAACATGCACGATCTCTATATCATCAAATTGGTGCACGAGTTCTCTTGCTCTTTTCCATAAAGGAATTAAACTCGCGGTTTTGACCTCGTACAAGCCATTTACTTATCTGACGATTAATTGAGAATCGCCAAACACTCTTAAAGGATCAATGTGTATTTCAAGGGCTATCTCTAGACCAATTATGAGTGCCTCATACTCTGCCACGTTGTTCGTACAGTTTTCCAATAGGGAAAATGAATAAGGCACCAACCCGCTAGAGGGTGTGATAAAGACAACGCCAACTCCAGCACCCCTTCTATTTGCTGCCCCATCGAAGTAAAGTTGCCACGAATTTTCTTCTACTATGAATACCTCTTCATCTGGAAGGTCGTCTGACAACTCTTCATTATCTGGGGTCGGATGGGAGGCTAAGAAGTCAGCGATGATTTGCCCTTTTACTGCCTTTTGGGGCACAAACTTAATGTCAAAGGGTGCGAGTAGCATGGCCCATTTGGCCAATCTCCCTGATAGTACGGCCTTTGAAAGGATATATCTTAGTGGATCCGCCTTAGAAACCAAAGTAATTTGATGTGACAATAGGTAATGTCGTAATTTTTGGACGGCAAATACCAAAGCTAGGCAAATCTTCTCCATAGAAGAATAATTATGCTCATCTCCCACCATTGTTCGGCTTATATAATATAAAGCATTTTCTTTTCCCTCGTCGTTATTTTGGGCCAACATAGCTCCTAAAGATCGCTCGAGGGTTGCTGTATATAAGATTAAAGGCCTTCCTTGGACAGGCGCCATCAAGATTGGCGGATTCATCAAATATTGTTTTATGCTATCGAGAGCATTTTGGCATTGTTGATCCCATATAAAAGGCGAGTCCTTTTTCATCAACCTTAGAAATGGCTGACACCTCCCTGTCAAATTTGAAATGAACCGTCGAATATACGCGAGTTTCCCTTGTAATCCTCGAAGCTCGCGAAGGTTCCTTGGAGGAGGCATTTGGACGATTGCCTTGATCTTGTCGGGGTCAATTTCGATCCCTCGGTCCCGTACAACAAAACCAAGAAACTTCCCCGATGTCACGCCAAAAGCACACTTGAGAGGATTCATCTTAAGTTGGTGTTTACGAAGCCTCTCAAAAATTATGCGAAGATCATTTGGGTGGTCTTCTCTTTCTTTTGTCTTCACCACTAAGTCGTCCACGTAACACTCGATAGTGTTATAAAGAAGATCATGGAATATGACTGTCATGGCTCGTTGATAGGTTGCTCCGGCATTTTTCAAACCGAAAGGCATCATTGTGTAACAGAATGTGCCTAAGGGTATCCTAAAGGCGGTCAATTCTTCATCTTCTGGGTCCATCTTGATTTGATTGTACCCAGAGAAGCCATCCATAAAGGACAAGGCCTGGAAACCCGTAGTTGCATCAACCAGGAGCTCGGTAATGGGCAAAGGGAATTCATCTTTAGGGCATGCTTCATTTAAATCCCTAAAGTCCACACAAATACGAAGCTGGCCATTTTTCTTCTTAACAGGGACGATATTGGCCAGCCACATTGGATATTGAACTTCACGAATGAACCCCGCCTCAATGAGCTTGTTCACCTTAATTTTGATTTTAACCACCAGTTCGGGTCGAAATCGTCTTTGTGCTTGTTTCACTGGCTTCTTATTCTCAGATATAGCCAATTTATGCACGGCGACTTTTGGATCTAGACCAGGCATATCTTGATACCCCCAGGCGAACACATCTTTATATTCTTTGAGTAGTTGTTCATATACCACTCTTTCGCCTTTTGTCAACAAAGCACTAATAAAGATGGGTTTAGGGTCCTCAGGAGTTCCCAAGTTAATTTCATGGAGTTCATCAATTGTTGCTTGGCCTCCATCTTCCATCTCTGGTGGTGCAGGTTGAATTGCATTGATGAAGTCTTGTGAGTACTCTGTCATTTCTTGAGAGGACTCATGACTTCGGATGTCGCCCTCATCGGAGACGGATACCATATTCACTTCCTCAACATTAGCGATAGCAAGGTCTTCAAGTTTGTTCATAAGAATTTTAACAGGCTTCTTTTTCTTGAGCTTCAGTCTCTTATTTTTCTTCGCTCGAACTCCCTTTCTTTTAGGCTTGATATTTCCAAGCCTTTGGAACACGGAAACATGAGGTGCACCATTCCTCGAAGTTGTATCGAGCCTTTCAAACACTGAAACTCGTCGTGATGAGCCCTCGCCCTCTGTGAACATGTCTTGCTCTTCTGGAGTTAGTAACACAGGCTCCGTCATGCTTGCGACTAAGAGTCCCCCATCTTGAGATAGCTTTAAGTTTTCACATGTGCTCTCGTCAGGGACCCCTTGTATGGCCTTTCCTTTGGAGGAATGCATCGACCCCCACACCTTGATTTTAGGTTTCTTGTGGCCTTTTGAGGATGAAGCTTCAAAAGAGGGTTCAGAGATTCTCCTCTTTAATACCACTCTCTTATTGTCATCCTTGTTATCCCCATAAAATCGATGAATGATCAACGTTTCATCGGGGATTGACTGATCAATTCTGCGAAGAGGACATGTATAGCTCGTCATGAGCGAGTTGAAGACCCCTTCAACAGAAGTTAGCGGCTTTTGGCCGGGACTTCTTTTGTCTTTTGGTGTATACTTGAACAACACCTTAGATTGTGAGCTTCTTTTGCTCTCTTCTGCGAGGAACACAGTTGGTGTTAGGGCGACTTTTGGGCATGCCTCGCTCATTTGAAGCTTATTGGTGCAACTACTTTTACCCTTTGATGAGCTCAACTCGAAGCCAACTGACTTATAGAACTTGGCATCAGCATAGTTGACATCCTCACCATTGAAGGGGTTTGGGTCACCTCGGATGGTTTTTTCATTCCCATCATTATCAGTATACTTCAAGCATTGATGTAGTGTGGAGACGACGGACCTACTAGAGTGCAACCACGGCCTTCCAAGCAAGACGTTATAAGAAGTGTTAGCGTCAATGACATGGAAGAGTGCATCTTTGTATAAGTCGTCTAGCACCATCTTCAAAGCAATTGTGCCCATGGCTTTTTGGCCAACTTGGTTAAAACCTTGAATAGTGAGCAAGGTAGGGGATAAGTGACTTGTTGTCAACCCTATCGCTCGTAATGTCTTCAGTGGGAGCAAATTTACAGCTGACCCACAATCAAGTAGAATCCGATTGACCTTTGTATCTCCGACCATGCCGGTCACATACAAGGGCCTATTATGGTGTTCTTCTCCTAATTGAAGATCTTCATCGGAGAATGTTATGCAGGCCATGCACGAAGCACAACGGACCGGCGGAGACAACGACACTTCGTCAACTTCAATTGGGTCGACTTGGTCTTTATAGTCATCGGGATCGGTGAGAGCTTGAATGAGTGCCCTTCTTAAATCATTCGACATTTGTAGAGCGTCGTAAACACTTAGGCGAGCGGGAATCCGCTTCAAGTGGCTAATGACGTCATAATTGACTCGCTCTTTTGGCTCCTTTGAAGGAGCTTTGGATTTTGAAATCGACGCTTGAGGAAAAGGATTTCTGTTAGCTACCCTTGGCTCTCCCTTGTCTTTTCGTGGCGACTTAAGAGTCTTCCCATCGGTGTTATCTTCAAAATCCGACGTCTGAGATGCTCCGCCAGGAGCTATTTCTTTCGATTTTGATTTCATAGGCTCTAATTCACGCCCAGAACGAAGAGTAACTGCATCAACTTCTGAGTCCTCTTCCTCACACTTGTCAGCCCATGAGGCCATACAACACTGGACAACTTCTTCGTCCCAAAACATCTCAATATCGGATGATTCTCCATCCAAGAAGTTCTTAGGGATATAGTCCTTCAACGTGAACGGCATGCGTTCAGGTAATATGTATTCTTCGACGGAGTCCACCATTGGCTTCTTTCCTTTCTTAATGGACTTCTTTTTCTTTTTGCTTTTCTTTTTCTCGGGTTTCCTTCCAATCATTCTGAAACCCGGAGAGGCTGAGCTTCGAGTCATTATTTTTCGAGGCTTTCTTCTGCTCGTACAAGTCTTCCACTCAGAGTTGTTATTTTCTTCATCCACATCGTCCTTGGTATGTGATTCCTTGATACGCGGGTCCATCACTACCTCATATAATGTTGGTTGTGTAGGACTAGGTCTTGGCATATCAGGGTATGCCCAAACGACGTGAACTTTACCATCCAATCTGAATTGAACTGGAATCGCCATAGGAGGCAGTGATACAGTAGGGATGCTCATTGCCTCTTGAGTATTGGTGCACTCTAAAGATGGATCACCATACTCTTGGGTGCCTACTGTCGAGATTATGTTTGACGAGGCCGCTGGAGCCTTTGACGACGCTCCTTCGATCTCGATTTCTCCTTTATTAATCATCCTTTCTATAATATCCTTAAGGACATAGCAATTTTCGATTGGATGACTAATCAATCGATGATACGGGCAATATTTTTGGATCGCTCGTCTTGCCAACTTCTTTGGGCCTCTTTGGCTCTGGAAGCGTTAGAATTTTGGCAGCCATCAATTCTTCAAATATCCCTTTAACATCATCGTCATCGAAAGGGTATTTCTTTTGCTTCCTCTCTTCAAGAGTTAGCTTTTTATTAGACTCTTTGGAGTTTCCCCTTTCTTGAGCCTTCGAATTATTGCCACTAGAAGACTTGCTACTAGGCTTGATAAAAGTAGCCATGGTTTCACCCTTCTTTTGTGGCTTTCTGCCCTCATCTCTTTTTGAGTCATGATAATGAGAACGGCTAGAGCTTGCTTGGCACCTAGCAAGTTGGCGCTCAACATTACACGCCTTCGACACCAAAGCATCAAATGATGTAGGCTCGGCACTTCCTACGTGTACTGCAAGCTCAGGAAGTAGATTATTGGTGCACGTTTGCACACAAGCCTACTCACTTAATTTTTTCAGGACATTGTAATCTTAGGCTTCTCCACCTGGAGATGAAGTCGTTTGCAAACTCATTTGAACGTTGACATGCGTTTGCGAGGTCCATAATAGAGACCTTGGCTTTTGAGCTTACGAACTGGGCCAAGAATGCCCTTTGCAGGTCATCCCAAGTCTGAATAGAGTCAGGTTGTAGCTGTGTGTACCATGTAAACGCTGGCCCTTTTAGTGACTGGACAAACTGCCTTAAGAGCAGGGCATCACTAAGTGCTGTCTCGCCACATGCAGAATAGAAGTGAGCGAGATGCTCGTGTGGTGAGCCATGAACACCATCAAATTTGTCGAAATTCGGCCTTTGATATCCAGGCGGAAAGGGAACCGAATCATAATGTGCAGGGTACGGCTTTCGGTACCCTATGACAGGTGGATTTTGTGAGGCTTGAAACTCTCTAATCCCTTGAGTTATCATCTCTCGGACTTCTTGTGGGGTGAGAGCTAAACCGGCCCCATGAGTTTCAGTACTTGTTCCTGTCTGGTCTTGCCTACTCTCTTGAACATGATTAGGTACTCGAGCGGCAAGTGATGCTATTTGAGCATCTTTTTCGCTTAATTGATTTTGCAACTCTCGGAGTTGCTCTTCCATACTGGTTGTGTCGGTAACTAAAACCGGCATACTCTCCGTCTCTTCTTGTAAGGCGGGAGGTGATGTTGGCTTGCAAGCCATGGTCGGAAATTCTTCCTCTCGGAAAAGAGTGTTTAGGTCTCCATATAGTGGAGAACTCTCAACCTCCTCCTCTGAAGGCACATCCTCTACAGCAGGCGGCGGAGGAGATGGGGAACGTGCGACCACGCTTGCAAAAGACATTTCTTTGGCCTTCGACCTCGTGATAACACCGGTGTAGGCCTGGGACTCGACCGTATTTGAAGTCGAGCTTGTTGCTTTTGACGAGCCCTTCTTTTTCGTAAGAGCTCGTGAGTCTCGTTTGGTGTTTTGCTCGTCTCGAGCTTTCTCGGATTGAGAAGGTTTGACAATCTTGATTTTAGAGGTCTTTGGAGGGACCTCTTCGGTGAAGGAAGCCATATTAACCTCCTCAGTCTCACCTATGTAGATAGGTATGGACCCAATGAGGATACGAGTCTGGGGGTTGACTCGAGGGACATGGATTGGCGCCCTCGGCATGGCCAGCTCACGAGCAGCCTCCCAAAGAGACTTGTTAGCCAACTCTAAGGCAGACGACTTCGCTAAGCGGTGAGTTGCCCCGGCCCTCTTGGATCTGTTCTTACGACCCCTTCTCTTGGACTTTTTGGCCTTGGAGATGGGTCGAGTGGCAGGCTTTGTAACCTCCTCAACAGTCTTAATGACCCTAATAGTGGGCCTGCGAGAGACCCCAACTACGGGCTTGGTGCCACTTGTAGATGGAGCTTTGTTGGTCGCCACTTGGCTCTTGATGGGCTTGTTTACCCTCGGATGAGCGACCTTCACATATTTGGGCTTCATGCCCGGCTTGTCACCCATTTCCCCCTCGGGCAGAGCACTGAAGGGGTTCTCAAGAGGGATCTCAGCATAGATTGAGTCCCTAGTGACGTTGAAGCACACCTCAAACGACCTCTTTCTAACCCATCGACCTCCATTGATGATGAAAGTTGCGGGGAGTTCGTTGAAGTTGACGGTTGCTTGTAGTGCCATTTTCCTTGCAACAACGCAAAGTAAATATTAGTATCGACACCACTTAAAGATGAAAAGAAAGAAAGGGTCCCACTGGGCGTGCCAAAAATATGTTGAGCAAAAATGTACACAAATTTGCAAAACATATAATAATTATTTTTATTTTAGTTCGACCCTCTCTTTTGACTCTTTTGATTAAAAGCAATATCGATACAAAATATTTGATGGTTTTTTATGATTTGGGCTGCACCCAATTTTATGGGTTGCCTACGTATCTCTTTTATAGAGAATCAAGCCTTACGTAGTTCAGAGTATTTTATTTATTTTTGTTTATTTTATTGTATATGTTTGATTTTCACACATCAGCTGAACGCGTATGAACCCACCTTCTAGGAAGGGTTGCTCGGACTCGAACCAACTATCATCTGCGTGATGCGAATAAGATTAAACCCACCATCTATGAAGGGTTGTCTAATCTCTTCACTGTCAAACATAAGGCTTAAGGATTTATATATATTTTTAAGTTAATTTGATTTAATTTGATTTGCGACTGAATACAACATATTCATATTTTATGTCGTATTTCCTATGTATCCATTTATATGATATGGAATCAAGTCAAACGTAGTTCTCAAAGACATATTAAATTTGATTTAAGGTTTGCGATTGAACTTAACGTGTACATACGTTAAATTTCCTACGTACCCGTACGTAACGGGATCAAATCATACGTAGTTCTTATAATTTGATTTTGATTTTGATTTTAGATTCTGATTGAACTCAATGGACACATCGTCTTATATTGAGTTTCCTACGTAGCCTTTATTAGACATCAAATCAACACGTAGTTCTTGCCTTTTTTATTTTATTTGATTTATGGTCATTACTATATAAGTGATAGTTGACCACTAACTCAAAAGAGCTTTTAATCCCTTATCGGGTCATACTTGTACTTATCTCACATTGACGGGTTATTTTTATAATAAAATAAACCCTCTCCATTAACATGCATGTTGATCAAATTTACACGCTTTTCACGTATACATGTTTTGATCTAATCGAGCGTAAATTGCTCGAATATCTTATACATGTTTTTCGGTGGTCTTTTTTTAATATATTATAATCCAAGTTATTGGACAAACTCAAATTTTTATAAGCCGGCTTGATGTAGGGGCTTATAACCCTACATATAGCCAACCAAATCAATCTGGACCTCAATTGAACTCTTCAATTCAATTTTTTTTATTGATTAATTCACCGAACCAATTAGGTGAATAACCTTGATTGGGATCACGTAACAACCCTCTCAAATCCAACTTGGGGCTATGCATTTCTCACAATTTCGTTTTAAACTGATCATGATTTTATTAACCCATTTATATAATGGGGATCTGAACCAATCTTTAATATTCTATCAAATCTGATTATTATCCTTAGGGGCTTTTTATGATTTCATGTGATCAACCCTTAATTCATGTTTTAAAATTCAGGGTTCAACTTTTTAAAATCACATGCTTTCGACCACAGTACATCAACAAATTGTACCATTGTCAACGTTCTAAACCATGAAACGCCATGCTCTTCTTTCATGCAACATGGCTGACCCCATTTGGCAATTAATTAAGCCTTTCATATAATTGTATGGTATGATAATAGTCATACGAACAAGTGTTCTAGACTCCAAAGATTATTATCCGGCACTATGTACGGAAAATTTCCGAGGCAATTTCGGCATTATAACGGCATAGAAAAGTCTAATTGTTGTGGTGTTCGGATCCATTCGGTTCCTCCCAGGCCACAAGTTAACGTACATGGTGTTCAGATCCATTCGGTTCCTCCCAGGCCATGACGTTAACCCAATTTCAAAAATGTATATTGATTATATTTCAAAACAAAATCAATTTTCGGTGTGGCGTTCGGATCCACTCGGTTCCTCCCGGGCCACAAAATCGGTTTTTGGAAAATATTTAGAGGGATGGAAGTACATGTGTATCTACACATACATACTACCTTTCTTCACAATTTGTTGAAGATTAACCACGGTGAATTGAAGATGGTGAATTGTTGATGATCAACGTACGCTTCTTCTGTTTTTGGTTTGGTAACTTCTATTTCTCTCTTCCTTCTTGCAGGAAAGAATATTAGATTTTGGGAATTCTTTTGGTAACCGGCCAATTAAACAACCGTGATCAATATATATAGTGGTGGCTTGTCTTATGGAAGGTAGTTAATTAACCACCCCTTTTGAGTTAAAACCACCCCTTCCCTCTTCTGCATGTACGTTACACACATTTTTGTAATTGAATAATTTCAACTAATGTTATATTTTGACGGCATCAATTTGTTTTAATGCCATTTTTTAAGTGATGGATTAAAATTTTTAAGAGTTGATTTATGTATATTGTGTAAGCTTTTGCCCACTCCCAAGTGAGTATGCTTTATCATATATGAATATACACTATTAATAAATCTCTCTTAAACCGCTAATTTATTTTGAATATATATATGTATATATATATATATTTACATACATATATATATATATATAAAATTTTTGTACCCCATAACATGATCAATTTCATATTTAAGGATTATATCAAAATTTTAGGCAAACACTTGTTTCAATAATTTCTAGCCTGATCATCTAGGATTTATTGTTATTAAGTTATTGCTAGATTTAGAGTGTTTCTGGTTGAACATCTCTAATTCATAAGTAGCAACTGCATCGTGCTAATATTTGGTTGTGTTAGTCTTATGCATAAGAGAATTGATTTGCATCCTAGGGTAAAAGCTGGTTGTTTTATCTTAGTTTGTATCCAATTATATTCCTGATGTTGAATGCTGCTAGTTAAATTGAATCCTGATAGTTTCATGATTATTTATCTAGTTAAGGTTAATAGTATCTGGTTGTGCTATTAATTACTTTTGAAAAGGTATTGGAATTTCCATTGCATAGATATTGAATGAAATCAATGATCAACTTGTCAAGCGAATGCGGATATTTGTTTGCCTGAGTGTTTCTAAATACTTATTGATAAACTCTTGAATTCGTATGATTTGCATGTTAGTGTGTGAATTAAACCTAAACCCCCCCCCCTTGTTACTTCTGTTTGACACATAATTCTCTGCTAAAGATAACCTGTCTCCCTGTGGAATCGACCCTTACTTGCTTTATACTTTGCTTTAAGTTAGTTTGGTTTTCTTTGCATAATTGTGGTTTAAAACGACTAAATCATCGTTATCATGTACCTTTCAGATTACTGACATTTACCAAGACAAGGAGCTGAAGACAGCACAATTGAGGCGATAGTGGTCAACCCGTGCAAAATGAATACAGGTGAGCCGGTTTGGAATCACAGGAAACGTACCGAGTTGAGTATGCTGTGCTTATTATTACCACCACTGCAGGTTCTACCGTCGGTGAACCGTCAGCTGAGACGGGCACAACATTGACTTATGGTTCTATTGGCACTGGTCATTCTAATGGGGATACTCACAATTATTGTGGCTTCAGGATTACTGAAGAAGACAATGGAGTTACAGGTACATTTATTCCAAACTATCCTGTTGTAATGGGGTTCTACAATTTCAACTTGGCTATGAACAACTATAATTTCAAACTACAGATTGATGAAGTGGTAAATAGCTAGATTTGCTTATATATACAAGGATCTTTCCGGTCTTACAATTTGCATTTCGATATAAATACCTACACGCAGGGCAGGAAGCTGAGCACGCTGGAGGAGGCTCGATATCTATGAACCCAGTTATTCCTTCTGATGGTAGGTTACGTTTTGAACACCTACACTGCACCTACATTGAATATATGATTTATCAGCACCTTTCGTTGATTCTATCTCTTGCCAGGGGCTGTGGTAGTAGAAGAAATCTTATATAACAAGTTACAATGGCCAGATTACAAATGCTCCTTCTGCAATGCCACTATGTGGCATGAGGAAAATCTGAAACAGCCATCGTCTATGTGTTGTCAGGGGGGGAAGGTTCATTTAGAGAAGCTCCCAGACACTCCGCCACCACTCGATCAACTGTTAGACTGCACTGATGATCCGGTCTCGATGAACTTCAGGAGACTTATAAGGGTGTACAATTGTTTGTTTTGTTTCACTTCGTTTGCAGGGAAGATTGATAATTCAATTAATAGGTCTAGGGGTCCTTATACTTTTAGGATGTCTGGACAGAACTACCACAGGTTTGGAACATTGGTCCCGGCTGATGGGAGTCGCCCTACATTTGCACAGTTGTATTTCTACGACATAGAGAATGAATTGCAACACAGGATGGCATGTAGTTATCAGGATGCAGGGGATATTGATCAGGATTTAGTGAATGATTTGCTCAAGATGCTGGACTCAAACAGTTGTGTTGCCAAAACCTTTCGTATGGCCCGTGATTGGTGTGTATCTAACAACCATAGGGATGTTAGCATCAGACTCATAGGAGAACGCAAGCAAACTGGTAGACAATATAATAAGCCACAGGTTCCTGAAATAGCGGCCCTCATTATTGGTGATTTTGGCAGTAGTGGAGGACGGCGAGATGTTGTGATTCACGGTAGGACGGGTGGACTGCAGAGGATATCAGAACTGCATCCTCTCTACATGCCCTTGCAGTATCCTTTGTTATTCCCATATGGAGAGGATGGCTACAACGAGCGGATTCCGTATAGGAATAATTTAGGCAAAAGGAAAACGAAAAGAGGATATGTGACAATGAAAGAGTACTATTCCTACCGAATTCAGCAAAGGTCAAATGAAGGGACCACTTTGATTCGTGGTGGGTGGTTGTACCAATAGTGTTTGGTGGACGCCTATACCGCAATTGAGGAAGAGAGATTGAGGTGGATGAGGCTGAACCAACTGACTCTACGAGATGACCTATATCAGAATATGTGTGATGCAGTCACTAGAGGGGACACAAACGCTGCTGCAGTTGGGAAACGCATTGTGTTACCGTCTAGCTTTACCGGTGGTCCAAGGTATTACGTCCAACACTTTCAAGACGCAATGGCTGTTTGTAGAGTCATTGGAAATCCAACAGCGTTTATTACATTCACCGCAAACGAGAAGTGGCCTGAGGTGGGGGAAATGTTGTCGGAGATACCTGGTCAAGATCCTATGCATAGACAGGATATAATAGTGCGTTTGTTCAAGATGAAGTTGGTTCAACTGCTGAAAGATATACAAAAAAAGATGATTTTTGGGAAAACTCTTGCAGGTCTGTGTGAAAAGGAACACCATTATTAACTTCACTGCCTCTTTTTTTGTTATATACTAGCATGCTTACGTTTTTTATAAAAATGATGTGGCTGTTGATGTCCGCGTTTTTAGGTAGATTTCTAGGGTCTAGTTAGGTTAGTTTAAGTTGATTTTCGTAGTTGAGTCTTGTGTTTTTGAGTCTTTTTGCATAAGTTTTCGTATTTCCTTGAGATTCGGAAACTACGCGCTTTTGTGTCGTTTTGTAGGTATTTTGGAGCTTGAAGACGAGTTTGGAACAAGACTTGGAGAGGATGGACGAGCTAGGAGGGAGATTCAAGTGGAAGAGCCAAGAAGAAGAGCTAAAGAGGAGCAAAATCAAGAAGAGAAGTGAAGAAATCGACCCCAAGATCGAGCCCAAGGAGGTCGAGCTCGAGCCATTTGACCGAACTTGGAGCGCAAGGAACAACAGCCTCAGGATCGACCCTATAGGGGTCGATATCGACCCTCTATGAGGTCGAACGCGTGTGTCCGAATTCCTTATTCCGGATATCTTTTGCAAGTTTCCTAGTTTGTATTTTAGGAAGGTGTTTTGTTTGTGTTTCCTAGTTAGATTAGGACTCCTTTTTGTCTATAAAAGGAGGTTGAACCTTTAGTTTTTGGGAGGCCATGCTATGTTTTGGATGCTTTGCTAGGAGAAGACTTGGAGGACAAGTTTGAGGTTTGTAAGAATTGTTCTTTGGTTTTTAGTTGAATTTGAGTTTGGTTTGATCATGTCTTCTTCTTCTTCTTCCTTGTTCTTCTTTGCTATGTGTGAGTAGTCTTCTTAAGTTCTAGGGTTGGGCAAAAACCCAACACAATCATGCATGTTTAAAACTCGAATTCATGACTTGAATGCTTGATGATCATATCTACCATATCTTGTGCTTAATCCTTGGTGAAATTTAAGGCATGTCTTGTAATTAACCCTAGCGAAAGTGAAAAGTTAGTTGCTTGATTATATCTAATAGGATTATTTGCGAAAGTTGATTTTCCTAGGTTGAAGGATAGATAGAAAGTTGTTTGATTTGCGAAAGTTGATTGAATGGCTTGAATTGTTTGCGAAAGTTAACTTTTCTATGATCTAGATTGCATGATAGTTGTGAATTCTTGTTGAAAGCATGTATGATTGTTGTTGTGGTAGCCTTTACCCTAGGATTTGTCTTTTATATTGATTAAAGCTCGTATCTTGTGCCTTGATCCCGACTCCCTAAGTCGAGTTCGAGTTAGTTGCTTGTGAATTGTGTTGTTCGTGTGACTCCGTCCTCAGGATCGACCCCCCTAGGGTCGATATCGACCCTCTTTGGGTCGAGCCTGAAGTTGTTTGCCTTTTGTTCCCTTTGCTTTTCGTAGTTATCGACTAAACTTAGCATTACTCTCACTCCCGTGGACGATCCTGACTTCGCTATACTCAGCGGGGTCTTGAATATAAATTTATTTGTTCGAGAAACCCTTCAACAAATTGGCGCCGTTGCCGGGGAGTGTGCAATAGTGCCGAGTTTAGTTGATATTTGGGTGAGGGACTAGCCCAAACCCTTTGTGTGTTTTTGATTTGTTTTGTTTTTGTTGTTGTTTTTAGGTTACATGTGGCCATGGAGACCTTTGAGGACCTTGAAAGAAAGTTGGCCGATCTTGAACTTCAAGTGCTAGCCCTCCAAAGAGAAAGAGAAGCCGAGGCTTATGCGGCTCAAAGAGCACGAGAAGACCGAAAAAGAGCACGAGAAACCCGAATATACCTCCAAGCACAACTCAACGCCTTCCAAGAGGACGCTCTGGCTCAATATCAATTTCAAGAGCTTGTTAGCAAGCCTCCTATAGTTGTTATCGACCTTCCTTGCAGAAGTGAGCTTCCCAATGATGGTTGTTCTCCTCTCGAAGCTCCTAGTTTTGATCTTAGTCCTCCTTCTAAGGCCAAGGAACTTTCCATTGAGCATATTGAGCCTTTATCCGAGTCAAGTCCTCCACTTATTCTAAGCCAATCATTCCTCATCACGACCGGAGCTATCATAGATTGTAAGAAGGGACTCGTATCATGTTATAATGGTGAAGAGAAAGTAGAGTTCCGCTTCGACAATGCTTTGAAAGAGAATCGTGAAGAGGAGATGAAGAATTTAGGGGATGATCCGGAAGAGAGTGTTTTGCTAGATGAGGCCGAGAAAAACAAAGTTGAGACCCAAGTGGAGAATAAGAGTCTCTTTCTAGGAGAAGGCGAAATTGAGGAGGTTAAGGCCCAAGAGGATGAAGGATGTACGGGGTCTTTTCTACCAATGTTGAAACCAAACCCACTCGTGGAGGAAAGGGAAGAAAAGGTGGTCGGGTTTGGACCTTCATTGACCCCGGATGCTAGCAAAGAGTGGGCCAAGCATGAAGAGATGAAGATCGTCACCGTGTGTCCTTTCGACTTTCCTACGTCAATCATGGTCCCTAGGCTTGAAGGTGCCTACAAATTCTATCATTTTCCTTTCAAGATAGGACGCAAGGAGCTATGGACCTACAAAGATCCCGTTGTTGAGTATTGTGAGGCACCATCGCACCCACCAAGTTGGTTTTATCCTAACCCTTCTCACGAAAGTTATTCTTGCGCTTTTGATAAGTTGAAACGATCTTTGAGTGCTATATCATTTGTTTTCAATTTATCAATATGTTACTTATGCTTTCATGAGGTGTCTTCACAAGACTTTGACAGGTTACTTAGAGCCTTGACGATGTCCGATCATAGGGATTGAGCTAAGGAACTTCTCGTCAAGCTAATGACGTTAAACAAGCGCTTACGGGAGGCAACCCGGTTTCTAGATTAGTTTTTCCTTTTTATTTTCTTGATTTTTGATTTTCCAATTTCTAGACTAGATTTTTATTTTCTAACCTTCCTTAGATTAGACTAGGAAATATTTTGCTTGGGATAGGATTTTTGTGATGTTTTTGCAGGACTCTAAATTGCAAAACACGAGCTCAAAAAGGACGGGAAAAGATGACTTCAAACGAGGTACATGAAGCCCTCAGGACCGACCCCATGAGGGTCGGTCTCGACCTCCCCCGTTGCTCGATCTCCCCCTTCTCACCTCTCAGGATCGACCCTGAGGGGGTCGATATCGACCCTAAGAAGGGTCGAACCTCGTCACCATCTCCACCTCCAATTCAAGCTTCCAAGAGTTTTTGTGAGTTTTCTTTTCTTTTCTCTTTACTTTGTCATGTGTTTTCATGCATGGGGACATTGCATGATTTAAGTATGGGGTGGGGAAGAAGAAAGCTCACATGTTGTACATAATTGAGTCTTTGTTTGCTTTGTTTGTTTGGTAGTTTGCTTGTTAAGAAAAGTCTTGCAAAAAATCCAAAAAAAATGAGAAAATGTCAAAAATCCAAAAAAATTGCAAAATGTCAAAATTCAAAAATATTTGCTTGTTTTGTTTTAGGATAGAAGAGCATTCCATCTTAGATGTCCTATGATGGAAATTTATTTTCATGCTTATCATGTAATTCCTTTGGCATAATTGGATAGTGTAGCCCATGTTTATGAGAAATTGCTTTTGATTGTGAAAAGTGACTAGTGGTGAAATTGAGCATATGTGTTTTGAGTGAAGGTAGTTGCAATCCAACAAATTGTTACCTAGTGAGAATTTTGGCCTTAAAAGGGAAATCATCATTAATTCCCTCTTCTTTGTTTGTGTGATTTTACTCTCTTTATGCATATGTCTCTTGTCATTGATATGGTTATCTATTTCTTGAAACCGCTATGAGATTGCTCATGCGTGTTGATTGTGATTAAGAACTTATATTTTTAGCCTATATTCTTCCATGCCTACCTTGAATTATCCTTGCTTGAAACTCCGTTCTAGCCTTAGCCTTTTGTTTGAAGCTCCACAAAAATTATTCCTAGCCTATATTAGCTTGACCCTATTCCGGGAATTGAACTTAGATGAGTTGGGAATAAGTTTTGTTGAGTGACATTTGTGTTGGGTTTGAAAGTGGTGACATTGTTAAAGGGTAGAAAACAACTTGTTGAGTGTAATGTAAAAGGATTCTTGGCTTGGATTGCACATTGTTGAAAAATTGAAAAGAAAAAGAAGGAAGAGCTCGAGAACATAGTCTCAGGATCGACCCCCTGTAGGTCGATCTCGACCCCACAGTGAAAACGTAGCCTCAGGTTCGACCCCCCAGGGGTCGACCTCGACCCCATCTAGGCTCGAGCAGAGAAAAAAAAAGATAAAAAAGAGAAGAAAGAAAAGTATAAGTGCAAAGCCAAGAATTCCTAGTGTTTTTAAGTTGTATTTTGGGAGTTTGGGTTAGAAATTGATGGGTGTGAGTTCCATTGAAGTGTTTGGTTGTGAGTTGAAAGAGAAGAAGTGAGTTGGTTTGGTTTGTAGTGTTGTATTTAGGAGTTTGATTCCCGGATTTAGCACCACATGGCCAAATAACTCCCTACCTATTGTTACTACCGAGCCCCATTACAACCCGGCCGAATGGAGTCTTCTATGAAGATTTCATTGAGCCTAAGTTCTTATGAAGATTGATGTGTTTTGACTTCTCTAGGTAGAGAAATTGGTGATATAAGTCTCAATGATAAAGTAGATGTTGCATAAAGATTGAGATGAGAGTTGATTTGTTAAGCCTAAACACATGAGAGTTGAGAGAAACACATTTATATCCCTTGTGAGGTTGGATTGTGATTGCCTAGCTTGAGGTTTATACATATGTGATCACGTTAAAGTTACTTGTCTTCGTTTTCACTTGTGTTTAAAATGTTTTGACAAGGGCTATGCTTGAAGATTTTGTTATTGGTCTTGATTTGCATGATTATTGCTTGAGGACAAGCAAGTCTAAGTATGGGGTGTTTTGATGTCCGCGTTTTTAGGTAGATTTCTAGGGTCTAGTTAGGTTAGTTTAAGTTGATTTTCGTAGTTGAGTCTTGTGTTTTTGAGTCTTTTTGCATAAGTTTTCGTATTTCCTTGAGATTCGGAAACTACGCGCTTTTGTGTCGTTTTGTAGGTATTTTGGAGCTTGAAGACGAGTTTGGAACAAGACTTGGAGAGGATGGACGAGCTAGGAGGGAGATTCAAGTGGAAGAGCCAAGAAGAAGAGCTAAAGAGGAGCAAAATCAAGAAGAGAAGTGAAGAAATCGACCCCAAGATCGAGCCCAAGGAGGTCGAGCTCGAGCCATTTGATCGAACTTGGAGCGCAAGGAACAACAGCCTCAGGATCGACCCTATAGGGGTCGATATCGACCCTCTATGAGGTCGAACGCGTGTGTCCGAATTCCTTATTCCGGATATCTTTTGCAAGTTTCCTAGTTTGTATTTTAGGAAGGTGTTTTGTTTGTGTTTCCTAGTTAGATTAGGACTCCTTTTTGTCTATAAAAGGAGGTTGAACCTTTAGTTTTTGGGAGGCCATGCTATGTTTTGGATGCTTTGCTAGGAGAAGACTTGGAGGACAAGTTTGAGGTTTGTAAGAATTGTTCTTTGGTTTTTAGTTGAATTTGAGTTTGGTTTGATCATGTCTTCTTCTTCTTCTTCCTTGTTCTTCTTTGCTATGTGTGAGTAGTCTTCTTAAGTTCTAGGGTTGGGCAAAAACCCAACACAATCATGCATGTTTAAAACTCGAATTCATGACTTGAATGCTTGATGATCATATCTACCATATCTTGTGCTTAATCCTTGGTGAAATTTAAGGCATGTCTTGTAATTAACCCTAGCGAAAGTGAAAAGTTAGTTGCTTGATTATATCTAATAGGATTATTTGCGAAAGTTGATTTTCCTAGGTTGAAGGATAGATAGAAAGTTGTTTGATTTGCGAAAGTTGATTGAATGGCTTGAATTGTTTGCGAAAGTTAACTTTTCTATGATCTAGATTGCATGATAGTTGTGAATTCTTGTTGAAAGCATGTATGATTGTTGTTGTGGTAGCCTTTACCCTAGGATTTGTCTTTTATATTGATTAAAGCTCGTATCTTGTGCCTTGATCCCGACTCCCTAAGTCGAGTTCGAGTTAGTTGCTTGTGAATTGTGTTGTTCGTGTGACTCCGTCCTCAGGATCGACCCCCCTAGGGTCGATATCGACCCTCTTTGGGTCGAGCCTGAAGTTGTTTGCCTTTTGTTCCCTTTGCTTTTCGTAGTTATCGACTAAACTTAGCATTACTCTCACTCCCGTGGACGATCCTGACTTCGCTATACTCAGCGGGGTCTTGAATATAAATTTATTTGTTCGAGAAACCCTTCAACAGCTGTATTGTACTCTAAACTCACTTCTATTTCCTTGCTGTTTACAGTTATCTACACAATAGAGTTCCAGAAACGGGGTCTACCGCATGCACACATTTTAGTTTGGTTGAAGAAGCGGGGAGAGAGAATTGAAACGTCTAAGGAAATTGATAGCCTCATATCTGCTGAGCTGCCTTGCAGGGAGACAGACCCTGCTGGGTTCCAAGCCGTGACCGAATTCATGTTGCATGGGCCGTGTGGTAAGCACAACCCAAATTCACCATGTATGGCCGATGGGCGATGCACAAAACATTTCCCTAAGCCATTCCAGCTGCAGACAACTATCAATGAGGATGGTTTCCCGTTGTACAAACGGAGAAACACTGGGATTTCAGTGATTAAAGCAGGGAAAAAACTTGACAACAGATTTGTTGTACCGTACAACCGATACCTCTTGCTTAGGTACCGGGCGCACATTAACGTCGAGTGGTGCAACAAGTCAGGATCAATAAAGTACCTATTCAAGTATGTGAACAAGGGGCCAGACAGGGCAACGGCAATCATACAAGAAAATGTGATTCGCACAGGTGCAACTGGAGGTGAAAGGGTGATAGAGGTGGATGAAATCAAACATTATCTGGATTGTCGGTATCTATCCCCATGCGAGGCATGTTGGCGGATCTTTGGTTTTGATATTCATCACTCCACCCCTACGGTGATGCGACTAACATTTCATTTGCCGGATCAAAATATTGTGACTGTTAATGATTCACATGACCTTTCAAATGTGATTTAGCGGGAAAGAGTGAAAGACACAATGTTTACTGAATGGTTTGTACTAAATCAAAATGATGTTGAGGCAAGGCAATATACTTATGCAGACATACCAAAAAAATATGTCTGGAAGGCAGACCAGAAACTGTGGCAACGACGCAAGCAAGGTGACAGTGTTGGTAGGATAATCTATTGTCACCCAACCTCCGGCGAAAGGTATTATTTGCGATTGTTGCTTAATATTGTAAAAGGTCCAACATCTTTTGATGAGCTACGGATGGTTGATGGACAAATATATAGCAGTTTTCGAGAGGCTTGCTACATGCGAGGTATACTGAACGATGATAGAGAATGGACTGCAGCAATAGTGGAAGCACATCACTTTGCCTTGGGCAAGCAGATCCGTGAGCTATTTGTGACCATCTTATTATTCTGTGAGGTTACTAGCCCGGCCAAGCTTTGGCAAGAGAACTGGAATATTCTGTCAGAGGACATTCCATACCAGAAAAAAAAACAGTTCATATATCATTTCCCGGATCTATAGTTGACAGAGGAGCAGATCCGGAATTATTGTTTGTTAGAAATAGAAGAGAGGGTTGAATAGGAATGGCAAATCATTAGCTGATTACCCTGGTATTCCTATGCCAGATGCAACACTGATATCTACTACAGAAAATAGGCTACTCTTGGAAGAGTTGAACTACAATGTATCAGAGTTGGTTGAGCAACACCGACTTCTGTATTCTGCTCTAAATGTAGAACAACATGAAATTTACAAAAGAGTCGTGTCTTCGGTGTACGACGACAGAGGTGAGTTTTTTTTCGTTTATGGCGCTGGAGGAACTGGAAAAACTTTTCTTTATCAGGCCATCATTGCGCGGTTGCGTTCGGAAAAACACATTGTTTTGGCGGTTGCTTCGTCAGGTATGATTGCATTCATATATCATCTTTATCTAAATTTATCATGTGTGGGGTTTTAAAAATTGGGTGTATTGTGGATTACTTCCTTGGTGTACATGTTGAGATTATGTAGACCATGTGCGCGTTTTTCATTATTACAACCACTTGCTTTAGTTCAGCTGTCCATACATACTATATGGGTACTATTTGGTCACCACAGAAGTATCGGGGACAGGGTTTTAGAATCTAACCATGCAACTAATATATCTAGCAACTAATACAGTAAGGGAAGGGCATGAGACGGACTTACGTGTACCTATGCTTGCGAAATGTACAGTCCTTAGATAGAAGAGTTTGATGTCGCAACACGCACACATTATCTTCATGACATTTGTGCCAAAGTCGTGTTTATCTGTATTCGGAAATCATAAAGACAGATATCACATATGTGAACTAAATTCCTGCCTATTACACCAAATGAATTAGTAATCATAATGACCGTACAAAAACAACTGGGTAAAATACAATAGAATAGAGGGTCAGAAGTAGTAAACATGACAGTGGTCACTTTATTAAGTTCCTGCTTAGTTGAGCCTATATTTGACCTTTGCATTAATTGTGTTCGGAAAATATTAAGCCGGAGCAGTAAACATGAATCAGCTAGGCGGTCTGCATTGTATAAAAGTGTCAAGTGCAGACGAAATCCTGTACATGTTTGCACATGGTAATCTCTCGCTCTACACTTAACTAATGTAATATTTATGTTTGGGATTAAAATGCAGGCATCGCTTCACTGTTGCTGCCACATGGAAGGACGGCCCATAACAGATTAGTGATTCCGTTAGAGCTACTGGAAAATAGCACATGTGGGATCAAGCAGAACACTCATCTAGCTCAACTCATGAATGAAGCGAAATTGATTATATGGGACGAGGCGCCTATGACACATAGATTTGCTTACGAGGCCCTTGACAGGACACTTAGAGATATTCGATCAAGCAAACATGAGTCAAACAGAGGTAGGCTATTTGGTGGTATTACACTTCTGCTTGGGGGTGATTTCCGACAGATTTTGCCGGTTATTCCAAAGGGAAATAGACAAGAGATTGTACAGTCCTGTATCAATAACTCAGAACTTTGGACTCATTGTAAGCTACTCACCCTTACCAAAAGTATGAGGGTGAATGAAACCACTCCTGAAGGAGGCACAAACATAACAAGGAAGGACTTCAATAAATGGGTCTTGGATATCGGGGAGGGAAGGGTCACGACTCAATCAAGGGAAGGGGAGGACGAAGAGACATGGATTACAATTCCAGATCAGTTCATCATCAAAACAGACCAATCGCCGATACGGCAGATAACGAAAGAGATCTTTCCAGATTTTGTGATACGACAAAAGGATCCACGGTTCCTTCGTGAGAGAGAGGTCCTAACTCCATTGAATGATGATGCAGATGAAATCAATGAACATATGTACAGAGAGTTAAACAGCGAACCAAAAACATACATGAGTTCAGATGAAATTTGTAAAGCCTCAGCAGATTCGGCAGACCAGGAGTCATTGTATCCTACCGAGTTTCTGAACACTTTGAAATTTTCAGGTATTTGGCTTGGCTAATCGACCAATTCATTAAAGGATGTACTATGCCTACTGTTTTTATAACCCACGTCAACCTATTTGTGCTGCAGGTATGCCCCCTCATATGCTCAAGCTGAAAAAAGGCATCCCAGTAATGTTACTAAGGAATGTTAATCCTAGCCAAGGGTTGTGCAATGGGACTCGACTGATCATTGAACATTTAGGCGAATGGGTGATCGAGGCTATGATTATTACAGGAAGTCATGTAGGTGAAAAGGTCGTGATTCCTAGGATAACAATGACATCTACAACATGTGAATGGCCATTTGTAATGAAACGAAGGCAATTCCCAGTGAAAACGTGCTATGCGATGACTATAAACAAGAGTCAAGGTCAGTCCTTAGATTATGTCGGAGTTTACCTGCCCAAGCCGGTCTTTTGCCATGGCCAGTTGTACGTCGCAGCATCGAGGGTGACGGACCCGTCTGGTCTCAAATTTGCTCTACTGGATAGTGAGCCTGGAGGTAACAACTGCACAAGGAACATCGTCTTTAAAGAGGCGTTCAACAACCTAACCACTGTTGCACCGGTAATAACAATGACTCCTATGTCTCATGATGAATACATATACTATGTACCGATGCACATATTTTAAATTATTTCCTTCTTTCCACATTACCTACATGCGCAGGAAGAAACGATCGAAGAAATACAGCAGTGCAACTAAGTCTACAGTGTGATGTCTATAGGTCCGCATGCAAGAGGAAAGACGTATAAGGTGTCCCAGTATTCGTGTTCTCATGCACATGTGTATAATATACCAAAACGATAGACGTAACTGGTACATACAGTATTATTACTTTGTGTGAAAAACGAGTACACACCTCTATTTCTTCCAATAAAATGTGGAATGTGCCATTGGTTGTACGTGTTTCATTGTCTAAGTCGTTGACATTAAGAGGTAGCTTTTGATGTAATAGTTCATATTCTGCATTTTAAAAAAATCGCCGTCAAGCTTTTTTAGCTCTTTTCAACATTCCAGTTTTTTTATCTCTTCTATGGTTTAGCTACACATTCGGTAATGGAGAAAAGTGTTGCATGATACTTCACAATACTGAAATTGTAACATCAAAAACATAAAAGAGGGAAGAATTGTAACATCACATGTCATGCCAGGAACACGGCCAATTAAATAATGCAGTTCATCAGGTTTAGTGGCAAAACAATGGCCACTCGAATGCCAACGATTAAGAATAACCAAATTATGAAAGAATTGTTAATAGGTTTGAAGCTTACCAGTATTGGGTAGAGGTTTGGGTCGTATATCTGAAGTAACGCACTTTCAACATTATAACATGCGTTTTCGTCACATATCTAAAGTCGTTTATGCTCTTTCTATACAGGGAAAAATAGACTTTAGCAGTCCGAAACATAAGCAGCAGTCCGTTATCTTAGTTGATATGTCAACTCCTGGTGTAACAAAGAAGACACCATTACCAATGTTTGGAGATGATGATGCACCTCATGGTCAGGTTGAGATAACTTATTTAGGATTCCCTTTGAAACGGATAAATACAGTATTAGTATTTTATGTCAGTTGTTTCCATTGACTCACAAACACTTACTAAACAAACAATAGCACATAGACCATTGATTGTGCTCGAATCAATCATCAAACAGAGGCAGAGCTATACTCACTCCTTTGTACAACTTAATAGCAAGATCATCTCAGATAATTCATCAAATAGAGGCAGAGCTATACTCACTCCTTTGTTAAACAAATTCAGCATTCTGATATACTTAGAAAGGAAACAAAAACCAGATCAATTGCTTAAGAAACTCTTTGCTACCCAAGAGAAACACGCTCTTGCGATTTTCATTATGTGTTGCTTTATCTAAGAAGCCATGTCATGTCATCAGCCAATCCATTCGATTCGGAAAGGGGAATGTATAGCAAGAAAGGAGCCTGAAAACAACACCTCATCCAATTTAAGGGTTAATTAACCCACAGAAAGGCACCAATCCAGGGTTAATTTTAGCAATCTAGGGTGAATTAACCCTAGATTCGTGTTCACTCATTTCTGTAAGGGTTAATTTAAGGGTTCATTTTAGCAAAACCTCTAGGGTTAAAAAAATACAATCTTTAAGCATGAAAACAACACCTTGAACCCAAAAACTGATTTCTACCGCAATGGCATCAAAACTACGTATTGGTCAATAGCACTAGAAGGTATAGTGAAAGACAGCAATGGCGTAAGAAAAACCAGATGACAAAGAGGATAAGCCATACCATGAAACAGAGCTGTTGATCGTGCCTTCATCATTCTCCTACAAAACAGGGGAAGAAAGGGCTCCCACTAAGGAATCCTTTTCAAGCAGATTTTACTCAAGTCCTCATTCTCTTCTCACACCATTCACTCCCAGATCTGTAACCCAAGACATCAATTTCATTACCCACGGAATCCCATCTTTTAGAATCCCTTTTTTGTCTTCTTTCTCTTTCATTGAAAGCAGGTGGGAGTAGCATTTGACCCACACCTGGGCCAACAAAAACAACTACACCAAACGCCTAAGTTGGGAGTAGCATTTGACCAAAAAAAAAAAAGTTGGGAGTAGCATCTTTACTATTACCTCATATGAATATTTTATTTAGCAATGTTTATCTTTTGATGTATGTCCTCGAAACCATCATAGTATTTTTTTTTACCGTTGGGCAAGTACTTTACAAAGATGTTATTTGTGCTACAATGTCTAAGGAAAATCAAATACACTATCATTCTATCTATTTCTTCCATATATGTAAACAAAAGATATTGCCTTTAAAAAATTATATCATCTTCTAATTATAAACCAATATTATATGCGAAGCAATAAAAGGGTTACTCAATTATACCACCGTAAGGGAATAAAAGGAAGGAAACTCTGGTGAATACCTACGCTGAACAAAGAAAATCAAGGTTTCTTTCAAAGCAGATCGGTGAGCCCTAGAACGCAGACCATCGATCGAAAAAAGGTTCTCTCAAATCCTTCGATTACGATAATCCTATTTGTTACTTGCGTTGTTTGATTTATTTGTACCAGGTTCGATTCAATTATCAATTGTGTAGTATCTCATGATATTAATAAGAATTCAGATTGTGTAGTATCCCACAGATGTAAGTACTAACGAACAACTAAAACCGACCATTGGCGATGATCCGCTCATATACTTCTTCAAAGTACGGTGGCGCGCCTTCGCCCTCGCAGTCCTGTTCCCGGAGCAGGTATAGCCAATTCCCATTGCGTGCTGTCTGAGTTCAACAACATCCCAAACCTGCCTCCTCCTATTGGGGCAAAAAGGACAGATGAGATCACCATTGGGCCGGCGCACCTTTATGTGCAGATACACCATTTTCGTGTACGTATCTTCGCAGAATTCTTCAAGCTCATCACCGCTCATTTCGGTATCGGACGAGCCCGATGACATCGTGCCTACCGATAGCCATAACAAAATCAAAACATGTGTACAGTGTACATGAGTTAAGACACTACAAAACAAACACTTCAGTAAAAATGAACATGTCAAAAAAAAAAACCCGCCTAAATAGGAGCAAGGATCCTCTACTCCTTTCTATACTCCCCTCTATACTCCACTCTCTTATTTATGCTACAAAATAATAATAATAAAATTTTATAAATATATTTTCATGTTAACAATACTTAGTCATATATATTTGTACATTTCTTATCATAAAAAATTATCATTAATATTGTTTTACATTAAAATAATGGAATAAATCATATTTTTGACATTTAAAAAATATTGACTAGGAGTTTATATCATAAAATTATACTAGTATATAAGAATAACCATTTATACACAAAAATAATTTTTATAATTTTTTTTATTATGATTTTATGGTATAAATAATAAAATGGAGCATGGGAGGGAGTAGGGAGAGGAGTAGAAGATCTTGACTGCCTAAACAGTACTTACACTTCAGTAAAAAAAACCGCCTAATCAAGATTTGGTATGAAGGAATACACTGGAAACTTCCACTAAGGAAAGTGTCACCTATTATATTTCTTTCTGATTTTTACACTTCCACTAAAAATTTTGGAACACGTTTACTCTTTAAAGAAGGTATATGGCAAACTAAGATAATAAAACCCGATTACAGTTCACCAAAGTTGTTTTAGGGATCATTCCAAATGAAGTAATTAGTACATACAACATACTCATTCACCCATACCATAAGGTAATTACATAGGCTTACGACAAGCCATACATTTGCCGATTGCCTTTCTAAATTCACATAAAATTACATGAAAACCATATGATAATTCTGGGGCCCCGTGCCATCGGCACGGGCCGGAAACCTAGTTATAAATAATAAAAAACCAACTATATATAAAAGTTCTCCGATAAGTAAAAAAATCTTAATAATTACATTTAGTTATTAAAAAAATACTAAAAGTGAGTCAATTCACTACTTAATAAAGGGTATGGGGTTGATGCGGTATGAGGATAAAAACCCATACTTAATAAAGGGTGTTTGAGAGAAGTGTTTTTAAAGGAGGTTTACTTCTTTTCCACCCATACCCAAGGGGATAGTAAGGTATCAAAAAACTGATATAAAACCCAAAAAAAAAAAAAAAAAAAAACCTAAGGTATGGGATTTTCATGCCCCAATCCCATACCTCATACCTTCGTACCCTCGTACCAAACGCCTAAGAGAGCTGAAGCTCTAATCCATTACGTGTAGGCATCCATAAAGCACACTCTTCCAAACCCAAATCTCTACCCACCATGCCATTTTTGCCAATGATGTGAGCTTTTCAACTAACTTCTAATTTGAACACACTTTTCATGATCTTGATACCAAGATTGAAAGCCTAATCTCTCCTCTGGTTGGTTTGACATCACTTTACAAATTCATCCAACTTTTTGCATTGTATGCTCATAGAAATATGGTCGCCTTGTGCCCGTATCATGAGTAGATGAAAGTTCAAGGATTAGGTTACAGACCCAAAAATAATATCATGGCTTACAACAATCCTTACATAACCAATTACAGGAGTTGAATTACAAATCTTAGTTACCATAACTCAGACCAGTTAGCAACATCCAAGACAATAACTCAAACCAACAAGGATAATTGAGTTATACATTACAGATTTAAGTTAAAATGAGCGACTCAAACAGCTTACAATAACCAATTGACCTAATTCCTGAACTCAAGCTAAATGAGATAACTACATTAATCTAAAACCAGCAATTAATCAGTTAACAAAAGACTGGATTACACACACACAATCAAAGTAAGGGCGCGTTTGGTTTACCGAGGAAATTATATCATGTTGCTTCGTATGTACCAACACGCACCCGAACTTAGCTTCAAGTTCTGTTGATCCTGGGCCTCAGTCTTCTGGCAATGCTATCCTGGACAGAATTTGGTGTAGTAGAACGCTTGGATTTTCGACACACTTTCTTGCTCAAGACAACCTCCTTTTCACCACCTTCACTTGCATTTGGGTTCACTTTCTTACCCGAGCTTCTTGTTCTGCTAGCAACACAATCACCATTGTTGGTTTTCAACATCCCTTCACTTGCATTTGGGTTCGCTTTCTTACGCGAGCTTCTTGTTCTGCCAGCAACGCGATCACCTTTATGTACACTAAAGGATACTTCAACTAATTGCTGATCCGTCTCTGGAATCTCCGCTTTTGCTTTCTTATGGGGTTCATTTCCATCAACTGGAACTTCCACATCACTGAAGGCCAAAGACCTCTTTGCTGAGTGTGGAGCCGTCTTTTGATCCTTGCCTTCAGATTCTAGCTCTGGTGGGGCACGCCTTGTTTGAACTAGATAATGTGCAACCGATTTGTATCCCAAGCTTGTAATCTGAAGAAGTTACACCAGAGACAAAGTTGTGAATTTAGTACAAATAGATTGAAGAAGCATAAAAACAAGATTGAGATAGACTTGCCATCCTGTACATGGTGCCCGTTGGAGGCCATCCTTTCGCTTTTCTGCACAAACTACAATTGCAAATCCCACGACAGACGGGGCAAACCCAATCTGGATTTTTATTTGCTTCCAAAACATTCTCTCCGTATCTGCATTATGAATTTCAATACAGAACAAGTTAAACAAAAAAAGCTTGTTACTCCATGCACATAAGAGTTTCATATAGAATTTACAAAGACTCTGTCTTAGCTGTCTTAAGTTTCTCCATCAAGCAATGGATTGGACATCCACTTGAATCTAATAAGGAAGGCCAACATTTGCCAGCATTTCAAGCTTATAGGGTAGACAAACTAACGCACAAATAGAAAAGTATAACACTGAGTTGACAGCATTTCAGTGTTATGCAGCTAAATATACCACTCCCATAATTTAAAGGAGTACACAAAGATAAAGAGCAAAGGCTATCATGTCCCCAAAAGAAAATTTTCACTGACACAGGAATATTTCACTTAGAATTTCATCATTTTTAATTTTTAAACAACGCTGAAGATCAAACAACAAAAAAGCGCATTTGCCATATAGGTACTCGGAGTTGGCCCAACAAAAGCAAGCAAAACCACAAGGAAATAGCAAAGAATACTCAACTGTTTTTTGTAAGTAAATAGTACTCAACTTTAGGCAGTAGGAAAGTTAGAGATATTGAGCAGCTAAACAACAATCAACAAAGAACAAAGACTTTGTTTTCCTCGAATAATATCTTGAACTTAATATTTCCAGCGTTATTGCTTACCTGATATACAAGCAATCTCCGCAAAACTGTCCTTGACCCATCTGACAGTTACTACAGTTAGTACGGTGACCAAGAGTTTTTTGCCTGCAAAAGAAATGCTTTGCCTATTATATATGAGAATTTGTAACTACTCCAAGCTTTTTATGCAGCAATTCAAATGGTACAAGAAATTAGACTTGCTAGCACTTCCTCTGATCATCCAGTATCCATAAGACAAGGGTTATTAGTCCCCACTCACCAGATGAAAAAACCCAATGAACATACACAGAACCCTTATGGAAAAGCAACACTTAACAAACAAACACATCCTATTTCTTCCTAGCCAAACAAATGGAACTTTCAATGTAAATTACTTCACTTATAACTGTTTGCATTCTCACAACAGAACAACAACTTCAACATAAAACCTCCAATCAAGCAACTCCTTAGTATACCTGCATTGGTGGCAAGACTTCCCTCTCACAGAATCATATATCCTCCTCCCATCAGCTCCACATCCATCAACAAAAAGCTTCCAACTCAGCTCAGTGCTTCCCAGCAGCTTTTCATGCTCATCCGTGTAAATCTCCGGTCTCGGCCCAACCTCCCGATAAATCGGCACTCTTCTCCGTTTCCTCTCCTGCTTAGGCAACTTCACCTTCTCCGTGTAGCATATTACAGCCGTCTCATTCTTCAGCCTAATGCACCAACACAACAACTACATCAAGAGACTTGGCGATTTTCGCCCAAACCCTAACCCTAACCCCACATTGCAGAAACATCAACAAGTCTCAAAATCAAGCGCCAAAATCAAACCAATTGTTGAAATTGTAACTAAGAATTTGAATCGGATAGAGGAATCGCACCTAGAGGATCGGCGAGGAGGCTCGCTGAGGAGCAAAGGGGATCGGAGAGGCGTTTTGCGATGAGAGGACAAGTTGCGAGGAGCGCGCCTGAGAGACGAACAAGCAGATATGGAGGAATTGAGCTTGAGAGAGAGATCAGCGATTCCAAGCTTTTGCATCCTTTCAAGATTCTCCTTGATCCTCTGCTCCCTCAACTGCTCGTACCCGGCCGGAGCTCCTCGATCCGTTTCAGCCTCGGATTCGGACTCATCGCTGGTGTTTCCGTCCTGACTCTCGCTGATCTGAGGGATTTCTAGGGCTCCATCAACGATCTCCGTTCCCTTGTCCGCCATTTTCCCCCTCTTTGTTTCTCCCTTTCTCTTCTCTGAGAGTGTTGTTCTGCTGAACTTACAACGGTCGAATTTCGAATTTATAGGGGCAACCCTCTCAGAGAAACGGTCAAAGAAACGGGAGGAAACGTCCACGAAACGGTCAAGAAACTGAACCGGTGCAAAACCCGTACGCTGCGTTTTACTCCCTCGTTTTCATAAAATGTGTCATTTTAGCTATAAAATTTTGTTTCAAAATACATGTTTTTTTACATTTTTTACATTTACTTTACAGATTTACCCTTATAATCATTAACCGTTTATTAGTAGTGGTTTCAATAAAGTAAAAAAGTGAGGTAATAATTAGGGGTATAATAGTACATTACATAGCCTTTCTTAATACAGTATATGTGTAAATTGGTAAAATGACACTTTCGTTAGAAAGTAACTTCTAAAAGAAAAAAAACTTATTCGTATTTTCTCTTCCTTTAAAGGGGTAACCCTCTCAGAGAAACGGTCAAGATATGACCCGGTTCAAAACGCTGCGTTTTAACTTCCAAAAGAAAAAAACTTATTCGTATTTTCTCTTTCTCTAACCCCTCTCTCACATTCGAGACGGCCGCTTAAACCCTTTGTGTGTTTCGTCTTCCCTCTTTCTAGAATCGCCGTCTCAGAAATTCGCCGGAAAAGATGGTGAAGGCCTATCTCCGGTACGAGGCGGCGGCGTCGTTCGGCGTGATAGCCTCCGTGGAGTCCAACATCTCGTACGATAGCACCGGCAACTTCCTGCTCTCCCCGGCGCTCGAGAAAATCGGCGTCTGGCATGTTCGACAAGGAGTTTGCTCTAGAACCCTAATTCCCTCAGCGACCGCCTCTGGTCCTTCTCTCGCCGTCACCTCCATAGCTCCTTCCGCCTCTCCTTTGGTAATAATCTCTTCTCCCAACTCTATTTGCTAGCTACGCAGGGGCGGAGCTACATTGGGGCCGGATGTTTTTTACCTATATTGTTCCTCTCTTCCGGAGCTTCGATTTGATATATTATATGTCTTAATCCGATATCTAAATAAAAAGTTATGAATATTTGAAGTTTGAACATTTGTAGACCAATTTTATATCATTTACCTAGTATAAGTTATAAATTTACTATGTTAAACTAAGATAATCGGACCTGTAGCTACGTGTGTTTAATTTGATTAGTAATGGTTTTTGAGATGCTTTGTGTGATTGTGTCGAAGGCGGCGAGTGGATATGCGGATGGAAGTATAAGGATTTGGAATATAAGTAAGGGGAGTATTGAGACCACGTTGAATGGGCATAAAGGTGCTGTTACTGCACTCAAATACAACAAACTTGGATCTATACTAGCTTCTGGTGGCAAAGACAATGATATTATTGTGTGGGATGTGGTTGGGGAGGCTGGTCTTTTCCGTCTTCGTGGACATCGAGCTCAGGTTTTGTAGCTATGGCCTTTTTCTAAGTTTTTTTAGCATTGCTGTGGTTATTGTTTGTTTGATTGAATTTGTGGGACTTGTGTTTTTTTTGTAGGTTACTGACCTTGTGTTTGTGGATAATTGCAAAAGGATAGTTAGCTCTTCGAAAGATAAGTTTTTAAGGGTTTGGGACCTTGACACTCAGCATTGCATGCAAATTGTTAGTGGACATCATAGTGAGATATGGTCAATTGATGTTGATCAACACGAGAGGTTCTTGGTTACTGGCTCTTCGGATGCAGAGCTTCGGTTTTATTCTGTATCGAAACAAGAAGATGGATTGTCTCTATCAGTTTCTAAAGGAAATGATGCTGCGAATGGTGAAGTCGTAGTGCATCAGAACGACCGAGAGGTGCTGAAGTATGCTGGGGAAATTCAGAGGCAAAGCAAAGATAGAGTTGCCTCCTTGAGGTTTAGCAAGGATGGAGGATTGCTAGCTTGCCAAGTGGCTGGGAAGATGGTTGAGATATTTCGTGTATTGGATGATGATGAAGCTAAGCGCAAAGCTAAGCGGCGAATGCATCGAAAGAAGGAGAAGAAATCTAGTAAAAGGAAATCTGAGGAGGCTGAGAATGATGATGCAAACGAAGTTATAGAAGAGGAGAAAAGTATTGTGTCTGTTACTGTTTCTGATGTTTTCAAGCTTTACGAGACCCTTAGAGCAAGCAAGAAGATTTGCTCTACTTCCTTCTGCCCAACTACTTTAAAAGGCAGCCTAGCAACGCTGGCATTGTCGTTGAATAATAATTCAGTGGAAGTTTATAATATTTCTTCTGTTAAATCTGATGGTTCTGTTGATAGTAAGTTGACCAATACACATACTATTGAGCTACCAGGGCATCGTTCTGATATCAGGAGTCTTTGTCTTAACTCAGACAATTCACTTCTTTTATCAACCAGTCACAATGCTGTCAAGATTTGGAACCCCAGTACTTGTAGCTGTCTCCGGACCATTGATTCTGGCTATGGGTTGTGTAGCATGTTTGCTTCAGGTGTTGTAAACAGCAAATATGCACTTGTTGGAACTAAAGAAGGAAGAATTGAGATTATCGATGTTGGAAGTAGTACACGCCTGGAAATACTTGAAGCTCATGGCGGTGCTCTTCATTCAATTACTGCACTGCCAGATGGAAATGGCTTTGTTACTGGAAGTGCAGATCATGATGTCAAGTTTTGGGAGTATGGCCAGGTATTAATTTTGATAACTATTACTTTTGTTTTTATGATTTGCCATCACCGTGTGCTGAATGGCATGCGAAATGTAAAAACTAAAATAACCATGGACGGTATTGGATAACTAAAATGGTCCACAAACTGTCTCTGATGCTTAATTATTGTGTGTTTGATTATGCATTTGTTAACCTTTATTGCAGGATTCAAAGCAATTTACAGTGTCACATACGAGAACAATGAAAATGAATGATGATGTTCTTAAGGTTGCCGTTAGCCCAGATGCCAAATATATTGCCGTTGCACTGTTGGATTGTACCGTGAAGGTGAATGGCAGTCCATTTCTTCTTAATCCTATTTTGTCCTCTTTTATATTAATGTTTTTTGTTCTCCAATGGAATTTAGTACTGGTGCAAAAGGCCTCTTTTAACAGATTCTGTTAGGATTCTGTTTTTTCTAGATTAGAGGAACTGTCTGCTTTTATGATGGATACGTTTCGATGTTCCTGAGTAAAGAAAATAGTATTCAGCTGGTTTTCTCAGTTACTTCTGATTTTCTTTTGACCTGGATTTTTCCTGCAGTAAATGTTTCGTGAATTTACATTATCTTAATCATCCCTTTCAGGTCTATTTTCTGGACACGCTCAAATTCTTCCTCTCCTTGTATGGCCACAAGTTGCCTGTACTCTGCATGGACATTTCATCTGATGGAGACTTGATAGTTACAGGCTCAGCAGACAAGAACTTGAAGATTTGGGGTTTGGATTTTGGTGATTGCCACAAGTCTCTTTTTGCACATGCTGACAGGTAGGCTGTACTGGATTACTGTATACTGTTTTTTCTCTCTCTTGATAATCGCAAGAAAAATAAGTAACGCTTTCATATTTTGTTCTGGATTAACTTGGTGATCCCTTTTCACCCTTTGCAGTGTCATGGATGTCAAGTTTGTTCATAATACTCACTATATATTCAGTGTTGGAAAGGACAAAGTTGTAAAATACTGGGATGCAGATAAGTTTGAGCTACTGTTAACTCTTGAAGGACACCATGCTGAAATTTGGTGTCTTGCTGTCAGCTACCGTGGTGATTTTATTGTCACGGGGTCACATGATAGATCCTTGAGGCGCTGGGATCGTACTGAGGAGTCATTTTTCCTCGAGGTATCATGTTTAATACACATCTTGATGAAATGCTATGTGCCAAGTTTTTTGATTACTATGTGAATTGTTTGACACACCATATGGCATAAATTCTCAGGAAGAGAAAGAAAAGAGGCTGGAAGAGATCTTTGAGTCTGACATAGATGGTGATAATCAATACGCTCCCAGGGAAGACCTTCCTGAAGAAGGAGCTGTAGCTGTTGCAGGAAAAAAGACCAAGGAAACTTTAAGTGCAACTGATTCTATTCTTGAAGCATTAGACATGGCAGAAGTTGAACTGAAACGTATTGCTGAACATGAGGTGACTTTCTTCATTGTGAATCTTGCATTAGTTTACTCTTGCTGATAGCGCAGCAACACTCAGTTTCTCTTGGTATTATCTAAGGATGATTATTTACTTGTAATATTGGTTCTGCTGTCAAGCAGACTTTTTTATTTCCTTTTTTCATGTTTTGCATGAATTGCTGCATACCTTATTCAGGTCTCATGCATGTGACTATGTATCATCTTACATTAGTAATTTATAATTTGCAGGAGGAGAAAAAGATGGGAATGGCTGCTGCTTTTAAGCCAAACATTTTATTGCTTGGTCATTCGCCTTCTGATTTTGTACTTCGTGCACTTTCCAGTGTCCACACTAATGATCTTGAGCAAACTTTGCTGGTAAGCAATTTTTATCCGGTTCTCTTTCCCATTTTCTTTGTCTATCTAACTTTATATGAGTTGCACCAGCTTGTCAAACATGATGTTGTGTGAATTAACATATTGGCTGTCTTTGTATCGTCCATTTACTGAATTTATATTATACCTCTTAGAAGTACCAATCCATTTTTTTCAAATTTCTTCTTAAGCTGTCAAATAACTGATTGCCCATCATGCAAATTGTTCATTTCAAAGTGA